>OX336389.2:1116708958-1119108958 GCA_946902985.2 Meconema thalassinum | reverse complement strand
AATCGATCACCTGCAGGCAATGAACCAGCTCTTGGAGAAAACGCAGGTTTTCAACATCGAACTGTACATTGCCCTCATAGACTACAACAAAGAGTTCCATTTTGTAGAGCATAGCTGTCTACTATAGGCATTAAGGAACCAAGGTATACAAAAACGTGGGATTACTGGGAAAGCTCTACAAGGGCTGCAAAGCGAAGGTTATAACAGAGAGGGATGGTGCGAACATCAACCTAGAGAGATGCGTGAAGCAAGGTGATGTCCCCTCACCAAAACTGTTCACAAGCCAGCTGGAGAACCAATTTAGGAAATTGAAATGGTACAAGAAATCTGGCATTGAAATAAACAGAGATAGACTGACTCACCTACGGTTTGCATATGATATTGCACTAATGGCAAAATCTGCACAAGACTTGGAACTAATGCCAGCAGATGTAGACACAGTCAGTGAAGAAGTAGGTCTTTCTATGAACCCCCTAAAGAGAAAACTGACCAACTCGCTAGAAGTACAAATCCTTATGAACGGCAAACCAATAGTATATACTCAGGAATACATCTATCTTGGACAAAACCTGTCATTTGACAACTCCCAGGAGAAAGAAATCAAAAGACGAATAGAACAAGCGTGGATAAAGTTCTGGTCCTTGAAATTTAGATTGATGGAGAAATCTCAGAAGCTAAGTCTAAAGACAGAGTTATTAGAAAAATGTGTAATACCAGTACTGGTATACGGATGTCAAACCTGGGCACTAACGGCGAAGCAGAGACAAAAGATCCTAATATGTCAACGCAAAATGGAGCGGAAGATCCTTAAAATCTTCTTGAGGGCCAGAGTACGAAACGAGCAGATTAGAAGAAGAACAGCCATGAAGGATGCTATAACAAAGGCTAAAATTGAACTGAGGGCTACATGTGGTCAGAATGAAACACGATCAATTGACGCACAAACTTACAGTATGGGACCCCAGAACAGGATGCAGGAACGTAGGTAGACAGAGCACGCGCTGGAAGGACTCGATTGTAAGGAAGACAGGCAAACACTGGACGAGGATAGCAAGGGACAGACAAGAATGGAGATGTGTACAGTACTCCCTCTGTAATCCGGCATCTCAGCTCTCCGGCACTCCCAGTAATCCGGCGTTTTGTATTCGAGTACGAGCTCAACACTTAATTTGATAATGCGTCCCCAATACATTACTCGTGGATTCTCCAGATAACGCATTGACAACTGATGACGTAGGCGTGTGGCTTACCGGTGAAGATGACGAAAACAACACGTTTATGACAGAAGATATCATAGAGGAAGTGGCAAGAGAGGAAGAGGACGAGGAACAGGTCGAAGGAGAAGTGACAGAGGCTGTACAATCAATCTCTCACGATGCGGCAATCGCCTCGTCAATTGCCTGGGCGGAGGAAAATGGCGACTCTGCTAACGATGTCTTAGTTTTAAGAAGGTTACAGGAACAAATTCTCAAAGTGTCTCTCAACCGTAAAAAGCAAAATACAATTGATGCATATTTCCAGCCGTCTACTTTCTAGGAATAACGTGAGTTATATGATGTAGTTTCGTACTTTTTTACTTTGTATAGTACAATGTAATTAAAACTGATTTTCAAATAATATCTGCGTTTTTCTCGATATTTTCCATTAATCCGGCGTTTTTGGTAATCCGGCAGTGCTCTGGTCCGACATCTGCCGGATTACCGAGAGAGCACTGTATATGGAAATATGACACAAGAAGAAGACAAGCAGCTCCTAAAAACAAAAAGCTAGTTAACAACACACACGGATCACAAGAAAGGGCTCACTTTTGCAACACCGTAGAGAGAAACCATACAATGCATAACGAGCAGCCACACGAAGTATAACGTATAAAATTAACTGATCCATACAACGACAAGACACACGTACCCCCAGATAAGGAAATAAAGTAAAGTTAAGTGAAGCGAAGACTACAATACAACTCATTAGGACTTGCTCACCTAATGAGTTTAAATCAGAGCACGTTCCTGCACGCAGTAGGACATAGCCCTTAGGGGATTGAGAATGCTATATATATTTATTTATTTCATCATCCAGAACACTGCGCATTTTTCTTTTTCCTCCATATCTAAGATTCTTTATAACACTTCAAAAAGGTTTTCCTGCCTTTTAACCTAACTTTTCTAATTTATCTCCAAATTGCTCTCATGGTTTCCTTTTGGACTCTACTATTAATTGTTTAGTTCTGTTCCTTTCCGCTACATAAAGCTCTCTGTCTGCCGGATTTCTTGTTTGGAGCCATTATTTGTAAGCCTACTATTTACTTTTACAAGCAAACTTCACTATGTCATTCCACTAGGATGTGCGCTTTTTCCGGTCTTTACGCAAAGTTGTCCCAAGACATGCCTTTGCCACTTTTAGTATCCCTGTACCCCAAACACTCCGTTTCAGTGTCCTACGTATCTTTACCATCTACTCTTTGGAATTTCTCATCTATCATTTCCATGTATTTCTGCCTAAGTTGCTTATCCTGGAGATTTTCAACCCTAATCCATCTACCAACAGCACTCACTTTCTGCATTTTAGGTCTAACTACCTGTATATTTAGTTCACAGCAGATCAGTTTGAGGTCTGTTTCCTCAAGAAAGCCCCGATATACTCTACAATTCCTCATCAATTTACTAAATTCAAACTCTGTAATGATATAGTCCATTATTGACCTGGATCCTCTACCCTCCCATGTTATCTGCGAATCACATTAGGCCTCGAGAATGAGTTCACAACAGATAACCCCATGCTAGCACAGAAGTCCAATAAACAATGGTTTTGCTTCCCTATCCTCACCCCACTTACCCATTACTTTCTCAAACCACTCAGTTCTATTTCCTATCCTAGCATTCAAATCCCCCATCAGTACCTATCCTTATTGTTAACTCTCACTGCCACATGACTTAGTGCCTCATGATATTTGTCTACTTCATCCTGATCTGCCCCATTCACATGGAGAGTACACTGAAACAATCCTGACTCTATTTCCTAACATTTCCAAATCTATCCACATTAATTATTCATTTACGTACCTCACAGAAACTATGTAACGCTCTAAGGTTCTCTTGACATAGAGCCCTCCTCCCCACTTTGCCCTGCCTCGTTTTATACCTAACAGGTAGCCTATACCTTGTAATCTCCTACTTCCTGCTCTCTATCTCCCTTTCTCTGAACTTCACTAATCCCTAGAATATCCAATGTCATCCTACGTGCTGATTCAGCTAGCTCTACTTTCTTGCATCCATTACAACCTTCAATACCAGTTCGATTACCTGTTCGTTTCCAAGGAGTCCCTGATCTCTTAGTTTGGAGGTACTTCAATAGGTCTGAGGCTTGGTGATTACATATTTAGCAGGTTAAAAAGTACAAGTGAAACTGGTTGCTAGCCTTACTTACCCTATAAGTTTCATCTCAGGGAACAAAAGTGAGTTGGGTAGTCCTCGCCACCTGAGCACAAGTAGGGTCATGACTCGAAATATGCCCAAGATGCCCTCTCCTATTCCATAGTAACTTGTATTCTGTCAGGACCACTTACCGGGCCACTCAGCCATTGTCCATAGTCAAAAACTAGGACGTGACTACACCATGAACCATAAAAATAAACATATTTATTCTATATGTAATACAGAGAAGGTTGAGAAAAGAAACTCAGTTACAGAGTAGTCCATGTTTTTCCAGTCAATTTTACATCAGTACAGGTAACACACCAGAAAAACCAAGAAGCTTGTAGTTTAATGTGACTGTTAATCACGCAATCATGAGCAACGGCATCTCCTTTTATGTGGAATCTGAATCACAGGATATAGCACTTCACTTCGAAAATCTCACATGCTTTGACCGGGAATCGAACCTGAACCCCCTTGGTGAGAAGTAAGGAGGTTGACCGCTGCGCCACCACGCTCCCCCCTCCCCGCCCCAGAAATACAACACACATGAAAGAAGGGAAGATTCCAATACTTGTCCACATTCACAGACTTTCCTATTTCTCAAATCCCACCGTCGGCCGTCCTTGAAATGGTTTTCCATGGTTTCCCCATTTTCAACACCAGGCAAATGCTGGGACGGTACCTTCTGATAGGCCACTGCCACTTCCTCCCACATCCTTGCCCAATTTAATTCATCTTCATCCGTTTCATCTTTCATCCCGACGCGCAGGTCGCCCACGGGCGTCGACTAGAAATACCTGCACTCGGCCTCTCAGAAGGCCACATGACAAAAACAAAAGAAAAAAAACCTCAAATATGGTTGATTTATAAATATTTCATCTGATATTCTGCCAGATGACATGTTACATGTTACGGTACTGCAAGTGCGATTCTGGAGATAACTGGAATAGGTCTCTACACAGTCCTCTTTGAGAAGTTTCACTATGGATTGTATGTATTTTGATGGGCCGAGTTCTTCTCAGTTAAAACATGACATGGTTACAACTTTCAATGCTGGCAGCAATAACTCCAGAACCTGGAAGGAACAGTAAAACATATTTATTCTATATTTAAAACAAAGAAAATTGGATGGGCAAGGGGGAAACTCAATGACAGGACATCGCTTATATGTAGCTCTTATAACAACATAACCTAATTTAAGAGGATTACAGTATTATAAGATCAAATGCCGCTGAACCTAGGCTGAGCCAGTGTTTGTTGATAATAGCACTTGGAGCCATCCAGGATGAGGAGAGGGACACAGCAAAAACGGAGTGTAGTCAAGCAGCATTGCGTGCGCTTCTTGTGTTAGAAATTATGATGTGAATGTGAACGAAGAAATGAATAATAATGAGCTATATTAGAATGGTGTGTTTCTAATTGTTTTGCAACAGCACAGTCAAGAGTAACCGGAGATCATGTTACCACGGAGAGTACAACGATGACTGAGGCTACTGGAGCTGAGCCATGTCCTAACCGCTCAACTGTACCTGTCAACCAAGCAGCTTGACAGCGTGCCACGTGTAAACCTCCGCCACTTGTACACCTGTATTCAGAGGAAATACAGTAGGTTTACTGGTATTCATTTTACCAAACAACTTTAATACTACCATCCAAGGTTGCCATGGTGGGTGAGTGGTTAATGCGTCGGTCT
The DNA here is from genome assembly GCA_946902985.2 of Meconema thalassinum. Lineage (NCBI taxonomy): Eukaryota > Metazoa > Arthropoda > Insecta > Orthoptera > Tettigoniidae > Meconema > Meconema thalassinum. Next base: position 1,119,103,852 of record OX336389.2, on the reverse strand, counting down.
ACTAACCCCAAGCATGCAGGTTTGCTCCTGGCCGTAGTAAGTGATTTTTGAAAGGCGGCGAAAATTACGAGACCATGTCATACGATGTTGGCATGTCGAAGAACCCATTTGAATTCAGTAGGCCGTGTTCATAATGGCAAAATTAATCTCGGGAGTTTCCGCCAACAAAAAGATCCTCATTTCTCTACTAGAAAGCGCTATAGTGTTCAAGGAGCTAAGATATCTAACCTCCTTGACTTTCATAGTGCTTCAAGGATCAACAAAATTCGACATGCAAGCTACCCTCCGGGTTTCAAATAACGAAGCTTGCACCCGGCACCCGAGGCCATACGATATTATTATTTATATATTACCATCCAAAATTTTAGAGAGCCCTGTCAGTGAAAGCATACAGCATCACAGGCAGGCGGTGTTGACTTGAGTGGCAGTTAAAGCGTGCCAACACCCCTTACTCTCCAACTGTACGTAGTGATGATGATGATGAAATTATTAATGAAGCTCACAAACACCCAATCCTCAAGGCATCTAGTATCTGAAGCTAAAATCCTACAATTGAGCTGGGAATCGAACCAGGGGCCCTTCAGATCAAAAGTGCGCCGATAAAGGTCTAGTAATAATAATAATAATGCGCGTCAGAGTAGCAGTGGAAGATAAACTCAACAAGGTCGCAAATGGACGGGGGAAAAGACGTCTTGCTCGACCCGGTGCTGGGCCCAAGGTTTTCGGAGCGAGCAAAAGATGATTTCCAAAAAAACAAATTGAAACAAATAATTGCTTAATGCAATAATCAAAAGTGCAAAAAAAGAGAATCCCATAAAATTAATTAAAGAAACCCCAGAAGCGTGTTAATCGTGCCTTCGTTACATCACAAAGACAAGATCGACGAAATCGAGATAAGGATAAGGAAGGGGAACTTAAATATAAGAAATGAACAGACAAGGGAACTATATTACTTAAAATATAAAAGTGTATTAAAGATAAAAGAATGAGCGTGTACACGAAATAAACAAATTACTTAAAACAAAGAAAAAAGGCAAGCTAAGATAAGATCAATAATACAAAAGAAACCCAATACCAAGAATAAAGACTTAAAAAAAACTAAAAAGCACGACAGCACCTGAGTACAGCTCAACAACATGAATCTAACGAAAAGATACGAACATGGAATAAAATAAAATGAAACTTACAAAAGGCAGAGAGGAACGACAAACTTACAAAAATATAAAAATCGAACAGTAATGAGACGCGAAGCTTTTCATGATGTTATGTAAACGTACCGGAGGGAAGGGGGAGGAGTGAAGGGGAGTAAGACAAAGGGGAGAGAGGTCTCACGGAGATCGGAAGAAGGAGGAGACAAGGGGGATTATTATTAGTTATGTAATACGGCGAAAATCAAAAGAGAAAAACAAAAGGAAAATGAAATATACAGAGATACATTACATTACAATTGACTTGGGACGAAAGAGACCGGTAAAAATCGAAAGCACGCTATAAAAAAATCCAACATAATGCCGCACCAACGCGACATGTAAAAAAAAAAAAAAATGACATCGGAGCTGGAGAAATCCCAGTTAACCACCATCACATATATTCAATAAACAAAAGGGACACGTATTAGTGGGAGACGTTGGACATAAGTCCCGTTACCTCACATATACTGTCCGCAAACAAAGGTCCAATTGCAACCAATCAAACGACACGTTTGTGGTACAAAAGAGACACCGACGCAAAAGACGAGCACCACGGCCTGACAGGAAAAATACATAAGCCAAGACGCAGAAACGCAATACTTTCGAATCTTACAGGTATTAACCAAAATAATAAAACTGTGAGGAGGGCACATAACAAAAGCAAAAAAAAAGACTCCACCGTATGACATTACGCAAGGTCCCGGAGATCTGGTTCAAGGATTAAAATACTAACAGTAACATCTTGAAAAGGAAAGAGAATTAAGCAAAAGAAGAAACATTGAACAAAAACAATTAAGTTTGCGTTCGATAGAAATACATTGAGCCGTACTCACATCCTGTTGCGCCATGAGGGTGGACCTCTGCCCGAATACACACGTTCGCTCTACATCTCGGCACGTCCAAGACTGAATAAGCTTCTGTCCCCCAGAAAGGAGAGAAGCCTCTCCGAAATATAAAATGCGTAGTTTGGGAGTGGCTCCAAACTCGCGTCAAATATTGGCAGAGCCAATAGCAGAACAAATTGCACAACAAAATGCAAGGTAAGCAACAACACTAGCCAATACGAGAGAACTAGGTAGTATGTAGCTAGGGGTTGCACAACGTTAGAGTTATGCATACAGATAATTTGCGCATATTTAAACACTCGAGGCGTAATATAGAGATGTTACAACACATGACAATAATAATAATAATAATAATAACTATAAATTCATGAAAAGTGGTTCAAATACCACCGCTTTCTCCCAAAAAAATTTCTTTTACATAACAAATACATAAAAGAAAATTTTTCCTTTACAAGACAAAATTATATAAAATAACATTCTTAGATTAGATACATTTGAACAGGGCGAAGGAAAGAAAATTACATCATGTACACTAGATACACTCATGAAAAATATAGACATGATAAAATGTTCTCACATTTCTCTTATTCATATGACGCAGCTTAATTAAAAGTTCTTTGAACGTCATAACTTCCATAAAAGGCTTGACGAAACGCAAGTCTCTTTTCTCATACACACATATATTTTCATACACACGTTCTCACGAAGATGTTCACTGATGAGGAAAATTATTCTTTTTGGTACGAAATAAAATAAAATAAAATGACTTTAAAATTAAATTAAAACAACAGAAATTCAAATTATATAAAGGATCAGTACAGGCGTGAAATAAGAGCGGTACCTACCCCTACTGCACGTCAAAACGTCACACATATTAAAATGGATGTACCAAAAAGAAAATAATAATAATAATAATAATAATAATAATAATAAAACGGTCAATCTTCAGTTAGACACTCCCAGATGACGTGGAGAAAGCGAAGTCTTCTTAATGGTGACCTTCTGGAAATGAGTCGTTTTCTAATAATGAAATAAAGAAACAGTTAAATCATGATCACATAAAAAAATTATAAAGGGGAGCACCCTGTATACAAAATAAAGGAAGCTTGTAGTTTAACGTGACCGTTAATCTTGAGATCATGAGCCACGGGACCTCCTTTTTACGTGGAATCCGAACCACAGGACATGGCATTTCACTTCGAAAATCTCACATGCATTGACCGGGAATCGAACCCGGACCGCCTTGGTGAGAGGCATACAGCTAGACCGCTGAGCCACCACGCCCCCTGTATACAAAATAGGGCTTGCGTCGGGGAAATATTTGGGGTTACATAGTCTGTGTAAGAGTGAAAGTGGATTCCCTTTTGTCAGCTGGAAAGTAAAGGTATAAATAGACAGGGTCGTCAGACCAAATAACAGAAGAGTAACGAGCCGAGAACTGAGTCTAAGGATACACCGGCCTCTTCTCAGGTACTTGGAGACTAGTTGTCGCCACCGAAAACACTCTCCAAATACATGACAGATACAGGAAAATAATACACATTACCTCAGAGAAACCATATTAGAATGAAATGATTTATAAAAACATGATATCACAAAACCGTAAATCAGAAGTTTGGAAGAAAAGTAAACAATTATATCAATAAACTGAAAACAAATCACTGTCACTACAAGAAAAGAATTTAGTCGACAGACCATACCAGGCGCTGCCGAACAATAGCGAGTCGTGTCTGTTGTTAGGACAAAGGGTTGACCCGGCTCCTTTTAACAAAAGCAGGCAGGTACTGGAAATCGCCTTAGGCAGAAGTATAGTTCAACACATCTTACGAAATCCTCCGTGTAAATCAGGCGGCCACGGGTGTCTCCTGCCTAACTAGATACATAGAAGGAGTAAAGGGGCAAAATATACTAATAACCTTCATCAAAAGACATTAGGTACTAACAAATAAAAAAATAATAACTCAAAGTAGCTGTCGAAACAAAAAAATACCATCCCGGACAGAGAACGAAAAAACAAATAATTACGTTACAAAATACCTTCCAAAAAAAAGGAACTGACTGGAACCTCGCATAAAACCAATCAAGACCAGACATACAATCAATCAAACACGAAACCCAATAATAAATATTACCAACCCTCAAAAATAAAATAGTCACTGCGTCAATATACGAGCCGTAGACCTCAGAGGTACCGCATTAATAAAAAATTAAAGACACAGAGGGTATGGACTATCCCATACTAATACAAGAAAATTGGGTAATGCACGCCACAGTAGTTCACACGAATATCAATGTCCCATAACACGGATGCCGTAGACCTAAAATGGTTGGTATCTCTGGGTAATATTTATCGTATATTTGTCTTGCCAATAAAACCGAATAAATAGTCCTTACGTAATACATATATTGTTTAAATTGAATATAAAATCAGAATTGAACTAAATTTGAAACCACCCACAAATAACTATTGATAAAAATTCATTAAACTCATTGACACACACATTCATCTCAAAATACAACCAACAACAACACTACATAGGCCTACATACTCCTTCCCATAAACAAATCAAAATTTCTCCATTACACCAGAATGCTAATATGAGTCGTTGGAACACCATGGAAACGCAAATAACGGACTACAGGTCATCGTGACAAATTTCATCCCACACTTAAGATTGACGAATCGTGTAGAATCTATGTACAACCTAAGTGGGCGTCGAAGCCGTGGGACAGGTCCCATACCCTAATCCCGACGGAGACCTCACCTAGCAGGTTTCCCAACGAAATACACACTACCATACTGAACATATAGTAACATCAAGCTTATATAAACAATTTTAAATGAAAACCTACATTGAAAATCCCCTGACAAAAATAAAACAATCACCCTCCCTAATTATGAAACAAACTTAACTCCCAATCATAACACACATAATAGCTCAACAGACCATTCATAACTGAAACAACAAACACTTTACTAACACCAATCGTTAGTACAATTACGCGAGGCTCATGGTGGGTCGGCGCGACCGTAGGATTTAAAGAGGCGGTTCCCATAAGGGGGCCTACCTTCATTGAGGAAAACATCGGAGAAAGAGGGGCAGGGGTTTTAGGCCGCACGGTAATGACAAGAAACCTGTCAGCAGCTGTTCCAGACTGAGACATATGAAGGGGTAAGGTGAGTTCTGAGAAATATCACAGTTAACTAAACAACAGCTTACAACGAAAGGTAAAGCCACAAACCCTTGAGAGAAATGCATTTCCTACTTAACAGAAAGTAAAATAAAAACGTCCATGACACTGACGAAATGAAAAGGAAGAGAAAGCAAACAAGGTTTTCTGTCGCCTTAAAATCATAATTAACTAAACAAATGTCTACTAGAGGATGCAAATACATAAAAGCAGGTTACAATACCGTGATGTGTCGTGTTCCAGCGATGCGATGTACTCACTGATATGTTGCCACTGTTCACCTCGAAGCTGGGTCTTTTGGATGTCTTGTTTACTTGAGGGACAAAACCACCTTTCCTTGGAGATGGGTTTCCTGGATGCTCGTGGTTCACACAGAAAGTAACTTCACCCTTTCTTCAGGGGTGGGGGGAAACAATTCACTGAATTCCTTAAACTCGAAGAAAAACAAATTTTAATACAATGTAAATGAAGAGAAAAGTAATAAAAGGTTAATAACTTGAGAGGAGGGGGGAGGGGGGAACGATTTCGCACTCAACCATGCTCTGCTACAATTGCGCCGATAAAGGTCTAGTAATAATAATAATAATGCGCGTCAGAGTAGCAGTGGAAGATAAAATCAACAAGGTCGCAAATGGACGGGGGAAAAGACGTCTTGCTCGACCCGGTGCTGGGCCCAAGGTTTTAGGAGCGAGCAAAAGATGATTTCCAAAAAAACAAATTGAAACAAATAATTGCTTAATGCAATAATCAAAAGTGCAAAAAAAAGAGAATCCCATAAAATTAATTAAAGAAAACCCAGAAGCGTGTTAATCGTGCCTTCGTTACATCACAATGACAAGATCGACGAAATCGAGATAAGGATAAGGAAGGGGAATTTAAATATAAGGAATGAAAAGACAAGGGAACTATATTACTTAAAATATAAAAGTGTATTAAAGATAAAAGAATGAGCGTGTACACGAAATAAACAAATTACTTGAAACAAAGAAAAAAGGCAAGCTAAGATAAGATCAATAATACAAAAGAAACCCAATACCAAGAATAAAGACTTAAAAAAAACTAAAAAGCACGACAGAACCTGAGTACAGCTCATCAACATGAATCTAACGAAAAGATACGAACATGGAATAAAATAAAATGAAACTTACAAAAGGCAGAGAGGAACGACAAACTTACAAAAATATAAAAATCGAACAGTAACGAGACGCGAAGCTTTTCATGATGTTATGTAAACGTACCGGAGGGAAGGGGGAAGAGTGAAGGGGAGTAAAACAAAGGGGAGAGAGGTCTCACGGAGACATTGCATTACAATTGACTTGGGACGAAAGAGACCGGTAAAAATCGAAAGCACGCTATAAAAAAATCGGCTTGTATTCCAACATAATGCCGCACCAACGCGACATATGAAAAAAGAATAATATGACATCGGAGCTGGAGAAATCCCAGTTTACCACCATCACATATATTCAATAAACAAACGGGACACGTATTAGTGGGAGACGTTGGACATAAGTCCCGTTACCTCACATATACTGTCCGCAAACAAAGGTCCAATTGCAACCAATCAAACGACACGTTTGTGGTACAAAAGAGACACCGACGCAAAAGACGAGCACCACGGCCTGACAGGAAACATACATAAGCCAAGACGCAGAAACGCAATACTTTCGAATCTTACAGGTATTAACCAAAATAATAAAACTGTGAGGAGGGCACATAACAAAAGCAAAAAAAAGACTCCACCGTATGACATTACGCAAGGTCCCGGAGATCTGGTTCAAGGATTAAAATACTAACAGTAACATCTTGAAAAGGAAAGAGAATTAAGCAAAAGAAGAAACATTGAACAAAAACAATTAAGTTTGCGTTCGATAGAAATACATTGAGCCGTACTCACATCCTGTTGCGCCATGAGGGTGGACCTCTGCCCGAATACACACGTTCGCTCTACATCTCGGCACGTCCAAGACTGAATAAGCTTCTGTCCACCAGAAAGGAGAGAAGCCTCTCCGAAATATAAAATGCGTAGTTTGGGAGTGGCTCCAAACTCGCGTCAAATATTGGCAGAGCCAATAGCAGAACAAATTGCACAACAAAATGCAAGGTAAGCAACATCACTAGCCAATACGAGAGAACTAGGTAGTATGTAGCTAGGGGTTGCACAACGTTAGACAGAGTGATACATACAGATAATTTGCGCACATTTAAACACTCGAGGCGTAATATAGAGATGTTACAACACATGACAACAATAATAATAATAACTATAAATTCATGAAAAGTGGTTCAAGAGTGCCACTGTGTCCTACAAACCAGACAAAAGTAAACTCGTGTAGTCCATTAGCCTGGTGCAACTTTTCGAAAGTGACACCACTAGGGTAATTTACATATCCGCAATACCATTTCAGCACTCCAAACCAGGATTAAATTTCTTGTCACGACCAGGAATTAAACCCATGCTTCTGGGATGAGAACAAGTGTACAAGTACACTCACGTTGCCCATTGGCCTGGTGCAAGTCTTCAAAGTTAGCAATCTACAATCAGTGTAAAAAGTATTTGTACGATCCCGCATATTATAGAAAATAACGAATTTTTCATACGTTTAGGTAGGTTTATGTATTGAAAACAAATCATTCATGTAGTATTCAAATACCTTTATTCATTCCATGAACAGTGTGATAAAGAACAATGTCATAAACGTAGAAAGAAATCGCAAATAATAAATTTTCGTTTGAGGACCCGCAAAAAGTATTTGTACGAGGCCCGTTTTCGCGAGTGACGCTAATGACGTTGTGCATGCTGCTGTGGCTCGGACGTGTCCCATTCACTCAGTTCGTCTCAGATGTTGACCGGACACCGTTCGAGTGCATTCACATGTTGTCAGAATGAGGTAAAAGAGTCCGGAATCTACTCCCAGCGAATGAAAAGGCATCATCCGCCTTCACAACAAGATATGGGCACTCAAAAGGATTGCAGAAGCAGTTGGGAGGCATAAGTCAACCGTGCAGTTGATCATCGACCACTTTTCTTAGACAAAAAGCTACAAAAACAAGCCTAGAACTGGACGTCCCCGAGCCCTGACCCAGGCAGACAGGCGATTTATTGTCCGAGAAGTGAAGAAAAATCTGCGATGCTGCGCCCCGAAAATTGCTGCTAAGCTGGAACGGCGAGATGTTAGTGTGAGTGAGTCGACAGTGCGCAACACCTTTCATCAAATCGACTTCCACGGGCGTTGGGGACGTAAGAAGTTCTGTAAGCAAGGTTAACCATTTGAAACGGCTACGCTTGCCACGGAACTCCGAAACACAGGTCTGGAGATCTTCAACAGGACTGTCTGGACTAATGAGAGCAAGTACAACATCTTCGGGTCAGACGGGAGCCTCCAAGTGTGGCGGCAACCAAACACCGAGCTACAGCAGCGGAACCCGATTCCTACTGTAAAACATGGGGGTGGTTCAGTGATGGTGTGGGGGTGTATGAGCGCTAAGGGAGTGGGAAATCTTCATTTTATTCAAGGAAAGCTGGACCATCGATTGTACATCAATATTTTGAAGCAAACCTTACCTGCCAGTATTGATAAAATGGGACTGGGGAGTGATTATCATTTTCAACAGGACAATGATCCCAACCACAAAGCTGGTTGTACAATGCTCCCAAACACTTGGAAACCCCTCCCCAGTCCCCTCATCTAAATCCAATGGAACATTTATGGCACTACCTTGCAACAAAAATTAAGTCTACAGTAGATGAATTTCCAACAAGAAAGATTTAAAAAATCCTCACAAGGAGGAATGGGAGGAATTACCCCCTCCTACTGTGCTGATTTAGTAAATTCAATGCCAAATTGCATCCAAGCTGTCATAGCCGGCAAGGGCAATCCTACAAAATATTGATTTCCATGGACTGATGGAGAAATGTACAGAAGACAGGGGTTGTACGAATACTTTTTGTTGGTTCCAAGAGAGATATTATTTGTTTCTTACTTTTTTACTAGTTAATGACAATGTTTTGTTTTCATATTTTTTATGGAATGAATAAAGGTATTTGAATACTACATGAATGATTTGTTTTCAATCCATAAAGCTATCTAAACTTATGGAAAATTGATTATTTTCTAAAATATGCGGAGTCGTACAAATACTTTTTACACTCGCTGTATTCCCTCTAAGCTCAAACCAGAATTGAATTTCTGGTTCTAGCTAAAAATCAAGCCTGACCATGAAAGTGGTAGGCAACAACTAAAGCCACAACACCACACGACACATCATTGATTATGGAGACCATAGATTTGTATGACTACTTCACTGACAACACATCATAAAAGCCATCCACACAAGACTCTTGCAAATGACTAACCCCTCAAATCGTTGGAACAATTCAAATTCACAAAGTCATTTTAATTACACAACAACTTCAAGCTAAAACTTCATACAAAAGCTTTTCATTTTTTTTTCATTGGCATGTTAAAGGTGTGAGTGTAAGATTAGCATTGTATAATAATTTGTCCCAGGATCATTTTTATAGTTTGAAGCTCTAATATAGGGGCAGATGACCTCGTAGTTCCGCCCCTTAAAACAACAATAACTAATTAACATAATGTCTAATGTACTGTATACCACTGAGATATCCGTCCGTACCTATAATATATTCTTTCGGTTACATCAATGCATATTGTTACGGCTGTGAGTTTGTGTCATCACTCGCCGCATGAGTCACAACTGCCCCAGGGCTGGGTTGTGCCCTGCCTCTTGTATTGCGTGCGCCTTATGCAACAGGGCTACTAGGACAAAGGGATAGTCCAGAATATTCGTGACCGGACCAGCGATGGAAACCTCGAGAAGCCGTGAACCCTGGATGGATCTAGAAGCATTTATTGAGTCACCGGCCTGCTATATAAGTGCGACCTGTCAAGCAGTTGGGGTTGTTGTATTTTATGAGCTAGTGCGAGTGTTTATCCTTGGCGACAGAAGTGTGGTGACTTGCGAAATCCCTAGTGAAGCTGATTCTCTTGACACCGAGGAAGTGATTGTGGTGCTTGTGAAACAGTGTATAGTACAGTGACAGACCTAGTGCAGCTATTTCCAGCTAGCGTACGGGACCGGACTCATTAGCGAAGAGGATTAACTGTGGTCTGTTGACAAGTGAAAGGGAAAGTATTCTCGACGTGAGGAAACTGGAGTAAGGTAATAATTGCTGTTGAGTAGTGTATTTTGCTGGCTGCAATAAAATTAATTATTTCTTTAAGCAGTAATTGGTGTTGTGCTTTATACCCACCGTAATCCAGTTAACAAAGGTGCCACTAGGGGGTGGCACGTAACAACTGGTGTCAGAAGCCGGATTACGAACCCAAGCAAGCACAACACCTGAAGGTCCTAGGTTCAAAATCGTGCAGGTCTTTGTATCACAGTTCATTATTCTCCTGCGAGTGCATGCCCGTCACAAGTCAGACAAACAACTAAAATGGAGGAGAAATTGGCAGCATTGCTAGAAAAGTTAAATGGCATGGAAACCAAGATGGAGGACGGCCAGAAGAATTTAACCAAGGAGCTAACTGCCAAATTAGAAGACGGCCAGAAGAAGCTAGAAGACGGCCAGAAGAAGATGGAAGACGGTCAAAATAAGTTAGCGGAGGACCTGAAGAAGATGGAGGACGGCCAGAAGAAGTTAGCCGAGGACCTAACTGCCAAACTAGAAGATGGCCAGAAGAAGATGGAAGACGGTCAAAATAAGCTAGCGGAGGACCTGAAGAGGATAGAGGACGGCCAGAAGAAGATGGAAGACGGTCAGAATAAGTTGACACAGGACCTGAAGAAATTAGAACTGGGTCTGCGTGAGGAAGTCACGGCAGTGGAAAAGAAGTTCGACGCCTTACAAGTGGAAGTTGCCGAGCTGCGCCAACGCCCGCTGATGGGGGTGGAGGAGAAATTCAACGTCTTACAAAAGGAAGTTGCCGAGCTCCGCCAACGCCCACTGACGGGGGTGGAGGAGAAATTCAACGCCTTCCGAGTGGAAGTTGCCGAGCTGTGCCAACGACCGCTGATGGGGGTGGAGGAGAAATTCAACGCCTTACAAGTGGAAGTTGCCGAGCTGTGCCAACGCCCGCTGATGGGGGTGCAGGAGAAATTCAACGCCTTACAAAAGGAAGTTGCCGAGCTGCGCCAACGCCCACTGACGGGGGTGGAGGAGAAATTCAACGCTCTACGAGAGGAAGTTGCCGAGCTGCGCCAACGCCCGCCCACCGTTAGACCGGGAATATCAGGAACGGGACATAGCAGAGTGACGCCCCCAACCTTCGACGGAAAGGTCCCGTGGAGCACCTACTTACGTCAGTTCGAGGCGGCCTGTTCCATAAATAACTGGAACAACACAGAAAAGGCTACAGCTCTCATTGTGGCGCTGAGAGGTGACACCCTTAACGTCCTTCAGGCCATCCCGACTGGATCCCAGGACTACGCTTCCCTGATCGCCCATATGGAGTCCCGATATGGAGATAGCCATCTTCAGCAGGCCTATCAGATGCAGCTCCGGACCCGGGTACAGAAGAACGCGGAAACCCTGCAGGAGTTCGAGATGGACATCGCACGCTTCGTAAGGCTCGCCTACCCAACAGCGCCGGCCGACTTTCTGGAGCAGATAGCGACGCAGACTTTCACCGACGGGCTACGGGATTCGGACACTCAACAGGCGCTGCGTCTCGCGCGCAATAAGACCCTGACAGATGCGCTGAGCCACGCACTTGAGTTCGAGACGGCAAAACAGGCATCCAGAATGCACGCGCGGGTGCGTCAAGTGGACGTCGACGAACCAGTAAAAACCAACGATACCAAGCCCCTGGCCGACGAATTAATGGAGGCGCTAAGCCGTTTCTTCGATAGTCGCGGTACCACCAGCAACGACACAGCCGGAAGACAACCGGAGAGGCGGCCCGGAAGAGGACTACCGACCTGCTGGGCCTGCGGTAAGAAAGGCCACCTGAGCAAGGACTGCGGTGATCGCCGCCGCCGAGGGTATCCGACGGGAAATCAGTCGTCTGAAAACCGCGCGGCCCAGGGAAAACGAGTATTAGCCAGCCTTGGGGGGCAAAGGTTGGCTTGTGACAGTCGTCAAGCCCCAGCAGTCCAAGTGCGTGTGACGAAGTTACGGAGGGACCTTAGCAGCCTGATGGTCGACGGAGTCGTCAACGGTGTGAGCTGGCCCATGCTGATCGACACGGGAGCGTCGAGGACCATCGTCAATCCCACCGTGATCCCGAAGTGGAGAGTGCAACCCACACAAAGGAACCTCCAGCTAATAACCGCGACCGGAGAGACCGCGCCGGTACATGGCGAAGCATCACTGGAGCTCGTCATTGGTCGACGGGTGGTGAAGCATCCAGTGCTTGTGGCTGACGTATCAAACGAAGTGATCATCGGACTGGACTTCCTGGACCAGAACAACATCATCTTGGACTTGAGTACCAACACTCTGCACTTCGGAGGTGAGGAACTTGCTTTGCAACCAGCACACGAGGCCGTCACCGCACGACGAGTAAGGCTGAGAGAGGACGTCATCGTTCCTGCGAGGACGGAGGTCAGCGCCGCCGCAATTTCGACGGAACTGCTGAGGGAGTGGCGGCTGTCATCGAGCCAAAATATGAGGACATCCAGACAAAAGGATTGCTAGTTGCCAAAACCCTCATCAACACGACGCATCGGCCGTACGTCCGCCTGTCCAACCTGAACGACTACGATATTACGGTTCACCGGGACACCAACCTAGGAGTCTGCGAGCCCGTTACCTGGATTGCCCGCATCACAGAAACGATGGACGGACACCTGCAGACGGACAACCGAAGAAGACGCGCCCTGCCAGAAGAACCACAGAAGCTGTACCAAGGATCCCAGGACCATTTAGACGAAGAGCAATCACGCCAACTTCAGGACCTGCTACGCGAATTCCAGGATGTCTTCTCCGTGGGGAGCAAAGACTTCGGCAGGACAAGCTTGGTCCAGCACAGAATCGACGTTGGGGACAGCGCACCGATTAGGGCCCCATTTCGACGTGTCCCGCTCGCCAAGCAAGCCGAAGTCGACCGGATGGTAGAAGAGATGAAGGAGCAAGGGGTGATCGAGCCATCACATAGTCCTTGGAGTTCTCCGGTCGTGCTAGTGAAGAAGAAGGACGGTTCCACCAGGTTCTGCGTGGACTACAGGCGGGTGAACGACGTCACGAAGAAGGACAGCTACCCTCTACCCCGGATCGACGACACGCTGGACACCATATCAGGGTCAAGATGGTTCTCCACCTTGGATTTGAGGAGTGGCTACTGGCAGGTGGAGGTCCACACTAAGGACCGCGAGAAAACGGCGTTCTCTGTGGGCAGCGGGCTCTGGCAGTTCACCGTCATGCCATTCGGTCTGTGAAACGCCCCTGCGACCTTCGAAAGGCTAATGGAGTCCATTCTGAGGGGACTACACAGGAAGACCTGCCTGGTATACCTAGACGACGTCATCGTTCTGGGGAGGAGCTTCGAGGAGCACTACAGCAACCTGAAGGAGATCTTGTTGAAGCTACGGGCTGCCCAGCTGAAGTTGAGCCCCATGAAGTGTCAGCTCTTCCAGAAGCGGGTCCAGTACCTTGGGCATATCGTCTCCGAGGAAGGGGTGCGCACCGACCCAGAGAAGACCGCAGCTGTGAGGGAGTGGCCAGTTCCGAAGGACAAGTCCCAACTACGAAGCTTCCTGGGACTCTGCACTTATTACCGTCGCTTCGTGAGAGGATTCGCCGACATCGCCAAACCTTTACATCGACTGACTGAGAAGGACCAACTCTTCACGTGGACAGCAGAATGCCACAGTGCCTTCGAACAACTCAAGCAGGCTCTGTGCACCGCACCTATTCTGGCCTACCCCAGACCTGGAACAAGGTTCATCGTCGATACCGATGCCAGCGACTTTGGCATAGGGGGAATCCTGTCGCAAGTAGTGGACGGCGAGGAGAGAGTAGTGGCCTACTTCAGCAAGGCCTTGTCAAAGCCAGAAAGGAACTACTGCGTCACCAGGAAGGAGCTGCTCGCCATCGTGAAGACCATTGAACACTTCCACAAGTACCTGTACGGGCAAGAATTTCTCATCAGGACCGACCATGCATCCCTGCGGTGGCTCCTGAACTTCAAGCAGCCCGAGGGTCAACTCGCGCGGTGGTTAGAGAGGATTCAACAGTACAACTTTGAGATTCAGCACAGGAAAGGCCAGCTGCATTCTAACGCCGACGCCCTGTCACGAAGACCGTGCCCCGAAGACTGCACCTTCTGTGCCCGAAGGGAGGAGAACACCGGGATACAGTGCCGAAGGACTACCGTGGAACTTCAAGGGAGCTGGAGCCTCAAATCTTGCACGCGGGCACAAGCAGAAGATGATGACCTGGGACTGATAGCCGAATGGAAGGGGGCCTGTGTCCCCAGACCCGGGTGGAACATTGTGAGTGACTGCAGCCCAAAGTTTAAGTCCTACTGGGCGCAATGGGACTCGCTGATTGTAAGGGATGGCCTCATCTGCCGCGCCTGGGAGAGCACCGACGGGAAGACATATCGGGAACAAGTCGTCCTTCCAAAGGCTATGACCCAGGAAGTCCTGAAGGAAGTTCATGGAGGATCATCTGGTGGACACCTAGGGATAAAGAAGACCCTGGAGAAGCTGAGAGAGCGGTTCTACTGGATCGGATGCCGAACAGACGTGGAGAACCACTGCGCGAGGTGCCACGATTGCGCAGCCAGCAAGGGCCCAGGACGAAGACGACGGGGTCCACTGAAGACCTACAACGTGGGCGGCCCCATGGAGAGAGTGGCCATCGATGTTGCTGGGCCATTCCCGTTAAGCGAAGCAGGGAACCGCTACATATTAGTCGTCAGCGACTACTTTACCAAATGGCCGGAGGCGTATGCGCTCCCTAACCAAGAAGCCGCGACGATCGCAGAGACCCTGGTGAAGGAATTCGTCAGCCGGTACGGAGTACCCCTGGAGCTGCACTCCGACCAAGGGAGGAACTTCGAGTCGCAGGTGTTCCAGAACCTATGCCAGCTGCTGGGAATCTGGAAGACAAGGACAACGCCGCTACACCCTCAGTCCGACGGGATGGTAGAGCGATTCAATCGCACCATCGAGAACCATCTCCGAATAGTTGTCAGCGAGCACCAGAGGGATTGGGACAAGCATCTTCCACTATTTCTCCTGGCCTACCGCGCCGCCGTGCATGAAGCCACCGGATGCACACCAGCCCGGGCCATGTTTGGGAGGGAGCTCCGTCTACCTGTCGATCTTGCCTTCGGCCGACCTGGGAATGATCCGATCCCGGTAAGCCAGTATTGTCAAGAACTGGTCGACCAACTGGAGGACGTGCACGCGTTCGCGAGGAGGAAACTGCGGATCGAGACCGACCGAATGAAGACCCGATACGACCAGCAGACGGATGCCGGAGGATTCCACGAGGACGACCTGGTCTGGCTCTTCAACCCATTACGGAAGAAAGACCTGTCACCCAAACTGCAGAAGTCCTGGGAGGGCCCGTACCGAGTCGTGAAACGGATCAACGATGTCGTCTACAGGATCCAGCGGAGCCCGAGGGCGAAGATGGAGATCGTGCATCGAGATCGCCTGGCAGCCTACGGAGGGACACAGACGGACCAATGATTGATCGGGACGATCAGCCTTTTTAGGAAGGGGGTGGTGTTACGGCTGTGAGTTTGTGTCATCACTCGCCGCATGAGTCACAACTGCCCCAGGGCTGGGCTGTGCCCTGCCTCCTGTATTGCGTGCGCCTTATGCAACAGGGCTACTAGGACAAAGGGATAGTCCAGAATATTCGTGACTGGACCAGCGATGGAAACCTCGAGAAGCCGTGAACCCTGGATGGATCTAGAAGCATTTATTGAGTCACCGGCCTGCTATATAAATGCGACCTGTCAAGCAGTTGGGGTTGTTGTGTTTTATGAGCTAGTGCGAGTGTTTATCCTGGGCGACAGAAGTGTGGTGACTTGCGAAATCCCTAGTGAAGCTGATTCTCTTGACACCGAGGAAGTGATTGTGGTGCTTGTGAAACAGTGTATAGTACAGTGACAGACCTAGTGCAGCTATTTCCAGCTAGCGTACGGGACCGGACTCATTAGCGAAGAGGATTAACTGTGGTCTGTTGACAAGTGAAAGGGAAAGTATTCTCGACGTGAGGAAACTGGAGTAAGGTAATAATTGCTGTTGAGTAGTGTATTTTTCTGGCTGCAATGAAATTAATTATTTCTTTAAGCAGTAATTGGTGTTGTGCTTTATACCCACCGTAATCCAGTTAACAAAGGTGCCACTAAGGGGTGGCACGTAACAATATGATAGCTTACTGAGTATACTCTTAAAGTAAGGAAACCATTTATTAAACGACAAATGCAGTGATAATTTTGCGGCATTCAAAGAAATGCATTTAACTCATATTTATTTGTAAGCGGGATCACACTAGCCAATAGCAGTTAATATACTCTAACTTTTCCATACATCACACCCAGAAGGCACTGTTCATGTGATGTCTTGTGTTGCATTTCTGTAATACAAATCACACTAAAACCATTGGTCTGTGAGGGGCCGATAACCTAGATGTTAGGCCCCTTAAAACAACAATTATCATCATCAACCATTGGTCTGCCGGTGGATACCAAGATCATTGATCTACAGAGCTTAGGTCCATTAAGCGACAGATGAAGGTTAAGTGTCAGTGAATTTTCATTCATTTCCATTAGTGAAAGTGCTTGCAATGCTGCAAAATATTCTCAAGATTTGGCCCTAAATATAGTTTTTTGGAGTAAAATAAGTTCAATTAAAATATTGGTATGTTTGTGTTGATTAGGCTATAGAGAAGGCACTTGTGAATCGACTGGCTGCATGGAGCAGCTGTAACATTCTTGCCTGCTGTGCCCAATGTTGCAGGATTGAATCCTGGCACTGTCAGTTGGCATTTGAGGGCGCGCAAATGTGAGGGAGCCGTGTCAGTATATTTACTTGCACGTTAAAGATCCCCTTCAGGGCAAAATTCTGGTACCCCGGCATTTCTTAAAGCCCGAGTATTTAAGAGGAACATAAAAGCAATAACATTATTACTATTATATTCTTGTGAATCAGGAGTTTCAACTTGGGAAACAGGAATTATTTTTAGTCACAAATTTCAGCTAGGAGCAGATGACTTCGCTCTCCTGCCCCTTTAGACAACAATCATCATCATCATCATCAAAATGTGATGATGTCATTTGATTAAATGTAGTTGTTATGCCCATTATCATGCACTACTGAGCAATGCATTCATCATTACAATATAACCTAATAGAAGACAAAACTTACCTTAGCTGATGGGAGGCTCTTTATCTGCTATGTCTGTATCATCCGGTGCCATCCTGTCAAACCTTGCCATTTCCCCTTCCATGAGAGCATTCCCACTAAATAGCATGTCCGTAGTTCCTGTGACATTTGTCCCAGAAATGGTGTGGCTCAAAAGAGACATGGCATAGATATTGCAGCTGAGACAGATTCTCTGAAGGGAGTAGCAACAAATTTGGAATGCCACAATTCCGGACCCACATCCAGCACCTATGAAAAATCATCATCATCATCATCATCTTGTACAGTTTCCAGCCCCCAGGCTGGGTCTGTTTGGAACATAAGCCTCGCCACTTAGTCCTTTCTTCCCACCATCTCTCCGCTGTCGCTCTGGTCCAGTCCTCGCCTCTCTTCTTGACACATTCCTCCACTCCCTTCAGCCATCTATCTCTTGGTCTTCCCCTTGGTCGTTTCTTCTGCATCTGCATCTCATGTATCCTCTTGGGAATTTTCTTCTCTTCCATTCTCTTTAAGTGTCCATACCACCTCAGTCTTGATGTCTCAATCCTACCTTGCATGGGCTCCTCTTTCACTATTTCCCTGACCTTTTCATTCCTCACCCTGTCTCTTCTTGTTACTCTGATCCTACTTCGCAGGAACTTCATTTCACTTGCCTGTATTCTGCTTATATCTCTTTTCTTCATTATTCACGTTTCTGATGAATAGGTCAGTACTGTATTGGGATAACCAGTAAAACTCGGTTAAGAAGTTCCCGCATAAAACGTTTTTCCGCTTAAGACGTCCGATATTCTCGGTCCCGTGATTCGTCCCATAAGATACATGTATATTTTTCCCGTATAAAGTGTTCGTGCATAAGAGGTTTTCCCGGTTAAATAGTTCAGATTTTGTATTCCCTTAGAGTATAAGACGTTCACTGAGAGACAACTGACTTAGAATCAAAACTCGCCAATCTCCGCCGAAGATACATCCGGTGTTCCGAATGAAAGAATACAAGAGTTCCGAGTGTTCGCGGGTCTCTGACCGGGCCCGGTGTTCCGAATGAAAGAATACAGCCGTTCCGAGTGTTCGCGGGTTACTGACCAGGCGAGCATTTCAAGGCTGAATGACGTCACGCTATGACGACACCCGCTCAAGACCGACTACAATATACAGCATCATGCTTTCATTCTTGGCCTCCTATATTCTTTGTTCGTGGCTTTTATCGCTGTTCTGTGTGATCTAACTTGTTAGCCAAGCATTGCCAGATTTAGCATAACATTATTGAGATTACGAGAATTGCGTCGTCAGTGAAGTAAAGTTTTCAAATCATTGTGAAAATGAGTGGTTCTCAGATGAAAGGCATCAAAAGAAAGGCACTTTCTATTAAAGATAAAGTGGACATTATAAGAAAAGTAGAGTCGTCTACTCTTTCACGTGTTGCTCTTGCGAAGGAGCTCGGAATGCCGCCGTCTAGGGGAAAAGTGCCTAAAATGACATACTCAGGTAAAACGACATAGTGGCTTTTTCTCGTAAATGGCGCTAGTGTCGTTTATTTTGAATGCACTATCATATGCGGAAGTTGGCTAAACTGTATTCTGCAAATGGCGGGCTTGAATATCCAACGTGTTGAAAGTCAGTGAACAAAAAGTGAAAAGAAGGTTGCTAGAATATTTGTGTGTTCCATTTTAGATGCGACTTTGCTGTTAGCGGTAAGTTCCTTTTGTTATAAGTATATACAATTAGTATTATAGGTTGTTCAACGCTTCTATTGGTATTGACGTTAGTCTCATCGCTTTGTTATTCTTTGCATAACCTCTCACTCTGTTACAAGGTGCACTCTAGGGTAAAACGACATACCATTAGTAAGGATAAAATGACATACTATATCATTTTACCCTTATATATTGGCATAAGAAGATTAAGTGCCTTTCTTCTTCCATGTTTACAAATATTTAAGTAGCATTCTTAGAATGTATTTTCAACATAAGCGGGCATCCAATTCTCATTATATGTACTGTTTCTTTTGCAGATGGTAGGGACGTATATCAGAAAGACTACACGCCAGTCATGGGATGAACAAGCCATGCAAAGGGCCATCGATGCTGTGAACAATGAGGAAATTGGCTGGTTTAGAGCTGCCAAACAATTTAGTGTACCGCAGGGACTTTAAGAAGGCGTGCCAGAAATCGAAACAAACAAATTATGGATGTAGGCAAAGGATTAGGCAGGTTCCAGTCGACATTTGAAAAAGAATTAGAGCAGGAAATAGTCAGTCATTTAAAGCTGCTAGAATCTCGTCTGTTTGGCATGACATGCACAGAATTAAGGTAACTAGCATACCAGCTTGCAGAACAAAATGGTATACCCCACAGATTTAATAAGGAGAAGAAAATGGCTGGCTGGGACTGGCTGAAAGGTTTTCGGAGTCGCAATCCAGACTTATCTCTAAGGATGCCAGAAGCTACTTCTGCAGCTCGTGCGATGGGGTTCAATAAACCTCAAGTCGATAAATTTTACAAGGTGTGTGAAGATATCCTAAATAAAGAAGGAATATCGCCTGAAAGAATCTATAATGTTGATGAGTCTGCTCTCTCAACTGTACATAATCCTCAGAAGATTTTTGCAACGACTGGGAAAAAGCAAGTGGGGGCACTTACAAGCGCTGAGAGGGGGATGCATGTTGCAATGGTTGCGTGTATGAACCCTGCAGGAAACTTTGTCCCTCCGGCTTTAATCTTCCCTAGGAAAAACTGGAAACAGGAATTGATCGATGGAGCACCTATGGGAACTCAAGGCATTGTGCATGAAAGTGGATGGATGACTGGAGAAGTTTTCCTCAAGTGGTTACAGCATTTTATTAATTTTGTTAAGGCAAACAAAGAAGATAAAGTGTTGCTCATTGTTGATGGTCACTCGAGCCACAAACATATTGAGGTGCTGAAATATGCTAAAGAAAATGGAGTGTTTCTACTTTGCCTACCACCCCACTGCACTCACAGACTTCAGCCATTAGACGTGTCATTTTTTGGTCCCATGAAGACCTATTATAATCAAGAAGTTTCAAAGTGGCTGAAAACCCACCCTGGTCGAATAGTCACTCAATATCAAATCAGTGAGCTCTTTGCCAATGCATATGGGAAAGCAGCAAGTGTGGCTAATGCTAAGAGCGGATTTGCTAAGTCAGGACTTAAGCCATTAAATCCTGACGTTATTGAAGAACATTTGTTTGCCCCGGCTCAGACAACTGATAGACCTACATTTGTAGAGACTGACCAAATTCCATCCCCCACTGTAGGCTTATTGAATAATGAATGTCAAGAGGAAAGTATTCCGGGATGTTCTCATGATTTGCATGCTTCTTCAACACCTGAAGAGAAATCTGCTCCCACGACCAGCCTTCGGACTCCCAAATCAGACAATAGACTCAAAATATCAGTTCATGAACTTTCCCCAGTTCCTACAGCAGGGTTATGTTTCCCAAAGAAACGTAAAACTACCCAGGGTTCTTCAGGCCTCCTAAACAGCAGTCCCAATATAAAACTTCTAGAAGATAAAGAACACCAGAAGAAATTAGCTGAGGAACGCCGATCAACTAGAGCTCGGAAAAGAATCGAGTTCAGCAGTGCAGACCCCTGTGCAGATGAAGATGATGACGACTGTGTTTGCATTTACTGCAATGATATTTTCTCACATTCTAGGCCAGGAGAATCATGGATTAAGTGTGCTAGATGCAAGATGTGGGCTCACAGTGAGTGTGCAGGTATTCCTGCAAGGATTAAACATTTTGTGTGTGACCTTTGTAAGCCATAGAACCAATTGTAAAGGCATAATAAGACCTTGTTGAGGATTTTGTTTAGTGTCTTCACTTTTTGTATATACATGGTGAAACGTATGTCATTTTACCCAAACAGTAGGGATAAAATGACACCTTGGTACATTTTTAAATTTATTTTCTTGTGAATAGTATAGTATTATATTTAATGGTTGTTGACCGTTTTTGAGAAGATATTCTGTCAATGTTTCTAAAACATGTGTGAAAAACAAATTCTTAATAAAAGTTTAAGGGAACGAGCAAAAAATAAAAATGGTATTGAACCCATGTACCATAGGCTTCAAAGGGAGTCGAATCCATGTATTTTGTGAAAGGAATGAAAGAATCATACAGTCTCTAAGGGAACGGAGAGAGATTTCAAGCCAGGATTCTAGCCTAACATTGCGCAAGCTGCAGGACCAGGTGTTCATAAGATGAGCTCATGCCTCTTGACATTTATAAGGAGCCAGTCATGGATATTAATAGAACTAGTGGAAAGTTTGGACTGTAAGACGAAGAAGCTCGACTCGGAAATTGCTCTTACGTTGCAGGAAAACGGCAACCTCGCTGCTGAGTCAGAACAAGAATAATTAAATTTAACCCGTTTACGAGTATAAAAGTAAGTAAACAAATACAGTACGGTGAATCATTTCGGATTAAAGATTTTTGTGTAAAGAAAAACCCTTTAATAATTGCACACGAGAAAAGTGCAAATGCAGCAGACGTCATCGGGAATTCACCGGGACCAAAGGAGTGGGAGAATTAAAAATGAACAGCAACACCCACACAGTTGAAGACGAAAAATTAATTAATATCTCGGAAATGCGCGATCGATTTCCATGCACAGGAAGATCATTTTACGTTTGGAAGACGAGCTTTCTGGAGATATAATTTTTATAATTGTACGACAATTAGTTCAAAAGTTGGTCACGAAAAGGACTAGGATTTTATCTTTTTTTGACTAAAAGGTATAAAACCCCTGGCCAAGCCAGACCAATCATGCAGTTTCCGATAGCCCAGGAGGGCGTCACTTTGCATCAGTACATGCAGTTTACGACAGCCCAGGGAGGCGTTACGCTGTATCAGTTCATGCAGTCTACAAGCACACCGTGAGCGGAGGTGCTGCATCACATCGTACATGCAGTTTCAAACCGCCTGAGGGTACGTTACTGTGATACATCAGACATAGAAGGCAGTTACCAGTACTCCTTGAGGGGAGAAACGCTGCATTACACCGCAGAATTAATATCCGATAGCCACGGGCGTCGCAGTATTAATAACTTGCGTGCCTCCATAAGGAGTTGCAAAGAAGAAATATTAAAGTATCGCCGTGTTGAAAAATTAGGAAAATCCTAGTTAAAGGATTTAGGTCCGACAGTGCAAAGTTTACCGGAAAAGTTCCTAAAATACAGTTAAAGCAGGCTGCGAACTTAGGATTAAGGCGATAGGTCTTTCAGTGGATGACCAAAAGTATCATAACGTACGGAAGTACCGGAACAGCGAGATAAACAGTTTATCAATTTTAGAGAACCCGAACAGGGAAAAACAGAGTAAGGTTCGCAACGTATTTCAGAAGATTAGAAGTGCGAGAACCGAATAAACAAAGAAGAACGGAAACTATAGACATTGTCTCAAGAAAGCAGACGAACTATTCTAAAGCACTAAGACTCAAGAAGTATTAGTTGCTAAAAAATCCATAGGTCATCGATAGGTTATCGAGGGGACCTCGATCAGAACAGACTTTCGCTAGGATCGATAAACCAGATCTAAAAGGGGAGCCGTTCAAGCTAGAGAAATAGCCGATCATCAGGAACAGGATTCGAAGAATTGTTATTCCAGGGAATAAGTAGATGATTCGAGACTTTCGTATTCTGCAGGATAGGAAGCCGACATTGAATAAATTTCACCCTTGGAGACGGGAGATTAAGAAGTCACGTGTGATAGGCTAAAAAAAGACAGCCTAGTGATCAAAAGTTGTGAAGTGTAAATATATCCAGACCGTGTGTTTAAAGTAATATATTTTTTAGTGTTTTATTGTGTGTTCTAAATGGATACACCAGTGTATTAAAAATGTTGTCAGTCTTAAATGTATTGAATATATGTCGAGAAATGTTTGTACATGAGATGAATTTGTACAATATGGAGTAAGTCAAGAAGGTGGGCTAAAATGACACATCGAACGACAATGAAGATTAAAAAAAACGACCTTAGACATGTGAGTAAAGATTTTCATTATGTTTTGGTGTCGGGGAA
Organism: Meconema thalassinum; assembly: GCA_946902985.2. Classification (NCBI taxonomy): domain Eukaryota; kingdom Metazoa; phylum Arthropoda; class Insecta; order Orthoptera; family Tettigoniidae; genus Meconema; species Meconema thalassinum. The sequence continues at coordinate 1,119,080,231 of OX336389.2, read as the reverse complement.
ATTTTTGTGTACAATTCCACCGGAGTTTTGAGTAAAAGGGATGTTTTTAAACAAATAATAACTAAATAAGAACGCGATCTGAACAAAAATAAAGTTTGAGAAATAATAAATAATTATGTGAAAGAATAAATCCTGTAGAGGAAATGTGTGGAATAAAATGTCAGTGTATTTGACGAATGTTATAAAAGCAAGCGTAATAATAATAATTATAACAAAGATATTTAAATAAAGGTAAATTTGAAGTATATGAAAGAAATAGCTTTTGAGCTTTTGTAAGGAATGAAGACATGAGGTGAATAATAATAATAATAACAAGGTAAAGAAATCTAAACAAAGATTAAATTGAATGATATAAAAATATAGAGCGTTGGAGCCTTAAAAATGTATAAGACATGATGTGAATGCATGTTCTTAAAAATGGAGCGATTTATTGTCAACGGAAAAGATAAATATAAAAATTGAGATATGTATCAATTGTTACTATGAAATTTATCAGTTCTTTGGAAGACATTAGGCCATAAAGTAATGTGTAGCGCAATGGAACGCAATTAAATATAAAGTCACGCTAGGAATGCGTAGAATTTAAATGTACTTGGTAAATTACTTATGAGGGGTAGTTGATTGTATTGAATTGAGATATGTTGTAAGTCCTCTAATTGTGACGTAGATCACGAGGCCATGTGTGTGTTATTATATAAAAGGGAGCAAATGTATGGTATTATTGAGCATATGTCATGTAGGCCACGGCCGACTCTAAATCGCGTCTTGTAAAAGTCCTCCAATGTGGAAATGGTTCCCGAGGCATGTTAAGAGATTCGAACTGAGAATCCTCTTGTTGTTGAAGCCCCTTATTATTCGTCGTAGAATGTGTATTACTCTTCCCAATCAACGAGGACCATTCATAATTAATAAATGCCAAGATTACGAGAGTGGTTTATGAGCCAAAGAATATCGTTGAAAGTGAAAAGAGAAGTTAAATGCCAGGTCTCTCCATAGAACTGAAAATAAAAGGAAGGTTTGTTTTAAAAGCATTGAAGAGAGCTCCAACCGTAGGCTAGACAGGGAGCCGCCCTCCCTGTCATAAATCACGCTCAAGTAATTGACCAGACCCTAGCCGCATGAGGGTTGGGGAAAAGGCTATTTGTAAGAAGTGCTAAATACACCGTGAGTGTTAAAAGTTGTTAATGACCCGGGCGTTGAACCGAGGTCCTTGTAGATTGAGATTATCGCTTGCCAGTTCAGATCGTAGTTTTCTTATGTGATAATGGTCTTATAAGACAAATGAATTAAATAAAAATCCCTATTGTAATGTGGTATGGAAATAAGGAATCCACGAGTTTTATGAAGGTAACTAGATTTCGGGAGTAATCATAGTTTTTGACTTTGTCAAGTAATCTTTATAACTCTGGAGTACACAAGTAGTTTCCCGATCAGCGTAGTGAATTTGCAAACTTGAGATAGGTGGTAAATACTGAGAACATGTGAAGAGCCCAAATATTGAAGTGGATAATTAACATATAATTTTAAATGAAATTATACATTTGTTTTGATGATAAGAAAAGATAAAAATAGTTCTTGAGGTGTACCAAAGAATGACACCATTATTATGGAAAAGTATCGAGCCAAAGAAGCTCGTAATTATATGGAACTTTAAGATAGGTACTTTATGGAAGTGAAAATAATCATGAATTGTTGGTTTTAAAGAAAACCATGTGTTTTAATCTAATATTTGTTTTATTCTTATGCTATTCCTTGTTCACTTTGAACAAGTAGAAAGATATTGGTCAGTAGTTTATTTGTTTTATTGTTTGTAGCGCCATAATTTTGATTAATTAAATGTGTTAAAATAGGAGTTGATTTTGTTGTTATTTTTGCAAGTGTATCCTCTATTTAATCCAAAATGTGTAAGTCACAGAGTGGGAGAACTTACTGCAGCCCCAAAAATCCCGAATTGAGCAATGCTGGCATACTGTGATTTGCATATTTCTTGCTGAAAGGGCACAGGGGGGTGAATAGAAGTACTGTGCTTGGATTAATAATTAGAGGAACACTAAAGACGGTCGATTCATGTAAAAGTAAAGTAATGATAGGAGTAGCTACAACGTATAATGTTAACTGACCGCATGGGACCCTAGAAACTCACACCGAGCAGCCCTGGATTAAACGACCCCCCAGCAAACATTACTTTTTGGCGCCCAGTACGCAGGGCTGAGTTTTCCTAGGGAAAACCCGAGTTTTCTCGAAAAATCAAAATTTTCATTAAAAAAATGGTTTTTCGAAATTTTGAACTATAAATACTTCCATAAAGGTCTTTGAGATTGAATAAAAATATCAAAAGGGTACGTTGTAGTAAAAACCCGTACCAAAGTAAATTTTTGAAGAAATTGGGACACAAAAGTTCAGATTACCATCTCTCAAGCATGTTATAGCGATGTGGCATGAGTAGCCCACTATATTCTAATAAGATGTCATTGAGTGAAGAGATGCAACGGCTCTTGGAGGCCATAAACAATAAATTGGGAACGATAGACAATACATTGGGCCTCCAAAAGGATGAAAATAAAAAAGAGTTCGAATCCATAAATGAGAGTTTGAATCAGTTGGATAGCCAACAGAGTGAAAATAAAAGGGATTTAGAATCCATAAATGAGAGTTTGAATAAGTTGGACAGCCAACAGGAGGAAAATAACCAAGAGTTAGGATCCATGAATCAAAGTTTAGAGTCACTAAAAACTAATAGTGATAACATGGGAACTAAATTAGAAGCCATCGAAACTAATAGTGATAACATGGGAACTAAATTAGAAGCTATCGAGGCCGACGGTATAAAAATGAATAAGGAACTGAAGGCTGAGATAGAAGAGATTAAAACAGAAAGTGGGGATAACATGGCAGAACAGCTGAAAGTTATAAAAGATGAGACGTTAAAATCTATAAAAGCCGACAGTAAAGCAAATAACGAGGTATTGACGGCTGAGATAGAAAGCAAATTCAATAGTATAAAAACAGAAAATTCAAACCATTTTTCAGCACAATCCAAGGTTTTGGAGGAAACAATGAATAACAAATTTCAAGGTTTTGACATGGAGTTTGGGGAGAAGTTAAATGATTTTAAAGGGGAAATCACAAGTGAAATTCAAAGGGAAAATAATGTCCTTAAGTCAGAATTGCAAGGCCAAATAAGGACCTTAGATGAAAATATGATAAAATCCCAAACTAAGTGTCAAGAAAATTTTGAAAATTTAGAGACTAAATTGGTTGGAATGGAAGAATCTTGTAAAAAAATGTAGAAGCATGTGAAGAGAAACTTGTAACCCAGATCCAAGGTGTGCAGGATAAATTAGAAGCTCAGATAAAATCTAACAGCGATATCTGTAAAACATCCCGGGATGAAATAAAACGAAGTGTGAATGAGCTAGGAACCCGATTTGGAAAGGTTGAGGAGAAAGTAGGAACCCTCGAGAACAAAATCGGTGTAGTTCAGACCGAAGTAACTGAGATGAAAAATCAAAATCAAATGGATGCGCGGGATATGAAAGGTCAATTTGAGCTGTTTACCGGGCAGGTAGATGATAACTTAAAGAAGTACGAGGTTGGAATAAATCAAAGATTAGGTTTATATAAGGAGCTTCTCCAGGATGAAAGAAAACAACGAGAGAAAGAAAATAAGGAAAATACCCATAAGATAGATGAAATAAGTCAGGGTATTAATGATGTTCAGGGAACCATCGGAACATTAAAGGTCGAAATAGGAAAAACTCAAACAGAAGTAAGCCAGATCCAAAATGACTTGATGATATTAGATAAGAGTCAAGGGAAAACTGAGGAAAAACTGGAAGGAATTAAAGTAAATATGGTCAAAGGACAAAGAGAGATGGAGAAGAAAATAAAGGAAATGCGAGAAGATTTAGATACTAAAGGTGACGTTAAGCCAGAAATTATAAAAGAACAGGTCATGGTCATCAAGAAAGAGGTAGAAGAACACCTAAATGAAATCAGGGAAAGCTTCAGGGATGAGAAATTCCAACTCAAACGAGAACTGGAAACTAGTAAGAAAAATCAGGAAAGAATTCAAAATGAATTAGGATCACGGTTGGAAAGGACTGAACACAAAAATAGTCAAATGGAAATCCAACTCATGGCAAATGAAGAAAGTGCCCGAAGAGAAAGGAAATTAGAATTTGAAAGTCAGGATGAGTTTCCAAAGACAGGATGGACAGATCCTCGTGAACAAGGCACAGATACAGATAGGGACTTAGGAGGGGAGAGCCCTTATAAGAACCCAGGATATCCGATGGCGATGTCAACCCCGTACATGAATCAGACAAATGGTCAGATAATAAACATTATCAAATCGAATGAGGACAGACCGGTAAAATTTACTGGGAATAACATGTCAATTACTCCAAAATACTGGCTAAAGGAAGTCGCAGAGTACTTAAACGAAATGAAAGTTCCTCAGGATCGGAGACTGAGAGCTATTGAGAAGTTGTTGGCAGGTGATTGTCTCACCTGGTTCAGAAGCTTCAGGTACACCTTTGATACGGTGGAAGGCTTTAGAGAAGCCTTTTTAAAACGATATTGGGCAGCAGACGTCCAGGAGAATTTAAGGCTAGATCTATACTCTAGGAAGTACAGCACAAATGCACCAACTAAGTACTCGGAATTTTTTACCGTTCAGCTGTGTAAATTCCGCGAACTTGACATTGCTCCAGCTGAGAACGACCTGTGTGCCGCCATTGCAAGACAACTTCCATATGAGATTCAGAGGCTGTTAATCTCATTCAACGCCAGAAGTGCTGTGGAAGTGGAGAGTGTATTACGTCAATTAGACATGACGACGTCACCACGTAACTCCTAGGCATCAAAGACAGACTGAACAGGTACACATGGCCAGCAGTCAGGAAACCAGAGAAAAACCATCGACCAGGAATCAGTCCACTAGCACTGATACTCAAGGACTAGGTCGCGAGTATGGGCACCAAGAGCCTAGAGGAATACAGCCATACTACAGAGGAGGATATCGAGGAAGAAATCCTAGGAATACGGGTTATAGCCAACAAGAGAGCCGACCCTATAACAATAACCATCAGAGGCAAGAAAACAGAAAGAAATGGGAGAATTATCCCTGAAGGAACGTAAGGCCAGAGGATAGGGATGATGAATATCGGGCCGAAATAGAGGAAAGATATCAGGAAAGTCTTCGTTACATGAACGAACGACCAGACGAACCTGAAAGGCAAAAAGTCCGTTGGAGTGAGGCAATAAAGAACCGGAAATCACCCGACCGACTAGATGGAGCTCAAAGCTTGGAACTACAAGCTCAAATAAAGAATGAGGGGAAAGGAAGCCCTCAGGATAAAAAAAAACTCCAAATTTAAATCGTCAAAAGTGGAAACATACCAGGAGCTGGGAGGAGGTAGAAATTGTGAATTGGATAGCAAGACCAGATGAGCTAATTAATGAGGATGTGGAAGGAATCCCACCTATCAAAAGAGAATTACCCATAATTATGCTAAGGATAGAAGGATTACTGGTCAGGGCATTGATTGATACCGGATCCACAATAAGTTTAATTACGCAAACCCTTCTGAATGAATTGGAAACAAGAGGCCGCGTATTAAAAATCCCCACATCAAGTGTAAAGATTAAGGGAATTATCCCTGAAAAATCTTTAACGTGCAAATTTCAGGTATACATTGATCTGATCATGGGTAACGCTGAAATTTCGCAATGCTTTTTGCTGGTAAATCAATTACCGTATAATGTCATATTAGGTATTGATTTTATCCGTGAGAACAAGGTCATCATAGATCTAGCGCAAAATTGCATTAGAATTCAAAGAGAGGATGTGGATGAGCAAAACATTAACCTACAGGAACAGGAGGCGAAAATAGGAGAACAGGTATGGCACGTGGAAGAAGTAACGGAAGAAGGTTGTAAGGACATAGAAAGGATATTTGAAGTCCTCAACATAGAACTCGAAGATAATTTGGAAACTGAGTTCGAGACCAACCTGCCAGGAAAAGTAGAGGAAGCTAAAGTGAACCTCGAAAATAAGGAACAATTAAAGAAATTATTATTACATTTTAGGGACGTATTTGATTCCAAGCCAGGGAAGATTGAAAATTTTAAATATGCGTTCCAAGTCAATGATTGGGCACCGTTCAGACAAAAACCATACCCGGTTGCGGAAAAACATTACCCACAAACGAAGAAAACACTGCAGGAGATGATGAATGCAGGTGTTATAGAAAAGATGGCGACACCATATGTTAGTCCATTAGTGATTGTGAGTAAACCGGATGGCTCAGTAAGGGTGTGTCTAGATGCCAGAAATTTAAATGCAAAAATCATACCAGAAAATGATTCGGCACCACCCATAAAAGAAATACTGAGAAAATTCAAAGGCAAGAAGATTTTCACAAATATTGATATGACTTCTTCGTATCATCATCTCGAACTGGAAGAGAAAACCAGCTTGTTGACTGGATTTCAGTTCGACCAACAAACCTATTGTTTTAGGAGATGTCCGTTTGGATTGAAGAACGCGGGATCTGCCTTAATAAGAGCGCTTGATTGAAACTTGTCAGAGGAAGTGAAAGATTGCACTATCCGTTATGTGGATGATATTTTGCTTACCTCGGAGAACATTGAGGAACATTTCGAAAAGTTGAAGAAATTATTGGAAGACTTAAGAAGGGCAAATTTTAAAATCAATTTAAAGAAGTCAATTTTTTGTCAAAGGCAAGTAACATTTTTAGGGCATGTGATTGATAAGGATGGCGTTAAACCAAATCCATGCAAATTAGAATCGATAAGAGATTTTCCAAGGCCTTTGAAGGTGAAGAACGTTCGCCAGTTTTTGGGATTGATTGGTTTCTTCTTAGGACATTGTCCATCATACACAAAAACTGTTGCACCACTACAGGACCTTCTGAAGAAGGGGGGCAAGTGGAAATGGACGGATGAAACAGAAAAAGCATTTGTGGAGGCCAAGGAAATGCTCTTAAACTATGTGAAGCTAGGATATCCTGATTTTAATCAGAAATTTATAATTCAAACAGACGCATCCCGGAATAGGGGCAATGCTATATCAGGAAAACCCGGAAAACCCTGATAAGAGAAATTATCTAGCTTTCACAAGTCGGAGACTGAAACCACACGAGAAAAATTATACGATCAGCGAAATCGAGCTGTTAGCGATATTGCACGCGCTGCAATATTGGCGAAAGATCGTATATGGGTTTCAGGTCATTTTAAGAACGGATCATAAAGCCTTAACTTTTTTGATGAAGACTGATTTATCCAGTCAAAGGTTGATGCGTTGGGCTTTATATATTCAACAATTTGATGTAAAGATAGAATACTGCCCAGGAAAAGAAAATATAGTTCCAGACTATTTAAGTAGACAGCCAGAGTCCACAGAAGAGGAAGTAATGGCTATTGATTTGGAAGACAGGGATCAGCGTACTCTAAATGAGTTAAGGAGCATTAGTCAACGGCAACGTGAGGATCCATGGATGAACATGCTCATAGCTTTCCTTGAGGGAAGTTTGATAAGGGGAACACCAGCGTACACGGAAGCTAATAAGATAGCTCAAGATTACACATTTTATAATGTATTATTATATAAGTTTGTGGACTCTGACCATACACGATTAAGGATTGTTGTACCTGCAATTTTGCAGAGGAAAATAGTATGGTTAGCCCATAGATCGTTCGGACATATGGGAGTCGACAAAACAGTCTCGATGCTGAAAGAAGCATTTGTATGGCCGAGACTGAGAGAAACTGTAAGGGACACGCTAAAGACATGTGATCTATGTCAAAGGATCAAACCAAATGCATTTCTGATGAGACAAAAGCCTATACCATTGTTGCCCGAAAGGCCAGGTCAAATCATATCTATTGATAACTTCGGACCTTTGCCAAAGGCAAGAAGAGGAAATCGACACATAATGGTGGCTATGGATGTCTTCACTGGTTGTCCTTGCTCCCATACAGAAGACTAGTACCAAACAGGTGGTAAAACGACTCAAAGAAAAAGTGATACCGATTCTGGGAAAACCTGAGAATTTGTTGTCGGATCACGGTAGTTGTTTCACCAGTGTAGAGTTCAGAGAAGAATTAGAAAGACTTGGAATACGTCAGATTTTGTCAAGTATTCGCCATCCGGAGGCAAATCCTGTAGAAAGAGTGATGAGGGAGACGGCCAAGTATTGTAGAATATACTGTGCCGAAGAAAATTGGAAGTGGATAGATATCTTGGATATTATCGAATTTTGTATAAACAACACAATCCATGAATCGACGGGAGAGATACCAATAACGTTACATCGGAATGAGCAACCAGAGAGACCTTGGAGTCTGGTAATTCCTAGGCCAGCAGACGCTCAGCCTGGAAGAGATGTACGTATTAGAAGAGCCTTTGAGCATCTAAAAGCTCAAGCCGACAGGAGACAAAGAAGAAATAGGCACAAGAGGTATCATCGGCCACTATTAGCAGGGGGGCCGATAACCTAGATGTTAGGCCCCTTAAAACAACAATTATCATCATCATCATCATATTAGCAGGGGAAATGGTGTTAGTAAAAAGACCAGCCATTTCGGATCCAGGAAATCGCGTGTACAAAAAGTTCCAGAAAATGTACCATGGACCGTATCAATAATAAGGGATTTGAGAAATAATGCCTATAGAATTCGGCACTGTGAAACGAATCACGAAGTGACCATGAATTCAGCAAATTTGAAAGTGTATTACCCTCCCGAAGACTTCGATGAAGCCCATGAACAAGCCCTGGTTATGGAACAATTTAGAGATGAGGAATCCACTTTTGATAGAAACGAGAATGAGATAGAAAAAGGAAACAGAGCTCAAACATTCGAGTGCGAATGCGAATTGGAGAAATTATATTGGGAAATAAAAGAAATTATTGATTTTATTGAAGAAGAAAATTTCAATTTAAGAAAGGAGAATGATGAAATAAAGGAACGGGTAGGGATAGACCACACCCGTAAAGAAGAATGACGTTCTGGAAACCTGAAGTCCAGAAAGATAAAGAGGGGAAAGAAAGGGTAGGGACAGAGCGTACCCAACCTACACAATTACCGGATATGACTTAAAAAGATGAAAGAAATCAAATTATCGTGGGATTTTTAAGGAATAAAAATCAGAAGGTACGGATAACGTTATGATGGCTTCGACAGTTAAAATGGAAAAATAAGATTTTTATGAATAATTGAAATAAATTTCCTCAAAATTTTTCGAAAATTTATTAACCTAAGGAGGGGTGAGATGAACCCATATACCATAGGCTTCAAAGGGAGTCGAATCCATGTATTTTGTGAAAGGAATGAAAGAATCATACAGTCTCTAAGGGAACGGAGAGAGATTTCAAGCCAGGATTCTAGCCTAACATTGCGCAAGCTGCAGGACCAGGTGTTCATAAGATGAGCCCATGCCTCTTGACATTTATAAGGAGCCAGTCATGGATATTAATAGAACTAGTGGAAAGTTTGGACTGTAAGACGAAGAAGCTCGACTCGGAAATTGCTCTTACGTTGCAGGAAAACGGCAATCTCGCTGCTGAGTCAGAACAAGAATAATTAAATTTAACCCGTTTACGAGTATAAAAATAAGTAAACAAATACAGTACGGTGAATCATTTCGGATTAAAGATTTTTGTGTAAAGAAAAACCCTTTAATAATTGCACACGAGAAAAGTGCAAATGCAGCAGACGTCATCGGGAATTCACCGAGACCCAAGGAGTGGGAGAATTAAAAATGAACAGCAACACCCACACAGTTGAAGACGAAAAATTAATTAATATCTCGGAAATGCACGATCGATTTCCATGCACAGGAAGATCATTTTACGTTTGGAAGACGAGCTTTCTGGAGATATAATTTTTATAATTGTACGACAATTAGTTCAAAAGTTGGTCACGAAAAGGACTAGGATTTTATCTTTTTTTGACTAAAAGGTATAAAACCCCTGGCCAAGCCAGACCAATCATGCAGTTTCCGATAGCCCAGGAGGGCGTCACTTTGCATCAGTACATGCAGTTTACGACAGCCCAGGGAGGCGTTACGCTGTATCAGTTCATGCAGTCTACAAGCACACCGTGAGCGGAGGTGCTGCATCACATCGTACATGCAGTTTCAAACGGCCTGAGGGTACGTTACTGTGATACATCAGACATCGAAGGCAGTTACCAGTACTCCTTGAGGGGAGAAACGCTGCATTACACCGCAGAATTAATATCCGATAGCCACGGGCGTCGCAGTATTAATAACTTGCGTGCCTCCATAAGGAGTTGCAAAGAAGAAATATTAAAGTATCGCCGTGTTGAAAAATTAGGAAAATCCTAGTTAAAGGATTTAGGTCCGACAGTGCAAAGTTTACCGGAAAAGTTCCTAAAATACAGTTAAAGCAGGCTGCGAACTTAGGATTAAGGCGATAGGTCTTTCAGTGGATGACCAAAAGTATCATAACGTACGGAAGTACCGGAACAGTGAGATAAACAGTTTATCAATTTTAAAGAACCCGAACAGGGAAAAACAGAGTAAGGTTCGCAACGTATTTCAGAAGATTAGAAGTGCGAGAACCGAATAAACAAAGAAGAACGGAAACTATAGACATTGTCTCAAGAAAGCAGACGAACTATTCTAAAGCACTAAGACTCGAGAAGTATTAGTTGTTAAAAAATCCATAGGTCATCGATAGGTTATCGAGGGGACCTCGATCAGAACAGACTTTCGCTAGGATCGATAAACCAGATCTAAAAGGGGAGCCGTTCAAGCTAGAGAAATAGCCGATCATCAGGAACAGGATTCGAAGAATTGTTATTCCAGGGAATAAGTAGATGATTCGAGACTTTCGTATTCTGCAGGATAGGAAGCCGACATAGAATAAATTTCACCCTTGGAGACGGGAGATTAAGAAGTCACGTGTGATAGGCTAAAAACACAGCCTAGTGATCAATAGTTGTGAAGTGTAAATATATCCAGATCGTGTGTTTAAAGTAATATATTTTTTAGTGTTCTATTGTGTGTTCTAAATGGATACACCAGTGTATTAAAAATGTTGTCAGTGTTAAATGTATTGAATATATGTCGAGAAATGTTTGTACATGAGATGAATTTGTACAATTTGGAGTAGGTCAAGAAGGTGGGCAAAAATGACACATCGAACGAGAATGAAGGTAAAAAAAACGACCTTAGACATGTGAGTAAAGATTTTCATTATGTTTTGGTGTCGGGGAAATTTTTGTGTACAATTCCACCGGAGTTTTGAGTAATAGGGATGTTTTTAAACAAATAATAACTAAATAAGAACGCGATCTGAACAAAAATAAAGTTTGAGAAATAATAAATAATTATGTGAAAGAATAAATCCTGTAGAGGAAATGTGTGGAATAAAATGTCAGTGTATTTGACGAATGTTATAAAAGCAAGCGTAATAATAATAATTATAACAAAGATATTTAAATAAAGGTAAATTTGAAGTATATGAAAGAAATAGCTTTTGAGCTTTTGTAAGGAATGATGACATGAGGTGAATAATAATAATAATAACAAGGTAAAGAAATCTAAACAAAGATTAAATTGAATGATATAAAAATATAGAGCGTTGGAGCCTTAAAAAATGTATAAGACATGATGTGAATGCATGTTCTTAAAAATGGAGCGATTTATTGTCAACGGAAAAGATAAATATAAAAATTGAGATATGTATCAATTGTTACTATGAAATTTATCAGTTCTTTGGAAGACATTAGGCAGTAAAGTAATGTGTAGCGCAATGGAACGCAATTAAATATAAAGTCACGCTAGGAATGCGTAGAATTTAAATGTACTTGGTAAATTACTTATGAGGGGTAGTTGATTGTATTGAATTGAGATATGTTGTAAGTCCTCTAATTGTGACGTAGATCACGAGGCCATGTGTGTGTTATTATATAAAAGGGAGCAAATGTATGGTATTATTGAGCGTATGTCATGTAGGCCACGGCCGACTCTAAATCGCGTCTTGTAAAAGTCCTCCAATGTGGAAATGGTTCCCGAGGCATGTTAAGAGATTCGAACTGAGAATCCTCTTGTTGTTGAAGCCCCTTATTATTCGTCGTAGAATGTGCATTACTCTTCCCAATCAACGAGGACCCTTCATAATTAATAAATGCCAAGATTACGAGAGTGGTTTATGAGCCAAAGAATATCGTTGAAAGTGAAAAGAGAAGTTAAATGCCAGGTCTCTCCATAGAACTGAAAATAAAAGGAAGGTTTGTTTTAAAAGCATTGAAGAGAGCTCCAACCGTAGGCTAGACAGGGAGCCGCCCTCCCTGTCATAAATCACGCTCAAGTAATTGACCAGACCCTAGCCGCATGAGGGTTGGGGAAAAGGCTATTTGTAAGAAGTGCTAAATACACCGTGAGTGTTTAAAGTTGTTAATGACCCGGGCGTTGAACCGAGGTCCTTGTAGATTGAGATTATCCCTTGCCAGTTCAGATCGTAGTTTTCTTATGTGATAATGGTCTTATAAGACAAATGAATTAAATAAAAATCCCTATTGTAATGTGGTATGGAAATAAGGAATCCACGAGTTTTATGAAGGTAACTAGATTTCGGGAGTAATCATAGTTTTTGACTTTGTCAAGTAATCTTTATAACTCTGGAGTACACAAGTAGTTTCCCGATCAGCGTAGTGAATTTGCAAACTTGAGATAGGTGGTAAATACTGAGAACATGTGAAGAGCCCAAATATTGAAGTGGATAATTAACATATAATTTTAAATGTAATTATATATTTGTTTTGATGATAAGAAAAGATAAAAATAGTTCTTGAGGTGTACCAAAGAATGACACCATTATTATGGAAAAGTATCGAGCCAAAGAAGCTCGTAGTTATATGGAACTTTAAGATAGGTACTTTATGGAAGTGAAAATAATCATGAATTGTTGGTTTTAAAGAAAACCATGTGTTTTAATCTAATATTTGTTTTATTCTTATGCTATTCCTTGTTCACTTTGAACAAGTAGAAAGATATTGGTCAGTAGTTTATTTGTTTTATTGTTTGTAGCGCCATAATTTTGATTAATTAAATGTGTTAAAATAGGAGTTGATTTTGTTGTTATTTTTGCAAGTGTATCCTCTATTTAATCCAAAATGTGTAAGTCACAGAGTGGGAGAACTTACCGCAGCCCCGAAAATCCCGAATTGAGCAATGCTGGCATACTGTGATTTGCATATTTCTTGCTGAAAGGGCACATTATGTCATTTTAGGCACATTTCCCCTACTTTGAACGGCATCATAGCAAAGAAAGAAGGTATCTTGGCTTCTGCCGGGAATACTTCGGCAAGCTGCAAGAAGATTGAAAGCGGGAAATACGAAGACGTAGAACAAGCTCTGCTCGTGTGGTTTAAACAGCAGCGAAGTTTAAACATTCCTTTGAGCGGGATTATCGTGAAGGAGAAAGCCGAAGAAATCGCGTGTCGATTACAAGTGCCTTTTACTGCGTCGAATGGGTGGCTGGATCGCTTTAAAATCGGGCTGGCATAGTTTACAAGACTATTAGTGGCGAAGCTGCGAGTGTAAGTACAGAGGAAACGGAAGCGTGGAAGGAAACACTGCTGCCGGCAAAAATCAGTAATTACAAACATTGTGACGTTTTTAATGTTGATGAATTTGGACTTTTTTATCAGGTTGTTCCGGATAAATCTTTGGTTTTGAAGGGAGAATCTTGCCTAGGAGGCAAATTAAGTAAAGTGCGAGCGACGGTGCTAGTTGGTGCGAATATGAATGGGACGGAAAAGCTGCCACTACCGATCATAGGAAAATCAAGAAAGCCCCGGTGTTTCAAAAACGTCAGAACTTTGCCATGTACTTACAGAAGCAATAAATCAGCATGGATGACAAGCCCCCTATTTGAAGAGTACATTCAAGCACTAGATGCCAAAATGGGGAGCCAAAACAGGAAGATTGTGGTGTTTATGGACCACTGCCCTGCTCATCCCAAACAGTGGCCTCATTTAAGAAACATTAAAATTGAATTTTTTCCACCAAACACTACATCGGTACTGCAGCCCATGGACCAGGGGGTGATTAAGGTTCTGAAGCAGAGGTACCGAAAAGCAGTAGTGTGTCGTATGCTGTCACGCATGGAAGCAGGTGGACCAATCTACAGGCCATCTCTTTTGGACTCCATGCATTTAATTGCCTCATCTTGGGATTCGATGGAGTCGACCACCATTGTAAATTGCTTCAAGAAAGCTGGTTTTGATGGTGTTACTAGTAGCAGCATTTGTGCGGAAGTCTGCGATGAAGAGCCAGGGTGGTGGAAAACCATGCAGGAGAAGATGGAGATAACCACCAGTTTCAGCGACTTCACTGCTGTTGATGATCTAGTAATAACTTGCGAGGAGCAGACCATTGACGACATATGCAAGGACATTCAGGCAGGAAATGAGGATGAAGAAGAAGATGAAGAAGGAGAAGACGAGGAGAATTCTCCAAGGCCTTCTTGTAGTGAGGCAAGTGTCCATCTTCGAAAACTACGGAAATTCATAGAAGGTGCTGCTGGAGTGCCTCACAGCACATGGAAAGCCGTGTGGGAAATGGAGAGATTTATAGAACTAGAAAGCAGTAAAAAGCTCAAACAATCTACACTGGACAACTTCTTTTCAAAGTAGAGGCCTATATTTTTGTGGTGAGAAATACAGCATTTTTGATGGTGTACAGGTCAATTGAGGTAAGCCACAAAAAGCCAAATTTTTCAGGACGGGCAAAAAAGTGTTTTCAATTCAGTCTTAGTTGTTGTTTATTTACATTCTAAAATGTGTCTATAATTGTAGTTTGCTGGAATATATGGTGTGTGCTCAAACAATTATTGAAATAAATTCTATTAATGTGAATTGTGATGGTTATGCCAATTTATTTCTCTTAATCTCTGGTCTGATAGTCAGATTTTAATATTGGGCCTTCTCCTTTTCTGGCTTTTATATAGGCCTATGTACAGTATATTGTAGGATCCTTCACAAACAACAAAAATGTGAGCGTTTCACATGCATTTCAGGCCACTACCCTTTTAAGAAGTTTCCCTGTTAAGAAGTTTTTTTTGAATGGTCCCTTGAAAAACTTCTTAACAGAGTTTTACTGTAGTAGCCTCTGTATAACACTTCCTTGCTTTTTTGTGGGTCATCATTATTCCACACTAAGCTCCTAATGCTTCTCAGAAATGCTTCTGCTTGTCTGCCACGTTCCATAATCTCTTTGTCATTTCTCCCATTTTCCTCCACTATACTTCCCAAGTACTTGAGACTTTCCATCTTCATCAGCTGTCCACCTCCAAGTGTTATCCCACTCATTGGTCTGTCCTTTTTCCTGGTCGTTAACAGGATTTCACATTTACTGATGTTGAACTTCCATCCGTACTCTCCCATTGTTTCTTCCCAAGCCTTCAGTTGCTCCTGAATTTCCTCATCCTTGTTTCCCCATGAGATCATCTGCAAACACCATTGCTTTCATCTAATCTTCTCCTATCTTTCCTGCTACCCGTGTCCTTACCTCGTCCATAACCACAATAAAGAGAAGGGGTGATAGTGCACTACCCTGTTTCAGGCCACTCATTTGTCTGAACCAGTCTGTTCTTTCCCCTCCAACTTTCGCACAACTCACATTTCCACAATACATCTCCTTCACTCTGCCTATAGTCCCTTTTTCCACTCCCATGTTTTTCATTGCTTCCCAAACCTTCTCCCTACACACACTATCATAGGCCTTTTCGATGTCCAGGAAGGCCTTCAACAGATCCTCTCCAAATTCGTAGTGGTGTTCCTGGAGCTGTCTCACTGAAAATATGAGATCCACTGTTGATCTCCCAGGAGTGAATCCATACTGCTCCTGTATCAATTCCCTCTCCACTTTGGCTCGTATTCTACTTTCTAATATCTTTTCATGAAAAATATGAAAAATAAAAATAATAAATAAGAAAGATATCAAATTTCCATAAATCCTTAATTTATACCTATCAGTTATTTTAAGTTATTCGTAGATATGGTAGGCTCTTGCACATTGAAAGGATAATCATCATATCGCTGAAGAATTCACTATATATGGATACCAAATGAAGGGAAGAAAGAAGAGAAGGAAATATATCTTGCAAAATATCAGAATCAGATTGAATATATTGAAAGATTAGCAGACAGAGAGCTATATGCAGTGCCCGAAAGGAAATCATGGGAACAATTTGCAGATAAATTAGAGACGTTATGTCAGGCGGCAGGAAATTCTTTCTGGAGTGTTATATAGAATCTTAGAAATGGAGGAAAAAGAGAAATGAGCAGCGTTTTACAAAATTCAGGGAAACTCATTGTAGATACCAAGAAAGCACTGTGAAGATGGCTGGAATACTTAGAAAACTTTCTAAATGTTAATGGAGATATATCTGGCATGGTGGCAGATTTTGAGATTATGCAGAAGGAGAAAGAAGTCGGGAACAGGATCATGGTTGAGGAAGTACGGAGAGTTGTAAATAAACTACAATGTCACAAAGCGGCAGGGGTAGAAGCAAGTCGACCAGAAATGGTTAAATACAGTGGGAAAGCAGGGATCAAAAGGTTGCATACGATAATTGAATTGGCATGGGATTTAGGAAATCTAACCTCTGATAGGATAAAAGCAGTAATCACACCAATTTTTAAGCAAGGTAACAGGAAATATTGCAATAATATAGATGCATTTCTTTGATAAGTATCCTGGGCAAAGTGTACTCAGAGATTATAGAAAGGAGAGTTTGATCATTGCTTGAGAGTATGATAGATGAAATCCAGTATGGCTTTAGACCAACGAGGATGTCGGGATCAAATTTTTAGTATACCGGTATGTTAAGTTATTGAGAAATGCTACGCGAGGAACATACAGTTGTGATTGTTGTTCTGTAGATTTATAGGAGGTGTAGCCTACCATAGAGTAGGCCTACCCAGGGAGAAGATGCTGAGCATCCTGAGGGATTATGGTATCCAGGAAAGGCCACTACTAGCAAGTAGAGCTGATAATTAATTGATTAATTTGAAATTAATCGGAAACAATTAATCAAACATTCTTATAATAGATTAACCGAAAAATCGATTAATTGATTAGTAGACACGAGATAAGAAAATAAGTTTTGAAAATGGTTGAAATGAGAAGTCATCGCTTAAGTTGAGTTAGGCTTATTTTCGGAATGATGTATAGAAATCTATAAAAGTTAAATTTTGCATAAAGATAAGTGTCCTTCCCTGTTTATGTTAACAATAACCAAATAAGAGTAAGTGGCCGGGGAAGAACAAACGTCAATCAAATTGGGAAGGGTTTCAGGAAAAGAAAACGAGTAGTTTTCAGCAAAGCTTTTGAATCTTGTTCAATTTTTATTGGGAAGGCTGTTTACAATTTAGGACAGGAACATTTTTGTTTTATTCGGGTTTAGCCTAATTTCCACAAAGACCTGTCAGTTGTAACTCGTCAGTCGGTCAACTTGAATTTGCCCAATGACTGGGTGGAGTCCAATGTATAAAATATATGAATTATAAGTAAATAACACTCCTGGAAACATTACATGTGTTAGTTATGATCTCTATTACAATCACTATTATGTCGCTACACTTGAATGCTCCGAGTGGGTAAGAGATTTCACGAGCCCTTCATCCAAGACAGCCACCAACAGCTAGGAGGTTCAGTCATGATTTGGGGTGGAATCATGTTCGGTCGACGTACGCCTCAAATTCCTATCGATGGTAACATGACTGGTCTGGTGTATAGAGACAACTTCCTTGAACCTGTCGTTGCAGGATTTGCTGTCACAATTGGTGAGGGCTTTACACTAGTGGACGATAATGCTGTGCCCATCGAGCTAGGGTGGTCAATCAGTTCCTTCAGATGCATGTCATACAGAGAATGGAGTGGCCTGCCTATTCTGCGGACATGAACTGTATTGAACATGTATTGAAAGAACTCAAGAGGGCAATTTCGCACCGTCCCAATCCTCCAACAAACAAAGAGCAACTGATTGAAGCTGCTGTCCAAGAGTGGGATAATCTGCCCCAAACCACATTGGATTCGTTGGTGCTCAGTATGCTTCGTCGTCTGCAAGCATGGATTAGAGTTCGTGGTGGCCATACACGGCATTGATATGTCCCAATATGAAAATGACGTTTGTGTGCTCAATCCCACATTATCACTTTTGTTATTCGTTGTGTGTTTTTGTCTCTTTTGCAAAGCAGATTGTGTGTTGTTTTTCTTTGTATGTAACCTATATTGTGTATAGTATGATAACATACACACAGCAGAATAAACAAGTTACTAAATCACAATATGCAAAACCTTTTTTGAGTACTGTATAAGTTTAGTTTGTTTAATAAGGGTTTGTGAATTACTTATGAGTATTATGATCATGTATACAAATAAGAATAACACAATATAATAAATAAAATAAAATTAGAGCATGCACTTGAATTCTATTATGCATATGGTTACATATCTCAGCAGAGCCTTGGTCGTACAGTTGCCTGCCTACTCCCGCCGGGATCATTGTGATCATAACTAATACATGTATTTTTTTCAAGGAGTTTATTTACTTATTACTCATATTATACAGTATATAGATTGCACCCCGCACAGTCATTGGACAAATTCATGTTGACCGACTGAAGAGTTACAACTGACAGTTTGTATAGGCAACTCGGAAAGAATGGCTTCAACAGTTCACGAACAAGATGCATTATTTAAAAATAAATGTGACAATATATTTCAATTGACGGTCTGTTTTGGTGGTAAAATACTAGCATGTACACATTTCCTGGGGCGAGGCAGCTCCGCTTTAAAGTCACAATGTTTCCAGCAATTGAAAATACTCCTTCAGGCTGCAGTTGGTCGCGGGGAATATCAAGTATTTTGTCGCTAGTTTAGCGGGCCTTGGATATATTGTTTATTCATTTTCCACCTGTGAAAAAGGGTGAGTATACAAGTCAGGCGGTGATTTCCCAAGATTGACGTCCAGCTCGTCTTTTGCAATGATTGCAATATTCACTCTACATCTACAAGATTTCCTATTTTTACCGCGCTTTTTATAACTGCGCTACCATGAGAACATTGAGTTTTTATCGAACATGCCTAAGAGTTGACTTTAGACATACCTTTGTTCGTAAGACGTCACATTTGTATCTTTGGAGTAGAAATTTAATGTTTTTCGGACGGTCAATACCGAATTGTCTAATGGGTGATTCCCTAATCCTGAAAAAGACTTTTTACATGAGATTAATAAATACAATTGAATGACCAGTTTCGATCGTCAAGCGATCATCAGATCCTTTACACTTCGGCTATTAATCTGTGTCTACAAGTATGGGTTATGATATTTACAATACATAGCCTACACTTATTTAGTTGCAGTAGTAATTAATCTAGCACTAATAGTCAAGATATGCTATTTTTTGTTGAGATACTGACAGTGGTCATTGATCTTCAAGTTTGCTTGCTTAGTGCCATTATGTGATTGTTATTAAATTGTCAGGTTATTGTGTCAGCAAAAACGTCCACACGTTGTGCACAAAAACAGACCACACGTCACTCAAACTGCTAAGTACAGCATTTAATAACTATCAGTATCTCAACAAAAAGCACATATCTTGACTAGTTTGCTAGTTTAATTGCTACTGCAAATAAATAAGTGTATATATCGTAATTATCATGTAATACAGTAGATTTAATAGCCTAAGTGTAAATGACCTGATGATGATCACTTGATGATCAAAACTAGTCATCCAAGTCTATTTATTAACATCATGTAGTATTTTTTCAGGATTAGCGAACAAATTTCGATTTCTAAGGCAAGCCTGAAAAAGGGCTTCCAACACTGTAATCCTTGGAGTGAAGTTAAACGAAACCTCAAAGCGGGCGTTGAGCAGTGACTAGCATTCTTGGCTGTCACCACAGAGGACTGGGTTCGATTCCCGGCTCTGCCAAGAAATTTAATTCCGGTGTGGGACTGGAACGGAGTACACTCAGCCTCATGAGGCAAAACTGATAAGAGGTGGGTTTGATTCATACCTCAGTCATTTTGAATTCATTTTCCATGGTTTCTCATTTCTACTCCAGGCAAATGCCGGGATGGTACATAATTTAAGGCCATGGTCCGTTCCTACCCAAATTCTACCTGAATTACAAATACATACACTGGTACAGACATCGCAGTGACACAAGTTATCAGACAAGTCGTAAACACACCCCAGTACATGGGTATACGTGACCACAATGTTGCAAAGCCCCTAAAAGAATCAAAAACATCATCCATCATGGGACTGACCCGGCTAACCATGTCGAGTGATTGCATTAAGAAACCATGTTGTGTCGTAGTTTGTTGATTCTGTGAGAGCATAGTTAAAAGTGCGAAATATATTGATTAATCGACAAAACAAATAAAAAAGCAATTAATCGATTATTCGGTTTTGATTAATCAGGCAGCAGAGAGTTAATGGTAGGATGAGTTCTTGGTTCAAGTTTGTTACAGGGATGAGGCAAGGCTGTAACCTCTCACCACTACTGTGTATTTTATATACTGTAGGCCTATGTACCATTTGGTGAAGGGCATAAACTGGCTGGGCGGGATTCAATTAGGTGGAAAACAGGTAAACAATCTCACCCATGCTGATGGCCATATTGTAATGACAAATTCTGTTCAAAGCTTGCAAGCCAACATGTTAGAACTTGTACAGAAATGTAGGAAATATTGTATAAAAATCAGCATTTCATAAATGAGGGTTATGCTGGTAGGGAAGAAACACTAGAAAATAGAATGCCAGGTACAACCACTAAATTGGAGCGGGTAAAAAAACTTAGGTAATACCTGACCAGCGAATTGTTACCGGTGGCGGAAATCGGAACTAATGCTCTCTGCCCAGCCACACGCTTGCGATGGACGTTATTTGTGTGCCTGATTCATGCTGAGCCGTGCGCTGTGTTCTCATTGCAGCCTATGACTGTACATGAGTCCCCTCCTTGCCCCACAAGCCCCTCGCTGCAGCCATAACGAGGCGAGATGACGTAATGTATACACAACAGCTGCGCTCTCCTTCTAGCGGTATCAATTCCCTGGTAGGGTAGTACTTAGCCTCAGGATAGTAGTGTGGTTAGGAAATAGGTTCAAGTTGTAGAAAAGCCAATGCAGTGAGTTCTCAGTTGCAGTCTACAGTATTCTGCAAGAAAGAAGTTAGTGTAGCGAATAAACTCTCCCTACATCACTCAGTATTTAGACCGTACCTGCTGTATGGAAGTGAGGGCTGGGTAGATTTAAGGTATCTGATACATAAGCTAGAGGTAACTGACATGAGGGTAGCACGAATGATTTCTGGGACAAATAGATGGGAGCAATGGCAGGAAGGTACTCGTAATGAAGAGATAAAGATTAAGTTAGAAATGAACACGCTAGATGAAGCTGTTCGTATGAGCCGACTCAGATGGTGGGGTCATGTGAAGAGAATGGTGGAGGAGAGATTACCTGAGAGATTAATAAGTTCGGCTGTAGAGGGTTTGAGAAGGAGAGGTAGACCTAGGAGGCAGTTAGATTTAGTGGTTTCTTTCTTTAGCGCATGGCTTTTTAGTGCCGGGAGTGTTCGAGGACATGTTCGGCTCGCCAGAGTTAGTAGCTGCTTATATGCGGACACCCATGGAGTGAGCTACAAGTACCGTCGCGTGTGGGGTGTTGTCTGGGTAGGAAAGTGTTAGTGTAAGGACGAGGAATAGGAAGGTAGCGGCAGTGGCCTATAGTTAGGGACCAACCCTGGCATTTGCCTGGAAGGAAGATGAGAAACCACAGAAGACCATCTTCAAGGTTGCCGGCGGGAGGACTTGAACCTCCTCGCCTCCCAGATGTGAGCGACAGCCTGCTGCCACGCAGTTACAACCACGACTAACTCACCCGGTAGATTTAGTGGTGAATGATTTCAAAGTCAGAGGTGGCCGCAGGGCTAACTCATTTACAAACTGGGTAACAAAGTTTTAACAAAACCATTAATATCCATCAAAGACATATGTAGCCAAATAGATCTCACCTACAGTATCTCCGAAAATCTCTAGCTGGCACCATTATACTGTCCCCATTTCACTGCCTTCAGCTGTCGTATCGCTCAGTCCGTAGAGCACAGGGTGTCACCCTCGTTCCTCCATTCGCTAGAACAACAGATTATCAATCTGGGTTCTGCAATCACTCTGCTCGACTTTGGAATGACCTGCCTCGTGAAATAAAAGACCTTCCTCCACGACAATTTTGCCGCAAAGTGATGACTCTAAAGGGACTAAAACCCCATGTAAATTGAATTTATATATAATGTAACTTTGTGAGTGAGTGGGAGTGTGTGTGTGTGCATGTATGTATGTATGTATGTACAGTATGCATGTATGTATGCATGTGTGGGTGTGTGAGCGTGTAAATGTGTCCGTGCGTGCCTGTATCCTCCCTTTTATTTATGAATTGTATGATATAGACGTCATGTACAGCAGATTATGTGTATATAGCAAATGTAAAGTTGTAAATTGTATAATGTAACATTTCAGATTTGTATAGATTTAATGAACGGAGTTGGAGACACTGTTGTGTACCTAGGTATGTGGGGCTTGCCCTTTCTCTATCTGAAGTCCATAAATTGTAGGCACAATTTTTGGTAAATAAATAAATAAATAATAATAATAATAATAATAATGAATGGATGAACTCGCCCTCTCAAACTAAAATCTATGTAATAGTAAGATATCTACTAAGTATTATCCCATATGGAACTAGAATTACAGAAATTAAATTTTTTAGGTAATGCAAATAATAATACACTAGAATTAACCGAGTGTAACTGTAATACACTTAGCGATTATTATAAAATTAAGGACAGTAAACAGATAATAACCGATACCATTACACTAAAATGCGTACACATAAATGCACATAGCATAAAAAACAAGTTCGAAGATATCCAAATAATGTTAGACAGAATCAAAGGTGTAGATGTCCTAGCAATCTCAGAAAATTGGTTAACAGAACAAACAAAAATGTTTTTCAATATTAAGAAATATGTTGCATATCACATAGTTAGAAAGCAAACTGGAGGGGGAGTATCTTTGTATATTTCAAACAAATGTAGCAGTACCCTTGTAAAGGAAATAAATTCCACCCACAGCATACTGCACATTACTGTGAGAAAAGGCCATCAAGAATACAATATAATCACTGCTTATAACCCTCATAAAAGCAACATTCCACACTTTCTAACTGATCTCGAAGTAATTATTAGTTCTTACTCAACGAATCCTGTTATAATACTAGGTGATATGAATATCGATCTATTATTTGGGGACAGATATACTAGTAGTTATATTAACCTAGTCAAATCATACGGTCTAGTCTTATGTAATACAAAATATCCAACTCGAGTAACACAAACTAGCTCTTACTCTAATTGATCATGTATTGGTGAACGACTGTGACAAAATATGTAATGTCTATAATATTGATAATGATTTGAGTGATCACCATTTACTCATCTGTGAAATGAGAAACAAACAGATAAACAGGAACTCAATATGTGATGATAGGCCAATAGAAAAGGATAAAATAAACTACAAAAAACTTAATAAATATTTAATAACTCAAGAATTTGTATGCAATGAAACTAACATCAATGACTACTACAATAAATTCTGTGATTTTATTAATAAAGGAATAGAAGCCTGTACTATGAAATATACGAATAAGGAGCCAAGTGCCCCACCAATAAAACCCTGGATCACACAAGATCTTTTAGCACTAATACACAGGAAAGATAAGATATATACAAAAACCAAAGTTAAAAATCCATCTGCAGAAATTTTAGAAGAATATAAAATTATTAGCAACCAAGTTACAAAACTTAAGAGAAACCTACAAAGAAACTACTTTGACCAAAAAATTCAAAATGCAAATAATCAGAGGGAAGTGTGGAGTGTTGTTAATGAGATGTTAAATAGGCCAAAGAAGGGGAAAAATAAAATTGTCAAACTTATAGTCGACGGCACAAATGTCGAAAAAAAGGAAAATATATGTGATGAAATTAATAAATATTATGTCAATATTGCTAACAGTAGGCTATATGGGAAAATCAAGGAAACGGTTCTACCTCGGACATTACAAGCTATAAAAATACTACTAGCACTAAGACAATCTTTATGTTACCTACTGATGCTAATGAAATACAATCAATTATAAACTCCCTAAAACACAAAAACAATATAAGTGAGGACAACACTACTAATGTCATGCTACAATTGTGTCTTGAGGGCCTTACACCATATCTTGTCAAAATAATAAATCTCTCACTGATGACTGGTATTTCCCCGATGCCTGTAAAGTCTCTAGGGTGGTCCCGATCTACAAAAAAGGAGACAAAACCCACCCATCAAATTACAGACCCATTAATATTATATCTGCCATCAGCAAGGTTCTAGAAAGCATTGTTAAACGAAGACTTATGAATTTCTTCATGAAAAATGATTACTTTGCAAACTGCCAATATGGGTTTATTCCAAATAGAGGAGCTGATAGTGCTATATTTGAAGTAGTAACTGATGTAGAAAAGGCATTAGATGAAAACAAACTAGCTGCTGGTGTACTAATTGACCTTCAAAAAGCCTTCGATCTGGTTAACCATAAGATTCTTCTTAATAAACTAGAACTTGCAGGCATCAGAGGAGTGGCACATGATTGGTTCAAGAACTACCTCACTAACAGAAAACAATATGTTGCAATCGATAATGTAAAAGGATCTCAAATGAGAATTGACACAGGAGTACCTCAAGGTTCTGTCTTAGGACCAATTCTTTTCTTGGCCTATATTAATGATATAGTATTATTAGAATTGAAAGGCAAGCTTAAACTATTTGCAGATGATATTTTTATACTCTATCTGGGAACATCTGAACAGGAAATTATGCTAAATATTAATTATGATCTCAATAAGCTGGTGGATTGGTTGAGAGCACACAAAATGGTTATCAATATCACTAAAACAAAATATTTATTCTTCCATAAACCATCATACAAGATTGAGACCACAAACATAGTCAACATAGCCAACAAAGAAATAGAAAGGGTTAAATCGGCAACATACTTAGGTATCACACTAGATAGTACACTAACCTGGGAAAATCATGTAGAAAATGTAAAACATAAAATCAGCCCTTTAAGGTCTAAAACCAATGCACGCTTTCCAAGAAGTAGGCCTAACTTGGTGAAATCTGGGAATATTCCTAACGACTTTATCTCCCAGAATCCGTTTGAAATCCTCAGCCGTTCCGATTCCCAAGTAGAAGAAAGACAAGATACCGGTATTGAAAACGAGACATCCAGACGCGACAAACCTACCCATAACCCTAAGAAAAGGAG
Source organism: Meconema thalassinum (assembly GCA_946902985.2). Classification (NCBI taxonomy): domain Eukaryota; kingdom Metazoa; phylum Arthropoda; class Insecta; order Orthoptera; family Tettigoniidae; genus Meconema; species Meconema thalassinum. The sequence continues at coordinate 1,119,054,789 of OX336389.2, read as the reverse complement.
ACGTCCCCGTGTACTTGTCATGGGTGACTCAATTCTGCGAAATGTAGGCCCAGTAGTTGATGATGCCGCAGTCTATTGCTATCCAGGAATAAGAACTGATCAATTAACTAGAAAGGTATGGGCAAACGAGGTTCGAGAAGACCCTGAGGTGGTAATGATTCATGTAGGGACCAATTGCTTGAACAGTTCTCCAACACCAACTCACATTATGAATGACATGGACAAGCTCGTGGACGAAGTGAAAAGTGCCTTTCCGAGTTCAAAAGTGTGTGTTAGTGGTGTATTACAAAGACGTGACATAGACCCACGATACATTAATGCTGTGAATTCAACACTGGATTGGTTGTGTAGTGAAAAACACATTATTTTTTTAGAAGGGAACTCTTGGTTACAAGACAGGGACCTTGCTTATGATGGTCTCCACCTCAATAGAAGAGGAACAATGAAATTTGGAAAACTTTTAAACAGAGTTGCCAAGTTTTTACTCTCGGAAAACTAATTGCTAGAACGAGTGATGATATCTTATTGTTTAGAGAGAAGATAGCGCTGACTACAAGTGGACACCTAGGTGAAGTACAGTGCAGTGAACATAAGTACAACTGTTTGGATGAGTTCATGCAACAGGACTGTAATATAAGTGCATGCATAAACTCATTAGAATTAGGTGGAGAGGTTAGGTGTTTGTACATTAATAGCAGAAGTATTCGGAATAAGCTTGATGACATTGAAATTCTCTTGCAAATGATAGGCCAGATAGATGTATTGGTAGTTACAGAAACCTGGGTGAAAAGTAATGAGGCAGATTTTTATAACTTCAACAATTTCACAAGTGTATATGCTCATAGAGATGACAAAGTTGGTGGGGGTCTGGGTATTTATGTATCACACAAATGGAAAGTGAATGTTAAAAGAAAGTGTGAAATGAATCATAGTTTGATGTGGATTGAGGTATTCAGAGATGATGTTAAAAGTAATAGGCCAACATATAAAAGCATTGATATTATTGCAGCATATAACCCCAATAGAAGCAATGCCATACCCTTCTTAAATTCATTTGAAAGTTTTCTTAGCCAGATAAACAATAAATTATGCATCTTCCTCGGAGATACCAACATTGATATCCTAGCTGATGATCAATTAAGAAGGAAATATCTAAATCGAATAGCATGCTATAGGTTTAAACAGTGCAACACTAAATATGCTACACGACTTTGTGACACTGCAGCTACCTTAATAGATCACGTGTCACTAAACAATTCAGAATTAAGTTATAAAATATCAAATGTCAGCAATGATATTAGTGATCACAGTATATTAATTCTTGATATTTCCAAGACCAATTATAGCACGTACACTCAGTCACATAACTCGACAAAATCAACAACACACGAGGACTCTTGGGATAGGCAACACACTCCTGAAACTAATATATCTATAAACGCTGATTCCCATAATGATGCAAACAGTACTGTTAACTCTCTATATAACTCTTTCATCAAACAATTGAATCTAAGGAACAGGCATAGTCAAAGAAAAATAACAAACAAAACTAATAATAAAAGACAGACTACTAACTTACCATGGGTCACAGCTGAACTCCTTACACTTATAAAACAACGAGACACTCTGCATGCAAAGCTCAAAAATCCCCTTCACAAAAATAATAATGATATGAACCAAGAATACGGTACTGTAGATGCAGGAATAGTGTAACAAACTTAAAAAGAAGACTAAAGTCAAATTACTACTCAGAAAAATTCAGAACATATGGAAACAATCCCAATAAAACTTGGGAGACCATCAAAGAAATCATACACAACAAAAAGCCAACAGTTGAGACATGCACTTCACTTGAAATAGACAACAAAATTATCACAGACAATCAAGAGCTATGTGAATCATTTAACTTGTTCTTCACAAACATTGCTGGAAGTCTAGCAAAAGCTATTCCTGAACAGAAGGAAATCCTCAGTAAGGACCACAAGCAGTCAAATTCCCTCTACTTATATCCAACAGATGAAGCAGAGGTCAAGTCCATCATCACAAATTTAAAGAATAAGAAGAGCTGTGGCTTAGATAGGATCAAGACAAATTCCATTAAAAACAATATGCAATCATTTATTAAAATCTTGGTTGAAATGATTAATGAGTCCTTAGTTACTGGCATAATACCAGATGACTTAAAAGTGGCCAAAGTAGTTCCTATATTTAAGGGTGGTGACAAAAGAAATCCAAATAATTATAGACCTGTTTCTATTTTATCGGTAGTTTCAGAAATTCTGGAAGAAGTGGTAAAAACAAGATTGCTTTCATTTCTGAACAAGAATACATTCTTTCATAATATGCAATATGGATTCAGGGAAAAATCTAGTACTGAGGCAGCAACTATTGACCTAATAACAATGCTACAAGAAACTATTGACACAAATAATATTACAGTTGGGTTATTTATTGATCTCACAAAAGCCTTTGATACAGTAGATCATAAAATACTGTTGTCAAAATTAGAAAATGCTGGTGTCCGAGGTATAGCTCTAAAATGGTTCCAAAGCTACCTTATTGGAAGAAAGCAGCATGTAGCTTTGAATAAATGCATAAGTTCAGGAAAATATATAACTCATGGCGTTCCACAAGGATCTATACTTGGACCTACATTATTCTTAATGTATATAAATGATATTGTGGAATGTAATTTGAGAGGGCATATCAAATTGTATGCAGATGATACAAATGTCTTCTACACTGGGAAAGACATAATTGAAATCATACAAAATGTGCAACAAGATATAAATACTCTCTCACAATGGTTCCAGGCCAATAAATTAACAATGAACCTACAGAAGACCAATTACATGGTAATTTCAAAACAAAGCATGAAAGAAATCACACATGACAAAATATATATAAATAATATTGAAATAAAAGAGGTTAATCAGGCAAAGTATTTAGGTCTAATCATCGACAAACACCTGACCTGGATTGAACACGTTGAACGAATTGCTAAGAAACTCTCACCTGTAGTAGGGATCCTAAGGAAACTTCGGTATCTTATTCCCCTAAACCTTGTAAAACAAATCTACTATTCACTTGTACATAGCAAGCTCCAATATTTAAATGTTATTTGGGCTCACTGCAGGAAATCCACACTGAATGATTTAATGACTATTCAGAATAGGGCTATTAGAAACATATTTAACCTTCCTTACTGCACTCCAGTAAAAGATCTGTACATCAAAAGTAAAATTCTACCCCTCAGCATAAGTGCAGAACTCCGAGCAGCTATGCTAATATACAAGATTAAACACAACACAATACTCTATAGCTCTCCCTACATCTTGAACTCAGACAATCATTCTTATGGAACTAGGCATGCGAAGGACGTAGCCTTATATATCATTCACTCTTCTAAATATGGTAGAAATAGTTTCAAGTTCTCTGCATCACAGTCATATAATAAACTTCCTGATGAAGTAAAAAGTGCACCAACTTTGTCGGTATTTAAGAGGAAAACTGTGGAAGTATTGTGGGAAAAATTCGATGCATCTTAATACATCAAATAAGTTATGTATAAGATTAAAAATCGTAAGTGCTTATCATTTTAAGGGACCTTGGTCTAAACAATCTTAAATATGGTAACAACCTTATAATAGGCCTATGTCCTTATTCATCAATTTGTGTTACCTTCAGAATTTTCTTCCTTGGTGTGTAAACACACATATTACTGTACAATTCCTCTGTACGAGCCTATGGCTCTTTGGAATTAATTGAATAAAATATCTATCTATCTATATTGGTATTATTTTCAGATTAAGATATAGCTGTCTTACTAGCCAACAATTGAAAAATATATACTTTGCTCTGATACATTCACATCTAATGTACATGAATTTCATATGGGGATATTGTAAGAAGGAGCTGATAAAAGAACTTGAGATACTCCAGAAACGTACTATAAAATCTATCTTTGGATTTCCTTGGCTCACACCCTCAAATGAATTGTACTCAAGAACTAAAATTATGCCACTGCAAAAACAAATAGCTATGTCAGCAACAGTATTTGTATACAAATTAGAAAACAAATTGATACACACACACACACCCATTTTACCCATGCAAATGACATTCATCATTATGCAACAAGAGGAGTAAATCAAATATTCACCAGCCATTCCCAATCCATTAAATTTTGAACTAAAGGAATTATGTCCTCTATAATAAAAGAATACAACTCGCTACCATTAGGCATAAGGGAAAGTTTCTCTATACAAACATTTAAGAGGAAAACAAAAGACTTCCTATTAAGGAATGAATAGCCCATGTACAATAGCCTTAAGCAATGCAATGTAACATACCGTATTATCTCTGTAAAGTTAGTCACTAGCTATCTAAGTTACTATTAAACCAAACAATAATGTTACAAAAATTATATATATGCCATGCTGTAACTATGTTACTTGATTGTCCCTAACACGAGCTCAGGCTCATTGGGACCTATGTAAATAAATAAATAAATAAATTTAAAATAATAATAATAATAATAATAATAATAGGGGATCATGGAGGCGACTTGTTTGTGAATTGAGGCTTGTAGACTAGACAAGAAACTGAAAGGCAAAGCAGTCTCAAATGAAAACATATGATGAAAGAAACAATACCCGTATGCCACTTAAATTATGCAGCTAATTGATATGTTATAAAAATGGTACTTGACTCTCATTCATTTAGGGACTTGTGTGATTATTATGTTTGAATAAAGCACATTATAGCTATTATGTTTTGGATAACGGATATTATAACTCTTTAATATGCACACACATCTGAATCTACATCTTAACACAATGAACAACTTACAACTAACATTGTCACAGAGTAAAAGCATATATACACTCCGACCAAGTTCCATAGAGGACATAAACTAGATACATAATAGTCTCCCCCACTTATATAAAAACAAATAAAAGGAACTATTCATATTCATTTGGGCACATAGTCTTGCAGATACTGAGGAGGTCGCCTGTCTCTGGCTGATCTTCTTAAATAATTATCAGCAGGTGGTGGAAGGCTGTTTCGATCAGGGCGTTCATCTGGTTGCACGATGGTCTGCCTTGTATCATCTGAAGTGTGGGTTGCAGGAGGAATATCCTCATTTTCTAGTCTTGACTGGGTTGGTGTTGGTATGTTTGGAACACCACGCACAGGAGGATTTGTTGGAGCAAAAGTGACATGCTTATCTTTCTTTGGCACGAGAGTCGATAATAACTGGTCAACATGCCGCTTTAAAATTCGTCCCGAATCCAATTTCACATCATAGTGACGCTGGCCGAGTTTAGTTTGTATAACACCAAACTGCCAAATATCACGGTTTTTCTGGTGAATCCGGACTTGCACTCTCTCTCCCACTTTGAAAGAGCGAACAGGGGGTGAGAAACTGGATGTAGTCAAGCTCTTTTGGTTTGGACGTAGAGCATCCAACCGGATACGTAGCCGACGTTTCAAATATAGTTCAGCTGGAGACTGTCCACATGCCAATGGCGTTGCTCTGTATTGAAACAAGATGTTCTGTAACTTAGTCGATAATGGTGCCGGGTCATTTACAGCAGCACGAAGTCGCCTCTTCAAAGTTTGGATGTTTCTCTCAGCTAGCCCATTGGTTGCTGGGTGCCCTGGTGCAATATATTTCTGAAAAATCCCTCTCTCCTTGCAATAGGATCTGAATACATCACTCGTGAAGATAGTGGCATTATCTGACACAAGGACATTCGGGTACCCATGTATGGTGAAGATATTGTCAAGCAGACTGATAGTAGTTGCAGTGGATGGAGCGTCTTTCACCATTCGTACTTCGACCCACTTGGATTTCGCGTCAACACACATCAAGAAATGGTGGTTATCAAATGGCCCCGCATAGTCAATGTGTATGCGTTCCCAATTTTCTTCTGGTTCATCCCAGGGGTGTATTGGAGCTTTTGGTGGATTTGAACGAGTCTGTGCGCACTCTTCACAAGATTTGATAAGCTTCTCAATGTCTTTGTCTAATTGCGGCCAGTAGACATATCGTCTTGCTAACTGTTTTGTTTTCACAATGCCGAGGTGTGTTAAATGTAACTCTTCCAATATTTTTCTTTGTAGTTTCTTTGGGATAACAATTCGGTCTTGACGGAATAGAATACCATTTTCAACTGTATATGGTTCATCCAAGGATTGAGTTTGAAGACGTTGCAGGGTGGCACTAAGTTCTGGGTCTAACATAGTCTCATCACGGATAGTTTCGTACGTAATGGCTTCACTTGACACTTGAAGAATCGTTTCAGCAAAGAGTTGTGAAACTTCTGCATTTATTGATGTTTCAATGTTTGGCGAGGTAGATGCAACAGGGGCTCGGGATAGGCAGTCAACATTTTCGTTATCTTTCCCTTTTTTCACTCTTACCGTGTAGTCAAACCCGGAGAGAAACGATGCATATCTTAGGAGCCTTGCGGATGTCATTTGTGGCAGGCCCTTGTTCTGATGAAAAATACGAGACAGAGGTTCATTGTCTGTCACAAGAATGAAATTTCTTGCAAAAATATAGTTGTAGAAGTGTGTTGTGGCGAAAATTATTGCCAGCGCTTCCCGGTCAAGCTGACTGTAATTACATTCTGCTGGTGTTAGGGCACGAGATGCATAGGCGATGGGTCTTTCTTGGCCATCCATCTCATGACTTAATACTGCTCCAACACCAGTAGGACTGGCATCGGTTGACAAGATGATAGGCAGTGATGGGTTGAATGGGGTAAGGACACGTTCACTACATAACTCGGACTTGAGATTCAAGAAAGCTGCTTCACAGGCTGCAGACCATAAAAACCGTTCACCTTTCCGCAATAACTGCCGTAATGGGTGGGACTTCGTTGAAAAATTAGGAATGAACTTTGCATAATAAGTCACCATACCAAGGAAGCGTCTCACTTCTTCATTGTTTTTAGGGCGTGGCATTTGTGACACAGCTTGAACTTTCTCTGGTGACTTGCGGATCTCATTATATGATACAATATGCCCTAGGTAGTCTATGTTTTCCTTGAAAAATGAGCATTTGCTTTTGTTCAAATGCAGATTATTTTTCGAAAGCCGTTCTAGACAGGCTATTAAGTTCTTGGTGCACTCCTCCTTCGTTGTACCATGTATTATGATGTCGTCAAAATAAGCTTCAGCTTTTGGAAGACCATGAAGGATCTGTGATAATATCCTATTAAATTCTGAGGGGGCAGTTTTGATGCCAAAACTCAGTCGGTGCATCCTGAAGGTTCCTTTGTGAGTGGATATAGTTTGAATCATACTACCTTCTTCATCAACCTTCAGATGTAGATATGCCTTGTATAAGTCTAACTTGCAGAAAAATTTTGAGTTTCTAAGACTATGTAGAACATCATTAACTGGTCTTATGGGATGGTTTGCAGAAATCAACCTTGAATTTACTCCACATTTGTAGTCAACACATAACCTAACTCCCCCATCTGGTTTTGGGATAACAACAAGAGGCGATCCCCAATCACTTAAAGCTGTGGGAGAAATAACTCCTTCTGATTCCAATGAAGCGAGTTCCTTTTCAACGCGTTCCCGAAGAGCAAAAGGGACATCACGTTCACGATTGAAGACAGGTTTCACCCCCTCTCTGAGTTGCAGTTTTACTTCAATATTGGGAACGCATCCAATTTTTTCTTCAAAGATTGTACTATACTGATGTAAAATATCCTGAATTGACTGCACTGAGTTGACAGATTCAGTGTGAAGTGATTGATTTGTGTCCTTGTCAATTTCCTTCAGATCAAGGCCGAGGCCCCTGATCCAAACACGACCAAGCAATGCGGCATGACCTTGCGGAACTACAAAAAGATCTGCAACAATTTCTTTCCCTTTGTATGATACTGTGACAACAATTTTTCCTCTGGGTTTGATAACATGATCAGAATATGATCGAAAACAGACATTTGTTGGCTGCAATGGCAAACCAAGACCCAAGGTTGAACATTCGTTCTCTGAGATGAGTGAATATTTTGCTCCCGTGTCGACTTCAAATCTTTGTGATTTATTGTTGAGTTTAACACTGATAAAATATTTATCTGATTCTTGTCCTACTTCAAAGAGATCTTCGATGCATTCCAGTTGTCCTATCCCGAAATTGGTTTCAGGGTGGTCATGCAAGTTGTCATCTATGTTCTCAGTTGCAATGTTGTGTGTATTTGACTGTTGAAGAAGTGCAGTGATACAAACTTTTGCAACATGTCCCACTTTCCTACATGACCTACATTTAAGAGAGTTTCTGTTTGTGCGACAATCTCTTGACCTGTGGTTTGAATTTCCACAATTCAGGCATAATCCATCAATACCTAGTGCTCTATAATTGACAGAACTACGGCGGTCCCTGGACTGTGAACGTGAGTGAGAGCCTGGGCTAGGCTGTTGAACAAAACGTGACTGAGTATCACTGCTATATTGATTCCTACTTCGGTCATTATATGAACTTGTGGCTTTTGTTACTTTGTTTGTGTCCTCTATAGTGTCTGACGGTGCAGTGAGCTGTTTTGACAGCTGATTACTCTCATACCGCGATGCTTCCAAGGCTATAGCCTTCTTCAGGAGATCATCAAATTTCGTGTCATTAGACTGGAGAAGTTTCTCTCTGATCCAATTATCTCGCAAGCCACGTATAAATTGTGCACGAAGAAAAACATCCGCGATTGAAATTCTGGCGTCACATGTACACTGAATATAAAAGTCACAGTCTAGTAAGTGGCTTCTAAGAGTGGCAACAAATCCTGCAATATTTTGACTTTCTCTTTGATTGACGTTCAAAAAATAGTGTTGGGAAACTACGGTTGAGACTTGGGGTGACAGTATTTGCTTGAAATGCTTTACTAGGTCATTATAACCAAGAGACTTGATTGGTTTATCAGGGCCTAAAAATGCAGAGAGATTGTTATAATGAATTGCCCCTATTGATGTACACAAGAGCTGAGCTTTCTTTGTTGGATCGGTGGCATTGTTGAAGTTTGCGTAATTTTCAAATCGTTCTAAATACGACACGAATTTTTCCTTTTCAGAATCAAATTTTTCAAAAGGTGTGATGTTAGTGGCTTGTGGGGTTGTGACGGGCTGGTGAGCTTGATACCTTTCAAGTAACTTCTCTTGAGAATCAGTAAAAATGTTCAGTAATTGTTGAAACTGATTTGCGTCCATCTTGACGGAACTTAGAAATAATTTTAAAAGTCACAGTTCAAATATAATAAAATGTTTCAAGATAACAGATTTAAAACACACTGGGTAGTGATCGATGATCGAATATTGTCCTGGGCTTGAGAGAAAAAAAAACAACATTGCATAACCTCAAAGTTCGAACTGCGATAAATATTATTTTGAATATGTGGCATGCAGGCACACGTAGCTGAATATACGATGAGTTGCTTAGGATTGTTTACAAGTACTCTGTGTACATTTCATGTCGATTTGCCTGATTCTTGATTTTACTCACGTGGCCGTTGAAACAGACGACGTAAATACCGTACTTCATTGATGTAGGCTATATCTGTACCGGAGAATCAAGTCCCAATTCCTCGTCGCCAACTATTATGTTTGAATAAAGCACATTATAGCTATTATGTTTTGGATAACGGATATTATAACTCTTTAATATGCACACACATCTGAATCTACATCTTAACACAATGAACAACTTACAACTAACATTGTCACAGAGTAAAAGCATATATACACTCCGACCAAGTTCCATAGAGGACATAAACTAGATACATAATAGTGATGTAGTTATGTAACCCAGTGTAGGCTACTTGGGCATGTATGTGGAATCTGTCTGATAACCAGTGTCATTTTATGGCTGTACTACCGGTACCGTAGTATGTTTATTTGTAATTGAGGTTAGGATTTTGGCCTTACGTTAGGAACCATCCCAGCATATTCCTGGAGTAGAAGTGGGAAATCAGGGAAAATTATTCCAGGGCAGCTGAGGTGAAAATCGAATACATCTCTTCTCACTTTTGCCCCATGAGGCTGAGTATACCCTCAGACAAGAATTAAATATATTGGCAGAGCCAGGAATTGACCCCAGAACCTCTGGATCTTGAGTCTTAGTATGTACCCTGAGATCGGAGAAGGTGGTGTGGTATATTTAACATTAATGTTATGTTTGTTGTAGAAGGCTAGGCGATATTTCGTCATCAGCTCCATATACTGAAGTGTGCGTGTAACTGTACTTATTTCTTTATTAATGCAGCCAATGGCCATGTATATTTCTTTTCAGGACGGTCAGGGAAGGGATAATGAAAGGAAATCGGCCATGGACCTATTGAAAGGAACCGTCCCGGCATTTGCCTGGTAGTGAAAATGGGAAACCACGAAAACCATTTTCAGGACGGCCGAGGTGGGATTCGAACCCACACTCTTCTGATGCCAGCGAGACACGAGATAGCGCGTTAGCGCTCTCGGCTGCTGCGGCCGGTATAATTGTAACTGTACTTATTTGGGTCTAGTTTTGCTACCAATTATTCTTCACTTCCTGTGTATGAGTCTCACCTGATTGGGTCCACCTTATCGAGTAGTGGCTAGCATTCTTGGCTGTCACTATGGAGTTTTGGGTTTGATTCCTGACTCTGCCAAGAAATTCAATTCTGGTCTGAAGGCTGGAATTGGGTTCACTAAGCCTCATGAAGCACAATTGAGAAGAGGTGGGTTTGATTCCTAGCTCAGCCATCCCAGAAGTGGTTTTCTGTGGTTTCTCCAGTTCTACTCCAGGCAAATGCTTAAGTCCATGGTCGCCACATACCAATATCCAAACTTCAATCCAAATACACACACTAGTTTAGTCATCACAATAGCACAGGTTGCATGACCGTGATGTCGCAAAGCTCCTAAACGAATCAACAACAGCTTGAATGAAGACAATACTGCTAAAGGTTTCCAGGGCACAGTATCATGACTTGAGGATTATTTATTTATTTAGCGTATGGCATTACACATAAAAAGCAATAATAATAATAATAATAATACAAAAAGTACATACAAGCACAGAGGTAAAAAAGGATAGATGGACTCTATTTTTGATCACCAATTCCTTTGTTGTTTGTGCAGCTTTTCCATCACTGTACGTTGTGCTATATTGAAACTGCAGCACTGTAAATATGAAACTAACATCTTGCAGGGTAATTCAAATCATGCAAAAAGTCTCCCAAAACTATATGGAATCAGCAAGTACCTGAGAAAAATTGTAATTTCGTAAAACTTTCTGAGTATTCGAAAAGCATAAAAATCATGGCCAATGGGAAAGACTGTCCAAGACGTGAATAACGATAGGGTAAATTCCTGCGACCAACTTAGTTGCAGCCCTCCCAGTACTCAAGCGTCTTCTCGAAAATGAATTTAAGACCCTCAATTAGATTACATACTAGGTCATTCGATAAGTAACGGTAACACTGCTATAACATCACAAAGAATATTATTTGACTAATTTTGACATTACGAACTTCATTTTTTGTCTCCTGCCATGTCAACAATACGTTGCCTAATCCTTGGAAGACGACGCACTCCATCTGCTACACCATATCTGGATATCTCTCTCACTGATCTATCTAGAGCTCTCTCGATGTCAACTCTCGATTGAAATCGAACGCCTCGTAGATGTTCTTTGATATTTGAGAATAAGTCGTAATTACAACGGCTCCTGTCAGGTGAATTGGGTGCATGTTCGAATAGTTCCCAGTTCCACATTGTAAACAAATTTCTCACTGTTGTGGCTACATGGCAATGACCATTGTCATATAACACAATAGGACTCCCAATGGCCTGAGGTCGTTTATGACGCCATGCTGTGCACAAATGATGTTCCAAGTAACTCAAGTAATCGTTTGCATTTACTTTTATACCATGAGGTACAGTATGTACCAAGATTATGCCTTCATCATAACTAGGGCCCGGATGTTGATGACCTTAAAATTATCGAAAAATGACCTATAAAATGCCCCTAAAATTCTCTTAAAATGACCTCATTTAAAAAAAATGACCTAAAAATTACCATTAAAAAAAATCTAAAATGATCAATTTCATGATTGTCTTGTACAAATAATGGTTCGAATAACAAACATTCTTAGTAGAATTAGTGCATTACTACTAAACTATTAATCATTAGATTAATAATATGCCATTTTCATTTCTACTTCGTTCGTTTGAGTCTTCAGTCTTTTGACTGGTTTGATGCAACTGGAGTCTAAAACAGAAAATTAGGAAATTATACAATAAAAGACATGATAGTGACAAGTATATGTTGAAATTTAAGTCCTTATCAAGAGAGCTCGTCTTAAAAAAGAGGGCTGCTCATGACAGTTATATGCAAGGTTTACTTGGTTCGGGAGGTGATGGGTGGAAAAAATTTTACAGTTATGTTAGGAGAAGAAAGGGAAATTCAAATAATTTGTCGATGATAATGTCCGGTGACGGTAAATTAATTACTGAGAAACAGGCCATTGCTAATGAATTAAATGTCTTTTACGGTAGTGTGTTCAATAAATCCAATAGCTGTGTGTTGGACCTTAACGACGAATCAGGGGCTCCCCTGTTCCAAATAAATCAGTCAGCAATTGTAAAGCTAATACAAAAACTACGTTTCAATGTATCAAAGGGTCCTGATAATATTGTTAGTGAAGTACTTAAACTAGGAGGTAGGGCCGTGGCACGATACTTGGAGGTGATGTTTAATGTGTCCATAAACAATGCGCAAATCCCAGATGACTGGAAAAGAGCTACGGTAGTCCCAATATTTAAGGGAGGGAGCAGACTTGAATTGGGCAACTACAGGCCGGTTATCCTTACGTCCGTCGTTTGTAAACAGATGGAACATCTCATTTGCGACTACTTGAGGGAACAGTGGGAAACATTATCATGGTTTAATGATAGGCAACATGGATTTCGGAAAGGTTACTCATGCGAGAGTCAGATGCTATCACTTTTTCAAGACATTAGCGAATCGTTAGACCATGGAGTTTCAGTCGACGCCGTGGTTATAGATTTTGCGAAGGCATTTGATGTCGTTCCGCAAGACATGCTACTCCATAAATTAGCTTCGACGAAGATTGATAGAAGAGTAATTTTATGGATCCAAGAATTTTTGACGGGTCGTTCCCAGAAAGTGAAAGTCGAAGGCATATTCTCGGATGAAATTACCGTAACGTCGGGTATCCCTCAGGGCAGCGTAATCGGAACTTTGTTATTTTTGGCGTTTATAAATGACTTACCAAATGGGATTCGCAGTGACTGTCGATTGTTTGCGGATGATTGTGTAATATATCGAAAGATACATGACTCACAAGACAATGCAGTGCTTCAAGAGGACCTGAACCTGGTCTATAAGTGGGCGATTGTAAATAAAATGAAAATAAACACAAGAAAATGTAGTCTCTTAAAAATAGGGAAAGTGCGAAGGCAGGATTTTCAATATAACATTGGCTCGGAAATACTTGTAGAAGAAGATTCTTGCAAATATTTGGGCGTTCACGTAAGAAATGATATGAAATGGAGTAGTCATGTAGGATGTGTAGTTTCAAAAGCTTACAAATCCCTGCACTTTGTAATGAGGGTATTAAAAGGAAGTAGTACCTCTGCTAAAGAATTAGGCTATTTGTCACTTGTAAGACCTATTCTGGAATATGCCTCGGCGGTTTGGGATCCATATCAAGTAGGGCTCATCAATGAGTTGGAAATGGTACAAAGAAAGGCCGCTAGATTTATGCTCAGTGACTTTAATCCCAGGAGCAGTGTGAGCCTTATGTTAAAGAAACTTGGGTGGGAATCACTGGAGGCTAGGAGGATGAAATCTAGACTCTGCGCTATGTACAACACGTATACAAATCAACCAGCATGGGGTGAGCTTAGCAAACGATTGGGAAAGCCCACTTACATGGGTAGGAGCGATCATCCTTTCAAAGTTAAGGGCCGACCACAGCGAATAAATTATGGTAAATATTCTTTTGTAAACCGTGCCATTGATAACTGGAACTCTCTACCTGCAGCAGTCTTAGAGCCTTTTCCCGAACATATAGGTGTGTTTAAGAAAAGACTGACTATTTGTGTAAATACTCCAGTTTAACTGTTGTATAATTGTTATTGAATTGTTATGTATAATTATTTATTTGTTATGTATATACAATTTGCCACCGGGGGACACACCCCCCATTGCAAATAAATGAATGAATATGAATATGAATGCCTCCCTGTTCTGAGCTAATTGTTTCATCTCTACATAGCTACCACACCCTACATCCGAGGCAATCTGTTTAACATATTCTAACCTTGGTCTACCCCTACAGTTCTTGTCCTCGACCCTTCCTTCCATAACTAAGCTTGCTATTCCTGGGTGTCTTAGTATGTGTCCTACTAACCTATCTCTTCTCTTCATTAGCAGTCGCCAGAAACATCTCTCCTCCCCCACTCGTCTTAATACCTCTTCGTTTGTAACCCTATCTACCCATCTGATCTTCATCATTCTCCTGTAACACCACATTTCAAATGCTTCAATTCTCCTCTTTTCTGCTGCACCAATAGTCCAAGTTTCACTTCCATAGAGCGCTACGCTCCAGACAAAAATGTCTTCCTAATACCTAAATCTATATTCGATGTCAACCGATTCCTTTTTTGTAGAAATGCTTTCCTTGCCTGAGCCAACCTACTTTTTATATCGTCTTTGCTTCGTCCATTACTGGTTATTTTGCTTCCTAAGTAACAGAAGTCTCCTACTTCCTTCAGCTTTTCACCTGCCAATTTGATGTCCATAGAGGTTTCTGATTTATTTCGGCTGCATTCTAGTATTTTTGTTTTACAATTATTAATTTTCATCATATATTCTTTCCGTAAGACGGAGTCCATACCATTCAAAAACTCATTCAAATCCTCAGGCTTGTCGGCCAAGATGACGATGTCATCAGCAAATCGCAGAGTTGAAATTATTTCTCCTTGAATCTTCACTCCCACTTTAAATTTTTCTCTAATTTCCTTCATTGCTTGTTCAATGTAAAGATTGAAAAGTATGGGTGATAAGTTGCAGCCTTGCCTAACGCTTTTCTGAATATCAGCTTCTCTCTCATGTCCTTCAGCTCGAATGACTGCTGTCTGGTTTCTGTATAGATTGTAGATCACCCTCCTATCCCTGTACTTTATTCCAATAGATTTCAAAATGTCAAACAATTTAGTCCAATCAACATTATCAAAAGCCTTTTCTAAGTCTACAAATGCCATGAACGTTCTCTTATCTTTCCTTATTCTACCTTCCAAAATCAGCCTGAGACTTAGTACAGCTTCCCTTGTTCCACCATTTCTCCTGAAACCAAACTGGTCATCACCCAACTCCCTTTCTATCTGGCTTTCAATCCTCTTGTAAATTATTCTAGACAGGATCTTGGAAGCATGAGTAATCAAGCTGATTGTACGGTAATCTTCACATCTGTCAGCTCCCACTTTCTTTGGTATAGGGATGATTACATTCTTCTTGAAATCAGGGGGTACCTCACCTGTCTCATAAATCCTACACACCAAGTGAAATAACCTGATCAGACCTTCATGTCCTAAGCAGCGTAACAACTCAATCTGTATATCATCTATGCCTGGTGCTTTGTTCCTGCTTAAGTCTTCCAAAGCTCTATCAAATTCTGATCTCAATATTAAATCTCCTTTCGCATCCTCATCAATTTCCTCCTCCCTTTCCATTACATGATTCTCAATCTCCTTTCCCTTATACAAACTCTCTATGTAAGCTTCCCATCTCTCAACCTTTTCTTCCCTATCTGTTAGAGGCTTTCCGCTTGTGTCCTTAATATTACAGCACTTAGTCTTCTTTTCCCCAAATGTATTCTTAATCCTTCGATAAGCTGTGTCTACTTTTACTAATTTCAGACAATTGTCTATACCTGCACATTTCTCTTTTAACCATTCTTCTTTCGCTTCCTTGCACTTCTTGTTGACCTCATTTCTCAGACGTCTGTATTCTGCTTTCCCCTTTTCATCTCTTTCTACTACAAAGTGAAAAAATATATTGCTAACTAAACATACCTTAGTTAGTGTTGCAATACACCACGATCGTCATCCTCAAGTTATCAAAGGTGAAGGAACGGCGGTTGTCAGCTAATACTGTTTTATATTTCGAGACACTCCTCTCCCTTTCCACTGATGTAATAGGAGCATATTTGAAAAACACTATGTTACTGGCTGTTAAATCCTCTTCAAAAATGTAAATTCCGAAGTCTTCTCCCGACAATTTGACAGACTGTCTGATACCCTTTATTCTTGTGCAATACAAATTTTATTTTCTGTCTGACTGTGTCCCCAATCTCACCGTTTACATGTTTTATACAACCTTCAGCAATCCTGACTAACTCGATTGACTTGGCCAATACCATGCCACTTTCTTCTAGGCAGGTTATGGTTTCTGACAAAAATGAAAAATTTGATTTTATGCAAGCCAATTTACCTTCCATTTGAGGATCAGAAAACAGGTCCTGTGCACTCCCAATAGCCTTAGCATCTATCCTCTCAAAGCCATTCACTACTTCTCTCGCTATCTGAAAATTGTCACAATAGTATAAATGCATGCAGTCAACCAGGTACCCCAGCGTGTTAAAACTGGTGCGGAGGGCAAAGCTAAATCAGGGGCCTTGTCTTTGAAATACTTCGTTTGGGATAGTGCTTTGACAAAGCCTTTCTTTACTGTGGAAACTAGTCTACCTACTTCAGAAAATTTTGATCAGACCTCTTCTGCAATTTGATGAAAAGAATGGGCCAGACAAGTAACATGCACCATCTTATTGTAAAATGCTTTGATAGATTTTGTTGCCTTTACCATGAAAGGTGCTGTATCTGTTAGGAAGAGGAGCACATTCTCATGTTGTATTCCCCTAGGCCATATTAAACACATGGATTTATCAAACAGTTTGCACATCTGAGTGTGGTTAACCGCTTCCAAATCCTCTGAGGTCAGCAGAGAAGTTTGCCCGTGACTGTTTGTTTCTAGGGTCCCTATCACTACATTTCCTACATAACTTCCCTCTGAATCTGTAGTCTCGTCAATTGATACGTAATTTTTTCCCCATTCACACATTCACGTATTCGGTTTAACGTCTTCGTAACATTTTGATTAGTATTTATGCAATGTTAATTCGTCTGGAATAGTATGACCAGTGTGGCGTTCGATGAAATCACTTAATTTAGGATTGCTTAGTTTTCCTAGTGGAATATTAGAACTAACAAACACTTCAGATAATTCTTTATAAGAGGAAGGTGACTTGTTATTTGATCGAAATAGTGAGTACAAAATTTCCGCCCAATCAATACCTTTCACACTATAAATTTAATGTTTCTTTCTCATACTAGGGACATGTTTCGAACAATATTTGTTCTTCTTCAGCCCTATACATTTATCAACATTGTAATTTATCTTAACGTAGAAGTTGATTTCATTGAGATTGTGTGTTGGGTTAGTGCGTTGTGCATTATCAATTTCTATTTGTTCAAGTACGTTCATTATTGCTCCCTTCTTGGCATAGTGGATGATCTCCATATCATTCTGGATATTTGTAAATTTATGTTTGGTGTCCTGCATGTGCTGTCCCATGGCCGAAAATTATCTATGTTTTATGGCGTTAACATGTTCGTAATAACGCCATAAAACATAGAAGGGGAACCGGTCTTGGCTGAGTGGAAACAGGTGTGTGGGTGTGACGCGTGACGTCATATGTTTTGATTAGTAACTTCATGGGGGGTGCATGTGTTTTAATTATGCAAATGTCTAAGATAAATTACTATGTTGATAAATGTATAAGGCTGAAGAAGAACAAATATTGTTCGAAACATGTCCCTAGTATGAGAAAGAAACATTAAATTTATAGTGTGAAAGGTATTGATTGGGCGGAAATTTTTTACTCACTATTTCGATTTGTAAGCGTCAATACGGACTTAAAAATGGATAACCCTCCAGTTAATCTTGTTATTTGATGTCGAAGCAGTTTCTTTTAACAGCAATTGAGACACTTTCCTTTTTTACACATTTTCAAGACCTCGCAAATGTTTATCGCCCCCGACATGTTGTTGTACGGTGAACCGTTAATCTGCAGCAACTTTAATTTGGCACACTTTACAGAACAAAGTAGTTCCATCAGTTGAGATTATGTTTTCACCGTAATCTGACACATACTGTTTTAAACGGCTTGCAGTTGACTGCTTTTGTTTTGGCATTTCAATTGCAATGACCAACTAAATGTCACACACCTACAACACAAACACACCTTAAAAGACCTATAGTTGCCAGGTAACTGAGTGAACGATCAGAGGCCAGAGCCGGCCAGCGCTGCGTCAGAGCTGTCAACACTTCTAATAAAGATAAACTCGACACAACCCACATGGCGCTGAGGGGATTACCCCGTTTCTTTTCTCAGACAGACGCAATACTCACGTGTACGTGAAGAAATTGGTGACGTAAACTGTATTCACAAATGCATCGTCAAGAAAAATTAAATCAGCTGCGTAGATAAGAAACAGGTAATGAAAACAGATGAGCTCTGCACATTTCATATAAAGTAAGAACGCCAAGCGGTGGTTTTGTTATCCGCCGCTGCGGTGGCCTTGGGCGAGCTTGTGGTGTGCCGTACAATCCTATATGAAATATTACCTTATGAGAGATGCTAAAAGTGTCGTCAGTCCTGGGTCATACAGGCATTGTATCTGGTAACCACATTCTGACTGACGCGAGTGAGTTCTGCCACTGTAATGTTTCTGATCTTTTATTTTATGTACTTTATTGAGCACTGAGTCAGTAATGTCAAACTTATTTTCAGTTACGTGAATCTGTGCTAGTGAAGGTGGCACTTCATCAGGAAATCATTGAACAAATGCATCACGTACCTGCCGAGCCGACTCGTACTTAAAATATGATGTTTTAATCATAACTGTCTCACCATGTTAGCATCTGAGGTACAGACTGGCGACTGAACACCTGCACGCTTATTGCAAGGTCAAGTATATACTACGCACGCGCTTTTAGTACTACAGCAGGGGGCCGTGGCGCGCCACAAGCTCGGCCAAGGCCACTGCAGCAGCGGATAACAAATCCGCCGCTCGCCGTTCTTACTTTATATGAAAGACCCTATATATGGGTTAGTCGAAGAATGTTAACGCTCACAACGTTAGAAATACAGATACTAAAAACATAACTTTAAAATGTGCATTTAACCTTATTCAATTAAAAAAAATGACCTATAAACGTATAACACATGAAGAATGACCTAAATGTTAGAAAATGACCTTATTCTGGAATATTGTAGGAAAAATGCATTTTTATGACTTTTAAAAACCCCATATATCTAATATATTTATTGTAGAATACACTTAATTACCACTAAGCATCGTTGTACTCAGAGAAAAGATGACTTTTCATCAAAATCCGGGCCCTAATCATAGCACACAATAATCATCTGTTTTTAAGGAGCCTACAATGCTCGACATCTTTTTGGGCGTGTTGACTCTGTATGTAGCCATTCGCTTGATTGTCGTTTCAGCTCAGGTGTATCCGAACATACTCATGTCTCATTCGGTGTGATAACGAGACGAAGAATGGTCTCACCTTCATGTTCATATTGCTCCAAATGCATTCTTGCTGTCCCCATTTGCTGCCACTGTCCAATCTTGGTTAGAGTGTGTTGAACCCACTGGGCACAAACTATTCGCATCTTCAGCAGTTTTCTTAAAATGTGATGGACAGGCAATGCTGCAATACCGAGTTTGTTGCAAATCTCCAAGCATGTCCAGCGCCTGTCCTTTTCCATTAATGCCCTTACAGCCTGAACATGGAGATCGTCAGTTGCAGCAACGGGTGTACCAGCATGTGCTCTGTGTTGACATTCCTCTCTTCCTTGACGGAAGGCTTCCATCCATCTTGCAATAGTTTGTTAAGGTTGGACTTCTCTCCCGTAAGCTTCTTGCAATGGTCTAAAGCATCGAGATGCACTTTTCCCTCTTGCAACTTGGATTTTTATGAAGCACCTTTGTTCATATCTACTGAACATCTTTTTAGGGCAGTATTACTTCCCTAATGTGAGAAACAAATATCAGCTATTTCGAGACTTCCATTACAGATTTATGCAACAAGGACTGCTCAACAATATATTACAAGATTACAACGGTCACCACAAGGATCGCTGATTGATAACAGTGTTGCCATTACTTATCGAATGCGCTAGTAGTTACCCAAAATACCTGAATATAATGTTAACGTTGGCTTAGTCTTTCTACACCAGATATTTTTACATCACTATGATTTCAAGACAAATGATGTATATATTCACTCAGGTATCCTCAATTAAGTGCCCATAAATGTCAATGAACTGTGCCGGGGTTTGAACCTGTATGGTTACACACAGCTGGTGAGAGCCTTATCTACTATGGCATACCGTATATATGCAAACTACACATACCTTATTAAAAAGAAAGAAAAAAAAGAATCTGATATGAACCTGTAATGAAAATACTGTGTCACACTTCTACTAACTATAGAATAATCATAATATTATCATAAGTTTAACATACCTTTTAACAGCTGTGACTTTATAGATGCCAAGGTGGCAGAATTTTGCCCAGGAAGGAATGCTTAATGTGCCATAATAAATCTACCGACAGATAGCCGTCACATTTAAAGACCCCTAAACACCATTGCACTGAGGCAGTGTTGAAACCTCAGTCTTGGGTTTTAACCAACTAAGCTACTCGATTAGACTCTATTGAATAGGCATCATAATGCTAAAAGAAAATGTTTGGGGGATGGCTTATCTCATTAGATCATGTGAACAATTTTGTAACCAAGTTGAATTAAAACAACTACAGTATACCTGTAGGTGAATGAGTATAAAATAACTCATTAAATTTGATATTTACAATAAGCTTTGGTCATGAAACTGAACCTGTCAGAGGGTTTACTCCCTTGATGTGCTATTGGATTTCTGAATAAGCATTTGACCTGCTGGTGGCATTATCACACGGCCGATCTTTGTCTTTCAAACAAGTATTAAGCCAAGTAGTCTAGAATGGTCTCCATCCATCTTTGACTTCCTCTGAACTGGAAGCTTAGGAATTACTTAGTAATTTTCCCTCGTGGCATTCTGATGACATGATTTCTCCAATGACATTTTCATACATAAATTGTCATTTCAGATTGTTTAGCCTTTCAGTGTCCAGTCTAGACTGCAAGCCTCTGTTTTTGAACAAGGCAATTTTTCCATTTCCACCTGTATTTTCCTACATATTTTAATGTGGGTTCCATTTCTGGTGCATACGTACCGGTACTGTATCTTCTGATTTGTTGCATACATGTGCATTTTGTATTCTCTTCTTGAAAGGCAAAAAGGGCAATAATAACCTTTTGCACAATTTTTAAAGAGTTGTAAAATCATACTGGTAGTCTCAGAAAAATTGGAAAATGTATGTGGTTTCATCAGGGAAGTATCATCGAAGACATTTCATTATATAAGGAGGTAGAGAGCTGTGTAATTAATCTGCCACTGTCTTTTCACAGATTAATATCGTCAACATCATCATCATCGTTATTATTGTTATTATTTACTTCACTTGATGTGAAAAATAATTTAGAACAAATCTAAATTGAAATCTGGGATGCTATGAAAATTGTGATAGGATGATCAAGATATGGATTTTGGGCAAGAAGATCTCTCTAGGAGTGTGAGGAGGTTGTGGAGCAGAGAAGAGAAACCGAGACCAAATGGCTAAAGAGAAAAATCCTCATGCAGAGCTTGGCATGGTTTGAAAAAGTCCATAGAATGGTTCAAGCAACTCTCAGGAGAGCTAAGAGGAATAATATTTTCTAGATTAGAATTGTGGAGACAGAGGAAGATAGATATCTGGGGAAACAGGGTCAGGAAAATGTACACTACTCGACACAAGAAATGAGCCATTGTTATTATAATTAAATTATTGTTATTATGATAACAAATGCTACTTCTCAGTGATTTACCATGCACAGTTCGACTCGGAACGATGACAAATGACATTGCCATAACCGCAACAACTGCGCGCACCATCCGCCACGTCCAGCCAAGGGTCGCACTTAGGTAGTTTTGATAGAGCCAGATACGCTAGATGTTTAAAATTCGTCTTTACTGAAAAATAGTGCTATCCTGGGAAGTGTTTTGGCGCTAATCAATTTACCGGTACTTTTTACGTTATACCTGCCATAAAGGATATTAAAATAAGTTTCTAAAAAATACCCTTATCTTCAATCAACGCAGAAGTAAACAAGGAAAAAATGGGCCGATAACCTAGATGTTAGGCCCCTTAAAACAACAATTATCATCATCATCAAACAAGGAAAAAGGTGATGTTACTTATTTATCTGTAGGCCTTTCGGTTGCTTTGCTATTTATCTCCAAACTCGGGTGCACATAATTTCTGTGCTGACAAGCCCACTGTAATATTGGCAAAGGAGCAACTTCGGACGTGGCAAATCAACCCTAGATAACAGCACAATCTCACTAATGTTTCCTGTGGAAATGTGGCTCTTTCCCAACACTAGCTGCTGTGGGGAGCCTTATGAACTTGTTTGTATCACAATTTCTGTTTCAATACATTCTTGTTGAATTATGCTGTACATGAGCAAATCTCTTATGTTTGAAAGGAATGTGAAGATGGTGGCGAGCGAAAGGGCCGTGCCGGTAGTGGTGTTACAGAAAGCGATATCTCTCTTCAGCTGTTGCTGTCAGCTGACGTCCTCTTGGCTGGTGCTGGTGCCATGCCTATTGAGAATCTGGTAAGTTTCTATCAATCTCTTCTACTGCACTGTTTTTCTAGTTTAATCACTTAAGGCAGTGATTTTCAACCTTTTTGATTCTGTGGTTCCCCTGAGCAACTATATTGTTTCCATGGGGTCCCCTATATGGTACCTTGTAAAATTTAGCAATGTTTTTGTTGGTGAATTTCGAAAAGTTTCCTTTAATTTGTAATTTTTGAGATATTGTATTGATAATCCCCCCTGCCCTCCACAACTTGTGCGACGTGGGTTGGCGACCACGGGATCCCAGCTGAGTCCGGCATTGCTTCCACTTACTTGTGCCGGGCTCCTTTCAGTTAGCCTTCCTGGTCAACACTTGTTCTCTTCCGACCCCGACGGTATTAGGGTGTCCGAGGCCTAGGGAGTCTTTAAGTTCCCGCCTTAATTGGCCCTTGTCTCATCTTTCCTGATATCCTCATTCTTTGAGGGGCCAGCCTTCTTTTTTCTTTTTATGATATCTCTTGCCTTCTGCACAAGGCCCCCAAGGAGGCAGGATGTATATAGCCCCACCACTTATGGTGCACCCTGGATAGTGCTATACCCTCAAGGCTGGTGAGTTTGGGAGTTGGCGTGGTGACCCCGAGGGATTCCTGAGCTAGACCCATTTTTCTCCTTTTTACACTGACTTTGGGGTGGGCCCTCTCCTCTTTCCCTTTCCTATCTGCCTTTCATGGCTCTCCTTCCTTCCTAGTTCCTCAATCCTCATTCTTCGTGGATTGAGGGCATTTCGTTTCCTCTTGTCATTTATTTCTCTGTTTGCTTTTTATTTATTCATTTCTCCTTCTAGTAGGTAAGTTAGTTGTAAGTTGGTAGTTTGGTTCAGTTCTATTTTATTTATTTCATCATATTTGATTTTCATCTGAAACATTAGGGGCCGATAACCTGGATGTTAGGTCCCTTAAAATAGCAATTATCATCATCATCATAATCTCGTGCTCTGGGATAGTTCCAACACGAAAACAGTGCACCCATAATGTAGTTTCAACGTAACATTTCTTATTCTTATATAATTAGGCCTATTTATGTCTGAAAAAGTGACACAAATACTGTGCTGACGATTTAGCCACTATAACAAAAACATTTTAACAACTAATCTAATATTATTAGTAGGCTACTTAACTAGCATACCCAGGCGAGGACTCTCACATTTGTTAAACCACCCGCTCGACTTTATTGGTATGCTGGCTCGACACGACACAGTTCTGGCAGGCGCTATCTATCTTCTTGTTTATCTGTTTAATCGCACATTTAAAAAAAAATGTTCATATTTATAATATCAGAGTGATATTCGTCACTGCTGCAGGTAATTCTCTTTCCTTTGAATGCTCATTTGTTACAATCGGTTACTTGTGAGACTGGTTATATGATGCTTTGGAACGTTCTCACCTGCTCTGCCCAAGGTTGTGGGATCGAACCCTGGTGCAGTTAGCATTTGGGGGTCTGCAAATGTGGCAGGGACGTGTCAGTAGATTTACTGGCATGTTAAAAATCCCCTTCAGGGCTAAATTTTGGCACTCCGGCGTCTCTAAAAGCCTCAGTAGTTAAAAGGGACATTACACGTTACTTAGAGGCGCCCCATGTGTAAATACCACCCGCGTGATTTTAATGTTAAGCTGGCTGGATGCAACACAGTTCTCATGGGGGCTATCGTCTTGTTTATTCGTTTAAACGCTCTTTATAACCAAATAAATATATTCCCATTGACTTTTCAAGAAAAGCAAGATTTTTAGCCTACTTTTCACATTTTGCAAAAATGAGGAAAAAGTAGACTTATGAGATCAGGCAAATGTGTGTCTGTCTGTCCTTCTGTCTGTCTCTCTGTCTGTCTGGCTGTGTGTGTCCCCCCCCCTATCAACTCCTAAACGGCTGGAGCAATCGAAACAAAATTTGGTAGGAGTAAAGATCTATACCTGAATATCTCACAGCCATATTTGAAAATGATGTCAATGCTACCAACTGCTGAAAAATCGCAATTGAAATTTGAGCTCCATGTTGAATATCTTGGAAGGTATAAATGGGAGCTATTTCAAAATTGGCACACATAAAGATAATATTATTGCAGTTTAATTTCCAGGATGCCATACATGGCAGTGTTGTCAAAATGATTATAAGCCTGCTGATAGGTCCGATTTTTAAATGCATATAACTTCTACACTATCAATTGGAATTCAACCAAATTTCTTATATGCTATGAGTACATAAACAGATATGACTGAGCGTATTCTTAAGAGCCTCCATGGCTGCCAACTGTAAATAAATGCTCTCATTTAAAAAAAAAATCCAAATACCCATATATCAGAAAGTATGCAAGCCGACAGCTTTAAACTATGCACACGTATAGTACCTGACATTCTACATTAATTTGGAGTAACTTATATACGTCAGTGCTACCAACATGATTCTAAGCCTGCTGAGAGGTCCAACTTTAAATACATGTAACTTCCATACTATCATTTGGATTTCAACCAAATTTCGTGTGTGCTATGTGTACCATAACAGATATGACTATGCCGATTCTTAAGAGTAACCAGGGCTGCCAACTGTTAATAAATGCTGTCTCTGTTTTTGTTACCCTAATATCAATATATCAGAAAGTATGCAAGCCAATAGCTCTAAACTTTGCACACGTATAGTACCTGGCATTCTAGATTAATTTGGAGTAACTAATATAGGCCTACGCCAGTGCTGCCAACATGATTCTAAGCCTGCTGATAGATCCAATTTTAAAATGCATGTAACTTCTATACTAACTAATGGACTTCATTCAAAATTGACACAACAATAGATCACATTATTTCAGATTATTTCTGACCAATACATGTATGTCATTGTTGCCAACATGATTTTATGCAAGCTGTTAGATCCAATGTTTAACTGCATGCAATGTCCATGCTATCCATTGGACTTCAACCAAATTTTGTATTCTGTACCTTAAGAGATGGAACTAAGAATATATTCAGTCACAAGGGCTGCCAACTGTAGTTCTCTATTAGGCTACATTATGCCAGGTATACAGTATTTCGAACTAATTAGAAATGTCGATATTACCAACTTAATTTCGTCATTATTCTAGATAGATCCATATAGATTAATAATTGGCATGAATCTTAAATTTTAAGAAAAGTAGGCTCTTTAGTTCCTCACGGAACTTCTTGTTTCTGTACTAATGAGGCAATTTGGAAGATTTTGGTACAAACCGCACCTTCTAACTCCCTCTCATTTAAGGGCTTGAGTTTCGTGAAATATACTCCTTAGCATTTTATAAACTGTATATGATGATGATGATGATGATGATGATGATAAAGGTACTATTCTCCAGAATGTGGCTTGCATCTTGTAACACAGCATATCAAATCTTTGCACTAAATTATATACAGGGTGATTCTTATTAACGTTTAAAACTCTCTATAGTGACGTAGATGGCATTGAGACAGGTAATTTGTTATAGGACACTTAGGGTTGCAAGTGACCGGAAATACCTTAAAAGTGAACCACAACTGTTAAACATATGACATCATCAGGTGATGGCTACGCTCGAGCTATCAGGCCCGTGCTCTCTTACGCACACCAAAGCATCCAAATCAAACGTTGAATGTCATATCACTCTGGCTCTGAGTCTGCATGAGCGACTCGGGCGTGTGGGGTTTGAGGTTCAAATCCGGGGCCTATCCATCAGTTTTCTTTGTTCTCTCTCTTCTCCTTTCAAGTGGAAGCAGATTGTTTGTTGACATTAAGACTCGGAACCAGAGTGATATGATATTCAACGTTTGCTTTGGTGTGCGTAAGGGAGCACGGGCCTGACCGCTTGAGCTGAACCGTCACCTGATGATGTCATATGTTTAACAGTTGTGGTTCACTTTAAAGGTCTTTCTGGACACTTGCGACCCTAAGTGTCCTATATCAAGTTGCTTGTCTCAATGCCATCTACGTCGCTATAGAGAGTTTTAAACGTTAATAAGAATCACCCTGTAGGTACAGCTCCATTCATCATCTCCTTCTCCACACAAAGTATTGCTTTGTACCTAGTTTCTGCCAAAAACTCGCTCTTGCTAAAATATGAGTTGCAAAAGGAATTAATATCTCCAGTGCTCTCTTGTTCAAGCCTCGGAACTCTTGTCGTACTGGCAAAGCCTTGGATGTAAACTTCACTTTTAGTGAGCAATCCAATGAAAGTTCTATCAATTGGGGTATTGGACTCAGAAGGAATTTTGAATCCACAGAAGCCTTTCACAGTATTCAGGAAAGTGTTTTTCAAAATCCACAGTGCCTTGGGTGGACATTCATGGCACACGAGTTGAATACCACTTTCTTAGACGATCACAACTACACACAGGATGTGGGTTGGCGACCATGGGATCCCAGCTGAGCATGACATTGCTTCCACTTGTGCTGGGGTCCTCTCTTCCATCCTTTCTGTCAACTACCTTTAGGCCTATGATGCAAGCAAAAACCGACAGAAGACGGAGTACACTTTGGAAGTTTTCAGGAGGAAACCTACTAAGCAGCCCATAGACGGTCAATATTATTGCGCAATATTTCGGGTTGTGCAATATAATTGACCGTGTAGACGATATTGAAAGGTTGTGCAATATATTGCGTGATTTTCAAAAAGCTGAAAATATTGTTACGGCTGTGAGTTTGTGTCATCGCTCGCCGCATGAGTCACAACTGCTCCAGGGCTGGGCTGTGCCCTGCCTCAGTGTATTGCGTATGCCTTATGCAACAGGACTACTAGGACAAAGGGATGGTCCAGAATATTCGTGACTCAACCAGTGAAGGAAACCTCGAGAAGCCGTGAACCCTGGATGGGTCTAGAAGCATTTATTGAGTCACCGGCCTGCTATATAAGAGCGACCTGTCAAGCAGTGTTGTTGTGTTTTACGAGCTAGTGCGAGCGTTTATCCTGAGCGACAGAAGTGTGGTGACTTGCGAAACCCCTAGTGAGCCGTTTCTCTTGACAGCGAGGAAGTGAGAAGCATACAGGGGACTGCCTGTGTTTTGAGTGAGTGTGATTTCACTGAGCGTCAGAGATATTGTGGTGAAGTGCCGTGTGAGTTACGAAATCCTGTGACATTGTTTCCCAGCTCGTGAACAGCGAAGCAGCGTGTAGAAGGTTATCGTAAGTAACTGTAATTTGTGTACAAAAGGAAGAGTTGCATGTAGTTCTGTCAAGGCCGCCAGACTCATTAGCGAGAGGATTAACTGTCGACAAGTGAAAAGGGGGCAAGAGCTCTCCATAAGCAAGAGACTTGAGGAAACTGGAGTAAGGTTCCAATTGCATGTATTTGCTGATGAGTAGTGTATCTTTCTGGCCGCAATAAAATTAATTATTTCCTTTAAAGGAACATCCTGTGTTGTGCTTTCTACCCACCGTAATCCAGTTAACAAAAGTGCCACTAGGGGGTGGCACGTAACAATATATTGTGCAAACGGGAAAATATTGTGCCGTCTGTTAGCAGTATTGCGCAATGTCCCGCCAGTTGGTATCCAGAAGTAATCAAGTTCGGGTCGTCATGGTTGACAAGAATGCAGAAAAACAATTTATTTTAGAATTTGTTGAAGTGTATCCTGGCCTTCCGGCTCTTTGGAATGTGAAGTGCAAGGATTACAGTAATCGTGCCAAAACGGGGGAGCAGTATGATGTGATCTTAGAAAAATACTGCGAACAATACCCAGACGCGGACAAACAACATGTGGTAAAAGGAAATATATTTGCGTACCAACTTCCGCAAAGAATTGAAACGTATTCGCGATGCTGAGAGAAGTGGTGCCGGTGCGGAGTTTGTTGAACCTGTGCTATGGTTTACCGAGGAAATCAAGTTCCTTGCAGGTCAAGAAACACCTACTGCTTCCATCAGTACGATGGACATATTATCTCAGGACACGAAACATGAAACTCTGGCAGAGACTGATTTTTCCGTTGTGTGGAGGTTTAACAATATACTGCCATTGAGGTTGAACGTCTGTGCTCGTGTTTGCGCGAAATATTGCACAACCTTCAATAGTGCCTTCACACGATTCAAATTATTGTGCACACAAAATTATTGCACAATATTATTGAACATCTAGTGGTAACCGTCAAAATATTGTGCAATCTATATTGTACAATAATATTGACCATCTATGGGCCGCTTGGGACGCCCAAAGCAACAATGGGCCAATGCAATACATAATAGCTCGAAGAGCACAAACCTTCATGACGATGTGGCCAAGAACCATGTCAGATGGAGACAATGGATCCACATAATGGACCCTACCATCAAGCAAGACATACTCTGAAGACTCCCCAGGAGCCAACAACTTGTGGGACGTAGGCTGGTGACCACGGAACCCCAGCTAAGCCTGCCATTGCTTGATCTTACTTATGCCGGGCTTCTCTGTGTCATCATTCTAGTTACTGTAGTTATAATTTCATCATAATTTTTCACCCGAACCATTAGGGGCTGATAACCTACAGTAGATGTTAGGCCCCTTAAAACAATAATTATCATCATCATCATCATGATCATCTGTGGAAGCAAATAAATCAAAGTCGTGGGAAGAGTTCAAATTTGTTCCACATACACCGAGCTTCAAGGAACGAGTGTAAATTTTCAAAGAACATATGAAGTATGTAATTTATTAGCTATTTTATTGCTGATGATAGGAAAAACAAGAAGAGATAAAGTGAGAATTGACAAAGTCAGGACGGTTATTGGGGTAGAAAATTTGAATGATGGAATCGAGAGGGGGCAGGTTAGAATGGTTTGGACATGCCAAACAAATGGAAGGTTTAAGAATACCGAAACACATGTTGGAGGATACATGGGATGGAAGGAGAGCAAGAGGAAGACCCTGAGCACAATGGATTGACTTGATTAAGTCTAGCATTAAGTAGACGGAATATGGACTGGAACGGACTTCTGGAAGAAGAAGAGTGGAGGGACAGAAGAAGGTGGAGGAGGACCAAAAACGCCCGACCCGGCCTTAAATTGGATAAGGGGGAAGGATGATGATGATGATGATGATGATGATGATGAATCTGAGTCTTGTGATGGGTGAAACTATCTCTCTCTTCCCTGCATTTTTAATATTCCCTTTCGCATTATTGCATCAACACTTTTTTTAAACTCGTGAACATAGTAATTCTGACCAAATAATGTTGTTTTTCTTCCGGGGACAGAAGCTCACTGGTGATTTACTTCCTGATGGCAGGATTAAAGATCAGGGAACTGACCTTATATTTAAATACCCAGAATAATTTATCCTGATTATATGAAATCTGGCAGTGGTTGGGAGCAAGTAAGTTTTATTATTATTATTATTCTTGCATCGTTATGCCCGACTCAGGAGCACGGTTGAACCTGTTTAGCTGATGTGTTGGCCTTCTTTTCCTTCCAAAATCTCTTCATCCTCTCGCTGAGTACCTTTCTTCGGTCTTCTGTCCAAGTTATGGTGGCCCTGGTGTTGGGTTTGTCTTCAAATTGGTGATTGTCGATTAGGGTTCTGAATTTGCATCTGTCCTGTATAATATTGTCTGAAATGTTGATTTCCTGGAGATTTCTTTCAATTTCACGTAGCCAGCTGTTCTTGGTTTTTAGTGAGAGGGCCAAGTTGAGAATTCTTTTAGTCAATCTACCATTGTTCATTCTGATAATGTGCCCGTAAAATTTCAATCGTCTTTTCCGAAAAGTATGAGACATTTTTTCACATTGGCGATATATTTCCTGGGATGACTTTTTCCTCCAGATTCCCTCTATAAAAACTGGGCCAAAAATTTTTCGTAAAATTTTCCTTTCTTGTTTATCAATCTCTTAGGTTAAAGATTTGCCACCAATTAATAAGGTTTCTGATGCATATAACGCCTCCGGTTTGATTACTGTATTATAATGTCTAAGTTTTGCTTTCCGAGATATTGATTTTTTGTTATACCTATTCCAAGTGATTCTGTAAGCTTTCTGTAATTTGGAAATTCTCTCTTTATTTGCTTCACGGTTTAAACCAGAGGGCTGAATAATTTCTCTCAGATATTTGAATTCGTTCACTTGAAAGATTTTGCCGAATTTAGTTCTCATAGGTCGTCCGTCTAAGTATCGTGAGGCTCCTTCCATGTACTGAGTTTTCTCATAAGAAATTTGAAGTCCCGTTTTGATGGCAATTTCATGTAATTTCTCAATGGAATGAATTGCTTCTTGCCTGTTATTAGAAAGGATTGCTATGTCATTATTATTATTGTTATTATTATTATTATTATTATTATTATTATTATTATATGGAAAACTAAAAATCAGGCCAGAGAAAATAACTGGAAATTCATTTGGGTTAAAAACGGCAAAATACTTGCGCGAAAAAACGACGAATCTGGTATATAGAGAATCTCCCGTGAGGAAGACATTAACAAAATTAGGTACCCTCCCCCCCCCCCCGCCAAAAAGAAAGAATTATTATTGAATTATTATATTAATTGATATTATGAACAGTTGGGATAGCAATATAAATGTATCTGGAATACAAAATGAACTCACATTTCTCAATATACCCGATTTCGTCGAAAATGGTAATAAGACTAGAAATAATGCTGAAATCAATATCCTCTCTCTAAATATTCAATCTATATCAAAAAACTGGGATTATTTAACCATAACCTTAGGCAAGAAAATTAATGATCTGGATATTATTTGCTTAACAGAAATTAACATACTTGAATCTAATAATTACCTTTTTACTTTGGATAATTTTAATGTTGTATTTTGTAATAGAACAAATCGTAAAGGAGGAGGCATAGCCATATATGTAAAGAACAACATGGCTATTAGAACACACAATTCATACATTTCCAATACTCATGAATCAATGGTAATAGAAATACTTCACATGAACAAAAAGATTGGATTAACATGCATTTACAGACCACCTAGCACTAACATAAATGACTTTCTTGATGAACTGGAGACACATATAACACAACACACTAGTAAGTACAGCGAATACACCATTTTAGGAGATATCAACATTGATACTTTATCTAATGACATCAGTCTATCAGCTATCAAATATACAAATATTATGGCAACTCATGGTTTCCTACCACTTATCACTCAATGTACTCGTTATGATCCAAATTTAGACTCGAGAACATGTATTGATCACATAAACTATCGTAGCAGACTAGATCAATATACTTCTGCAGTCATACAATCAGATATCTCTGACCACTACATAACATATGCAGGTATTTGGCCAAAAAATGATAAGACACAATTACAAGATAATGAATCGTACATTACGCTAATGAACGATACTATAATACACACAAGCCTTAACAACACAGACTGGACAGATTGCCTTGAATTAAAAAATCCTAATGACATATATAACAATATAACAACCAAATTTAAGGAAATCTACCAAAAAGCATCTTACATAACAACTCGTAAACACAGAAAAAGCAAACAATGGTTCACTTATGACCTAAAAATACAATGTAAGGAAAGAGACAGACTTTACAAAACAATGCTCAGAAACAAGGATAATATTACAATAAAAAATGAATACAAAGCTTTCAGAAACAAATTAAATAAGCTAATAAACAAAACAAAACATCAATATTTTAAAAATAAGATAAATAGTTCCAAAAACGATAATAAAGGAATGTGGAAAGTCATTAATGATATAACAGGTCGGAAAACACAAACTGTCAATGAAGTCATAAACAAACATTTAATTTTACATTATACTAACGAAGTGATAGTCAATAAATTCATCAATACCTTTAGTGAAAAAATAAACAGCCTAGCTCATAACTGTAGTATCAACATATGGCAATCAAATAGAAACACATTAATGAATTCCTTTACATTACTTGAAACTGATGAATATGAAATAGAAAACATAATTAAGGAATTAAAAACATGATGATGATGATGATAATTGTTGTTTTAAGGGGCCTAACATCTAGGCTAACGGCCCCTGGGAATTAAAAACAGACAAATCGCCTGGGGTAGACAATATACGCTTGAAAGACATAAAGGCAACATCCAAAAAAACTATACCAATCATAACACATCTCATAAACAAGATATTCGAATCAGGCATAATACCAAAATATCTGAAATACACAATTATTAAACCAATATATAAGAATGGCGATCACTTAGACTTTGGCAACTACAGACCAATATGCATTTTATCAATCCTCCACAAAATATTGGAAAAATGCTTGGTTAAGAGATTGAAGAATTTCCTAAATAAATATGGTATTTTAAAGGGACACCTATACGGTTTTAGGAAGGGGAAAAGTACTGAACTACTCCTGGCTGAATTTGCCAATGTAATAAATAATGCCTTAAATAAGAACAATCACATAATGGTACTTTTTCTTGACTTTTCTAAAGCATTTGACACAATAAATCACAATAAACTACTTGCTAAATTACACGATATTGGAATAAGAGGCACGACTTACAAACTATTTGAAAGCTATCTGAAAAACAGGGAAATGGCAGTTATGGTCAATAACACTATCAGTGACGCAGTAGAAGGAACACAAGGTATCCCTCAAGGCAGCATTATTTCACCTACACTATATAACCTGTTCGTAAACGACATGAATGAAGCCATTAAACACAGTAAAATATTTATTTATGCTGATGACACCACTATATATACCATACATAAAGACTCTAAAACAGCTTTTGAGAGACTTCAAGAAGACTTCAATAACATCACAAGATGGTGTCATGACAATAATTTGTATATAAATACAACCAAATCTAAAATAATGCACATCAGAGTTGATCACTTCACACAAGAAAAATACAAACTAATGCACCACAGCTTATCATGCATACACCAAAACATCCTGGCAGGTTGCAAATGTAACACCTTCATAAATAGTACTTCGACACAAAAATACCTAGGAATTACCCTTGATGAACACTTTAAAATGAACACACATACAGTAAACATAATAAAAAACCTAAGAGCAAACCTCTACATCTTCTACAATCTCCGATTTTATGTAGATAGGAAAACTTACAAAACAATTTACAGTGCTCTGATTGAAAGCAAATTAAGATATGCTATAGCAGCTTGGGGAAATCAAAACACAACTTTAATTAATAATCTTCAAGATAGCCAAAACAGGTTCTTTAAATATTTCACTGATATCCCTTATTTTAATATTAAAGAGTTGTTTCAAATTACTGTACTGAATCTCTACTACCATGATCCAAGATTCAGGCATAAGGTCTCTCACAACATACAAACAAGAGCCATAACAAGTACTAAACATGTTAAACCTTTATGTATAAATAGCTATGGTTTCAAGAGACTAAATTATATTATACCATCACTACTTAATGAACTACCACCTGGACTGACAAACATTAACAGCAAACAACTAGCTATAAGTCGCATTAAAAAATATTACTTAACCAAACATTAACTCATAACATAAATTTATTAATATAACTACCATAGTGTATTTTTTTGTATCTTTAATTATTTACATTAATATTTTATCATTAACATTACAAAAAAATGCATGCACTCTTGTACTGAAATATAATCTATATATATGTTGTAAATAATAATTAATATGTCTCACAGATAATCTGTACTGTCATCAGATTCGTGAGACATATCACAATAATGTAACATAAATAGTATTTAATAAATAAATTAAATTAAAAATTAAATTAAAATTAAATTATTATTATTATTATTATTATTATTATTATTATTATTATTATATATATATATTTTGTAACTATTTTGTGTTTAGCCTGCCTTCTGATTGTTACATGGTTGCATTTTTTAAAGGATTTTTTAAATGATATCCCTAAGTACCTGCCTTTGACCAGCATGTTTTCATCCTTTCATTAATTTATCATATTTTGCAATTCATGATGTCAAAACAGTCATCATTTTTTTCTCCAGGTAAAGTACAGAGGCATGACATTGGAAACTGTTAAAATTTTGTGGTGTGAGAAGCAGAAACAAGCCCGGAAAGAAAAGAACGAAGGCTCAGATGGTAAGTACTGTCTCATGAAACTTGTGAATGGGCTATTTCATGGGTTGTAGCTTCAATTCTGATCTCCCAGCCAGGGGTTCAACTGTTGTTCTCTTCCGACTCCGACGGCGCATTAGAGTATCTGTGGCTTTGGGTGTCTTTAATTTTCCTGCCTTTTTTGGACATTGTCTTCTTTCTCCTGATACCCTCATTTTTCGAGGTGTCTGACATGTGTTTTCTTTTCTTTTTCCTTCATGTAATCTTTTGCCTAAAGTGCAAGGTCCTAACGGAGGCAGGGAGTGTGTAGACACCCTACTATCGGATATTAATTAAGGATACCCGAGTATAGACCTATTGAAAACCGAGTTATAGCAATACTTTTCTTGTTTAATTCTGCCTTCGGCTCTACATTAGAGTCCCGCTATTCCGAACTAATTGGGACCGAACTCTGTTCGGTTTAGCGGGAATTTCGGAATAGGCGGATTTCATTAATGATATCAACGTATTAACTCGTTAAGACGTAAATTAAGTGTGGGGATATCTGCTCGTGTCAGCTCGGCACAGTATTGATCAGCCCGTGAACAGGTTCAGTGAAAGTCGAAAGCGAAGGACAGTGGCCTTCGACTACTCATAGCCCAGACAATTGACTGTGTTGTAAAAATAGACTAGTCACACCACCCCTCACCCTACCTATCCCTCTCGTCCCGCATTACATACACACGACTCACTGCACTGCGCTCTGTCTAGTCCTATCTATCAGGTCAGTGTTTACTCCAGCGAAGTTTGATGAACTGTGTGCACTTATTGCAAATTTGTTGAACTGGATTCTCCAATAGCATTTATTTAACTTCATTGTACAGTATAACAATACATGTGCGTTTTTACACGAAAAAACTAACATCTCCTTGATTTCTCCTGTTTTTAAGTAAAAAAGAAAAAGTAAAGAAGGTAAAAAAGAACAATCAGTATTTTTCTGAAGTCTGTTCGGAATAGGCGGATTTTTGGAATGGCGGGATTCGGAATAGCGGGACTCTACAGTACTGTATAAGACAATTACTGTATTCTCAAGTTCAGTAATTATTGTTTTATTTGTGGTTGTATGAATAATTGTCCAGGATTTTGGCGTCTTTCCTAGGAACCGCTCACTTAAAAATATGCACATGAAAAACTACTTATTTGAGGGTACCGTAATGATATTTTTTTTACGTTATAGGCACAAGAATTGGTAGTGTAAAACTCAAGTTTCAAGTGTTTTCAACTACCCAATAAGAAGTTCTTATAATTTTTCAAAAATAACTCTTTCTCAGCTCAGGACAAACATACAGCAGGAAACTTGGCCTTATTTTGAAGCTCTCATTCGTGATTATCATAAACTACAGCTATTAAAAACTTACAGTGTAATACCGAAATTATGAAGAGTAATATTGACGGGAGGTTATGTATGCGTTAGGCTGCGTGATTAACAGCAGGCGGGCTGGTGAAATCAGGTGCAGCGTTGTCGCGTACACTCTCTCCGGCCAGTTGTGTCAAGGAATGTGAGTGACCTGGCTTTGTCCAAATGCTATTTTTAAATTACAACAAACTATATCACAGCTCATTGCCCTTGCCAGGCCTTATTTTCAAACTCCAGTAAAGAACCTGGAACAACTCACCAAACGACTTTGACCAGATGTACAGCTTGTTTAGTTACCAGTGGCTCATTGAAAGCTCTATCTAATCAAACTCATTTGGGCTTACGTTAAAGGGAAAATGCAAAATCAAATATGCCTATCAAATTAAAAATGGTAGAGGTGTGAAAGCAATGAATGCTATATGTCGAGAAACATTACGTACCGTTACTCCCTAACTGTGGAAACAATGTATTATTATTATTAAGGATAAGTGCACTACATTAAATTATTTACAAAATTCTGTTATCGACGACAACCTCTTAGTACACAGAAGAGCGTGATATACCGGGTCTTTCATAAAAAATAAGAGCGCCAAGCGGCGGCTTTGTTAACCGCAGCTGCGGTCACCTTGGCCGAGCTTGTGGCGCGCCATGGCCCCACTGCTGTAGTATTGAAAGCGCGCGCATAGTACATACGAGGGCTGTTTTCTTTTTTCAAGTTCCGATGGACTGTATAAAAATAACAGATTGACATTACCAAACTTGACCTTGCAATAAGCGTGCAGGTGCTCATTCGCCAGTCTAAACCTCAAGTGCTAATATGGTGAGACAGTTATCATTGCAACATCGTATTTTTTATGTAAAACTTATTTTATGTACGAGTCGGCTCGGCGGGTACGTGATGCATTTGTTCAGAAATTTCCTGATGAAGTGCCACCTTCACTAGCACAGATTCACGTAATTGCAAATAAGTTTGACACTACTGGCTCGGTGCTCAATAAAAAACATGCCCGCACATGAACAGTTTTAACAGAGGATGAGCGAGAATCTTGATCGGTCTCCGAATAAATCACTCACAAAATTAGCACAAGTAGGGGTTTCGGTTTCATCAACAATCATTAACTAAAGTAAGATTTCAGCATTGTACACACGCTAGCAAGGCCGCTGCCTCATATAGGATTGTAGACACGCTTAAAGCAGGGGGCCTTGGCGCGCCAAAAGCTCCGCCAAGGTGACCGCGGCCGCGATTAACAAAGCTGCCGCTTGGTGCTCTTATTTTATATGAAAGACCCTGTATATCTATCACATGACTTTTTACACAATTTACAAATACACTCAGGCGCGTGCTCATGGAACACCTCAGTTTCGCATATCCTATGGTGGAACCCGTGCACCGTGAAACGGGTCTCCGTGTGTCTCAGTTCATAGGCAGTGCCCTTCCATTCTGACGACGTCATGGCCTTCGTGGAATAGAAATCAATTGAGATCTCCTTCTTCTTTGTGTGTAGTTCATGTAGGACATCGTGGTACGATCTTGTGGATGGTAGTTGGTGATCCATTCGGACTTCTTCTATAAAAGCCATTGTGTAGGTGTAGATTTGATTGTACCAGTGATGAGATACATTGTGATGTTCAATTGGGTGTCCACAATATTCGTGTGGGCACTATTTAGCCAAACTGCAGCACAGTATTCAGCCGGCGAGTATACCAACCCCAGAGCTGTGCATCGCAAAGTTGTGGCAACTGGTCCCCAAGATGTTCCACGCAGTTTTTAAATTATGTTATTGCGGGTTCTTAATTTGACAGCGACGTTCTGAAGATGTTGTTTATAAGACAATGTTCTATCCAGTGTAACTCCAAGATATTTAGGGAACCTATTATGTTTCAATTGCTGGTTGTCCATGTACACATTTAACTCCCTGTGAGTCATTTTGTTGTTTAGCTGGAAGCAACAAACTTCAGTTTTGCTGGTGTTTGGTTTGAGTCCCCACATTCTAAAGTAGAGTGCCAGCTTCTTGAGGTCTTCCTTCAGGATCTCTTCTGTTTGCTGAACAGTTTCTTCCCTGATAGCTATTGCCCAGTCATCTGCATATCCGAATTTTTTTTGAAAGTGTCTGGCATGTCGGCAATGTATAAACTAAATAACAAGGGAGCAAGAACCGACCCTTGGGGCAAACCATCGTTCAGTGATCTTTGGTTGCTTATAAGTATCTTTCCCCTTATACACACGGAATTGTCTTTGACTCAACATGGTGTTCAGGAGGCGTGTGGTTATCCGACATGGGACCACTTCCAAACTGTGTCATATGCCACAGTCAAGTCAATGAATGTCACAGATGTCTGGAGTTTTATTTGATAGCCTACTTCTATATAGGTTACAAGGAACATTATTTGATCTGTCGTACTTCTCTGTGGGCGGAAGCCCTCCTGTTCCGCTGGAATTTTCATTAGTAAGTCAGGACCAATTATGTTTAATAGGAGTCTTTCTAGAAGTTTATGTGCAACACTGAGCAAGGCAATAGGGCGGTAGCTCTCGGGTTTCTCACTTGGTATGCCTTTCTTCAGTATGGCAACAATCTTTGTCTGTTTGAAGAGCCTTGGTATCTGACCTCTTTCAAGG
The DNA here is from genome assembly GCA_946902985.2 of Meconema thalassinum. Taxonomy (NCBI): domain Eukaryota; kingdom Metazoa; phylum Arthropoda; class Insecta; order Orthoptera; family Tettigoniidae; genus Meconema; species Meconema thalassinum. The sequence goes on along the minus strand of OX336389.2, from coordinate 1,119,015,929 downwards.
ATATCAGTGTACAATTTAGCCAGCCAGGTACGAGTCTGTTCTCCACAATGAACGAAGAACTCCGGGTGTATTCTATCCTCATCAGGGGCTTTGCCTGATTTAGTATCACTGATGGCAATGTATATTTCTTCCACACTGAAAGGTTTGGGGTGTGTCACTGGGGAGCTACGTTTCTGGAGTGTTAGGTGTTTCTTTACATTCTTAGTATGAGTTTTGCTTCTTCTGCTTTTGGAAGTCATGACTATATGAGAGGCAATCTTTTTTGGATGGATTTCTGACGTTGCCCGTGTAGGTGCTTTTCCGTCTCCAAGCTTCCGGAAGAGAGACCACGCTTGGCGGCTCAATTTTGTAAAGTCCATTGAACTAACTGTATCTTCCCATTTTTGTCTCCTAGCTGCATCTAGTCTGTGTAGAAGCTGGTCAGCAATTTCATGGTCACTTCTCTCAATAAATTGTTGGTAAAGATTTTTACGTTCCTCACTCCATCCAGAAATGTATTCTTTGCGAAAGCCTCTAGGGATGCGTTTCTTTGCTGCCGACATCACAGCGCCTACAAATCCGTCATAAGCTTCATATGTGGGTGGTATATGCCGTGCACATTTATCCAGCTCTTCTGCAAAACCAGCCCAATCAGCCTTAATGAAATTCCAGCGAGGTTGAGGACTAGATGTGATCAGAGGGATTTGGATGCCAATTACGTGTAACACAGGCCTATGTTGGCTGTGAGGGGGATTTGGATGCCAATTTCGTATAACATAGGCCTATGTTGGCTGTGAGGGAAGTCATTAAGCACTTTGCGAGTAGTTGGCAAAGGTTTGTTCCATTCGTCTTTGGACACAAAGCACAGATCAGGGATATACCCTCGGTTCCAAGCCGCTGATTTAAACGTGCCCCAGTCTTTGGCATCAAACTCTGGCCCTCCAGGTTGGGGGTTGGACGTGGGGATAACAACCCCACACCATAAAAAAAGAACCTGTTACGAAACAAGGACAATTGCCTCGGAAGGACGGACTAACAGAAGACGACTTTGGCCTGGATTATGGAAAAGAGATTTGTATATTGCGACGTGGAATGTAAGAACGATGTTGAGACTAGGAAAGATGAATGAAATAGGAGAAGAGATAATTAAATTTAATTTAGACATTGTAGCGTTACAAGAGGTAAGATGTCAAGGACAAGGAAGGATATATAAAAGGGAATATTCACTATTGTATAGTGGTCCTAATAGCAGAACAGGACAACATGGTACAGGATTTATGGTATCCAAGGCAGTAAGGAATAGTATTATGGAATATGAAGCCATAAATGAAAGATTTTGTAAATTGCACATCAAAGGAAGATTCAGGAACATATCCATATTGTCAGTGTATACACCAACTGAAGAGAAAGATGAGGATGAGAAGGAAGAGTTCTATGAACAATTAGAACAGATATGCGGTGAGATACAGAGATACGATACATTGATAATAATGGGTGACTTTAACGCAAAGATTGGGAAGGATCTATTGATGAGATGTGCAGGGGAACATACACTACATGATGTTAGTAACCAAAATGGCACACTACTTGGACATTTTGCCATCAGGACCAATATGGTGATCAAAAGCACATGTTTCCCACACAAACGAATACATCTAGGTACTTGGAAGGCTCCTGATTCTACAACCGTGAATCAAATAGACCATGTGTTAATCAATGCAAGATACTCTTCGTCAATTATAGATGTGCGGAGTTGTAGAGGACCAAATTGTGATTCAGATCACTATCTAGTCAAAGCAGTACTTAGAGAAAAGCTGGCTAAAACGAAAACGAAATTTGAAACCTGGAAGAACAGTATAAACGTTGAAAGACTAGGAGATGAAAGAATTAAAGAGGAATATCAGAGAGAAATACAAAAGAAATTAGAAGAAGAAAAAGAGAGAGATGATCTCAATGAAGATTTACTACATCTGCAGTAGCAACATAGAATAAAAGAGGGCTTAGAGGGTCACCCTGAAGTACTCCAATTGTTGGGTCGATTGGTTGGAACCTGGTCAAGCTGTTGTCAGTTTCTACCTGGTTGTTATGCAGAATATCTTAATATCTTGACTTATGAAGAGTGTAAGCAAATAGAGGAAGTAGTTAAACTGGCTGCAGAAGAAATAATCGGAAAGAGGCAGCAAACCCGGAATGAATGGTTTGATCAAGAGTGTAGGGAAGCAATAGTAGAGAAGAATAAAGCAAGAGAAAAGATGATCTTGAGAGAAACAAGAAGCAACTGTGAACATTATAGGCAACTGAGGTTGAATGCCAACAAAGTATGTAGAAGAAAGAAACAGGAACACATAAAGAAACAATTTATAGAAATAGAAGAATTAAACCAGGGAAGTGAAGTAGGAAAATTCTATGCGGCAATTGGTAAAATGGGGAAAGGTTTCCAACTGAGGGATAGAAGATGCAAAGATAGACAAGGGATGATACTGAATGATGAGAACAAAGTGTTAGATAGGTGGTCTGAACACTTTAAGGAACTTCTAAGTGAAAGTGTAGAGCCAGAAATTGAACAACATATGCAACAAAATGAGAGACAAGGAAGTAATTAGATCAGAATCGGAGAATGAGAATGCAAGTATTATGAGTCCTACAAGATTTGAAGTGGCAAATGTAATGAAGAAAATGAAAAACAACAAATCACCAGGGGAAGACAGTATAGTAGCAGAAATGATAAAATATGGAGGAGCGGCATTGGAAGATAGAATACATAAACTAATGGAAAGAATATGGGAAGAAGAGAACATGCCAGATGGATGGAGGGGAGGAATAATATGTCCTATATTTAAGAAAGGAGATAAACTAGCATGTGAGAATTACAGAGGAATCACTCTATTGAATGTTATTTACAAGATCCTATCAGGTATCTTGAAAGAAAGAATGAAGATATTTTCAGAAGAAATTCTGAGTGTGGTTTTAGACCCAACCGGAGTACAACGGATCAAATCTTTGTAACTAGGCAGATGATGGAAAAGTTTAAGAACATGATATTGACCTCCACATGCTCTTTATAGATTTTAAACAAGCTTTCGATAGTGTATGTAGAGAAAGACTATATGAATTACTAGGAGAAATGAGGATACCTGGAAAGATAATCCGGCTGATAAAGATGACACTAGATAACACATGGGCACGAGTGAAAAATGGAAATAAGTTGAGTAAACCCTTTACAATTAATATGGGTGTAAAACAAGGAGATGGATTGTCTGCAGTATTCTTTAACCTTGCACTACATAAAGCAATCAGTAAAGTAGACCAGGGAGACACTATTTTTAACAAATCAAGTCAGATCTGTGCTTATGCAGATGATGTAGTGATCATAGCAAGAGAGAAGCGTACACTGAAAAGAGTATATTTAGAATTAGAGAAAGAAGCTACAAATATTGGGTTAATAGTGAATGAGAGTAAAACTAAGAACATGGTAATGTCCACATCTAACACAAGAAGAGCCCCACAGGATATTACAATAGGCGATAAGACATTTGAGGGTGTGACACAATTTAAGTATCTAGGAGTACTTATTAACAACCAGTGAGATATGACATACTGTATGAAAGATCGATTACAGGCTGGAAACAGAGCATACTATGCATACATCAAGATGCTCAGGAATCAACTTATATCACGAACATCCAAAATGAAGATATATAAGACAATGATAAGACCAGTAGTGACCTATGGCTCTGAAGCTTGGACATTAACTATGGATGATGAGAATACTGTGAAGTGTTTTGAAAGGAAAATACTGCGAAGAATATATGGCCCTGTTAGAGAGGAAGATGGATGGAGAATACGATATAACCATGAACTAAACGAATTGATTGGAAAACAAGATATCGTAAAGTTTATAAAGGCACAGAGAATCCAACGGTTGGGACATATAGAGCGGATGCCGGAGAGCCAGATGCCCAAGAGAATGTTGAAAGGGAGGTTATTCTCCAGGAGGAGGAAAGGACGTCCTAAGAAGAGATGGTTGGATAGTGTGAATGCAGACCTCGTCGCAATGGGAGTGAGAGGATGGAGGAGCAAGGCGATTGATAGATCAACATGGAGAGCAGTTGTCCAAGAGGCCAAAACCCACCCCGGGTTGTAGCCCCATGGAGTAAGTAAGTAAGTAATGGCTACACTGCGTTCTGCTGCATGGCTGAAAGCAACGGGAAACAACAGCCGTAATGCTATTCCCGAGGATATGCACCTCTCTATGCATAATTACATGTGATGATGGCCTCCTCCCTTGTAAAATTCCAATCCGGAGGTAAAGTCCCCCGTTCGGATCTCCGGGTGGGGACTACTCAAGAGGGGGTTAACATCACAGAAGTGACAAAGAGGAAATCTGACATTCTATGGATCGAAGCGTGGAATGTTAGAAGTCTGCTAGGAAGTGGAAGGTTAGACAACTGAGAAAGGGAAATGGATAGGTTGAGGTTGGATTTGGTTGGGATTAGTGAAATGCGCTGGCAGGAAGAACAGGACTTTTGGTCAGGAGACTGTAGGGTCATTAGCGCTAAATCAAACAATGGCCAAGCAGGGGTTGGTCTCATATTGAGTAGGAAACTTGGACAGTGGGTGAAATATTATGAGCAATATAGTGAACGGATTATTGTAGCAAAAATCAATACTAAACCTACCTGCACCACAGTGGTACAAGTCTATATGCTTACCAGTCAAGCTGATGATGAAGATGTTGAAAAGGTCAACGAAGAAATAGATGAAATTCTGAGGTATATCAAAGGTGATGAAAATGTTATAGTAATGGGAGATTGGAATGCTGTGGTAGGAAAAGGAAGAGAAGGGAAGATAGTAGGAGATTTCGGATTAGGTGAAAGGAATGATCGAGGAAGCAGGCTGATGGAATTCTGCGCCGAGCATGAGTTGGTCATAGGTAACACGTTGATCAATAACCACAATAGAAGAATATACACATGGATGAGACCAGGAGATACAGGGCGTTACCAAATCGACTTCATTATGGTCAAGCAGAGGTTTCGAAACCAGATTGTCGATTGTAAAACATATCCCGGTGCTGACATAAACTCTGATCACAATCTGGTTGTTATGAAATGCAGATTGAAGTTGAAGAAACTGAAGAAAAGTCAAAAGCCAAAAAGGTGGTCAATAGACAGACTGATAGAGAAGGATGTAAATGAAAGATTCAAGAAGAGTATAAAGGAAGGACTAATGAAAAACCCTAAACAAACTTCAATTGCAGACGAATGGACACTTTTGAAGAATGGAATAACAAAATCCGCAGAAGAAAACATTGGTAGGAACGAAAGAATAGGTAGAAAACCGTGTTTCACTCAGGATATACTTGAATTGGTGGATGAAAGGCGGAAACACAAGAATGTAAGAGATGAAAAGGGGAAACAGAATACAGACGTCTGAGAAATGAGGTTAACAAGAAGTGAAAGGTAGCGAAAGAAGAATGGTTGAAAGAGTAATGTGCAGGCATAGAAAATTGTCTGAAATTAGGAAAAGTAGACACCGCTTATCGAGGGATTAAGAATACTTATGGGGAAAAGAAGACTAAGTGCTGTAATATTAAGGACACAAATGGAAAGCCTCTAACAGATAGGGAAGAAAAGGTTGAGAGATGGAAAGCATACTTAGAGTGTTTGTATAAGGGAAAGGAGATTGAGAATCATGTAATGGAAAGGGAGGAGGAAATTGATGAGGATGCAAAAGGAGATATAATATTGAGATCAGAATTTTGCAGAGCATTGGAGGACTTAAGCAGGAACAAAGCACCAGGCATAGATGATATACCGATTGAGTTACTCCGCTGCATAGGAGATGAAGATCAGATCAGGTTATTTCACTTGGTGTGTAGGATTTATGAGACAGGTGAGGTACCCTCTGATTTCAAGAAGACTGTTATCATCCCTATACCGATGGAAGTGGGAGCTGACAGATGTGAAGATTACCGTACAATCAGCTTGATTACTCATGCTTCGAAGATCCTGACTAGAATAATTTACAAGAGGATGGAAAGTCAGATAGAAACGGAGTTGGGTGAAGACCAGCTTGGTTTCAGGAGAAATGTAGGAACAAGGGAAGCTGTACTAAGTTCTAGGCTGATTTTGGAAGGTAGAATAAGGAAAGATAAGAGAACGTTCATGGCATTTGTAAACTGTAGGAATCTGTTGACATCGAATATAGATTTAGGTATTAGGAAGTCATTTTTGAAAGCCTTTGTCTGGAGCTTGGCGCTCTATGGAAGTAAAACTTGGACTATTGGTGCAACAGAAAAGAGGAGAATTGATGCATTTGAAATGTGGTGTTACAGGAGAATGATGAAGATCAGATTGGTAGATAAGGTTACAAACGAAGAGGTATTAAGATGAGTGGGAGAGGAGAGATGTTTCTGGCGACTGCTAATGAAGAGAAGAGATAGGTTGGTGGGACACATACTAAAACACCCAGGAATAGCAAGCTTAGTTATGGAAGGAAGGGTCAAGGACAAGAACTGTAGGGGTGGACCAAGGTTAGAATATGTTAAACAGATTGCCTCGGATGTAGGGTGTGGTAGCTATGTGGAGATGAAACGATTAGCTCAGGACAGGGAGGCATGGAAGGCAGCATCAAACCAGTCAAAAGACTGAAGACTCAAACAACAACGGTCAGTGACAAGCCTTGTTGTTCCATGCAATGCAGAAGTGTTGAAGTCTTATGTGAAGGTACATGTATGCATCGGTTGAAGTCGCCTACTACTATTGGCGCATCATTACTCGCTACTTCAATTATCGCTACAGCTAGATCGTCTATTAAATCACCTTCTGGAAAGTCTGGTAGAAAGTAGACAAGGATTATTCATAAAAGGGGTACCTTCATGAAGAGGAAGTTGTTCGTCCGGTGCTTTACTTCAAATTGGTATAGGCTGGGTTTCAAAAGGCAAGAGATACCTCCTTGAAGCCTGCCTGTGGTATTTTTTAGCCTATTTTCATTTATGAAGTAACAGGCTAATGAGATCACCTTTGGTCCGTGTGTGAGTTCCCCTCGCCCTAATAACGTCTGAACGGCTGGAGTGATTTCAATGAAACTCGGTAAGATCATAGTACTATTTTGGCCGACCCCAACCGTGCCCTTCAAATTTTATTACGTCTCACCAATCCAACATGGGGGCTGTGCGAAATATTTCACCGGCATTCTATATCTCCGAAACTATCCTCCGTATATTAATCAGCCAAGGTCCCATTCCGGTTTTGTACCGAAAATAAGGTCCTGTTAACACCAACCTACACATATGGGGTACCTACAGGTTCCGCATAACCCCATGTGTGCCCGAAACGCACTCACGTCCTCTTTAAATGCCTCACAATTAAATAAATTCCTTAAAAATGTACATTTACAATGGGAGCACCGTAACCTGGCGAGCCTGCCGCTAGAGCGCAGGGCAGTGCGGCGGCAGCCATCTGGCGGGAGCGCGGCGTACTGCAAGCTGAGGAGTCTCTCAGCAGATGGCTCCGGCGTGGTCTCACCAAGACTTTCTCTAGGGTTCAATCCTTTGCAAATGTAAAAATTACTGTAGAAGAAACTCCCGAGCAAACAATAACCGATGAATTCGTTGTAACATCGAATATTGTCTACAAAGAGGTGCTGTAACAATTACAAAACACTGTTCTACATAATTCTTTGTGTTCTTCTCATGTACGTATGCTGTTTAACAACAATAAATACATTTCTTCAATATTTAAAACTTCGTTCTCCCACATTCTTCCCTACTACCGGTACCCCATAAACCTACATTCGCGTTGCGAAATCTCGCACGGGCCCACTAGTTACTCATATCACCCTGGAATTTTGTACGGTGATAAAGGGCACTACTAGACGTTCACCTATGTGGATTTCAAAAACCTGTCGACTACAAAATGAACATGGTGGCCAAACGAAGTAGAAACATTTAAATAGGCTTTTCTGGCGATTTAACCATCCGACCACAGTGAAACTTGGTACGGTATATGCTTATATAAATTTTAATCCCCTGGCATCTAATTCAGTTAAATTATTTTCATAACCACAAGATGGTGGCTGAGCGAAATTTTAAAATATCAATTTTATTTCTTGTGTCCTAATCATGCGATTGAAGTTTGAATAAAACACCTACACAATAATCTTTATGTAATAGTAACTTACATAACTCTAAGGCCTATACATAAAAATCCAACATGGTGACCATCCGAAATATGTAGACGGTTCTCAATATCTGAATCTATTACAGCAATCAAACTGAAAACTTGTATGTTGATAAGTAGGATTTATGAAAATAGGATATTTAGTTCTTCACAGAACTACTTGTTATTGGCTGTATTGTGAATGCAGTAAAATACATCTGTTCCCGAGTCTTCTGTAAGGAAAGTCTCTGTTAGTAGTACTATGTCATAATCAGTAAAAATATTATTTGGAGCTAATTGTATCTCGTTCTTTATCCCTTCAATGTTCCACAAAATGATCCTTAATTTTGATCTTCTGCCTACCATGATATTACTAGGATTGCTCATTTCTTGCTCTGAGCAAAGCTCCAGTGTCTCTTGAGGAGCGAAAAAGGTATCTCCTCACTTTGACAGCCGGAGGCCAAAGTTCAGAGCCGCTGACCGTCTTTAGGTACTCGAAGCTAATTCCCACTCTCTTGGTGTGTGTGGACCTGCCCGATCTGCGAAGAACTCTCAAACTGCCAAACACCCTCTCCATTGTTCTACGTGATTACCTCATCATTCGGTTCCTTGGGGAGAGTGGCTACTTCTTTTAATATACGGTAGGTTAAGACTTTAAGTTTAGGTTTAGTCTGTTTTATGTTTTTATTGTGTACATTTCTATTTTATTGTTCAATATGACTTGAATATTGTTTTTTATTATAATTTTTTACTTTAATCAAAACAAGGCATAGTTGTTGGGGCTCACTGTTTTATACTAATGATTTTCATTTTCATTACTGACAATGGGTTGATTTTTAGCCTACCGGTACTTTCGATTTTTGCAAAAAATGAAAGTAGACTTATGAGATCTACACAGGGCCAAAAATTGTGCGTCTGTCTGTCTGTCTGTGTGTGTGTATGTATGTGTGTGTGTGTGTGTATGGGATTTGGTATGTCTGTACCCCCCCTATCAATTCAAACACGGCGAAACCGAATTGAACGAAATTTGGTACAGAGGTATTACTAGCAAGGGACAACTCAGTGTAATGTTGTATATCGCCGCCATCATAACAAAAAAGAAATGGCGCCCACCCAAATGTTCTGAGCTTAAATCAAATTACGAACAACATAATCATCCGACCTCCACCAAATTTTGCAACAATATACCTTAATGTGGGAAGCCTCCTTTGCCCAAACTACAAGGACATCAGCCAAATAGTTTCAATATGGTGGTTGTATGGATCATGCAAGTATTATAGCCTAACCGTAACTTACGATTATACAAGGCCTGACCTTACCAAATACGCTCATCGTACATAGGGAGGTTTAAACTGTCCTCAAGGAGGTGACCGGTAGGATATTAGCATTTTAAAATAGAATATGTAACCGCAAGTAGTGACTAACGCTCAGGTTGCATGTGCCGTATCGTTCTTATCCATGCCATCCCGTTGAGTCAATGGCGGCTATTTGTGCTCGTAAATGCATATATTTTCGTAACTTTGTAAGTTTATATCCTTTTAGGAATGTACTGAACAAAATAATGTATATTTAGTATCAAATGGTTTGTAGACACGGCAGTAAACGCTAATGAAATCGTTCATTGCTAGACAAAATATTCTAAGCAGTTGTACTAAAGCTTTTATTAACTCTATTTTCGTACTGCTCGGTTTAGCGAAAGTGGTAGCGTCTGTGACTCATACGCCTGAGGTTCGCGGTTTGTATCCCTGCAGGTTCGAATATTTCACTTGTTTTTTTATTTTTTATTTATTGATTCATAACTACCCACACGTTATAATGTTAGGCATATATAGTTTGTATTTGCAATCGAAAATATTATATATTTGCTGTACTCGTAACACCACAAATTTCAACACTCGACTACAGTGATTAAAATTCTTTGTCCTTGATCCGCGGTAGAGTCTATTGTTGTTGTTGTTGTTGTTTTTGTTGATTATTTAGGGGTTTTGCGGAATCATAGTCTTGTAGCCCCGTGTACTTCAGTGTGTGTAGGACAGGGGCGTATATAAGGGGGGGGGGGTTGTCACATATATTATTTGTTTATGAATTAAAACATTAGAAACCAATATAATCATGTACTATTGTTACTAAGTGACGTATGGCAACGTTGCAAAGCAAGGCGAAGGTAGAGCGATTTAAACAGTGTGACAGTCAGTTTGCTCTGATCTTATGTGTAACAACATAACCTCTTATTACTCTCCAGTGCCTTCGCTCTTATGAACGAACCAAGAACAGCAACAAGTGCCATTGAAGCGTGTGACCAAAGTTTTTCCCTAACTTTTATACCCTTATCGAACTTTTGGCAAATTTGCCTCTCTCTCTGTAGCTACTGGTACTACCGAACGGAGTTTGAGTTGGTTGAAAACATACTTAAGAAATTCTACTTCTGAAAACAGATTCAACGGTCTAGTATTATCATCTATTCACACAGACATACATCTCACTGACGATGAAGTTATGAATCGATTTGGCAATGCTTCAAGAAACCTTGACTTTATGTTTTAGTGTGAGTTGTAAATCAAAACAGTAACATTAATTCTTTCCATGTAAATACTATCAAGAGAGCAAGATGATTGTATTAATAAAACGTATCATAAAATGGTCTTAGTTGTGTTTGACATTAACCAAACATAAAACATCACAACAAATTGGTTGAAAAAGTGATACCAGATAGCCTTAAAACTCATCATTTTGCACCAAATTATACAAAAGTTTTCCGGAAGAGAACCCCGGACCCCGTATTCTTTGGACCTATACCATGCCCCCTAACCCCCGGTTGGGCACCCCCAAAATAAAACTCTATATAGGCTACGCCCCTGGTGTAGGAGTTGTCTGATAACCTGTGTCACTGTTAGGTCTGTTGGCTTATTAGTGTGTGTACATTTATACGAGGAAGGATTTGGGTAGGAAGCAGTTGTTGTTTCATTTGAGATGCATGGACATCATGGTCATTTAGCCCCGTGTACCTGGGTGAGTGATGAATTTTGTCTCATAACCCGTGTTATTGTGATGGCTGTATTAGTGTGTAGGCTATATATAATTCAGGTGAGGATTCAATCAATCAACGTATAATATCTGTATAGCACGTTGTATTTCAACAAGCTACTATAACCAACATTCAATTATACTTCTTGAAAAGGACAAAGAGTTATAACTATAGGCTACCCATGCATTTAGGAGAAAGTAGACTATATGTTCTTTACTGAACGTCTTGTTATCTTGATCATATCATTCCTTATCATTTCATTAGGGGCTGATAACCTAGATGTTAGGCCCCTTAAAGCAATAATTATCATCATCTGACTAGTCGTATCGTTGAATTATGGTACTGTTCTGTTGTATTATATAATTGGCACTATTGGCACGAGTAATGAAAGATTAGGGACAGATGACGTCATTGTTCCTCCCTTTAAAGCAACAATCTCCACCACTGCCCTAGTTCAAAAATTATATAGGCCTATATATATATACTGTATATACTCTATATACGAGGGTCATTCCATAAGTCATGGCAACTATGTTATATCTTTCGATAATGCTACAGCATGGGAAACCCACGATGTTCATTGAACTCTTAAGGCCGTGTGATATCTCAATGCCAACAGAAAATAGGGTTCGAGTACAGGAGTTAAAGCAAAGGTACAAATACAGGCGCGGATCTATAGTTTGGCTTGGGGGGGGTCAGAGAATCGAAATTTTTAAGAAAAATGGTATCACTAAAAACGCAATCACAAACTAACCAAACATACAAAACCAGAGCAATTTTTTTGCAAGCTACATGGATAGAAATTTGATGCGTTTATCGCACCAAAAATATTCGTACAAATTGCAACGGCGTGTTTTGCGACTTTTACATCGAGCTTCGAGAAAAGTATCAAGGTACGTTACAGTTTCGGCAAGTCGAGTTGGTACCGACAAAGGGAGAAAGTCACAGCTTAAATTGTCAACCAAGCTTGCAGATTGGACGTCGGCAAATTTTTTTGGTGCGAAAAAAGCCGCAAATTCCTATCCGTGCATTGCTGCACATTGATCGTGACATCACTATAGACATAGATTCGGTAATCACAAGGTTTGCTAAATAGACGAGTTGATTTTGTTATATAAATAATCGTTTTTATATAACAGGTATGAAGTTGTAAATATGTACAGTTGTAACAGAACATAATAATTGCAATAAAGATATTTTCAGTATTGAACAATATGAAAAAGCAAACTGTTTTTCAGTTAAAATTCGTTAAGTTTTATTTGTCTGGTTATTGTGTTTTCGTTTTTTGAGTTTGCAAAAAAAATTGGTCTCCGTATGTGGGGGGGGGGTCATGACTCCGTCACCCCCCCCCCCCCCCCTTGAATCCGTGCCTGTACAAATGAAAGCCTCACAATGGAACTCTGTGTACATTTGTTTTGCACTAGTACAAATGGAACACAAATCAATCAATTAAGATCCAGGGCACCGTTTCCAAGCATTGGAACCACTGCCGGCTGGATCGCAACACTCCTGGTCGCTTTAAACTGCCTGCCCATTCGACAATCACAGGCGTACAAGATATATGCATTAATTCACCGCTAGGTGCAGCACCAAGGCACTGAGATTGCCGCGGCTTTTTAAAGGGGAAGATACCTGAAACGAAGTATTGTTATGTTTGGAGGCTTAATATCGAGATTGACGGACGTGAAAACATTACACTAAGTTAGTTCCTTTGTTATTCTAACATCTAAAAGTATTCAGACACATACTTACGGGCAAATTTTCAATATAAAGGAAAGCAAAAATACATGTGGTGGAGGCGATTGTTTTTAAGGGGCGAAATGTCTAGCTCATTTTCCCGTAATTATGCAGACGATAATAAAAATATAACTACTTCTAACTCAACTAACTGACTTAAATCTATTACATACTTGGCGAGATGAAAAGAAAAGAATAAGGACATTAAAAGACAGGGAAAAGAAATGCCTCCGGCCCCCGAAAAATGGAATGATGATTTATTTAGGGGCTTTGCGACATTGTGGTCATGTAGCCCCATGTACTTGGGTGTGAGGTGAATTTGTCTGATAACCTGTCTTATTGGGATGGCTGTATTATACATTTTTACAGAATTTTTGGACAGATTGTTTATTTTTTTACTTATTTATTTACTTACAAATTTACCGACAGTAGTGGCTACGCTGGCTAAAGCGCAGCATTAGGTCATGGGGCCAAGCTCTCTGCTGACTCGGTAGACGCGTGGGTTCGAGCCCCACCGTCGGCCGTCCTTGAAATGGTTTTCCGTGGTTTCCCATTTTCAACACCAGGCAAATGCTGGGACGGTACCTACTGACAGGCCATGGCCACTTCCTTCCACATCCTTGCCCAGTTTCATTCACCATCATTCATTTCATCTCTCATTAACTCCTCTCATGAGGTTGGTGTCAGGAAGGGCATCCGGCCGTAAAAACCATCGCCACAAAGTCTTCCATCGCATCTCATCCCCGACCCCGTTGGAAAACAGGACTAATAAGGGGTACACATACATACATACATTTACTTACAAATTTATTTATTTATTTTCTTATTTATTTGCTTATTTATTTATTTATTTATTTACGTATTTGTTTATTTACTTAAATGTTTATTTACTTAATTATGTATTTTCTTATTTATTTGCTTATTTATTTACTTACTTATTTGTTTATTTACTTACATATGTATGTATTTAATTATTTATTTTCTTATTTATTTGTTTACTTATTTACTTATTTATTTATTCACGTATATACAGCATTTATTTACTCATTTACTTACATATGTGTTTATTTAATTATTTATTTTTATTTACTTCTTTATTTACTTACGTATTTATCTATTTAATTATTCATTTACTTATTTATTTACTTATTTGTTTATTTACTTACATATTTATTTACTTATTTACTTACACATTTATTTATTTATTTAATTATTTATTTTCTTATTTATTTGTTTACTTATTTATTTAATTATTTATTTTCTTATTTATTTGTTTACTTATTTATTTACTTATTTATTCACTTATATATTTCTTAAATTATTTATTTACCTACATATTTACTACTTACATATTTATTGTCTCACGTATTTACTCAATCATTCATTCATGTACCGGTATGTATTTATTTATTTGTTTATTTGCTTCCCCTGCGTCACCTTCTCTGGAAATGGCACGTAACCACATCCCACGCAGTGAATTGTCCGATGGTATCTCATGAAATGAGATTCCCCGGTATTCTAACTTGCCCTGTTCTGATTTACAAAAGGGCACGCAGCAGTACAGCATTATAAAATCATTCAGAATACATTCCAAACACAACTGCTCCATTAACATCAATACAAAACTTATGCCTGCCACAGTGCCTAGGTGCTGCTTCCTAGTGCCTTTATTTGGAAACGAGGTTGTACGCTCAAAACAATGCTGTAATCGTCGAATGGGCAGGCAGTTTAAAGCAACCAGGAGGGGTGCGATCCAGCCGGCAGTGATTGGAACACTGTTCAATAACAGACACGGACATGCCAGTTCGGGCACTTTGCGGCGAGTCTACAGGTGCTGCGCGTCCATGTTGGAAAGCTTCCACCCAACGTGCAATTGTTCGGTAATCACCAACAGCTTCACATAGTGCTGTATGACACTGCATAGCATTTCTGCCACCGAGAAAAGCAATATTCACGAATGATCGCTGTTCCAATCTGCTTACATCCATCTTGTAGCACGGCCAAGCTCAGAATGAACGTGTATGGCCAAGCGGTGTCAACCAGATAGGGATTATTTGGTACCATCGGTGTAGTAGCGCGGCCAGACGTAAGGAGCGGATTAAGCGCTGTATATCGTCTTGCCAACATATGCATGATACACGTTTTAATTGAATTGCAAATATATCCCTATATTTAGTCAATAAATATACACATAATTCCTAATTGACATTTCCTTGCAATTATCTTGCTCACCGACGATAATTACGTCACTTATCATTAAATAAACATTATTTCTACTGGGTTGGCGGCATTGACCAACATGGAGGCTCTGTTTATGTCGTGTTTGGTGTAAACAATATTGGCCGTATATTAATATTTTATAATAAGCTAATGTTGTGTTCTTTCTCATCCTTCTTTCATCAAATCGTCTTCTTGGTAATGAGAAGTGAACAGTTCTTCTTCTGCTACGCCAAGTAAGTACGCTTATTTTAAGAGTTTAAGTGAAAACTTGTTTCTGTAGTGCCTGTGAAAAATATATCGTACCGGTAGCCTAGTTTTGAATTGATATTAGACGCAGTGTACAGGTGATATTCTACTTGACATATTAATTAACTTTCACTATTATTTATTCACAGGTAGGCCTACCAAATTCTGTGAACAAACAAATCGTAAATTGCTGTTCTCGAAATAGCAGATGAATGTGGCAATTTGGCCTACTCTCCTGAGAAATGATCAGGTAAGAGTCTATGTTACCGTAATGTTTTCAACTTGATACATCTTGCAGAGATACATACAGTATCATGAGCCTATTGCATATGTGTACTCAAGTTCTTGAGGAGATCAGTTCTTGCACATGTTAGTTACTGGTGCAGTGGCAGTGACAAGTATTCAGTTGGTCGAATGTGTAGTAATGCCATTACTGATGTAGAACTGTAATTACAGGTTCTAAAATCTTAACTCACACTGGTCCTATGGGTGGCTGTGTGCTCTTGTTCTGTGGAGCAAAGTCCAACATTAAAATTTATTTCAGAGGTCTACATTTTGGTCCAAATATACAAATGAACTAAGCACCAAATGGTGAATGCATTTGTACTCTGAATTTGAAGCATATTAAGTTCATCAGAATGGTTTCATTTTATGCGTATGTTATTTTAGAATAGGCTATGTTTATTTTTCTTCCCATCATTCCATAATTATTTTTAGAAAATTCAGCAGCTACAGCACTGTATTCATGCGTTGCAAAACTATTTCTCCTCTGGCAGAGGATTAAGAATAGAATTAGAAACGATGAGACATCTTTCAGAAGGGTGATACCTGCAGAAGCAGTAACAAAACCACTCACCAGACACATCAAAAATCTAGAAGATATGCTGGAGTTACCCTTAATTGTTGTGTAATAGAAACACACGTGGATTAGTTACATTAATCGCAGAATTAAAATTTTAGTTATTTTCTGAAAGGTGAGAGAGGCAATCTTCATCAATCATAGATGTCTATTACATTAATAAAAATAAGCTTCTGTGTCCAACTAAAATAAATCCTCATCAGTTTTGATGTGGTGTTAACTCATAAAACAGTGTAAAGAAGATTGGTTAATATGTTTATGTTCGACACTGCCGAAATGTAAATATTATGTCAGAAAACTGTATAATGAGGCTCATTATAGTACAAGTTTTCATTATGATACAGTTTCTCCCACCAATCAGAGCTCAAGAAACAGTTGTGTGACCAATTAGGTGAGGATAGCATCGTACCTGCGCTCACTTCCATGGCCCCCTATTTTAAATTTCACTGCGTGGCGAGTGTCATAGTGAGGTATTCCAGGAGGCCATGGTCAAATACAAGGTATTCTCTGCATCCCATGCGCTCTGTTCAGTATATAAAACTGGTGAAATCTCGACAGATATTTTGCCCGTTTCGAAAGTGCGTTATTTTACTTAGTAGCGCTCGGAAAATGGTTTGTTATTACTCTGCCACGTTATTAAAGCCATTTGCCATTAACAAACACCGCGTAAACACTTCCAAAAAAGGAAATTGTCAACATTAACTTTCAAGTAATAAACTTATCAAAAAGCACGTCGCCATGTTTGATTACGTAATGCTGCCAACTTACTGATTGTACTACTAGGCAAAATCATTGACCTGGTTAAAGATTATTGATGCGTGACATCCCCACTGTGCGTGACAAAAACCAGGGGTGTTATCTAACCTTTATTGGCCTAGACGAAAACCATTGGACTGGATGAAAATATTGGTCTGGAAACAATAATGTTGGCACTCTGAAAAAATACAGTAACACTCTCTAGCGATGAAATATTCAACTGCTGTATATTAGTAACATTGGCCATTTCTATAGAAAATTTTTCGGATTTTAATGGCGCCGGGCAGCGACATTGCAAATTCTAGTTCAGTTTTAGCATTACAGACGGATACGGCTTCCTGATTGGCTGTTCGGACGAAACAGGGCATGTGATTAGTTACAGGGTGGAACCTATCAGCGATGTCGTTCCAAAATGAAAATGTTTAACGCTTGCTTTTTCCGAATTTCGTATAATCTTATCAACTAACGTTTTAACATCGTAATTTGTTACTATATACTGTATCGTGAGTTTTTCCGTATCTTTAACTCATCAATTTCCAGTAGTATGTAGTTAAATGCATGCACCATTGCATCTATTTAATAGTTCATTTTTGCTGCACAAGTGCGAAGTAGCCTAGTTTTATCATAGCCTATATCTCCAGATTTCAAGTGGTTTTACATGAGAGGTGGCTAATGTTTAATTCCCCACTGCCTCACTACTGATACATGGATGGCGACCACAGGCCGTAAGGCGGACTTTTCGTTTGGGGATGAAAATTAGATGTCAATTCATTTGAGGGGCTTAGGACATTTTGGTCAGCAGCCGCGTGTCGAACTTGTCTGACAACCTGCATTTCTGTGATGACTTAGTGTGCGTAACTTTTAAGGACAGGGATGGGAAATACGCCTCGGGAGGCATTTGGATGGAGTAGAAACACTTAAGATAGCTATTGTCAGCTCCGGAACTCGAACCTCTGATGACCGGACGTTGTGCCCTCGCAGTGTGGGGTGAAAATTACTAACAAGCTATTTCCAGGTGATCTTGATAAAATCGGGTTCAATTCTCCACTGTAGCCCACACTTTTTAAAATAAAATATTTAATACTACAGGTATTATATTCTATAGGCAACTTCCTCAATCCTTCGTTACACTTTTATCTTCTAAGAATATTCACTTGGTTTAAATACATCTAATTCCTGGTTTATTTATATACAGTATATATATTCTCCTTCACTGAATCTTCTTTTTTTTGCTCCTATACAGCTGTCCTTTGACACCCCCCCCCCACTACCTGTGAGACTAAGGGAGCCTATCCGTACAGAGATAAAACTGAAGGGGAGCAAGGTTGGCAAATTTCTGGGGAGAGCTTCATTCTGCATTATTTTTCGACCTAGGTCACATTAGCAAATATGATGCAATGTGATGACATTCAGTACAATAAAAATAAAAACAATCTTAACTAAGTAAAGATTGGGCCTCGGAAGATTTCAGTGAAATAATGGCTCTTGAGCAAAGGAGGATCAAACTAGACAAGGCATACTACGCTTGCAGAAAAACTGTAAGTCTCGAAACATCAGTCGATGAATGTCGAACTAAGACACTATAATGCAGCAGTCAGACCAATGCTTGATTTGTAAAAAATGAGCTTTCGGTAGGCCTACCGGGTGGTAGTGGGAGGGGCTTTATGGAATATCGAAATATAGAGTTCTAAAAGCGATATTTTTACGCTTTTCTGAACACCTTTAAAAATTACTCAGCGGACAAAATAGCCATCTATTCTCTGTGAGCTGCCAGAATAGGAGATTGACAGTTCTCGCCTCGCCATGTGGTCAGAGTACAAGGTTGCCAAACAGTTAGAATAACAAGTAATCACACTGTACAAGCCAGTAACAAAGCTACTGTACAAGCCAGTGGCAAAGCTAACCAGACACTGACGTATGTGGGCTGTGATATTATTTTATTAATGCGGCCAATGGCCATGTACTTTTCTTTTCTGCAATGCAGAGTATTATGACATCAACTATGCGAACATGGATTGGTCAAGAGGCAGAGGGGTGATTGCTGAAGTGGAATTTCCGGTCAAATGTCAATACCCTTCAGGCAGCTCACAGAGTATAATTTTGCCTGCAATTTTAAATTAAATTGAGACCGCTGTAGCATAATTTTTCTTACCATAGCCATTGGCCTATATTAAATTTTAATGTAGGCCAACTAGGCTACCATTTAAACACTGTAACTTACTGTACATTATTCCAACTTTTATTTTACATAATTTAAAAAATTAAATACAGTCGGTTTGAAAATACACACATGTTCACCAAGAATCTTTTATTTCTTATTTCATAATTTTGTCTTCACCGTTTTCTGAAATAATTATTTATTATAAAAGGTATTGTGCTTGAAAATGTTTTACCTCACAGTTTATAAAATTGTTCAAAGTTTAGAAAAGTTTTCTTTGTACGTGCCTCCTCTCTCTCACCTTGCTGTTAGTATCCAGACCGGAGTGCTGTCTCCGAAGCATCCAAGATTCCACGTACTTTGAAGTACAGTCCAGACAAAGACCAAGTTGACCTCGACTTACGGCTAACGTTCCACAGTTCTAAAAATTATGTTATAGCCTACTGTATATTTGACTTTTCCCCCGATCAGACGTTACGGTACTGTGTACCGTCACAAATCTAGCCCTGAGTTAGACCATCAATCCTCTTCGCAGCTGAGTGCCTGTTTCTAACTAAGAACATACCCGTAAGGGCACTCGAGGTACAGGAAAGGAAATAGTGGGACCAAGGGTCATGCCAGATGGAAGACTATGGTACAAACCAAATTGCGAACTCTATAAAACACCAGGAAAACCTCATCGATGCCATCAGAAGGAGACGCCTGGCTTTCTACGGCCACCTGTACAGAATGGACCACCACAGTCTGTCTTGTAAGATCTTCAAGGTAGCCAAGAAGGGTAAGCCACTGGGTCCTTGTGGATCAAAAAAGTTGAGAAGGATCTTGCTGAACTTAATATTCAGCAAGACACAATAAATTACAGGAGTCTCTACCGTCTGACAGTTGAAACCAAGCCTTTCCTCACATCCATTACAGAAGTTAACCACAACGCATTCAGGAAATGGTCCGAGGCATGCAAGATAAGAAAGATTACTGTTCCAATAGAAAGGCTCAAGATTCCAGCAAAAAAGCAGCTGCCAAACAATCCACCAAAAACACCAGAATTGGCAGACAACAGCTAAAGCACAGTGGTCCATAGGTGGCCCAAACGACTGAATATATATAAGATAATTATGTAAACAAATATGGACGCCACATTCGGTGTTGCAACTTACATCATTTAACTCCAAAATGTCGCCAAACAAACCCATGTGATTGTATCCTAAAGTAACCAAAATAAATACGACCTTCCATGAAGTTGTGAGGAAGTCCTTGCTCAAGTTAGGGACATCTTGTTCATCAGTCCTCAAACTTTGCTTTTCTATATAAAAATATTAATACTTACTTAAGGTTTTTCCAGTTTTGCTGGGGAGCTATAGATGAACATGTACTCTTCTTCTTATACATTTTTATAATTGGTCCAAAAATGTTGACTCCTGTTATACAGCATATTTAAGATGAATGTTCAGAGAAGGATTCAGGAGTAGGAGAGAAATAAAATAGTACGTACCGGTATTTGCTTAATATGTCTTTATTTTTGTAAAATGTTCATTTCTTGCATGTATAGGCCATGGAGGCAGAATTGAGACAAGCTGTTGAAGCCTAATGGGACCTCCCCTTTGAGATACTATAAGATGGTTGTTCTGATGCTTAAGCCAAAAACCACTCCAATTAGTCTTGGATTTTAGGTAGAATACAGTTGTCATTGTCGATTGATTTAGGGGCTTTGTAACATCGTGGTCGTGTAGACCGATGTACTTGGGTGAATGTGGAATTTGTTTGATAACCTGTATTATTGTGATGTCAGTACTAGTGTGTATTTGTAAATCAGATGAAGATTGGAAAGAAGGCTGCTGTGGCCATAAGTTAGGAACCATCCTGGCATTTGCCTGGATTGGAAGTGGCGAGACCACTTCCAGGATGGCTGAGGTAGGAATCGAAAACACCCCTTCTCAGTTTTGCCTCTCGAGGTTGAGTGTATCCTGTTCCAGCCCTCAGACCAGAATTAAATATCTTGCCAGAGCCGGGAATCAAACCCGGACCTCCGAGCTGACATGGTGGCATCCATGATGTCATGGACAACACCAGTGGCGCCGAATCTTTTTTTTTCAGGTCTAGCAGACACCCACCCCTCTCGTTCTGTGGGACCCCCCCCCCTGTTAAACCGGACCCCTACCCCAATAATTACGTTTTTACAGCTTATTTCGCACAGTTCTCCCCTTCTCTTCTCTCTCCCTTCTTTCCTTTCCTCTTTTCCTTCTACTTCCCTTTCCTCCTCTATCCGTAACCCCCCAACGGAACCCAGGACCGGGAGACCCACCCCCTCGTCAGGTCTAGCGGTCGCTAGACCTCGACCATGGATTCGGCGCCCCTGGACAACACTATAGGTTTAAACAATGCATGCATGTTAACCCACTAGTGGTCACTATATGAGCGAAATGCTCACAGCTGTTGAAAATTAGCTTGTGTTTTAAACATCATGTGGTTTTGAACTTGAATGTCGGTATACCTTCCCACTTTGAGGGGAGGACGGATGCATTGTCACTTGCTTCCATGACCTTGTGAAGATACAGGAAGGGAGAAATTAAAACCTTCCCTCAGCAGTCACATTGGCACTAATTTCTGTGCAGTAAAGTTTCATGGTTGTAACAGTGTTCTTCAAAACTTATCAAAATTTGGTTCAGTTATTGAGTGACAATGAATTCAAGTTGTGCCTTTTTAGTTTGGTTTGGTGAAACTCCATGTGGTTAGATTGAGGGCAAAAATAGTGACACTGACTGTGGATGTGAATACAATGAACATAAATATCCAACTGCTACGACGTGACAGTTCCAGAGTATTCCAGGGTACCAATAAGAATGAGACGGTTTTAACTGTATTTGATTTAAAAAAAGAAAAGAGAATATCTTTCCATTTACATAAGATTGTAAAACCTTAGTTCTAAGTGTTTAAATTTTGTGAGATGCTTTCTTACTATTTCAATTTGGAAATACATTAACGCATGAAATCAGTTGCTATGTATTATATAAACAAGTCATATGATAGTGTGAGCACCTTGCTCAACGAGCGACTACTAGCGTAACTTTCGTTCTATTGACCAATGGTGGGTTAGATTCTGTGTGTTCATAAGGCTTTACATACTAACACAAACCTAACATGGGGCTTAATGCCCCAGAGCCCCTTGCTCTTAGTTCAAGGAGTAATTTTCGTCCGGACAGTGGTATAACCTAGTAGCATCCAATGGTGGGTTATTTTCTCTGAGTTAATAAGGCTTTACATACAAACACAAACCTAACATGGAGCTTACGCCCCAGAGCCCCTTGCACATAGTACATGGAGTAATTTTCGTCCGGACAGTGGTCTAACCTAGAAGTGACCAATGGGTTTGTCTCACCAAGGCTTTAGAAGAGTAGAGTGCAACTTTCCAATTGAATTGGGCAACTAAAATTAATGTATGAACATTCGTAACTCACCACACCTTGCACTTGAACACATGTAACTATATAGGCAAGTAACGAAGCACTCTTTGAAACCTCATACAGCCAACAAATATGGCAATTCAAGCCAAAACATCAAACTAACGATGATCAATGTCCGCATGTCATCCATGACGTCACCGACTACACTAAAAATTTCCCCTAGACAGGTACGTATCGTGCTTGTACGAAAACTGTAACACAATGACTTACAGGGCGTGGTGGCGCAGCGGTCAAGCTGTTGGCCTCTCACCAAGGTGCACCGGGTTCGATTCTTGGTCAATGCATGTGAGATTTTCGATGTGAAATGCCATATCCTGTGGTTCGGATTCCATGTTAAAAGGAGGTCCCGTGGCTCATGATCTCGAGATTAACAGTCACGTAAACTACAAGCTTCCTTACAATGACTTGCATGGTTTCACACACCCACTAAACCCTACGTCTAACCACCGCATGGCAAGAATTATGTCGCTAGCCTAGGGCATACAGTTTACGCCACTGATTTTGGCTGTTCAGCCCCAGCCCTGCGCATACGTACAAAGGACAGCCTGCGAGCCTCAGCGATGTGCAATTGATACGTGAGTTTTTGTAGCGAGATAAGCTGGACGGTGTCAAAATCGTGCTGTATGCTCTGCTGATGAATAAATGAAATGCAGTAGTTGACGATTATTTATCGTAATTACTTCTAGTTCATTGTGTACGTGTTGGGGAACTTATAGAGAAGATTTTATTAGTGTTCAATCAAAACTTCGTGGCAAACCTCTTCACAGCCAAACTCATGACGTTATAAATAATGTGCATTTGTTTATGAAAAGTGAAGGAGCGTCGGGTGAGGTCTTAATTACAGGATAGAATGGTAGCTGCAATAAAAGTGCCAGAGAGGACTGTTACAAGGATTATTAAAGAAGGAAGTAACAGTGAGGAACAGATTACTTCGTTTGGAACATCATGGAGGGCCCATCAGGTATGCAGTTGCATCATTGATATTGATGATTTTGATAAATGTGTTCTTTGGCTACAAATGCATCAGCGTAATTAAAGTGATTTTCGTTTTTAACCTCAGCTAACGGTCTCTGAGGAATGGGGGGTTGTCGTATTTCAACAATCTTAAAATGCCAATGATTAAAGTCGTGCTCGAACCTACTACGGTATCTCTTGATATGGAAGCTGCCTACAATCCCTATGTCTTGTATCACATTCAATATCATCATTCTGTGACGAAGCACTCGGTGTTGCATTGATCTAAACAAGAGGCGCGACACGTCAGCTGTTCGCTTATCTCAACGGCTGATTATTTTGGCTATCAAACTACGGTCTAACTTGTGAACTACGAGGTTCATTTTGAGGGTTTTATTACGCAGGTCAACTAAATTAACATACACTCGTATAATTTTCTGGGTATGGCGACATTATTTTATTTTTAGTTGTGATCAAAATGATGGACTGAAGATAAAATTCCAATCAGCTGGCGATAATCCAGACTACCAGCGGAGCACATGCTCTAAGCATGTCTCCTGTCAGCTGGTTCTACTAAACATTTCAATGTGCGAGCTCTCACAGCCACCTGCCAAAAATGGTGGTGTAAACTGTAACCTAGTCCTACCCTAATTGCCACATGGCAAGAATTGCTGATAATGGTCCTCACCTAACCGCCTTACAACGAGAATTATTACCACACTTAGTAATTTCAATGTTTTACCGGTTAAAATGTATTCCTTAAATCTCACCATATCGGACTTAAACAGATGACTAAAGTTTGCCGTAAATACTTCACAGGCAGTGTCAGTCATGTACACTGTAAGTAGTACACTTATTTAACAATAAAATAGACAATTTTTTGATACCGCAAAATTTTCACACGATTTCTTCTTAAATACCGTACATGTTTTCTTTATATTCTGTGCATTAGCGTTCGCGTGTATGCTTGGATGTACCCCATGGCAGCAATTAAAAATGTGCGATGATGGTAACACTGAATGAAGTACCACTTGTTGATAAATTAGTACTGAAATTAGCCAAAATACCTTTTCTAATGAAGAAAAGAAATCAGGGAATGATGAAGTAATAAATGATTACTCCTCCGCAGCCCATAAGCCACCTGCCATCCCTTATTTAGATCACGACTTACATAGTAAAACTCCAGCTGTGTCCGCCATTATGCGCATGAGTTACCATCAAGTACAGTATTGCAAACCCCACGCTTACGGAACTACAGTGTATATTTTTTCTAATAGTAAAATTTGTTGAATATAGACCAATGGATTTTGACAATGGTTACAGCCTAACACGTCCAATCCAATGGTTTTTGACAATGGTTACAGCTTAATGTGTCGTCAACAGTGCCCCGCAAGTATCCCGCGGCCAAGGTTACACCTCAACCCAACCATTCTATCCTTGGTTTTGTCCAATCCAATGGGTCTTGACAAAGGTTTTAATCTGAGGGCCGCGTTAGCCATATATACGCCCCTGATTTTAGCCATGCACAGTGGGGTAGTTAAAAGGGACATAAAACCAATAACATTATTAGCTACTGTGGCTTTTAGAGATGCCGGTTGCTGGAATTTCGCCCCAAAGGCGATCTTTAACGTGCCAGTAAATCTACTGACACGGCTCCCTCACATTTGCGCACCCTCAAATGCCAGCTAACTGCGCCAGGATTCAATCCTGCAACCTTGAGCACAGCAATCGAGAACGCTACCGAGTGGGAGTAGTTGTGGTGTATTTTGTATCCCATATGTCGGCAACTAGTGACGTCAATGTGTGCGCTTTGGCAACAGTATAACATACAGTACTAAATACGCTGTTGAACATGACTGCCGTTGTTAAATGACCAATACATAAAAACACATACTGTGTTTACATAATTTAGCACATATACCCAGTGCAGTTGGTGCCGAAGTGACCAAGGTTAGTAGTTACAATTGATAATATCCCCCCCAGAAGATGAAATTAGGTGTGAAAATTATATATTATCAAAAAGAAAGCAAAAAAGAAAAGAGTGATACCTTATTCAGAATTAATGTATGGTACAGATAGTCTTGTGAGGCAAAACTGAGAAGAGCTTGCTTCGATAAGCTATCCCAGGAATGGTTTTCCGTGCTTCCCACTTCTACTCTACGCAAATGCTTGGAAGGTTCCTAATTTTAGTCCACAGCTGCCTCCTTTCCAATCTCAGTTTATTAATTATGCACGACGTATCACTCTTTTCCTTTTCGCTTCAATTTCGACAATATATCAGTTTAGGGGCAGATGACCTCGTAGTTCCGCCCCTTAAAACAACAATAACTAACTAACTAATATATCAGTTTCATACCTTATTTTATCTTTTGGGGGGACATTATCAATTTTAACTACAGGTACTATCCTTGATCACTTTTGCACCCAATGTATGTGCTAAATCATGTAAATATGTGTTATATTTAACAACCGGAGCCATATTCGTCAGATGTTTTTTAGTATGTGAAACTGCCGCAGTGATCACTCACGAGGTGCACACATTGACGTCAGTAGTTGCCAACATGTCCGGTACAAAATACACGTGATGTAATTATGTGAAAAAAGAAATAATTGGGCATTTGTGAATTATTTGCATTTGCAAATAATGTTTGTATGTGGCAATGGTGCCAACTTCACTTTACAGGAATCCCCTGTGCAAGGTTTGGGGACTGTCTGGACGAAAAATACTGATAGCACTACAAGCAAGGGGGTCTGGGCCATAAGCCTCAGGTTAGGTTTGATTTGTATGTAGAACAGTATTGGTTTCGATGAAATTAAAAAGCGTGAATTATTACAGTGGCAAAACGCAACAATACTCACACATTCATTGTGGTGTCTCTGTAACAGCTTCAGCCACTCAGTGCAATCATTGTAAATTTTTTCTTTTTTTAAGGTACCGTGCATATACGAAGTAGTACCGTAAATGTGGGGTTGGCAATATTGTATTAGTGCATAATCAATGGTGAAAATGGCGGACACAGCTGGAATTTAATGTATATAAATCGTGATCCTATTTGGGACAGCGGGCGGGTTATAGACAGCGGAGTACTAAACATCTATAACTACATTATATCCAGATATTTTCCTGACCATTACTACAGATATTTGGTTAATTTTCCTACTTTAAAAACGTTATGACGGAGTCATACGTCATGCACTGCTACCCTGGTTTTAATTGCATGTACATATATGAATACAAACCACAATGTCACACATTATACACACAGACCCAAGTACACAAGGCTATATTACCATGATGTTACATAGCTCTTCTGTGTAATAGCAGGAGGTACCACAATCAGTCGCAACCATTACTGAAACAGATGGAAATTAAATGTTTAAAGTTTTTTATCTGCCTACTAGCCTTTCTAGTATATGAGAATCAACTCCCTGAAAGAAATGCTACAGAATACAGACACAGGCAATAGTTACTGTGCCATGCAAAGCGTCAATCATACTTCCTAGTTAACAAATAGCATTGCTCCCTGTAAAATGTGTTAAATCGTATCTAACAGCAAAGTCGTGTCCAAGTGACATGTGAATAATGGATTTATCACATTGGGATGGATTCAGGTCACATTCCATAAACAATTTGTGGTTCAATTACACACGGTAATATGACTTGTGGAAGTCAAAAGATAAAAGGCTAATTCAAACTAAGATTATGTTGCTAAGTGTAGATTTTGGTACGCTATATTAGGTTATGTTTGGATTGAATATAAAAGATAAAAGGCTAACTCAAACTAAGATTACGTTGCTAAGTGTAGATTTTGGTACGCTATATGGAGGTTATGTTTGGATTGAATATACAAAAAATGCAGTCAGAAGACTATTTCAAAAGACAACAACTAGGCTATTTTTATTACGTGGGCTTTGTGCCCTGACTGAAGATAAACATAAATATAACATAGAATAAAGCACTTAAAGAACATGGCCTTGTAGGTTATGGTACTTACTTGACACAAATTTCAAAATCCATCCTGACAAGTTATCTTTCGTGGAGTTTCTCCTACTTCGTCCTCACGTGTTTTAGGGTTCTTAATGAAATCTAAATAAAAATGTATGCACAAATTAATTATAAAACAGTTTTGAAAACATTCAGTTCAGCGAAAATGAACACATAGGCTATGTTATACAATGGTAGTACTAATTAACTGTTTTAATCAATATATTTTAGTAGCCTACTTACCTTGTACAATCCCATTAGACTTGAAATTCCAAAAGAAAGTGTGAAATTATTCAATCAAATGAGCAGCCACATAAATCAGATCAGTATTAAAGAAATTACAAATCTGTTATACAAATGTTGATAACATTCCACGCAACATCACGAGTCTCGTCCCTCCCCCACCCATCACTGCTACATCGCACCCTCAGCTCTAGACAACATTTGTAATTAGTACCACACACGAAAATTTAGTGGTATTGTCGTAATTTTTATTTTATTGATTGCAGCCAATGGCCATACAAGAAAATAATATTTGTAAAATTAGATGTAATGTGTTGGCATTCTGAGCGTAATTGACTAGTGACTTGGATCGTTTTTTACATTACTGTATGTGATATCTGTCACGTCTATCTCCACACAACACATACCGTACACATAAGTCACAATTCACAAGGGCACGGTCGACTCTAGAGTCGACCATGACAAGGGACATGGCATTTGTTATTGAGACAGATTACGTGGTGTAATCCATTACACGCAAACCTGTTCAAAACATGTCTCAGTTAATAATTGTCATATTTGGACGTCAAGTATGGTTGGTTCCATGGTAAAAAAGAAAAGACTGCATATCAGTGGTGCAAGGTGGCATCAATCAATGAAAACATTCCGGTAATGATTCTTTACTTAAAAAGAAACGGAAACACATAGGGCCTAGGCTGCAGGGATCATACTACGATTGCTAGGCACATTACAATTCATAGAACTCAAGAAATTACTAAGTCAAAACAAGCGCGAGTTCTACACATTTATTTAAACATAGAACGACATTGCTGATAGGTTCCACTCTGAAACTAAACTGGCTAATCACAACCCTTGCTGCAGTAGGGTTTCGTTGGAACAGCCAATCAGGAAGCTGTATCCTTCTTCAATGCTAAAAGTGAACTAGAAAATGCAATCTCGCCGCCGGGCAACGTATACTACACGAGTTCCATGAATATTTATGTTCGAACATAAAATAGTTATAATTATCGTCGAACATAAACAGTCGTATGCAACTCGTCTATAATTGTAATTAAGACACTCGTATGGAAATTATAAAACTTGTGTCTTAATTATTGTCATTATAGGCTCGTTGCATAATGTACTATTAAGTTACAAGGTGCACATATAATAAGCCACTACAACAGAGATCTGAGTGAAATCACATGAAATTTTATTAACAAATAGGTGCAGGCTAGAACTATTACCACTGTGTTGTATTGTTTCTTCCAGTATCACAGTAAACAATTTGTTTTAAAGGACTCTTCACCTTGTATTATGTTATGTCGTGGGATAGATAGATACAAGATAAATATAATTCATTTATTATATGCCAATGTAATGGTTGACATACCTATAGGTAGTATTTTATTCCTACACGTTACTTACAATATTTTTCAACACGTAGGATGCTAATGTCTAAGCCAGTCACAGCTCGTGCTCAGTAGCGGCTGGTGTAGAAAATTAGTTGTGTGTAGAGATGGGCAGCAGTCGACTGAAAACAGTCGAATTAGTCGATAGTTAAAACAACTGCTTTTAAAAAACAGTCCAATGAATTCAACGACTACTCACCGTATCATAAACAAGTCGTTTGCAAACGACTGATCTCAAAACAATCGTTGGAAATCATTGGAATGAAACAAGTCGTTGGCAAACGACTAATTCCAAGCGAATGGAATCATTCGAATTGAAGTAGTCGTTGTAAACGACTGATCCCAAAGCAATCATTGGAAATCATTGGAATGAAACAAGTCGTTGGCAAACTACTAATTCCAAGCGAATGGAATCATTCGAATTTAAGTAGTCGTTCTAATCAAACGACTTCTTCAGGATAACTTCATGCTACAATTCATTGTGCTGTATGTTTATTGTAGAGCTTTAATTAATAAGTTAAATATACCTGTAGGTGCCTATAGTTTTATACAGTTCGTTGATTCTTTCAATGAAATAGCCTAAATCCAGTTGTCCAAGTTATTGGAAATGTTAAGCATTCAATATTTAGGTTATGCTTGAACTCCCGGTTTTCTGGCCCATCATCCCAGGCAAGCCTCCCAGTCAGATGGATCATTTGGCTGTAATTTTGAATTAGAGTAAGGTTGTAGTATGCGTGGTCAGATTTAGACAATAGCCTACTCCATGAAGGGGTCATGGCTACGCCTTCTATGTTTGTTTAATGAATAGAGTAACTGAAATGAGGGATGTATACTGATTTTAAGATTTGTGGAATGAGTTTATGAATTTTTAATAGAATTTAATGAAGTCTTCAGTAAAGTTGAAGGAGACATGATCGTGTTTAGACAATAGCCTACTCCATGAAGGGGTCATGACTATGCTTTCTATGTCTGTTTAAGGTGTAGTGTGGCTGAAATGAGGGAGGTTTACTGATTTTGGTGTTTGTGGAGTAGTCTTTTAGTTTATAATTTAGATTTTGTGAAGCTCGTTGCGGAGTTGTTTTATGGATTTTATTGCTCTGCAAATGAAGTGTATTAGGGGGTTCTGGGTTTGGTTTAGCTGTAGTTTACAGGGTTATGGCTGAGAGTTGTTGTAGCAGGCCTAACAACTGTGTCAGAGCAGTGGCGTGCTGTGTGGGAGGGGGGGTTAGTGGCAAAGACATGAGGGCAGGGATGGAAGAGTTTATGTGTTTCCTCACAGTTGGCGCACTTAGGCTTATCTCGAGGTACCGTACAGATAGAGTGGTGATGTAAATCTCCAGCGGGTACTGTGAGGACAGCTTGACGGCTGTAGGTGCCTATAGTTTTATACAGTTTCTTGTTCGTAGATTCTTTCAATGAAATAGCCTACGTCCAGTTGTCCAAATATATATGTATGTCATTTCATTGGAACTCCTTAACACAGTCTATACACTTTTAATGAGAATTGGGTGCATTCTTGAATTATTACACAACTTGAACATGGGCTTACCAATTATGGCTTATAGAGTTCTATTTATTTTATGATTGAATTTCATTCATTTATTCTACCGCGTGATAAATGAATTACAAGAAAATTATTATGAAATTCTCCCCATAGCGTGATGGTAATGATTGATGCAAACATAGAATAGATTTTCCAGGAAAATTAAATCAGAAAATATTTTATATTGGGATCCAATATTAATAGCATTTTAGCAAGTCTGAGGGTTTGTACGCTCAAATTGATTCTGGTTGTCAATTGGTTTGTAGAGATGGGCATCAGCAGTCGACTGTCAAAAGTTAAAACCATCGACTTGTTTGACTGCTTTTAGAAAACAGTCGAATGAATTCAACGACTACTCACCGTAACATAAACAAGTCGTTTGCAAACGACTGAACTGATCCCAATTGTTTTAACATGCTCTGAGCGCTGGCATAGTTTTACGTTCTGGTCATAAATTGTTTGTATTCACATGGTTGCCAACACTGAAAGTTCGCTCTCGTTACTGTTCTAAAGTGCTCTATTGTCGTGTCTCGTGTGTATTTATTCTAGGCTGTCGTGAAACAAGTAGGGTAGTCGTATTCATTCATTCCTATTCATGAGCTTAAATGGCACTCTGTCAAACGCATACATGTGTCAGAATCCAACACAACACAAAATAACATAATGACTTGATTTTGTGTGCTGTTAATTCATTTTATGGGCTTGGGACATCTTGGTCATCAGCCTCATGCAGTTGGGTGTGGGTAGAATTGCTCCGATAATGTGATGACTGTAGTAGTGTGTGTAGCTTTATAAGGGACAGGCTTGGGGAGGTGCCCCAGGAGTTGAAATAAGGTACTGCCGGATTTCCATCAGGAAAGGAATAAAATAAAATAATGTTGAGGCCCACAGGAGAGATCTGCAGAATATCTTGGCTGAGTGGACAGGGAATTTGTAACTGTTCCTGTTGGTATTTCAATTTCATTTTAGTACATATTATTAAAAATTCTTAAAAATAAATGTCCCTAACTATGGCTGCCACCTTTCCAGTCCTCATCTGAATTACAGAAAGTATAGCCTACACACTACTACAGATACCACAATAACAGAGATTATCATATAAATCCTATACACTTCCAAATATATGGGGCTAAATGAATATGTTATCAAAAGCCCTAAAATTAATATCAAAAACACAATGATTCTACAATAAGAGATTCTTTTAAAATATAGTTTTAGTAGGTGCAAACATACACATAACAGCAAATTCAAGTTCTCCATTTCAAGCATTACACATTTATTAAGTTAACTGTTTCAACATACAAACTTGCATGTGTTGTAGGAATTTGCGGTTCATCGGTGTCAGCCATGGCGTCAAGGAGGTAATAGGTCCATTATCATGTGCTGTAGCCTACCGTTATACCTTGGCAAGAAAGAAGAACATGCCTCAACACATACTTTTAAAAGGACCAGATTTGATTACTGTATTTTTGCTAAGTTTGATTTTGTCTCTCTCTGTTATTTTTTCTTCGTGACAAACTTTTTAAATAAAACGATGATTTCTAGCAGTATTGAGTGTGTTTCTTGTTTTTCATTGAAAGTCCTATTTCTCCTTTCCCCTTCACAGCATGTCATAGAATTTACTGTATTAGTGTGCCATGAAATTTGTTTATGTACATGTACTTACTGTATTTCACCCTTCAAAATTGGTGGACTGGATATATTTTAAAGGGAATATCAAATAAACTACTGTATATACATTTTGTGATATCCAATTATTTTTCTGAAACTAATGAATTTGGCATTAATTACACTAACAATTTTAGTGTGATGAGGATCAGGTTACACCACCTATTTCCTTAGTATTCTCTCTTAAAATTTTCCTGTTATTGCGAACAGCATCAAGCATTTTAAGATATGAATATTCTCCCTTCCCAGTACTTTTACTTTCTAGTTTAATCTCGGAACTAATCGGTTATAACTGGGCCTACAGTGGTTAATTGGAAGGGACCATTTTTTTTTAAATTGAGTAATAATATGCTGCAGACCTTATAGTAGCCTAATTCCTGTCAATGCAATATGCTCCAATTGCAACTGAAAGAAATGTAAACATGTAAATTATTGATGAGGTCATGTCCTAAATGCTGTGATTGCTCATTTCAGAGTTCCGGAATTCACAATTTCCCACTTTGGTATTATTAAAAAAAAAAACTGTTATTGCTATTTTGAATGTGATTTATCTCGTGTAGATCATATTATTATCTCCACACTTAAAAACGTGTGCTATAAGTATTGGGAAGATTGTGATTTTCGGAACATTGAAGTGGGCAGAGCAGTTAGGACGAGAATATTTAGCGGTACGAGGGGAAGGGGTGGGGTAGGCTACCCGCACGGCCGTGCTCAACTAGTACCGCGGTCATACACCAGACAGCGCTGAAGTCTTAGGTGCCAAGAATTAGCATGGCTGTCGGCTATCTGTAGTAGTAGGTAATCTGTGTGTATGGCGCTGGTAGCTAGCCACCTGCACTTACAGTCGCCTTCTGTCGGGTGAATTCTGTACTGTTTGCCGCTGGGTTTCGAATGTCTACACTGGAATTACCGTGATGCAATATGTTCGAAAGATATAACATACAGTAGTTGTCATGACCTATGGAATGACCTCGTATTTTTTTCTTCCTTTCTATAAATCACAAGCTCTAGTGATGGCATAAGAAAAATGTGAAACCTTATTTGGAATTTATTGTCATACACCTCTTCCAATATATAACTGTTTCAGGATAATTCAAAACAATACAGACAGATATATTGTGTTGTTTATGTAGGAAATTGTGATTTGGTCATTCCCAGATGAAGACATGGAGACGGAGGGCAAGATGATGGCTCCTGCTCCTATCCAACGCACGGGGGTAGAGCACAAGTTGCTTGGTCCTCGCAGCATTGCTCAGTAAGAGGTGCATCATACAGATGATTTGTATTGACTTGCATAACTAATTGATCACGGGGTGCACTCAGCCTCGTGAGGACAATTGAGTAGCTGTCTGCCAGTGAGGCAGCGTCCCGGTCACGAAAACCAAGATTAACTGCCGAGGGGATCCGATGCGCTGACCACGCGTCACCCCAATATTTGCATGCCATTGTAACCTTTTTCAAGGTATGCATAAAAACGAAACAAGGAGCATCATTACTTTAATCAATTAGAAGGAACAGCTCTAGAAGTGTGTACCTCAGGGACTCACAACTAGTGGGACGTGGGTTGCCGACACTGGACCCCCAGTCGAGTTCGGCATTTCTTCCATTTGCTTATGTTAGGGTTCACTCTTAAATCTTTTCTGCCGACCTCAGTGGTATCAGAGTATCTGAGGTCTAGGGTGCCGTTCATTTTCTTGTTTTATCAATTTACAGGCAATACTGAAAAATGA
Organism: Meconema thalassinum; assembly: GCA_946902985.2. NCBI lineage: Eukaryota > Metazoa > Arthropoda > Insecta > Orthoptera > Tettigoniidae > Meconema > Meconema thalassinum. The sequence continues at coordinate 1,118,981,815 of OX336389.2, read as the reverse complement.
CTTCAAAGTTACACACATTTTCTTGCTTTGACTGACCCTAGTCTTTCCTTTTTTTCCACAACACCCTCATTTCTTGAGGGTAAAACACCTTTTTCCTCTTCCCGGTATCCTTTGCGTGTTATTTAGAGGACCTACAGTGGTAGGGTGTATGCTACACACACAGGGTTCACCATTGAGTAACACTGTTTTAACCCTCAAGTGCTCACAGCCGACTCTGAGAGATTCCTGTTTCACTCCTCCCCCCCCCCCCCCCCTCCCTCCTACCTTTGCCACTGACTTCGGAGTGAGCTCTCTCCATTCTCCCCATTCATGGCCTTTCATGGCTCAACTTCCTCGCAAGTTCCTCAATCCTCATTCTTTCAAGGTTGATTTATTTTCATTGTCTTTTATTTCCCTTCTTCTCTTTGGTAAATTTGTTCATCTAGTATGTAAGTTACATGTACTGGAAGTTAGTGGTTAGTCTGGTAGTACTAAATTTCATATCCATTTCCATTACTGTCCACATCATTAGGTGCAGATGAAGTAGATGTTGTGTCATTCTAAACCTACAATCACCATCCCTTTCACTGATTGCCTACAATGTGGACAATGTAAATATGACCAGGGAAGTCACTGTTGGTTTGTATACTTCTCCATGGCAGAAAGCACACAGAGAGCAGTTGTAGATCTCTCTACATACAGAGATTTTCTAACACAAAAGATTCAGTCAAGATCCCTCCCTTCATAAAGAAAACTGCCTGGCTTCCTGGCACATTTGCTAAATCTGGTTACAAAATGAGCTTCTGGGCGGTAATTAACTCCTAAAAAATTCGGATATTCCTTTAATCATGGTTTGTTAAATGGAAACTGAAATAGCCTATGTAGTACTGTCATTAAGTTTGTGGGCTGGTGCGTAAGTGTAGACAGCCGGCTAAATCCAGATGTATTAACAGTTGCCGCTCAACATGGTGTTCACTAACACCTTAATACTGCTTATTATGGCTGTTCTCTGCTGATGTAAGATCATCTATGGCTGGAACGCACCATTGCAATTTCTTCAATCTTACGTTAAACCTTGTGCAAAACGTTAGTGTCGCTTAAAACTCAGCACAGCAGCCCTAGGTGTCTTCACTATGCACTTGCTTGATCATCTTCTGTAGCAGATATGCATCTTTTTTGGCAAAACTTGACGTTTGACCATTGCTCATGCTGCGACATTTGAGTTCCACCGCTTACATCTGCACAACAAATACAGTAGTTCTGCTTACGCCGAGTATACACAATTGCCTCTTGCGGGACAAGAAAATAACTGACATGGCACCATCCTGCTGCACAACCTGTCAGCTGTGGCAACACTATGCGCCATTATGCAAACACTTTAAAAGTGGTGCATTGATTGATGAGGTTTGAACAAATTTTGCTCCTTGGTCTCTTGCCAAAATCGTCAAACAATGCATTCTGTCAACTCTTTATGTTATGTTATGTGTGTGTTTGATGTTACAGTGATCCCAATACACTAATAGAGTGCACACCACTTTCAACAATTTCAACCATTTCAACAATGCAGCCATTCCTTGTGTCCATAGCAAGCAATGCTGTATTGGTGACGGACTTCCCCTGCCACCTCACAACTGATTCCTTTTCTGTAGAAATGCTTTCCTAGCCTGTACTAAACTACTTTTTATATCCTCTTTGCTTCGTCCATCACTGGTTATTTTGCTTACCAAGTAACAGAAGCCACATACTTCCTTTAGATGTACACCTGCCAATTCGACATCCATAGGGGTTTCTGATTTCTTTCGGCTACATTCCAACTGTGGTGGGCCATTGAATTTCTGATGGGAGTTGTTCGATACCAACCTTCACTCAAATAATGCTTGCACCCCAATTTTATATTTCCAAATATAAAAAAAAGATGTGACTGGTATTTGCATGTACTGTAATAATACAGTAATTGCAGTTCACGCCACGGTTTTTGGCCGGTCAGTCCTGGTTTCACAGTTGTACAGAAGACAGTCGGTGAGCCTCACACATGTGTAATTGATATGTGAGTTGCTTTCCGTGCAACTGAAAACTCACATATCAATTACACATGCGTGAGGCTCACCGACTGTGAAACCAGGACTGATCGGCCAAAAACCGTGGCGTAAACTGCAATTAGGCTAACTGCAATTCCCAATTGTTTTCCTAATACTTACCCCATATTGCTTACATTTTCATTCCTATTTTGTGTCTTTCCATGTACATTTAGTTCGTTTATTCATTGTGACTTTGTTTTCCTGCACCATACAATCTTGACTGCCCGACCCTAGAGTCGTCGGTGTTGTGCTACTGGGTGATGCTCCCTCCAGAGAGCAAGCCTCGCGAGTTGAGGAAGCCGATGGTAATGAGCTACAGAGTGGTGCAAGATCAGTCCCTGGCACCAGACGCTCTCAATGAAATGGTACGGCACTTTCCATTCCTCGTATCAGACCCTCCAGAGGCTCAAACTTGTGGGTTGGGGACCATGAGATCCCAGCTGGGCACTTCATTTCTTCCACTAGTGCCCGGCTCCTCTCTGCCTTCTTTCGCGTTGATCTCCTCCCTTGGCAAACTCTTCCTCTCTTCCGACCCCAACAGTATCAGGGCAACCGAGGCCTAAGTTGTCTTTCATTTACAAGTCTTAGTTATCCTTTCCTTTCTTTCCTGATACCCTATTTTCCAATGATCCAGATCTTGTTTTGCTGATCATGATATCCCGTACCTATTGTAGGAATCTCTTAAGGGGCGAGGAGCGTGTAGCTCACTATGTATGGTACACTCTGGGTATCACAGTCGACACCCTGAAGTGCTCATCTTTCCTATATGCCTTTCAGAGCTCTACTCACTTACTTGCTTTTGTTTGCTTGCTTACTTACTTTCTTACTAACTCACTCACTTTTTTTATTATAATTATTATTCTCTTGTTTTCTCTTGTCTTATGTACGTTAGTAGCAGTAGTAATAGGAATAGTGGTAGTAATGGTCTTCATCATTAAGGACTGATCAATTAGATCTTGGGGCCCTTAAAATAACCCTCTTCATCTCTTCTGTACTTGCAGAAACGTTGCATCGACTTCTACAAACGTGGATGTGACTTTGTCAAGTTTAGTGACAAATATAAAGGCAACGTGACATACCTGGATAAGTTAATGGTAAGAATCTCTCTATACGACTATCAGGACATAGTTTTGTGGACTTAACAGCTGCAGCTGGTTGTGTGGCACAATTGTAACATTCCTGCCTTTTGCTCCCAAGGTTGCGGGATGAAATCCCGATGCAGTCTATTACACTTCTATAGTTCAGTTTAGGTTATCTGCCTAATGGCAGGTGTACTCATGGTCTTTCTCTCCATCATATCCGGTCTTCTATTTAACATTTCATTAGGTCATAAAGTATTTATCAATCTTTATGTCATCAATTAGCTGTAACCTTCTTCCTCTTCTGATTTTACCATTTACTTTCCCTTCCAAAGCTCTTGTCACCAAACTATTTCCAATATGCAATATCCAATCCAATTCATTTATCTTTCTCGTATACCGGATTTGCTCGCATATACCTCGTTTGAACATTTTCGGTGCGTGATATATGTGGGGATTTGTGTGCGAAGGACCGTATTCCCGAAAAAACATAACATTTGCATTATTGAAAGAAGACAACTGGCATTGTCCCTGCCGTCCAGTGGCGGATCCAGAAGTTGACCTCGGAGAGGGCACTCTAGGATTTCAGAGTAGCTACAGAAAATATGTAATACAATTACTAAATTTGTGTTTAATCTACACACACTACACTACATCCAACAACCATATTTTATAATTCTACAAGAAATTCATTATATTAAAATGGTTTATTGGTTTCAATTTCAAGTCATTGTCATTATGTAAAAATAACTTTTAATTGTACAAAATATGTAGCCTACATTTCCACATTGTAATGCACATTACACAGTCCAATATGTATTAAAAACATTTGCAATCATAGTGACTATCTGAAGACAATATAGGCCTACATGTCTACTACACAAATGTTACAAAATATGTACATAGTACCAACACTGTCAGTCACTGAGTCACTACTAGTCACATAAATATAAATTAAAAAAAAACAATTGTATTGAATACTGATTGGGATTCTATTCGGTGACTATCCTAGGCAAAATACATGCCTATTACAAAATAAAATCCAGGGCGATCATTCATTTACCCCCTTTAGAGAAACGTTCTAGAACCTTTTCAACGTCAACATTTATATCACGGTGAACAAATAACAGAAAGCCATTCAACCTTTCCTCTGTCATTCGCGTTCGTAGCCATGATTTGACAAGTTGCAGGTTGCTAAAAGATCTCTCTGCACTTGCAACACTGTCGATGTAGGGATTATATTAACAGTGTTGCCATTACATACTATATGATAACAAACATTGACCACATAGGCTACATGAATGCAGGCAATAGAGCAAAGATTTTACTTGCAGCGCAGTTTGGAGAAACAATAATTTTTATCGGCAAAATCAATGTAGCAAACAACTGGCTTTTCGGGGAGGGCACTTATCCTGGTGCCCCCCTCTGGATCCGCCACTGCTGCCGTCACTGCTGCTAATCTCAGAGCTACTCTCGCATCCATAATGCTGACTTCCGTGCAACGCATTTGCAAAGCCCGACTTCAAGAAGCTCTTCATAACGTCTGTCGTCATCATAACCCAATCACGCAAGAGTTCAACTGATGGCCTTCTTTATTTTGTCTTCTGTCGTCAGCTTGTTATAACTAACAACACCAGATCTTGACATGTTCTAACCTAACAATTACTTATTTAGTTTGTGGAGCACCAACAAAACAGCTGACGATCACAGCCCGTGTGTTGTTTTACTGCGTTGTCAGACTTGAAAACACCTCACGTGTTTGGTTAGTAGTTTCTAACGTGTCTTTCTATATATGCCAGCAGCGAATATTACATTCAGTCACCTTGAATTATCGACTGGCAGTCCTACGAGTACGAGGCTCACCATCGTCTTCTGCGTATTTTATCACTTTGAGTTTAAACCTACCTAGCCGTATTTCTTCGTGTTTTTATATAACTTTGAGATGACCTCCACAAGATGACAATCACACTGAGAAACAACAATGGAACGTTAAGACAGAAAACTGGTACCGGTAGCCTACTTGTCGGCAATGAAACTGGTGGGCAACAAACACCGTGAAAGAGAGGAAAGAACTGTCGCAAAGACATGTGATGTCCAGTGGGTGGGGGTTCCATCTTAAAATTGTTACGATCATCTCTATGACGGCGTCAGAAATTATTTCAAGATGTATGCAAAGGTTTGTTTTCCCTGCAATTTCATATTTAAAAATGGGGTACGAGTTATATGCGAGCAAATACGGTATTTTTAACCTATTATCATTTTATAAAAAAATAGGCTTATGAGATCACCTTTTGTCCGTGTGTGTGTGTGTGTGTTTGTCTGTGTGTCCCCTAAATAACTTCTAAACGGCTGGAGCGATTTCAATGAAACTCGGTAAGGTCATAGTACTATTTTGGCCACCCCCAACAGTACCATTCATATTTTATTACGTCTCACCAATCCAACATGGCGGCTGTGCGAAATATTTCACCGGCATTCTATATCTCCAAAACTATTACAGATATCACCCTGACATTTTGTACAGTGATAAAGAGCACAACGAGAAGTTCACTTATGATACTTTCAAAAACCTGTTGACTACAAAACGAACATGGCGGTCAAGCGAAATTTATAATTTTAAATAGACTTTTCTCGCGATTTAGCCATCCAAACCCAATGAAACTTGGTACAGCTAATGATTGAACACATTGTAATGCATTGGCATCTAAGTTAGTTCAATTGTCTACATATCCTCAAGATGGCGGCTGTGCGAGATATTTCACCGGTCTTCTATATCTCCGAAACTGTTACTGATATCACCCTGAAATTTTGTACGGTGATAAAGAGTACTACTAGAAGCTCATCTATGATACTTCTAAAAACCTGTAAAATACAAAACGAACAAGGCGGCCAAGCGAATGTGAAACAATTTAGTAGATTTTTCTCGTGATTTAACCATCTGAGCGCAGTGTACTGTAATATGGTACAGTAAATGTTTATACACACTGTAATGCACTGGCATCTAATTTAGTTCAATTGTTCACATAACCTCATGATGGCGGCTGTGCGCAATTTTAAAATTAAGTTTTTATTTCTTGTGTATTAATCATGCGATCGAAGAGAACGTTTGAATAATGAACCTACCCAAAAATCGTCCTCTAATAGTACATAACGGTATGGCCTACATGTATAAAAATCCAACATGGCGACCAACCGAAATATTTAGACGGTTCTCAATATCTACGAATCTATTACAGCAATTAAACTGAAATGTTATATGTTGATAGAGGCAATTAACATAAATAGGCTGTATAGCTCTTTACGGAACTACCGTACTTTTTTAACATAAACTTCTATAATTATGCATTTTTATAGATATCCACTGAACCCAAATTAAGCCTAAGTAGGAAATATAAGCCGAAGCTGGGGCAGGGTCCAATGCGCAAGATGGCGGCCGCGCGCAACCAGCCCTATGTTATTCTTATGGAGGGGACAGTCATAGCTGGGCCACTGGGCCACGGGCTAGTGAGCAAGATGGCCGCCACACTCTGAGACTGTGGATGACGTCACAGAGAGAGTTCGGCCGTGTAGTTACTGAATGGAATATTTATTATTATTATTATTATTATTATTAGGTAATTATGGATTGATCATGTACAATCAAGACCAGCCTTATATTGTCCATCTCTTGGTGTAGTGGCTAGCATTCTTGGCTGTTTCTGCGAGGTCTGGGTTCGATTCCTGGCTCTGCCAAGAAATTTTCTGTTCTCAGGACTGGGATGGGGTACACTCAGCCTTGTGAGGCAAAACTGAGAAGAGACGGCTTCAATTCCTTCCTCACCTATTCTGGAAGTATTTTTCTGTGCTTTACTACTTCTACTCCAGGAAAATGCTGGGATATATCTTATCTGACCTTGAACGCCTCCTTTGAAATCCTCATCTGAATTACAAGTACACACACTAATACAGCCATCACAATAACACAGGTCATCAGACAGCTTCTACATACACCCAAGTACACGGGGCTAAATGATCACGATGTCAAAGCCCCCTCAAATGAAAACAAAAACAAACTACATGTCAACCTTGTGGTGTAGTAGCTAGCAATCTTGGCTGTTACTGTGGAGGCCCGGGTTCGAGTCCTGGCTCTGTCAAGAAATTTAATTCTGGGCTGAGGGTTGGAACGGGGTACACTCAGCCTTGTGAGGGAGAAACTGAGAGGGCCGCCGTGGATGGTGGTCAGAGACGGTGCAGAGCAGTTAAGATAGCGAGAGAGTAGCTGAGTGCAAGTTCTTTAGTCGGTCAACCAAAAACGATGGTCCCTTTTGACGAATCCCTTTGGACTGAGACCTTTGGACTGACCCCTTTTGACTGATCCCTTTTGATTGGTTGCTTTCGACGGACCCCTTTCAACTGATCCCTTTTGATTGATTGCTTTTGATTGACCCCCCATTCGACTGGCCCCTTTCACTGAACCCTTTCGACTGGCCCCTTTGGACTGGTCCGTGCTCAAAAGACTTAACAGTATGGGAGTGGTTCTTTTTTTGAACCCGACAGTACATTGCTTTTTTAGCATATTCTAACAAAACACAAGAGATAGGTTGGTAGAACACATACTAAGAAACCCAGGAATAGCAAGCTTAATTATGGAAGGAAGGGTTGAGGACAAGAACTGTAGGCGTAGACCAAGGTTAGAATATGTTAAACAGATTGCATCGGATGCAGGGTGTGGTAGCTATGTAGAGACGAAACGATTAGCACAAGACAGGGAGGTATGGAGAGCTGTGTTAAACCTGTCAAAGGCTGAAGCCTTAAACACACATTTCACGCACGGCGATGTATATATAAAATGATTACAATCTACAGTAAACCTTGCCCGACCTGGCTTGATAAGAATACACCGTAGCTTGCAATAAGTGTTACGTTACACTTCCGCCAAAGCAGCAGCTGGCTCAACTGTGAGTGTGTGTACAGGTATGTCTGAGATTTATCTCAGACTAAACACACTCTAAAGTACAGTATAATGGGCTACATGGTCACAATATTGCAAGGCTCATAAAGAATCAACAACAACAACAACAACAATAGCAATGACAACGACAACAACAACTAATATTCATTGAACATCTCTTGGTGTAATGGCTAGTATTCTTGTCGGTCACCTATCAAGTCAGGGTTTGATTCATGGCTTTGCTAACAAATTTAATTCAGGTTTGAGGGCTACAATGGGGTACACTCAGTCTTATGAGACAAAACTGAGAAGATGTGGGTTAGACTTTTACCTCAGCCATTCTGGAAGTAGTTTTCAGTGATTTTACACTTCTACTCCAGGCAAATGCTGGAATATAACTTAACTGAAGGCCTCGGCCGCCTCTTTTCAATCCTTATCAGAATTATAAATACACACACTAATACAGCCATCAAAATCATACAGGGTATCAGACAAATTCCATACTCACCAAGCACACGGGGCTATATGACCACGATGTCAAAGTCCCCTCAAATGAAACAACAGCAACTAATGAAATATTAATGTCCGCCTCGTGGTGTAGCGGTTAGTAATCTTGAATGCCACCGCTAGGCTTGGATTTAATTCCTTGCTTTGCCAAGAAATTTAATTCAGGTCTGAGTGCTGGAACGGGGATACACTCAGTCTTGTGTGAAAAGAGAAGGGTTTGAGTCCCACTTCAGTCACCTAGAAGTGGCTTTAGGTGGTTTACACTTGTACTTCAGGTGAATGCTGGGATGGTTCCTAAATTAAGGCCACGGCAGCCTCCTTTCCAATCCTCATCTGAATTACAAGTACACACACTCTTACTGCCATTACATTAGCACAGGTTATTACGTTTTTTTAGCATATTCTAACAAAACACAAGAGATAGGTTGTTAGAACACATACTAAGAAACCCAGGAATAGCAAGCTTAGTTATGGAAGGAAGGGTTGGGGACAAGAACTGTAGGGGTAGACCAAGGTTAGAATATGTTAAACAGATTGCTTGAATGTAGGGTATGGTAGCTATGTAGAGATGAAACGATTAGCTCAGGGTAGGGAGGTATGGAGAACTGCATTAAAACATTCAAAGACCAAAGACTCGAACAGTATAGAATTTTTTCTACTCATCTGTATCGGGATTCGCTTATCCATGGAAGTAAACATTAGCTTGTTTGAAAAACCACCAATATTAGGAAAGGTGATGCCTAGAGTGCCAAATTTTAACATGTAGGTTACTAACTGCAGAAGATGTAAAAACATTTGTAAAGTTATTCAACACACGGGGGTGGGGGCTCATGACACAAATGCCCCTTAACCTGAATGCTCTTACATAAATGATAGAAATATTTCATTAACAAGCCTGGAACCCTTACAAGACTGAACTGATGTCTCTTCCATGTTCGACATGTATGCTGTTGATGACTTTGCAGTAATTTAATCCGTTTCCGCTTGTATACAATCTGTTCATATTGACTCTTAGTAGCGGTAGCTAAGATACAAGAGAGAAAATGGAAACACTTTATGCTGTATTGGTTAACAGTTGAGCCGGCCCCGTGGTGTTAGGGTAGCACGCTTGCCTCTCACTCAGAGGCCCCAGGTTTGATCCCCAGGCTTTGTCAGGGATTTTAGAAACTGATGTGAGGGCTTAAATGAGGTACACTCAGCCTTGTGAGGCAAAAGAGGGAAGACGTGGGTTTAGTTCACACATTAACCAACATGGACGGGATTTTCTTTGGTTTCACACTTTTACTCTAGACAAATACTTGTTGTTATTCCTAGGGCAACACTAGCTCTTTCACAAAACTAACCTAATGTATTATCACTGTAACCGCATTTGGGGGACTTTTTTTTTTGGATCCTGCTGTAGTTTAATGGTAGATGATAATTATTTGATCCTAACTCATGGATAGCTCTTTACCACTTACTAGGCACTGTCAATATATTTTAAAATGTAATTAAATTTACTAAAATGCTCTAGGCAGGATGACTGATATGACTTAAAGTTATTTTATAGTCTCTTAACGATATGCAACTAATGATCTGAGTAAACAAGGCTGATGACTATGATTTCCCAAGTTTATTACCAAAACGGGGGGATTAATGAGTGATTTACTGATATATTTTTCATGTGTAACATCTTTCCACTCGGTAGCTGGACATTTTTGTGGGAGTGATTTTGGAAAAGGAACGGAAGTGGAAGGGACGGAAATGGATGGGACGGAAGTGCATGGGACGGAAACAATGAGCGCGCGTAATGGCGGAGATCGGTACAACGACGTACTGTAGGCCATGCGGCTATGGGGAATGTATATCGCATTCAGTTTAGTTCAAGGTTTGGAGACCCCATTTAAGATATTCCTACAGTAAATCATCTTCAAGTTGTCATTCTTTGGTGTGAAAATATTCATTTTATCATATTTGCTGAAAACAATTACGATTTATTAAATCTTCATACTTTTGCTGTATTCTTATTTAATGTAAGCACTCGCTGTACTGTTGGCCATGTGGCTATGTGGAATCTATATCGCATCAACAAACACTCCAAACAACGTAGGAATTCAGTATATTAACGCCGACTACTAACAATAATTGAAACTTCGTTGGTCTAAACATATCACTGGAAGAAACACATTTAATATACCTTCCGCACACCTAATTTTTAATCGCACCTATACTTGGCAGCGCGTTGATCGGCGAAACGAGGCCATTTTCAATAACATCGCTGGCATGAGTTCACTAACTGGGCGGTATAGAGCGCTGCTCGCATCAAGTAGGCAGTGGATTGCTTCCACCACGGCAAATAACAATTATGATTCATTAAGGTCAGGATTTGGCACTGGAGTTCGACAAGTAGTTATTTCAATGACCAATAGAGTTCACTGTCAACAAGGGATTTGCGCTCCCGGGACACACATAGTAGGATAACATGTCACATGTTACACATCATATGCGACTACTGTAAGGCTCGTATAATTTTTTATCTTACAACACAGTCAAGTAAATGGGAATACGTGGCCATGATACAGGGGCGTCTATAAGGGGGGTGCTGAGGGGGCACGAGCCCCCCCCCCGCCCGAAAAAAACCAATAATAATTAAGAAAGTGTTGCTTCGGTAAGAGCATAAAATAATTGTAAATTTGGTTGTATTTAGATATTTGCCATTCACACTCCAAGGATCATAATAGAAAATTCATTAAGTATAAAATTTTATTTTGTGTGTTGTGCTTTATTTTACATTTTTTTGTATTGCCAGTAATAATTGTAGGCTATATACACTTTGAATCTTATCTAAAATAATTACACAAAGTTATATGCTCTAAGATATTGGTTGATATTTCTGGGTATTTTGCGTTGACAATCCCCTGACAATACTCACAATTTTCCTGGATAGTCACCCCCCCCCCGAAAAATTTTTATATACGCCCCTGCCATGATATGTAACTCGCTTAAGTACACTGAGCTAATTACCATGATAACCTAACTTTATATTATGAGAGGACAGATAATTCAGTTTATACAATACACTAACAAGCAAATGATATGTCGGAACGAAACTACAGTCACTACCAGCTATTTCTGTAAGAGCTGAAATGTGTGCAGGCTTAATTTGATACTGTGTGTGTTATTGCTTTGATAATTGTACGACCGTGAAGCCTCTGGGTATGATTCTTGGCTCTATGAACATACTTATTTATTTACACTCTCTTTTACAGGTTATCAAGTGTTTTAACATATTCTAACCTTGGAGGTATAGCCTGGTCTTTAAACCACTGTTTGCAAGCATATAGGGTTTATCATCCCTAATTAGCAGTTAGCACAGCGGTTTCTCATACTTTTAAAACCATTATTTTAAAATTGTTTATTACTAAATCTTACCATTGCCTCTTAGGCAGACTTTGCTTTTCTTTTACCTTTTTTCTTTCCTTAGATGTACTTATTAACCTTTTAAGGCCTAAGATCTAGATAGACAATCTCTACTCTCTACCATTTTCATTACGTAGTTCTATCACTTGAGTTAGCTCACACAAACAGCTTTATTTAACATGTTAATTTATAACATAGCCGGCGGTTTCATGTCATAGATTTATGGCATGGAAAAGAACCTTTCACTAACTACACTTGCGGAAGCTAAAATTTGTAGGTTAGTTTGATAACGCTATATTAGTTCCAACGTTCACTACGTGCTAGCTGCGATGGCATTTGGTAACCACGTCCACAGCTAGGTGTTGTGTTTTGGTAGAATTTGGTAGCAAAAGTAGGAACTACTTGAAAATATTATTCGTCTGCGGTCCTTTTACCTGAATCACAGATAACACGCACTAATACAGCCATTACAATTAACACCGGTTATCAGGCAAATTCTACACACACTCAAAGTATAGGGGGCTACATGACTGCGTTGTAACAGCCTCTAGTTACCCTGTTGTCATTGCTCTGTACCAGCAATTAATGTGGCATCCTTATAACAGTTTTAGACCTATATGTTTGTGGTTTTCACTATACCTAAGGTTAGATGGGGCCTTGGATAGGTTGCTTATCTCTTAACTAAGCATAAAGAGTTTGTTTTACTCTTGGCTAATGTATTATAGATTTTGAAATTAATTCTTACACTCATAGTACCTAGTAGGTATGTCTACCCCTTATTATTCCCTTTTTCCGACGGGGTCGGGGATGAGATGCGATGGAAGTCTTTGTGGCGATGATTTTTACGGCCGGATGCCCTTCCTGACGCCAACCTCATGAGAGGAGTTAATGAGAGATGAAATGAATGATGGTGAATGAAACTGGGCAAGGATGTGGAAGGAAGCGGCCGTGGCCTGTCAGAAGGTACCGTCCCAGCATTTGCCTGGTGTTGAAAATGGGGAAACCACGGAAAACCATTTCAAGGATGGCCGGCGGTGGGGCTCGAACCCACGCGTCTACCGAGTCAGCAGAGAGCTTGGCCCCATGACCTAATGCTGAACTTTAGCCAGCGTAGCCACTACTGTCGGTTCATAGTACCTAGTAGGTAAAACATCCTATTGTTGGCACCCCTCCAGTAATTGGCACTGCTTACTACAACTGGGCATAATAAGGTGTCAGTCACGATTGCAGTCCTGCAAGTTCACTAATTTTGAGCCTCAACACTTCCCATGAAGTATTTCAATTGTTTCTGCCAGTCGGCATTGTTACAATAGAGGCTAGCAGCAATCCCGCCAGTTACTGCAAACATTGTTTCTCATTAGACAGTTTCCTTAGCGGTAAGTTAAGAACATTATATAGGTATGACATTAATTTATTAATATATTAAATAATGATGATTGTTTATGAGTATATGGTACTTTCTTTTGCGAATTGTAGAATACTTTTACGACAACTCAGATCTCATAACTTCACTCGACACATCGTTATAGATGTGCCAATTACTGGTATTCAAAAAGAAGCATTTTGCCAGTTATTGGCACCTAGTGCCAATTACTGGGTAATTCCATATTTTGTTTTATGATCATAATATCGGTAGAAATGGGTAGACTAGACATTCTGCTATGTGTATTTCGTTTTTTAATGTCTTGAGGCACACGAAACCAATTATTGGCACCCATGCCATGGAATATGATGTGCCAATAATTGGTCGCATGAGATTGTACTCATTTCTTATATTTTGTTATTGGGCATTAAGCTCTAAAATCAAAAATGGGCTCTCGGCGGGCAAACAAGTATAGTGAGGACGATTGAAGAAGAGCCGTTCAAGCAGTGAAAGATGGTATGCCTCTTAAAGCAACAGCAAGATCATTCAGAGTTCCCATATCTACCATACTATTTCGATGTGGTGAAAAATTGTCTAAAACTACACATGGACCTCCCCCAGTTTTAAGTGAATAGGAAGAAAACTCCGTTGTTCGGTATGCATTTTTATATTAATTTATTACAATAACTTTTCTTAAAAATGAGCTTAATTTGCATCTGTTCATTAGAACTACCACTACCACCAATATTTTATTTCACCTCATATTTTATGATGCTGCTGATTTTTCAAATAGACGCTTGAGACGGGTTGGTCATTAGTGCTGTTTACTTGGGGTTGGGTGATATAAGTGTATCCAGGCAGTGATTACGTTCGTTTGATTTGAAAATAAAGTAGAATATAGGCTCAGTTGACAATAAATTTTAAATATCGTCTTTTTTCAGGTGGATTTATGAATGTTCTCGGAAGGGATTTCCAAGATGAAAAGAAGACATTCAAATTACTTTTAAGGAATTTCTTGAAAAGAATCCCAGAACAAATCCTTTTAAAGGGAACATGCCTGGTAATAAATGGTACCTTGGCTTTCTACGCCGACATCCTAATATTTCTTGTAGAACGCCTGAAGGAGTGGCAGCTGCTAGTGCTTGCGTAGCAAAAGATGATGTTGAGAGATGGTTCAGTTCAGTTTAGGATATCCTTCAAGAAGAGAATGTGTTTCATATTCTTTCAGATCCCGAAAGAGTATTTAATGGTGATGAAACTAACTTCATGTTGTGTCCCAAGAAGAATTTTGTTCTAGCACCTTCAGGTAGTAAGAATGTGTACGAAGTTGCACTTGTCCATCTCACCTACCACCTTAGTGAGCCGTGCAAGGAGCTGATGTTGCAGCATTTAAGCATATTAAAGGAAAATTAAATGGAGCTGTCCTTTCTTGGCGAACCGAGAATCCAAATATGACTGTCACCAAGGAGGATTTTGCTTCTATTTTGAAAGAATGTTTATGAACTCCAATCTTGAAGCTTCTCTCAAAAATGGCTTTAGGGCAATGGGTCTTTGTCCTTGGAATGTCGATGCAGTGGATGTTTCCAAATGTCTTTGCAAATGTGTTTCCACTGCCAGTGCTAATACCACTCCACTACCTTACGTTCAGTCTCTTCGGTATGATGAGTTCTGCAAAATTGTAGGAGAGAAGGGCATTTATGATTTTACCAAAACGAAAGAACTTTTGGGGCAGGAAAAAAATGGAGAGGACTTCGTCATCCTGTACAGACTTTGGGAAAATTTCCACTGGAAGGATGATGGGAAACATGAAAGCAGCACCTTGATCGATAATCCAAATGTTGACAGGTAGTCAGATGAACATGATGTGGTTCTAAACAGTCCCAGATTGAACCACAAGGTGAAGGAAGTAATAGAATGCACCAAGATTCCCAGGACAGTCCTTCAGAAAGCCCTCTTACTACAGAAGAGTACCGTACCCTATAGGTGACCACCTTTTGTTGAATGATAACAACAATGTAACCAACGTTACTCCAACTAAATCTGGTCCCTTGCATGGCCAGAAACCCCAAAAAGAAAAGGAGAAAGAATCACGGTCAAAATTCCCTTTGTGTTAACATCAGAAAAATGGAAAGAAATATATGAAGCAAAGAAGAAAGAAAGATGCCCTAAAAGAGAAAGGACAGAGGAAACTTAAAAGAGAAGAAAATAAGTTTTTAAAAGAAGCTTCCCTAAACTCCGGCAAAAGGCCCTCTGAGAAAGGAAGTACCAGTAATAGAAATCCCAAAATAGCTAAGACTAGTTTATTTCCATTGGATGATAATCAACCTTCCACTGGTTACATCAAAGGACCAGACGTTTCTGAAGGAACTTGTGGTAAAGAAACGTATGGAATATGCTTCAAATGTACTCGCTCTGTGGGAGCTTCAAAGAAGGGATTTGAAGGCAGTAGTTGCGAACGACTCTACCACCAAAAATGCATTCCAAAGGATCATAAAATTCATAATCCAGATGATTCTGATGAAGACCCTTTCGTGTGCTAGTTTGTTTTGCAATCCAGAATGACTCTGATGATGATGATGATGATGACTATGATTCATTTCAAATAGCAACATGTCACACTACAAAATAGTCTTCATTCCTTTAAAGTCTACCCTACCACACCTGTATGATAAAAAGAATTGCCACATTGCTGACGATTATGAAGAAGGTTTTTCCTGAGCTATGTGTTTCTTTATATCATTTACTCCATTGATGACTCTAGTTAGTTGGTTATTGTTGTTTTCAGGGGTGGAACTACTACGTCATCTGCCCCTGAATTGATGACTCTAATGACCCATTCGATAGAGAAGGGATCCCATTAAAAATTGAAATTGTTATCGATGTGGTCTATTTTGTTTTTATAGCTTTTATTTTATAGGATTACATTTAAAGTCATTACTTTGATCATATATAATTTTATAAAACCTGCATTTCATTGTTTAAGTCCATGACACTCTTAAATTGAAAAATAAATTGATATGGTGCTCTACAACTCATCAGAATCTCATATTATACCAGTGCCAATAACTGGAAAATATTTGCAAATTAATGGCAAAAGGTGCCAATAACTGGTATTTTATAACCTGTTATTTCAAAAAAATATAAAAAAATCCTGGTAAGTACTCAAACACATACTCACACATCTCAGAATGTTACTGCAGTCCCGAGGTAAGTGTAAGATGGAAACCCCGTGAGCAAGAATGATTTATATAGAAGAGTGTGCTTAAAGTGCCAATAACTGGGTGGTTTACCTATATAGATATTTTTTTTACTGTCTACCCAGCGTAAGCTTGAAAAGCACTTTGACACCAGGCTATTTTTTTTATCACGATGAATAAATAATTTTCTACAGAAACCTGTTTGAGATGTCC
The DNA here is from genome assembly GCA_946902985.2 of Meconema thalassinum. Lineage (NCBI taxonomy): Eukaryota > Metazoa > Arthropoda > Insecta > Orthoptera > Tettigoniidae > Meconema > Meconema thalassinum. Next base: position 1,118,965,070 of record OX336389.2, on the reverse strand, counting down.
TTTTCAGAATGGAGAAAACCGCTTTAAAATCCATTCAGTGATTCTCTACATTACTTGTAACATTCAAGAATCGAGGACTTTGTTTTATACTAAGTAGAGATTACCCATAAACCCAGTTGACAACAGGAGTAACATTACACAGGTGCACTAAACATGATAATGTAACACACTTAAGTACATGAGGGTAATAGCTATGATATCTAAATATCATGACGGTTATAACGACTTTGATATTGCAAACCCTATAATATGATTTATGTACACTCAAATACGCGGGTTAATAATTGAGATGTCTGTAAACCTAGACACATTAGTTTACCATGAAGTTATTAGGCCTCATGTTATATATTTATGACATGTAAAAGGACCTACCATTACAATTGGTAGTGTATAACCAAATTTTTCAGTTATATTTGATTAGTTACAAACACTTTATGCCATTGATACATTCATATTAACTATGAAGCAGAAACTAATTTATAGTATAGTTCTCTGTTTTAGCTGGTAGAGCTGGGAAACGAATTAAGACTCAAGTGCAGCAGCCTCTCAATGTTTACAACGTGGTGATGTACTGTACTCGTTTGGAGAGACGAGACAGAAAATCATACATCTAGTGGAAAGTTTTCTAAATTGGCCCATGTTAATATTTATCGATGCTGCGAGCTGACACAAAACAGGTTTGTTGAGCGAAGGAATTAACTTAGTTAATTCGGCCAGCCAATAGCAGATTAGTAGTCGATAGGGGACTCGGAACTTGCTTCGCCGAGACGACAAAGAGCCCGAGCAGCAACGAAGACTCCCGAGTAAGATCCCAGACAGAGAAGCGAAGCGTGGCTAGTAGGAGGAGTAGGGGAAGTGGCGCGAGTTCGACACGCGACTGGAACCAATGAGAAGCCGCCTTATTAAAATTAACACCAACAGAGTAATTAACAAATATAATTAATAGGACCAAGTTATTATATTAAAGGGGCCGATAACCTAGATGTTAGGCCCCTTAAAACAACAATTATCATCATCATTATTATATTAAACCATCATGAAGAGTGTTGAATGATAATTAAGAACGATTGACTACAATTACAGCCGAGTATTTAAGTAATTAATGAAGAGTTTGATCAATTATTATAAGCAACCAATTAGAGCCATGGATTGAGAAAAGACGCGGTTTTGGAAATTAGACGTGGGGTAAAGAGAAGAGGCAGCGAGATTCTTATTAACCACGACTTCGAAGCAGAAGGACGTTCGAACAAACTACTCTACAAGTTGAACAAAGCAAATAGAAAATATTCATCGAAGGCACTTAGTAATGTGCAAATAACATTAAAATCGACATTCAGCGAAGAAATAATTATATTTTTAACAACAAATCTACAGCTTCAAGCATGGTAAAAATCCAAAAGTTGAGGGAGGAATTTCCTAACGATTCTACAAGCGTCGTGATGAACGCTTAAACAATTATGGGAACGACGCTATGATGGCATCAAGAACATCCGAAATGACTTAACATCAATATTTCGGGGGAGATTAACATCTCATCTCTCCCGTAATATAAATTCTACAATTATCAGTCATTTTACCATCTCAAATGACGATCTACAGGGAACTTTGGGGAAAGAAGACCAGAAGATATTCTTGGACGAGGGCGGCCAGGGAATTACCCGGCGCCGAAGCGAGAAAGGGCTATCTCATCTCACCCAGAAGAGTCATCGGCGGAAGGAGGCGACAGCACGATGACGATCGAGTTCGTATCCCGAGACCTGACCGCACGAGATATTCGGAGGGAGAATTGGACAAGAATGCTGAACATCACGCAGTCTTAAGCCGCTAGAAACATTCCGTTTCTAATGGGTAACCAAAGGAAGTCCGCTTCATGTCAACTTTAACCCAGCACAAGGTAGTCCATGGACCAACATTGAACATCCCACTTTCTAGAATTGTATATATCTTGAATATCCGACAACTAGTGTTGAATGCCATTTTTCTATATTGTTTATTAGATTATTGCAGTTTTCATTCTTATATTCGTAAAAACATCATGCGGATGTTTGGTCGTATTTTTCGACGATTTCAGAATTTTAGGGATTTTTCATTTCGATTTTTCGATTTTTGCGATAATCGAAATTTGAAGGGAGATTTTATAGTTTAGTTCCGAATAGTTATAGTAAAATTTAAACGTGTTTTAAATCGCACGATATCGATGTTTTATTAATGATTGTACTGATGGAAATGTTTTCCAAGTATGTGATAGGAAGTATATGTCAAAGAATGCGATTCAGAAAGATCTATTGTAGAGATCTATATAAAGTCGCGATTTGAGAAATAATGAAACAGATTTAGTGAAGAAAACTTTGCGAGTAATGTTTTTTAAAGTATTGGAATTTGTTGAAAGGACAGTAAATAAAGAATCTGTAAAGAATTGTAATGTGGAATTAACAAATACGAACGATAGCGTATTTTGAAGTAAGAAATAATGTAACGAAGGAATTGAAGGAATGTTACAGTTTGTTGAAAGATTTTTAAGAAATGTGAGTGAGGCAAAGAAATAAGATTTTTATTTGAAGATTATCATTTTATCGCATTACCTATTAAATTGATTCATGGAGAGAACCAGTATTTTTTATTATATGGTTAGTAAGATTGTGGTAACTGAAAGATGAGTTTATTATTGTTAAGTATAGAGAAAGGAATTGTATTGAAGGAACTGCGAAGTACCTCGATGGATGAGATTTATTATTCCCTTTGTAGACGGAGGTATTTGTTGTGAGACAATGAGCCAGTGTGTAGCCATTGATCTATTTTTGTAGAAATGTATGTAGTGACAGACGCGTGCATTTCATGGAAGTAAGAAGTTATGAGAGCAATGTTATGGAAGTTTATTAATTGTGGATGTTATTGAAATAGTCTCAATAAAGTTGTAACTCCTTGAAATTCACAGGACAGCGGATCCAGGATGAAGTTAGGTCTGATAGGAATTATAGGATTTAATGGAACTTTGTTGAAGCTGAGAGTAAACTGAGGTCTATTAAATGGTTCTTTTCCTAATGTTTTCATTTATGGTAATTATTCGACGAGTGGAAATGTGTATTTTTATTAAGTATATTTATTTCATGAACAGATAAGTTGTAGGAGGTTTTTGAACTAGTCTCTACTTAATTGTATGGATTATGTAATCCCAGATTGTAATGCAAACCACGAACAAGACATAGTAGAGTGAAGTCATATTCTTCTGAAGCCCGTTGGGAGGCAGGAGTGAAGTAGAAGGGCAATTACATGTTGTATTGTCGGGAGAAAGGTAGGAACGCGTTGTATATATTTTTATTTTAAGTAAGTAGTGGATGAACTACGACGTGATTATTTTCATTGTATAGAATGTTATATTAAATATATTTCAGATAGATTCGTAAGTAGATTTAGGAGTGTTTTATATTTTAAATTTAAACTTTAGAGTTGTGTAGAGATTTTGCGCTTCCTAGAGGAAGAAATCTTAATGTTAGGGTGCGGGAGATAAATTGTATTGAGTAATGAATAGTATTTGTAATGACAGAGATCTACGTCAGGGGTAACGTCATTTATTTTTGGGATTATTTAAATTTTTAGCTTATAACATTTTTCTTGTTATAAACTCCCGTCCCCTAGGACACAGCAGTTGTTCGCTGTATAGGAGCTTATTGAAGCTTACACGTAACAATTTTTACGGTTTCTTAAGGAAACGATTTGTATTTTTATATGGATTAATGACACTTGGTCATTCGTATTTATTTCATTGTTTTTTTTTATTGAGAGCGTTTAATCAAAGTTCGACGACACGAGAAGGGTATTACTTTTATAATAAATAGACTGATTCGTGTTGACGATTTCCTGATTGTTATATAGGAAACTGACATTATATTTGTAGTTAGATGGTAGAGGAATGTGCTGTAGGGTGGAAGTTCCCGAGGGACCTAATCCGCATCCTTACGCCCGAGATTTTTTTAGAGACTCTCTTTATCCAAAGTGGTTAGATGACCCTACTGTTCTGTAGTTAGATACTGCAGCACATTCCGTCTTAGAATATCCTGTCCCTTATTCTGAGTATTTTCGCCAAGTGGCACCATGTCGTTTTTAGCCGGGACTTCAAGATGCTACAATCCCAGATTATTTCCAGCCGGAGGATATTGGTGGATCATCCAGTTATAAGGGTACAGTACCTATACATCTTTTGGATCATGCTTGCAAAGAACAAGACATTTCTTATTACCATAGTGAACCTGAATTGAGACGTGTGGCTAATAAAGTATTATTGCAAAGCTAAGCAACGTTTGACAGCCTGTGATGTATAAATTAGCATTTGCAAATTACCATTCACGTGGTTGTTGCGGGTGTGATGGCGAGGAAAAAGCAACAACAATATCCTCAACAGAGGGAAAAGATCAACACTATTTACCATTGACTGAAACGGAGTTGCCAAACCTATAAAAAAAAACTGTCAGAATGATGTTTACACTACAAAGGCTACAATTGTTTTGGCGATGAAGTGACTTACCATAAGCTTATATATTGGCTTATGTATTGGCTTTTGTATTGGCTTATGTATTGGCTTTTGTGTTGGCTTATATATTGACTTTTGTGTTGGTTTATTTGTCAAGTTATTTTTGTCAATGTGTTTAGTGGATTTTTCTCTTGGTCTTGAAAAGTATCATGGTAATTAGATCAGTGTACTTAAGTGAGTTACATATCATGGCCTCGTATTCCCATTTACGTGACTGTGTTGTAAGATAAAAAATATATCAGTAAATCACTCATTAACCGCCGCCCCCCCACCCCCGTTTTGGTAATAAACTTGGGAAATCATAGTCATCAGCCTTGTTTACTCAGATCATTAGTTGCATATCGTTAAGATACTATAAAAAATTTAAGTCATATCAGTCATCCTGCCTAGAGCATTTTGGTAAATTTAATTACATTTTAAAATATCTTGACAGTGCCTTGTAAGTGGTAAAGAGCTATCTATGAGATCAAACCCGGGGCCTCTGAGTGAGAGGCAAGCGCGCTACCCCAACACCACGGGGCCGGCTCAACTGTTAACCAATACAGCATAAAGTGTTTCCATTTTCTCTCTTGAATCTTAGCTACCGCTACTAAGAGTCAATGTGAACAGATTGTATACAAGCGGAAACGGATTAAATTACTGCAAAGTCATCAGCAGTACATGTCGAACATGGAAGAGACATCAGTTCAGTCTTGTAAGGGTTCCAGGCTTGTTAATGAAATATTTCTGTCATTTATGTAAGAGCATTCAGGTTAAGGGGCATTTGTGTCATGAGCCCCCACCCCCGTGTGTTGAATAACTTTACACATGTTTTTACATCCTCTGCAGTTAGTCACCTGCATGTTAAAATTTGGCACTCTAGGCATCGCCGTTCCTAATATTGGTGGTTTTGCTAACAAGATAATATTTACTTCCATGGATAAGCGAATCCTGATACAGATGAGTGTAAAAAATTCTATACTCTTTGAGTCTTTAGTCTTTGAATGTTTTAATGCAGTTCTCCATACCTCCCTACCCTGAGCTAATCGTTTCATCTCTACATAGCTACCATACCCTACATTCAAGCAATCTGTTTAACATATTCTAACCTTGGTCTACCCCTACAGTTCTTGTCCTCAAACCTTCCTTCCATAACTAAGCTTGCTATTCCTGGGTTTCTTAGTATATGTTCTACCAACCAATCTCTTGTGTTTTGTTAGAGTATGCTAAAAAACTTAATAACCTGTGCTAATGTAATGGCAGTAAGAGTGTGTGTACTTGTAATTCAGATGAGGATTGGAAAGGAGGCTGCCGTGGCCTTAATTTAGGAACCATCCCAGCATTCACCTGAAGTACAAGTGTAAACCACCTAAAGCCACTTCTAGGTGACTGAAGTGGGAATCAAACCCTTCTCTTTTCACACAAGACTGAGTGTATCCCCGTTCCAGCACTCAGACCTGAATTACATTTCTTGGCAAAGCCAGAAATTAAATCCAAGCCTAGCGGTGGCATTCAAGATTACTAACCGCTACACCACGAGGCGGACATTAATATTTCATTAGTTGCTGTTGTTTCATTTGAGGGGACTTTGACATCGTGGTCATATAGCCCCGTGTGCTTGGTGAGTATGGAATTTGTCTGATACCCCGTATGATTGTAATGGCTGTATTAGTGTGTGTTTTTATAATTCTGATGAGGATTGAAAAGAGGCGGCCGAGGCCTTCAGTTAAGATATATTCCAGAATTTGCCTGGAGTAGAAGTGGAAAATCACAGAAAACTACTTCCAGAATGGCTGAGGTAAAAGTCTAACCCACATCTTCTCAGTTTTGTCTCATAAGGCTGAGTGTACCCCATTGCAGCCCTCAAACCTGAATTAAATTTGTTAGCAGAGCCATGAATCAAACCCTGACTTGATAGGTGACCGACAAGAATACTAGCCATTACACCAAGAGATGTTCAATGAATATTAGTTGTTGTTGTTGTCATTGTCATTGCTATTGTTGTTGTTGTTGTTGTTGTTGATTCTTTATGAGCCTTGCAATATTGTGACCATGTAGCCCATTATACTGTATACATTATACATTATACATTATACCGTCTCACAGTTGAGCCAGCTGCTGCTTTGGCGGAAGTGTAACGTAACACTTATTGCAAGCTACGGTGTATTCTTATCAAGCCAGGTCGGGCAAGGTTTACTGTAGATTGTAATCATTTTATATATACATCGCCGTGCGTGAAATGTGTGTTTAAGGCTTCAGCCTTTGACAGGTTTAACACAGCTCTCCATACCTCCCTGTCTTGTGCTAATCGTTTCGTCTCTACATAGCTACCACACCCTGCATCCGATGCAATCTGTTTAACATATTCTAACCTTGGTCTACGCCTACAGCTCTTGTCCTCAACCCTTCCTTCCATAATTAAGCTTGCTATTCCTGGGTTTCTTAGTATGTGTTCTACCAACCTATCTCTTGTGTTTTGTTAGAATATGCTAAAAAAGCAATGCACTGTCGGGTTCAAAAAAAGAACCACTCCCATACTGTTAAGTCTTTTGAGCACGGACCAGTCCAAAGGGGCCAGTCGAAAGAGGGGCCAGTCGAAAGGGTTCAGTGAAAGGAGCCAGTCGAATGCGGGGTCAATCAAAAGCAATCAATCAAAAGAGATCAGTTGAAAGGGGTCAGTCGAAAGCAACCAATCAAAAGGGATTAGTCAAAAGGGGTCAGTCCAAAGGTCTCAGTCCAAAGGGATTAGTCATAAGGGACCAATTTTTTTGGTTGACCGACTAAAGATACTTGCACTCAGCTACTCTCTCGCTATCTTAACTGCTCTGCACCGTCTCTGATCACCATCCGCGGCGGCCCTCTCAGTTTCTCCCTCACAAGGCTGAGTGTACCCCGTTCCAACCCTCAGCCCAGAATTAAATTTCTTGATAGAGCCAGGACTCGAACCCGGGCCTCCACAGTAACAGCCAAGATTGCTAGCCACTACACCTCAAGGTTGACATGTAGTTTTTGTTTTGTTTTCATTTGAGGGGGCTTTGACATCGTGATCATTTAGCCCCGTGTACTTGGGTGTATGTAGAAGCTGTCTGATGACCTGTGTTATTGTGATGGCTGTATTAGTGTGTGTACTTGTAATTCAGATGAGGATTGGAAAGGAGGCGTTCAAGGTCAGATAAGATATATTCCAGCATTTGCCTGGGGTAGTAGTGGTAAACCACAGAAAAATACTTCCAGAATGGGTCAGGAAGGAATTGAACCCGTCTCTTCTCAGTTTTGCCTCACAAGGCTGAGTGTACCCCGTCCCAGTCCTGAGACCAGAATTAAATTTCTTGGCAGAGCCAGGAATCGAACCCAGACCTCGCAGAAATAGCCAAGAATGCTAGCCACTACACCAAGAGGTGGACAATATAACGCTGGTCTTGATTGTACATGATCAATCCATAATTACCTAATAATAATAATAATAATAATAATAATTATAATAATAAATATTCCATTTAGCAACTACACGGCCGAACTCTCCCTGTGACGTCATCCACAGTCTCAGAGTGTGGCGGCCATCTTGCCCACTAGCCCGTGGCCCAGCTATGACTGTCCCCTCCATATGAATAACAGGGCTGGTTGCGCGTGGCCGCCATCTTGCGCATTAGCCCCTGCCCCAGCTTCGGCTTATATTTCCTACTAGCCTATGTGAGCAGGATCTGATGATGTTTGCTTGACGAACAGAAGTACCTTAGTTATCCTATTTAGCCCCTCATGTATGTGAGGTGATATTAGATTATAAATAATTCAGGTTTTTTACAGGCACTGGGAAATTTCCTAATTGTAACCCCCACCTAATCTAATTGGGCACACTCGTGTTGACCGACTGAACAGCTTCTAATAATGGATTAGTTCGACAACACTGAAAAATGGCTTCTTTATTTCAATATGACTACAGCTAACAGCGTCAGCTCCTGCCGTGAAAATGTATGAGCTACTGAGCTAAATTGTGTCGGAGAAAACATGGTGGTGTCTTGAAAATGTAATGTTCAAAACTCGTACAGTATGTGAGGAGCGATTTTATTTCTTTTCGTAGAAATTAAGTCAGTTGTGTAAGTCATTTCGGAAGTGTCACGCAAAAGATTGATTTCATGTCATGTTGGCTGATATTCTTCCATCATTCCATTAGGCTGAATGTGTGGATGCAGCTGTTTATTGTTCTCGACTATGCTTCCGTGTTCCAAGTACGAGGAAGTTGGATTTAAAACATCAATGGTCCGAACATAACAGCTCAAGACGCATCGAGTGCAATGTGTGTTGGCAACCATGGAGACCCACCTGAACACGGCATTGCTTTCACTTGCTTGTACCGGGCTTCCCTGTTTCATCTTTCCTGTTGACCTGCCTTGGTCAACTCTTTTTCTCCAACCTCGAAAGTATCACGGTATCTGAAGCCTAGGGTATCTTTGATTTTCCTGTCTTTGTTGGCCCTATTATCTGATACTATCACTTATCAACAGGACAGACCTCTCTTCTTTCTTTTATTTTATTTTTATTTTTATGGTATCTTCCTTTCATTGCCCTATTGCCCCAGTGAATTTGGGGTTGGCCTTCTTCTGTACTCCATTTCTATATGCTTTTTGTAGCTCTACTTCCTTACAATTCCCTCAACCCATCTTCCTTGAGAATTGACATATCTTTCCCCTCTCCCTTTACTTTTGTTAATCCCCTCTCCCCCTTTTATTTAATTTCTTCTTTTAGTTTATAAGTTAGATATATGGTAGTAGTTAGAAGTAAATAGATTTGTTTAGTATTTTAGAGTTGTTCAGTGATGACAAAATAATAGAATTAAAATATATTTTATGTTCGACGATGTCGAAATGTAAATATTACATGTCAGAAAACTGTATCATAATGAGGGTCTTGTAGCACTATTTTTCATTATGAAACAGTTTCTCCCATCAATCAGAGCTCAAGAAACAGTTGTTTAACCAATTAGGTAAGGATAGTATCGCACCTGCGCTGACTTCCACGGCCTTCTATTTTAAATTTCACTGCGTGGCTTCTAGTGTCATAGTGGGGTATTCCAGGAGGCCATGGTATTCTCTGCGTCCCATGCGCTCTGTTCAGTACATAAAACTGGCGAAATTTCGACAGATATTTATGAATATTTATGTTCGAACATAAAATAGTTATAATTATCGTCGTACATAAACAGTCGTATGCAACTTGCCTATAATGGTAATTAAGACACTCGTATGGAAATTATAAAACTTGCTTCGCTCGTTTTATAAACATACTCGTGTCTTAATTATTGCCATAATGGGCTCGTTACATAATGTACGATAATTAGATTCATTTTTATTATCTTTTATTATTATTATTTTTATTATTATTATTATTTTCATCTTTATCATTAGGGACAGATGACCTAGATGTTGTGTCTCTTAAAAGAACAAAGATGCAGCAACACATTAATTTCCTTGGGTGACTTTTGTTGCATAATAACATAAATGTATAGGATATTCATCATCATCAAATTCCAGCTCCAGTCGCCCGGGTGCTACTAACGAGCCCTCGCCACCTTTTCTTGTGCATGAATAGTTGGTCGTCATGAGTCCGTCTCCAGCCAAGCCCTTTGTCTTCAAGATCATCCTTGATTTGGTCCAATCATTTCTTCTTTGGTCTTCCTACTGGTCTTTTTCCTGGGATAATCTTGTAGAAATAAGCTTTTGGTGTCCTCTCATATCCCATTCTTTGAAGATGCCCATACCATCCTAATCGTTGCTTCTGCAAATATTTTGTAGCACTGATATCTATGCCATCCTCTGTTCTGTTTTGTTTCGTTCCTTACGTTGTCTCTCCTTGTCCTTTGAAATATTGTTCTTATAACCTTCATTTCGGATTCCTGAATCTTACTTTCTTCTCTTCTGGACAGGGTGCATGTTTCTACTCCGTAAGTTAGAATTGGGTTGTAGTATGTCTTAAACAGCATATGTTTATACTTCCTGGGCACTTGATTATCCCACAGTAGTGTTCTTACTTGTGCATAGAAGGTGGCTGCATAACTAGTCCAATTTGTTACTTCACTGTTGCCGTTGTTATCCTTACTCAGTGTGCTACCAAGATATTTAAATATATATTGAATGCTGTATTTGTCCCACCTGTACCAAGTGCTATGCTTCAGAATAGTGCATCAGCAACGTGCCTGTGACAGCCAAGAATTTCTTCTGATGTAATTATCCATGGTGTTGAGTTGGCAGCAAGCACAAGAGTTGGTAGTGCAGTATCTTTCACATAGTCTTTGATGTCAGTGGAGATCCGTGCCAAAAACAATGGTGTGTATCGTGTGAATTGTGAACCTTTCCACAACAAATAATAAAATATGTATTCTGGAGGAGTCTATGGGATTTAAAGAAATGAACCTAACATTATATGGCGATAGTGACAGGATTCATTCATAGTAAAAGGCTCCCGTGAGAAAGAAGATGCAAAATCTCACGAAAGAAAGAACCGTAAAGCGGCGATTATTTACGCGCTCACACAAACAACTAATGGCGTCGTTAGAAGACGATCAAACTGAAACGGAAAAAGTGCAAGTGCAACTTGAAATCCTTCAAGAAAAGTATGATGATATCTCTAATTTAGATGGATTAATATTTCAACAGATGATAGACGACGAGTGTGATGATGATGAAATAGAAACGGAATGTGAATCAGCTGATGATTACAAACACAAATTCCTTAGCTGTAGAACAAGAGCAACACGTTTCATGAATCCCGTTGTTTCAATTACCCATCCACCAAATGTAGTGAATGACAATGTTTGTGATAAAAAGAAATATAGACTTCCAAGAATAGAATTTAAGAAGATTTCTGGTGAAATAATTGATTGGTTATATTTTTGGAGACCATACGTTTTCATCAGACAGGAGAGGAAGATTTTGAGGGTGACGAAGAGAAATTCACAGAGGGAAATATCCGATGGTCACAGGTTATCCAGAACATAATAGAAGAAGAAGAAGTAGTCAAGATAGTGGAAACGCATAATCTGAATAGGATGTTATTGGAATTTGGAGATATATTCGATACAAAACCTTAGTTCGGAAGTTAAGAATTCTGTAATCTGTTACATCGATGACATACTGGTTGCATCTGAGGAGGAAGAACAACATTTGCTACACCTGAGAAATTTGTTCAATGACTTGAGGAAGTCAAATTTCAAGGTAAATTTAAAGAAATGCCAATTTTTCAAGAAGGAAATTAAATTCTTAGGTCATATCCTGGATGGTCAAGACTATCGTCCAAATGAGGATAAAATTCAAGCAATAGCTAATTTTCCAAGACCCACGAGGATAAAGCACGTCCGTAGTTTTTTGGGGACCTGCCAATTCTTCGCTGGACATTGTCCTAACTACACCAACATTGTAGCGCCATTGCAAAGTCTTTTGAGAAATGGAAACAAATGGAAGTGGTGTGAAGAACGCGAAGAATCCTTCAAACAAGCTAAATAACTATTGTTGAACAGTGTGGAGCTGGAATACCCTGATTTTAAGAAAAACTCATAATAGAATCGGATGCTTCAAATGTAGGGATAGGAGCAATCCTATTGCAAGAGGATGTGGATGGCACTAGGCATTATTCGTCATTTATCAGCAGAAAGCTTAGACCTTCAGAGAGGAATTACTATATGACTGAACTAGAAGCTCTTGCTATAGTTCATGCCTTAGAAAGTTAGAAAAAGATGCTGATTGGTCATTCTGTAATCATCCGAACTAACCATCATGCTCTTGAATTTATTCTCAAGACAAATTTTGCTAGTGAGAGAATAACACGTTGGGCTTTATTTGTACAACAGTTTAATTTGGTTTATCTGATTACAATCGAGCATAAACCAGGTAAATCCAACGTAGGAGCCGACTTGTTAAGTCGTGCGATTGAGCCAACGTTTAAGGTAATGCATATCAATCTGGTACAGGAAGACGAGGAAACCCTGGAACGATTAGAGAGAATATCTGCGACTCAGAAAAGGAAACATGGACAACAATGATGCAGATTACCCTGAAACTGAGAAAATTGCAAGGAATTACGTGGTGAGGAATGATATTATATACAAATTCATAGATGCGAATCGTACGAAGTTAAGAGTGGCGGTACCACCAGTATTGCAGAAGAGAATTATATGGTTAGCGCATAGGAAGTCGGGGCACGCTGGATTGGATAAAGTGGTAAGCCTAATACAAGATAAATATTCGTGGGACCAGATAAGGAATACTGTCAGAAATACGATCAAGACGTGTGACTTGTGTCAACGGAGTAAGCACAACACCAAGCTATTAAGAGAAGCACCTCGTTCCATTATTCCACAGAAACCACGGGAATAATTCGCCACATACATTTATGGGCCTTTGCCTATTAGTAACCATGGATGTTTTCAGTAAATATACCATGTTACATCCCATACAAAAAGCAAATTCCCGCTATGTTTTGAAGAGGTTACGAGACAGTGTTATTCCTGAGGCAGGGAAACCGGAATACCTACTATCCGATCATGGGTCACAATTCACATCACGTGAGTTCATAAATGCCATGGAGGTGTTGGACATTAAACAAATATTGTGTTCAATACGCCATCCGGAAAGTAACCCAGCCGAGAGAATAATGTCAGAAATTGCAAAATTCTGTCGTTTGTTTTGTTCTGATGAACATTGGAAGTGGGTGGATATACTACCAATTGCAGCGCATTCCATGAATTCTACGGTGCATGAGTGCACAAATCAAATACCAATGTTGTTACACCATGGAGACAAACCAATCAGATCATGGGACATGATTATTCCCATGACACCAGCAATTGAACCTAGCATGTAACTTAGAGAGAATCGAGCACTAGAAAGGATTCGAGAACAAGCAGCTAAGAGGGAAAGGAGAGTCAGAAGGAAGAGATTCAGACAGCCTCTGAATATCGGAACTCAGGTCCTTGTAAGAAAACCCGTCCCATCAGATGTTTTGAATAGAGTGTATTCAAAATTTGCCAGCCTATACTACGGTCCATTTCGTGTTGTAGAGAGTTTTGCCAACGGAAGTTACCGACTAATTGAAGAACCGTCGGGTAACATCGTGGGAAGGTTCAATGCAGCAAACTTGAAGATCTACCATCAGAGAACAGGACATCAGCTGTGAAAGGAAAAAGAAGAGGAAACGCCGAGGGAGAAAAAGGCAATTTTAGAGCCAGACGGAAAAAAATATGTGATGTCTCACATAATTTTTTTATGGCGTAAGGGATGGATGTCCCCGGATCGTGCAAACGTCCGTGACATAATGACGAGCTGATGGTAACGAACGAACGCTAGTCCAGAGAGACAACAAAACTGATGATGTTTGAATAACGCGCTCGGAGGATAGAGTGTCGAGGGAAGCATATAGACACAGGAGTGAGTGACGCGGAGGCGTGACGTGGAAGCTTGCCTACGTCATGAGTTGAAACTTTTATAAATTTTATTCAAGGAGACGGATTAGCGACTTAAAAAGTAGCGCAGTTTTCTGGCAAGAAAAGAGAAGAATTTTAAGCTATTGAGCAGAAGAATCCGTAAACCAGGAGCCGAGATCTGGAAATGGAACTTTCGAGAAGGATTGCTGGCTGACCTATATAAAGAGCCAGGTTTTCAGGTCAGTCAAGTCATTCCTAGCAAGCAACTGCTTGGGAGGAACTTGCCTCTACGCTTCATAACAGTGAATACTACGTCATACTACACGCCGAAGGAACTTTGCCACCAAGTAAGCCATGTGGGCTGGGGCTATGTTCAAAGTGATAGAAATTTTCAACAGCGGACTTGGAATATTAGAGGACTCTATAGTCAGTTATTCTTACAAGTACTCAACAAGTGATGGTTACTTGATAAACCATTCACTGAAATCGCCTACAATAATTTGTTGTTTCTATTTGTGAAACTATACAAGGCACTTCAAACTTTAGACAGGACAGACTGTGAACTTGAGGTTCAGTCTCAACTGCTAATAGGTGTTCCTATGCGAGCAGACGATCAGAACAGTATTTTCAAACGTGGGACTTGTTCCGAGAAACGAAATTGCAAGAGTAACACATTCATTTGGAACTATTGCTACAGTTCAAAATGTTACCTTGTGTTGAAGAATACGGGAGTGTTTGTTTTAAACGAGCGATCATCATAATCGACATGCGCCGTTAAACGAATTAAGGATAGGTGTGACGTGGGACCAACGAAGTTGAAATGGATTGCAGATGACCACGGGAGACGCTATGGGTATAGCGTTTACTGAAGGACACACAATGCCAGCACAGCAAGAACGAAGTAAGAGCTATTTCATGTACTACAGTATCAACTAGCTAAGTAGAGCATTTTGAGAATCCTTTTTACTCAGTCATTTTAAGAAATCAACACCACCGTTTATTTTGATTATCATATTTGTCCAGGATGGGTAAGCCTCCGTGGCGTAGGCGGCAGCACGCCGGCCTCTCACCGCTGGGTCCGTGGTTCAAATCCCGGTCACTCCAAGTGAGATCTGTGCTGGACAAAACGGAGGCAGACAGGTTTTTCTCCGGGTACTCCGGTTTTCCCTGTAAAAATTTCATTCCAGCAACACTCTCCACTATCATTTCATTTCATCTGTCATTCATTTAATCATTGCCCCAGAGGAGTGCGTCAGGCCTCGGCAGCCGGCACAGTTCATATCCTCGCCGCTAGATGGGGGCTTCATTCATTCCATTCCTGACCCGGTCGGAGAATGGAAGCAGGCTGTGGATTTTCATTTCATTTGTCCAGGATGGCAAATGGAGCGACATGAAAGTCTGACAATTTATTTTGCCGTATTTTCTATTTCGTTCAGACTACAGTCATGTTCATGTTTTCTGCAACATGAAAGATATAATTTTTTTTCCAAAGGATAGGAAGAATCTTAGTAAATTCTTATGAGAGATTTAAGTTACATCTTGGATTATTTAAATAATTTAATTTTATAAAAATAAATAAATAAACATAAAAATAAAACAAAGGTAATAATAATATCAAATGTGAATAAAATAATTTCATAATGTTATTGATTGAAACACTATTTAACGTTGTAAACGATAATTTGGTAATAGCATCATTTACTAAAACTAAATAAAGTTAAATGATTACCGCATTAAATAATACTACATTAATAATAATAATAATAGAGTGTTATAGATAATACGCGACAAGGAGTTAGATAATTGTTTAGGAGTGAAACAGGGCATTAATAATCCTTATGAAGTAATAGGAAAGCATTATTAAATAAACATTTTTTTGCCATTTTTCCATTGATAATAATAATAACTTGTGAAGGAAACTATTTAAATTGAAGGTTTTAAATGCGATAACTTTTTTTTGTTGTGAAATAGAAGTTGAAATTTATAAACAGGTAGAATGAGTTGGTAAATGAAGGTGAAATATAATCAATTTTGAGCTTAGTAAAATTTTCCAGAAAAAAAAAACAATAAACGAATATCAAAAGAAAACAATAAGGCAGGTACTTATATGTATAAATCTAGGGCAGAATTTATGTAAAAGGGAAGGCCAGGAAATGTTGACCATAATAAATACATCTTTTCTTATAAAAATTTGGGAAAACGCAGAGTGGTAAGACAGGATATTACAAAGAGAAAAATATATAAAAGTGTTTGGTGGATAAAAATATAATAGATGAAGTCAAATATAATTGTTTAGTGTGTGAATATAATTGTCAACACTTAAGTTTGGCGATGAGGCCAGATGGGTCGTCCATGAGGGCTTTGAGTCCCATTGTCTTGCGCACACAGGGAGATGCGTGTGTGTCATGTGAATGTTTATGAAGAGCATATGGGCTCTGAATTGTAAAAGAAGGGTAAGGCATTATTAGACCGCCCCATATTTCTAGTCTAATCCCACTAAATCTGTCAGTTTCAAAATGTTTTTTTTGTCTGGATCAACCTCAATTTTCCAAACCTGATGCCTAAATATTTGAACAGTATGAGTTTAGATTTTGAGGGACCTGACCTAAGAAAAAATAAAATAAAAATAAATAGTTGGAAAATGCAAAAATTAACAAGATAAATAATTAAATATTTATATTTTGTGCTTTGAGTATTGATAAAAAGAATTTTTCTTTGGATATGAGCAGTTAATATTCACCCGATAAAAAGTGAAACCCTGTTATAAATACAATTCTAAGAGAATTATTGAAATAATTTAAAAAAATATAATAATAATAATAAATTCAGAGAATTTTATAATTTAATTTTTTGTGAAACATTGCACTGATTTTCTAAGTGAGAAGATGTTGTGGCAAGAAACTCAGTCAACTGAGAATAAATTGCAACAATTGTGTTGTTAATAACAAATAAATGTCAATTATGAATAAAAAAAATCAAATGATGAAATTCCTATTTTTGAAATTGTTCATTTGGAACAAAGAGACTTATAGATAAATGAGATACAATTTAATTTTCAATTTGATGAAAATTTCATAAATTTTGTTTATTGTTGAAACAATGTTTTTGAAAATAATAACCGTATTAACATCCGACTTTGTTAAGCCGAATCTTAATATGAGGTTCATACGACAGAGTTAGCAATGAATCAACAGAATAATATTTCAAAAAAAAAAAAAATGTTTTTTAAGAGAAAAAAAATGAAAAGTGTATAAATATTTTTTGAATGTCTTCAACGAA
The DNA here is from genome assembly GCA_946902985.2 of Meconema thalassinum. Lineage (NCBI taxonomy): Eukaryota > Metazoa > Arthropoda > Insecta > Orthoptera > Tettigoniidae > Meconema > Meconema thalassinum. Next base: position 1,118,947,872 of record OX336389.2, on the reverse strand, counting down.
CGACGAATCTTCGTAATGTGCAACGAAATATGTAAATAGGATCAATCACTCGGACTCTTTAATGAAAGTGATTATCTAGTGTAAATATATTTAAAAAAAGTTTTTTAAAATTTTGATATCAGATGGACTTCGATTTCTGATTTTCAATTTGTGCGAAGTGGTGAATGATAGGAAGGTTGATTTTTTAAATGATTGTGTTGTTTGTTTGTGTTTTGAATTTTTTTGCCAGTCAAAGTCAATTTTAAATTATCAATAAATTGAGATATTTTAAGAAAGTGTGTGTTTCCAAAAATAATTTCACTCCTTACCTACTTGAGAATTACCGAAATCAGGGATGCCAGATAGACCTAATTATTTGCCTAGATAGACCCTGAGATAGATTTGCTTGTGCTTATCTGATTTCGGTATTTTTCAAAATGTGGTCATTTGGATCCTGATCCAAACGGGCACAGTACCTGAGGAAGAACTGAAGATTGGTGGACACTATCTACCTCACCGACCTGTCTTCAAAGAAAACAGCACCACAAAGATCCCCCCCCCCTGTTTTTGATGCCTCGGCGAAGCAGAGAAACGCTCCATCTCTAAAAGAATATATTGAAAAAGGAGAGTTGATCCCTAGTTCACTACTGGAGTTCAGAGAAAATGAGATTGGTGTAACTGCCGATGTAGAAAAAGCATTTCTTCAAATAAGTGTTCATCCTACAGACCGTGCTTTTCTGAGATTCCTTTGATGGGAGGAGGAAAGTACAGGGAAGATAGAAGAGTTCCGTCACAATAGAGTTGTCTTTGGACTTGCATGTTCTCCGTTTCTATTATCGACAACCATCAAACTCCACTTGAACGAGTTGAAGAGACAAACAGTCGATAAGAGTCCCTACTCAACTTCAACAATAGAAAGATTGGAAGAATGTTTTTATGTGGATAACTGTGCTATTAGTGTTAACAACAGAAATGACCTTCATTCATTCATGCAAGAGGCAAGCATAATAAAGGATAAGGCATCTTTCAATCTCCGAGGGTGGGAGAATTCTCAGGATGGTACAACTGAAAATCTTACTCATGTGCTTGGGCTCATTTGGAATAAAGGAGAAGATACCATTCAACTGAATCTAACTCATGTTAACGATTTCAAATATGATGTAATCACCAAGAGAACTATACTAGGAGCTGCACATAAGATATTTCACCCTATTGGCTTCTCATGCCCGGTACTTCTCTGTCCAAAATTAATCTTGCAAGAACTATGGGTGACTGATTTGGGTTGGGACACCGACGTAGACGAAACAACAAAGAGAAGATTCATGAAGTGGTTGGCAGAACTACTCAGCTGTCTGAGATTAAGATTCCTAGATGTTTGATCGGTAGTGTCCAGTCAATTGAAGATATATCTCTTCACGTGTTCTGCGACGCCAGTCAAACTGCGTATGCTGCAGTTATATTCTTGCGAATACAGAGGATTGACAATATAGAGCTACGATTCGTATAAGCCAAGACAAGAGTGGCACCCAAGAATAGTATCACCATACCACGCCTGGAATTATTAGCAGCTATTATAGGGGTTCGACTAGTGGCGTCAGTACTGCCAACATTAACTGCAAAATAAATCGTTACTTATTATTGGAGTGACTCTTCGATAGTGTCGTCCTGGATCAAGTTAGACGAACCTTGGGGGACCTTCGTGTGGAACAGAGAACAAGAAATTCGAAGACTGTCCAGAACAGAACTGTGGCGGCATGTTCCAGGAACCATGAATCCGGCTGAGCTGGCATCGAGGGGATGTAGCACGAAACAGTTACTTCAGCAGAGATGGTGGGAAGGGCCGTAATGGCTATAACAATCCACTACACAATGGCCTAGCCCAGAAATTGCAACAAACGGTGATGAAGTCTTCCAAGAAAAAAAAACTAAAGTCAACACTATGACAGTGTTAGAAGACAAGTCCAATACCCAACAATGGCACCTTGATTATTTCTCAAGTTTCCGTAGGACAGTTCGTATGATAGGATGGATCTTGAGGTTTTTGTATAATTGTCGACAGAAAAATAATATGAGAAGAACTACCGAACTATCCACTGAAGAAACCACGGAAGCATAAAAAGTCGTGATGAAGTTCATACAAAAGGAGTGTTTTGTTGATGAAAAGGATGAAAGATTCAACTCACTATGTGTTTTCATGGATGATAGGGAGTAATGAGACTGAAAACAAAAATTATATCGTGCAAAGATGATTATGCTCTCCGTTGTCCTGCTATCCTTCCTGTGAAGCGTACAACAGTTCACGCTCTCATTAGGGAGAAGAACTAAGAATTATGTCATGCTGGAACCCAGATTCTGCTCAGCGGGCTCAGACAGAAATATTGGATCCTTGGAGGAAGGAGAACGGTGAAAGGTGCAATTAAAACATGTGTTGTCTGCAGAAGGTACCATGGAAAACATCTTGAAGCAGAACAAACTCATCTCCCCATAGACAGAGTGAGAGAAGCCTCAATTTTTGAAAAACAGGGATCGACTTTGCTGGGCCTCTGATTTTGAAAGGCGGTGCGGTTTTTCGTGCAGTCCACCTGGAGCTAGTAACATCTTTGGCTACTGCAACATTCCTCGAAGCTTTTCGGCGCTTCGTGTCCAGACGTGGAATGCCAATGATTGTCTACAGTGACAATGGGACACACTTTCAAGGCACCTGCAATATGTTGAAGACAATTCAGTGGGATAAAATTGCTGAATATAGTTCTGTAAACCAAATAAAATGGAAATTCAATCCTCCCACTGCAGCATGGTGGGCAGGATGGAGAGGCTGATTGGTGTCCTATAACAAATGCTGAGGAAAGTTCTGGGAAATTCATGTCTGTCGTACCAAGAAATGATGACTGTTCTGTGTAACATTGAAGCTGTCATGAATTCACGACCACTTACTTACCTGTCCAACGATGGAGAAGACCTGATGGCTATCACCCCTGCAGTGTTCCTACAGGAAGTCAAGGAGATTGGAATGCCCGATATCGACATGATAGAGGACGTAAAATTTGACAAAAGATTCAGGTACAGACAGAAAGTAAAGGAAACATTAAGTGTAAGATTCAGGAATTAATATCTTGGACAGCTAATACAGAAGAACCACACAAACCCTGCGTAGGTGAAGTAGTACTGGTAGCTTGTGACAAAACGAAGAGACTAGATTGGCCGCTGGCACGAGTGACAGAGGTCATCCCTGGGAAAGGTGGAGTCGTGAGAGTTGTCCGCTTGGCGACTACAAAAGGAGAGCTACTGAGGCCAGTACAGAGGGTGTATCCACTTGAAGTGACATCTGGTGAAGATCATGCTTTAAGACTGCAAGTTGAACGGCATAAAAATGAAAAGAACGAGAAAAATCCAAAGACAGTTAAACCATCTACTAATACTTCGGATCTCATCAAAACCAGTAGTGGGAGAGTGGTGGTTAAACCAAAGAGATATTTTGACTGACTTATTTATTTTTGTGTTCATTTATTTTGAGAAAAAACATATGTTATTTTATTGTTTTGTTGAGTTATTTCCACAACTCAAGGTTGGAGAATGTTGAGTTGGCAGCAAGCACAAGAGTTGGAAGTGCAGTCAGTGGAGATCAGTGTCAAAAACAATGGTGTGTATCGTGTGAATTGTGAACCTTTCCACAACAAATAATAAAATATGTATTCTGGAGGAGTCTATGTGATTTAAAGAAGTGAACCTAACACATGGGTTCTGCAGAAACATGGCACCATCAGCCTCTTCGTATGTTTGTCCTTCATCCGTGTTTCTAACTTCCTTGCCTAATGATTGATGATAAACTATGCTAATGGTGATTTATTGTTTCAGACCACTCTGACGTCGAAGTTCCCCCGCGACCAGAGCGATGGCATCATGTGGGGATATATCCGAGATCTACTTCTAGGCAGCAGCTGCGGTGGCAGCAGCAGCTAATGTCGAAAATGGAAATAGAGTATTCAGTGTACCAGATCCCTCTGTTACTCTTGGCAGCAACTCGTCCGTCAACCTGCTGGTGCCTCCATCCCAATGCCTGCGGAGTAGTGGAAGCATAATAACGGAACTGAAAAGCTTAATTCTCATATTTTAGATCTGTGTGCTTCAGTATTATATTTGTACAGAATTTTGTAGTCTCATCTGTTTGTCACAGCATATTAAAATTAATTTTGTTTTTTTGTAATTTTTGTATGCATCAATGCATCCTTATATACATGTATATACGATATATATAAACTGACTGCTAGACTTGTATTTATTAGCCTCTGCCAATGAAGCAGACAAGCATGTTAGTACAAATGTTCCGAGTCCTCTCATTTTATCTACTCCGGCCAGTCAGAAGAGGTAATTCAAATAAAGCCCTACATCTATAATGTAAGTCAATGGGGGGAGGGCATGGTGGCGCAGTGGTCAAGCTGTTTACCGCTCACCAAGGTGGGCCGAGTTCAATTCCTGGTCAATGCATGTGAGATTTCTGAAGTGACCTGTGGTTCGGATTCCATGTAAAAAGAAGTTCCTGTGGCTCATGATCGCAAGTTTAACCACGTATAACTACAAGCTTCCTTCCTTTCCTTGTATAAGTCAATGATTGAGTATCTTAAGAAAGTTAACCAAATTTCTGACATTTAAGTCATCGATCCATTAACTGGGGCAAGAAGAACTGTTCCACAAGTCTATGTAAATGTTTGGAGAAATTAAGGTGTTCGGAAAAGTATATTCTTTGATACCCCAGGGCGTCATGACTACTGGAACCTGGGTTGGTTACCATGGGACCCCAGCTGAGTCCGGCATTGCTTCCTCTTCCTTGTGCCTTGGTCAACTCTTGATATTCTCTTCCAACCGTGACGGTATTAGGGTATCCGAGGCCTAGGGTGTCTTTAACATTCCCGCCTTCTTTGGTCCTTGTCTCATCTTTCCAGATCCCTTATTCTTCGAGGGTTCAGTCTTCTTTTCATGATATCTTCTGCCTTCTGGTCAAAGCCTTAAATCTTTCTGCAATTCCGTTTTGATGGGGCGAGTGAGGTACTGTAAATCTGTAGACAATACCCCTCTCTGCTAAATACTCCTTGGACTCATTACTGTAAAATCCCCCCCGCCATCTGTTTGGAATGCTTTCTGTTTGTTGGCATGAAACAACTCTGCCCCTGCCTTGTACTGTTGAAATAAAAAATGCATCACTTTTTCTCTTCAATAATTTCACAACATCATACTGAACACGCTGAGCTATGGTTCATGTGATATTTTTTATGACAGAACATTTATGATGGGATGTTGTACCTTTGAACACACCCAGGAAGCCACGTGGAGCTGAGAGCTCACGCGATACTCTTTGAAGTAGCGTTGGATCGCACTTTTGACTTTGGTGAAAACTGCTAATTATTTATCTGAGGTCTTATTAATTAATTTTATTCTTTCTCAAGACTCAGAATATTCCATTTCGTCATGCTGCATTATTAAAACATTTTTGAGAATGTTATTTTAGCTTAAGGTAAGGTAATACCCTTGCAGATACGCAAATAGGAACGTAAGTAGTCGCTCAACGACTCCGGTTTGACGACCTACTTCCATGAGACACCCAGTGCCTTGCACTACGTCTGGAGAATCCGCCCTGTGTAGGCGTGGAATCATATCCGTCTTGTACGACGTAGGAAATATTCGCTGTTTAGCGAGGAAATTACAATTAGTTGCCATCGAGCACGAATAAACAACGATACAAGTTATAAGTAAGAATTATAGTGAGTTACTTGCACTACGTCTGGAAAATCCGCCCTGTGTAGGCGTGGAATCATATCCGTCTTGTATGACGTAGGAAATATCCGCTGTTTAGCGAGGAAATTACAATTAGTTGCCATCGAGCACGAATAAACAACGATACAAGTTATAAGTAAGAATTATAGTGAGTTACTTGCATTACGTCTGGAGAATCCGCCCAGTACAGGCGTGTAAGTGTATTTGTCCTGTAAGACATAGAAGAATATCCGCTTGTTAGCGTTGAATTGGTTATCAGGTGCCATCGTGCACTGGCATATTGTCAAATACTGGTATTTATGCACAGTGAGCCACAGAAACATATTGAAGATAATTATTGGCAAGTATTAGTGAATTATATAATTATACCGGAACACCACGTTTTAGTACCCACGTGTTTGTGGAGGGCCAAATGCCTTGTGGAAAATATACAGGTAAATGTGTTGCAACTACTTCAAATGAGTGTGATTATGATAGTGTAACATATTTGGATTGCCAGAGTGAATTTTTTATTTCCAAAACGACGTACATTTTACCGATGCTGCGTGATAGAAAAGTAGCGTCATTAGCACGTGCAGAATCATAGAGCAGTGCTAGCTCATGTATCTATTCACATCCACGAAATTAAGGCTGTGGTATCAATTACTATCAAAGCCTACAACATTTACGACGAACATTATATTTTTGGAAAGTGAAAGAATGAATTTCATAATTTATTTCACCGTCAACGTGACCAGACTATTCCACACCATGCTTGAATCAGTCATCATGGGCTAATACCATCCTGGTATGAGGGTGATGTTTCTACGAGAACTAGCATGATGGTGGAGCTTGCAGAACCGAGGACGAGAAGGAAGGAATCCAAGATGCCATTTCCAGGCATATCCACTGAGTTGTCGACAGGGACGAATCGAACCCTGGTCTTTGGAGGAGTCCAGATGGGAATCCTGATGAGGATAATGCCGTTCCAGAGATCCAGAGAGGAATTTGTACAACCCTGGTTATTGAATAGAGGGCTGAGTGATAGCTTCTCCATGTCGTGAGTTTTTGGACATCCCTTCTCTTGTTCTAGTTCTGGTGGTATGTTAGATTTAATGTAGTTTGTGAATCAACCACACTCTGAGTCAGCCATTTTTCTAGGTAGGGATTGTATCTAGTTTAATTTAATGTCATTTATTTCAGTATAATGAGACACCCTTGGGTCTGATATTTTGGTTAAACCTGGTGCAGCTTGATGAACGTCGTAGAACGTCAAAGCCTATCTTTTGCTAGATGTGACCGTAGTCATTCGAGGCTATTTTGTCCAACCCTGTTTGGGGTGATTTTTCAAGTCTTTGCTGACTTTAGTTATGACAATCAGATGTCATGGTTATTTCTTTAACTGCATTCTTTGCAGCCATTTTTGATACACCCCTGACTTTCGTTTGAACAGTCGTATCAGTTAGGCAATCGACTGTAATTGCCAGTTTTGTAAATGCATTATATTTTCATTTTGAATAAGCTCAGAAGCTATTCTTGGTCAAGTTTGAATCTAACTATTAGAAGGAATGTTTCGTTGCCTAGCATCGAACTCAGTTCCCAACGTATCATTAAGCAGATCCTTGTATGGAATCTGCGCCACAATTATCATTTTGCTTGTGTCATGTAAGACACGTTTTTATTTGATGTTGTACTAGCAACTACTGAATTGTATTTTGAGAGCAAGGAGCTCCAGTAATTGTAAGATTACTATCATTTAGACGTCTTTGGTAGAAAGACGGAATTATATTATTCTATTTAGATTTATTGCGTGTTTTTTATACACGGATTCTTTAGAGGTTCATAACCCATGGTAAAGTTTTTTATGAACAGGCCAGATGTATAGTTTTATTTTGATTAAATCGCCGGCCTTGAATAATGTGTGTTTTGTGTCGACCGAACGCAGGAATGTGGTAGCCTGCTGGTGACATAAACTGGTTTTGTAATCCAGTGCCCTTGAGAGCACGCTACATTTGTTTGTGAGACAGGACTACTTTGACAAGAGACAGAATGCTTGTAGTATTCGCTCTTTCTTTCATTGCAACTTAGCTTATGTAACCCAGTTTTCAACCCTGTCTCAGATCACATGCTTTATAGATTGCTTTTTGTTAGTTGAGCGCACTTCTTGCGTGTACCGTTTTGACGTGTACAATTAGGTCAGGTTTTCTATAGTGAGTTGCAGGCGACCCTGTTAAATGCAGGAATTTATTGTATGAAGGTACTTGTGATTACCTTGTCTGGGAGGGTTCCCGTTGACTAGATGTTATTGGAAGGTAACTGTTGTGGACAGGCCTATCCCAGAGTTCTTGAATGCGAGCTTTGCGCCGCTGGTAACCCGTGTTATTGTGTGTCCGAGTTGTTATTGCTCGTTGATCTTATTCCGACTGTTGAGTCGAGGCTTTTTGGTGGAGAATGATCTACTGTCAGTAGAGCTATTGTCATTATTATTCGCCATAAACCAACGATAAACCTAAACCGACATCTTAATAATAAAACGCATAATTTTGGTAAGACAAAAGATTAACTAATGAATTCTTTCTATCTAACTTTGTTCTGTTGCATTTTGGAACTGTTGACATAGCCGTGCAGTTGAAGGTAATTTCCTTGTGTGGAAATGACTAGGACAGTTGACAGTTTTGTAGCGACCTGAAGCATGCGCGAACCTAGAGTTCGTAGCTTGTGGAGCTCAGGCCATGCGATGTCAGACGTGGTTTCAACTACGCATTCGTCACCGTAATTACACACATTAGATGACTATGGCTTACAAAGAGTAGCCCAAGGTGTAGGCAGGAATTTAATAAAGATTTGTGTCTATTTCATTACTTATTTATGATGTACAAGTGTGTAAATCCTACATGTTACCTTATTGTGTGCTGATAGCACGTAGTTATTAAGAATCATTAAATGTTTTTCATGGCTGTACACTTAGATTTGTTGTAATTGTTTTCTATTACGGACGTCATCGCCGTAAATTTTGTTATTAACTGTTAGGACTTAGCTAGATGATTAACGTTAAATGTAAATGTGGAAATGTTATCATCCTAACTTAGATTTGTTTTGCTACCCTGTTAAATGTAAATTCTGATATTAGCTTAATCTTTTAACTTGAACTAGGGACTTGCGTCGTACCACTTTCCTAGTGTTGCTGTTGTTGCTTTATTATTGTGAGATAGATCTTTCGCGAGGGTTTTCAGTAACTTCTCAGGTAGGGACCTGCTCTTTATTTTCTTTTGTTTATTAGTTTGCGGACTAGCCGATCATAACCCTCCGAACTAGGCTAGGGGCTTGTGAATTTTAATAAATTTTCACGGAGTTTTACTTAAGTCTGGATGTTTAATTTCTCAGTCTAGTTTTTAAGGTGAACCTTTCCTTAGGCAGTCTATGACCATCGTCACCATGTACCACGATCCCCGTGGACTACAGTGTCTCGTGCCGCTTAGCCTATTAGGAAGTTCACCTGATCCTCACGGTAATTTTATTCGACTTATGGGATGTTAGGAAGGTCATCGTGGTTGTTGACTCGACTAACGGTCTCATAAAGAAAATGGTGCCCAAGTCATGTGCCGACGTTAACGTGGTGACCGTCAGTACCATGTTACTTTGGAGGATCTTAATGTTGATTAATGGTAAATTGACAGGACTGGGACGAACTTAGAAAGTCGTACTGCAGATCAATTGACCGCATGGCATTCATGTTTGATAGAAGTCCATGGGGTGAGGGTTTAGTGTTAGATAAATGATGGATAGGGTTTTCTTCGATGATGCCTCATCCTGAGTAAATGTAATACTTTGCTTTGCTCGCCGTTGTCTTTGTAAATGTAGAAGCACTTAGTTTGCATACTCCAGCTGTACTCGTGATATTTATATAAATGAAACAAGCTTTATACCACCAAGTAATTAATCATAGCTGTAAGTTCTAGTAGAGATTGATCCCTCACTTTCTCAAATATATTTCTTGTCAAATGGATGAGGAAACGATTCGTCGCGTGTTTGGAGAGATGATGGCAGGTGTGAATGCCAATCTCCAACAGATTACTGCTGACTTAGGTCAGAACACTCAATCTATAAACAATGTTAGTGGTCATGTAGACCAAGTAAGACAGGAAGTTCACAATGTTAGTGCTCATGTAGACCAAGTAAGACAGGACTTGGAAGTAAACACCCAATCTATAAACAATGTTAGTGGTCATGTAGACCAAGTAAGACAGGACGTTCACAATGTTAGACTAGATTTAGAGGTAAACACCCAATCTATAAACAATGTTAGACTAGATTTAGAGGTAAATACTCAATCTGTTAATAATGTCAGGACTGATTTAACCCAAGTCAGGGCTGATATGGACGCATTTAGGGTCGAAGCCAGAAATGATCTCGCGGCAGGTTTAGCGGCAGTTAGGGTTGATGTCATACGACACCATCAAGAGGCTACCCAGCGTGTAGATTGCCTAACAGACCAAATGAATAGAGCTAGGGAGGATGTGCAAAACCGACTGGAGGAGCACACGGCTCAAATTCAAACCACCATAAATAGAGTCCAGATAGACATGAAAGCTGACCTGGAACACACTCGGGAAGAATTCGGGACTCGATTGACGCACGTCGAGGGATTCATGGACACTGTAAAAAAGGACATGACAACCATGAATATCGGATTAGTTATCATGAGAGGAGCTGCAAATGCTGTGAACAACAATGTTAGGACGATCGTTGACGGCATGTTAGAGGTCAGAGACGAACTAAACGTTAACAGGAGAAACATTTCTGAACTAACGGAAACCGTAGCAAGCCTACGCGAAACAGTGAATGTTCATCATGAGGAACATAACATTGACCTCATGTTATTAAGAGGGGACCTCAACGAACATAAGACCATAGTAGAGGCCAAGGTAGCCGAGGTCAAAGACAACATGTCAAGAGTCGAGGGAGAGATCGATTCTTTGCAGAAGCGATTCGAGGAGGTTACAGTAAACGAAAGGTTATACCTTAGCCATAACCTCAGAACGGCTATACGCGAGGTAGACGCGAACCTCAAGGGAAAGGACGATAGAATCGAATTACAATTGAATGACTTAGGCAACAAAGTCGCGGCCAGAACTATTCAAGGACTTGAAGGCATAGAAAGACGTCTTGACAGACTCGAAACGACTCCTAGGGAGAGACACTTACACTCACAAATGGGAGAATCTCAGGAAACGCCCGTTTCTCAATCTGAAGGAATGATGCCAACTCATTTTCAGCCCAGCGCACCTACAGAACCACAACCTTTACAATTCACTGGTTCAGCGCCGAGCCAGGTTTTGAACTTTAACGCCCATTCCTTTCGACCAGCACCAAGTCAACCTAATAATGAGATAAATACACCTACGCATGACTATATGCAGAACACATTTAGACCCGCGCATACGCAGGGAAATGTGACGATAATACGTTCGAGAGAGGAGCAACCAGCTCGCTCCTCCGGAACTGGAAGTGGTGTTACTCCAGTGGAATTTCTAGCCAATGTCGAAAGCTATCTGAGAGATACGATGGTAACTCCAGAGAGGGAACTCAGAGTCATAGAACGTTTGCTTGAGGGGCAAGCCAGTACCTGGCTTAGAGCATTTAGATACTCGTTTACAGGCTACCAGGACTTTAAGGAAGCATTACTAAGGACGTATTGGTCGAGTGACATTCAGCAGAGCATCCGAGCTGAAATGTACACTCGTAGATACAGTTCCAATACGCCTACTCGTTATGCGAACTACTTCGCTATACAGCTTGCGAAGCTTCGTTGTCTTCAGCCTCCGTTGTCTGAACAAGATTTAGTTAACACCATTGATTGGCAGTACCCTGCGGACGTACAACGTGTGTTGATCGCTGCAGGGGCATCCACATTTCAACAATGTGACCAGATTCTGCGACGCTTGGATGCGAACACGGAACAGTTCCCGACACACCGTCAGCAGAAGGCTGACAGGCGTGAGGAAAGACACATAAATTTGACCACTGTCGATAAAGTAAGCCAGACTCCGCAACAAACACAAACACAAGAGAGTTCTGGGCATCGTGATAATAACTACAACATTCGTAGGAGGGAATGGAACAACGCTCCATATGCTCTAGATCAACAAGATGACCGTCGTAGTCATTGGAATCGGAGATTCGACCGAGGGACGAATGATAACCAACGTCACGAAAATTACCACCGCGGGAATAACGGAAGAAACCAACAGCACGGAAGTATCCGAAGGGACTATCGATACGCTAGAGGATACAACCGAGATCGAGACCCTAGATACCAGCCAGACAGAGATTGGAAAGGAAGAGCACGGGAGAGCCGTGAGTACCTCCAACAACTAAGAGAGCTGCAAATCCAAGAAGAGGGAGAACGGAACCCAACTTCGAGGGAAAATAGAGGTTCGGCGCAGGAGACGGAGCAAAACCAGCCCAGTACTTCTCGCCAGGATAATAAAAAAAAAACGCCGAAAAATCAACAGATTCTTGTCAGGTTGAGCACCGAGTAACTGCTACCATATTACTCTGGGAGCCAATCCAAGAAGACTTGTTGGACGAACGACGAACGACGAACCACAATTATGAGTTGACCCGTCTGCCCAAGATAGTAGCCACTTTGAACGAAGTCAACGTAGTCTTTCTCATTGATACTGGGGCAATGATTAGTGTTATTTCCGCCGATTGCCATGCCTGATTAAAGGCGAACTCTGAGGTGACAGAGCTGCCTGTTTCAGCTGTAAGTGTCAGAGGTGTCATACCTGACCGGGTTGTGACGTGCAAAATCCAGATTCTTTGTACTCTGAAGATTTCAAATTATGTGTATTTGCACGAGTTTCTTGTAATGAAGGGCTTGCATCATGACGCCATACTAGGCGCAGACTTCATTAGAAAATATGATGGTATCATTGACATGGGCCGTAACACGGTAGAGTTCAAGCCGAACGAACCCATTCAGATGAACCTAGTTGAAGAAGAACCGGAATTCCTATCCGAAGTCGACGTAGTCGAAAACTTGAATGGCAAGGAAATTGACGAGACACTCGATGCCGACGAAGAGGCAGAATCATTATCAGCACCCACACGAGAGAATCTTGATATAATATTGAACGAATACAGGGACATATTCGACACCACACCTGGTGAGATATTAGACTACGAATACGACCTTGTGCTACTGGATGATTCCCCATTCCAGAAGAAAATTTACCCGATTGCTGAGAAACATCGTGAAGAAGCTGCTAAGAAGATCCATGAGATGGAAGCAGCAGGCACAATCAAGAAGTCACCGACTCCTTTCTTGAATCCCATAACGCCTGTGGTTAAGGGAGATGGAAGCTTGAGACTTTGTCTCGATGCCAGAGCCTTGAATGAACGCCTAGCTCCTGAGCACGACAGACCGCCCAAGATTAGGGACATTCTCAGGAAGTTCAGAGGAAAAAGGATATTTTCATCATTGGACTTGGTTCAGTCTTATTACCATATCAGATTATCTGAGCATACTCAGAAATATACTGGATTCCTGTTTGATCAGACTACTTATGTCTTTCGAAAACTACCATTTGGATTGAAAAATGCCGGAGCCGCATTAATCAGAGCACTTGATGCCAAGCTGACTCCTGAAGTGAAGCAGAGAGTAATATGTTATGTGGATGACATAATCATAGCTTCAGAAAGAGAAGAAGAGCATTTAAAGACATTGCGCCTTGTTTTGAGAATCTTCGACAGGCGAATTTTAAGGTCAAATTTGACAAGTGTCGATTCTTTCAGAAAGAAGTGAAATTCGTAGGACACATAATCAATGGAGAAGGATACAGACCAAATCCGGCAAAGATTAGAACTGTTGCTGCATTTCCAATGCCAACCCGTGTGAAACACGTGAGACAATTCTTAGGAATTCTCCAATTCTTTGCTGCTCATTGTGAGAAGTATTCCGAGACTGTCGCACCTCTGCAAGGATTACTGAAAAAGAACTGCAGGTGGAACTGCAATGATGAATGCGAGATAGCTTTCAGGAGAGCTAAACAGATGCTAGTAGACTCAATTCAGTTAGAATATCCAGATTATTCCCGGAACTTTATTCTAGAAACTGATGCATCTGCCATTGGTATAGGAGCCATTTTACTGCAGGAGGATGATGAGAAGAAACGTCATTACATCGCTTTCTTAAGCCGACGTTTAAGAGCACATGAATCTCACTACTTCACGACCGAGATAGAAGCACTTGCAATAGTTTACGCACTTGAATACTGGCAGAAAATTCTGTTAGGCCAGAGGATTATCGTGAGGACCGATCACCATGCACTGACCTTCATCTTAAGAACAAGACTGGCAAGCGACAGGATCACACGTTGGACGCTGTTTCTCCAACAGTTCGATTTGGAAATAGTTTATCGACCAGGCAGAGAGAATGTGTTGGCCGACATCCTCAGCCGGAATCCAGAAGCTACTGTTAATGCCATAGACATCGAGGGAGAATGCGAGGAACACCCTCGCCGACTTCGTCATCTACCCGAAGGACAGCGACGTGAGGAGGAACTCAGGCACATTATCCGTTTCCTGGAACGAAGAATGGATCCACGGGATGTTCATTTTGCGAGAATTGCTGCTGTTGCAGATAATTACTTGATTTATCATCGTGTATTATACAAGTTTGTGGACGAGGACCACACTCAACTGCGTGCAGTTATTCCTAGGAGATACCAAGAATCTGTTATTCTTATGGTTCATCTATCCATTGGTCATGGTGGAACAGACAAAAACCATTGCAACCATCAAAGAGTCTTTTACATGGAAAGGGTTTGGAGCCACCGTTAGACAGTGTTTACGTGCTTGCGACGCATGCCAGCGGAACAAGTACACGTCACACTTGTTGAAGGAACAACCTAGACCAATACTCCCAACTCTACCTAGAGAGTTATACGCACAGGACCTGTACGGCGGGTCGTCGTGGGAATCGATACATCGTTGTAACTATTGATGTGTTCACGAAATATACGATGCTTCATCCGATTCAAAAAGCCACTGCACATCAGATTATTCAGAGGATTAGACGTCAAGTGATACCGGAGGCAGGAAAGCCACAATTCTTGTTGACTGATCACGGATCACAGTACACCTCAGCAGAATTTGCCAATGCTATGAATGAGCTTGAAATAGGTCATGTTTTATCATCTATTCGTCATCCAGAGAGCAACCCAGCAGAATGCGTGATGTCTATTATCGCAAAATTCTGTCGATTATATTGTCAAGAAGAACACTGGCGATGGACTGAAGTCCTAGTCACTATGGCAAAGTGTATTAATTCAACAGTCCATGAGAGCACTGGTCAAATACCTATGGTCTTGCATTTGAACCAGATGCCGCTGAGAATGTGGGATCGTGTGATTGTAAATCCACCTTGTTTACAACCATCACATGCCAGCAGACTTTTAGCTGCAAGGGAAACTATGGACAGACAAGCTGCCAAGCACTTGAGAAGAACTAGACACCAGAGATTTAGAGAACCACTAGTTGAGGGAGACCTTATCCTCACAAGGAGACCCGGAATTTCAAGTCCTATAGACCGCATATATGGGAAATTTCTATCCTTATATTATGGCCCTAGTCGTATCCGACAGCCTTTGAACAATGGAAGTTATGTAATAGAAGACATCAGGACAGGAGAGCGCATTGGAACCTTTAATGCAGCCAATCTGAAAAAAATATCACTCTTGAATGAATTTCAAGTCAAATAAAAATGTCGTCCCAACATTTTATTTGAAACGACGGAGAAGCAGATGAACCCGCTGAGCTATGGTTCATGTGATATTTTTTATGACAGAACATTTATGATGGGATGTTGTACCTTTGAACACACGCAGGAAGCCACGTGGAGCTGAGAGCTCACGCGATACTCTTTGAAGTAGCGTTGGATCGCACTTTTGACTTTGGTGAAAACTGCTAATTATTTATCTGAGGTCTTATTAATTAATTTTTTCTTTCTCAAGACTCAGAATATTCCATTTCGTCATGCTGCATTATTAAAACATTTTTGAGAATGATATTTTAGCTTAAGGTAAGGTAATACCCTTGCAGATACGCAAATAGGAACGTAAGTAGTCGCTCAACGACTTCGGTTTGACGACCTACTTCCTTGAGACACCCAGTGCCTTGCACTACGTCTGGAGAATCCGCCCTGTGTAGGCGTGGAATCATATCCGTCTTGTACGACGTAGGAAATATCCGCTGTTTAGCGAGGAAATTACAATTAGTTGCCATCGAGCACGAATAAACAACGATACAAGTTATAAGTAAGAATTATAGTGAGTTACTTGCACTACGTCTGGAAAATCCGCCCTGTGTAGGCGTGGAATCATATCCGTCTTGTATGACGTAGGAAATATCCGCTGTTTAGCGAGGAAATTACAATTAGTTGCCATCGAGCACGAATAAACAACGATACAAGTTATAAGTAAGAATTATAGTGAGTTACTTGCACTACGTCTGGAGAATCCACCCAGTACAGGCGTGTAAGTGTATTTGTCCTGTAAGACATAGAAGAATATCCGCTTGTTAGCGTTGAATGGTTATCAGGTGCCATCGTGCACTGGCATATTGTCAAATACTGGTATTTATGCACAGTGAGCCACAGAAACATATTGAAGATAATTATTGGCAAGTATTAGTGAATTATATAATTATACCGGAACACCACATTTTAGTACCCACGTGTTTGTGGAGGGCCAATTGCCTTGTGGAAAATATACAGGTAAATGTGTTGCAACTACTTCAAATGAGTGTGATTATGATAGTGTAACATATTTGGATTGCCAGAGTGAATTTTTTATTTCCAAAACGACGTACATTTTACCGATGCTGCGTGATAGAAAAGTAGCGTCATTAGCACGTGCAGAATCATAGAGCAGTGCTAGCTCATGTATCTATTCACATCCACGAAATTAAGGCTGTGGTATCAATTACTATCAAAGCCTACAACATTTACGACGAACATTATATTTTTGGAAAGTGAAAGAATGAATTTCATAATTTATTTCACCGTCAACGTGACCAGACTATTCCACACCATGCTTGAATCAGTCATCATGGGCTAATACCATCCTGGTATGAGGGTGATGTTTCTACGAGAACTAGCATGATGGTGGAGCTTGCAGAACCGAGGACGAGAAGGAAGGAATCCAAGATGCCATTTCCAGGCATATCCACGGAGTTGTCGACAGGGACGAATCGAACCCTGGTCTTTGGAGGAGTCCAGATGGGAATCCTGATGAGGATAATGCCGTTCCAGAGATCCAGAGAGGAATTTGTACAACCCTGGTTATTGAATAGAGGGCTGAGTGATAGCTTCTCCATGTCGTGAGTTTTTGGACATCCCTTCTCTTGTTCTAGTTCTGGTGGTATATTAGATTTAATGTAGTTTGTGAATCAACCACACTCTGTGTCAGCCATTTTTCTAGGTAGGGATTGTATCTAGTTTAATTTAATGTCATTTATTTCAGTATAGTGAGAGACCCTTGGGTCTGATATTTTGGTTAACCCTGGTGCAGCTTGATGAACGTCGTAGAACGTCAAAGCCTATCTTTTGCTAGATGTGACCGTAGTCATTCGAGGCTATTTTGTCCAACCCTGTTTGGGGTGATTTTTCAAGTCTTTGCTGACTTTAGTTATGACAATCAGATGTCATGGTTATTTCTTTAACTGCATTCTTTGCAGCCAGTTTTGATACACCCCTGACTTTCGTTAGAACAGTCGTATCAGTTAGGCAATCGACTGTAATTGCCAGTTTTGTAAATGCATTATATTTTCATTTTGAATAAGCTCAGAAGCTATTCTTGGTCAAGTTTGAACCTAACTATTAGAAGGAATGTTTCGTTGCCTAGCATCGAACTCAGTTCCCAACGTATCATTAAGCAGATCCTTGTATGGAATCTGCGCCACAATTATCATTTTGCTTGTGTCATGTAAGACACGTTTTTATTTGATGTTGTACTAGCAACTACTGAATTGTATTTTGAGAGCAAGGAGCTCCAGTAATTGTAAGATTACTATCATTTAGACGTCTTTGGTAGAAAGACGGAATTATATTATTCTATTTAGATTTATTGCGTGTTTTTTATACACGGATTCTTTAGAGGTTCATAACCCATGGTAAAGTTTTTTATGAACAGGCCAGATGTATAGTTTTATTTTGATTAAATCGCCGGCCTTGAATAATGTGTGTTTTGTGTCGACCGAACGCAGGAATGTGGTAGCCTGCTGGTGACATAAACTGGTTTCGTAATCCAGTGCCCTTGAGAGCACGCTTCATTTGTTTGTGAGACAGGACTACTTTGACAAGAGACAGAATGCTTGTAGTATTCGCTCTTTCTTTCATTGCAACTTAGCTTATGTAACCCAGTTTTCAACCCTGTCTCAGATCACATGCTTTATAGATTGCTTTTTGTTAGTTGAGCGCACTTCTTGCGTGTACCGTTTTGACGTGTACAATTAGGTCAGGTTTTCTATAGTGAGTTGCAGGCGACCCTGTTAAATGCAGGAATTTATTGTATGAAGGTACTTGTGATTACCTTGTCCGGGAGGGTTCCCGTTGACTAGATGTTATTGGAAGGTAACTGTTGTGGACAGGCCTATCCCAGAGTTCTTGAATGCGAGCTTTGCGCCGCTGGTAACCCGTGTTATTGTGTGTCCGAGTTGTTATTGCTCGTTGATCTTATTCCGACTGTTGAGTCGAGGCTTTTTGGTGGAGAATGATCTACTGTCAGTAGAGCTATTGTCAGTATTATTCGCCATAAACCAACGATAAACCTAAACCGACATCTTAATAATAAAACGCATAATTTTGGTAAGACAAAAGATTAACTAATGAATTCTTTCTATCTAACTTTGTTCTGTTGCATTTTGGAACTGTTGACATAGCCGTGCAGTTGAAGGTAATTTCCTTGTGTGGAAATGACTAGGACAGTTGACAGTTTTGTAGCGACCTGAAGCATGCGCGAACCTAGAGTTCGTAGCTTGTGGAGCTCAGGCCATGCGATGTCAGACGTGGTTTCAACTACGCATTCGTCACCGTAATTACACACATTAGATGACTATGGCTTACAAAGAGTAGACCAAGGTGTAGGCAGGAATTTAATAAAGATTTGTGTCTATTTCATTACTTATTTATGATGTACAAGTGTGTAAATCCTACATGTTACCTTATTGTGTGCTGATAGCACGTAGTTATTAAGAATCATTAAATGTTTTTCATGGCTGTACACTTAGATTTGTTGTAATTGTTTTCTATTACGGACGTCATCGCCGTAAATTTTGTTATTAACTGTTAGGACTTAGCTAGATGATTAACGTTAAATGTAAATGTGGAAATGTTATCATCCTAACTTAGATTTGTTTTGCTACCCTGTTAAATGTAAATTCTGATATTAGCTTAATCTTTTAACTTGAACTAGGGACTTGCGTCGTACCACTTTCCTAGTGTTGCTGTTGTTGCTTTATTATTGTGAGATAGATCTTTCGCGAGGGTTTTCAGTAACTTCTCAGGTAGGGACCTGCTCTTTATTTTCTTTTGTTTATTAGTTTGCGGACTAGCCGATCATAACCCTCCGAACTAGGCTAGGGGCTTGTGAATTTTAATAAATTTTCACGGTGTTTTACTTAAGTCTGGATGTTTAATTTCTCAGTCTAGTTTTTAAGGTGAACCTTTCCCTAGGCGGTCTATGACCATCCGCACCATGTACCACGATCCCCGTGGACTACAGTGTCTCGTGCCGCTTAGCCTATTAGGAAGTTCACCTGATCCTCACGGTAATTTTATTCGACTTATGGGATGTTAGGAAAGTCATCGTGGTTGTTGACTCGACTAACGGTCTCAATACCTGCTATAATCATCAATAAAACTTATCAGGTATCGTGCACCCCCATTAGCCACAATAATGAGACACATCAGATCACTGTGAACTAAGTCCAAGGGTTTTTCAGAGTTTCTTTCACTTTTCTTAGGTACGGTACACTAGTTTTAGTAAGTTTATCTTGAATACAAATAGAACATTCAGTCTGCTCCTTACCATCAATCTTTACATTTTCCAGTCCTGGAATTTTCTCAATGGCATTAAAGTGAATTTGCCCAATCTACGATGCAATGTACAGATAAACAATCATAAAATGTCGCCTCTCTTGAGGATTGAAAAATGCTCAGTGAAACTTCGGCTGCTGTCGGCTGCGTACAGTTCGGTGGATATGTACTGCAACATGGTCAGTCTGTAATTCTCTCGCTCTCTATCGCTATCGGCCAGCCCCTCACCCCACTCTCACATGCACCGTGTCGAGGTGAGACATGATACATTCACAATGACGTGTGTTGCGTTGTAGCGTAGTAGGTTAGCTGTCAGGTTGTAAAGTCGTTCATCGCCGAGCAACCACAGTTCGAGTCACGCCAGGAATATTATTTTTTTGAAGTAACACACCATGATGTTATCATGCTTCGAAAACAGCTGCGTTTGGCCGAGCTAACGTTGATGATAATGCGTCATTACATTCTGCCATGGCAAACTGTACACACGCATACAGAGAGCACTTTCTGGCTCTCGTCGTACATGACAATTACAGTGTGCGTGAGGCAGCAACCCGATGTGGTGTTCCACCGAGATCTCCTCAAAGATGGATATAGCAGTGGCGGATGTCAGGGAGGATTGGTCGTCTACCGGGCACTGGTTTGCAGCGGGTTTCTACTGTAGAAGAAGACCGCCATTTAGTTACAACTTCGCAGTAAAATCCGTTCATAAACTCGGTAGAGCTCAGGCAGACCTCCAATTTTCCTGGATGTCCATACACGACCAGTAAACGATTACGAGAAGCAGGAATTGCTTGCAGAAAACCTGCTATCAAAGAATGTCTCTCCGACCAACATATATTCGACCGGTGTACCTTTGCTGAGCTGTAATTATATCGTAATTGGGATCAGGTCATCTTTTCTGACGAGACATGTTTCAGTTCGGCAGAGGTCAGACCGGTTCGTGTTTACAGGGCTCGTGGAACCCGATACGAGAATCGGTATGTGGCTGAGCGCACACGTATTGGCCGCATATCTGTGTCGTGCTGGGGGTGGATGTCGTCTGATGGGGCTGGAGTGCTTCATCGGATAGATGGACATCTCACATCGGACCAATATTTACGCATCTTGCAGAATATTATGATTCCGAGTGTGAGAGAGCGCTATACACATGCAGTAATTCAGTTCGTGCAAGACAACTCTCCAATCCACATGAGCGGTACCGGTAGTGTAAAGGGCTGGTTTTCTGAGCAGGACTCCATTGAACTGCTCAACTGGGTCCCTCGAACTCCAGACGTGAATCCCATTGAGCATGTGTGGGCAAAGTGGAAACGCCATTTCAGGGAAAACTGACTTCACCCTCCTCCTCGTTTGCAGAATGCAGTGTGGGAGATTATGTTGGAAGCATGGGAGGAGATTGCTCTTGGTGAACAGTACTTCAAAAATCTAGTTCAGTCAATGCCACGTCGGCTACAGCAGGATGTCGAAGCCAGTGGCTAGGCTACTGAACGAGATATTGAAGAAGTTCCTACAACAGTCCTTTTCAGCACTAACAATAAGCAAATTCATAAAGCCAGATTTCTCTTTGTATAGAAACACACACGTATTTTGTTCATGAAACATTTCATATGTTTAAAAAACAAACACCACGAGTACGATTCGAGACCCGGTTCTTTGTCGTTTCATGCAACGCCTCTTCCCCTGAGCTAACTGGCAGTCTGCAAAGCGCTCATAATATTGTAATGATATTTCCAACATCTCATGCACGTCTATAACAGCTGTCATTGACCCAGTGGTAATTAACTAACGGTTTATTGCAATATTTCGGTGTAAAACTTAAAATCGTCCAGTATCGTGCGGTTCCACAATTATATAACAGAGGCCATAAAAAAAAACGAATTGCCGAGACCAATATTTGAACCATGGTGGTCCGGGTTATCAACTTCACACCTTTCCTCTACGCTAACACAACTACTCTGTAAAGCGCTTGTCATCCATCGTTACTTGGGACGTGTCCCTTACTTTACGCATTTATTTACGCATTTGGGCCGTTTCTTATTAACTGCATATCGTTCTTTTCTGTTATTCTGATATCTGCACAGTGGCACTGTGTACTGATAGTTGCATTTTGTCACGAACATGTCGTTGAACAATGATAGGAGTGCGTCAATTTTGTTGCAACTGTACAGCCACGTCCAAGCACGATGATACCCGAACAGGACTTAGATATTTTCCATGCGACAATTTATGATTGTCTATCTGTACTTACACTCCTCAATGCCACAGTTTCAATCGAACTGTGCACTCACACGCAGACTCTCTCACAATAGCTGCCCCTTGACCACCCGAAATAACGTCAGCCCTTTCAAGCATATACAAGCCATTTCTCCCAATTGCAGTAAATACAGAATTGTTTTCATTGGTAGCTTCAGCTTTGTCGGACAAGAAACATACATTTATATTATGTGCAGTAAGCTAAGACACAGATATCAAATTATATCGAAGTTCAGGTACGTACAATGCATCCTTCATTAACAAAGTTCACCCTCCATTCACATCAGACCGCACAAGTGACACAGTTCCCTTCCCCTCAACAACAGTAGAACCCTTTCCAAAATTGACACGACCATTTAAAGGAACAAAGTTTTCAAACAATTGTTTCCTTGAAGACATATGTTCGGTTGCAGCAGAGTCTAAAGACCACTGATAAGGATTACTTGATGACAACATTGCACAACACTTACACATGCTACAACTTGACTTTTATTGTTAATTTTCTTTTCATTGCCACTGGTTTCAACTTTCTCACTCTTACCATTCTACAGTCAGAAGGCCACTGTCCCATTTTATCACATTTCTTGCAGTCAACTGTTGTCAATATTTTCTGATGTGGCCTGAGTAGTGGTTTTTGGAGAGTACGGTGACCACCTCCACCTCACCCACCTCACAAGATGGCGGTGGTGCGATATCTCTCCAACGCATGGTCGGATTTTGACAAATTTGGTGTTGTTGAACTAGGGCTGACACCCCTTTCCATTGAACAACATATTTCCACCCCAAAATAAAACCTACCCCTACTAGGGGGTGAAATTTTAATTTTTTAGAAAATCTCGCTTTCCAAGTGCGACATGTGTGATTTTGAATGTTAATATGAAATTAAACGTTGTTTTACACAAGAGACATGTGTACGGTTGAAAGCCAATATGAATTAACATGCTTATGTTTTGTTTTTACATATGCCCACTCATAGTATTTGTAAGAGGGCGGGCTTTTTAAAGATGGCGGCTGTAGTGTAACCTAACCTAACCCAACCCACGAGGGGTGATCAAAAAGTATTCCAAGCAGCGCTTGTCGATAGGCAAACCAATAATCGAAGAGGACATGTCAGGCCTTGAGGTGAGAGCCCCTGTCATTGTTGATTTGTTCCTTTGGACTGGTCCCTGTGGACGGGTCCCTGTTGACAGGTCATTGTTGATAGGTCCTTGTGGACGGGTCCTTGTTGACGGGTCATTGTTGACGGGTCCTTGTTGACGGGTCTTTGTTGACAGGTCCTTGTTGACGGGCCCCTTTTGACTGATCCCTGGGCCGATAACCTAGATGTTAGGCCCCTTAAAACAACAATTATCATCATCATCATCTTTTGACTGATCCCTTTGGACCGGCCCCTTTGGCCTGCTCCCTATGGACTGGCCCATGAAATTTATTCAAATTATGCCAAAGGGCCTAACTACATTTGTATGTAAAGCAGTGTGTTGAACTGACGTTGTTCGCCAGCCCTCACTACTACAATCTCATAACGATATGAAAGGGGAGTGACGAAATACATGTGAACACGTGTGAGATGACATTATTACTGTCCTCCTTGTGAAACAAGTCACATCCTGTTTTGGTTCGTATAAGTATTAAACTTGGTAGATAGAGGACATGTCAAGGGGTAAGTGCAAAAACTTGGTGGATGAATATGTTCTAGTGCTAGGGTTAATGAACACACTCTACTACACGGGGCACATGCAACTTGAGGACAGGTCAAGGGATCTAACTTGGTGGATGGATGTGTCATTTGTAGTTGAAAGGGAATAATTCACGTTTTTAAGATGTTAAAACTGAGGAGATTGTACGTGCACTAAGCCAACTTGTCATTTCCTGAGTCATATTGCTGACATGGCAGAGAGCGTACAGTTCTATTGCTATGACTAACGCTGCAGTAATTTAAAACTGCAGGTGTTCATCAAGACAATGGGTGATCATCATGCAAAGTCAGCAGTAATCTGATACCGCACAAGTGTTCCTAGTGCACTTTGGACTGGCAGGTGTACAGGAAAGGAATTGCAATGATCAGCAAAAAACTGCTGACACGAGTGATGTAAGCCTATACAAAGGAGGTGTCATATATTTCCCTACTGCCTGTCTTTATTACTCGCTACAAGTGAACAGTGCTCTATTACAGCCAAACATTTGCAAAAGCCTTTTTGGTGGAAAATCATTTAATTATTTTTCAAGGTAATTACTTATTATTAATGGATTGTAGTCTTTCATTACTAATCGATGTTCAAGTTATTGATTGGAATGTATTTATTGATTGATTGATTTGTTTACAGATAATTGGTGTACCTGTAGGTTAGCAGATTCCTGTACCTAGCTCAGTCAGTGGCAGCAGTTGATAAATTATTAAAGGTAAGTACCCCCTTTAATAACTTTTAAACAGCTAGAGCGATATTTTCCAATGTTCACTGCTAGATGTCAATGACAATGGTTTATTTGATAGTTAAAGTTGGAATTACTTGACTATGATGTGTGAAGCTAAATTTGTAGGTTAGATTTGATTAACACTCAGTTAAGTTCCAACGTTCGCTGCTAGGTGTCAGTGACAATAATATTTGTTAACCAATGTTGGAACTACTCGACAATTATGTGAAGCTGAATTTTTAGGTTAGATTTGATTAACGCTTTATCAAGTTCCAAGTTCACTACTAGGTGTCATGGTACCTGGTAACTTAAGTTGGAACTACTCAACAATGGTGTGAAGCTAAATTTGTAGGTTAGATTTGATTAACGCTTTATTAAGTTCCAATGTTCACTAGTTGGTGTCAGTGACAATGGTACCTGGTAACTAAAGTTGGAACTACTCAACAATGGTGTGAAGCTTAATTTGTAGGTCAGATTTGATTAACGCTCAACTGTGAATGCTCACCGCTAGGTGACATATCTGTTAATCAAACTTGGAACTACTTGACAATTGTGTAAAGCTAGGTTTTGTAGGTTAGATTTGATTAACGCTCTATCAAGTTCTAACGTTCACCACTAGGTGTCAGTGACAATATCTGTTAACCAAAGTTGGAACTACTTGAAATTAGACTTGCTGAGAGTCCACAGACGTATAATTAAAATACTCTACTATGACCATTGACTGTAATTTAATTAACATATATTTCTTTTACTTTGTTTTATTTTTTATTAATATTTATGATTTCTTTCTTTTATAGGTGTTTTGGAAAGTGATTGATAATCATTATGTTCAAGTGTAGTGATTGTAAAAAGCAGTTTTCAAGACCTGACAGCCTTCAACGTCATGCAAGTACGAAACATAATCTTAAAATGTTTGTGTGCAGTTATTGTTCTACCACATTTAACAGATAGGATAATCTTGCACGCCATGTAAATTTAATACATGTTAGTTCAGCACCATTTTCGTGTTCAGATTGTGATCTTGGTTTTACTGCTGTAAAGCGATATCAATCCCACATGGTTGAAGTGCATGGTGAACAACAGGAATTAAAAACTGTAAAACCATCAACTAGCACAGAACCTTTAAACGAATGTAATGCTCAAAAGCGTAAACGTTCTATAGATTGTAAAAAAAACTGTGCAACAAAAAAAGGAAGAAAAATGGTGAACCTCCAATAACACATTGTGATGTATGCAATATTGATATAGCTTCTTCATTGATTCAAGGTCATTTGCGCAGTATTCATCACAAAAATAATGCTTGCTATGAAAGAAATTCTGCTAATATTCAACAATTTGGTAGTGCGTTTAAAAGTCGAATTGCTAGTTACAGACTTCATAGTGAAGAAAAAACTAAAAGTATTGAATCATTTTTAAGAAATGTTCAACCTAATGTGCTTGGCTTGATAGAACATGTTTTAGTAGAGCATAAATCATTCGAAATGAATTTTGAACTCTTTGGACTATATGTAAAAACTGGGAGTGAAGGTGAAATTACGGATATCAAATATTTTAATACAAAAAACATAATTGTTAGTGAATCAACTAATATCAGTGATATATACCAAATTATTTCAAGTGCTATCATTGTGAAGAGTGAAGAGCTCCAGGAAAGGGAGTCAGGCTGGGCGTTGGTTGATGTACTTTATTTAGAAACTAACATGAATAAATATAATCCCCTTCGAGCATCATCATATATTGATTCACCAGCATAGATCAAACGTAAGCAAGCTTGTGTAAACATTTGGAATAATGATCAAGCATGTTTTGCGTAGGCTGTAACCTCAGCGCTCCATTCAGCAGTGGGGCATATGGATAGAATATCATCGTATCCTCACTATTCCTCAGTGTTAGATATAGAAGAAATGGAATTTCCTATGGAGATAAAAGACATTCAACGTTTTGAAGAGCTGAACAATATAAGTATTAATGTGTATGGAATTGAAAACAAGAGTATAGTAGGTCCTCTATATTATACTCAGGAAAAAAAGGATACTCATGTAAATTTACTATACATAACCGAAGGTGAAAATGCCCACTATTGTTGGATAAAAGATTTAAGTAGACTTGTTGGTAGTCAGCTATCCAAACGCAATGGTAAAAAGTGGTTGTGTGATGGTTGTTTACTATATTTCAGAAAAGAGGATCAACTAACTCAACATCAAAAATGGGGTTGACTCCTAGAAATAACATTCTGAAATTTAAGGACTTTGGAAAGCAGCTTCGAGTACCATTTGAAGCTTTGCTATAGACATTTAATACATGTTCATCGAATCCAACCAAAACTATTACCAACACTACTCACATTCATGAACCTTTTAGCTTCGCATATTATATTAAATGTAGTTATGATGACTCTTTAAATAAGTTTGAGCTCTATAGAGGACCTGATGCACCTAAAGTTTTTATGGAAAGACTTGAAAAAGATGCCATCCGTATATCCTCTATTTTAAATACTATAATTCCAATGGAGTCACTAACATCATCACAGCAAATGCGTTTTGAAACTGAAACTAATTGTTTTATATGTAGCGAATGTTTATATACAGATAGGGTTCGCAATCATGACCATTTAACAGGAAAATATCGTGGTGCTGCTCACCAAGAATGTAATTTAAAGTATAGAGTAAGTAAATTCATTCCAGTCATTCTACATAACGGTAGCAAATACGATAACCACTTTATCGTTAAAGAATTTGGAGCTTCAGATGTAAAAATCGATGTGATTCCAAATAATAAGGAGCAATACATATCGTTTACAAAATACGTCAAAACTGACAATAAAAAAACTATCAAACTACGATTTTTAGATTCATTCCGCTTTATGCCAAGTAGTCTCGATAAACTTGCTAGTAATTTAAAATCAGATCAGTTTTGTGAAATTCAACGTGTCTTTCCAAAAGAAGATGATTTTAATTTGATTCGTCAAAACGGTATATTCCCTTATGAATATATTAACTGTCTGGAACGTCTTGAGGAGTGTTCTTTGCCACCAAAAGATGCATTTTACTGTTCCTTAAACACAAATCATATCAAAGATGATGAATATTTACATGCACAACGTGTATGGACACAGTTTGACATTCAAACATTAGGTGCATTTTCAGACACCTATTTAAAGACAGATGTGATGTTATTAGCAGATGTGTTTGAAAATTTTAGGAATGTTTGTATGCAAACTTATGACTTTGATCCTTGTCAGTATTTTACTGCTCCTGGGTTAAGTTTCAGTTCAATGTTGAAAAAAACGAAAGTAAATTTAGAATTGATGACTGATATAGACATGATTAATTTTATAAAATCATCAATTCGAGGTGGATTAAGCCAATGTAGTGGACGGTATTCTAAAGCAAATAATAAATACATGCCTAGTTATAACCCTTGTGAAGAGTCAAAGTATATCATCTACCTTGATGCAAATAACCAATATGGTTGGGCTATGTGTCAGTATCTACCACTAAAAGATTTTCGGTGGCTGACACAACCTGAAATTGATGTTTTCCATGTTAACACGTTAAATGATAACGATGAAAAAGGATATATTTTAGAGGTAAATCTTGAGTACCCTAAAGAGTTACATAATGAACACAATGATCTACCATTCTGTCCTGAGAATATGAAATCTCCGTACATAACATCACGAACAAAAATGTTAATTGCTAATGTAAATGATAAATGTAAATATGTAATACATTATCGAAACTTAAAACAGTGTCTACAGCTTGGATTAAAACTAACTAAAATTCATCGTGTATTACAATTTCATGAGTCAGCATGGCTCAAACCATATATTGATCTGAACAATAATTTAAGAACACTATCAACAAATGCTTTTGAAAAAGATTTTTATAAACTTATGAATAATAGTGTTTTTGGAAAGACTATGGAGAATGTTGATAAGCGAGTTGATGTAAAGCTGATACCAAAGTGGGAGAATGAAGGTCGAAGGTATGGTTCAAACAACTTAATAAGCAAGCCTAACTTCCATAGCTGTTCTATTATCCATGAGGATTTAGTTGTAATAAAAATGAATCGTCTTAAAGTAACCTACAACAAACCCATGTATGTGGGTTACGCCATTCTGGAATTGTCAAAAACACTTATGTATGAATTTCACTATGTTTATGTTAAGAAAAACTATCGTGATAATGCAAAATTACTTTATATAGATACAGATTCTTTTATTTATGAATTTAAAACTGATGATTTTTATGAGGATATCGAAACCGAGCTAAATAGGTTTGATACAAGTGACTATCCCAAGGATAATATCTACAAAAAGAACAAAAAGGTTCTAGGAAAATTTAAGGATGAATGTGCTGGTGTTGTTATAGACATCTTAGTAGGCACAAAATCTAAATCATACAGCTATATGACAATTGATGATGTAGTAGTAAAAAAATTAAAAGGAGTGAAAAAGAATGTTGTTAGTAAAGAGTTAGACATAAGTGATTATAAGAACTGTATAGTCAGTAACCCACCTATATTAAATAAGAAAATGTGTGTATTTAGAAGTAAAAATCATCAGCTACATACCAATTTGTTGAACAAAGTTGCTTTAAGTAATGAAGACAACAAACGATTCATTATACCCAACACATTTGATACTCTTGCTTGGGGGAACCGTCGTATTGACGACTATTACTTTACTTAAGTCTAATGTTCACCATATTGTATCATTTGTAGTGTGTTTTATTTTGTGATATACTTGTAAAACTGTACGTAGAATGTATACTGTTAGACTACTATAGTTTTAGTTTAAAATAACACACTTTACTTTAAAATTTTGTTTTTTATATTATGGTTAAACAAATGATTTAAAAATGTACAAAATGTGAAAAAACTGAACAAGACAATGTATAAATGTTAAGTGAAAATTGTAAATATCCATTTGTAAAAATGGTTAAAAATAATTTTTTAAAAAATGTACAAAATGTAAAACTAAACAAGGGTAATGTAAAAATGTAAAGTGGAAATTGTAAATATCCATGTGTGAAAAAATAAAGAAATGGCTATCACCATTTTAAAAATTAAAAGATATTGTGATCTGATAAACCTTGTTTTTTATTTCACAAGAAATAGGGCTTTACAAAATAGAATACAAAGAAAATACCAATTCCTCAATCCTTTTCAATGTCCATGTCCACTCATCATTAACTTTCCTCTTATAGCACAAATCACAATAAGGGCTGTCAACCTTTCTCCCACTGAGGCATCACAGGATGTCAAACTTTGTTTAGCTTTTTTAACAATACTTTATCCGCCACACGTCTTAATGCAGGATGACTATGGCGATAAGAAAGATCGTGTTCTTTGCACGCTTGATCCAGAGGATTAATAGGTACATCACCACGTTGCAAATGTTGATTCAGCTTTGTTCCAGGACCACTAGAACGATAACCAGGAAGATGGATTTCAAAAGGTAAGGATTGAATGACTTTGTCAATGACGCCATGACCAGTACAAGTTTGACATATCCTTTTCCATAGGTGGAGAAAAGGTTTGATTTTCCTCTTCATCTGAGGACGATGTTGATGTTGTTGCTTTTTTCTCGCCATCACACCCGTGGAATGAGGAAACAAAGTCTTTACACTGACTTTTATGACCGTGATAGAGTTTGACTAGCTGGCAAGAAGCACACTGTCGCATAGAGGGTATTTTTGCCATGGCCACTTGCATATGGTGATCATAATCTGTACATGGTTGCAATTCACTTAACACAGGGTCTTGAGTCCATGATTTTGGTACATGTTGCGAGATTTCTTTCACTGCATTTGCTGCCACATAATAAATGAACGATTTTGGAAGAGCCAATAATTCTTCTTTGGTAAAACTGTCTAGTTTCTTTTTACACACAAAAAAACTTTCCAATCGCTTTATCAGTAGCATCCCCTTTCTCCATGGTATCACGTTGATGTTTACACGACGCTTGTAGAAATCTCACTGGTGTCATTCACAGGTAAACCTAGAGTTTTAATTTTATTTAACAACTCCCAGCAGGCATTGGTGGTTAGCCAATGAAACAATTGCCACACCTGTGCCAAGGCTTTATGGGTAATGTTGTCACAGGGGCAGCGGTCCATGAGTGTTTGCAGCGAGGGACAGCCCATGTCCATTAAATCGATACATTGACAGTAAGACGCCAAAAATGGTTGTAGCCATTGACGTTTTTCACTACCTTTCACAAATACCACATGGGCAGAAGACAAGTGGGCTTTCATGACCATGTCCAGGTGCTTATATGAAATGGTTCCTTGCTTCCAGTCTAGTTGCATATGAGTTTCAATCCACTGGGTTTGTTTACGGTCTTTATCACACAACAAATCAAACGCATAAGGTGGTTTAAACACCAAATGGGTAGCTTGCGATATCCAAAAAGTGGAACAATCGATGATGGCCACTTCTTTAAATATAAATTTGTTATTTCCAATTTTAAAGCCTTGACAGTCGACAATCAGTGTACGCAACATGTTCACTCTTGTCTGGATCAAGTTCAACTGAGCACAGACTGACTATCTCCAGTAAGGTGTACCCATGACAATTACTTACATTCCATTCTAGTAAAAAAATAAAAAATCACTGACTAGTCACTATTGAGGTTAGGGTATGACAGGGGGCGTAAGAAATAATAATATAACAACAACAACCAATTTTTTATTACATTATTTTATTAGCATAACAAGTTTTACATTCTTTTGTCATTCTAGGATAGGGGCGGTACCAACTCATACAACAAAAAAGTCTTTTATGTTTATAGCGTCCATAACACCGATGATATCCCAATGTCTCTAAACTAGGTGTTTTTGACTGTGAGCTGCTCACCGAAGCACCGTTGACACCATAAAGTCCACACGTATCATAACTTTATTCATCACTCTGAGGCACCAGTGAGGAGTAACTTGAATGACAGGGTATATTACCCACATCCATTCTACACAGGTAGGGGCAGGCGGGTGACCAGCGCTGATGTTCTTTCATGGGTTCATCACTTTCTTCCCATTGATCGATGATGATGGGACAAAAGGCACATTTCACTTCATCTCTTGTTTTTAAATAATAGAATCCAGCGGCCACCAAGGCTTGAGGGTTTATGAAATGCACCGGCCACGTCACAAAGGTCTTGAGACGTTGTTCCTCAGATTTTAAATTCATGGGTGTGTCGTCTCTTGATGCTTTAAAGCAAGACATGACTGAGCGGCTTGACGTAGGCTGACCTGTTATTTATACACTTGTCACTTGGTTGGACAGTGTATAATAGTTCACTTGTTTGTGATGAATGATCAAACAGTAGGCCGTTGTATTGGCTGGAACATTATCATGCGTTTCAAAATCTAGTCGTATGTCAATATTGGATGGCTTGACAGACTCTTCCAAGTAGGAACAGTCAAAGACAATCAGCGGCGCCCTTGTCTTAAAAGCTTGGGGTGACAACATGGGACAATTCTCTTTTTGATAATACGACCATCGAAATTTAGAAAACAAGTCGTACAGGGGGCCAAATATATTTTTGGAAAAATCTAAATCCAGTCCTTCAGAGAGAAACACAGCACCGTTGAGGAAAAGATGTGCATTTCTTAATTGCAGGTGATCAAATTGCGTGGCATCTTTGGTTTGTTGATACTTGCGATTTGTTTGAAAACCCACGATCATGTAGAGAGGTCTCTCTGTATAGCGGGCTGTTTTTACAGACCAACTGTGTGTGTTGGTGGTGGGCAATAGCGGGTACTCATACAGTGCCCAGCTTCTAAATTCCATGGGTAGAGGCATATCTCTCTTTACTATTTTGAGTATGTCCAGTTTTTTGCTTTCATTAAGGGTCACATGAGGCACTTTCCATAGCAAGCGTTGTAGTTGAATTTTTGAATCTATGGGGGCATTGTCGGCTCCCTTGAGTGCATTATTATCACTCCTGTCTCTCACCAAATAAAGCACTTGCCTTGCATTCACCACAATTCGCTGGTGATCTTCGGCAAAGCCTAAAATCGGTTTAAGAGGTAAAAATCCAGTAAAGATGCCATCCGTTTGTACCATCCAGTCATTGGTCGAGTCAGGGCACCAACCCGCCATGCAAAGTGTTTTACCTTCTTCCTCACTATAAGAGGGATATAGTTTCATGACACTGGAAATACCCACATTTCGAGTGCTATCCACTACGATATCGTTAATGACATACCGCACCTCAGAAAACAGAAAGGCAAAAGCATGGTTGGCTAACTTGGATGTGGTAGGTGTAGAGCCATCGGCTTTGGTGAGCCGACCTTCAATCTGAATGACACTTTCATGCGGTAGGGTGTAAATATCTTGGCGGCAGCACGCCGGCCTCTCACCGCTGGGTCCGTGGTTCAAATCCCGGTCACTCCATGTGAGATCTGTGCAGGACAAAACGGAGGCAGACTGGTTTTTCTCCGGGTACTCCGGTTTTCCCTGTCAAAATTTCATTCCAGCAACACTCTCCACTATCATTTCATTTCATCTGTCATTCATTTAATCATTGCCCCAGAGGAGTGCGTCAGGCCTCGGCAGCTGGCACAGTTCATATCCTCGCCGCTAGATGGGGGCTTCATTCATTCCATTCCTGACCCGGTCGGAGACTGGAAGCAGGCTGTGGATTTTTTTCATTGTTATTGAGTCCAGGTGTTTGAGCTTGATAGGAATGGAGATCAATTCTTACCACTCCTGGTTGCTCCTCGATGTGGTTCGCTACCTCTAGGATAGAATTCATCATGGGGGTTGACGTGGTAACCCAAATGCTGTAAAATCTGCTTGTCCTTAGATGTTAACGTGTATTCACGTGGCAAACAACTAACACCATTCCTAGACGGTGTTGTTGCTTTATACACAAACTTCATAGTGGCGTTAGCACCAACTTGTAAGTCACTGGTGTGGTAGAATCTAGATCAATGAGTTGTTGATCTCTATTGATTAGTCTTAATGTTATATTACTAATACCATCGACAGCCACAGAATGAAAAAGCACCACTGGAGGGTTTTCACGCATAATATAGCCATTGGGTGATGTTACAATAAAGTCATAAAGCGAATGTGATGGTTCTTGATTGGTGTACACTTGGCTAATAATATTACACGTCACCGACACGTGATGGTCCTCAATGAATTTCACTTCATGGTCTGATTCATGTTTTTTTGTTGGGCTCCAACAAACGTGGTTTAAATCCTAGTAATGGACCAATGGAATCGGGGTGTGTTTTAAAGTCAATTTTGACAGGGGGGACAGACATTCAGAGTACACACACTCAAACACACAGACAGACACACACACACACAGACTCACACACACATACACACACAGACTCACACACACACACATACACACACACAGACAGACACACTTTTTTCGCCCTGTGTTGATCTCATAAGTCTACTTTCATTTTTTGCAAAAATCGAAAGTAGGCTAAAAATTGCCCTGCTGCAGCGATGAGTGTTGGTATTTCCTACAAGTTCAAACTTGTGCGTTCCATCGAGAAATGACTTTAAACCATATTCATTGATCAACACCACATAAATGTGTTCATAAATGTCATCTATCGTATATCCACCAGAGTTCAGGGTGAGCACACAATCATCATAGTAAAACATCTTGTTCACATTTTCACGTATGTTGTATATTCGATTGTAGGTTTCAAGTGAAACAAGTCCTAAACCATAAGGTCTTTCACTCAATTCAATAGGCGGGTAAAAGTCTAGGCTGACTTCAGGTCCGCGTCCATGCAGTGTAAACGTCTTACTTTCCGCTGACATACTGTTAACGTTTTTGCTCATGCTGCGTCTTATATAAAAAAAAAAAAACACACAAACGTCTACACTGTTGGCTGTTAAATGTTTGCTCACGTTTCACAATATAATATATCTTGATCCTGTTTCTAAAATAGATCACTAATTCCATGGGCGGGGGCAAGTTCCCAAAACTGTCAAAGTACCATACGTTGGATCCCTCTTTGACATAAGCTACATAATGTGTTCCTGGTCCTCGGTGATCATCCAAATTGACAACAGCATATTCCTGTTTCCAGGGTTGTGGGGGTAATTGGTTTCACATAAACACACCTCGAAAATGAGAAAGCTTTAGTTGTTTAGCATAGCTTTCCACTTGTTGATGCGCCAGGGCATGTCTTGCTATGGCTGAGGTTAAAGATTTTTTTATTTTTTTATTATTTCGAAATGGTGAAATTCCAAATCCTTGTTGATAAAAGGTTGGCTTCAAATTAGCATTTCTAGCCCCCATAGCAATGGCTTCCATCGTTTCATTGTGTCGCTGACTTTCTTTTAGTTGTTGCTTGCCCTGCTGTGCGGCTTTAATAGTTTTTGCCACCGTACTGGCACCGCCCAAAAGTGAACCCAGAGCAGCCAGACGAGCGAATAATGCAGGTAAAAATCCAGCTCGTTTGGGGACGGGAATCACTCGCCCTTGTTTTGAACCCTGTCGCTGACGTTTTGGAATAACGTGTCTCTGTGCCGCTCGAAGAGCTTTCCTTATGGTCAACACATTATTTTTTCTTTTTTTCTTTCACGAGGGCTTGTCCACGAATGCCTTAAGCCCATGCTTTGCCAATGAGAGGGTCTTATTTTTAGTCTTTTTATTCTTTCTTACCACATATCTTTGTTTCACCATGATGATGACCAACAACCTTTCACAGGAAAGTTTAAGTCATAACTAACGTCAGCTTGTTATTTCATGGCTGTATATTCCAATTCCACATAAAGCGGGAAATCATTTATGTTTTTTCCAGCTTGCTTTTCATCCCATGTCAACATGAGGTGAAGGGATAATTCGTCACCTGCATTGACCATTTCATGGTTATGGACCAACATCCTATGACCGTTTATCTCTACATGTAAATGGTTTTCATCAGGCATCGCGTATTTCATGTGAATGGTTCCTTCATAGTGTAATCGATAGTGGTTTAAACCCGAAGCAAGCACATAGGTCAGGTGCTGGTCATGGAATAGCGGCGAATGGTTCCTATCATTCACAGGTTTTTCATTTGTCAGATACACTAAAAATATAGATGGAATAAATTTATAAAGGCTTTTCCTTTGGTAGGTGAGGAAGCGTTTGGTGCAGACATCATCATCTTCTTGTGGGTCTTCCACGTGAATAATGCGGTGATGATTAGCTGTATAACAATCCACACTAAGCTGAGGCACTTTGTTATATAACTCATGCACCTTGTTATCCACATACTTTTTTGTAGTAACGTCTGTAGACACTTGAGGATGTTTCACATGGGTTAACCGCTTTCCCTTAAAGTCATAATCTCCCTGTTTTGTGCGTGGCACTACAGACCTATCCACATAGTGTTTATTAGCAGGATCTGTGTCTTGTTTAGGATCATGTATGGGAACAGACCTAGCTTTGGCCATCAATGCACGTCCAAAGACATCCATCGTCAACCTGTAGTACGAGTCTACTGTTTCTATGACAAGGTTCGGTTCCATGTATATAGACAGCTTGCTAGCCTCTCTAAGCCTTAGTTGAAATGAAGATTATTAAGCAGCAAGAGTCATTCCCCGTGGGGGACATGGTTTCCCATCTCTGTCCCACATCACGTGAACAACGCCATGGTTCACTGTTTCCATCTTCCATTCGCTGCATCATTGTGAAGCCTTCGGGATGTGGAAAGACTAATCTTTTGCTGACGCTTATTACAGCGCCCAATGGTCTGCGTTTTCAAAATATTTATATTTTTGCAAAATCTCTCTACCAACCCCTCTACGTGTTTCTGGATCAAGTCATGTCTGGATTACAAAATGAGAATATGGGTTATTTCACATTTTCCATGCAAGAGAATGTTATATTACCGGATGAGGTAAAGCCTGATTCACTCATGATTTTCGATGATGTATCCACTGAACGATAAGGCATCATTCAAAGCTATTTCAGCATGGGTCGACACATACATATCGATTGCTTCTATCTTGGACAAACGTATTCTAAAATGCCAAAACAGTTGATTCGTGACAATGCCAATGTCATTGTTTTATTTCGTCAGGACGAGAGGAACAGTCGTCACATTTATAATGAACATGTGAATCCGGATATGACCTTTCAAATGTTTACAGAATTGTGTGCTAAGTGCTGGAACACTCAACGTCATGCCTGTTTAGTGATTGACAAACAAAGTGAACTCAACCAAGGGCGGTATCGCTTAGGGTTTGATCATTTTATTGCTATTTAAGGCACTGTGTCATTCCCTCTCAAGTCATTTGTCAAGACACCATGGTGTTAGCAGAGAGTCAATTGAAAAAGCATATTATTAGAGCAAAAAATACTATTCGCCAAAAGTTCCGTCAATTGAAACGATCACGTGCGGATCATGCTTTGTTTATTCAACAACATTTAGCACCTCCGCTAAAAGCCATGTTGAAACCCTCTTTCAAGCCATCTGAAACGCTACCTACCGTTTCACAAGCCACTCAGACGCACCACGAGGACCCTGAGGAAGAGGAACAGGAACAGGAAGATTTAACTAGTGTTAGCGAGGTTGAGGATGACGAGGAACAAGTGTTTACACTTCAAAAAACGACCTCACCTCTCGCAGAGTTCTTACGAAAAAAAGAAATCCTTGGCCATGGTCGAAACACCTTGCCCTTCCAGATCGTCGCCGTTTTCACAACTCTTGGCCACCCCTCAACATAAAGCTCAACTGAAAAATATTTTAATAAAATATTATGGATCAACACTGCAACCCTATTTCACTGATTTATTTATTGGAAACACGGATACCACATACGGTGTTCGCTATGAGGATGATAGTTTTAAAATTGGGGATTCATCGATTAAATTT
Organism: Meconema thalassinum; assembly: GCA_946902985.2. Lineage (NCBI taxonomy): Eukaryota > Metazoa > Arthropoda > Insecta > Orthoptera > Tettigoniidae > Meconema > Meconema thalassinum. The sequence continues at coordinate 1,118,910,537 of OX336389.2, read as the reverse complement.
GCTCGTGCTAAAGCTGTCATTAAAAATATCAATTATAAATTAACACCAGGACTGTTTAAGCTGCTATTCTCTCGGACCCCCTCTTCCCATGATTATACGCCAGAGGACCTTGCCAAATATAAATCCATTTTATCGGACACCCATGCCCACAAAAGACAGTATGATCCCACTCAACAAGTGAATGCCAGTATATCTCAAAAATATAAAACCATCATTGCAAAAATGTTCCCCACCAGTCAGAGTGGTCGTCGTAAAGTGTCCGCTTCGGGAGTGACATTTAAACCATTAAAACCCCTTGTGGATGTTACCTACTGGCACAATCCCAATAAGCTCGTCCAGCGACTACAGCTGTTGCATGCTTCACGTCAAGCCGGTCATACCGGTCACGATTGGGAAATTCAAGAAATTGAAGAAGAACTTCGAAATGCCAAAATTATTGTTTAAGCCTTCACCCATTAAAGTGGGTATTGCTCATGAGTTTCATCGTCCAGCTAGACGTCTCTATCCACGACTTAAGGTGATTTCACAAGGTGTGGATGAACTTTGGCAAGCCGATTTAGTGGAAATGATTCCCTATGCTAGTGTTAACGATGGTGTACGCTATATGTTGACGGTCATTGATGAGTATTCCAAAATTGCATTTGTTCAACCCGTGAGTCGCAAGTCTGGTCCGCAAGTCACCAAGGCCTTTAAACATATTATTCAACAATCCAAACGTCAACCTCAGTTGTTACAAACCGATCAGGGAAATGAATTTTTCAACAAGGATTTCTCCAGTTTTCTCAAATCTAAGGATATTCACCATTACACCACATACAGCAATATCAAAGCCAGTGTGGTCCAGCGGTTTAACCGAACATTGAAAACCCATATGTGGAAAGTCTTTACCGCTCAAGGCTCATATCGCTGGCTGGACTTATTACCTGAGCTAGTAACACGTTACAATGACACCAAACACAGAACCATTGGGACTAAGCCACGACTTGTAACCAAAAATATTCCGCGACTGGATAAACTGTTTAACCCCATAAAAACAGCAGACCCTAAACGTCATCGCCTTAGCATCGGGGACTATGTTCGTGTGAGCAAATTTAAGTCTATCTTCAACAAGGGCTACACACCTAATTGGGGGACTGAACTATTTCGAATTCGACAAGCCAACCTGAACAGTCCAGTCACCTATTTACTCGAGGACCTCAACCATCAACCCATAAAAGGCAGGTTTTATCTCCAAGAACTCCAAAAGACAGCGTTTCCAAATCATTACCTTGTGGAAAATGTGTTATCAAGAGAGCTCGTCTTAAAAAAGAGGGCTGCTCATGACAGTTATATGCAAGGTTTACTTGGTTCGGGAGGTGATGGGTGGAAAAAATTTACAGTTATGTTAGGAGAAGAAAGTGAAATTCAAATAATTTGTCGATGATAATGTCCGGTGACGGTAAATTAATTACTTAGAAACAGGCCATTGCTAATGAATTAAATGTCTTTTACGGTAGTGTGTTCAATAAATCCAATAGCTGTGTGTTGGACCTTAACGACGAATCAGGGGCTCCCCTGTTCCAAATAAACCAGTCAGCAATTGTAAAGCTAATGCAAAAACTACGTTTCAATGTATCAAAGGGTCCTGATAATATTGTTAGTGAAGTACTTAAACTAGGAGGTAGGGCCGTGGCACGATACTTGGAGGTGATGTTTAATGTGTCCATAAACAATGCGCAAATCCCAGACTTGAATTGGGCAACTACAGGCCGGTTAGCCTTACGTCCATCGTTTGTAAACAGATGGAGCATCTCATTTGCGAGTACTTGAGGGAACAGTGAGAAACATTATCATGGTTTAATGATAGGCAACATGGATTTCGGAAAGGTTACTCATGCGAGAGTCAGATGCTATCACTTTTTCAAGACATTAGCGAATCGTTAGACCATGGAGTTTCAGTCGACGCCGTGGTTATAGATTTTGCGAAGGCATTTGATGTCGTGCCGCATGACATGCTGCTCCATAAATTAGCTTCGACGAAGATTGATAGAAGAGTAATTTTATGGATCCAAGAATTTTTGACGGGTCGTTCACAGAAAGTGAAAGTCGAAGGCATATTCTCGGATGAAATTACCGTAACGTCGGGTATCCCTCAGGGCAGCGTAATCGGAACTTTGTTATTTCTGGCGTTTATAAATGACTTACCAAATGGGATTCGCAGTGACTGTCGATTGTTTGCGGATGATTGTGTAATATATCGAAAGATACATGACTCACAAGACAATGCAGTGCTTCAAGAGGACCTGAACCTGGTCTATAAGTGGGCGATTGAAAATAAAATGAAAATTAACACGAGAAAATGTAGTCTCTTAAAAATAGGGTAAGTGCGAAGGCAGGATTTTCAATATAACATTGGCTCGGAAATACTTGTAGAAGAAGATTCTTGCAAATATTTGGGCGTTCACGTAAGGAATGATATGAAATGGAGTAGTCATGTAGGATGTGTAGTTTCAAAAGCTTACAAATCCCTGCACTTTGTAATGAGGGTATTAAAAGGAAGTACAGTATAACCTGTCATATCCGGACTAATGTGGCGACCGGCCGATCCGGATATGGAAAAATCCTGATATCACAAGGCTATTTTTACAAATAGCTAGGTGACCAGAAATAATTCACGAGTTTGTTGTTGATTAATTTTAATGTATTTAACGGTTTAGTATCATTTTGTTAACTGTATACTGTACATAGGCTAAGAAATAGAATTGCTTTAAACTAAATTAAAATACAGTAATTAATTTATAATAATATGCTTTACAGTACATGTACTTACATAAATACACTGTACATTCTGCTTCTACATAATTTTTTGAAAATGTTTGTCATTTTCTGTTGCTTCACGCACTTCACTTAGGCCTACTGTTTCTACATTAGTTTTCGAAAACGTTTGTGATTTTCTGTTGCTTCACGCACTGTACACGCTTTTTGGATGCCATGTCCCTCAATCTTCTTAAAAGCATCACTTCAGTCACACTCGTTTCATCTTGATTTTCTACATAAGTGATTAAAGATTCTATGGTCTTGAATGCCTCAAAGTGACTCATTATAGGGGCGTTGTCCTCTTCTTCGGGTTCAAAGATTTTTTCCTCATCATTGCACACCATTTCTATAATGTCACTGTCTGTAATTTCGTCGACTTCATCTTCATTTACTAACCAATTTATGGCTTCCTCGTTGTTGAATTTTTCACAACCAGGTAGACATTGCACAAGCTCAGCAATCTGACGATTTTCTTCATTGCAGGCATAAGTTTCATTGACGTCTTCTGTTTTCTCCCCCGTCCATTTATCAGTAGCTTTGTGATCTAAGAGCTTCCTCCATGACTGTACCAGCGTCAACGGTTTTATTTCATCCCATGCCTGGGATACCCACATTATCACGTCTAACATGTCCACCTTCTTTAACGTCTCTGTAACACTTTCTTTTTCGTCCATTCCAGCAATCAACACAGAAAGTAACCTACGGCGATAGGTTCGTTTTAGTGACTCAAGCACGCCTTGATCCATAGATTGACAAAGTGATGTCACGTTTGGTGGTAAGAACACACCCTTTATATCTCCATCTTTAAGTTCGTCTTCACTTGGATGTGAGGGTGCATTGTGCACTGCTTTTCTTGGCAAGTTGTTTTTCAACAAATGTTTTTCCAGACAAGTTCTTGAAAGCCCTTGGCTTTTTGGATTTTCCAATGAATCCTAATGGAAGCTTGTGATCTCCTGTAGCGTTGCTGCAGGCTAAAATGGTGACCCTCTCCTTTTTCTTCTTATACCCCGGTGCACTGTCTTGTTTCTTGGAAGCCAAAATGTAGGTGGGAAGCATTTTATAGTTGAGCCCAGTCTCATCGCAATTATAGAGCTGCTCTCCAGTAATCCCATGTTGATCAATTAGACTGTGTAAAAATATTTTAAATTTTTCAACGTCTTCTTGGTTAGCCGATAGCTTTTCACCACTGATCTGTAGTTCCCGCACACCATGACGATTTTTCCAGCTTTCCAACCACCCCTCACTTGCTTTAAACTGTTCATCCCCTCCAATTTCCTTATTAAAGTGTAGTGCCTTTTCTTTTAGTAAAGGACCTGAGATAGGTAACCCTTGCTCTCTTCTTTGGGTAAACCAAAGATACAATGCCTCATTAACTTGGTTGTTAGCTGCCTTTTTCATCATTTTAAGTTTTTTACCACCACTTGTTGACGCTTGTGACGAGCACCACTTTTCAATATCACTCCGAGCATTTTTCCAGTCACTCACAGTTCTTGTTCCTACTCCCATATCCGCGGAAATCTTCTTGGCTGTTTCACCAGCATCTAACCTTTTTAGAGCACGGAAATTTTCTTCCATCGTAACAACAGTTTTTTCCTTTTTTCGGACATTTTAACCAAAAAAAACCCTTAATAGATAACAATAACGATAACAACGGTAAACAATAACAGCAACAACAGAAACACACTGCAAAACAAACTGTCGCTTCAAGACTCACGCACAGACTGAAGGGTAGAAAGAGAGGCAGCCTCGTGTTGACGTTGGTGGCAGGCAGGCAGAAGCCGTGGATGGAATATCGCTTATTCACACAAAGGGATGAGTTTCCGGGAAGATGTCGTTGACCGAGTCAGGCCACAACCCCTCACGGTCAAGCACGCACACAGTCTTCCAGCGCTGCAACTTTCACTCGTCCTCCCTGGCTAGCACACTAATGTATCCTCGCTCTCAACTACGACTTAAAAATTCATTCGGAGATGTGTCCGGATATGGGAGGGTTCGGATATCACAGGTCCGGATGTGACAGATTGTACTGTAGTACCTCTGCTAAAGAATTAGGCTACTTGTCACTTGTAAGACCTATTCTGGAATATGCCTCGGCGGTTTGGGATCCATATCAAGTAGGGCTCATCAATGAGTTGGAAATGGTACAGAGAAAGGCCGCTAGATTTGTGCTCAGTGACTTTAATCCCAGGAGCAGTGTGAGCCGTATGTTAAAGAAACTTGGGTGGGAATCACTGGAGGCTAGGAGGATGAAATCTAGACTCTGCGCTATGTACAACACGTATACAAATCAACCAGCATGGGGTGAGCTTAGCAAACGATTGGGAAAGCCCACTTACATGGGTAGGAGCGATCATCCTTTCAAAGTTAAGGACCGACCACAGCGAACAAATTATGGTAAATATTCTTTTGTAAACCGTGCCATTGATAACTGGAACTCTCTACCTGCCGCAGTCTTAGAGCCTTTTCCCAAACATATAGGTGTGTTTAAGAAACGACTGACTATTTGTGTAAATACTCCAGTTTAATTGTTGCATAATTGTTACGGTATTGAATTGTTATGTATAATTATTTATTTGTTATGTATATCCAATTTGCCACCGGGGGACACACCTCCCATTGCAAATAAATGAATGAATGAATGAATGAATGAATGAATGTTCTTTGACAAGCACGGCAACAAGCTTGCTGTCAGGAGAGTGTGAAGTAGGTGCGCTCTCAGTTCACCACGTGCTACCTTCTTTGAGTTGAGTTGAGTTGTTACAGCAAAGAGAGGAAATTGCACGCGCCTAGTGATCCCACCACTTCCCCTCCTTGACGAGACTCCACCATGACAGGCCAGGTCTAACTTGCCACGCTATACCTGCCGTTCTTGGTCTTCACTGCTAACGCCGCCGTCTCGGTCTCGGACTAGGTCTGATGCCGTCTCCTTCTCTCTTCATCAAGCATTCGGCCCTTCATCAATCTTGTAGTTAGGTTTTCCTCTTTGAGTACATTTTGTATGAACACCTCGTACTCTTTGGCAGGCAAACCAGCAAGGAATAAATTTGCCAACATTTCATCAGTAAACTCGATTCCTCCTATCTTTACTTTCTTGTTCAGTCTTTGTATATTAGCTGTGTACTCCTGCATTGTCATATCTTCGGTCTTGGAGACATTCACCATTTCCTTGAGAGATTGCAATGCACGGAATTTCGTTGAGGTGGTATGGATTTCCTCTAGTATCTTCCAACCAGTCTTTGCTAACACGCAGTCTTCCATATCTAATAGGAAGTCGTCACCCATGCTCCTGTACAGTATCGAGAGTGCCTTCCTATTAATTCTTTGCTGAACGGCATTTAAGGGTTCTTCATATCCTGGATCAATTGCATTCCAACAGTTCTTTTCTACCATAAATGCCCGAACTCGCATATGCCATGCGAAATAATTTCCATTCTCCAGTTTCAGAATATGCAATGTCGAATCTGATGCTACGTCCACCATCCTGCCACCAGTTGTTTTTCGGAGCAATTAATCAGTCACAATCTTCGTTCACGTACAAATAATTCTACTCGCACTGGGCCCATAACCTGCTAGGTTTGTTGATAGGGCAGTGGAATTATACATTTAGTGTTGATACATACAGTTTATTATACCATATGTGAATATAAATGTTACACATTATCGTCCACCACAAAACACCAGCTTGTTCAGTGTGCACTCTCGACTGACTGACAACCCTCGCAACAGCCGTCGACACACGAAAACGTAAATCAAACAAGTGCACAGCACTGAACACGCTCGCTAGAGTGCACCACCAAAGCAAGGGTACAAACAACCCCTGGCGGTATACTTCAATACTACAAGACAACGTGCTTGTTTCGATCGCTGTCACACATGCACATACCGTACGTTAAAAATACAGGGTAAAGAAAAGAATGCCACACTTGGAAGTCGGCATGCAGTTCCTCGTCGAAATTCACGACGAAAGTTTCTCTAGCAAAACCTAGCCCCACCAATAGGTTCAATAGAAATGCGAGTTAAGGTACGAGACTCTGGCATAGCTGTAGCTGCGTGCAGCGTAGCCAAGAACAGGTGGCATGAGCTCGGCGTTGTGCCGGATGTGTCTCATTAGCTCAGTGGTACGAGGTAGTGCAGTGGATGCCGGTTATGCGGACTTACCGATGGTCGAGTCGCGTTCGAGGTAAAAAAAAAGAATTCAGTTAATGTATTAAATTGTATCCAATGTACACCTCCACAATGCAGTACATTATGTGTTGTGTTTTCATGAACTTCTTACAAACGTAAACGACCTTTTTGTTTCATCCATGGCACAAATAAAGCCAATAGAACCTAATAGTGGATACAGTAATATCGTCTTTACCCAATGAGGTACAAAAAAAGGTGTTCCGTAAAGAACATATATAGCCCAGTCATTTGGTGTTCAGAAGTGCCTGTTTCAAAAAAAAATTAGGGTAGAAGGTTTCTCGACGGATTCTTATGTTTTTCGGTGTGCTGAATCCGAATCTGAAGTTTGCCAACAAAAAAAATGACGGCTTCACTGTGAAAATCGCAAAAAAACCTAAAAATTTCGGACTTTTTTCACAAAATCGCTTATAAGATGAAAAATATGCAACCTAGTGAATTTCTCATTATTTACAAAATTAAAGTAGACAAAATTTCTTTCAAAATGCACTGGGCACTTTTAGTTTTTGAGTGCAGGGTATCGCCGCTAGAGCGCGCTGAAAAAGAGCGGTGTTTTGGCACTTAGGCAAAACGAGAGAAACTCAGCCCTAACTAGCCCCAGACACTTTCTGTTCGTGTTTCCTCCATAAATACGTGTTTTATTCATGTTCTATGCTGGTAACATGATTGAAAGTTCGTTGGAAAAAAATTTGATAAATTAATATATTCAAGTTATGTCCATCTGAACTTATCCACCTAATGGTAAAGTGTGAAAGTGATGAGGTGAGTAATGTAAAACAGTTTTTGTGATTTTTCACTCAACATCTCACCATGTCACACATATCTCACACATTCCTAATAGCCCAGTCAAATGGTAGTCTTGACCAAAAAAAAATAGGGTAGAAGGTTTCTCGACGGATTCTTATGTTTATCGGTGAGCTGAATCTGAATCTGAAGTTTGCCAACAACAAAAATGACGGCTTCAAGTGAAAATAGCAGAAAAAACTAAAAATTTCGGACTATTTTCACAAAATCGCTTATAAGTTGAAAAGTATGCTTCCTAGTGAATTTCTCATTTGTTACAAAATTAAAGTAGCCAACATTTCGTTCAAAATTCACTGGTCACTTTTAATTTTTGAGTGCAGGGCACCGCCGCTAGAGCGCGCTGAAAAAGAGCAACTTTTTGGCACTTAGGCAAAAACGAGAGAAACTCAGCCCAACTAGCCCCAGACGCTTTCTTATCATGTTTCCTCCATGAATACGTGTTTTATTCATGCTCTATGGTGGTTACAAGATTACGAAGCCCTTGAAAAACATTGCCCAATGAGTGGTAGGAATTCATAAAGGACCGATCAAGCCGTTTTATTATTTATTTAAAAATTAAATTAAATGAATATAATGAAAAGGAATGTAATTGCAATTAACTATTATTACATTACAATTGATTTCAATTCTTTAATTGAGCTTCCTCCTTTTTGGCCTTGATGGAGCAGCCTCCGGTTACCGATCAGAAGGTCCCGGTTGATCGCTACCGGTCGGTAACTCCACTGGAAAAGGAATTGTACAAATTATTGTCCACAATACTTTCAGGTGTCGAGTTGGAAAACTGTTCGAAACCCAGTGAAATAGGGTGTATTACAAACAGGCAGTTTACCTTCTGCTGAAGTCTCCGCTATCGTCGTTGGTGATTCGACCGAGATGGAATCGTCAGGATCCTCGGACAACTCTAAAAAAGAAATCGTACGAATACATTAGAGGGTGAAGTAAGCAGACCGCATTGGAATAAGGTGGTGTACAAACATGCTATTTACCTTGTGCTGATGTATCCAGGATTGTAGGTGGTGACTCAACCGGAGAAGGGTCATCAGGGTCACCTTCATTGTCGATGTCGCATGAGTTGTCAAGGTTCAGACAGTTTCCCTCGCAGATGGTACAAAGCCTAGAGCAATATAGACCCACACGTCGACAACCGCAGGTTCTTCGAGAGTCGCCTTTGCATTTGCAAGAGACCTTGCAGAGAAGCTTGTCAGGAGCTGGGGCCTTAGCTGTTCTCGTGGGGGTGAGGCCGTTCCTCGATGACTTCCTCCCCCACTGTTCTGGGTTGAGCTGATTGTCAGCCACTGCTGGATCTGGTGTTAAACTCGCAGAAAGTGCTCACGGGCTGCAGCTTCAGTGGGAGGGATCGAGGCCATGTTTCCGGTGACTTTATATGCTGTACTGAGGTACAGCTTGTACCTCAGTTCGTTTAGACGAGTGGTATGGTGGTCACCACCATATAAGGCCACTAGAAATTTTTCGCCAGCATTCACTAGCTCCTCGACTTGTGCTGTGGGTCCATGTAATGCTCATGGTAGTTTACAAGATCTGGGTTCTTCTTGAGGGTCTTCAAGAATTTCGTCTTACTCTGGTTGAACAAGGCGGATGTGGAGTCACAACCACTGACAGCGTGGAGGAATGAAATATGATGGCTCAGGGGCTCCTCTAGCGAGCTGCCAGGGCTATATAGCGTCAGTGGTACTTTTCCTTTTCCTGGTTTCAGGAAGAACACGTTAAGAGAAGTGCGGATGCCTATCATGATGACGAGAAGGTCAACATCTTCTCCCACCACTGCAACTGTGCCATGCGTGTAAGCTATGGATTGAGCCGTTCTTATGATCAGGGCATCAGCATCGTCAATGGCTTGTCGTGATTCAATCCCTGCCTCACTCAGAGGAGCTCTGTGGATCTACTCTTGTTCTTGTCGTTTGAAAGAAAGTTCGAGTTTGATCATCCAGAGGCTCCTCACAAATTGCACATTCACGACGCAACATTTTCGTCCCTCACATATTCACTAATATTAACATTAGTTCACTTGAAAACACTGAACGAACGGCAGAAATCCAAAGAAGAACGCTTAGCAGTCCCACGAGGAGGAGAGAGCAAACTAAACTAAACCCGAATGGCAGAGGAGTTGGCCGGAGGCATGTAGGGGGACCTGTCATGGACAGATGTGTCGGCAAAAAAGGGACCATTCCTATTGAGGGCTTGAGGGTGAACATTTCACACAAAGGGGAAACGACTCCGGTTTCACACTATCAATATATTAAATATATCTCTTTAGGAATGTGTGAGATATGTGTGACATGGTGAGATGTTGAGTGAAAATCACAAAAACTGTTTTACATTACTCACCTCATCACTTTCACACTTTACCATTAGGTGGATAAGTACAGATGACTTAACATGAATATATTAATTTATCAATTTTTTTTTCAACGAACTTTCAGTCATGATACCACCATAGAACATGAATAAAACACGTATTAATGGAGGAAACACGATTAGAAAGTGTCTGGGGCTAGTTAGGGCTGAGTTTCTCTCGTTTTTGCCTAAGTGCCAAAACGTCGCTCTTTTTCAGCGCGCTCTAGCGGCGATACCCTGCACTCAAAAACTTAAAGTGCCCAGTGCATTTTGAAAGAAATTTTGTCTGCTTTAATTTTGTAAATAATGAGAAATTCACTAGGTTGCAAATTTTTTAACTTATAAGCGATTTTGTGAAAAAAATCCGAAATTTTTAGGATTTTTTTGCGATTTTCACTGTGAAGCCGTCATTTTTTTTGTTGGCAAACTTCAGATTCGGATTCAGCACACCGAAAAACATAAGAATCCGTCGAGAAACCTTCTACCCTAATTTTTTTTGGTCAAAACTACCATATGACTGGGCTAATAGCCTACTTTCTCCTAAAGGCATGGGTATAGTTATAACTCTTTGCCCTTATCAAGGGGTATAATTGAATGTTGGTTGTGGTAGCTTGCTGAAATACAACGTGCTATACCGATATTATACGTTGATTGATTGAATCCTCACCTGCATTGTATATACACTCACTAATACAGCCATCACAATAACACATGTTATCAGACAAAATTGAACACACCCAATTATACTGGTTTAATGACAATGATGTCCATGCATCTCAAATGAAACTACATCAACAGCTTCCTAACCATATCCTTCCTCGTATAAAAGTGCACACACTAGTAAGCCTACAGACATCACAGTGACACGGGTTATCAGACAACTTCTACACACACCCACCCAAACAGGGCTAAAAGACCATAATTCCGCAAACACCCTAAAGAATCAACAACAAAAACAACAACAGCAATAGACTCTATCGCGGATCAAGGTCAACGAATATTAATCGCTGTAGTAGAGTGTTGAAATATGTGGTGTTTTAAGTATATTATATAATATTTTCGATTGCAAATACACACTATATATGCTTAAAATTATAACGTGTGGGTAGTTATAAATCAATAAATGCTAAAAACAAAAACAAAACAAAAACAAAACAAAAAAACAGAAAGAAAAATATTTGAACCTGCTGGGATTTGATCCACGAACCTCAAGACTATGAGTACTGGTCATTAACACTACACCACATATGCCGTATACTATTACTTGGTTAACAACTGGTTTATTATAACTCGATGATAATATGCCTTGCAACCAACGATTTCATTAGCGTTTTCTGCCGTTTCTATAAACCATTTGCTACCTCTGTATCAAAGGCGGTTCGATTTGGTTTCGTTGTGTTTGAATTGTTCAGCACATTCCTAGAAGGATATAAAGTTACGAAGTTACGAAACTATATGGATTTACGAGCAAATAGCGGCCATTTTGAGCCAACAGGACGGCATGGACAAGCACGATATGGCACGGTCAGCCTGAAGCGTTAGTCACTACTGCGGTTACATATTCTATTTTAAATGCTAATATCCTACCAGTCACCTCCTTGGGGACAGTTTAAAGTTAAACCTCCCTATGAACGATGAGCGTATTTGGTAAGGCCAGGCCTGGTTGAATCGTACGTTACTGTTAGGCTATAATACTTGCATGATTCATATATCCGCCATCTTGAAACTATTTGGCTGACGACCTTGTAGTTTGGGCAAAAGACGGTTCCCACATTAAGGTATATTGTTGCAAAATTTGGTAGAGATCGGATGATTAGGTTAGTCGTAATTTGATGATGATAATTGTTGTTTTAAGGGGCCTAACATCTAGGTTATCGGCCCAATAGTCGTAGTTTGATTTAAGCTCAGAATATTTGGGTGGGCGCCATTTCTTTTATGTTATGATGGCGGTTATGTACAACATGACACTGAGTTGTCCCTTGCTAGTGCTACCTCTGTATCAAAGGAGGTTCGATTTGGTTTCGTTGGGTTTGAATTGATAGAGGGGATCGATTTCCACACATACACCACCACCATCATCAAACTATTAAGCTGATGACCATGTAGTTTGGTCAAATGACGCTTCTCTCATGAAGGTATGTGCTTTTCAATATTTGGTAGAGATCAGATGATTAGGTTAGTCGTAATTTGATTTAAGCTTTGAACATTTGGTTGGCAGCCATTACGTTTCCGTCAAGATGGCGGCGATATAAAACATGACCCTGAGGTGCCCATTCCTAGTGCTACCTCTGTACCAAATTTCGTTCAATTCGGTTTCACCGTGTTTAAATTGATAGGCTGGGGACAGACATACCAAAGCACACAGACACACGATTTTTGGCCCTGTGTAGATCTCATAAGTCTACTTTCACTTTTTGCAAAAATCGAAAGTAGGCTAAAAAAACAATCGGGTAGACTACACTAGATTGCTCATTTTGCTACGCACACTAATTTCATACTGTACGTTTGACGTCCAGTCTTATTTTCACAGAGCCAGTACGTACACGTACGAGCAACGTTCACTTCACAGATGTTCAAATCGACCAATGTCATGTGTTAGGCTGTTGTCATGTAACAAAATGATGTCCTGCTTATAAATGCAAATTAACGACGGGAAATAGGGAACTGACGTCACAAATGAAAACCGACCTGAAGTAGATTCGAACCGTAGCTCCAAAGTGGATGACGGTTTGATAACCCAGCAGTCTACTCTGTGAGCTACGGCTGCGGATACGGTAGTGTGGGGTGATAGACATTCCTCTGTACCTTCAGATGCGCTGCAGGATGTGACAGTGTTGCCAGCTTCTCGTTTTCATACTTGTGTTTTCAAACTGCACCCGTTCCGATTTTGCTATAGAAACTTTTGTCTTGCATTTGGATGAGGAGTCGCATGCCGACCTCTAAGTGCGGCATTTGTTTCTTCCTCCTGTATGTCTCGTAAATACAATATGATGGATCCCAATAATTAGAAATGATGGTTGTTGCTGTTGATGCTTCATATACGGCCTTGGCACATAGCCTATTGGTGTGTATTGAATTTGTCTGATACCTGTGTTTCTGAGGCGACAGTATCATTGTGTAACTATAATATTAGTACGGTACGGTCAAAGACTGAGTAGGAGGCTCGGACCTTGAATAATTATAGTATTTTTAAGAAGGAGTTTGAAAAATCCCGAGGAATGTGCTCAGGTTGGCCCCTGTCAGTGCCGGGATTAGAATCTCTGATCTTTGACCTTATAGCAGCCAATTTCAATTATGGAGAAAGGTGGACCGGGTTCGATTCCCGGTCAATGCATGTGAGATTTTCGAAGTGAAATGCCATGTCCTGTGGTTCGGATTCCACGTAAAAAGGAGGTCCCGTGGCTCATGATCTAGAGATTGACGGACACGTTAAACTACAAGCTTCCTTCCTTTCCTTTTCAATTATGGAGAGATCATTAAGGCGCTGGTGGAAATCGATACGGTTGTTTTAAGGGGCGGATCAGTCAGGTCATCTGCCCCTCAAATCAACCTGCAATAAAAAAGAAGTTCATTTTTATAAACGTACTATATATGGAAAGTGCCAAAAGAAAAATAATTTGAATTCTGCAAATCGGGTAATAACGAAAAAGTCTGACGAACTGATTTAGTCCTGTACAGCGTCCGGCACCACACACTGTTCTTCGCGGCGAAAGAAGTGAGCACGTGGAGTGAAGCTCTCTCTCTTAAGGGGCGGATCAGTCAGGTCATCTGCCCCTCAAATCAACCTGCAATACAAAAGGAGTTCGTTAAAAATATACTATATATGGAAAGTGTCAAAAGAAAAATAATTTGAATTCTGCAAATCGGGTAATAACGAAAAAGTCTGACGATCTGATTTAGTCCTGTACAGCGTCCGGCACCACTCACTGTTCTTCGTGGCGAAAGAAGTGAGCACGTGGAGAGAAGCTCTCTCTTTTGTAACTCTTTCTTGCTGCACGAAGATAATTTTATGAACCTGCTCTGCACCTTAATACTGGTGAGTGAAATATTTTAAGGGTTGTTCGTTGTTAACCATATGTTAATGAAAGTATGTGGATGACGGCATAGCTTTTGTTTAAATGTGTTACGTATGATGACCCGTTAAAGTTTTACGTGTTGGGCAACCAGTATCGGACAAGTTTCCGCACACAGTATCGGACAAAGGTACCCGAAGGTTTCTTGCCAATTCTTACAATACCTTCGTTTGTTTCAGACAAATATGGGGGGAGAAATGGGAAGCTGGATGATGGCAAACATGAAATTAGCAATTGATAAAGTAAGAGGGGGCAAAATTAGCATTAGGAAATCAAGTGAGCAGTTCTGTGTCCCTAAAAGTACATTCGGTGACAGATTGAAATCAATTTCTTCGGGGAAAGAGGCACAAATGAAACCTGCCATGGGTGCATTTAAAAGCACGTTTTCTTATCAGCAAGACGCTGATTTAAACATGTTTAGATAATGCTTAGAACTGAATTAATGTCACAATTATGTAATAATTTAATTTCTATGCTAATGTTTGGAAACCTTTTCCCTTAATTTATTATTATATTATATACAAAGCACACTGTGAACATAAGGCATGTTGACCTGAATTTACAAGTCTTTGGCGTAATTGGCGAAAAAAGCCAGGCAGACACTGAATTTTGATTGCGAAACAACCGACTGCATAATTTGTAGTGAGAATTTCAGTGACGACTGGATCCTGTGCAACATATGCAAAGGTTGGGCCCGTTTCCCAGCCTTTAAGGGAAACTTCCTTGTTATCAATGTGACATAATATGTCACACATATTATGTGTTAAAAAGTAATGTGGATATACTGTACATACATTAGTGTAATAATAGAATAATCTTACAATATTGAGATTGTCCGATACTGTGTGCCTTGTTTTTAAATTGTGAAAAATGTGAGATTTATAAATATTTTAAATTCTTTGATATCAGTATATAATGTAGAAAGATGATTTGCTACATTGAAACAGAATCAAATCAAGTTTTCAAAAATAATTTTTAATTTTAATTTGACCCTTTCCTTAAGTTATTATACGAAAATAGCAGCCAAGTTTACACAGCCATATCCATGAAGTAGTTTTCTACTTACAGTATTATCCAAACTTACTACATTGAGGTCATCCATAAGATACGTTCGCTCGATCGATGGGGGTCTGCACGAAAATTACACAGTCTATTACGTTACCACGGCAATTGTACTACAGCGTTTATTACGCTGTTTATTAAAAACTGTCACATAATAGCCTAATTACACAATCATTACATCAAATTACATACCTGTTATCTTATCTAGGGGCACTTCTTTCAGGATATCCTATTACTCTATCTAGCCTTAGTATTTTTTTCAGTATCTACTGTACTGCCTAGAACATTGATAATTTTTTTTCTGCGTCAGAAACTATCCCAATTTCAACGACGCTGGGCCGTATGTGGAAGCGACCATGTTCTTTGATCTGTTTTAAACATAGTGATTTAGAAAGATTCTCACCAATGCAGCGTGCTTCAATTCGTCTAAGAAGCAAACAATTTTAAGATTGCATTTTCTTTCTGTATACGCAAAGGAGAAAATATATATGAATGGTATATAGGTATATTCAGGCACTTTTTGAGTTATTTTAATAATCGTATCTAGGGACATTTTAGCCCATTTTCATCTTATGGAATATATGCTTAAGCTAATAGATTACAATTGGTTTGTGTGTATGCGTGTCCTTAATAATGTTTGATTGGCTTGAGCGATGTCAATAATGTTTGTTACGGAATTGGTACTACCCCGTCTGACCTTGACCGTGCCTTTCAAATGTTGATAAATGTCACCAATTCAACATGATGGCCTTGCGAAATATTTGACTTGGTCTCGATATCCGAAACTATGATTGCAATCAAACTGAAATATTTTGTGGTGGTAAAGGACTATTAAGTACTGTACACACAGAGTTATTCACGTAAAGTGTTACACCCGTTCCAGTTATGTACGGTTTTAGACGGAACGTAAAGAGCTGGAACAGTACAGCAGCATTTCCCAAAATGTGTGTACAGACTATTACAGAACTATTAGGGGAAGGTATCTCAGTATCGGTCACTTAAGCTTCTTTTTGGCGAAAGTCAATGTGTGCAATGTACAATTATAGCGCGTTGGCTTACAAGTGAAAAAACACACCAAGTCCGAGAACACGTTCTTGAGAAGACGAAATGTAGTATCCTAATGTAGGCCAACAGCTCATTGTTCTCCTACTTAGTGTGTTTCTCTTGTAAGCCGACGAGCGCACCTCAATGAAAGAAGAGGAAGAGTTTTGGCATAACTGGACGAGCTGTCTCAGAATTAGACTGGAAATCAAAGTTATTCCTGAGCAGTGCCAAATATGAAAATACTGACTGCAGTCGAAATTATCAGTGGAGGCAAATGCCTCCATACATCCTCTCCATGTGAATGGTCTACCACATTTCTCTAGTACCTATAATAGGCATTGCCCATAGACGAGGCGTTTTGTTACTCACATTGTCGGCTTATTATAAAAAATATATATATTTTATCTCTATGAAACTTCAACAGATACCCCGTGCTGTAGCAGCTAGCATTCTTGGCTGTCGCCTCGGAGGTCCGAGTTCGATTTCCAGCTCTGTAAGGAAATTACATCTGGTATGAGGGATGGAACGGGGTACACTCAGGCTCGTGAGGCAAAGCTGACAACAGGTTGATTCGATTCCCCATCAACCATCCTGGGAGTGGTTTTCCGTGGTTTCCCCACTTATACTCCAGGAAAATACCGGGATTGTTCCTAAATTAAGGTCACGACCACCTCCTTCCCAATTCTCATCTGAATTACAACTACAAACACTAAGACAACCATCACAATAACGAAGGTTATCAGATAAATTCCACACACACCCAAGCACATGGGGCTACATGACCACGATGTTGCATTGCCCCTAAAATAATCAACAACAACAACGTTCTTTAAATCCTTTCTTAATGTTTACGTCCATAATGCCCGGAATGGTTCACGCGATGCAACAAAGGAGGAACTAATAACTGGGACACACGTTCAAGCTCCATGGCCCGTGGTTGCTCTCCACGGTCCTGATCGTGGGGGATGGCCCCAGAACAGTCGGTGTTACAGAGTAGGCTTGCGCATAATAGTTCGCGGCTGGGAGCGATCAGTTTAGTTCGCAGCTCCTTAGCGAACTAGTTCGCTCTTTTAGTTCGTTAGGTCCCATCTCGAATTCCCTGTAGGACAGATCGTTCGCTCGCCGTGCTGCTGACACTGCACGTGCTCTTTGTTTGCTATAGCAGTCTGTCACCACTGATGACTCGTCACCAGTGATTGCTCATTCACATTGCTCTCGTTTCAAGCAATACTGTAAGCTACTGTAACAGTTACTGTGCAGTTCGTGTATTAGATATTGACATGTTGCGTGTGTAATGTGTTTTACATTTTGATATTCGAAGATTAAAAAAATACAAAAATATGAGTATTGAAACATTTGTGAAATTCCTTATTCCTTCCTTATTTCCTTATATTCCTTGTAGGAACATAGGGTAGCTACAAACTTCTTCCATCTCACTCTATTGTTGGCCATCCTTTTAATTAGGGTCCATGTCTTTCCTTCTGAGAAAACTTCTCTTTCTATTGTTTATAAAGCCAAAAGTCGTCATTTGTTTATCATCAGGGGCGGATCTAGGGGAGGGCGAGGAGGGCGACCGCCCAGGACACCGCGGTCCGGGAGGCCCCGTGCCATGGATTGTTTTAAATTTAATTGATAATTTTTTTGTACTTTTCAAACTTTCGAACTAATTTATAATTCATATTCTTTTATCAGTGCAGCTATGACCTCCCGTGCCCGTGTAGCAAGTTTATATTACAGTGAAATGATAGAAGACTTCAGCCGGGAAAAAAGTCGCAAAGTATTATTTTTATATTTCATAGTTTACATAATCTTCTTCAATGGGACTTAAAGGTTTCTTTCATATTATTAAAAAAATGTACTGTAGTGTATTCAAAATATTGTAACTATTCTTTATTTTATTATTAATACAAAACTATTTTCCATTTGATTTGATTTTTTTATTTCCTATTGTTGTGGGCCCCACCTTATCATACCGCCCAGGGCCCCGCAAGGCCTGGATCCACCACTGTTTATCATTAGTGAAATACCGGTACCGTACCTAAAAGAATAACAGTATGGACGATGTGTTCGTAGAAGCATACACTTATTATTCTCTTTATCTTTTTTTCTCGCGTGGGGCCGATAACCTAGATGTTAGGCCCCTTAAAACAACAATTACCATCATCATTTTTCGCGTGTATCGGCGCGTCACTATCCGATTCCATTTCCTACTTGTCACTAGGTGATGATTAGACGTACCCCGCCCCCCGCAATTTTCATTTCTTACTTGCTTCGTGATATTCATTATTTGGCTGCTCTGAAACCGTTGAGTACATTATCTTTATGGCATGAATGGGAGGAATAGGTTTTTTTAGTTCAGAGTTTTTGTCCATAGAAGTTCGCTTTTCTTTGTGAATCATCGTCATAATGTTCATTTCTTAAAAACAGGTAAAAGTAGTTGTATCACCATGTATCGAGAAAAATAAATATCAACTAGTTCATTCAAATGGTAATGTTAATCCAGTTCGCCGATTTTCTAAATAATTGGACATACAAATAATCCAAAATGACTAACTTAAATAAAACTGTGGAATTATCCCTATATCTACATCAGTTAACTATCAGTAACTAATATTTATGAACCGCCACTGGATTAAATTACAAATATAAGGTAGTTACTACTATTAGCGTGTTAGTTCGCTAAGGAGCTGCGAACTAAACTGATCGCTCCCAGCCGCGAACTATTATGCGCAAGCCTACTAGTAGTGTGTTATACTGTTATTATAATAAACCAACATTGAACAATCGCCGCGCCAAAATTTGACAATCTTGTCACTAACAATAGATACACTCAATCAACTGAACTGACAACAAAACAAAGAGCATGCGATTGTGCAATGAGTGTTGACGTGACGAGCTGACGAGCTACGGCGGACCCGCGCTCTCGCGCAGTTACAAGTCGGTCAGCGGAAAAAGAGCGAACGAACTAACACGTGAGGGATCTGGGAACTAGTTCGGTAGTTCGTCTGTGGGGCCCACTCTTCCGAACTAGTTCGTTCGCGAACTACACAAGACTATTACAGAGCTCCACTGCTTGTAGATTTAGAAATTAAGTCCTGATTGAACCGTTGCGTTGTGTTAAAGGTTGTGCCTCTTCGGTAAAATCGGCTGAGGACATGCGCCGTATGTTTGACAACAGTGCACAACTTTTGAATTTCAAATGAAGTGCTTTATCTGGTTTCTCCAACGAAATGTGCAGGGCGCCTCCGAAGTGTAGCTGAGAAGATTAGCATGCATCATCCGGTCTTATGAGGACTGGCCACCAGCTGTGTGCGCGACAATGCTGCGCAGTTGACTACTCTGATAGGCTGTAACACTGCCGGGTGCCAGCTTCCGGTGCAGCAAGCGATACTTCAACTGCTAGACCGCTTTCATCTGGACCTTCAACATGTGAGTACAGTCAAGCTCTTTCGACATCAGCTCCGTGCAATCTGCTTGATGATAACATGTGCTAGTGTCTTTATTGGTAGTTAGGAATTAGGATAAGGAAGGAGATAGCCAGTACCTTACGCTCGGTCACATCCCGGCATTTGCCTGGAGTAGAAGTGGGAAACCTCGGGAAACCACATCTAGGATGGCTGAGGTAGGAATCGGACCCACATCTTCTCAGTTGACTGTCGAGGCAGGAGTGAACCACTGAATACCACGTCTTGGATGGCTGAGATGGGAATCGAACCCACATCTCCTCTGTTGTTCTCTCGAGGCTGAGTGAATTTGTTGGAGCTCTCAGATCAGAATTAAATTTCTTGGCAGAGCCGGAACCCCAGGGAAGCGGTTCAATTGTAGAAAGAATCACTGGAATACTCACTCATATTCATAACAAATACACAGATCGCCTCGTTGTGTACTGACTCGCGCTACTGGCTGCCCCCACCCCAAAGCCTCTAAGGTACCGGGTTTAATTCCCAGCATTGCCAAGAAATTTAAGTCTGGTTTGAGGACTGGAACGAGGTAGGATTACTAAGATGTGGTGGATTCGACTGCCCTGCTCAGTCATCCTAGAAGTGGATTTCCGTAGTCTCCTACTTCTACTCTGGGCAAACATCATCGGGGTGTACCTATTTAAGGCCCGGACAGCTACTTCTAAATCCTACCCCTAATTATAAACACTTGTACAGATTACAGGGTACACAATAACAAAGATTATCAGACCTATTCTACACACACCCAAGTACAAGAGGCTACTTGTGGTAGATAACCAAGGTGGCACAAACCCTCTAAATGAGACAATAAGCTATTCAAACATATGAGTCACATTCTAGTTTAGACGTACGATTTAGATTGTTGTCGATTAATTTAGCGACTTGTGACGTCGTGGTCATGAAATTTCACGATGGCGGCTGAGTGTTATATCCACTTTGGTAAATTTATCACTAACGCTACTGATGCCTCCAATATAATACTCCTCTAATACCAAGTTTCGTCTTAATGTGCAATTATTTCCTGCGTTACTAATGTGTATATTTTAATAATATGCCTAGCAGCCATCTTTAAAATATGTAATCACTGTTCTTTTGTTTTGGAAAATGTCTGACAACCTATATCACTGTGATGGTTGCACTAAATTGTGCATTTGTAATTTGGGTTAGGATTGAGAAGGAGGTGACCGTGGCCTATAGGGTTAGGCCTATTTGTTTATATATTCCATAATTTCAAGATGGCCCCTGCGCGCTAGATATAGTGTAACATTCTTATGAGTAATGCTAGCGAGGGTTTTTAAGTGGTACTAACCACAGCCCAAATTTCACGCTAGTTTTAATATATCGTAAGTTAATAATATTCAAATTTTAAGAATACATCCAGCCATCATCGTGAATGTGTGGCGTCGCTGTTCTTTTAACTTGGTCACAGGAACACACTTATAAGATTCTGCATTACTATTTATATTCGTTACTGTAGATTCAAAATAATGTCAATTATTCATTCAGTGTATTCAGTGTGTTATCATCATCCAGCAAGGTCTCTTATATGGTACATCTTTCTTACTAAGTTTTGTTTCACTGCATAATTTTATTACTTTCTGAATTATTCATTATTACGTTCTAATAGCATGCCCAGCCACCATCTTGAAAATTTGGAGTCACTGTCATTTTGCTTTGGGCATACGGTGCCACATATAAAGTATGTATCTTATCAGTAAATTTCGTTACTGTACCTCTGAAATATAGACATATACAGGGTGTTTGAAAAAGAACTCTCTAGTTTTAATGTGTCCTAGAATATGTACAAAGTGACATACACTATTCTAGTTTGTGGTGTGTGATTCATCAACTCTCTAAGTTTGGATTTTATCAGTAGGTTTTATTTCATGTAACAGTTACAATTTTTAGGGGCGCAATTAAGTCTTTTACGTACAGCATCATACACAGTACCTTTAGGCACTCCTAATTGTAGATTACGTCTGACCAATGACTTCTTCGGCTCCGAACACACGAAACACGGATCTGTTCAACAACATTTTCATAAGTTCTCGGTCTACCTGGTGATTTTGCTTTTAAAACACTACCGGTTTCTTTGAAAGACTTTAGCCAATGATGGATAGTTTTTGCTGTAGGTGGTTCACGTCTAAAATTACGTTGCACTGTTATAACTGACTCAGTTTTCACAAGCCAAATAGCACACTGCGCTTTCTATTGCGGAGTACACATTGCTACTGAGTTGCTCTGCACTGCACTGGAACAGAGGAATCAAACACTGGGGCCGTCTCAAGGTCAAGCAGACCTGCCAATTGCAGGGGAGTCAAACTTGGAGAGTTGATGAATCACACACCACAAACTAGAATAGAGTATGTCACTTTGCACAGATTCTAGGACACATTAAAACTAGGGAGTTCTTTTTCGAACAACCTGTATTTTAAATTATGAAATTTCAGGATGGCCACTGCGCGCTATATTCAGTTTGATTAATTTATTACTAACGCTACTGAGGCCTACTATATCGGGCCATGCAGCCCAACTAACGCGTTTTGTCAGGAAGGTCAATATTTCTCAGCTTGCATCCCTTATGGTACTAATGCACTGCAAGCATACCCCGTAAACGACACTGAACACTATTGTTTTTCCCTCATTCATATTATTCGAACATAGAGGGAAAACAATAGTGTTCAGTATCGTTTGAGGGATATGCTTGTAGTGCATCTGTACCGTACAAGATGCAAGCAGGGAAATATCGACCTTCCTGACAAAACGCACGTTAGTTGGGCTGCATAAAACAATATTATTAAGGGCAGCTGATTCACCTGGTATATTACTCCTCTCCAACCAAGTTTCGTCTTAACTGTATGATTATTTCCTGTGTTACAAATTTGTCTATTTTAATAATACGCCTAGCCGCCATCTTGAAAATAAGGAGTCACTGTTCTTTTGCTTTGCTCATTCAAAGTGGCTAAACATGTTCAACCGTATTACCAAATTTCAATATTATAGCTCTAAGATTTGGAGAGTTACTTTTTGTTTAGATTTTTGAAAATGATTTTTTAAAGTTGCTCAGTATCATAGCTATTTGAGCTGATAACCTAAATGTTGGCTCCCTTAAAACAATAGTATGATAGCATTCTGAGCTAATAACCTAGATGTTGGGCTCTCTTAAAACAACAGTATCATAGCTATCTGAGCTAATAACCTAGATGTTGGGCTTTCTTAAAACAATAGTATGATAGCTATCTGAGCTAATAACCTAGATGTTGGGCTCTCTTAAAACAATAGTATGATAGCTATTTGAGCTAATAACCTAGATGTGGGGTTCTCTTAAAACAACAGTATGATAGCTATGTGAGCTAATAACCTAGATGTTGGGCTCTCTTAAAACAACAGTATGATAGCTATGTGAGCTAATAACCTAGATGTTGGGCTCTCTTAAAACAACAGTATGATAGCTATGTGAGCTAATAACCTAGATGTTGGGCTCTCTTAAAACAACAGTATGATAGCTATGTGAGCTAATAACCTAGATGTTGGGCTCTCTTAAAACAACAGTATCATAGCTAATAACCTAGATGTTGGGCTCTCTTAAAACAACAGTATCATAGCTATGTGAGCTAATAACCTAGATGTTGGGCTCTCTTAAAACAACAGTATCATAGCTAATAACCTAGATGTTGGGCTCTCTTAAAACAACAGTATCATAGCTATGTGAGCTAATAACCTAGACGTTGGGCTCTCTTAAAACAACAGTATCATAGCTAATAACCTGTATGTTGGGTTTTCTTAAAACAACAGTATGATAGCTATCTGAGCTAATAACCTAGATGTTGGGCTCTCTTAAAACAACAGTATCATAGCTATGTGAGCTAATAACCTAGATGTTGGGCTCTCTTAAAACAACAGTATCATAGCTAATAACCTAGATGTTGGGCTCTCTTAAAACAACAGAATCATAGCTAATAACCTAGATGTTGGGCTCTCTTAAAACAACAGTATCATAGCTAATAACCTGTATGTTGGGTTTTCTTAAAACAACAGTATCATAGCTATGTGAGCTAATAACCTAGATGTTGGGCTCTCTTAAAACAACAGTATCATAGCTAATAACCTAGATGTTGGGCTCTCTTAAAACAACAGTATCATAGCTAATAACCTAGATGTTGGGCTCTCTTAAAACAACAGTATCATAGCTAATAACCTAGATGTTGGGTTTTCTTAAAACAATAGTATGATAGCTATGTGAGCTAATAACCTAGATGTTGGGCTCTCTTAAAACAACAGTATCATAGCTAATAACCTGTATGTTGGGCTCTCTTAAAACAATAGTATGATAGCTATGTGAGCTAATAACCTAGATGTTGGGCTCTCTTAAAACAACAGTATCATAGCTAATAACCTAGATGTTGGGCTCTCTTAAAACAATAGTATGATAGCTATGTGAGCTAATAACCTAGATGTTGGGCTCTCTTAAAACAACAGTATCATAGCTAATAACCTAGATGTTGGGCTCTCTTAAAACAATAGTATGATAGCTATGTGAGCTAATAACCTAGATGTTGGGCTTTCTTAAAACAATAGTATGATAGCTATGTGAGCTAATAACCTAGATGTTGGGCTCTCTTAAAACAATAGTATGATAGCTATCTGAGCTAATAACCTAGATGTTGGGCTCTCTTAAAACAATAGTATGATAGCTATCTGAGCTAATAACCTAGATGTGGGGTTCTCTTAAAGCAACAGTATGATATCTATCTGAGCTAATAACCTAGATGTTGGGTTCTCTTAAAAGTATATGATAGCTATCTGAGCTAATAACTTAGATGTTGGGCTCTCTTAAATCAATAGTATGATAGCTATCTGAGCTAATAACCTAGATGTGGGGTTCTCTTAAAGCAACAGTATGATATCTATCTGAGCTAATAACCTAGATGTTGGGTTCTCTTAAAAGTATATGATAGCTATCTGAGCTAATAACCTAGATGTTGGGCTCTCTTAAAAGTGTATGATAGCTATGTGAGCTGATAACCTAGATGTTGGACTCTCTTAAAACCGCTGCATTATAGCTATCTGAGCAGATAACCTAGATTTTGGGCTCCCTTAAAACTGTATGAAAGCTATGTGTGCTGATAACCTAGATTTTGGGCTCCCTTAAAACTGTATGAAAGCTATGTGTGCTGATAACCTAGATGTAGGGCTCTCTTAAAACAACTGTATGATGGCTATGTGTGCTGATAACCTAGTTGTTGGGCCCTCTTAAAACAACTGTATGATGGCTATGTCTGCTGATAACCTGGATGTTAGGCTCTCTTAAAACAACTGTATGATGGCTATGTGTGCTGATAACCTAGATGTAGGGCTCTCTTAAAACTGTATGAAAGCTATGTGTGCTGATAACCTAGATGTAGGGCTCTCTTAAAACAACTGTATGATGGCTATGTGTGCTGATAACCTAGATGTAGGGCTCTCTTAAAACAACTGTATGATAGCTATGTGTGCTGATAACCTAGTTGTTGGGCCCTCTTAAAACAACTGTATGATGGCTATGTCTGCTGATAACCTGGATGTTAGGCTCTCTTAAAACTGTATGATAGCTATGTGTGCTGATAACCTAGCTGTTGGGCCCTCTTAAAACAACTGTATGATGGCTATGTGTGCTCATAACCTGGATGTTAGGCTCTCTTAAAACTGTATGATAGCTATGTGAGCTGATAACCTAGTTGTTGGACTCTCTTAAAACAACTGTATGATGGCTATGTGAGCTGATAACCTAGTTGTTGGGCCCTCTTAAAACAACTGTATGATGGCTATGTGAGCTGATAACCTGGATGTTAGGCTCTCTTAAAATTGTATGATAGCTTTGTGAGCTGATAACCTGGTTGTTGGACCCTCTTAAAACAACTGTATGATGTCTATGTGAGCTGATAACCTAGTTGTTGGGCCCTCTTAAAACTACTGTATCATAGCAACCTGAGCTGATAACCTTGATATAGGGCTCTCTTAATAAAACTGTATCATAGCTATCTGAGCTGATAACGTAGATGTCGGGCTCTCTTAAAACTGTATGATGGCTATGTGAGCTGATAACCTAGTTGTTGGGCCCTCTTAAAACTGTATGATAGCTATGTGAGCTGTTAACCTAGATGTCAGGCTCTCTTATAACAAATGTATCATAGCTATCTGAGGTGATAATCTAGATGTTTGGCTCTCTTAAAACAACTCTTTCTTAACTATCATTGTTCCATTTGACTGTGATGGGGAGGGTCCATTTGAGTGTGACTGGTGAAAGTTACTCTGTTTATTAGTGTTAGTATTTTGTTGTTGGTTGAACGTATGTATTTTTTGGTAGGTAGAATGTTAGTATTTACCCATTAGTAGAATTATAATATCTTTTGTTTGCACAATTTTGGTATTTTATTGTTATTAGAATTTCAGTTTTTTTTTCTAGAATGTTAGTATTTTTATTACCTTATTCTGAAGGGGAGTAGCAGCCTTTCAGAGTAAATCAATTATTTGCTTGTCCTATAGGCGGTTAAGACATTGATAATATAAGCCAAATAATGGCTACACTGCGTTCTGCTTCACGGCTGAAAGCAACGGAAAACTAGAGCCGTAATGCTATTCCCGAGGATATGCACCTCTCTATGCATAATTACAATTGATGATGGCCGCCTCTCTTCTAAAATTCCAATCCGGAGGTAGCTTAGTACCCCGTTCAGATCCCCGGGAGGAGACTACTCAAGAGGTGGGTTAACATCCGATAAATTAAAAAGAAGAAATCTGATATTCTATGGATCAGAGCATGGAATATTGGAAGTCTGATAGGCAGTCGAAGGTTAGAAAACTTAGAAAACAAATTGATAGGTTGAGGTTGGATTTGGTTGGGATTTGTGAAATGCGCTGGCGGGAAGAACAGGACTTTTGGTCAGGAGACTATAGGATCTTTAGCACTAAATCAAGTGATGGCGAAGCAGGGGTAGGTCTCATATTGACTAGGAAACTTGGACAGTGGGTAGATTATTATGAACAATATAGTGAACAGATAATTGTAGCTAAAATCATTACAAAACTTTAGTGCACCACAGTGGTACCTGTCAAGCTGATGATGAAGATGTTGAACAAGTCTACGAAGAAATAGATGAAATTCTGAGGTATATCAAGTGGGATGAAAATGTTATCGTAATGAGAGATTGCAATGCTGTGGTAGGAAAAGGAAGAGAAGGGAAGATAGTAGGAGAATTCGGATTAGGTGAAAGGAATGATCGAGGAAGCAGGCTGATGGAAGTCTGCACCGAGATTGAGTTGGTCATAGCTAACACCTTATTCAATAACCACAATAGAAGAATATACACATGGATGAGACCAGGAGATACAGGGCGTAACCAAATCGACTTCATTATGGTCAAGCAGAGATTTCGAAAACAGATATTGGATTGCAATACATATCCCGGTACTGACATAAACTCTGACCACAAACGGGTTGTTATGAAAAGCAGACTTAAGTTGAAGAGACTGAAGAAAAGTCAAAAGCCAAGAAGGTGGGCAATAGACAGACTGAAATAGAAGGACGTGAATAAAAGATTGAAGACTAGTATAAAGGGAGGACTAATGAAAAACCCTGAACATTCTTCAATTTCAGAGGAATTGAAGAATGAAATAACAAAATCGGTAGGAAAGATGGAATAAGTAGAAAACCGTGAATCACTCAGGATGTACTAAAACTAATGGTCGAAAGGCGAAAGCACAAGAATGTTAGAGATGAAGGAGGGAAAGCAGAATACAGACGTCTGAGAAGTGAGGTTAACAAGAAAAGCACGGAAGCAAAAGAAGAATGGTTAAAAGAGAAATGTGCAGGTATATAAAATTGTTTGAAATTAGGAAAAGTAGCTACAGCTACAGAGATGGAAAGCTTGCATAGAGTGTTTATATAAGGGAAAGGAGATTGAGAATCTTGTCATGGAAAGGGAAGACAAAATTGATGAGGATGGAAAAGGAGATTTAATATTGAGATCAGAATTTGACGAAGCATTGGAAGACTTTAGCAGGAACAAAGCATCAGATATAGATGAGAAACCGATTGAGTTGCTACGGTGCATAATTGAGGAAGGTATGATCAGCTTATTTCACTTGGTGTGTCAGATTTATGAGGCAGCTGAGGTACCCTCTGATTTTAAGAAGAGTGTTATCATCCTTATACCGAAGAAAAAGGAGCTGACAAATGTGAAGATTACCGTACAATCAGCTTGAATACTCATGCTTCAAAGATCCTGACTAGAATAATTTACAAGAGGATGGAAAGACAGATAGAAAGAGAGTTGGGTCAAGACCAGTTTGGCTTCAGGAGAAACGTAGGAACAAGGGAGGTAGAAGGTAGAATAAGGAAAGATATGAGCACGTTCATGGCATTTGTGGACTTAGAAAATGCTTTTGATAACGTTGATTGTAGTAAGTTGTTTGGCATTTTGGAAACGATTGGAATAAAGTACAGGGATAGGAGGGTGCTCTACAATCTATACAGAAACCAGACAACTGTTATTAGAGCCGAAGGACATGAGAGAGAAGCTGGTATTCAGAAAGGTGGTGTAAGGCATGGCGGCAACTTATCACCCATACTTTTCAAACTATACATTGAACAAGCAATGAAGGATATTGGAGAAAAATTCCAAGTAGGAGTAAAGAATCAAGGAGAAATAATTTCAACTCTGAGATTTGCTGATGACATCGTCATCTTATCTGACACAGAGGATTTGAATGAGTTTTTAAATGGTGTGGTTTCTGTCTTGAGGAAAGATTTCATGATGAAAATTAAAATTTAAAAACAAATCTATTGGAATGCTGCCGAAAAAATCAGAAACCTCGATGGACGTCAATTGTTAGGTGAAAAGCTAAAGGAAATAGGAGACTTCTGTTACTTAGGAAGCAAAATAACCAGTGATGGGCGAAGCAAAGAGTGTATAAAAATCGGTTGTCACAGGCAAGGAAAGCTTTCCTACAGAAAAGGAATCTGTTGACATCGACTATAAGGAAAGATATTAGGAAGTCATTTTTGAAAGCTTTTGTCTGGGGCGTGGCACTCTATGGAAGTGGAACTTGGACTGTTTGGGCAGCAGAAGAAATGAGTATTGAAGCGCTTGAATTGTGGTGCTACAGGAGAATGATGAAGATCAGATGGGTAGATAGGGTAACAAACGATTAAGACGAGTGGGAGAGGAGAGACGTTTCTGCCAACCGCTAATGAAGAGAACAGATAGGTTAGTAGGGCACATTCTGAGACACCCAGGGTCAAGGACAAGAACAGTAGTGGTATTGTACCCGAAAGTGAGCCAGAGCCTCCTGGTCACTAGTCAATCCACAGATGGAAAAAGGATCGCAGAAGCACTGAAGTCCCTGGCAAAATGACTTCAGTGTAACGCTGACTATTAGCTCATTTTCACATATATTTTTAAAGATAGAAAGCGATGGTAAACAATGGAATTACCTAAAACACAAAAATCTAACTTTGTGCGAACATAAGATTTCTGAATCTCAGGAAACTATGGGTGGAAAAGTGGGCGCCTATCTCCATCGTTCATCATCTTCCTAATTACGGTAAATATAAGATGGAATTTCTAGAAAAGGACGAGCAAAAGACAGTGTGCTCGCACGTTTATTAACAGAAAACAAGTACAAATAATGTTAACTCTCCTAATCCTACCTAAAGAAATAACTAAATAATTAATTAATTAATTAATCGTGAATAATATTACATTAATAATGATAAAAACTTAAATTCGGTCTGTGACCTCGCTGTTCTGATATCAGCTGATTCGTGTGGTTTTCTACAATTTCTAGGAGTACCAAAATAAAATAAAATTGCAAGAAATATTGATTTTACGAATAATAAAAAATAAACTAATTGAGGAATATCCTGTCCTTCATGTACATTTAAATTCACATTCATGTTTTAAATCTATACAATAACTCCTTATTTCGTCGATGTTTCTAACACAATCAGCTGATCATCTAAAATATAAAATACTATGAACACTAGAACTAATACTTATAAACTCTTGTACAATTATTTATAACGCTGCATTCTTTATACTTCCACTTCTCTTCTTCATTCCAAACGAATGTTCATCATTCTCCTAAGAGAATCCTTCTTCTACATTTCCTTGCAAAATACATTTTAAATACGCTACCCATTCATATCTGGTTTAAAATCTTCATATTCTGGCTTCAATTGCCCAAGCGGTTAAGCTTAGCATTGTAGTAATATCTTAATCAAAATTATTAATAATTCGATTAATTCTTGCGAATTATACCCACTTTCTAATAGGCCCACACCCCAAATTACATCGGTTACCAATTTAAATAATATAAGCAGCTGTTTTTACAACAATTTTAACTTTACTTGAGCCTTACTAAAAATATAGGATTCACTTTCCAACATATGTGGTATAAATCATCACATTATACTTGTTACGACGCACAGTGGTCTGGATTCGAAAATAAGCGGACAAAAATATTTTCCCTTAAAAGAAATGAAATACTTTTGTGTAAAACTTCAGGTTAGATGTTACTATGAGGTAAATTTTCGTAGTGCATAAAATTACTTACTTATTCATTCCCTGATCCGAATGAGTCGACAATAAATTACACACTTCCTGAGGCAACTGCCTTCGTTTCTTCTTCGATAGACCTCCCGTTCTTGAAATTGCTGAATCAGAGCTTCGCAATAGTCTATGGAACAAGTCAAAATTATTGGAAATTCTTGAGGATTTTCTGGTATGGTCTTTCCTATATTTTCTTACGTCTTTGTTTCTCGACTCTAAGGCCTCTTCTGAAAGTTCTCCAATTGACAAAATAGCTGCTTCTATAATGGAAGATCCATGGATAAGTACTTTATGGAGTGTTGGAGGCATGTAATACCAAGGATATAGCCGTACATATAAGCTTGCTGTTCCACTGCAGTAGGAATTGAACTCTGAACTATTAATTTCATGACCAGATGCAATTGCTTTTAAAATTATTCCAAAACGAGTTATTAACTCACAGTCTACCTTTGTTATTTCGGATGCTACTTAAGGTTGATCAAAAAACCTTCGGGCAGTGTTGTCATCATTGGTTGCTCCATATCCAGGCTTCGGAATATCAACTAGAAGACCTAATGTCGTTCTGAATGAATCTTGCACTTTTTTTTCTTTCTTTCGAATAAGTCTCGATTACCATACTTCACGCTCACTTTCCACATTTTGAAACCCATGCGTTATGAAATATGCATGAGACTTTCAAAATATCGGATGTGGGCGTGCAGAACTGAAATTCCAAACTCAAGCTGTAAATTGTCGACAGGCTTTTGTGCCATTTTTTGTAGATTGTTCATTTCTGAAATTTTCGCACACCAAATATAGCACTTCATGCTTGAAGACTGTGCTAAAGTATTGGATATTTTTCCATCTATCATTGACAATATTAAGAAATACTGCACTTCGGTGTTGTTTATAACCAAACTATGTAAATTCTCAATTTGATCATTTAGATACATCCTTTCCGTCCGTGTAATTTCCGATGTTTCATGAACCCACTGCATTCGAATAGGCCTGCAGAATCGTGTAGATGAGGTTCTTGGATTTTTCCACGCAATAATTCCTGTTTTACTGTCAAAGAGGCGCAGATGCACGACAGATGACATAAATAAGCTCTGGTCACTCTTTTCATCTTCTGACCAGGTTTGTTTACATTGGGAATGGCCGGAGCTTCCATCAAAGCTCTTAACACTCACATCTGGTAACAATGATAAAATTCTGGAGGAAGTATGGTCCAGCAAGTCTTGTATTTTCACTTAACATTCATTTTCCTTAATTATTACATTTTGTGGATAACTAGCCTTTTTAACATTCAAAATAGAATAATAGCTAGGGCATAAGTCATGGTTATGTTTATTAGCTTATCCTCTCATTGTCACATACTTGTGCATTGATAACTTTGCTTTAATTATGAATACTAAGGCTTCTTCTACTGACAATTTTGTAGATTGTTGAACCCCCCTCCCCTCCCTTCTCCATGCATCTCATATTCGTTTGCCCCTTTTTGGTGTAGTCGTGGTAGCTTATTTTAATAGCTTGACTGATGAATCGTCTCCCTCTGCCCTTAAATTCATAGCGATCGCATAGGCAAGCTCAGATGAAGTGGCACTCTCCCTTAGGTCTTTATTTTTTTCTTTTTCTTCTCTCCGTTAGCTCTTCAAATTATTTTAAAGGACGACTTTGATCTTCTGATTTTGTGGAACCAGGCATGCTCGGAATTGATACCACAATTTCCTCTTTCAACCAGTCTGAATATTTCTTCAAAAAGTATGTTCTAAGAAGTGACATTTCTCCACCGGTCAAAATAAGGCAAATAGAAAAAGGTTCTAATATTTGTATACTCTGTTTATCGACACTTTCGTCAACACTTAATTGGAATTTGTTAATGGGATATGTTACTACAAACTTTCCCTGACGCGCGCGAGACTGATTTCTGTTCTCTCGAATCTTGTTATGAAGTTCACTGCGACTAACAACGAAATTCATTTTTCACAACACATACAACTACCACTAATCAATTACTTCTCGCGACTGAAGAGTATTTGGTTTCCTGGCCTCAAGATATCCATTGCGTAGTATAAACAAATGTCTAAACAGGCCCTTATCTCGCGCGAGTGTTTATCCTCAGAGCGCACAGCTCAGAGCGCGAAGTAATGTTCTATCCCTTCTCAATCTCGCATCTGGCGTGTTCTGGCGATTAAACCTTTAAAGATATATTCTCCAGTCTTCATTTTAAAACTTGCATAAGTTTCATGCTATGCATATGTATAGCATTTCATGCAAAAAAATTATTTTTCCTGAAGAAAGCAATGCACTATAAAATTAAGTATAACAGTCCTTATAAGTGATCTGAAATCGAAAATCATGCTATAAACAAATATATCAGATCACAAACTACATACAGATACAGTATTATAGACCCCGAGTTTCATTTTGAAGTTAGAATGATATTTCAAAGTTTACTTAACGGAGAGCGTAGTTCAGAAACGAAGAGTTGTATCACTTTTGCAGTATTATATCTGAGAAACACAGAAGCAATTTTCAAAGAAAAAGTGAAATTAATGTGCACTGATTAACATACTTCACTTGGAAGGTGGTTTGGCGTTTCTAAAGTAAAGTTGAAAAATCGATTTTTATCCGCTTTTTTACGGATCCGGACCACTGTGCGACGCTTGCGTTACTACACCTCGCATTCTTGCGGAAACACCCTTAAATTTACGTAGCTTCTATCATTGCACACTACCAACCTCTAATTGTGTAATAAATCTTCATCAATTATCATATAACTTGTGCAGAATATCATCAAATAAAAATATACGATATCAGATAACCATCATATTCCACTATTTATTACGTTTCAATAATAAAAATGTTAATAACCTCTGCAATTAAGAAGCATAAAAATAGACAAATTATTTTTACAGAATTCTGCTTAATTAATATACAGTAACTCTCTCCACTCTCTGATCGTACTTATTTTTGTTATTCACGGTAATAACACTATTTCAACGCGACAAGTGTTTTCTAGAAAACCAAACCTGTCAGGGATGAAATATAGCATGGTTTTATTAATGACTACTGTAGTTTCAAGTTCACTAGAATGACTGAAATCTAGTCATCACATTTAACATAATTTAAAATGATTTTATATTGACTCCATCGTCGCAAATTGCAACTGCAATTAAAATAAAATAACTGGATCAACATTCAAGCTAACTTCTGCTCATAACTATCGTTCTCTCCATACAATTATCTTGGAAATAAGACTACCATGTCCCAACTATATTATCCAATACTGATATCAATAGATCATTCCTAGATCTCTCCTAATACGAACTTCACATTCAAAATTATTAAAAATTGCAACCAGAGCAATTAAATAAACCAAATTTGACATAATCGTGCCATTATTCAATATGACCTCGGTGACAAAATGAATTTTCCAACATAATCGAAAATATAAAATATCAATCTGGTTCTCAGACGACAAAAATCCTACAAACTCTTCCTAAAACTCTACAAAAAGTACAGAAATCTCCAAACAGAATTAATAATCTTAAAAAACGCAAAATTAAGTTACGCCAAACATCGCAAAAATATGAATCCAAGCTCTATCACTGAAATAGGCCTAAATATGACTCAATAAAAAGTTAAGAAATGCTAATAACATTGGTCAATCGTGAAAT
The DNA here is from genome assembly GCA_946902985.2 of Meconema thalassinum. Classification (NCBI taxonomy): domain Eukaryota; kingdom Metazoa; phylum Arthropoda; class Insecta; order Orthoptera; family Tettigoniidae; genus Meconema; species Meconema thalassinum. The sequence continues at coordinate 1,118,876,509 of OX336389.2, read as the reverse complement.
TTCTACAAGTTCCAAATATCTACAAGAGTAACTGGAAAGTCTTCAATCTACCTTTGCCGCAATGATGATAGGTGTTACTCTTACCCGGTTGAGTATGATACTTCATGCATTGGATCCTGCATTGCTGACACTATTTCAGCATTTGCCTGGATCTGGTCCTTGGAACAGCAAATGGATGAACGCCTCCCTCATCCGCTCTCGTTCTGGGACCGCCTGGACTCGAGCTGGTGTTCTGCTCAGTCGTGGATTGTTGACTCCATCTCTCAACTCTGCTACATTTATTGGGTCTCTCCAACGTAGGCTCTAGAAGTTTTCTCGTAAATGCGATAATTTCGAATAATTTAAGTCACTTCCTCCATTCTTGCGAGTCCAATTATCCACCTTCCCAATCTATGCGTTTGACAATGCATCACCAAACTCTCGTACTGTTATCTTCTCCCTCAACTCGTAATTTTTGAACTCAATTGCAAGTTAAAAAAAATATAAATACATTTCGAAAATTATCCGTAGATTTTTGCAAAGTCTATAAAATAGTGTGATGCAGACTTTCGTAGAATCTTTACGTAGAAAATTATTTAATAGAGTGCCTTTTGGTAGAACGTAGATAATGTTGCTTGGCGAAGTATAGCTTAACTTTCCAATAATCGGTGAACTGAATTTTACTTGCTTACTCGAAAAGTAATGTTCAATCGTTGTAAGTATTATCGTCGATAAATGTCTTATATCAGTTGTGATATAGTTCCTCGGCGTTCTAACATAACACCGGAATACCTCTCGATGCTGCCGTCAACTCTCTATAATTCGCGTACTTCAGATTTACGTGATCGCCAAACACATCCGTCACCTATGCCATTGTCAAATCGAGTCCTCTCCTGTCTTACCAGTGGCGTAGGTCAAAATTCCCTCTAAATCCCCCGAATGAGATCGTTTCTGTTTTAAAGGTCCTCTTCTAAGATTTTGAAAATATGGGAGAATACCGAATATTTTTCTCAGTCGAGCCTGGTACCACGTGATGCATATTTCTTCTCCAGAGTAATTATAACTACAATTGTTCTCTTCGGAAATTCAATTACCTGTTCGTATCACATGGTGACCAATCAAAATATTGCAGGCGTGATGTCAGATCACAAGTTCGCCACGCGTGAACTCCTTCCACTCTTCCCGCACGTACGACTCGACTTGCCAGCGCAAACAAAGAAAATGACTTGATGATTGACAGGTCGTCCCCTTCGCCGCCTCATCTTCAAAGCTTCAGCCGAGAGTCGGAAAGCCGCCTCGCTTGCGAATTTCTGATTTAAATAAAATCTACATCACACAAAGCTTTTGTTAATCTCCAATTGTACCGCAATATTCCATATACACGTTAGTTCGATACTCGACTTCATAACTTTGCCAAATACAGTTCAATTTCCTTCACATTTTGGAATCATCCTTATTACATCCAGCAGATCACAAATTTGACTTCAGACAAAGCAAATATTGGGGTCAGTATACCAAGGTTAGAATATGTTAACCAGATTGGCTCGGATGTAGCGTGTGGTAGCTACGTAGAGATGAAATGATTAGCTCAGGACAGGGTGCGTGGAGAGCTGCATCAAACTAGTCAAGAGACTGAAGACTCGAAAAACAACAACACATTTATTTAGCAAACGAAATTTAATGATTTTCAATCGGTGAACACGATTGTACCCATTTGTAATGTGTGTTTTCCTAATCTTGAAATAATAAAACTATATGAGATTAATAAATAAACTTGGAGGACCAGTTTCGATCGTCGCGCGATTATCATCAGATTCTTTACATTTAGGGTATTGAATCTATATCTACAAGTAAGTGGGTGATGGTATTTACAATAGATTCACTAATTTAGTTCCAGCAATTATTATACTAGCACGACTTGTTAAGAACTGCGGCGACTAAATAAGTACATATGTTGTAAATACCATCGACCACTTACCTGTAGACCTAGATTTAAAAGCCTAAGTGTAAAGGATCTGATGTTGATCGCATGACGATCGAAACTGGTCATCCAAGTGTATTTATTAATATCATGTACATTGTTTCAGGATTAGGGAAACACCCATTTAAATTGGGTACAAATACGTTGACCGATCGAAAAGCATTAAATTTCGAATACTAAGGCAATACTGAAAAATGGCTTCCAACACGATAATGTTTATTGAAGATACGAGGTGGGCTGGTTGTTGGTTCCATTCCCACGTGCTATTGGCAACTGATTCCTCCATCTTGAAAAAATATCGAGCATTTTTGTTACTTCGTTACTCGTGTTACTCTTAAATTATTAACAGAAAAGCGTACGAATGTGCATAACATAGATTTACACTAGTAAAACAAACATGCTACAAAAGAGTTAATTGATGTGAAGACATCATGATCCAGTAATCAATTAGGAAATTGTGCATTAAGGCATTCATTCATGACCAGTCATTATATTGTGAATTGAATGTTATTTGTGAAATAGAGCAACACTGTATGATGCTTTGTTCAGTTTAAATGTTAGTACTTGCCATATTCACACAGTGATTTCTGGTTATTTTTACATCGTGTGAAGTGATATGTGTCACAGAACTGGTCACATAACGAGCACACGCAGAGTTCATTTGGGGCGTTTTAGGACATGTTTTTGCATATTTTATGGTGGTACCCATGCACTGCTAACTTTATCACCACATGTCTTAGTTTCTGATTGGCGCTGGTCCAGTTCCGGTTGATCATGGCATCCGTGCTGTAAAATTCTAGCGGAATGTCTTCTCTCTTCTCTCTGCTAGGTGCGCTTCAGCATTCTTTGTTGATGGAAGCTGTAATTTTGTCCTTATTTCTTCGACGAGGAAGGGTTCCCCTGCTAATTCATATGTTAGGCGGGAGCGCGTGTATTTTGACATGCCCATTAAGGTTTTCAGGAATTGGGCTTTAACTCTTTCGATGGTGGCCAGATCTCTCTTCGTTAGTCGGTCCCATATCAAGTGGATCCCGTACGTGAGAATTGGTAGGATCTTTGCGTCAAACAGATGCATAGCTGTTTTTAAGGATAGCTGCTGTAGATTAATAATGTCGTACATGGCTTTCAAGCAAGCCACTGCTCTGTCTTGGATGTGTAGTTTGAATGTTCCGGTAGTCTGTAAAGTGATCCCAAGGTATTTAACTGCATTTACTATTTCCACTTTATCCTCTTTATATTGCAAGTTGTCGTTTGCTGCTACACGTCCACCTTTCCGAAAAACCATCTGCTGGGTTTTTGTCCAGTTTATTTTCAGACTGTTATTTCCTGCCCATTCTACCAGTGCTGAGAAGGCGTGTTGTAGTTCTTCCTTATTTGGTGATCCTAGTACCATGTCGTCCGCATATATGTAGATCACTGCGTCCTTTGATTTCTCTCGGGTTGCTGTTGTTACATCGGCTGTGGCAATATTGTACAGTATGGGACTGAGGGGGTCACCTTGCAACACTCCATTAGTTTGGGTGATTTCCTTTGTTTTGCATACTGCGTCATCTATGGTGATCTGGTTGTATGCCAGGATATTTTTAACTAAGATTGTAAAAGGGTTTTGATTTCCGATGATATTTTGAAGTTTCGATGTGAGCTTTCTTCTGTCAACTAGGTCGAAGGCCTTTGTATAGTCTATAATGACTGCATAAAACTTTCCCTTTTGGGGTCGTTTTGCTCCCTCTATGTCATTTAACAGATTTTGAATTGCGTGCAAGGTTCCTCTTCCTCGTCTAAAGCCGAATTGTTCCTCCGGTATCTTGGAGTCGACTTCGTATACTATCCTGTTGGTTAGAATTCTTGTCAGTAACTTGAAGGTGTTGCTTTCCAGTGCAATTCCTCTGTACGAGTTGGGGTCGTTGGTTTCACCTTTTCCTTTATAGAGAGTTTTAATGGTTGATTTTCTCCATTCTTCGGGGATATTTCCTGATTCTAGGCATTTGGTAAACAGCTTGGACCATAGTTCTGATGGGTATTGTGCCGATTCCTTTAGATGTTCGTTGAAAAACCCGTCTGGTCCTGCGGCATTGTTACATTTCGTAGCCTTGATTATGTCCAATACCTCGGTTTTAGTGATGGGGAGTATTTCTTCGTGTTGATCTCTACATTCAATTGCATATGCCGCTTGTTGACCTGTACCGTTAAGGATGATAGTTAAGTGCGATTCTTATATTCCTATTTCTACGTTGCTAGATCTTGATGATCTTCTTGGTCTGATGGCTATGTATGGATCATTCATTGCTTCTTTGGCGATACTCTCACCTTCTTTTTCTATGTATTGAAAGCGTTTACGTTTTAGGAGATTCTTGTAATATCTCCGTGTTAAATGTAAAGGCGTTGCAAGTAACCTATTACTGCTCAACCCTGCTTGTTACCTGTTTGCTCTATCAGCCAATGTATGTATTTGAATTATTTTCCAGTCACAATGCAGATACGGTTCTTTAAGAAGAAAATTTTACTGGTGACGATGGTAGCGATCACACTTTACTTCGCCCTTCGATCTAGAGAGAAGCATTACAAGATGAAATATTTTATAAAGAATTCCAAGGCAGAACATGTGTGGGAGTTTGTTGCGGATTTTAGTAACATGAAGAAATTGATTCCGAACATGTAAGTATAATTGAAGAAATATTTCTTTAGACTGAACAATTTGTCCAGCAAATAATATATAGGCTGCTTTATATCAAATTTATTGATTTGGTAATTATGTTGCTTGGTGTTATCAGGTCGTATATTTTTTTCTAATTATTGTGTCAGCTATTCACATTTCATACAACCAGCGTACAGAGTAAAGTAGTACGTACGTATGGTCCAAATCAGCATAAAATCAAGGATTGATAACCTATCGCGTCACATAACCAACGCAGTGGTATCTTGAAGTTATGTTAATTGTTTAATATCTTTATTTTCAAGACAGCGGTTGCACGTAATAATAATTCTGATAGTCATGAAATTTGAGCTGATGAAGAAGACCCTTACAGTATATAATACCACTTTTTTTTTACAAAATTTCGTAATACGGGTAGGCCTAATTAAACAATTGTATCTTGAGTTGTTCACTTTGTATTATAATATTACGCCCACAAGCCATCTTGAATACATTAAGTCGCGGATTTTGTGCCTTTTACAGTGAAAGCCTCCCATAGTGCAAATAGATTGTGGCGTCACCAATTTTCATATTTTCAAGATGGTGGTTGCGCATAATGTTGAGCATGATAGTCTGTTGACTTTCAGATTGACTGCGTGGTGCAGCGGTAACGTTCTCGCCTGCTGCGCCCAACGTTGCAGGATGGAATCCTGGTGCAGTGAGTTGGCATTTTAGGGTGCGAAAATGCAAGGGAGCCGTGTCAGTAGATATACTGGCACGTTAAAGATGCCATTCGGGGCAAAATTCCACTACTGTGGCGTTTCTTATAGCCGCAGTAATAAAAAAAGGGACCTGAAACCAATAACATTATTATCTTGTGTCTTGAATTAGCGAGGTCTCTTGTACGATCCTGTTCTTATACCACGTTTTCTATTAATTTCGCAAATACAAATTAATTTGGATGTTCTAACAGTACGAAGTTGCTGATATTGTGCCTAATGTTGACAAGATCTCCTATGGGAGTCTACCTTCCTGCATGTTTCGTAATATAGCTTAAATACTGTAGATGGTGCATTGTCTATTGTGACATGATATGTTTTCAAGATGTGTATAGGTTATTGTGAGACTGATTGTCATGTGATTGGTATTTGTGAGATCCCATATGATATTCTCCATTTGCCAATTTCATGATACGTCCTGAGCTATTGATTTTCCTGCATTAAAGTACGCTCATACACTATCTATAATTGACGATGTCGTTGATCTTGTGCCTTGTGAGCAGAGGGCCTCTTATATGAGTTTACCTTCTTGCTCGGTTTTATAATTGTGATTTTTAATAGAACGTGGGTTATCGAAGTCTTTCCTTTCGATTTTTAAGATGGTCGTGTACATTAAATTAGGCCTGATTGTGTTGGACCGAGGGTTAGAAAGGTCTCTTATATGATATTACTCTCGTAAGAAATTGTTTGGTAATTATGTAACTAAACCTTGAGTAATTGATTTCAACATCTAGCCTTAAGACATTCAATAGATGTATTGTGCCCATCAGCCTTCTCGACACTCCCATCCATCGAACCCATACCCCTGAGAGGATTGGATGCGCTCTCTCAAACCAGCCCACACGGGACTAGTATCACGGGGTCTTAGCGGTGATAGTAGAGAGCTGGGAATATTAGGAACTATCCCAAGAAGCACATCAAAAACAGCAAAGCTAAGAAATGAAAAGTCCAGTCTTAAAATACCTTTCGTAAATTTATTCAAAATTAACAAATCGCTTTTATACTTCCGAGGGTATAAATCGGCTAATCCACAAAGCTAAATAAAAAGTATTTATCCATCACTAATCTGAAGTTAAATTTCACCCTCGCGAAGTTCTGTTGCAAAAAGTATCAAAAGCAAGATAAGAAAATGACACGTAAGCAATATGTATGCAATTACAAAAATCCAATTAAAAATACGAATAGTTACATCCATGAATCTACTACAAAACAAAGTATATTAATCGTCGACAATCAGAAATAGCATCAATTACATTTACATGCGACAATAAAGATAACCTAAGATACGTTGGTGTCACCTCTTACATTTATCATTACGTTAATAATTTCTATCTAATCCTATCTGACGTTAAACATATGCGAGAAGCGCCTATCATAAAGAAAAACAAAGCTATTACACAATTGGGGCTTCCTAACATACGAAAACAATTATCGAAAGACACACAAATAGACATGGGTAAGCAACAACAAGATGAATAAATGAGCACTCCTGTTTTTACGCCATTTGCGTCCTTCCTACGCGAACCAGCTGCTGTTTGCAGTTGATTGTTATCTATGTGTGGTAAACAGTTATGTTGGTGACAGCGTGCTAAGAATCACGACTGACGTCACTTAATTGCAAATATCTGGGCTTCCAGGGGTTACTCCAGAAATTGCAATTCGTCGCTACAAAAAGTGTCAGCTTGTGCTAGGCTTGTATCTAGTTGTCATCTCGAATGGATGAAATTCGAAGATTCAGTCACAATTAAATATTAAATTTAAGTTGTCAGGTATTATTTAAATATCGGATTATTTACTAGAGAAAATATATACTGTACAATATATCACATTATCATTCTTTCGTTTAATTACTTTATTCATCCCTCATAGTGTTTTTAAATATTCATTAAGACCATTCAAAATACCAACATTGAGTAGCAAAACCACTATCTCGATCCATATCACCAATATGGATGAGTAAAAAAATCACTTTCATAGTACACGACAGGCACCACTTAACGCGTCTCCTAATAACGAATACATCCACGGCTCCTACAGCTCGCGTTAATATCTGACCAACAGTGAGAAAAGTCGATCATCACTTGCCAACAACCATACACCCTTAATATGAGCGACCCATGTCTGCTCTCATATCAACTGTCTCCTAAAGACACAACAATAACGTTGCCCTCAATTTATACAATGGTCTTTGGTCTTTACAAAAGGGAAACAGCTAAAGGGAAACTGCTGTTTACAGCTCTGAAAGTAGCATAAATAATTCTCAATGAACCTTTGATAACAATTGTAATTGAAAACTGTAACATGAATATTTATTATCATTCCTACCATGCAGTTCTGACTGCTAGAAAACATTGTATTCCATTTGCTCAAACAATCACAAAGCCTCTTTCAACTTGTCATATAACATCGTCTTTTACTGTAGTCGAAATGAATTAAATAAAAAAATCAATACTTCGCCGGTGTATTGTATCACCAGCGCGGCTCGGCAACAGATTTCCGAGGCCTCTCCCTGCCTTGCCAGTGCCTTCCAACCTGTTCTCATATTCACGAAAACTAACTTGCTGCTAGTAAGCGACTCTCGGCTAAAACATTTCCTTTTCATTTGAATGCACACATATATGATGTCCACGCCTTGCTGTCTGGCAAGTTCACAGTTTATTAGATTGCCAAGAATTGCAAACAGAAGTATTTCAAATATATAAGACCCCTTTCCTCCAGCAAAGTGTTTAACATGATACGTAGGGGTTCCTCATAATGTTTTTACACGCCTGTCTTATTTCAGTCCTGCTTCTAACCATCATGCCATTCCAAAGCATACTAATGTGAAGAGAGAAATACATCACTAGTCCATATGGTGTTAAAATGATACGTAGAGATTTTTAAAACTGAATTGTACTCCCAATGCCGTTGAGGTTATTCATATTTACAAGTACAAGTAGTAAGGGTATGTTCCCTTTGAATATTGCATCATCACGAGCAGATATTGCGTAATCGCGATGACGTCATGGGTCCTTAGAGCGAGCACGTGGTCCAGGGGGGATCAGGTGATTGGCTAATGGCTAGGATGACCACCACGCCTTGTGTTCGCATGGAGAGGCCAGCTGTGTATCATTGTTATTAATTATTGATTGATTATTGAATTATATTTAGGTATTTGCTCAAGGAGTGGAGAGAGTCTTGGGTGTCATAACTTTTGAATGAGAGTGTACGGCGAGGCGGTCAACATAGCTGGTTCGCTACCCGCCATGTGGCGTGCAGCTGTTCCGTTTTTTTTTTTTTTTGCTCGCGCCGTGCGGGCGAGGCGTGAGACCAGCCCGCGCTCTCCACACAGTGCACGACTGTTAAAGTTTTTTGCTCGCGCTAGCTAAATAAGTAAAGTGGCGTTGTAAAGCTAGACTCTAAGTACACCATATATCACCAGAGCGTGGGAGTGAACTTGTGTTACTCGTTGTCGCTATGTTATGTCTGTTTAATTTAAATGAAGTTAACATTTTTTGTGTTCCGGCTTGCTTCATGGTCTCAATCTGGTTACAGTGTTTTATATGTCATGTATATCTTCGAGTGTGTGAAATGAATCTTGATCTGTTTGTTTTTAGATTCCTAGACGTCATTATTCAAGTGTGTAATTTTTAATGCGAGAACGAGATTGGATGTCGGTTCCCAGAGATCCATGTGAAAATGTTTAAAAGAGCTTTTTGCAGCTTTAACTTCATAGTATATAACACTGAGTTTTATATCATGATGCACTCACTAGTTCACCATGTCTTTGTGCAGCACTTTGTTAGAGAAGTTGATGGAGCTGAAGAAAATCAGGGTTCTTACAGACCAAGCGAGGAGGATGAATTTTAACGTCATTGCCTCATCAAGAAAAGCGGAAGAGGATATCATCTTCAATAGCTTCACCGCGTTGGAGAAACAACTTATTAACATAGAAATATCTGAAATCTTTAAAGACAACAATTACTGTCAGGAGATTTTCTTTAATGGATTAACTGACAGGATTTTAGAGGTCATGATAAACAGACTAAGAATGTTTAGTGACGGTGAAGCAACTCTGAGGCTGCAAGATGTAATGGCGTACTTTCCTCCTCTTCTAGCTGAAGAAGAAGAGGAAAGAGAAGAAAGAGAAGAAGATGGGAGTGTTGGGGAGCGTGTGGAAGAGGACATGGATGAAGAAGTTCAAATTTTGAATTAAATGGACGGTGGACAGTGGTTGTTTTTAATAAAAATGTGCAGTGTATTTTTTTTTAAATATATTTATTTGATCATTTGTGGTTTACATTAATTATATAATATGAAATAGTGAAAAATGATATGATCTTCGTTCTTAAAGTGGTAAGTAGTTCTTTTTCCAACAAGCTGCGGAGAATTGAAGATGCTGTGTTGTTTGCAGAGTTGAAATATGATGGTCTTGTGCACGGGTAAGTACAATCATTCTTTTCTTTCTTGCGTATGTTGGTTTTAATGAGCTGAAAAATATATATAGAGACACATTAATAATAATAATAATAATAATAATAATAATTTTTGCAAGGAATTAAAAAACAAAACTTACACTGTTGTAATTAGAAGATATTTTTGTTGGGGATCCAAGAGTTGTGAGTTGAATCGAATCCAAGCCAAGATACGAAGGCTCGGGTTCCTTTTCTACGTAGTACTTTGTCGACTAAGTAAATATTAGGATGTTTGGTTCGTTGTAACTCTGCTTCATAAAACGCTCCAAATATCGGCAAATTTTTATTATCTCTTAAAAGATATGTTCGTGGATTAGTATTTTGAACTTTATAAATTGTAAATAATTCCGTAGTCCAATTAGCTTCGTATCCTTTAGTGAAGTGTTTCTTGATTTTTGATATTCTTACAATGTCACCGATTTTATATTTTGGTTTTCTTAAAGTTTCATTATATTGTGTTGGCAAGCTGGGTGGATTGTTTCTTTTTACATCAATAGGTTTCATGCCGATGCTGCGATGTATTTTGTGATTATACTTTACTAATAACTCAGGCAAAATATGTACCCATCGGTAAGAACCTCGTGTTGTGAATTCTTTCCACATCGATTCCTTAAGAGTTCGATTAAAACTTTCTACCACGCTCGCTTTAATGGAGCTCCCAGTGGAATAATGCTTTAGATTTTGTTTCTGAGACCATGTTTTTAATTCACTGTTATAAAATTCCGTTCCTCGATCAGTGTGAAAATAATTGGGCAATCTTTTACTTTGAGAATAAACAAATTTTAAACTTTTTACAATCTCACTTCCTTTTTTGGTTTTAAGAGGAATTGCCCACGCATATTTCGAGTAAACCTCAATAATGGTTAATAAATATTTAAATCCATTATTCCATTTTGCAAGTTTGGACATGTCCACAAGGTCTGCTTCATGGAGGTCATCGATTCCTTTGCTAATAACACGACGTCTTTTAAACTTTTTTTCTAAGCGGTGCGTGAAGTTCTTTTGCAATTTCTCGTCTGATTTCGTTCATAGTTATTTTCCAAACAATGTTTTATAACATACTGTGCATTGTTTTACAAACGTTTGAATTTTTATTCAATATATCCTGCATTTCTTAGTTCTTCTTCAATTGCAAAGATTTCGCTGTCGAGTCCTGTGTGATCTGCAGCTTTCGATGCAATTAATTTTTTAAGTCTTGATACCAATTTGTTTGGTTCATTCCAGTGAACGAATTCAATATTGTTTCCGCCTTCAAATTTCCAAATGGCTTGTGGTGTGATGTGTTTTTTTTTTTACCATATCCAGTATGCATCGTAGTATTTGCTTCTTCTTCATTTTCATCTGCTGTTTTTATAATTCTATCTATGTCTTCAGTGAGAAGGGGTTCAATTATATGTCTATACTTATAAGATTGCGTTCCTCTTGGAGCTGCATTGCTTGTATAATTTATTTTGTGCACGTTTGAAACATTTAATAATTTCAAATATGAACTTAAATCACTCCTATCTATTAGAGTGGGGTCTGGTACTTTCCATTGAATCAATTCAAGTAGACCTTCTGTTATAGGAAATTTTTCACCACCAACTTTTATCCACTTTTTATCAAAGAAAACTCGTTCACGTCCCAAGTATTGTTTATCATTTCTTATCGTTATACCATATGTTCTATCCACGTTTTGTTTAATGAACGGATCAAAGCAACGGTTAAGTAGTGAAATTATTTTGATGCTATCTCCATCTTCTTCGTCTGAAGTAGCTGTTGATTCAGAATCGTCATATTTTCCTTTTCTTTTTCGATTTTCTTTATTTGAGTTGACGTATTAGCAATAGCTACAAGTTGATTTAATGAACTTGTTACTGGTTTAAAGTTAGTCTCTATATCTAATTCTTTACGTCTAACATCATTTTGAAGTGAAAGATACTTGTCTTTAACATCTTTTTTTAAGCGAGAAAGTTTATCCTTTACTCGACTTTCAGCTTTAATCTTCGAGCTCTTCTCCATGACTAAACTGAAATTGTGGTTGTTTTACTTATTTATAGTATATTCAAAATCGATTTGAAGAGGAAGATCATCAGTTTTATGTTTTTTAGGGTCTCTAAGTCGAAACTGAATTTCATCTTGCTCTTCAACAACAATATCACTGCCATCCAGTTCAATCTCTTGACGTATATTTAAAATTGCATACACAATTGGAGATCTTGGTGAAACAAAAATTGGTTTTAATATGCCTTTGTAGGGAAGTTGGTACTGTTTGTTATGATTATGAAGCGTGTATACTGGTGAATGGATTGATGGTGTGTTGGAGAATTTCAGAATAAATTTCGATAAGTTCTTTTTCTTTACTTCATCTTTCAATATACCATATTCTTCTTTGGATGCAGTAAAACTTTCGAGTGGTTCTTTGTTAACCAATTGCTCAATTTTTTCTAGTTCAGTTTTTAACTTGTTATATTCTTCTTTGGATTCAGCAGCATAACTTTCAAGATCTTCTTTTTTAACAATATTGAGATTGTTAGCAACACCCTCAATACGAGTTTGTAAATTGCTTAAAATTTCTTTTAGTTGATTAACTTCAGTTCGTGAAGCAGCATAGTGTTCTACAAACCGTTTATTTGTCACATCTTGGTCGTTAACAGGAAACTCAACATTTGTTTGTTTTTGATGTTGTAGATTGTTTACAGTTTGTTTCAATTGATCAAATTCACGTCGGGAAGCGGCATATTGTTCAACAAACGTCTTATTTGCAACATCGTTATCGTATATGGGATTGTTTACGTGAGTAATTCGTTTACTCATCGTATTTAAAGTTCCACCATCGTCTACGTTTAAAAAGTTTTGTTTATTAAATTTAGTGATTAAGTCTTCTAGATCTTTTCGAGAGGCAGCAAAGTTTTCTAAGTAATATTGGTTTATTGCATCTAACGAATCGATTGGTTGAGATATGTTTGTTATTCTTCTATTTAACATATCTACAGTTTCATCATCTCTGTTTATATTCAAAAGAGATTTTTTAATTTCATCGAGTTCATTTGTTACATGAGTTTTAAGAAAAGAATACGTTACCGCATCTTGATTTTGAATTGGATCTTTAACATTTCTTATTCTTTCGTTACCCAAGTCGAGAGTATCTTCATCATACGGAAAGTGATCTTCTGAAAATTCTCGCACTAAACCATGAATGAATTTTACTCGTTGTAACACTTCGGTTATTCGGGTGTCTAGATATTTTTTTATATTCGATGTATGTTGCTGCATTGCAATAAGGTTTACTGCATCATTTGCAGTTGATGGTAAAGCTAAGCCCGCGAGACGTTTGTTTTGAAAGTCAAGTTCTTTTTTCTCTATTTTACAAATTGAAAAAAATTAAACCTTTAAGGTCGTTAAAGTTTCGTTGTATGTCTTCTTTAGACTCGATTTTATGTAGCTCATTCAATAACTTCAGTACATAACCTTTGTTGCACGCATCTTCAATATGTATTGGCGTTCCAACATTTTTTAACCGTTTGCCGTTAATACTTAGATGTCCATCGCTTGTTGTTGTTGTTAGTTGATTTCCATATTGCACTAGCTTATCATCAAGATATGATTTAGTTGCAATATCATGTCGTGAAGTCGGTCGTCCAATAGACACATTATTGGTTTTGTTAAACGATGTCATAGTTAAGTTGTTAACCACGCAAAAGCTTTAACACGAATGGGCATTTAGCTATTTTTGAAGTCATATTTATAACTGAAAATAAACATCAAATCCATTGCGATATCGACCGTTTTGTAAATCGCTATCTTTATCGATAACCAAAAAGCCAAACTTAGAGTTTTGCCAACAATACGAACAAATATCAAAGAACTGATCATAGCTCATATCTGTATTTACATGATCGTTATATACGTGACGCAAGTTTGTTCCGTCTTGTTTAAAAAGAATTAAAAAATTAGCGTTATCTCTAATTAGATGTTTAGGTATACAAGAATATGTTTGACAAAGATAAAATACGTCAACGTTGTGATGACGACCTCTACTGAAATAATCTTTCATGTGTTGTTGTTTATTGCTGGCTACATCATCAAAAACAAATATAGAGTTTTTTCTAGCCATTTCTGGAGGCATAACTTCATCATTATCGAAAAAAAAAATCACTTTTTATTTCTTTTATGGAGTCCAAAAACTTTTTTAATTCAACATATTTACTTTGAGCAAGTGATTTAGAATAAATATAAACGTTTTCAAAACGAACTCCATTTTTATGACATAATAAATTTAGCATTACGTTTGTTTTGCCACAGTTCGATGGACCGCAAATGATACATCGAATTGTGTTCGGTAGTAAAACACCATGCTTTCTTTTTTCACTTTTACTCTGGTTTTCAGCATTAGTAAATGAAATTACTGGTAGAGTTTTTGACTGCTTAACAAACTTCAGCATGTCTACGTTTACGTCTGAGAATGCACACTGCACAAAAAATCACATCACATCAACATATATTGCTTCCACACGTATCATAACTTGTATTATATGGAATAATAGTAGGATTTTCAGGATTTAAATCAACGTTGCCGACGTAAAACCCTCTTAAATATGGACAATATGGCGCCCATTTTTCATGATCACTTAAAGGATTATCGTTTTCCTTCCAATTTTCAATTTCAATCTTACAGAATATACATTTCACCTTATCACCATGACCAGTATAATAAAATCCTGCTGATGCTAAACAAAATTCGTTTGGACAGGGAAGAGGCCAATTTTGAAAAGTTTTAAGTCTTTCATATTCAGATTTCAATTCTATGCTCGGAAAAATATTGTTTACGTAAGGGCAAGAAAAAGCCCATTTCTTATGCTCTTCAAACGGATCGTCATCTTCTTCCCAATAACTAAGTTGCAGATTACAGAAAGCACACCTAACCATATCCTTATATCCATAATAGTAAAATCCTGCAGCTGCTAACCATGCAGTGTTCGTAAAACTGTCTGAAGACCAGTTCTTAAATGTTTTTAGCCGATCTCTTTCAGATTTTAAATTCATTTCTTTTTGACTCAATATCATTTGCATTAACTGTTTTTTGGAATACTTTACACAATTAAAATACTTCATGATGCTGCTTTACTTCACAAAGAAAATATGTTCACCACACGAAGCTAAATGTGAACTGAGATGAATCAACAAAACACGTTGGCTAATATGCATGATTTGCATGTGTTGGGTTGGCCGAGCGGTCTAAGGCGTTAGACTTAAGATCTAATTTTCAGAAATTGAAAGCGAGGGTTCGAATCCCTCACCTGACAATATTATTTTATTTAAATGTGGAGTGAGGAGGTAATTGATCATTAATAAGAACTTTAATATGAAATGGTACAAAGACCTTTTCTTCTTTATTCAATTAGAATTACAATTAATACAATTTTATTTCTCTTGAAGTAATCTCATTCTTTTTTAGTTGTCCAGATGAGTGTGGGTGTGTTGAGATGATCTTCTTCTTTTAGTTGTCCAGATGATTATTTTCTGTAGACAAAAAAATATACACTGTGTTAAAAAGCAAACTAAAACAAAATATATATAGCTGTCAACGACACTAGTAGATTTAATTAATCACCTTTTATAGATAGCGATTACAGTTATCACATTTGCAGCGAAGATGAAACAGTTGAAATTTTCTCTTTAGATGATCTGGTGGATGTTCCCACTCTAGACGAATTCGTTGTGGTTCATATATAGTCAGTATGTTTATAGGAAAGTAGTTCCAATCAAACTTAATAAAACCTCGAAGTCCATTGTTTCGAAACTTGTTTATTATCGAACACACGATTTTCATGATGCCATCAGAAGAATTTAACCAATGTTGAACAGCATTGACATTGAATTTAGCACAACTATTGCTTCCCATTGCAAGAGATGGTAAATGTTTTGGACAATCTGTAGGTAAACGATGGCTATGCCTCAACATTAAGTCTGACATTCCATCAATCGTATTAAGATCGATTAATGAGTCGGGGGAAAGTGTTTTTAGTGCAAACAAAGAAAATTCCCGTAGCAAATTATATACAACTAAATATTCATATTTATTCTTAATAGAGTAAAAAAAAAAGAAGAAAGAGTTTTTTCACAATATGCTGCAACCCATGTGATCACGGGGCTGAATGAAGGTATATTGCCGTTATTTAACATACAGTAAGCAAGTTCCAAACTGCCGTTTGGAAGCTTGCGAATGTCTGCAACTATTGGTTGCTTCTTATTCCACGTGCCCGCATCAGTAGAAGGAGAGTTTGTTGTTGTCAATTCCATGATTGCAACTAAAGTGAGAATACTTGTTTACTTGCTTGCTTATAACTTAGCAAATATTGGTTTAGATAATTACTTCATTAGTTAATGGTCTGTAAGATATTTGACGATCATGAATAAGAACACAATAAAGAGTTGTATCTTCAGGTATATTCTCACTTGTCTCGATTTCAATTCTCACATCGACTGAAGATGTCTTCACTGCTTCCACTTGTTCGAGACAATTAATTACAATAATCGGACAAAGAGACTTAAATTCATCTCGTGAAACCAGAGTCTCTGAACGAACATCATCGATCTGATAATATACATTACGAAATTTAACAAACATGTCATACAATTCGCTGTAGTCATTTATGGCAATTTCAGAAGTTGGCATTTCATAGGGATAAAAAATTGAATTAAAAAAACTCTTATAGATTTAATGTTACAATGGTCAAAATAGGAAGAGCATGTATTTAGTAAATTTCTTCTAGTTTGAAAACCTAATAAAAATTGACGTGGTTTTTGAGTTTCAGAAGTTGTCATTACAGTCCAACTATATTTAGTTGTTCTAGGAAGAGAAGGCAAGACATGAACATCCCATGATCGAAAACCAACCTGAATGGGAATATTTTTCTGCATTAGTTTTAATCTTTTAATTTGTTCTTCGTGCGATAATAATAAAACGGGATTTTTTTGATAAACTTTAAATAACTTGACCTTAGAAAGATCGTTTTCGGTTGTCGATTGCAACTCACGTGCATCACTTGACGATCGGAGAAGTATTACCTCATGCTTGCAGTTTAAAATCGGCTTTCTGTAATCCTCTGCTAAACCTAACAGGTTGCTTAAAGGAAGTATTATATGAAAACGTTTTGTGTTACTATCAACAATATTTGCTTCACTTGCTGGTGTTGTTAAAGAGGGAAAATAACCAGCATTTTGTAAAGCTGTATATTCGTTTTTTGAATATGATGCAAAGGTTTTTATAGAACTTGTTATACCTAGATGGCGTGTACGATCAATTTCTTTACCATTTAACGTGATGCGAATTTCGCTAAAAAGATTAGCCCCAAAATTTTGGTCAGGATGTGCTGTAGTAGAAGCAGCTGGATTTATGTTAGAAGTAATAATTTGACCTTCTAAGTGAAGAACACCTTCTGATAATAAAACTATGTTTTCTTCATTTTGAATCGGTATTCGAATTTCATCATTATTTTCGAATTTATTAGCTGAATAAGGTTGATAAACTCTTTCTTCTCGTCGCACAACTCTGTTGTCAACCTCTCTTTTATCTGTTATGTTAAACATGCTAAACATGTTAACAGCTTCAACTATAGATAGAAACTAAATAAGATTAACAATTGCATATATATTTATATTGAAATTAAAGTACGCGATAGCCTAAAGACTGTAAGAAATGTTTGTTGTTACTCGATAACTGTTTCTTAGATTTCAAGGTGCGATATCGTTGTTTTTTTTTTTTACAAATTTTAGCTGATTGATTTATATTATTTTTTCGAATCAGAGTCGACTTCTTTTTTTTCAAACTTTGAGTATTATATAGTATAACCATATTTGTGAATGTTTTCTAGTAAGCTTACTCAAGTAGAATGAAAACATAACAGTATTTCTTTACTTTATATAGCAAGATATCGTGCTGGACGAATAATTAATTCTACAGTTAAATCTTCATCTTGCAAATCAATGAGCTGTTGAAGATGATCTTCAAGTTGCACAGATACATGTTGAATAACCTTGGTGTTCATAGGCAAAAAATTAATTGTTGTTGGTTGTACAACAATCGGGCAACCAGCAGGAACATGAGCTTTAAAATTATATAAAGAGTGTGTTGGTTTATGGTTCAAATAAGAACTCGTACCAAGCACAAGGTTGCAACATACTCGAATACTATTAACAGTGTTAATTTTAATCATATATTCAGAATGATGAGTTGTGTTTGCCTAGAACTTTCTATGAGAAAATCCTAATAATTCTGCAATAGAATCTGCAACACCAAAATCTATAGCAAACACTTTCGAATGTAGTTTACAATGATAAAAGACTTTATCATAATTAATATAAAATGATGGGAATTTGTCTTTGTCACCTAATAAATGTTCAACTAATAATTCATTAATCTTTTCACTTAATTGTTTTAACGTATAGCTAGCATTGGGTATTATTAAAATCGCTCTATCCGCTTCGTTCAACTTTATAGCCAAAACGTTATTATTCTCGCTAATTGTTACTTCATTTTCGATTCTATTTCGATCAATTTCAATTTCTCTTTTATTCTCTTTAGGGTAAACTTTCTTTTCAATACCTAAAGGCCCTGCTACACTGTTGGCTACAGTGAAATCAATATTAAACTGAGAAGACAAAACGAGACGGTTGACTCTTTTTCCACCTATATCCTCTTCCACATACATATATGTTTTTTCTAAATGTTTTGGTATAAGTTTCGACAGTGAGTGATAACTAAGTAAATCATCAAATGTTGAGGCTAGATCTTCAAATTCATAAATACCCGGTGGTACCACTAAATCAATTGATAAAAAATTAGTAAAATGAATGCGAAATTTATTATTTCTGTTGGTAACATTTCGAATAGAATTAGATGTATACAATCCTGCAAGTCCTATTTCAAAAAACTCTGCTCCTACAAGATGAATCGGGTTCTCCAATGTAACATCAATCTTCGAGCCTTTACCTTCAAGAGTTATCCGTCTTTCGAAAGCCATATTTGAAATGTTTAAAGACGGTCTGTGTTTCCCTTATTTATACAATACAAGAAGACTAAACATAAATGTCCACAAATCGAAGAAGTAATCGATTGATATGAATGAAAATTATATTGTAGACAGCAATTTTTAAGATTGTTAAAATTTCTAATGGTGGTCTTAAATTACCAATACTATCAAAATAATGCACATATTTACCACGTTTACTGAAAGCCACCCAATGTGAACCGGATTTATCCATCGGTTCAAGGTTAACAATACAGTTTTCATTTTTTCGAGGATATCTTGGTAACGTATCTCGCATAAAGACTCCTCTAAAATTTGGAATCTTTAATTGATGTGCGTATTTAACTAAATCGAAATTACTTAATGCTTTATTTGGTATTTGGTTAATTATCTTTTGTATGCAGGAGGATTTAAATAAATGCCTTGACCACCTTTTCCTCGCATTGCTTCTATCATTCGATTGTGTCTTTTCACTTCTTTTAGTTCTTCTTGAGCAGCTTTCGCCTTGTTTATAGCAGACGCCACCCCGGCTGCTCCGCCTGCTAGACCCCCCAAGCCCGACAAGGCTGCAAATATCGGAAGTAGGGGGTAAAATACCACCTTGCTTTTTCGATGTTCTTCTTTTTTTTAAATCTTTTCTTGTTTTTTTTTTAATTTAAGTTTCGCTTACCTCCTCCAATCTTAGACTTAGCTTTCATTATGCCACCCACTGTTAGTGCAGCCGCTCTCTCTCCAAATGATGCGTCACGGGATTTTACACGAGACCAAGCTTTTGAAGCTAAAATTTCATCAGCCTCTCTTCTTTTGATAGAATCTTTATGCTTTGCGTAAGCAATGTCGTGCTCTTTGCACGCTTTATCTAATATATTTATTCCTGGATCACCACGGCTCAATCGCATTTCTAATTTTGTTCCTCGTCCACAATATTCATATCCCGGGATGTGTAATTCCACGGGTAAATAATCAATAGTTTTATTAAGTACACGACTAATTAATGATCCACTTCCTGTTCGTTTATATTGAGTGGTAGAGTTGCTCCTCTTACAACGCACCGTTACGAAATGATATGTAATATAAAATAATTATACATATATATATATATATATTTCTGGAAAATGGGAATGGTGGGGGGAGGTGTTTTTTTAAATAATACACACAAAATTTGGGTTATTATTTATTCTTTTTTTTTCATAAGCAAAGGAACACACAAAAATTAGTATTATTAACAGAATAAAAGTGTGTGTGAAAGAAATAAAGTAAGTGAGATGAAGTGCTTTAATCTCAATTTTGTTTCTAATCATTTTTTCAGAGAAAAATGACCAAACGGTAAAGTATCAATTCCGTTTTCAGTTATGTGTCTTTTATCTTCGTTTGATGAAATTGCCAACTTATTTTGCCGAACAGTAAATACAGAATGAGATCTTGAAATTATACAAACTTGAACTTTGTTGACTTGATCCTTGTTATAAGGACACTTTCGATACGCATCAATATTCATACTTTTACTCACACTCTTCTTAATGCCTTTAGCCTTACACAAGCTATTCATTTCATCACACAATTTTATTGCATACATTTTGGGTCTTAACCCTACAAATTCGTCAACAATCCTTCCAGCATGTTCATCTTTCATTAAACCAATTTCACCTTTATTTTGTCTTACAATGCCAAAAGGATTGTTTGTTTCATAGTTTCCAGTATCAAACAAATTTGAATGCTGTTTCATGAACTCATAAATATCATAATAGAATATATACATAAAACTATCGGTGTCTGTGTATAACAACCTCACATTTGATTCAGGATTTGCTAAAATAACATTGTAATGAAAGTCATTCATTTTACATTTAGACAAATCTAATATAAATGCACCAACATATACTGGTTGATTGTGAAAAATCTTTAGTCTGCTCATCTCGATGACCGTACATTGTTCATCGAATATAATTCTATGTTTAAAATTAGCCTTAGCTATTAAAGACCTAGCACCACGAGCTCCATGCCATTTGGTGACCCATTTGATGTCCCTTAACTTCCTCACATTCATCAGTGAACGACCAAAAATTGCATTATTCATCAATTTATAATATTTTTTTTCAAAATCATTTTTGGCATGTTTTCGTTTCTCTGTGTTCACATCCATATATGGTTTTAGCCATTGGCTCTGATTGAATTCAATTATTCTGTGAATACAATGTAATTTCATTCCTAGTTGAATACATTGCTTTAACATTCTATAATGCAAAACATAACGTTCTTTATTATCTAGGGTAGCCATTAGCTTTGTCAACTTTTCGGGACATAGAGGGTAATCTGAATGTTTGTCATGTAACTCTTGAGGATAAGTCAAATCTACTTCCAAAATATATCCAATTTCTGAAGTATCATCAATAGTTGAAACATCAAAGCCTTCAACATTTGCAACACATTTAAAGCCACCCGTAGGAAGATATTCCATCATCGCATATCCATATAAATTATTAACGTCAAAGTACATTATGTAGGACTCCTGCTTTTTCTCATCATAAGTTTTCATATACTTATTATTAGCAATCGCATGTCGTGTTATACACTGAACATTTCCTCCTCGAATAGATCGTTCAAAAAAGTGTAACATATCAATATCTTGAAGCAATTCAAGTTGAACGTTGGTTATCTTTTTCATCGCACACCAAGACATAGATGGAGCAGTGTAAAAATGAGCTGCATCAATGCCATAAGTTTCCATGCCATTCGATCTAAAATTTTCAAAGACATCCGCCAAAAGAAGTGTGTCAACTTTTAAATACAAATCGGCGTATTCTCCTAATGTTTGACAGGAAAACGTTTCCCACACCGATTGAGCAAACTCATACTCTTCATTCGATATTGTTTGATCATTAAGACTGCAATAAAACTTAGCTATTTCAGGTAATTTAGTTTCGTTAAGTACATCCATACTCGTGACGTATTCATAGGGAAAAACGCCTTTTCTCGCAGTAAGTTGAAACTGTGCATCATCATTAAAATAACGTCGAGTTATTTGCTTTGAATCTTCACTTAACGAAGATGAACATTGATCTAGTGAACAGGACAAGAAATTATATGTATCGATAAATCTTAACTGAATGAATCCATTCTTAACTCGTACATACTTTGTAAACCCTTTATATCGTTCCATATTCACTGCCAACAATTTTATACTACCAGGATTATGTAACACCTCTCCATCACGTTTCTCAAAAATTTCTTTAATTATAAAATGTCCATCATAGGCCGTTAGATTATGAAATGCTATAGGCAAAACCTTTGTTACTTTGTAATTTAAATTACAACTATTGTGTGCGCTTCCTCTATATTTTCCAGTTAAGTGACAATGATCGCGTACTTTGAGTTCATTATCTGCAATCGGTTTCTCACAAATGTGACACATTTTACTTGACAAAAATAATCTTTCTTCATTTTCGGTCATCTTTAACATTGGCTTAGCTGATAAGTAATATGTTTGAAGTTTATCCACAATACTATAAAGTTCCTTTACAAACAATTCAATGCAATTATTTCCCCTAAAGAGTTTGAAACTGCACAATTCACCATCAAAATTACAATGAAGGTATAAAGAAATGCTGTAAGGAATATGTTTTTGTGTTAAAGTAGAGTTATGAATGTCACTATTTGGAAAACAGGAGGAAATTGGAGACAAGACGCATTCAGTGTCTGCATATATTATAAATGGAACTGTATCTTTAACTCGGAATTCTGTAAAATTAACAAATCTTTGTTCATCAGTCGGCATTATGCTTTTTGCAACAGGAAACTGTTTACAGTCTGCAAAGTGAACATTTAACTCATCCTCAAGAAAATAATATGACAAACAACGTCTACATATATAAATCCTTCTGTGAGTGCTAGTGACGCTTGAACGCACAAGGCGAGCAAGATTTCTAATTAAACAAAAGTGATAACTTTCACTGTTTCCAATCTGCAACATCAATAAGTCTACACTCCTTTCATATACTTTATCTGATACATACAAAGGTACAATAGTAAAAGTTTTTTTTCCTTTTACTTCGTTTGTTCCCATACATACCCATTTGTTTTCATCATATTGTGCTCCATACACATTTACAGAAATATTGTTTTGGTTTTCAAACTTGTTTAAATATTTAATTTCCATCGGAATTGGAATATCATCTAAATTTAAAACATCTCTGTAATTAGGATAGGCAGAAAGATGATTCACGTTTCGAGTTTTTGGATATAAACCAGCAACCACACTCCACGCAAAACAAGCTTCCTTTGTATCATACAAATTTAGCACTACATGTTTATTGACTATTACGTCAGGCAATCGACTAGTATTGGACATTCCAACTCGAAATCCAACATATTTATTTATATTAATTCTCAAACTATGAATTTTTTCTAAAGCCCACCCGGAACCATTTGCTTCAAATTCACTCATTTTTGTCAATGTACCTTCAATGATATTCTTATCATAAAATTCATTTAAATCAGTATACTCGAAAACTACTTCATTTTTGATAGCAAAATATTTTGTTTCTGATATGTCGCGAAGCACATATTGTGCACACAAAACTGAATTCACTTTTAAAGCTTGTGCAGTTAACGCTTTCTTAACATACTTTGTAAACCAAATATTAGCATTCGCTAAAAATTCGCGAGGATCCAAAAACTCATTCTTAACATTTGATACTGCAAGTGTGTACACTCTAGAATTGAATGCCGTTTCAATTAACTCACAGCTCAAGAAAGATTCATCCTTTATTTGAATTGTAATTTCTTCGAAATTCACAGCTTGTTGCAATATGTGCTCACTAATAACTCTCCAACATTCAATCAACTCATCACTGTTCTCAATCAAGTCGGTTTGAGTGTTTTCCCCGATTTGGTATGATACTGAAATAGCACCGTTTAGTTCACTTCTAAAATTAGAAACACTTTCAAATGCATTGTCCAATTGGTTTCTTATATTTTCACTGTTATTATGTATTACAATATCAACCTTTCTACGTTTGCTAGGAGGTGAGGTCATTGTTGTTGTTGTCTAAGCAATTGTCCAATTTGCACTAATGTTAATACACCAACAACAGTTGGTGTACCATCACTGATGTCTAAGCATATGTCCAATTTGCACTATTGTTAATACACCACCAGCAGTTGCTGTAACATCGGTTTACCATAAACCTATAATCTTTTAAAGTATATTCAAGCCATTGTGATAAATTACTGCATGTAATCTCCAATGAACAATGAACAGCCTCAAAAGGAAATTCATCCTGAAGTTTACCAAGCAATTTGTTTCTATACTCATTCAATTTTGTTACATCGTAACAAGTCATTTCATTCGATTTTGAAAACCTCATCAAATGTATTGTATCCGAAGAAACAAATAAAATGTTCATCTTCACATAATTCTTTCAATAGATATCTTAGAACTGTTTCTGTCACCTCTTGCTGACTATCATCTGATTTGCTAACATTGGTAACGTAGACTGAAAATGTCGAAATTCCACTCGAAGATGTCCATTTGTTAAGACAAGCTTCTTTCTCATTACGACTCACCTCATTATCATGTTCTTCCTCTTCTTCCGGCTGTTGAAAGCATACACGATGATACTCTATTAGCGGGTGCGATCGATGTTCAGTCCCACTCAGGAAATTAACAGTTTTCCACTTCATTATGCTGTTCGTTTTATTAGTTTTTAGATAATCTGAAAAATTAAACAAATTAAGAAATAATTAGCAACTAAATATATCAATCGTTATATCAATCAATACATATATATATATATATATATATATATATATAATCCAATACTCACCAAAAAAAATTACTGTTTTAAAAACATGTTGATGTGAGCGGTTCTTCAACCCCAAAATACACCGTCATCAGTTTGCCTTCGAGTACTGTTTCAAAATGACTTGATGTGAGCGGTTCTTCAACCCCAAATACACCAGCATCAGTGTGCCTCCCATTGAGTTTAGTTCATCGATCTCTGATGCGCTTAATTTTGAAAATACTGTTGGTAGAAATACACTTGTTACTTCATCTTCAATGTTAATGTCCTCCACTATTTTTCTTCCATACCTCGTCTCCACGGGGCGAATAATTTGGACCACATACGGTAAATCAATGACTAGTTCTGCAAGTTTCTTATTAGAATACTCAATACAAGTGGATAAGTTTTTTAGAGCATCCATCACACAATTTGTTCCTCGTCGTTGACTTTCTTTATTTCTTTCACACACACACACTCTCTTCGCGCAAAAGTAAAAGTTAAACTCTTCCCTGCACTCGTCCATTTATATATCCTTCACCCCCACCCACACTCAAGAAACCATATGCTGCAAACTAGCTTCTAACGCAAACATTTCTTTTTTTTCCACTATTGCTTAAAGAAGTCAAAGATTAAATTCTTAGCCAATGACGTTAAAGGTCAACTCTGTCTCACGCGAACACTGCAGACGAGATCAATCACACTGCTGCACATGCTCAAACTTGCACGGGTGTGAAATGACGGTTAGCATCCTAAGCAAAAACAATAACAGCTGCACACCACATGTGTGGATAGCAGCCGCCTCTCCGCTCAGCCCACCCAGCGCGGGCAAAAAAAAAAAAAAAAAAAAACATAACAGCTGCACACCACATGTGCGGATCGCTGGCACTGGCACACATGCTCACACTCGCACGGGTGTCAAATGACAGTTAGCATCCTAATAAACAACCCCCATGACGTCAACACCCATTAACTTGTTATCACCATCGCATAAACAAGCCAAAAGGTCAACCCCTTCCCACGCTAACACGTGCAGTGATGATACTCGTGATGATGCAATATTCAAAGGGAACATACCCTTACTACTAGTACAGTTCTGCCGAACGATCAGACCAAATTTTGTCTAGAAAAAACTAAATATTACTAAAACCAGCTACAAAGATGCCCTACCTGCCCAATTGTGTTTGAGTGCTGTCAATTCTATTTCTAAATTCACCAAGAAGTCTACCGTACAGTAAGGAATTATGGTAACTCACATATCGTCGTTGTAGGTTATGGAAACGGATCTCCGACCATGGCCTAGGTTCGGCCTTAGATCCATCCCAGTCGACGTGTACTCTTTCCCATCATGGTATTAATCAGTGAAAGCTTTCCCATGGTGATATCTCTACTCCATAAGCCTTTCCATTGGGATCGATGAATTTGCCATGTGGTCAGTTATCATGGTTGATTTAGACATCTTGAAATATTCCCTAATCCACTGATTCTAATGTTATACTGGGAAAAGTATCAACACTGAGTATACACTGGTGCGGGTAGTCAAAATTGCCTTTTAGTATCCCGCCACAGACTCTAACATCGCTTCTGCAATGTGTTTCACAGAATCTAAGACTTTCACATTCACCAAATATCAGTTTAATCTTATCATAAAAATTCACAGTTTTTCTGAAATATTGTTCGACTAGTTGTATTCGCAATATTTTGTTACCAGAAAAAAAAAAAACACTTTCACAGTCTCGTGATATTATCATCAATTTCTCACTCAACATGTGCACCGTGTGCTCGTCCGCGTTCGATCCTCTGATCGCGTAATACTTGAAAATATGTCAAAGACAGGAAGATTGACGTACTAGTCCGTCACAATAATTCATAAATGTTTCAATTGCTCACTTGTACCCACAGGCGTTTGTTCACAAGTTCAAATCACCTGGATTCAAATATCCGTCCAATTTATTTCACGGGCCCGACAAAACGTGTCGACCAGATCACGGGCTCGGAAACTGTCAAACTATAATGGCGTCTTCCTTTTGCCAGACAAGTGTGTACAACGTAGTTCGTTTCATGATTCCAAAAATGCTGTTTCACTTATCTGCGATGTTTAAATCTTCTTAATTATTTCCAAAAGTTGTAGAAAAATCGTAGCAACATCATAATAATTTCCAAAATTCTTATAGTGTCATAATAAATAATAATTAATTAAATACATTCTGAAAACTGTGGTGAGACTTCCCAGAGTACTTCCTTCGAGTTCCAAGAGTAAATATGTACCTGGAGTTGAACTACCTCGATTGACATGAGTTCAAACCTCTTTCAGATAATTTTGTCAGTGTGAATTTTCAATGAAGTGAAAAAGTGACATCGCTCATAAGCCTTACGAACTTAGTATTTTGCTGTAGTTTGATGATGATAATGAAGATTGTCATGATTCTGTTTAAGGCCACTGATCTTCTAGGTCATATCGCATTTCTTGTACAGATGCTTAAGAAGCTATAAACCGTAAGAGTTCAATGTTTAAGAACTACACCGTTTACCATTGATACTTATCTAAATGCTGAAAGGAAGACCACACGATAAAATTGCGTCCTTGGGCCCATTCATAATAATTAGCTGCTGTTCTATTGCTACTGGTACCGATTGTTCAAGTGTAGTCACACTGGTGGAGCGATAGTGAGAGGAAACGGTCATATTGAGTGAACTACAAGCCTCATCTTCACGAGCTTGTTTCTTGTCGCACTCATTGCGAAGGGCCGGACTTAGTGGCACTGTTGGTTAAGCGCTGTCCTTTAAAGGCCAAATTCGTGCCATTCCATAGTATTTCTGTTAAACATCACATTCATAGCAAATTTCATTCCAGCCTCTCTAAAGCCACAGCAGTTAAAAGTGACGTTGCTCTCTTAACATTACCCTTTACGACGGTGAACGTCCGCTTCTTGGCGGTAAGCCACGTAACTTCTCCAAAAGCCCTTGTCCCATTTCGATCCTAACGAACTCTTCTACTTTAGGTCTGTGTGTGTTGTGACGTCAAGGTCATCCAGTTTACAGTTACCGGTACGTAGCTCTGCACTCTCCCGGTATATTACTGCAGCGTAAAACATTTGCCAAGCTGAACGTGTTTGTGTCTGATTGTGAGAACCTACTGTCGCGCGCGTCAATGTTCTCAGATAGGGAAATATTCGTCCCGCTCCCCACCCCGCTCCTACCGCTGAGCTCTCAAGTTAAGGTGCATAGCTGAACGCCGGTATTTGTATGTGACACTTACGTTAGAGCAGAATGAGAGAGACATATGATATCCAGTACTTCGATTGCCTTTGGTAAAAGTTGATCAGCTGCTACAATATCCACAAACCCTTTTGATCTTTTCTTCATGTCCCGCAGCGTAGCCGTCTTCATT
Organism: Meconema thalassinum; assembly: GCA_946902985.2. NCBI lineage: Eukaryota > Metazoa > Arthropoda > Insecta > Orthoptera > Tettigoniidae > Meconema > Meconema thalassinum. The sequence continues at coordinate 1,118,848,502 of OX336389.2, read as the reverse complement.
AAATCGTGCACCGCGACCGAGTGGCATTTGCAGCAAGTCCATGATCGTAGGTTCGAATCCCGGAAATGACAGCGGCTCTCCTGAGTTTGGTTTATCCCTGGGCTCTTCCACACTCCTTCCAGACAAATGCCGATGTAGTAGCCTAGCTTATTTCAAGTCCGGGGCACGTACCCCATCCCTGTCCCTAATACAGCTACACACACTATCACGGTAATCATATAAATACAGGTTATCAGACAAATTCAACACACACCCAACTACACGGGGCTGATGACCAAGATGTCCCAAGCCCCTAAAATTAATTAACAACAACAGAGGTCTTTTCTTCATATATCCAGGGTTTTCAAACGTCTTCTTTGTTGCACCGATCTTCTTCCTTGCTTCAAGTGATGTTTATTGTTTCATCATCTTGGGAGAAAATGGATCAAAATATGCAATAAATTTAACAAATTCAATTAAACTTATACGGAAATCTAAATGTACATGACCGTTTTTTTAAACTCTACGAGCCATACCATAACTTACATTGTAAATGCTCTGTGTGGTTACGAACCAACTTAGCCTATATTGTGCTCTGGAACAAGCAGTCCATGAAACCTATTGAGTGTATGGTGATAACCACGTTGCCATCCCTGGTATTTTTAGCACATTTTTCGGAGTTAGGCAAAAGTTTTATATACTCATGACCGACTTATATAGGTAGTGTTAACATCACAAGATTTTAAATATTTCTAACACGTTCGTGGCGTTACAATTCGTGTACAATAAAATATTCGGTTCACCACGTCATATTTTTACTTACCTAAGTTTCCACCACCAGTTTCGCTATCATGTGACAGTTCGTCAGGTGAGCGGTTACGACTGAGCTCCGGGATGTGCTGTCTTCTTATCGCGGCAGACGGGAAGTCACAGCCTCTCTCCTCAGCGCTGTCCGCTGAGTGTGGTCCGATTCCAGGGGCAACCTCTGTCGGTGTACTGTATTAGGACTGCGTGTTACGTGTTGCACCCAATGAGTAATAAGGAGACGCCCTGTCAGCGCTATAGCATGCGGAGAGTTGAAGCACTGACCACGCCCCCATACTTACCCGGCTCGGGTGGTAAATGGAGCCTACGGTAGCGTAGACTTATTTATTAGTGGGATTTAAGTATGATTACCAGTAAAAGATTCGTGTGCAGTCATAGTGCGAAGTTGTAAGGTATATGACGATGTAAATCAAGGAATATTTGTTGATCCTTGCTGGCTAGCGTGAAGTGTACGGCAGTCACAATACTTTTTGTCGCACTCGAAAATCATGTAAACTGCCGTAAAACGTTTAATTTTACAACATAAACTAGAGCAATACACCGATTTAAAATATAGTATAGCACTTGGGAAATGAATGTATTATACCGGTATGCAGTTTTTATAACCTGTAATTATTGTGGGATTTCAGGCAACCAGACACCCACCACTATTCTTAACTTAAACCAAATAATAGGCAAATAATTACCGAGATACCAGTAGGCCTGCCATTATATTCACGAATGAGTATTAAATAAATTAATAGTACATTATGCAACGACCCTATAATGGCAATAATTAGGACACGAGTATGTTTATAAAACGAGCGTATAGGAGTTTTATAATTTCCATACGAGTGTCTTAATTACCATTATAGGTGATTTGCATACGACAGTTTATGTTCGACGATAATTATTATAACTATTTTATGTTCGAACATAAATATTCATAAATATCTGCCGAGATTTCGCCAGTTTTATGTACTGAACAGAGCACATGAGACGCAGAGAATGCCTTGTATTTGACCATGGCCTCCTCGATTACCCTACTATGACACTAGGCCAGGCAGTGAAATTTAAATTAGAAGGGCGTGGAACTCAGCGCATCTAATTATCTAATTGGTCAAACAACTGTTTCTTGAGCTCTGATTGGTGGGAGAAACTGTTTCGTAATGAAAAATAGTGTCTAATGAGCCTCATTATAGTACAGTTTTCTGACATATAATAGTCAGGGTCGAACATAAATAAATTTAAAATATTAAGGCATGTGAACTAATTGGGTGGTGGCGTTATTGTTTTTATTGCACGATGTTTTTAAAAAATAGGCCAGTTCAGTTCCGGACAAACTAAACAAAGTCTAGGCTGAGGTTTGAGATTAAGACGCTAAAATATGCAAATAATGGCATATAAATCTTCCAACACCCACGAGCAATAAATCTAGAGTTAAAAATGGATTGGAGGTAATTGGATTAGAGTAATACCGTTCATTAATTGACAAGCAGAAACTATTTCTAGTAAGAAACGAAGGAAAATATCCGTAATTAATTTCTAGCAATCAAAATACTTATATTGGTGGACACATATGCCACTATTTGAACATTTAACGAATGATACTAGAACAGTACCGTAAGGTGGCTACTCTAAGGATGAAAACTTAACACAATAAATGGCAAATAAAGTGCATTTACTTGTGAAATGACATTACTTTGGCAGGTGGGAGTTCTGTTTGTGCAAACATATGCCACACACGTCGACATTTCGACCCACACGCGAATATTACCACTTTTAAGTACGTACGTCACACCATTACATGCTTTCTTATGGGTCTGCCACAATGTTTTGAGCATATGTGAAGGAGTAACTTCTGGCTTCACTTCCTTGCCGTTAGGGCCTCTCCTTATTACTTCTTGGTTGCACCAGTGTGTGGCTTATGTTCTTTTGTCTCAGTATAGGTCAGACCGGTTGACTTAGCCGTGGTCGTTACGGCGTGCCTACAGGCAGCCGCTCACATCCGGGAGGCGAGGAGATTCGATATGAAGATGGTTTTTCTGTGGTCTACCATCCTCCTTCCAGGCAAATGTCGGGGTTGGTCCCTAACTATAGGTCACAGAAGCTACCTTCCAATTCCTCGCCTTTACATTCACACTCTCCTCCCCAGACAACACTCCACACGCGACGGTACTTGTAGTTCACCCCATGGGTGCCCGCATAGAAGCGAGCTCTGGCGAGCTGAACATGTCCTCATGATGATCATACATCAACATGTCCTCGGACTCTCCCGGCACTAAAAACCGTACGCAAAAATAAAAGTATAGGTCACCAAATGTCACATCATCCCTGTTCATATCGCCAGTTGGCACTGTAACACCACAGCTTCAGTCACGAGGAGTTTGAAGCATACAGTACACCCCACACTGCAAACCCGTGGACATTGATTGATACTTGATTGCCCACTCGCATCATCTTCCACAAGAACTACGAAGTGTACTGCAAACGTCTGTACACTCAGCGGAAGGAGTAGCTGATCCTGAACATCGAGGAGAAGGAAAGGACATTCTAAAACGAGTTTTTGAAGATAAAGGATACTTGAAAAGTTGATCCATAGATTATTTCAACCTTAAAGTACAGTAGTTCAGACGTGGAAGAGAAAGAGCGAGCTTTGGTGTTACTAACAATATTGCCCGAATCTTTAAAAAGAGGAACATTACCACCAGGATCCGATCTTCAAAGAAAATTGAACAGTTGGTGGAACAACCGGTCCTAGCAACCGAGAAATCTGGAGACTATAGTGTTTCATACATCGAATGAGATTAGGTTTCCATTGGATAGACTACAAAGACTGTAAAATGCAGGTTCAGAGAATTGCGTATACAAGGGATGAGATACTATAGTAAGGGTTAGCATATCAGAGCATGGCATCTGTACGGGTCATAGCATCAATTTTGACACTGCCATAGTTAAAAAAGTCTAATCTAGATACATGCCACTCCTGGTGATTGAAGCTGTATACAGTGCAGTGTCATCTAGCCAATATGAACATTTGTCCGCCTCTTTGCGCAGTGGCTAGCATTCTTGGCTGTCACCGAGGAGGTCCAGTTTCGATTCCCAACTCTTCCAAGAAATTTAATTCTGGTCTGATGCCTAGAACAGGGTGCACTCAGCCTCGTGAGGAAAAATTGAGGAGAGGCGGGTTCGATTCCTACCTCAGCCATCCTGGAAGTGGTTTACCGTGGTATCCCACTTCTACTCCAGGCGAATGCCGGGATGGTACCTAACTTAAGGCCACGGCCGCTTCCTACCCAAATCCTGCCTCAATTGCAAATACACAAACTAGTAGACATCACAGTGACACAGGTTATCAGACAAATTGTACACACACCCAAGCACATGGGGCTACATGACCACGATATGTCCCAAAGCTCCTAAAAACATCAACAACAGTCAATATGAACAGGGGTGATTGATATCACTTAAGTGACATTTGATGACCTACTCGGAGACCAAAAAATATAATCCATACACTGGTGCAAAACGCAGTTCTAATACTGTACACTGACAGAGAATGTCACTGGACTCGAACCACAATCACCGGACAGCGCTTAGAATAGAGGCCGTGACGTCATGTCTGCTGTGAGAGGAAGCCAGCGCATCGCGGAACGTAGTCGAAAACGTTCACCTAACGAAGCTGGCGCGTGGTTATGAAACCAGTAGTGAAAGCTCCAGTACGTGAGCAATATGACGTGGTATATCGAACATTTTAGTGTACACTCACACGATACAGTATAATTTATTTTAAAATTTGTATAGATACAACTAAATGTTTTGCCAGGCTGCTGTGATCATTCATCTGCTTCATATGTTACAGGTTAGATTTCACCATCTTAGCAGAGAGTGGGAACTACGATCATTGGCAGTATTCAATACATTACAATGAATATCTTCAATTCCTTCCACTGGTTCGGTACTCGAACTATGGTCACTTTGCTGTGAAGCCTCAAGGTGATTCATACATTATTTGGTCCAACCATAGTGCCTGCTTCATCACTGATGTTACTTGTGGTGAGTATGAATGAGAATCCAGATTCATTCATCTATCTATGGTATATGCTCGAACCTCATGCTTATTTTCTCCAGTGACATATTTCAAAGTATCAGATGACTTAATAAGAATGTAAAGTTTTGAAGCCATTTTTCAGTGTTGCCTATACAAAGAGTTATTTGTAGTTCTTCAGTTGGTCAACGCGATTTTGCCCAAAGACTGGGCGAGGTACAATGTAAAGTGTTGTACCCGATTTTATAATGGTGAAGGTTTGTGATGATATTGGCATTGGAATACAATGTTAAAATTGAAAATCTCTAATCTGCAGAGAAACCAATTTTATTCGACACGTGCGTGAGTGTTAGCTAGGGGAGTTGATAGCAAAGGTTTTACCGGGCCCAATCTGAAAATTGTATTTATTTAAAGACCACTAGAGGTGGCAGAAATCCGTCCTCAATGGAAATACGAGTGTGAGCCGACACGCGAACAATGAAGGAGATAGTAAACTAGCCGCTACAACATAAAGCGTGGAGTGCATGTTCAGACTTGTGATCAAGTGGGGGTGAGATGCGCTCCTGATAAATCACGTGGCCTATGATAACCAATCAAATAATTGGATTTAATGCATTTATGAAGCTTCTCATGAGTAATTAGGAAGATAATTACAAGAAATATTAACTAAGAATATCATATTTAAAAAAATATATTCTAAAATCTCCCAGCACTTTTGTCAAGAGAGAAAATACTGAGATATTTAGTAAATTGTGATTTACTGTTACCGTCAAGATAGACCGCCCGATTATTTATGTGACGCCAACTTAGAGTGCGAGGAGGGTGATAGCGCGATTGACTCGAGGCTTCTTAACTTGTGACAGCCGAGGTGATCAGACGTGTTGCTCTGCACGGCTTAAGTGCGAACATAGTACAATATAGTTACCGGCAAGTGAGGTGATGGTATCGGCGAAGTAATAGAAAACGACCGCACAAGTTGAACTAAGGACTTGGTGAATATCAGAAATACTATTAAAAAGACTTCGTAAAATTTTATAACAAGTCACTAACTATTAATAGTGGAAATTTGAAGCCATTCATTTTTTCAGTGTTGCCTATACAAATTGTCTTTGCTGCTTTTTAGTCGGTCAACACAATTGTGCCCAATGAATCGGTCGGGGTACATAATTATAATTATGTAAACACACTCCTGGAAAAAATTACATGAATTAGTTAAATGTCGCACTTAAATGGGCAATTTAGGATTGCGCATTTCGACCCTCACGTGGCCATCATCAGATCTTGATCACTGTATTAAGGTTAATTGTCACTATTGTAAATTCACTACTGTGACTCAATAGCACGTCGTTAGATGAATTATATTATAATGTTCAATTCGCGGTTGGAATCACGTTATACGTTAGGTTTGTTTTTGTTGCAAGGTTTTGTGAATTACGTGAGTAACGGTGTATATGCGCGTGTGTACAATTTAGAATACCACACTTTAAATAAAAATTAAATCCACAAGAATAAAAATGAGACAATGAAGGGTTTTTAATGGGAAATAGGTTATAGGATAAGGATGCACTATGTGTTTATTTTTCATTCAAACCGAGACCTCAATATAGGTAGTATCGCATGGAACCTATAATCGTCTATTAGACCGGGTAGCAGCCTATATGAGACGATTCTTAAGCTGTGGCAGACGATGTAACTTGGCCCACGATAGTATGAAAGTTTCCCAGAATCCGTAACATACCGATTTTGAAAAGTCATTATAACCTCAGTTTATCAGTCAGGCACAAATCAATCAATTTAAAGAATCAGTTACAAAGTTCAGTAAGAGAGGTCGCATATGACGTCACTCACACCTAACGAAGCGCGGACACATATCGCACTAGTTGGCTACCGAGAGCCCACGCGACAAGGTCAACACCGTGAAACTTCACGATTCGAGTAAGGAACAGTGCATACAGTATCCTGATAGTGAGCATCGCTGTGAGGAGAACAATAACAAGTTAAGTATACATTATAATTAGTTTTTTATTGTGCATGCTAAAATTTGTTATTTGAATTATTATTAATACAGTGTGATATTCTAAATTGTATACACGCGTATATACACCGTTACTCACGTAATTCACAAGACCTTGCAACAAAAACAAACCTAACGTATAACGTGATTCCAACCGCGAATCGAACATTATAATACAGGGCGCCAGGAAATGTTCTCCGCAGTGGCTACGTGCAGCTGCGAGAGGTTGTGTCATCAGTTTAGTTGGCAGCACAGTGTCCTTGATAGGGTGAAGGCCACATGTGTGGGCTGTGGGCTGTCGAAATCGCCAGTGCGTATAGTTAGATTATTGGAAGAGTGAAACAGTATTTTATGAATGGCTGTGGTGAGTATAAAGTTTACTGTTTGTTTGTTATGATACAAGCGACAGCAGTGCTGCCAACGTAACTGGTAACGTAATCTCTCGCAGCAGCTTGTAGGCACTGCGGATAACATTTCCTGGCGCCCTGTATAATTCATCTAACGACGTGCTATTGAACCACAAAAGAGAATTTACAACCGTGACAATTAACCTTAATACAGTGATCAGGATCTGATGATGGCCACTTGAGGGTCGAAACGTGTAATTCTAAATTGCCCATTTAAGTGTGATAACAAACTAATACATGCAATCTTTTCCAGGAGTGTGTTTACATATTTATAATTTTGTACCCCGTCCGATTCATTGGGCACAACCGTGTTGACCGACTGTGAAGCAGTAAAGACAAACTGTTAATAGAGAAGAATATAAACATTTTCTACGAGAATTTCTAAAAACAATTACGACAATTATTAAAGCAAGCTTCTACATTTTAAGCTGCAATTAATATAGTGAAGTTGGGTGTAATCATCGAACATTATAAAGCAACGCTTGTCGATCCGCTTGTACCTTGCGGTGTCAAGGTTTTCCATAGGGTTCGCCAGCGATTTTTGTCTCGGATAGCTCCTTCGCTCTCCTCCACTCACCACCCCTGGCTTCTACAGCTGCCTTCACGTCGTCTTCCCATTTTCTTCTGGGTCTCCCGCGCGGTCTTGCTCCTTGCATTCTGGCATCCAAGGCTTGTTTAGCCATCCTGGTGGCATCCATTCTTTGGACATGCCCAAACCATCGTAACTGGCTCTGTTCAATTTTCTCGAGCACAGGTGGAACGTCAAGACTAGTTCTGATGAACTGGTTCCTGATTTTGTCCCTTCTCGTTTTCTTCTCTATTTTGCGGAGAAATCGCATTTCTGATGCCTGAATTCTACTCCGGTGTATGCTGGTCAATGTCCAGGTCTCACAGCCATAGAGCAAGGTAGGGAGATATATATCTTTGTATACACGAAGTTTCGTGGATTTAGTCACAGATGGGTTGTTTAGAAAATTTCTCTTCAGTGCATTGAAGAGCCGCCCTGAGGCTTGGGATCGAGCTGTAATTTCACCATCCATTCTACCATCTTGCTGCACTGTAGCTCCAAGGTATTTAAAATCTGTGATCTGCTCCAATACCATACCGGCGTTCAGTGCGATCTGGTGTGGGTTACATTGCCTTGATATCATCATGGTCTGAGTCTTTCTAGGATTGATTTTCATGCTTCTCTTAACAAGCTCTCCTTCCCAGATTAACAAGTTCGTTTGTAGGTTTCTTTCCGAGTCTCCCAGCAGTAGTATGTCATCAGCTAAGGCACACTGGGTGATATACACTGGCCTCAGAAACTTATAGCCAAGCTTGAATTTCTGCACCTGCCCATTGCATGATTTGATAATATCATCCATTAAGATAATGAAGAGAAGTGGGTTGAGGATGCACCCTTGCTTAAGTCCCACTTAAGTAGTATATGCTTGAACAGTCCAGATATTGCATCATCGCGAGGGGATATTGCGTAATCGCGTGCTTAACCAGCTTGATGACGTCATGGGTGCTTAGAGCGAGCACGTGGTTAAGGGGGATCAGGTGATTGGTTAATGCCAGAGATGACCACCACGCCTTGTGGGCGTTCGCATGGAGAGGTCAGCTGTGTGTCATAGCTATTAATATTAATTGCTAATTGTCGATTGATTTATATTTATAGGTAGATGTTCTAGTTCGTTGAGAGCATTGGGTGTCATAACCTTAGAGCGGGAGTGTATATGGCGAGGCGCGCGGAGAGCCAGCTTGCCATGCACACATGTGGCGCGACAGATGTTATTTTTTTTCTCGCGCCGCGCTAAATAAGTAAGTGGTGACGTAATGCTAGACAGTGTTTAAGTGCATCATATATCACCATAGCGTGGGAGTGAACTTGTGAGATGGAGACAGTGTATACGTGATTGACCAGATGACGAGGAACTGTTATTATGCTTGTAATAAATTAGTTGTCGCTGGCATGTTATGTCTGTTTCATTTCAAGGGTGTTAACATTTTTTGTGTCCTGGCTTGCTTCATGTTCTCATTCTGCTTACAGTGTTTTATAAGTATAATATAATTTGGGAGATCCGCCTGATCAATACACAATTACATATATAGGGCTGTATTAATCCCATACGGTACATGTTTCGGGGCCTATTATGATGGCCCCTTCATCCGCCAAAAATACAAATCATCAGTAAAATCATAGATAGATAGATAGATTTTTATTAATTCCATTTGATCAAATACATGCATTCAATACATTTTTGATATAGGACACGTCAGAATTTACATGCATAAAATAAAAGAACTAACAGGTATATATTACTAAGATTATAACTATTTATAACTTATTATAATAGCAAATCTTAATAGATACAATCTTATTGCACAACTATTTACACCTCACTCTATTATCATAATATGAAAACTTAATTCTATAAATACAACAACATACAGCTAGGTATTAAAATTAAATTAAAAAAGTAAAATATAGTTATAGATTCTATCACTCCTATACGCTAAAATATTCAACTAATGAGTAAAAACAATGGCACTGCAGATAAGCTTTCAACATTCTATCAAAGGTTTTTATTTTTGGGGCCAGTTTTATATACTGGGGTAGTTTATTGTATAATTTAACTCCAGTGTGAAAAGTTCCTTTTTGATATATGCTTGTGTGTGTGTGTGAAATATGAATGTTTTGATTTTGTCTTGTGTTATGCCTATGAACATCATTGTTTGTTTTAAGAAAAACATCTTTATTCATTAAATTCTTTTTAAAAAACATAATACTTTCAAAGATATATATGCAGGGCAGTGGGAGAATGTTTAAATCTTTAAACAGAGGTCTACATGATTCTCTAGAGTTTACATTTGCCATAATTCTAATCGCCCTCTTTTGTATCCTAAACGTGCTTAGTACATCTGGCGACATACCCCAAAATATGATCCCATATCTTAAGTATGAATGGAAATAAGCAAAATAAGTATTTCTTAATGTGTGCATGCTAGTGCAGGTTTTCAAAATACGTAATGATACGTATGATAGGATATATCATAAAATGTAGATTAGCATGAAAAAGAATGGATAAAAATGAAACATACTAAAAGTGAAAGATAAAGTGGTGAATAAAACACTCGAATGTAACAAAAATAGAAAGACACTTAAAAATGTTACAGGCGACAGATGAAAAAACACATTAAAATAACATATTAAAAGGGCACTTTAAGTGCTTGTCAAGTCTTTTGTGAGTCCTTATAATAATACCATCAGGGTATCGTGTCTAAATATTCCATGTTAAAACGCTGAAAATATTGTTAAAAACTTCAGTCTATTGGACCTGGCTGTTTGCTACTCCTGTTAAAAGGAGAAAGTTGCTGTTGAAAGATCAATACTTCGCCTATGACGAGGATCGAACAAGCCAAGTTTGGACAGAGCCTCTTGAGGGTAGAATCAATGAGAAATCCTTAAAAACCTGTTGACATATTGACTAGTCCAAAAATGTTCCTTCTTCTAAGCGGCAAATGGGCCTTAGATAGGTCCTAAGGAGGAAACAAAAAATGACTTTTAGAAAAGAAAATTTAGTATAGAAAAAATAAAGTGTAGGGATCGAAAAATATTAGTCTTATTGGGACCAAAAAGTAGTGAAAATAGGGCTCTTTAGGCTGATACGAAAGAAAAATAACTTACTGTATAACGCAACGAACACCGGGTGTCCGAAGCAGGAAGCACTGTGTCCAAGATAAGTATATCTTTGACTGTGTGAAATGAATGTTGGCCTGTTGTTTTTAGATTCTTAGCTGTCATTATACAACTCTGTAATTTTTAATAAGAGAACAAGATAGGGTTTGCATCCCAGAGCTTCATGTGAAATGTTTAAAGAGCTTTTTGCTGCTTTAACTTCATAGTATATAACACCAAGATTATTATGATGAACTACTTATCTTCAACATGTCTTTGTTCTACTCTTTAATGCAGAAGTTGAAGCAGCTGAAGGAACTCAAAATATTAGCAGAGCGAGCGGGGCCAATGGGTTTCAACTTGATCATTTCGGCATCTAAAGCTCAAGAAGATATTATCTTTCGAAGCTTAAACGCGTCGGAAAAACAGCTTTTAGATATTGAGATGATGGAAATTTTTCAACACCACCGATACTGTCAGGACTTTTTATTCAATGGTTTAACAACCAACATTTTGGACGTTCTGATAAACCGACTGAGAATGTTCAGTGATACGTCAGAGGATATGAGTCAGAGGGTGCAGGATTTTTTGACTCATCCTTCTCCTCCTTTAGCGGAAGAAGATGAGGAAACTATGAATCCTTTTCATGGACTGAGGCTGGAGGATTATATGACTCCTCCACCTCCTCTAGCGGAAGAAGAACGAGATGAAGAAGATGATGAGAGCGTGCGGAAGAGGAAGAAGATGATGAAGTTCAAATCATTAACTAAATGGACAGTGGACAGTGTTTTTAATTTAAAATGTGAAATGTAGAATTTCTTTTAAAAATATATTTATTATTATCATTTGTGGTTTACATTAATTATATATATATAATACGAAGTAGTGAAAATGTTATGATCTTCGTTCTTAAAGTGGTAAGTAGTTCTTTTCCACCAAGCTGCTGAGAATTGAAGATGGTGTGTTGTCTGCAGAGTTGAATATGCTGATCTTGTGCAGGGGTAAGTACAATCATTCTTTCGAGTGTGTTGGTTTTAGTGAGCTGAAAAATATAGAGACGCATTAATAATAATAATAATAATAATAATATTTTTGCGATGAATTAAAAACAAAATTTACACTGTTGTAATTAGAATATATTTTTGTTTGGAATCCAGGAGTTGTGAGTTGAATCGAACCCAAGCCAAGATACGAAAGCTCAGGTTTCTTTTCTACGTAGTACTTTGTCGACTAGGTAAATATTTGGATGTTTTGTTCGTTGTAACTCTGGTTCATAAAAGGCGCCAAATATTGGTAAATTTTTATCATCTTTTAAAAGATATGTTTGTGGATTAGTATTTTGAACTTAATAAATTGTAAATAATTCCGTAGTCCAATTAGGTTCGTAGGCCTTGGTGAAGTGTTTCTTGATTTTAGATATTCGTACAATATCGCCAATTTTATACTTTTTTAAAAACTTTCATTATATTGTGTTGGCAAGCTGGGTTGTTTGTTTCTTTTTACATCGATAGGTTCCATGCCAATGCTGCGATGTATTTTGTGATTATACTTTACTAATAACTGGGGCAAAATATTTATCCATCGATAAGAACCTTGTGTTGTGAATTCCTTCCACATCGATTCCGTGAGAGTGCGATTAAATCTTTCTATAACGCTAGCTTTAATGCTGCTGCCAGTGGAATAATGCTTTAGATTTTGTTTCTGAGACCATGTTTTGAATGCACTGTTATAAAATTCCGTTCCTCGATCTGTGTGAAAATAATTTGGTTATCTTTTACTTTGAGAATAAACAAATTTTAAACTTTTTACAATCTCACTTCCTTTTTTGTTTTTAAGAGGAATTGCCCATGCATATTTTGAGTAAAGGTCAATAATGGTTAATAAATATTTAAATCCATTATTCCATTTTGCAAGTTTTGACAAGTCCACAAGATCTGCTTCACAGAGGTCATCGATTCCTTTCCTAATAACATGCCGTCTTTTAAACGTTTTTCTAAGTGGTGCATGAAGTTCTTTTGCAATTTCTCGTCTGATTTCGTTCATAGTTATTTTTAAACAAAGATTTATAACATACTGTGCATTGTTTTACAAATGTTTGAATTTTTATTTAATATATCCTGCATTTCTTAGTTCTTCTTCAATTGCAAAGATTTCGCTGTCGAGTCCTGTGTGACCTGTAGCTTTCGATGCAATTAATTTATTAAGTCTTGATACCAATTTGTTTGGTTCATTCCATTGCACAAATTCAATATTGTTTCCTCCTTCTAATTTCCAAATGGCTTGTGGAGTGATGTGTTTCTTTGGGCCATATCCAATATGCATCGTAGTATTTGCTTCTTCATTCTCATCTCCTGTTTTTATAATTCTATCTTTGTCTTCAGTAAGAAGGGGTTCAATTATATTTCTATACTTATGAGATTGCGTTCCTCTCGGAGTTCCATTGTTTGCATAATTTCTTTTGTGTAAGTTTGAAACATTTAAGAATTTCAAATATGAATATATCTATTAGAGTGGGATCTGGTACTTTCCTTTGAATAGGAATTTTTCACCACCATCTTTTATCCACTTTTTATCAAAGAAAACTCGTTCACGTCCCAAGTATTGTTTATCATTTCTTATCGTTATACCAAATGTTCTATCAACGTTTTGTATAATGAACGGATCAAAGTAGCGGTTAATTAGTGTAATTATTTTGATGCTATCTCCAACTTCTTCGTCTGAAGTACCAGTTGATTCTGAATCATCATATTTTTTTTTCTTTTTCGATTTTCTTTTTTGGAGTTGACCTTGTATTAGCAATAGATACAAGTTGATTTAATGAATTTGTTACTGGTTTAAAGTTATTCTCTATATCTAATTCTTTACGACTAACATCATTGTGAAGTGAAAGATATTTGTCTTATATTTTTTAAGCGAGAAAGTTTATCCTTTACTCGACTTTCAGCTTTGATCTTCGAGCTCTTCTCCATGACTAAACTAAAATTGTAGTTGTTTTACTTATTCATAGTATATTCAAAATCAATTTGAAGAGGAAGATCATCGGTTTTATGTTTTTCTTAATGCCTTTAGCCTTACACATGCTATTAATTTCATCACACAATTTTATTGTATACATTTTGGGTCTTAACCCCACAAATTCTTCAATAATCCTTCCAGCATATTCATCTTCCATTAAACCAATTTAACCTTTATTTTGTCTCACAATGCCAAAAGTATTGTTTGTTTCATAGTTTCCAGTATCAAACAAATTTGAATGCTGTTTTATGAACTCATAAATATCATAATAGAATATATTCATAAAACTATCAGTGTCTTTGTATAACAACATTACATTTGATTCAGGATTTGCTAAAATAACATTGTAATGAAAGTCATTCATTTTACATTTAGACAAATCTAATATAGATGCACCAACATATACTGGTTGATTGTGAAAAATCATTAGTCTGCTCATCTCAATGGCCATACATTGTCCATCGAATATAATTCTATGTTTAAAATTAGCCTTAGCTATTAAATACCTAGCACCATAGGATCCATGCCATTTGGTAACCCATTTGATGTCCCTTAACTTCCTCACATTCATCAGTGAACGACCAAAAATTGCATTATTCATCAATTTATATTTTTTTTTCAAAATCATTTTTGGCATGTTTTCGTTTCTCTGTGTTCACATCCATATATGGTTTTAGCCATTGGCTCTGATTGAATTCAATTATTCTGTGAATACAATCTAATTTCATTCCTAGTTGAATACATTGCTTTAACATTCTATAATGCAAAACATAACGTTCTTTATTATCTAGAGTAGCCATTAGCTTTGTCAACTTTTCGGGACATAGAGGGTAATCTGAATGTTTGTCATGTAACTCTTGAGGATAAGTCAAATCTACTTCCAAAATATATCCAATTTCTGAAGTACCATCAATATTTAAAACATCAAACCCTTCAACATTTGCAACCCATTTAAAGCCACATGTTGGAAGATATTCCATCATAGCATATCCATATAAATTAACATCAAAATACATTATGTAGGACTCTTGTTTTTTCTCATCATAAGTTCTCATATACTTATTATTAGAAATCGCATGTCGTGTTATACACCTCCTCGAATAGATCGTTCAAGAAAGTGTAACATATCAATATCTTGAAGCAATTCAAGTTGAACATTGGTTATCATTTTCATTGCACACCAAGACATAGATGGAGCAGTGTAAAAATGAGCTGAATCAATACCATAAGTTTCCATGCCATTCGATCTAAAATTTGCAAAGACATCCGCCAAAGGAAGTGTGTCAACTTTTAAATACAAATCGGCGTATTCTCCTAATGTTTGACAGGAAAACGTTTCCCACACCGATTGAGCAAACTCATACTCCTCGTTCGATATTGTTTGATTATAAAGACTGCTATAAAACTTGAATATCTCAGGTAATTTAGTTTCGTTAAGTACATCCATACTTATGACGTATTCACATGGAAACACGCCTTTTCTCGCAGTAAGCCGAAACTGTGCATCATCAATAAAATAACGTCTAGTTATTTGCTTTGAATCTTCACTTAACGAAGATGAATATTGATCTAGTGAACAGGACAAGAAATTATATGTATCGATAAATCTTAACTGAATGAATCCATTCTTAACGGCGAGCGGCGGATTTATTATTCGCTGCTACAGTGGCCTGGACTGATCTTGTGGCGCGCCACGGCCCCCTGCTGTAATATTGAAAGCGCGCGCATAGTATAGGAATACTTGACCCTGCAATAAATGTGCAGGTGTTCAGTCGCCAGTCTCAACCTCAGATGCTAACATGGTGAGACAGTTATCATTACAACATCGTATTTTTGTATGTAAAACTTATTTTAAGTACGAGTCAGCTCGGCGGGTACATGATGCATTTGTTCAGCAATTTCCTCATGTAGTGCCACCTTCACTAGCACAGATTCACGTAATTGTAAGTACGTTTGACACTACTGGCTCAGTTCCCAATGAAAGACATAAAAGATCAGAAACATTACAGTGGCAGAACTCATGCGCGTCAGCTAGAATGTGGTTACCAGATACAATGCCTGTATAACACAGGACACTTCCAGAATCATTTATAAGGTAATATTTCATATAGGATTGTACACACGCTGAAAGCAGGGGGCCGTGGCGCGTCACAAGCTCGGCCAAGGCCACCGTAGCTGCGGTTAACAAAACCGCCGCTTGGCGTTCTTATTTTATATGAAAGACCCTGTACTTTGTAAATCCTTTATAACGTTCCATATTCATTGCTAACAAACTTATATGACAAGCATTATGCAACACCTCTCCATCTTATTTCTCACAAATTTCTTTAATTATAAAATGTCCATCATAGGCTATAGGCAGGACCTTTGTTACTTTGTAATTTAAATTACAACTATTATGTGCGCTTCCTCTATATTTTCCAGTTATGTGACAATGATCGCATACTTTGATTTCATTATCTGCAATCGGTTTCTCGTAAATGTGACAAATTTTACTTAACAAAAATAATCTTTCTTAATTTTACGTCTTATGTTTGAAGTTTATCCACAATACTATAAAGTTCCTTTACAAATAATTCTATGCAATTATTTCCCCTAAAGAGTTTAAACTGCACAATTCAGTATCAACATTACAATGAAGGTATAAAGAAATGCTGTAAGGAATAGGTTTATGTGTTAAAGTAGAGTTAGGAATGTCACTATTTGGAAAACAGGAGGAAATAGGAGACAAAACGCATTCAGTGTCTGCATATATTATAAATGGAAATGTATCTTTAAATTTAAATTCTGTAAAATTAACGAATCTTTGCTCATCAGTTGGCATTATGGTTTTTGCTACAGGAAACTGTTTACAGTCCGCAAAGTGAACATCTAACTCATCCTCAAGAAAATAATGTGACAAACAACGTCTACATATATAAATCCGTTTATGAATGCTAGTGACGCTTGAACGCACAAGGCGAGCGAGATTTCTAATTAAACAAAAGTGATAACTTTCACTGATTCCAATCTGTAACATCAATAACTCCACACTCCTTTCATATACTTTATCTGATACATACAAAGGTACAATAGTAAATGTTTTTTTGCTTCGTTTGTTCCCATACATACCCATTTGTTTTCATCATATTGTGCTCCATACACATTTACAGAAATATTGTTTTGATTTTCAAACTTATTTAAATATTTCATTTGCATTGGAATTGGGATATCATCTAAATTTAAAACATCTCTGTAATTATGGTAGGAAGAAAGATGATTCACGTTTCGAGTTTTTGGATATAAACCAGCAACCACACTCCACGCAAAACAAGCTTCCTTTGAATCATACAAATTTAGCACAGCGTTTTTATTGACTATTATGTCAGGCAATCTACTATTATTGGACATTCCTACTTGAAATAGAACATATTTATTTATATTAATTCTCAAACTATGATTTTTTCTAAAGCCCATCCAGAACCGTTTGCTTCAAATTCGCTCATTTTTGTCAATGCACCTTCAATGATATGATTATTATAAAATTCATTTAAATCAGTATACTCCAAAACTACTTTATTTTTGACAGCAAAATATTTTGTTTCTGATATGTCGTGAAGCACATATAGTGCACACAAAACTGAATTCACCTTTAAAGCTTGTACAGTTAGCGCTTTATTAACATACTTTGTAAACCAAATATTAGCATTTGCTAAACATTCGCGAGGATCCAAAAACTCATTCTTAACATTTGAAACTGGAAGTGTGTACACTATAGAATTGAATGTCGTTTCAATTAACTCACAGCGTAAGAAAGACTCATCCTTTATTTTAATTGTAATTTCTTCAAATTTCTCAGCTTGTTGCAATATGTGGTCACTAATAGCTCTCCAACATTCTATCAACTCATCACTGTTCTCAATCAAGTCGGTTTGAGTGTTTTCCCCGATTTGGTATGATATTGAAATAGCACCGTTTAGTTCACTTCTAAAATCAGAAACACTTTCATATGCATTGTCCAATTGGTTATATTTTCACTATTTTTTTAGCGTATGGCTTTTAGTGCCGGGAGTGTCCGAGGACATGTTCGGCTCGCCAGTTTTGTAGCTGCTTCGAGACGGACACCCAATGGGTGAGCTACAAGTACCGTTGGGGAGGGAAGGAGGGAAGTTGGAATGTAAGGACGAGGAGTTGGAAGGTAGCGGCTGTGGCCTATAGTTAGGGACCAACCCCGGCATTTGCCTGGAAGGAAGATGGGAAACCACAGAAGACCATCTTCAAGGTTGCCGGCGGGGGGATTCGAACCTCCTCGCCTCCCGGATGTGAGCGACTGCCATCAGTCATGCCGTAACCACCACGGCTAACTCACCCGGTATTTTCACTATTATTATGTATTACAATATCAAATTTGGCTAGGAGGTGTCGCCATTGTTGTCTTAGCAATTGTCCAATTTGCACTACTGTTAATACACCACCAGCAGTTGCTGTAACATCGGCTCACCATTAACCTATGATCTTTTAAAGTATATTCAAGCCATTGAGATAAATTACTGCCTGTAATCTCCAGTGAACACTGAACTGCTTCAAAAGGAAATTCGTCCTGAAGTTTACCAAGCAATTTGTTTCTATACTCATTCAATTTTGTTGTATCATAACTAGTCATGGAAAATTCAATTTTGTAAACTTCATCAAATGTATTGTATCCGAAGAAACAAATAAAATGTTCATCTTCACATAATTCTTTTAACAAATATCTTAGAACTGTTTCTGTCACCTCTCGCTGACTATCATCTGATTTGCTAACATTAGTAACGTAGACTGAAAATGTTGAAATTCCACTCGAAGATGTCCATTTCTTAAAACAAGCTTCTTTATCATTATGACTCACCTCATTATCTTCTTCTTCTTCTTCTTCTTATTCGGACTATTGAAAGCATACACGATGATACTCAATTACCGGGTGCGATCGATGTTCAGATCCACTCAGAAAATTAACAGTTTTCGACTTCATTATGCTGTTCCTTTTATTAGTTTTTAGATAATCTGAAAAATTAATCAAATTAAGAAATAATTAGCAACTAAAATATATATATATATACGAAGTACGTCCGGAAGTTAAGTTCCGTTTGGTAATAACATTAAATTGTGTACAGATACAGAAACAGTATTTATTGCACAACATTCTACAACCCTTAAACTACTTTTCCACATAACTGCCGAAATGTTGCAGGCATTTGTCGTAG
Organism: Meconema thalassinum; assembly: GCA_946902985.2. Classification (NCBI taxonomy): domain Eukaryota; kingdom Metazoa; phylum Arthropoda; class Insecta; order Orthoptera; family Tettigoniidae; genus Meconema; species Meconema thalassinum. The sequence continues at coordinate 1,118,829,349 of OX336389.2, read as the reverse complement.
CGTGACACGAGTTTTTGTATACCTTCTTCATAGACGTATGCCGCCTGTGTCTTCAACTAGTTGTACGTTCCGCTGCAGCGCAGTTACGCATATGCGCGGTAGACGCTCTGTATCAAGGAGAAGAAACGTGCGCCATTTGGAGAGCGCTGTCAGCCACGTACGCGTTGTTGTGCATGTTTACTCGTACAATGTCGGTGTTGATTGAAAATCCCGCCGCTTGTGAAATCAGATCTGTGATTCGTTTTCTGAATGCTAGGAAAGTGAAACCAATTGAAATTTATCGGCAAATTTGCGAAGTGTATGGACAAAATTCGATGAGTGATTCAATGGTGAGAAGATGGGTCCGACAGTTCAATGAAGGACGTAGTGAAGTGCACGATGAAGAACGAAGTGGGCGTCCATCTTTGGTTACAGAAGAACTGGTTCACGCCATTGATGACAAGATCCGGGAAAACCGCAGGTTTACAATTAGTGCTCTCGCTATGGAATTTTCCCAAATCTCACGATCACTAATTCATGAAATTGTTACCGAAAAACTGAACTTTCGTAAACTTTGCCGACGTTGGGCAACACAAAACAAAACGGATGGGTAGTGCACTTCAGTTTTTGACCCGTTACAATGAAGGCGGCGAAGAATTTCTGACACAGATGGTCACAGGAAATGAAACTTGGATTTCTTACGACACCCCTGAAAGCAAGCGGCAATCAATGGAATGGAGGCACACTTCATCCCCAGCAAAGGATAAGCCGAAACAAATCTTGACACCTCGGAAAATGATGTGCACAGTGTTCTGGGACTGGAAAGGCATCTTACTCATTGATTTCTTACCGCGTGGACAAACAATCAACGCAGATGCTTACTGCGAGACACTTAGGAAATTGCGCCGCGCAATACAGAATTAGCGCTGAGGGTTGCTGTCAAACGGTGTTGATTTTCTTCACGACAACGCACGACCACACACTGCAGATGTGACGAAAAACCTCCTACAGGGATTTGGCTGGGACCAGTTTGACCACCCTCCGTACAGTTCTGACCTCGCTCCTAGCGACTTTCATCTGTTCACACATCTCAAGTCTTTCCTTGGCGGTCAACACTTCAACAATGACGACGACTGAAAGAAGATGTTTCCAACTGGTTGAAGACCCAGGCGGCAAACTTCTATGAAGAAGGTATCCAAAAACTTGTGCCACGCTACGACAAATGCCTGCAAAAGTTCAGCAGTTATGTGGAAAAGTAGTTTAAGAGGTGTAGAATGTTGTACAATAAATATTTTTTCTGTATCTGCACACAATTTAATTTTATTACCAAACGGAACTTACTTTCTGGACGTGTCTCGTATATGTTGTTATTGTTTGAGTCTTCAGTCTTTTGATTGGTTTGATGCAGCTTTCCCTGTCCTGAGCTAATCGTTTCATCTCTACATAGCTACCACGCCCTACAACCGAGGCAATCTGTTTAACATACTCTAACCTTGGTCTACCCCTACATTTCTTGTCCTTGACCCTTCCTTCCATAACTAAGCTTGCTATTCCTGGGTGTCTTAGTATGTGTCCTACCAACCTATCTCTTCTCTTCATTAGCAGTCGCCAGAAACATCTCTCCTCTCCCACTCGTCTTAATACCTCTTCGTATGTAACCCTATCTACCTATATGATCTTCATCATTCTCCTGTAACAACACATTTCAAACGCTTCAATTCTCCTCTTTTCTGCTGCACCAATAGTCCAAGTTTCACTTCCATAGAGTGCCACACTCCAGGCAAAGGTTTTCAAAAATGTCTTCCTAATACCTAAATCTATATTCGATGTCAACAGATTCCTTTTCTGCAGAAATGCTTCCTTTGCCTGAGCCAACCTACTTTTTATATCCTCTTTGCTTCTTCCATCACTGGTTATTTTGATTCCTAAGTAACAGAATTCTCCTACTTCCTTTAGTTTTTCCCCTGCCAATTTGATGTCTATAGAGATTTCTGATTTATTGCGACTGCATTCCAATATTTTAGTTTTACATTTATTAATTTTCATCATGAATTCTTTCCTCAAGACGGAGTCCATACCATTCAAAAACTCATTCAAATCCTCAGGCGTGTCGACCAAGATGACGATGTCATCAGCAACTATCAGAGTTGAAATTATTTCTCCTTGAATCTTCACTCCCACTTTAAATTTCTCTCTAATTTCCTTCATTGCTTGTTCAATGTAAAGATTGAAAAGTATGGGTGATAAGTTGCAGCCTTGCCTCACACCTTTTTGAATACCAGCTTCTCTCTCATGTCCATCAGCTCGAATGACTGCTGTCTGGTTTCTGTATAGATTGTAGATCACCCTCCTATCCCTATACTTAATTCCAATCATTTTCAAAATGTCAAACAATTTAGTCGTATCAACGTTATCAAAATCCTTTTCTAAGTCTACAAATGCCATGAACGTTCTCTTATCTTTTCTTATTCTACCTTCCAAAATCAGCCTAAGACTTAGTACAGCTTCCCTTGTTCCTACATTTCTCCTGAAACCAAACTGGTCTTCACCCAATTCCGCTTCTATCTGGCTTTCCATCCTCTTGTAAATTATTCTAGACAGGATCTTTGAAGCATGAGTAATCAAGCTGATTGTACGGTAATCCTCACATCTGTCAGCTCCTACTTTCTTCGGAATAGGGATGATAACATTCTTCTTGAAATCAGAGGGTACCTCACATGTCTCATAAATCCTACACACCAAGTGAAATAACCCGATCAGACCTTCATCTCCTATGCAGCGTAGCAACTCAATCGGTATACCATCTCTACCTGGTGATTTGTTCCTGCTTAAGTCTTCCAATGCTCTGTCAAATTCTGATCTCAATATTAAATCTCCTTTTGCATCCTCATCAATTTCCTCCTCCCTTTCCATTACATGATTCTCAATCTCCTTTCCTTTATACCAACCCTCTATGTAAGCTTTTCATCTCTCAACCTTTTCTTCCCTATCTGTTAGAGGCTTTCCATTTGTGTCCTTAATATTACAGCACTTAGTCTTCTTTTCCCCAAATGTATTCTTAATCCATCGATAAGCTGTGTCTACTTTTCCTAATTTCAGACAATTTTCTATACCTGCACATTTCTCTTTCAACAATTCTTCTTTCGCTACATTGCACTTCTTGTTAATCTCATTTCTCAGACGTCTGTATTCTGCTTTCCCCTTTTCATCTCTTACATTCTTGTGTTTCCGCCTTTCATCCCTCAATTCTAGTATATCCTGAATGATCCACGATTTTCTGCCTTTTCTTTCTTTCCTACCAATGTTCTTTTCTGCTGATTTTGTTATTTCATTCTTCAAAAGTGTCCATTCGTCTGGAATTGAAGTTTGTTTAGGGTTTTTCATTAGTCCTTCCTTTATACTTTTCTTGAATCTTTCTTTTACATCCTTCTCTTTCAGTCTGTCTATTGCGCACTTTTTTGGCCTTTGACTTGTCTTCAGTTTCTTCAACTTAAATCTGCATTTCATAACAACTAGATTGTGGTCAGCGTTTATGTCAGCACCGGGATATGTTTTACAATCCAATATATATATATATGAATCGTTATATCAATCAATACATATAATCCATATATACTCACCAAAATTTACTGTTTATTTATTTATTTATTTATTTAATAATTATTAGATACAACCATGATTAGGTCATTTTACACCAATATTTTAACAATTTTAAATAATATTAATAAAAAAACAACAACAACTTGATGTGCGCGGTTCTTCAACCCCAAATACACCATCATCACTCGACCTCTAAGTGAGTTTAGTTCATCGATCTCTGATGCGCTTAGTTTTGCAATTACTTGTGGTAGAAATACACTAGTTATTTCATCTTCATCGATAATGTCCACCACTATTTTTCTTCCAAATCTCGTCTCCATAGCCCGAATAATTTGGACCACATACGGTAAATCAATTATTAGTTCTGATAGTTTCTTATTAGAATACTCGATGCAAGTGGCTAACTTATTGAACTTCGTTATAACATCCATCACACAATCTGTTCCTCGTCGTTGACTTTCTTTATTTCTTTCACACACACACTCTCTCTTCGCGCAAAAATAGAAGTTAAACTCATCCATGCACTCGTCCATTTATATATCCTTCAACCCCACCTACACTCAAGAAACCATATGCAGCAAACAAGCTTCTAACGTAAACATCCCATTTTTTTCACTATTGCTTAAAGAAGTCAAAGATTACATTCTTATCCAATGACGTTAAAGGTCAACCATGTCTCACGCGAACACTTCAGACATATCAGGTGATCGCTCGCACTGGTGCACATGCTTACACTCGCACGGGTGTCAGATGACGGTTAGCATCCTAATAAACGATCCCCATGACGTCAACACCCATTATTTTTTTTATCACCATCGCATAAACAAGCCAAAAGGTCAACCCCTTCCACGCCAACATGTGCACGTGCTCGGTCTAAGCACCCATGACGTCATCAAGCTGGTTAAGCACGCGATTACGCAATATCCCCTCGCGATGATGCAATATCCAAACTGTTCAAGCATATACTACTGTTTTACTTATTTATAGTACATGGGTTGGTTTTTCAGTTTTGGCACCTTAGTTATTACTGGATTAATAACTCACTTAGATGGTTCCAAGTTTCACAGGCCCTCGATGTAGTCCCCACCGTTGCGTACAACGTGTTCCCAGCGATACGGAAGTCGTTGGATCCCGTTGGCACTGCCCGATCTATTGATGGTACGAAGAGAGCGCTCGGCAGCCTGCTTAACGTCTTCAATGGTACGGAAGCGCTGCCATTCTGTTCCCCGAGGGCAAACCGTTAATGCGGCGTACTATTGTTCGTTTCTGCAAGACCATCTCCGAGGAGCTCTGAGAAGGAAACGGCGCCACCACATGGTTACACCGCCCAATGTTCTGCATGAAAATGCTAGGGCACACACAGCAGGCGTTGTGTAGGCATTGTTGGATCGCTGGGGCTGGGAGGTCCTCTATCACCTCCCATATTCTCCCGACATCAGTCCCTGCGACTATGATCTCATCCCGAAGATGAAGATGACAATGACGTTAAGCAGGCTGCCGAGCGCTCTCTTCGTGCCATCAATAGAATGGGCAGTGCCAAAGGGATCCAACGACTTCCGCATCGCTGGGAACACGTTGTACGCAACGGTGGGGACTACGACGAGGGCCTGTGAAACTTGGAACCATCTAAGTGAGTTATTAATCTAGTTATAACTAAGGTGCCAAAACTAAAAAACCAATCTACGTATATTCAAAATCGATTTGAAGAGGAAGATCGTCGGTTTTATGTTTTTCAGGGTCTCTAAGTCGAAACTGTATTTCATCTTGTTCTTCAACAACAATATAACTTCCATCCAGTTGAATCTCTTGACGTACATTTAAAATTGCATACACAATTTGAGATCTTCGTGAAACAAAAATTGATTTTAATATATATTTATAGGGAATTTGGTACTGTATATTATGATTATGAAGCGTGTATACCGATGAATGGATTGATGGTGTGTTAGAGAATTTCGGAATAAATTTCGATAAGTTCCTTTTCTATCCTTCATCTAGTAATATGACATATTCTTCTTTGGATGCAGTAAAACTTTCGATTGGTTCCTTGTTAACGAATTGCTATTTTTTTTCTCCTTCAGTTTTTAACTTGTTATATTCATCTTTGGATGCAGTAGCATAACTTTCAAGTTCTTCTTTATTAACCATATTTAGATTGTTAACAAAACCCTCAACACGAGTTTGTGAATTGCTTAAAATTTCTTTCAGTTGATTAACTGCAGTTCGTGAAGCAGCATAGCGTTCTACAAACCGTTTATTTGTCACATCTTGGTCGTTAACAGGAAACTCAACATTTATTTGTTTTTAATGTTGTAGATTATTTACAGTCTGTTTCAATTGTTGAAATTCACGTTGTGAAGCGGCATATTGTTCAACAAACGACTTATTTCTAACATCCTTATTGTTTAAAGGAATGTTTACGTGGGTAATTCGTCTACTCTTCATATTTAAAGTCCCACCATCGTCTACGTTTAAAAAGTTTTGTTTATTAAATTTAGTGATAAAGTCCTCTAGATCTTTTCGTGAAGCAGCAAAGTTTCTAAATATTTGCTTATTGCATTTAACGAATCAATTGGTTGAGATATATTTGTTATTCTTCTGTTTAACATATCTAAAGTTTCATCATCTTTGTTTAAATTCAAAATAGTTTTCTTAAAATTTCGTCTAGTTCTTTTCTTACATGAGTTTTAAGAAAATAATACGATATCGCATGTTGATTTTGAATTGGATCTTTAACATTAGATATTCCTTTGTTACCTAAGTCGAGACTATCATCATCAAACAACGGAATGTGATCTTCTGAAAATTCTCGCACTAAATTGTGAATAGATTCTACTCGTTGTCGGTTAATCGCTGCTCTAGATATTTTTTTATATTCGAAGTATGTTGCTGCATTGCAATACGATTTACTGCATCATTTCCAGATGATGGTAAAGCTAAGCCCGCGAGACGTTTGTTTTGAAAGTCGAGTTCTTGTTTCTCTATTTTACAAATAGAATAAATTAAACCTTTAAGGTCATTAATGTTTTGTTATATTTTTTCTGTATTAGACTCATTTTTATTTAGCTCATTCATTAACCTCAGTACATAACCTTTGTTGCAAGCATCTTCAAAATGTATTGGCGTTCCAACATTTTTTAACCGCTTGCTGTTAATACTTAGATGTCAACCGCTTGTTGTTGTTGTTACTTGATTTCCATATTGCACTAGCTTATCATCAACATACGATTTAGTTGCAATATCATGTGGTGAAGTAGGTCGTCCGATATACACATTATTGGTTTTGTTAAACGATGTCATAGTTAAGTTGTTAACCTCACAAAATGTATAAAACGAATGAGCATTTAGCTCTTTTGAACTAATATTTATAACTGAAAATAAACATCAAATCCATCGCGATATAGACCATTTTATAAATCGCTATCTTTATCGATAACCAAAAAGCCAAACTTGGAGTTTTACCAAGAACAGCATTAACATTAAATTTAGCACAATTATTGCTTCTTATTGCAATAGATGGTAAATGTTTTGGACAATTCATATAATTACTTCATTAGTTAATGCTCTGTAAGATATTTGACGATCATGAATAATAACACAATAAAGAATTGTATCATCAGGTATATTCACACTTGTCTCGATTTCAATTCGTACATCAACTGTAGATCCCTTTACTGATTCCACTTGCTCGATACAATTAATTACAATAATCGGATAATGTGACTTAAATTCATCTCGTGAAACTAGAGTCTCTGAACGAAAATCATTGATCTGATAATATACATAACGAAATTTAACAAACATGTCATACAATTCGCTGTAGTCATTTATAGCAATTTCAGAAGTTGGCATTTCATATCGATAAAAATTTGAATAAAAAAAACTCTTATAGATTTAATGTTACAATGGTCAAAAGAGGAAGAGCATTTATTTAGTACGTTTCTATTAGTTTGAAAAACTATTACAAATTGTCGTGGTGTTTCAATTTCGGAAGTTGTCATTACACTCCAAGTAATTTTAGTTGTTCTAAATTAAATTCATCTCGTGAAACAAGAGTCTCTGAACGAAAATTAATATTAAAACACCTTGTAAAAGAGCTAAGTGAAGCTGGATTTTTTTATACTGGTGAAGGACAACATAATATGTTTACATTGTGGATTTGGTTTAAAGGATTGGCAGATGACAGATGATCCTTTTGTGGAAGACGCTCGTTGGTTACCTAACTGTAGATACATTGTGTTGCTTAAAGGTCAGGAATTTGTGAACACTACTCGTGAAGGAAACGTGATTGAAGGACAATACATAAAAGTGCCTTTAGAGCTAGAACAAGTGGTACAAACACATCAGGCTAAAAAAAAAGACTTGTCTCACCAACAGATACAAAAGTATGACCAACAATTATGTAAAATTTGTTATCAAGAAGAACTGGGTGTTGTATTTTTGCCTTGTGGACACTTGATACCATGTGTCAAGTGTGCATTAGCACTTAACACTTGTGCTATATGCAGAAAAGTAGTATCTGCTACAGTTAGGGGATTTCTTACCTAAATAGTATAATTTATTAACAATGCATGGTGCAATGAAGAATTCCTATATCCGCATTATTTTAGAGTGTAATAGATATGCTTTTTCTCTTGTTTATAGACTACTACAATGAATGTTATCAATGCAATGGGGCAAGCATGTGGTGAAGAGACAAAGAATCTCAGTGAATTACGAACGCATATTACATTCCGCATTATGAACATTCGGAAATTGAAAACAGCATAATTATGGTGATCGTGTACTTTGTGTATGTGAGAATTTTGAGACATTTCTTCCTACACGGTTTAATGATATGTCAGAGAGTGTTTTTGATTATGTGAATAATGCTATACATCTTGCACACCTAATTTATGAAGGTTTTAAAAACAATAGGTGTATTGTACGTTTTAATTAAATAAAAACACAAATGTCAAAAAAAATATAAGTGATGACAAAAGACTGAAATAAAGAAAATATGTCCATGGAACAATAAAGTTTTAGTTTTGTAGTATTGTCTTTAAAAATACTGTATTATCATGAGAGTTTAGTGCTTTTAAGTCGGTCAACACGAATGTACCCAAAAGAACTGGGTTATGCCCTAATCCTGGAATAAATTACACAAAACAACACAACCGGTCGGCACCTACAAAATAGTAATCTAAATAAATATGACCCGTATGCAAGGTCATGGGTATATTCTATAACGTGCCAAGACACTGGTTGTCAAGCCAATTACATCGGACAGAGTGGAAGACGAGTAGACACGCGTTATAATGAACATAGGAATGCGATAAGATACGAAACACATTCAGCCGTATGCGAACATATGTGTGACGCGGGGCACAGCTTTACTAACATCGAGACGAACCTAAAAATAATTCATCACGAATTGAAAGGCAGAGGAGCTCTTGACATAAAGGAAGCAATCGAGATACACCTAGCCAAACGAAACAATCCCAACAATCTAAATGAACACACGTTTATGGAGAGCTCATCCCTCTTCACTCTACTAAAAAACACACCCTGTCGGAAACAAGACACAACTTAGCGATACAGCCAAGCTAGATAAAAGAGAGGGGGGATTAGGGGGTTTTAATAGGTAAATGTTATCTGGATCAGGCGTACGATGTACTTTTCTTCTGCAATTAACCGAGGCCCGTATTCGCGGCAGTATTAAAGGTGCCGGGACGTCCTCAAAAGACCGGGCAGCGCTTAGTTTGAATGGCTTATGGTCCACGCGTGGCGGGGAATGATCCACGGTCTTTAATAGTTATAGACCCACCTCATTCAATAACATACATCTATCTAGTTTTGGCAACACCCCACAATAACACATCGCAATGACTCCGCACAGCACATACGAACAGGGGGGAGAAAGGGAAAAACCAGAGTCGTTGAGATAACAGCCCATCTTAATCGACCACACCTGGAGTAACAGTGAACACGAAACTGCGCGTAGCTCCAGCAAGGAAGACAACCAGATACGTAGTAGCCTGTAATATTACAGTTAACCATAGTTGATTTTTACAACCATATAATCACTCCAAATATACAAACTCCGGATATGTATCACCATTTAGCATTTCACCTAACTTCATAATTATATACTGCATTTAGCATACACCGACAGTTGCAGTACCAATACTGCAACTAAGTAATTGTACATATTGTAAATATTTAACCTGTATTTTCAAACATAGATTTTATAGCCTAAGTGTAATGGATCTGATGGTGCTCGCTTGACGATCGAAACTGGTCAACCTAGTGTATTTATTAATCTCATGTAATTTATTCCAGGATTAGGGCATAACCCAGCTCTTTTGGGTACATTCGTGTTGACCGACTGAAAAGCACTAAACTCTTGTTTACTAAGGCAAAACTGAGAAAATGGCTTCAAACCTTACAATTTATTTATTTATTTATTTGTACCTTCAACAGAGCTTAGGCTCCAATTACAGAAGGAGTACATTGGCACTGTATTGAATTGTTAGAGATTTAACAAACGAAAAAAGTACATACTAGGTCTATATTACAAACAAAAATGGAAAGAAGTTTTAGAAAAATATTTGACAATGATACATAAGTCACACTATAGCTCAGATATAACATAAGTACTATGCATATTTACACATACAGATAAAATTACAGATTACATTCCATACCGGTAGTTGCTAACATTTACAATTTATTCATTGACAATGTAAGAATTGTAGCTCTTAAAACCTTAATATATATTGGTAATGTAGAGCTGAAGTCTAAACTATTGTTGATTTTGGCAAGTTTATTGTACATCAGACACATTCTTACTAATGGTGAATTTTTATAATATACGGTTTTTGGTATTTTGCAAACTAAGGGATATCTATTTCGCAAATTTCCAGCTGTGGCATTGAAATGAATCTGCTGCAAGAAGCCACTGTTGTCCACCATTCCATTAACTGTTTTATACAAAAACACCTGCTGTAAGTTTTCGCGCCTTGCTGCCAAGCTAATGTAGTTGAATTTATCCAGTAGTTGAGTATATGATTTATTTGCTTTAAATGCAGATATATTGTTGTCTTTGTAATATAAGTACCTTAGAAAACATTTTTGAACTTTATCGAGGCTCCCTTCCAGTGATTTATAATACGGATGCCAAATAACTGAAGCATATTCTAACTTGCTACGGACCAAGATTTTGAATAGATGATCGATGGCTATAATGCGCGTAAACTCTTTAGTTGTCCTAATAACAAATCCCAGAGTTTTGAATGCCGAATTGACACAGAAATAGATGTGCTGCTTAAAACACATGATATGTGTTAAAATAACTCCCAGGTCCTTGATAGACATAACTGGTTTTAAGTTTGTTCCATTAATTGTGTATGTATAATCGGATGTACATTTTGCTGATGAAAATTTAAGGTAAAAACATTTGTTTATATTCAGTGCTAGCTGATTTTTAATGCTCCAGATAAAAACACGGTCAATGTCTTCTTGTGACTTTACTGCGTCTTCTACATTTTTTATAAGTTTGTAAATTTTAAAATCGTCTGCATATAATTGACATTCTGAATGTTTTATTCTTTGTGGTAGATCATTGATGAATATTATAAAAAATAATGGGCCTAAATTTGATCCTTGTGGAACTCCGGAGTTGGCTATGAATTCATAGGTTTCATACCGATTATAAAAAACGAATTGCCGTCTACCGTTCAAGTATGATGCAATCAAGTTTAATAGCAGTTCACAGATGCCAAAATCAAAGAGATTTTAAGTTAATACATCATGATTTAATCTATCGAAAGCTTTCGCGAAGTCTGTAAAGATACAATCTACACGGCTACGATCATGAAATGCATTAATTACGTACTGAACAAAATTAATTAAATTAGTAGTGGTCGAGCGATTAGGGAAGAATCCATGCTGTTTATCCGTTATGTAGTTCTGAACGTGTCTAAATATTCTATTGTACAGAATAAATTCAAATATCTTTGCGGGTGCGCATATAATTGATACAGGCTTATAATTTTCAATTGTGTTCCTATGTCCAGATTTGACAATTGGGCAGATCCTAGTAGTTTTCCGTAATAACGGATAAGTTTGAGTACGCAGTATCAGGTTAAATATTAGAAACAGTGGTTCTCTGAGCACATCTGAACAGCCCTTTACTATATATGGGGGAACACCATCAGGACCAACTGAATGCTTGGGCTTTAGATGTTTGGCAGCCATTTTGTATTCATTTTCAGTCACATCATTTAAAAATGGAGAATAACTTTTAGGACCAGCTCCTTCTGCTTGAATGACGTATTTTGCAGCTTGTGGCAAATACATACTTTGGAAACATGCAGTAAAACCATCTGCTATATCTCTTGAATTATTCAGCTGATTACCTTTGTATGTCTGGCGGCTTCGGTGGCGTAGTCGGTAACATGCTGAGCTTCTATGCCCAAGATAGCTGGTTCAAACCCAGCCGAAGCCGTCGGATTTTTAAGAGCGTTAAAAATCCCTCGGTATGCCTTCCTTCGGAAGGGGAAGTAAAGCCGGCGGTCCCATGTCATAGATGTATGGCATGTTACAGAACCTTCCACTAATTTCACCTGTGTGAAGCTAAATTGGATAGGTTAAGAATGTAAACAACGCTCTTAGGTTTCTACGTTCGTTGCCAAGAGCCGACTGCGGTGGCGTCCAGTAGTTAAATTCTGAACTTGGCCTAGTAGTCGTTGACGGTGGCGCTGGGCGGCAAAAGTAGGATGTATTTGAAAAATTCTAAGTTGCAGTACTTAAATTAAAAAACAGATAACTCACACTAATACAGTAATCACAATTAACACCGGTTATCAGACAGATTCTACACACACCCAAAGTACACGAGGCTACATGACCGCGTTGTCGCAGCCCCTAAACTTAACAACCAACCAACCAACCTTTGTATGTCATTATTTGATTGCTCTGATTTGTGCTACCTTTCTTATTTTTAATAAAATTCCAGAAATATATTTCGTTATCGCCTAAGTTTTCCTGAACCCGTTTTATGTAATTTCGGTAACTCCTGCTTATCATAGTTTTAACATTTTTTCTTATTTCTTTGTATGATTCAAGACTTGATTGACTGTACGTCATCCTTTTCCGGTGATAATCTTTAAGTTTTAAAGCATTAATGATTTCTTTATTAAACCAACAAGGATACTTTCTTTTTGACTAAATATGTTTTATAGGACAAATTGTCTCCAAAGCTGAATTGAATATTTTGTAAAAATATCCAACAGCTTCTTCAACATTGCAAGATTGTTTTAATGGGGTCCAGTCCGAATTTTGCAACGAGCTATACAGGCCTAAACAATTTGCTTTCTTGAAATTATATACTTTTTTGTAGTGCTATTTGTTACCCTTCCTATACGATTAGTGCAGGATGGTGAACATCTTCTGGTACTAACGGATCCCTTTCCCTAAAAACTGATATAGTATTATTTATATTTGTTAATACAAGGTCTAATGTTCTTTGATTGTAGTTTTGAATATTGTTATGGGATGACAAGTTATACAATGACATAACATTTGCAAGAACTCTACTGCAAGGTCCACCCGCTATAAAATCGTAACATGTACCAGAAATTGTTGGAATATATAAATCCCCTGCAATGATTAAATTATGGTTTTGATAATATTTTTCTTCAATTGCACAGAAGAATGCAAGATAAGACTCTAGTTTGGAGTTCGGAGGGAAATACACAGTAATAATAAAGTTAATTTTTCCACTATTTATTGCTTTAACACACAATGCTTCTAAGCCCCCGGTATCAAAACGGCAGTTACTCGAAACAATATCTTTTCTCACAGCTATCAAAACTCCACCCCCTTTTTTAGTTCCTTCCCTATTTCTTGTATATACAATGAAAGTATCATCAAATAGCTCACCATCCTGCATACTATCCGAAATCCATGTCTCTGTATTTAGAATTATATCATATTCACAATTAAGTGTATTAAGGTAATATTCTATATTCTATATTCTATCATGAATAAACAAAAAATATGTATATAAAGTTTGTAAATGAATGTAAATGATGTTACAATGTTGTTTTATTTTATACAAAGTTAGAATATTTAACATTGCAGAGTATGCATGATTATAGTGTTGTCTAAGGTTTTATGTAAGTAGTAACATTATGATTAACTTCCAAAAAAATAACATAATAAATAAATAAATATATAAATAAGATTTAGGTTAGATGAGGTTAGGTTAGGTTAGATACAGTTAGGTTAGATGCAGTTAGGTTATATTATGATATGTTACATTAGGTTAGGTGAGCTACTGTATGTGTTTTAGCCATACTACCATTCTTAGGGTATATTTAATACTTTAATTTTTTACCTGTTTTTATATTGTAAATTATTAACACTCAGGTTGGCCTAGTGGTTAAGGCGTTTGACTTATGTTCAAATCTCCTGTACAAGAAAGCAAGGGTTCGAACCCCTTACCTTACATAACTATTGCCTTAACATTGCTTGGCGATACTGTATTATTATGACACTCGATACACAACCCATAGATAGAGTGTATTGTTTAAGGCCACTCTCTTTTTGAACGTAGCTAGAGACTGTTGATGGTTAACAATTGCATTAATAGTGGGACAGGGGGATAGCAATTAAGAAAAAGAGATAATACCCATACAATATATATTTTCTTTAAATGTATGTACTTTTAACATTTTCACATACAAAATACAACTCTCTTTTCTCGTTTTAACATTGCTTGCTTTAGATTTTTAAACACAAAGCTAGCGGTAGATGTTTTTTTACCACTAGCAATGACCAATGTTTTTAAAAACAGACAGATCTTTAATGGTTTTATAGGCGCAAAACCCTAATTCTTATCACTTTTACTGCCTAGTCCTTTTGATCCTCTGCAATACTACCTCTTGCATATCAAGGGCATATGACCTCGTAGTTCTGCCCCTTGAAACAACAACACTACCTCTTGCATAATCTGTGATGTTGATTGCTCTTGAGACGTGGAAGATGGATTAAACATAACTTTTAGAACAAGGGTTAAACGTTGCTCAATAAACGATGCACTATTTAGAGTAGCAACATCCTTTTTTACTAACTTTTTAGCATTTTGATGATTTTTTTTTGTGAACACTAACAGTGTTTCATCTTGTACACCATATTGATGATCACTCACACTTCAAACCACACCATTTCTACTTTTCAGATTGCTTCGACATCTTGTTGACCTCTCTTTTGAGCATCGCCAAAATATTATTCCTCTTACATTCTGACGATTATAGTTATAAGAGTAGCCATTATAGAGTACACGTTGTTTACCTTTGTTAGTTGTAGTAAGTTCCATAATAGCAAATAACCTGTTAGTATGATTTGCTCACTACAAAGGTTATAACTGTTCTGGTAATAGAATGATTTAGGGTTGGCTTTCTATATTTTATATGTACAGTTTAAAGTGAGAGCAAAAGTGAGTGCAAAGTGGTAGCAAAGTGGTAGAAAATATTATATGTATTTTTAAGAGATAATTTAAGCGGTTACGTAGACCCATTACAAAATAATTTCAGCACGACGAAGCTCATGTTCAATTTCTTTGATTTCCCAATCGTGGCCGGTGTGCCCAGCCTGCTGTGAAGCATGCAAGTGCTGACGTCGCTGAATTAGCTTACTGGGATTGTTCCAGTAAACAAATTTAACAAATGATTTTTAGGTGTAAACAAAGCATTACCATTATTATCATCACCATCACCATTATCATTATCATCATCATTATATTCATCATCACTATTACTATATAGTAATTTTTGATCCTCTTGCAATACCACTTTTTGTAAAGTTTGTGTTGCCTTGGATAGTGTTGAGAGTTTTTTGAACGTTGACAATTGTCCTAACATAACTTTTTGAAGAGCCGATAAATGCTTTTTAACGAACAATGCACTATTTTGCGCAGCAATATCTTTTCCTGGGACTTGCTTTTTTTTTACCTTGGTTAGAGTATTTTGTGCATTTAAATGTGTATTAATTTGAGATTCACAATGATGCTCGCTCGAATTAAGTACGTTGGAGTCTTTTGTTTAAATCATTACACAACACTTTTTGGATCATTGTTTTGAACATCGCCAAATAACAGTTCCATCTTTATTGGTTGTTTTTACAATATATGTATATCTTTATAGAAGGTACATGGCTTACCATGGCTGGTTGTTGAGACTTCCATATCATCTAATACACATGAATTAAATTTTAGTAAAGTCACCTGAGTAATAATAACAGTAAAAAAACTAAGTGGATTGATATTTTTCAAAGGTGGAATTTCCAAAGTACTGTCAAGAATAATAATTAAATGAACAATTTTTAGACTACAAGCGATTTTCACACACATTCCTCAATGTCAAGATTGATACTGAATACAATTTATAGGGATTATGATTTTTATTGACTGTGATTGATAGTAGCCACGATTAGTAGGCGCGATTCATACTGGGTGCGTTTTATAGCACGCTCAATTTATAGTAGGTACGATTAGTAGACGCTAGCGTGTGATACACTTAGGTCATACAAGCAGGTGTAATGACGAGGATGAACAAAATCATACAGGATTTTGTACCAGCGATCACAACAGCTTCCATGCCAGCGAGTGTCGTGTGATACGGGCTTTTAGTGAGAAAAGCCGTGTTAACAGTCTAATGAACTCAATGCACTACGGTATTTCCCATAAGTGGATCAATTAATACTTTTTTATATTTGTCGTATGTAAGAATGAGGATTAGATTATATCCCGTGGTTACCGAGGGCTTTGACTTGACACAGCGTAAGAATGAGGAATGGTTTACAACCCGAGACGTTACAGAGGGCTTTGACTTGACATGTGTGGCGGCCTGAGTGGGTCTGAGTTTCCTTTAAACCTGGGTGTTCAAGATTTCGAAAACTTGCTACCCTGAATATGCAGGATACCTTGCTTTCGTTCTACATATCATTATGTCGTCGTCCAATCTGGCTACGTACCATCGGATAAGTACGGTTCTTTTCAGGACCAAATAAAACAATCACTCGTTGGAACAGATAAATATGCGTCCATAATACATCCACAATAAACGACATTAAGCCAAAAAAAAGAAAAAACCTTACTACTTCAAGGTTCGAACCTACTACAATGTGCCTTCGTTGACGCTACTCTAGCAATTCTTGGTTTAGTCACTATAGCTATCGAGAACCATGGTGTATTGCCGGAACGTATTAAATCTATTCGTAGTCCCCAAGACACCTATCCAAACGTAAGGTGGTGTTATTCGGAGCTGTGATTGTTTAAAACATGCATTATATTTGAGGTCATTGAAATAACACTGCCACTATCGATGTCTACTATATTCGCGAGCATGTACTCAGCGGTAAATTTGTGCTAAGGTCGTAAAGGGGCAGGTACTAATGTTTTTAGGATGATATACGCGTTAGTTGGGTTTCCTCTCTCCAGAAAAATAAGGGACTGGTGGACCATTCTGTATATCAACACTACTGTAGGCTGGTAATACATCATTATTATTTATTTGTAATTGGCCAAATTAAGTAGTAGCGGATGGACTTGTGGTTCGGTAAAATAGATACACTGGTATGTTACCCACTTTCTTTCTAAGCATGTAAGGGCAACGAGGAGACCGTCGCAAATGGTCTCGAAAGGGATCGTTCCCTCCTTCCCAGTGCGAATGTTTAACACTACAAAACACACACCGCACATCTTCTCGGTTCAAATAATAAAAACCAGATGCAGCAAGTTTATGTGCTGATAGAAAGCGTACAGGACAAGATTCAAATGTCAACCAACGATCGTTTACTGATTTTAAATTTAACCCAGGTGGTAAACCCACTTGCTCACTTCTTGCATATGGTATTAAAGCCATGTGTTAAAATAAAACATTTTATTGTGAGTTACTAACGTTGCACAAGAGCACAGAGTACATTAAGGCATAATGTATGCTTGTTCACCGTCTGTTCGCTAGGTTCGTAGCGCATTACCGCACCTAAAACAAAACGAAATAACAAATCAATCAATAAATACTTGTAAATAAAACTTTAACGTTAATTAGCATTAAAAGATCCAAACACCATTCAAAAATAAACTGTATGTCGCCACTAACAGTAACCCACCTACTTAAATTTTATCATATTAAATGATCTAGTCGACTTCGCCGTTACGTTACGGCGACGTCACGAAATGTACCGAGAATGCACTGAGGTGTGTGACGTCACGGTACCGCTTGGTGCATGTGTACTGAGTTCACTGGTGAGCTTTGGAGTTACGAGACGGCAACGACACGGCGAGCGTGACGTCATCCAGCCAGCTCCCCCCTTTCACCGCGCGCTCCAACTCCCTCATGACTTGTAACTTTCTAGCGTTCTGATCGTTTCTTGATCATCTAACATGTCAAGAGCCTTTGGCTTCGAGCGAAGCGAGAAGGCTCCAGCCTTTCTAGCATTATTCAGCATTTGTAACATTTAAAATGATATAAAGTCCAGGCTTTCAGACTGACTGTATCTTTTTTAAATAAAGCTGCAGTAATTCACATCCCCCTCTAACAAATATATAAAATATGAATGTCATGTCGTTTTGGTTCTTTCGTGGCATAAAAAGCACTCATCATTTCATCACCATCAAGGCCACAAACCATAAACGAATAGTCCGGACGTTTTGGTTCTTTCGTGGCATAAAAAGCACTCATCATTTCATAACCATCAAGGCCATAAACCATAAACAAATAGTCCGTATTATTTTGTTCAAACCTGCGGATATTAGTTAAGTCAATAGACAATAGCACGTAATTTAAATTCAAATTTTGTTAAAAAAATCCATTGACATCCATTATGGTCTTGGTGCCGGTTGCAAATATGCAGTCATTAACCAAGAAAGCAGTCATCGCCCCCAGTCATGTACAGGTAATGAATTTTGTCAAGGGGGGTTTCCACGTTAAACTATTAACAGTGGTAAAATGGGATATCATTTTAAGTTAGTCTTACCTGAGTTTTGAATAGTTCACTGCCCGGTAATGGTTCCACTCGAGCATCTCAGGTTTTCAGTTACTGTAGCGGTAAAGCCTTTTTTCCAACTTTCTAAAAAGAAATAAAATAAACCACCATAAATACATACATTCAGGTTAATACATGCATTTCATAAAAAATATAATATAAAACAAAAATCAAACATGTTATTAAAAAGAAATCTCACTTTGACTTGTAATGTCTTGCTTTTTCCTTCTCTGGGGCTCAAGGTTGCAACGGTCTCTCTCTCAGAAATGACAGGTATACAGGTTTTCTGCAAACAAATAAATACAAAATCATTAATTACCTTATCAATAACTACAAATTTAAGGTTAATTAGCATTACATCATTAAAATAATCATTAATACTTACTTAGAGTAAGCAAATAGATTTTATTCCAAAGTTCAGTTCAGTGCACAGTACAGAGCTCCACAGTATACGTCTGTTTGCTAAAACAGTAAGTGCGTTACTATCTAACACAGTCTTTACAAGTCACTCCCCACCACTGTACAAGTTACATTCAAGGCCGACACCTGCGTGATATGCTTCAAGTATAAAGTGCTGAGTCAGCTTAGCAACAGAGACTCTGCATTTTACTCTTTGACCTTCAAATGTTCTGTCTTTCTCACGCTAGCCCAGTAGTCATATCATCTTTCATGGCTCAAGCTGATAAGATTCGCAGACTGCACACACAATCATTCCCTGCTTGGTACTGTACGTAGCCTGTTCCTCACTCCATCGACAACACACATACAAGTTCCGTTGTAACATATAGAGCCAGTTTCATCTCATCATAGATTTATAATTTTCATTTACACTCATTTCTTGTGTTCATTCACATTGCTTCGTGGACCTAGCGTTATAGGTTTATATCCTAAAACACACCGCCAACCTATAAGCATGTGTCAATGCCACAGACCAAAGTTGGTACATTTTACTAACACGTTAAAGATCCCCTTCAGGGGTGAAAATCTTAGCACTCTTCATGCGTCATGTTAAAACATTCTCAACAAAATAACTAATTTTCGGTAAAGACAATCATTCACCGTCTTAAAAATTAGCTATAGCACACCTAACACTGCAGGTGGGTAGGATTTTGCTAGGAATTAACCCTACCCCCAAGGGAAGATGAAGAGAAAAAGAAAGGGAAGTGGGTTTCGGACTAAGGAACAAGTGTGGATAAATAGGACGAGAGTCCAACACCAAACAAAATGAATTTAAGCCAATATTCAACGACTAGTGTCACCGCAAAGCCCGTGAAACACCTAAAGTGGGTATGGACCTGGCCGTAGCTAACGGGAAATGTGGCTTGAGCTTGGGCTATTGCCAAGAAAGTGACGTTTGTGCTTTCCCTTTCCAGCTTAAAATTGGGTAATATGGGGAAGGGTGGTAGTCTGGCAAGACAAAGAATGACAGATTTATTGTATATCCTTTCAAAGGAGTTAGGTTTAATCGACGGTTTTGAAAGGCGAAAATAATTTGAATTGGCCGTGATAACTTTAATTTTGGGTACTGTTGGATCTCCGTTAGACCAACCAAATACTCCCAGAAAGGGAAGCGATGAAGCAATATGAATGCTTTTAGTAAGGATTTTATTTCGTCTTGATGAGTTGGAAGAATGCCAATTGTCGCACGTAAGATAAGTTGAGCTTGTAACCAGCGGAGTGCCGATTAAAAGTTCAAACCAGAGGAAAACTATGAATTTGGAAAACGAACCATGAGTTATAGAGAAAATCTCGACGAGCCGGAAGCTTGCTGAGCTAGCTATGTTCGCCTCGATGACTTATTAGAATTAGTTATGAAAACTAAAAAGAGCTTTAAACAAGATTTTTGATGTTTCCAGTTAAATGCAACAAGTAGCGAAACTTAAATTACTTTTTTAAGTAATTTTCTTAGAATGACCATAAGCCAAGGAAGAGCCAGGGAAGACAAGGACCTGCCTGACCGTTATTCTCAAGGAATTAATAAAACGAAAAAATGGAATTTAATTTATTTAACAATACTTAGAGTTGACGTAACAAACCATATAAAGCTGATTAAGAATCCAATTAATAACAATGAACAATTTTAACATACCAAAGTCTGAGACTTAATACTAACACATTGCAAATTTTTTAACGATG
This sequence comes from Meconema thalassinum, assembly GCA_946902985.2. Lineage (NCBI taxonomy): Eukaryota > Metazoa > Arthropoda > Insecta > Orthoptera > Tettigoniidae > Meconema > Meconema thalassinum. Next base: position 1,118,808,604 of record OX336389.2, on the reverse strand, counting down.
TTAAAGAGGATGCAAGTTTGAAACTTGCTTCGAGCACAAATTTGAATACGATTTTAAAAGTTGTGCAAAAATAGCAAACTTTAAAGTTTATAACGAGAATTATAAATAATTAAAAATATGACTGAGAAACAGGTACAATATATGCACTTTGAGAATTCCTATGTGGAAATCTTAAAGTATGAACAAATATTAAATTGAAATTATAACAAGAAAAGAAAGAATTAAGAAGACGTTTCTATAACTTCTTGTCTTGAAGCAGGGATCACGAGAAAAATGGGACCAGTTACCCTTTCGTGAAACCTGGAAAAGGAGAGTTGGAAAACTCACTTGTGAGTAGAAATAATTGAATTCCCTAACAAAAGAGGAAAGCAATATGATTTAAGGTGTGTACTAGACACAGGTTATGCAGAAATTACTTATGGAAAACAGTACAAAGATGGGAGGGCACTTCTATAAAGTGTCACCTCATTGAAAAGAACCTAAATTTTACAATTATTATAATATGTTAGTGAGGAGTTTGAGAGGAGGAAATAGGAGGATTAGGAGAAAGTTTATGGCCGTATTTATTGCTTTCGATCGAACGCGACACGGATGGTTGTTGAACGAGCACTGTTATGCACTGTAGTCCGTTGAAAAGGTCACTATTTCAACAAGGAAAGTTTATAAGATGAAAAGTTATTGCAATTATGGAGATCACTTGTTGAATTTTAGTTGGAGAAAGTTTATTTCTTTAGAAATCCGTAGATTGTAGCTGAATGCAACGGAAAATCCCGCGAAGGAAGATAAATTATGTTGATTGGAGGTTGTACAACATGAATTTCTCAATGAGGAAAATGTGTTCCCATATCTAAAGAAATACCAGGCTATTTCACTTGTAGAAAGATAACTTGACGTAGAAAGTTCTAGAGCGTTGATATCGGTTGAATTGGGAAAAACAAGTCCCCCGGCGGAAATCTGAATTCTATAGACAGTGGGTACTTTAAATTATCCCTCGGTGTGAGATAGTATCTCAGATAATCAGTACAAGAAGTACTTTTTCATTTTGAAAAGTTAGCTGAAGTAGCCACAACTAGGTCAGGAAGATCTTTTGAAGGCAGATATTGCATCTCATTTATCAATTTCAAACTGTCTATAAAATCAAATGAAATGCTATAAGCAGTTTAAAACATTTAAAACTTGGTTAAAACCATTGAAGTAGTACTTAGCTCATTTTGAAGAACGATGATGATCTGGATGACGGTTGACGTTAAAATTAAGACATGGCGTCTTGATTTAAAAGTGTCTCAAGTAGACAGGAGACAAGCCTGAAGTAGGCTCCAACTGTATGGTTTGACGACTGGCCCGGAAGTGAGAGCTACTCGACGAAGCACGAAGGTACCAAGGAGGGAGGAGGGTGGGGGAAACAGACAAAGGAACATACATAAATATTACCAACCTAACAATGATACATTGCTTTCATAGATATTAATTTTCTTGATGGAGTGATCTTCAAGGAGAAGCTAGCAGGCGATGATGACGACGTCTGGAGGATTGGAATGATGAAGAAGTCCTCTTGAGCATGGAGATGTTAGCTGGAGATAGCGACGACATCTTGTGGCTGGATTGGGAAGGAAGTCCTCTTGAGCATAGAGATGTTGAGGAACTTCAACAGTTAGCTGCTAGATGCCGCTAGGTTGAACATGGAAGTTATATCTACAACAAACTTACAAAGAAAGTAAGCAAGGTGCTCAAATAAAAGAACAAGTAAGAAATCACTGTTGGTGTTTGAGAAAAAAAAGGGAAGAAAGAAGTTAAGCAAAGAGCAGCGAAGGCTATCTCTGTCTTACCGTGTATTCCAAAGAATACACCAAGCTGGGAGGGAAAAACACCAACAGAGAACAAGAAACACAATGTTAATGATTTAAAGGTAGGGGGACAATTAAAGACAGTGTTCTTGTAATATGCCCATTTGTGGTCAAGATCTTGGCTACCCTAACTCTCCCATTCCTTCCCGGGTAACACTCGGTCACTCTACCGGAGATCCAGACCAAGGGAGGGGAAGCTTCTTTAACAAGGACAAAGTCCCCCACCTTAATGTCAGGATTAGAAAGAAACCACTTCTGTCTCCGTTGCAAGGAAGTTAAGTATTCCAATTTCCACCTGTTCCAGAAAGAATTGCGAAGAGCTTCAAGTTTACGCCAAACAATAGGCAAGTTAGAGTCTCTATAAAAGTTGGGAAGGGGAGGAGGGGATGAAAGAGAAGTGCCTACAAGAAAGTGACCAGGTGTCAATGGGAGCGGATCATCAGGGTCAGTAGAAGGCGGTGTCAGAGGACGAGAATTAACAACACCTTCAATCAGAATAGACAGAGAGTTAAATTCCTCATAAGTTAGGATGCGATTACCTAACACCTTTTTTGGATGACGTTTGGTCAGCTTGACACAGGATTCCCACCTACCACCGTGATGAGGGTCGTAGGGAGGTTTAAACCGCCATTTGAAACCCTTTGAGTAGGAAAAATTAGAAATCTGTTCCATGGGAGGAGAAGATGTAAGAGCTTTCTTCCACAAGGAAGCTGCGCCTTGAAAAGTGGAGGCGTTATCGGAGAACATCTCAGAGGGAACGCCACGCCTAGCAGTGAAGCGAGAGACGGCTGACAAAAAGTAAGAAGTAGAGGCATTTGTTACTAATTCCAGATGAATCGCGCCAGTAACCATGCAAACGAAAAGAGAAACATAGAGTTTTCCAAACAATTTGCGTTTAGCTTCAGGGGAATTGCATTGATATTGAAACGGACCCATATAATCCACAACAGTTAAAGCAAAATGACGTATAGGAGAAGAGCCGAAAAAGGGTAGATTGTTCATTAATTGAATAGTGACTTTAGGTTTCGCTTTGAAGCAAGGAATGTATTTGTGAATTACAGAGGAAACTTCATGAACTCCATTTATGATCCAGTAATTTTCCCTTAAGAAGCAAAGCAGTTTGCGTGTACCAACGTGCAGGTTACGATAATGAAAGTCACGTATGATTAAGAAAGTTACGTGATGCTTAGAGGGCAAAATAACAGGATGCTTTTTGTCTTCAGAAAGTGAAGAACGCGAAAGCCTACCACCTATCCTGAGTAACCCATTGTCATCAAGGAAGGGGGCTAAAGCGCGAAGACGACTAGATTTAGGAAGATCTTTGTTAGCTGAGAGCAAAGACAATTCAGAAGAAAAGGCCTCTTGGTGAGTTAGCTGCAAAACATTAATAGTAGCGAGATTTAATTCGTGATTGGTCAGATGCGGTTTAGGAAGAACAGGTAGATCAACAACAAGATATTTCCATCTGAGTAGATAGGCAAAAATTCGAATCAGTTTATGAAAAGTAGAATAACGTGCCAACAAGGGAAACGAAGCGTTGGAAACAAGACACGAAGCAGTAGATTTAGATACTTTAGCGTCAGGCAAGTTGGAGTTTGTGACTGGAGGTTTAGAAGGCCAACAAGAAGAGTCTTCAATTAACCACGGTGGCCCATACCAGTACAACTGAGATGCTGCCAATTGAGAGGGTAAACAACCACGTGAGATGATGTCAGCGGGGTTATCAGCGCTGGGCACATGTTTCCATTGACATCCAGAGGAAAGGGTTTGAATTCAAGAAACTCTGTTAGCAACAAAGGTTTGGCAGTGGGTGGGTTTTTTTGCGATCCAAGAAAGAGTAATCATGGAATCGCTCCACAAATAGGTTTGCGAAAATTCGACTTTTAAGACTTTCTGCATTTTTTGGCAAGTTCAGCGACCATGAGCGCAGCACACAGTTCAAGCCTAGGCAAAGTAATAGTTTTAAGAGGAGCAACTTTAGACTTGGAGCAAACAAGGTTTGAAAATGAAGATTCATCTAGTGAATTGCGATAAACCAAATATGCACCGCAACCGTAAGCTTTCTCGGAGCAGTCGGCAAACACATGAAGGAAGAAAGATGTGTTAGGATGACCGTTAATTAAATTTCTTGGAATTTCAATGAGCGAAAGATCAAGCAAACATTTACGAAAAGAAAGCCATCTATAAAGAAAAGAAAGGGGAACAGTTTCGTCCCATTCACATTTGATCGACCATAGCTCTTGCTTGAAACGCTTGGTTATAACAATAACCGGAGCAAGGAATTGAAGCGGATCAAAATTTTTTGCAATTTCAGAGAGAATTTGCCTTTTTGTGTTGGGGTGCTCTTCGGAATGCGAGACTTTGTAGATGAGAGTATCTGTGTGAGTGCACCAGTGAACTCCAAGAATTTTTATGGATTGAGAATCTCCGCAGATTTTGACGGAAGTGGGGTCTACATCTTCTATGGGAAACTGGACAAGAAACACATGGGAGTTGGAATTCCACTTATGAAGTGGGAATCCTCCATTCTTCAACAATGCCTGAAGTTCTAGTGACACGAAAGAAGCTTCCTCAAGTGTCGGGAAGGACTGGAGATAATCGTCTACATAAAAAGATGTAGTTAGTGCTTCAGAAGCTTTAGAATCAAACAAATGACCATCTTGAGAGGCTAACATGTGTAGGGATCGGATAGCAAGGAAAGCGGAAGGTTTTAAGCCATAAGAGACCGTCATTAAGCGAAATATTTTAATGGGCTTGCTGATTTCGTCGCGCCACAAGATTCTTTGGAGATCTTGTTGTTCGGGCTGAATTAAAATCTGACGGTACATCTGTTTGATTTCCGCTATAACAGCTATGGGAAATAATCGAAAATTTAAGAGTATAGCAGATAAATCTGACTGAATAGCGGGACCAGAGTAAAGAGTATCGTTAAGACTGTTGCCATTGACGTCAGGTGATGACCCATTAAAACGACTCGGATTTTATCCTTTACAAGAGGGTTTTTCCACCCGGGATGATGATTTAAGAAAACCGTTTCAATTGGGGGATGCAATTCGTCATCAGATTTGCTGACAACTTCCATATGATCTGAGCTTTCATACTCATCCATGAACTCTGTGTACTGTTGTTTAACGAGGGGCTCTTTCTTGAATTTGCTCTCGATAGCAAAGAGAGCTTTTCGAGCTTTAGGTTGATAATTAATAAGTTTGGGGGGATTGAGTAATCTTGGCATCTGAACAATGAACCGGCCTTCAGGAGAACGAGTGGTAGTGTTCAAGAAAAGTTGCTCACAGAATTCGTTGGTACTCACTGGATGGATTGTTACTGGTCAACTTCCTCATTATTCTCCCCTACCCGTATCGCAATGTTATTTCGCTAATACTGATTTGGAACAGTTCTGGAGGCCTGAAAGCGTAGATTCTCCTAATGTTTTAGATTTAAGAGACAATGACTCAAATGTAGAACTAGGGGATGAGGGTTCACTTTGGTTGGCTAAAGCAGTTAAGAGTTGGCATCTAGCATTTAAGAAGGTGACTAAATGCTCATAAGAGTAATCGTCGTCTTTGGAAAGTTCAATTTCCCAAACTTCGAGGGTAGCAACGTCGACTTTAGAAACCACTAAATGTATTAGGAAAGTGTCCCAGTGGTCAGTGGGTTGATCTAATTGGGATAGAACTTTAACGTGAAGTTGTGTCGTATCAATAAGAGTACGCAAACTAGTAACGTCATTGTGCTGTGACGCAGGTAAATTGAATAGAGCCTTCATGTGGCGTTGAATACGTAACCGTAAATTACCGTATTTTTCTTTCAACAGGTTAAAGGCAATGGGGTAATTTTCAGCACTTAATGGGAGTGCTTCAACCAACTGCAGGGCTTGACCGCGGAGAATAGATCGCAAATAATTAAACTTGTAAATGATTTGAATGTCTTCATTGTCATGAACTAGGGAACAAAAAAGTTCATAGAAAGAATCCCAAGTAGATTCGTCTCCAGAGAAGTGGGGTAAATTAATCCTTGGTAGAATTGGTTTGGGCTTGTGAGTACCCTCACGAAAAGAGGTTTGTTGTTCATGAAGGGAGCCAAGAACAGAACCGTCCTTTTTCTGTTCTTCTTCGAGTTGGCGTATTATTTTAAAGGCAGAACCTATACCTTCGTAATATTGGTTTTCTACTTCTAATCAATCATCAGTTTGATTGAGCATACAAGTTTCCATTTCAGTTTGGATGTTGCAATAATTTTCATAAGAACGTTCAACATCCTTTACGCGATGTTTTAACAAATCTAGTTGAGATTGTGAAGGATCTAGCTCTTTGATGTATTTTCTGAATCTGGTGATTTTCCCTTTATAAGAAGCTCGTTTGGAAGTAAGTTTTTCATCCTTACCAACCTTGTCTTTTTCTGTAGGAGCCATGGCGAAATAGGTAAATTAAAGTATAACTTAGGAAACTGTGGAACCTTGGAAATTCTGTCAGACTATCAGCAGCAAACAACTTGAAAGAAAGGGACACACCAAAGGAGACAGGAGCGGCCTCTTTCCCCCTCACAAGCTTTGCACGGTGAAGATATAGCTGAAAAATTCAAAGTAGATATTAATGATTTGCAAAATATTGACAAATGGACTCTCCCGGGTATCTGGGACCAAAGTTTGGGTAGGTTTTTGCTAGGAATTAACCCTACCCCCAAGGGAAGATGAAGAAAAAAGAAAGGGAAGTGGGTTTCGGACTAAGGAACAAGTGTGGATAAATAGGACGAGAGTCCAACACCAAACAAAATGAATTTAAGCCAATATTCAATGACTAGTGTCACCGCAAAGCCCGTGAAACACCTAAAGTGGGTATGGATCTGGCTGTAGCTAACGGGAAATGCGGCTGGAGCTTGGGCTATTTCCAAGAATGCGACGTTTGTGCTTTCCCGTCACAGCTTAAAATTCGGTAATATGGGGAAGGGTGGTAATCTGGCAAGACAAAGAATGACAGATTTATTGTATATCCTTTCAAAGGAGTTAGGTTTAATCGACGGTTTTGAAAGGCGAAAATAATTTGAATTGGCCGTGATAACTTTAATTTTGGGTACTGTTGGATCTCCATTAGACCAACCAAATACTCCCAGAAAGGGAAGCGATGAAGCAATATGAATGCTTATAGTAAGGATTTTATTTCTTCTTGATGAGTTGGAAGAATGCCAATTGTCGCACTTAAGATAAGTTGAGCTTGTAACCAGCGGAGTGCCGATTAAAAGTTCAAACCAGCGGAAAACTATGAATTTGGAAAACAAACCATGAGTTATAGAGAAAAACTCGACGAGCCGGAAGCTTGCTGAGCTAGCTATGTTTGCCTCGATGACTTATTAGAATTAGTTATGAAAACTAAAAAGAGCTTTAAACACGATTTTTGATGTTTCCAGTTAAATGCAACAAGTAGCGAAACTTCGATTACTTTTTTAAGTAATTTTCTTAAAAGGACCATAAGCCAAGGAAGAGCCAGGGAAGACAAGGACCTGCCTGACCGTTATTCTCTAGGAATTTATAAAACGAAAAAATGGAATTTAATTTATTTAACAATACTTAGAGTTGACGTAACAAACCATATAAAGCTGATTAAGAATCCAATTAATAACAATGAACAATTTTAACACACCAAAGTCTGAGACTTAATACTAACAAATTGTAAATTTTTTAACGATGTTAAAGAGGATGCAAGTTTGAAACTTGCTTCGAGCACAAATTTGAATAAGATTTTAAAAGTTGTGCAAAAATAGCAAACTTTAAAGTTTATAACGAGAATTATAAATAATTAAAAATATGACTGAGAATCAGGTACAATATATGCACTTTGAGAATTCCTATGTGGAAATCTTAAAGTATGAACAAATATTAAATTGAAATTATAACAAGAAAAGAAAGAATTAAGAAGACGTTTCTATAACTTCCTGTATTGAAGCAGGGATCACGAGAAAAATGGGGCCAGTTACCCTTTCGTGAAACCTGGAAAAGGAGAGTTGGAAAACTCACTTGTGAGTAGAAATAATTGAATTCCCTAACAAAAGAGGAAAGCAATATTATTTAAGGTGTGTACTAGACACAGATTATGCAGAAATTACTTGTGGAAAACAGTACAAAGATGGGAGGGCACTTCTATAAAGTGTCACCTCATTGAAAAGAACCTACATTTTACAATTATTATAATATGTTAGTGAGGAGTTTGAGAGGAGGAAATAGGAGGATTAGGAAAAAGTTTATGGCCGTTTTTATTGCTTTCGATCGAACGCGACACGGATGGTTGTTGAACGAGCACTGTTATGCACTGTAGTCGGTTGAAAAGTTCACTATTTCAACAAGGAAAGTTTATAAGATGAAAAGTTATTGCAATTATGGAGATCACTTGTTGAATTTTAGTTGGAGAAAGTTTATTTCTTTAGAAATCCGTAGATTGTAGCTGAATGCAACGGAAAATCCCGCGAAGGAAGATAAATTATGTTGATTGGAGGTTGTACAACATGAATTTCTCAATGAGGAAAATGTGTTCCCATATTTAAAGAAATACCAGGCTATTTCACTTGTAGAAAGATAACTTGACGTAGAAAGTTCTAGAGCGTTGATATCGGTTGAATTGGGCAAAACAAGTCCCCCGGCGGAAATCTGAATTCTATAGACAGTGGGTACTTTAAATTATCCCTCGGTGTGAGATAGTATCTCAGATAATCAGTACAAGAAGTACTTTTCATTTTGAAAAGTTAGTTGAAGTAGCCACAACTAGATCAGGAAGATCTTTTGAAGGCAGATATTGCATCACATTTATCAATTTCAAACTGTCTATAAAATCAAATGAAATGCTATAAGCAGTTTAAAACATTTGAAACTTGGTTAAAACCATTGAAGTAGTACTTAGCTCATTTTGAAGAACGATGATGATCTGGATGACGGTTGACGTTAAAATTAAGACATGGCGTCTTGATTTAAAAGTGTCTCAAGTAGACAGGAGACAAGCCTGAAGTAGGCTCCAACTGTATGGTTTGACGACTGGCCCGGAAGTGAGAGCTACTCGACGAAGCACGAAGGTACCAAGGAGGGAGGAGGGTGGGGGAAACAGACAAAGGAACATACATAAATATTACCAACCTAACAATGATACATTGCTTTCATAGATATTAATTTTCTTGATGGAGTGATCTTCAAGGAGAAGCTAGCAGGCGATGATGACGACGTCTGGAGGATTGGAATGATGAAGAAGTCCTCTTGAGCATGGAGATGTTAGCTGGAGATAGCGACGACATCTTGTGGCTGGATTGGGAAGGAAGTCCTCTTGAGCATAGAGATGTTGAGGAACTTCAACAGTTAGCTGCTAGATGCCGCTAGGTTGAACATGGAAGTTATATCTACAACAAACTTACAAAGAAAGTAAGCAAGGTGCTCAAATAAAAGAACAAGTAAGAAATCACTGTTGGTGTTTGAGAAAAAAAAAGGGAGGAAAGAAGTTAAGCAAAGAGCAGCGAAGGCTATCTGTCTTACCGTGTATTCCAAAGAATACACCAAGCTGGGAGGGAAAAACACCAACAGAGAACAAGAAACACAATGTTAACGATTTAAAGGTAGGGGGACAACTAAAGACAGTGGTCTTGTAATATGCCCATTTGTGGTCAAGATCTTGGCTACCCTAACTCCTCCATCCCTTCCCGGGTAACACTCGGCCACTCTATTGGAGATCCAGACCAAGGGAGGGGAAGCTTCTTTAACAAGGACCAAGTCCCCCACCTTAATGTCAGGATTAGAAAGAAACCACTTCTGTCTCCGTTGCAAGGAAGTTAAGTATTTCAATTTCCACCTGTTCCAGAAAGAATTGCGAAGAGCTTCAAGTTTACGCCAAACAATAGGCAAGTTAGAGTCTCTATAAAAGTTGGGAAGGGGAGGAGGGGATGAAAGAGAAGTGCCTACAAGAAAGTGACCGGGTGTCAATGGGAGCGGATCATCAGGGTCAGTAGAAGGCGGTGTCAGAGGACGAGAATTAACAACACCTTCAATCAGAATAGACAGAGAGTTAAATTCCTCATAAGTTAGGATGCGATTACCTAACACCTTTTTTTGGATGACGTTTGGTCAGCTTGACACAGGATTCCCACCTACCACCGTGATGAGGGTCGTAGGGAGGTATAAACCGCCATTTGAAACCCTTTGAGTAGGAAAAATTAGAAATCTGTTCCATGGGAGGAGAAGATGTAAGAGCTTTCTTCCACAAGGAAGCTGCGCCTTGAAAAGTGGAGGCGTTATCGGAGAACATCTCAGCCAGCAGGTTCGCAAAATATTAAGTGGATCAAAGCCAAAGGTTGTTTTTAGATTATTTAAGTAAATTCATGCATCGTGGGAAAGGGGTTTCGTACCGCGCAAAACGACACTCCACATAGCCATCTACGATTATTGGTTTATAAAATCTCAGGTCAATGACCTTGCAGTTTTGGGTCTTTTGGGTAAATGAGTGCTCCACAAGAAAGATCGGAAAATACCTTTAAAACGAACCGTTGCATGACCCTCAGCGATCTATGGTTTGCGAAATATTGATTGATCCATTTGGAACGGCCACCGTGGTCGGAGACATGTTCGTTTTAACACACCACTGGTACTGTCTGTCGCTCTCTGCTACCACTCTTAAATAAAACTTAAAAATCTTTTTTTTTCTTCATGTGTGTCGTTAGGCCCTTTGTCAAAATATTTTTTGAAATAATAAATAATACTTTCAAAAGGGGGACGTTACCCCGAGTATTTTCATACCTCGCATGTCGATATCTGATTAACAGTTTATAAACTCTCAGGTCGATGACCTTGACGTTTTGCGACTTTTGGGTAAATTCATTAGCCATGGGAAAGGGTTAACCATCCTGAGTCCTTTGACACCTGACACAAGTCTCTCCGATCATTGGTTAGAGAGATATTTTAAAGCCGATGACGTATTGGGTTTGGGTTCTTTGGTTAAATTAAAAAGAAAAAACACTCATCCATAAATAATCATTTAAAAAGCCCGGTGGAAATAGGTTGTCCATAGGAAAGGGGGTGTCAGCCCGAGTCCTTTGACTCCTCACATGTCCATCTATGGCCACTGTGGTCGGCGACATGCTCGTTTAAGCAGAAGCATCTCTTTACTATTCTTCTTATAAGTTGTAATAATAAATATAAATCGGTGAGACTTCATAAAAGTGGAGTTGCATGCTGAACATATTAATTATATCTTCCTGAGTTCGGAAACTTGCTCTCAAACTCTCGGTGTTGATTGGCTAGCGATGCTTCGTTTCCATCCTGACCACAGCTGGGGTAGCCGAGTTACATGGCTGGATTTCGGTGACAGTATGTACAAAAATAAATAACACTCCTGGAAAGAATTACACGTATTAGTTATGATCACTGTTATAACTGCCCCATTATAACAGTGATTGTGACTAATACATGTAATTCTTTCCAGGAGTGTTATTTATTCTTTGTACATATATTATCTAGGTACATACACACATCAAAAAAAGTTTTGCATCACCTCGGTTCCCAGATCTCCGGCATATAGACGTTGACTGTGTATATTGTATCCAAGATACAGTCCCTTTGACTGTTCATAGATGTCACTAAAACTGCTCAAAGATGTAAACAACCATGCATGAGCAGGGCCTATTAGACGGAGGGGGTACGACAGCCGATCAGTTCCAGTCATTCCACCAGGACGAAGGTACGCTGCTCATGTTGTCTGTAGTTCTACCATGCCTAGAAGGTCAATACCGCAGTTCGATCGCGTCCGCATTGTTACTTTGTGTCAAGAAGGGCTCTCAACAAGGGAAGTTTCCAGGCGTCTCAGAGTGAACCAAAGCGATGTTGTTCGGACATGGAGGAGGTACAGAGATACAGGAACTGTCGATGACAGGCCTCGCTCAGGCCGCCCAAGGGCTACTACTGTAGTGGATGACCGCTACTTACGGATTGCCGCTCGGAGGAACCCTGACAGCAATGCCACCATGTTGAATAATGCGTTTCGTTCAGCCACAGGACGTCGTGTTTCAACTCAAACTGTGCGCAATAGGCTGCATGATGCGCAACTTCACTCCCGACGTCCATGGCGAGGTCCAGCTTTGCAACCCCGACACCATGCAGCGCGGTACAGATGGGCCCAACAACATGCTGAATGGACCCCACGGAATTGGCATCACGTTCTCTTCACCGATGAGTGTCGCATATGCCTTCAACCAGACAATCGTCGGAGACGTGTTTGGAGGCACCCTGGTCAGGCTGAACGTCTTAGACACACTGTCCAGCGAGTGCAGCAAGGTGGTGGTTCCCTGATGTTTTGGGGTGGCATTATGTGGGGCCGACGTACGCCACTGGTGGTCATGGAAGGCTCCGAAACGGCTTTACGATACCTGAATGACATCCTCCGACCCATAGTGCAACCATATCGGCAGAATATTGGAGAGGCATTTGTCTTCATGGACGACAATTCTCGACCTCATCGTGCACATCTTGTGAATGCGTTCCTTCAAGATAACGACATCGCTCGACTACAGTGGCCAGCATGTTCGCCAGACATGAACCCTATCGAACATGCCTGGGATATGTTGAAAAGGGCTGTTTATGGACGTCTTGACCCACCAACCACTCTGAGAGATTTACGCCGAATTGTCGTTGAGGAGTGGGACAATTTGGACCAACAGTGTCTTGATGAACTTGTGGATAGTATGCCACGGCGAATACAGGCATGCATCAATGCAAGAGGACGTGCTACTGGGTATTAGAGGTAGTGGTGTGTACTGCAATCTGGACCACAAATGCTGAAAGTCTAGCTGTATGATGGTACAACATGCAATGTGTGGGTCTCATGAGCAATAAAACGAGCTGAAATGTTGTTTGTGTTGATCTCTATTCCCTTTGTATTTAAAGGTTCCGGAACTCTTGGAACCGAGGTGATGCAAAACTTTTTTTGATGTGTGTACATTGTACGCCGCCCAGTCTTTGATCAAATTCGTGTTGACCGCTTCAAGAGCTACAAATAATTGACTTAATAAGATACATACCTTATGTCAGCTAAGGGCGTGGTTGCTCAGCGGTCAAGCTGTTTGCCTCTCGCCAAGGTAGACCGGGTTCGATTCCCGGTCAATGCATGCGAGAATTTCGAAGTGAAATGTCATATCCTATGGTTCGGATTCCAGATAAAAGGATCGCGAGATCAACGGTCACGTATAAAACTACCGTATGTCTTCCGTACGTCAGCTGATAGTGCCTTAAACATGCACCTTCGGGCCAGTTAATAGTCTTCAGTAACACTCTGTCGTTCGATAGACGATTTTCATATATAATTAAGAACGTCTAAATAAGGCATTTGAAATTGAAATGGACATGAGAATTGCTGCGAAATGCCGTGCATAACATGTTGTTACGAAGGAAAGGCTCTTTGCTTGGAGGGATGTAACAGGAATTGGGTCATTTAATGCAAAAATGGCCATTGTACCTAAACTAGCTCATATTTTATTATATGTTTACCATCATGGAAAGTAGCTAAATGAAGAAATATGACACACGTGTTATGCCGATAGCAATTAGGATCAAGATGTTAAGTAAAGAACATGTAGTCTTCTTTGTTTTGAATGTATTGGTATAGTTATATCTCTTTGTCCTCATCAAGGAATATCGCTTTATAGGTTTTATATCGCCGCCATCTCAACCGAAACAAAAATGGCGGCCACCCAAATGTTCGAAGCGTAAATAGAAGTACGACTAAACTAATTAGCGGATCTCTACCAACTTTTTGCAAACAAATACCGTCATGTGGGAAGCGTCTGGCGCTTAAATACAAGGTCATCATACCAATTATTTCTAGACGGCGGCCGTGTGAATCATGCAAGCATTATAATCCATAACTTATGATCCAATCAATCAATGTTCACAGTATTTGTCAACGTGATAACAACATGAGACTGTATGTTACGCGTAGGCTAGAACTACTGTAGCGAAAATTAGTGACAAGGTATGGACGTATATGTGGCATTGAGTGGCCAAGGCAAATTAATACTCTCTCCATACATTCAAGATGGCGGCTGTGCAAACTATTAGAACATTATAATCGACAACTCCGGTAGAAATTGGATAATTAAGACGATTCTTGCCAAGAAATGAGCATCATAGTAGGACTCACACTTGCTTTAGTCAGAAGTTTATCGTACTGTATATAGCGCACAGTGGCCATCTTGAAATTTCAAATAAACTAATACCATTCGGTATCCTAGAGCATAACGAAATTTATAAATGAAATAGAACCTTGTAAGTCGCTTCGATTGCCCAAAACCAGTAACTCCATACATTCAAAATGGCGCCTAGGCTCTTTTTTAGTTTATAAAAATTAGTGATTTTGGATGTTATTGCACAATTAAGGGAAAACATGGTAGAAGATTAACATTATATAAGAGGCGTCAGTAGCGTTAGGGGTAAATTTCTCAAACTGAATATAGCGCGCAGGAGCTATCCTGAAAATTATTAACAATAAAAATAGGTTATATTCTATGTCTTAGAACTACAATAACGAAAATTAGTGATAAAGTAGAAACTTATATGGAGTATCTTTACCAAATAAACATAGCAGAGACCAACATTTTTCAATATTAAAACGTGATGGTGATTCATTCAGAATGTAATTGCACAATTGAAAATAGAAACGTACATACAGTAGTAGGAAAGAAGTACCACATAAGGGACCTTGCTGAAACAAGCCTTAAGAATAGTACTCTGAATACAAGGCGAGGTGGCTATATTGAAAATATAGAATATGATATTGAATCACTCAAAGCATTTTTAAGATGCAACAAGGTAAATTAGCAGTTATGTTGAACCTTGTAATAGTCTTGCTATAACTAAGTCAGAAGAACAGTCAAAGAACTTCACGGTATAATAGCACAATTAACACGAAATTTAGCTAGAGAGGAGTATCATACAAAATAAATCACTACCATTATTCATAGTGATATGGCACTGCATTTTTGCGGGCAATGGCCATCTTGAAATTATAAAAACCATGTACTTTATATGCTAAAGGCAAAAGAACATCCTCTCCATGTATTCATAATGGTGGCAGAGAATACTATTCTTCTTCTTCCTCTTCTCCTTCAGCGTTCGTCTCGCTTGACAGCAGGGTCCTCTAGTCTACATGGATACGCTGTCCCAATACATTTCTGTCTCTGGCCGTGTCTGGGTGAAGATAAACGCTTCTGAGGTCATTGTGTACCATATCGGCCCATCGTCGCCTGGGTCGTCTTTTGCCGACGACTTGTAGATTTTAACCAGGCTTTGTAATTGTGTCAGTTTCTGCCTGCAGTACATGCCCGAACCATCGCAGACGGCCCTCGCGCATTTTATTTTGGATAGATGCGACACCAAACCGCTTCCTGATGTCATTTGAAATATGGTCTAATTTAGTGACACCTGCTGTACACCTTAACATCTTGGTTTCCATAACACCTCAACGACACTCTGCCTCAGTCGTAGTTGACCAGCACTCGTATCCATATACTGTAATGCGACGGGGCAGATGACAGTGCGATAGATTTTGGACTTCAAGTAATCTTTCATCCTACGGTCACAAATGACACCAGCTGGTGTTCGCCACTTCATCCAGGTAGCTTCTTGTATTGACCTTTTCGTGAAGGCGTCCATCGTTCGTGATAGTAGATCCAAGCTATTTGAATTTCTTCACTCGTAGCAGGTCTTCCCCATCTACTTGGATCTTGTGTATCTGACGTAATGTATTCCGTTTTCCTTTTGTTGAGGCGCAGGCCATTGTGTGCTAGTCGATGGCTCCATGCTTGGGTCTGAAGTTGCAGATCTTCCTTGTTATCGGAGGCTAGCATGACGTCAACGGCATAGAGCAGAGTCCAGGGTCGAGTGTCCATCACCCGGATGAACAGGAGCGGAGGCAGGGCGGAACCTTTATGGACTCCAACGGTGATAGGAAAATCTTTGGATGCCCCTGCGGCTGCTTGTACGTAGCTACTTGGTTATATACCTAAGAAGCTGAACCAATTCTACCATAATTATATTCTGGCACGCCATGCTTTCGAAGCGCTAGTCAAATAAGATCGTGTGGTATCCGGTCCAAGGCCATTTTGAGGTCCAGGAATGCGAGATGGAGCGGCTGGTTTTTTTCACGATGTATTTGTACTAAGAGTCGAACAGCATGAATTGCATCGGTGGTGCTGCATTTCTTCACAAATCCAGCTTGGTTTCTTGTGAGTTTCATAATCTCGCGAAATCTCTTTTCCAGAACACGCTCACCTTTATGACATATTGGGTGCTAATTAACACATTCAGCTGTACTTCCTTTATTCTTGAAGATGGGCACAGTTATGCTCCGTTGCCAGTCAGTTGGCGTTCGTCCCTCTGATTAAAGAGTCGTGCTACCCATCCCACGGCAACCCAGCGGTGGGAGTACCATAACTTTGATGGAAGGTCATCTGGGCCGGTGGCTTTACCTAGCTTCATACTTATCAGTGCAGCTGTGATTTCTTGAGCTTCAATTTCACTCAAGGGCCCCTAAACAATGAAGTTGGATGCTATTGATAGGTGGTGGAACTCTCCCGTTGAAATATTTCTGAAGTGGCTCCGCCAGCGTTCTCTGTATTTTTATCCAATCACTCAGCAGGTGATTTCTTCATTCACACCATTGCATCCACGAACATCTTCATATTCTCGATGTCTGGATTTAGCGAGTCGGAATATGGCTAAGAATACTATTACAACTTCAAAATCAATAAGTCAGGATCCAATTGCACAAGAAACACGAAACTTTGTAAGAGAGAAGCATCATACAAGAGACCTCGCTTGCGTTAATCATAAGACTATCAATCCGCATTTAGCACGTAGCTGCCATATTTATATAAGACAAAAGCATTGGCAATCCACCATTTATTACAGTTACAATGGCAAAACGCAACAAATATGGAGTCTCACATAAAAGGCTTTCTCTGCAGAAGGTGCAGGATAAATGATTCCATATTCTAGATGGTGGATGGTCGTACTTTTCTATCGCTTCAATCAATTCCTCTGGATAACGAAGGGTATTACAACGAAATTTAGTAAACGGGGAATCTTCTGTAGGATACAACACTCAACGTTCATCACATAAACATTCAATTGAACTCCTTGATAAGGACAAAGAGTTATAAATATACCCAAACGTTAATGAGAAAGTAGGCTATATGTTCTTTATTGAACATCTTGATTTTGATAAAACTCCTTGAATAATGGTGGCATTGTTTTGCTTCTTCTTGCAGTGGACAGCAGGGCAATGATAAGGTTTACTCAACATGGCACTGACACCGCATGCGAGGAAAGAGTCACCTTCAACTGCCCTGCAATATTTTCATCAGTGTGCCAACAAGAAATTACCACTCAGAGGAAAGCTTTTGCGCACAACTTGCAAAAAGTTATCCAAGAAACATGAATGATTCTCCCAGTGAGCACGGCTAAATGAAATCCTCATACAGCGTGGTTATCCATCAACTTCAGTTGGATATGGAAAACTAACTGCGA
This sequence comes from Meconema thalassinum, assembly GCA_946902985.2. Lineage (NCBI taxonomy): Eukaryota > Metazoa > Arthropoda > Insecta > Orthoptera > Tettigoniidae > Meconema > Meconema thalassinum. Next base: position 1,118,791,219 of record OX336389.2, on the reverse strand, counting down.
GGGAGTAAAAAATTTAGGGATCTGCCCTATTAATGATTTCCCATAGCAACAGTTTGAAGCTGTTAATTACGCCCCTTTTGTACTAAAAAGGATGACTACTTCCAAGCTATAACATGGTTAATAGACACTGACGTGAAGTTGCCAACATGTCACTGCATAGTTGTATTTACTGATCACCCTTCTAGCACACAATGCTAGCAAGAAATCGAGCATGGGGAAATTTAAAATACTATTTATGATGAAATGTTGACAATAACTGTTAGAATTCTAATACCTTTGTAGAAAAAGGCATAGTTTCACATCCTTAAATCATGTTGTACTTCAATGTCAACTGGCAGTTCTCTGTGTTCGTTACTCTCAGTTAACCTATTGACTGCTTGATTCTTACATGGTTCGGCGCGATAAAATAGGCTACAAGTACTAACTAAAAATAATTAACTCACCAGTGTGTTCATACAGTATTGGAGATAGTTCAAGTTTGGGATCCACGGTTCGATTCCACATAGGTTGGCGAAAGTTTTATCCATTAGCAAGATGCTTAGGAATTTTAATTTGTACCGTAGGCTATGTTTATTAAATGCACGCACAATATAAATCCCATATGCACACTTCACACAGAAGAAGATATACATGGGTTGGTTTTTTAGTTTTGGCACCTTAGTTATAACTGGATTAATAACTCACTTAGATGGCTCCAAGTTTCACAGGCCCTCGATGTAGTCCCCACCGTTGCGTACAACGTATTCCCAGCGATGCGGAAGTCGTTGGATCCCGTTGGCACTGCCCAATCTATTGATGGTACGAAGAGAGCGCTCGGCAGCCTGCTTAACGTCTTCAATGGTACGGAAGCGCTCCCCGCGCATTGTTATCTTCATCTTCAGGATGAGATCATAGTCGCAGGGACTGATGTCGGGAGAATATGGGGGGTGATAGAGGATCTCCCAGCCCCAGCGATCCAACAATGCCGACACAACGCCTGCTGTGTGTGCCCTAGCATTGTCATGCAGAACGATGGGCGGTGTAACCATGTGGTGGCTCCGTTTCCTTCTCAGAGCTCCTCGGAGATGGTCTTGCAGAAACGAACAATAGTGCGTCGCATTAACGGTTTGCCCTCGGGGAACAGTATGGTGAATGATCACACCATCCCAATCATAGGCAAGAATCAACATTACCTTCACATTGGTGGGGGTTGGTCGAACTGTTTGTTTCCGTGGTGATCCGTGGTGCCGCCACTCGTTCGATTGGCGTTTTAACTGTCGCTCATAAGATCTGGCCCACGTCTCGTCTATGGTTATGATACGCCGTAAGAAGGCCTCTCCTTCGCGCTCATAACGCTGCAAGTGCATACGACAAGCGTCATATCGCAGCCATATGTGCATGTCGGTTAAGTCATGCGGAACCCATTTGGACGCAATCTTCCTCATTTTCAGTAAGTCCTTCAGGATGTGGAGGACAGTTGAATGCGCCAGTCCGGTATCTTGCTCTAATTGACGAATCGTTACGTTCCGATCCACCTCTACTAACGCGGACACCATCTGTACATTGTCATCACTTACTGTTGGGTGACCAGATCGAGGCATGTGCTCCACACGTTCGCGCCCATCTCGAAAGGCTGCAATCCATCTTGCTACCGTTCTGAACGGTAACGCAGCTGCACCGCACGCTTCCTGCAATCCTCGGTGACACTGTTTAGCACTGCGACCCCTAGCACACTGAATTTTTATCCACGTTCTCTGCTCCTGCTTGGAAAACATTGCGACTGTCTATCGCGAGCGCTGGTCTCACACTACTCATCTAACAGGCGCGACTGCGCACGAGCGGTGGTGAGGACGGGCGAGGTCATGTGCTCTGAGGGAGGGGATGCAGGGCAGCAACCGTCGGAAAAAGTGGCAGCGCCCAACATTGTTGCAACTTGGCACTGAAGCATTGGTGCCAAAACTAAAAAACCAACCCATGTAGCTAAATGTACACCGGAATTTGTCATTTCAATATCAGCTCAAGACAAAAATATCTCACCTACTTCAGACATACAGTATATGCGTAAGCTTTACGCAAAACAATATAAAATCGTTGTTCCAACTAAATATAAAATGCATCTATACTAATAATTGAGATCTAAATATGCCCACAAGACAAAGATTTTGCACTTGGAAAGCAGGTAATTTTAGCGTGAACTCCTCTTTGGATCACATGGGTAGTTCTAGGTCAGGATCATTTCTTCCCCTAACCCCCATGAAGACATATAATCACCACTAACACTATAAATGTCATATCCTAACTGTTCTACAGTATCCCCATCATCACTTCTATCACAATCTGAATCCACTTCAGAATCCAAAAGCGTAAGCATGAACTCCGGAAGCATACTACGTTGACACGTGTAGCCATAATTCAAACACAATGTTTACAACAGTGCGACAAAACAGAAATATGTTTTGCAACGATACACGTGTGAAACATAGACACTAAGTGGTTTAAAGTGTAGCTATTAGATGGCATCAGCAAATACAAAAGCTTCAAATCAGATCGAATATACTCGATCGCAGCACTGATAGCACAAAGTCATGATTGAATATACTTGATCGCAGCGTTGGCAGACCTCCTGAGGCAGATCGAGTATATTCGAACACAGCAGTGAAGCGGTACTATCCGCCTACACCATGGGATCGGCATGATGAAGAAGTGATTCCTATATCTGACAGTTTTATCCTATTTTCGAAGGAGTTTCAGAAATTCTCATTAGAAGAACAGGTTGTTCAGCTATCTTGTATATATTTAGATTCAGTTTGACACAAAAAAATCAAGTATTTTATTCTCTCCAACTCGGGTGTTGTCCTAGACACAGCCTTAAGTGTTAGTCGAAAGACTTTACATTTGTTTTCTGCATGTACTCAAGAATACCACGAATTTCAAACAGCGTACGAGAGTACACATAAAAATGAAACACATAGTTACTGTTAACGTTATTCGATTACAGCCGAACCTCGTATACCCAGTAAAGAAATCAGCAAGGGAGAGTAATGCAGTGCCATGTGTGAACTTGATTGTAGTGCCTACTAACTATTTTATAGTTTGGAGCTAAATAGAGTGTGAAGAACCATGTAATGGCTCCTTGAGGTGTGTGGTAATGTGGTTCGAGTTGTTTAGTATAAACTCTTATATGTGATTGCTCTCGAGGATATTATACTATTACATTTCTTACTTTAGAATTAGAGACATATTTTTGATTTGAGTTGTTTGTACTACTGTTCGCAATTCGAATATCAATGAATACTTTATGAGGTACGTCTCCGTGAGTTGTGTAATAATAATACATTTTCACATGTATAATGCATTACTGAAGGATTCGAAAACATGCAACTACAGTTCGGTCTGCATGATGCTGTGACCTGTTGAAGTCTTAACGGAGAGTGAGAGAGTTAGTCGATGCTGAGACCTGGTGATGCCTACATGGAGAGTGAGAGAGCTAGTAGGTGCTTGATCTGGTGAAGACTTCACGAGGAGTGCGAGAGCTAGTAGGTGCTTGATCTGGTGAAGACTTCACGAGGAGTGCGAGAGCTAGTAGGTGCTTGATCTGGTGAAGACTTCACGAGGAGTGCGAGAGCTAGTAGGTGCTTGATCTGGTGAAGACTTCACGAGGAGTGCGAGAGCTAGTAGGTGCTTGATCTGATGAAGACTTCACGAGGAGTGCGAGAGCTAGTAGGTGCTTGATCTGGTGAAGACTTCACGAGGAGTGCGAGAGCTAGTAGGTGCTTGATCTGGTGAAGACTTCACGAGGAGTGCGAGAGCTAGTAGGTGCTTGATCTGGTGAAGAATTCACGAGGAGTGCGAGAGCTAGTAGGTGCTTGATCTGGTGAAGACTTCACGAGGAGTGCGAGAGCTAGTAGGTGCTTGATCTGGTGAAGACTTCACGAGGAGTGCGAGAGCTAGTAGGTGCTTGATCTGATGAAGACTTCACGAGGAGTGCGAGAGCTAGTAGGTGCTTGATCTGGTGAAGACTTCACGAGGAGTGCGAGAGCTAGTAGGTGCTTGATCTGGTGAAGACGTCACGACGAGTGAAACAACTAGTAGGTGCTGAGACCTGGTGAAGACTTCACGAGGAGTGAGATCGCTAGGAGGTGATGGACCGGGTGATGACAACACGAGAAGTAAGTGGGATAGTAGGTGCTGCTAACTGGTGAATACTTTACGAGGAGTGAGATCGCTAGTAGGTGCTGAACATGGCGAAGACTTCACGAGAAGTAAGTGGGTTAGTAAGTACTGATACCTGGTGAATACTTCAGGAGGAGCAAGAGAGTTAGAGGCTGATGATACCTGGTTAAGTCTTCACGAGGAGTGGGGGATCTGGTAGGTGCTGATGCCTGGTGGAGACTTCACGAAAAGTAAGAGAGTTAGAGGGTGTTGATACGTTGTGAATACTTCACGTGGAGTAAGATCGCTAGTAGGTACTGGACATGGTGAAGACTTCTCGAGAAGTAAGTGGGATAGTAACTGCTGATACCTGGCGAATATTCACGAGGAGCGAGGGTGATAGTAGGTGCTGATACCTGGGGGAGGAAGAGAGTTAGAGAGTGCAGATACCCGATGAAGCCTTCACGAGGAGTAAGAGATCTAGTAGGTGCAGATACCTGGTGGAAGACTTATCAAGGAGTAAGAGAGCTAGTAGGTGTTGGACCTGGTGAAGACTTTACGAGGAGAGAGAGAGAGAGAGCTAGTAGGTATCGAGATTTGGTGTAGACTTCAGGAGCAGTGAGAGAGCTATTAGGTGCTGAGACCTGGTGAAGATTTCACGAGGAGTGAGTGGGATAATAGGTGCTGGACATGGTGTAGACTTCACGAGGGACTTATATTGTATATTATTTTAGAAGAAGTCATTAGACATACAAAACCAATACCTTCTCACAACTTTTCTGGGATTCATTTCTAGCACTGGCAAAAAAGCCACAAGTGTGTATACATTTAATAATGAAATAACTAAAAAGGAAGGCTGGTTTTTCAAAACTGTGTTCGGTGGACGTGTGCTGTTTTGCACGTGTCTTCCTTAATTGCAGGTTTATTAGATAGTGAATAACAGATTTTAATATTTCTTGTTCTCAAGATGGTGGCTGTGTCTAATATTCATTGTTGTAGGCTTGTGACTTGTGCAACTAAAACCTATTAAATAAGACTCATCTTATAGAAAATTTGGTGGTGATTTTTCAAACATGTTGTGGTGTATTTTTATTCAGGTTTTAATAGAGCGGCAGATCGCCGCGGCGCGGCGCACCGTCTTGAATGCATACGTTTGAGGGGCTATTGAACGATACTCCTGTTGCTGCAAGGTTTGAAATTGTAAGGTAATTAATTAGACTGTGAATTATCTATTTTAATATTTTTTTGTAGGACAATATGACGGATTTGTATAATATTCACCTTGATAGCTTTGAGACTTGTGCATGTGATGTCCCTGACACAAAACACGTCTTTAACAAAATCTTGCGATAGTTTCTCGCTATTATATTCAGCTTCATCATTCTTGATGTTTTAACAGTATCATTGGATGTTATATCGATGTATTAAATTTCGCACCATTACAGAGAATGAAAGTGCAATATGCTGTCTTATTTGCAGTTGGCAACAATGGTGTACTTGGAAATATGAAGAGCCATATGTGCTAACAAAGGACTTGGTGGATACCAATTTTTGTGGAATTCTATGCAGACGTTTAAACGTTGGAAGTGAGGGACCCACAGTCAGGGAGAGAGACAGACTGATATCTCCAGAATGATTGCATAACCTTACTTTTAAAATTAATAGTTTCTTCGAAATGTTAGTTGTTGTTTCATTTGAGGGGCTTAGACATCGTTGTCATTTAGCCTCGTGTATTTGGGCGTGTGTGGAATTTTGTCTGATTATAATCTGTCTTATTTTGATGACTGTATCAGTGTGTGTATTCATAATTCCGGTGAGGATTGTGAAGGTGGTGGCCGTGGTCTTAAGTTAGGAACCAGTCCGGCATTCGCCTGGAGTAGAAGCGGGAACTCACGAGAAGCCATTTCCAGGATGGCTGATTTGGGAATTATATTTGTACTGTACCTGTTTCCCAGATGCCACGTCGACCCGGTCCAAGAAACGATACAGTACGATAAATATGAAATATATATCCGGAAAAAGCTAGCAAAAAATCAAATATACACTCGGGCTGGCAAGTGATCTAATATTTCGGGTCGTTTGACGGGATAGGTGAGAAAGGTTAACTCGGACTTATATTTCCAAAACAAAATAGGATCGTATTACTCCATCAGGGAGAAGCTCAAATCTGCAGGAATAATTTAAAATTTCTAAGATAAAATGTTCTCTTTTATTCAAGAGCTAACGAACACACAAAAAATAATCAAATCACTCCTACGATTTAATTGGTCTGATAATACGTTGGGATCGAGAGATCCTAAAGTCCTAGACGCCCAATTGATCGTCCTGTCTTAATATCTTGGGTTATGCGCAAATCAAAATTAAAGTTCAATTGTTCGTTGATTAAGCTGAATTCAAACTGTATTAAAAATCACTTCACTTTTTCACTTATTCAGCTTTGAATAAAAAATATAAAGTTGAAAATTTACACTTTTCATTTCTCCAGTAACAAATCCAATTGACAAAAATACACTTCAAATATTCACACATATTCACCTATATCATTTATATATTCTAATGCGTCGACTGATAATCACTGATAGATCATAACTTTTAAGAAAATATGACGCAATAAATCGAAGAAAAATATATACAAATAATTTACAATATTATAGTAGAGGAATGTTTAAATCTCGCCTCTCCTAATTTTATTTCATTTTATATCAATGTCCATCGATGATTTTCTAATCCATTTGACTAATTGCAGCAATCATGAATGTCAATTCCAGGTTTAAATTCCATTAAATTATTATTATTAATATTTCCATTAATAATTATTATCATCAGAGAAATATAATTAATTAATTAAGATTGTGGAAGCATCCGTGGCTTAGGCGGCAGCACGCCGGCCTCTCACCGCTGGCTCCGTGGTTCAAATCCCGGCCACTCCATGTGAGATCTGTGCTGGACAAAACGGAGGCAGACAGGTTTTTCTCCGGGTACTCCGGTTTTCCCTGTCAATAATTTCATTCCAGCAACACTCTCCACTATCATTTCATTTCATCTGTCATTCATTTAATCATTGCCCCAGAGGAGTGCGTCAGGCCTCGGCAGCCGGCACAGTTCATATCCTCGCCGCTAGATTGGGGGCTGCATTCATTCCATTCCTGACCCGGTCGGAGACTGGAAGCAGGCTGTGGATTTTCATTTCAATTAAGATTGTGATGTTAAATATACTGTACACAGGGTGATTCTGCTAAGAGGGCCACCTCAAATATCTACGGAACCGTTTAAGATATTGTCATTCAGTTTTCAAATTCTTAAATCGTATTAAGGGTCTCATACAACATGGTCCATTTTGCCCCCAGCACATACGTATTTACCGAGAAACCGGTTGCAGCTTTGGTTTCCTAAATAGAACTATACTAATTGCACCATCTGGAACAACTAAGAATCAAGTGACAATTTCAGTGATGTGCTTATTTTGCAACTCCAACGAGTACTTTTTGAGATATTAAAGGTTTCCATTTGTGTCGGCACTAGACAGAAAGCGATACGCCAGCCGCTGGAATGAGGAGTGCATTATTTTCTGCGTGACCCACTCCTTGATGGCAAACACATATACCTAATTTATTCCATTCATAGCATACTAAAATGTGTACATAATCAAAATCCAGTCTCATATAAAATACGTGTGCCTTTCTCCCTCTCCACGTCGTCCTGAATCCTTGCGGAAATATCTGAAAACACCCCAATAAAGAGGATAAATGAAGTACGGATTTATCTAGTGCTGGCGAACCTGTGACAATGACTTAATGCACATATTAAAGTCAGAAATGTAACAATACTCTCCCATTTAGTTCATTGCGAACGTCTGGTCTAATGTTAATTCTTACGAGTCGGGTTAGTAATGAAATATTTTGAAAATGTACACATTACAGTGCAGTATGTAGCCTCCGTGGCTTAGGCGGCAGCACGCCAGCCTCTCACCGCTGGGTCCGTGGTTCAAATCCCGGTCACTCCATGTGAGATCTGTGCTGGACAAAACGGAGGCAGACAGGTTTTTCTCCGGGTACTCGGGTTTTCCCTGTCAAAATTTCATTCCAGCAACACTCTCCACTATCATTTCATTTCATCTGTCATTCATTTAATCATTGCCCCAGAGGAGTGCGTCAGGCCTCGGCAGCCGGCACAGTTCATATCCTCGTCGCTAGATGGGGGTATCATTCATTCCATTCCTGACCCGGTCGGAGACTGGAAGCAGGCTGTGGATTTTCATTTTCACACAGTACAGTATGCATATAATGGAATAAATTCAGTATGTGTGTTTGTCAACAAGGAGTGGGTCACGCAAGAGAATCATGCACTCCACATTCCAGCGGCTGGAGCATCGCTTTCTGTCTAATGCCGACACATATGGAAACCTTTAATATCGCAAAATGTACTCGTCGGATTTGCAAAATAAGCACATCACTTGATTCTTAGTTGTTCCAGTGGGTGAAATTACCAAAGTTGATACGGGTTTCTCGGTAAATACCTATGTGCTGGGGGGCGAAATGGACCGTATTGTATGAGCTCCTTAATACGATTTAAGAATTTGAAAACCGAATGACGATATATTAAACGGTTCCGTAGACATTTGAGGTGGTCCTCTTAGCTGAATCACCCTGTATATTAATTAATTACGGATGATCTGTGTTTTCTTTAATTATTCAAATAAAAACAATCAAACTCATCTAAATTTTTATATATAGTTTTATGTTTCTCGAAGAGCATGTAACCAGTATTCGTCTGTCAGCACCTTTATTAAATCATAAATAATTATCAATAATCATAATTATAAATAGCAGGCACATCATAATTTACCATATTAGGACTGTGTTTACACTGACACATCCTTAAATACTTATAATCATCAACATCCGTAGTGATATCCTCTTAATATATAGGCCTACATATATATTAATCATTGAAAGTTATTGGATAGGTCGCCTGACTCGTATCCAACTGTTACCACTATGTTGTTGTTTGAGTCTTCAGTCTTTTGACTGGTTTGATGCAGCTCTCCATGCCTCCCTGTCCTGAGCTAATCGTTTCATCTCTACATAGCTACCACACCCTACATCCGAGGCAATCTGTTTAACATATTCTAACCTTGGTCTACCCCTACAGTTCTTGTCCTCGACCCTTCCTTCCATAACTAAGCTTGCTATTCCTGGGTGTCTTAGTATGTGTCCTACCAACCTATCTCTTCTCTTCATTAGCAGTCGCCAGAAACATCTCTCCTCTCCCACTCGTCTTAATACCTCTTTGTTTGTAACCCTATCTACCCATCTGATCTTCATCATTCTCCTGTAACACCACATTTCAAATGCTTCAATTCTCCTCTTTTCTGCTGCACCAATAGTCCAAGTTTCACTTCCATAGAGCGCCACGCTCCAGACAAAGGCTTTCAAAAATGACTTCCTAATACCTATATCTATATTCGATGTCAGCAGATTCCTTTTCTGTAGAAATGCTTTTCTTGCCTGAGCCAACCTACTTTTTATATCCTCTTTGCTTCGTCCATCACTGGTTATTCTGCTTCCTAAGTAACAGAAGTCTCCTACTTCCTTCAGCTTTTCACCTGCCAATTTGATCTCTATAGAGGTTTCTGATTTATTTCGGCTGCATTCCAGTATTTTTGTTTTACATTTATTAATTTTCATCATGAAATCTTTCCGTAAGACAGAGTCCATACCATTCAAAAACTCATTCAAATCCTCAGGCTTGTCGGCCAAGATGACGATGTCATCAGCAAATCTCAGAGTTGAAATTATTTCTCCTTGAATCTTCACTCCCACTTTAAATTTTTCTCTAATTTCCTTCATTGCTTGTTCAATGTAAAGATTGAAAAGTATGGGTGATAAGTTGCAGCCTTGCCTTACACCTTTCTGAATTCCAGCTTCTCTCTCATGTCCTTCAACTCGAATGACTGCTGTCTGGTTTCTGTATAGATTGTATATCACCCTCCTATCCCTGTACTTTATTCCAATAGATTTCAAAATGTCAAACAATTTAGTCCAATCAACGTCATCAAAAGCTTTTTCTAAGTCTACAAAAGCCATGAACGTTCTCTTATCTTTCCTTATTCTACCTTCCAATATCAGCCTAAGACTTAGTACAGCTTCCCTTGTTCCTACATTTCTCCTGAAACCAAACTGGTCTTCACCCAACTCCGTTTCTATCTGGCTCTCAATCCTCTTGTAAATTATTCTAGACAGGATCTTTGAAGCATGAGTAATCAAGCTGATTGTACGGTAATCTTCACATCTGTCAGCTCCCACTTTCTTTGGTATAGGGATGATTACATTCTTCTTGAAATCAGGGGGTACCTCACCTGTCTCATAAATCCTACACACCAAGTGAAATAACCTGATCAGACCTTCATCTCCTATGCAGCGTAGCAACTCAATCGGTATATCATCTATGCCTGGTGCTTTGTTCCTGCTTAAGTCTTCCAAAGCTCTATCAAATTCTGATCTCAATATTAAATCTCCTTTCGCATCCTCATCAATTTCCTCCTCCCTTTCCATTACATGATTCTCAATCTCCTTTCCCTTATACAAACTCTCTATGTAAGCTTTCCATCTCTCAACCTTTTCTTCCCTATCTGTTAGAGGCTTTCCATTTGTGTCCTTAATATTACAGCACTTAGTCTTCTTTTCCCCAAAAGTATTCTTAATCCTTCGATAAGCTGTGTCTACTTTTCCTAATTTCAGACAATTTTCTATACCTGCACATTTCTCTTTCAACCATTCTTCTTTCGCTTCCTTGCACTTCTTGTTAACCTCATTTCTCAGACGTCTGTATTCTGCTTTCCCCTTTTCATCTCTTACATTCTTGTGCTTCCGCCTTTCATCCATCAATTCTAGTATATCCTGAGTGATCCACGGTTTTCTACCTATTCTCTCTTTCCTACCAATGTTTTCTTCTGAGGATTTTGTTATTTCATTCTTCAAAAGTGCCCATTCGTCTGCAATTGAAGTTTGTTTAGGGTTTTTCATTAGTCCTTCCTTTATACTCTTCTTGAATCTTTCGTTTACATCCTTCTCTTTCAGTCTGTCTATTGCCCACCTTTTTGGCTTTTGACTTTTCTTCAGTTTCTTCAACTTTAATCTGCATTTCATTACAACCAGATTGTGGTCAGAGTTTATGTCAGCACCAGGATATGTTTTACAATCCAAAATCTGGTTTCGAAACCTCTGCTTGACCATAATGAAGTCGATTTGGTAACGCCCTGTATCTCCTGGTCTCATCCATGTGAATATTCTTCTATTGTGGTTATTGAATAAGGTGTTAGCTATGACCAACTCATGCTCAGTGCAGAATTCTACCAGCCTGCTTCCTCGATCATTCCTTTCACCTAATCCGAAATCTCCTACTATCTTCCCTTCTCTCCCTTTTCCTACCACAGCATTCCAATCTCCCATTACTATAACATTTTCATCACCCTTGATATACCTCAGAATTTCGTCTATTTCTTCGTAGACCTTTTCAACATCCTCATCATCAGCTTGACTGGTAGGCATATAGACTTGTACCACTGTGGTGCAGGTAGGTTTAGTATTGATTTTTGCTACAATAATCCGTTCACTATATTGCTCATAATATTCCACCCGCTGTCCAAGTTTCCTACTCAATATGAGGCCAACCCCTGCTTGGCCATTGTTTGATTTAGTGCTAATGACCCTATAGTCTCCTGACCAAAAGTCCTGTTCTTCATGCCAGCGCATTTCACTAATCCCAACCAAATCCAACCTCAACCTATCCATTTCCCTTTCTAAGTTTTCTAACCTTCCATTTCCTTGCAGACTTCTAACATTCCACGCTCCGATCCGTAGAATGTCAGATTTCCTCTTTGTCACTTCTGTGATGTTAACCCCCTCTCGAGTAGTCCCCACCCGGAGATCCGAACGGGGGACTAGTTTACCTCCGGATTGAAATTTTACAAGGGAGGAGGCCATCATCACATGTATTTATGCATAGAGAGGTGCATATCCTCGGGAATAGCATACGGCTGTAGTTTCCCGTTGCTTTCAGCCGTGCAGCAGGACGCAGTGTAGCCATTATTTGGCTTATATTATCAATATCTTAACCGTCTATAAGACTAGTAAAGAATTGATTTATTCTGAAAGGCTGCTACTCCCTTTCAGAATAAGTAAAGAGCAATTCTACTAACATAAATACTAACCTTCTACCGTACTAACAATTAAATACCGTACCAAAATTCTACTAACGAAAAAATATTAAAGTTCCACCAACAACAAATACTACCACTAAAACAGTCTGTCACCAGGCACACTCACATGCAATCACACATCACAGTCTACTGAAACAATGAACTATAACTAATAAACAATGCAACTGCTACCAGACACACACACACACCACAGTCTAATAGAACAATGACATATATCTAATAGACAAACTAACTACCTACTTACAACTACAACTAACTACATACTTACTGTACTGTTATTTGAATTGACAATATTTACAAAATGCAATTTAGATAGAAAATACTTACAAAATGTAATTTAGATTCAAAATAGTCACAAAATGCAACGGAGAATAAAAATACTTTCAAAATACCCACCCTACACAATATTGGCATTTATCGAAGGATTGATTTACTATCTAAAAAAAATTCATGGGAGCGTGCTCAACAACTCACCAAACCTTCATCGCAATGAAATGAATGGTATATGAACGCATACGGGACTTTGCTGAAACGATTCAAGCGCATTAATCCTGAATACCAGTATCAAAATAACTGGTAATGCCACTATAAGACCACTTTAAATAAAGTGTCTACAACAACATTATTAATCGAGCTATAATTATTTGTGCTGTTCCAAAATGTTACGAAAACTGTCATATAATACTCGATAATCTATAAATTTCAATCATCTGAATCCATCTAAACTGATAAATTCAAAATTTATAATGAATTAAAAATCACTGCAGGTTAACCGCCTAATATTTGCAATCAAAATTCAAAATTTAGGCATAAATTGCCATAACATCTGCAATCAGGATAAATAATAATTACCAAGTAATTTTAATACATTAATTCTTCATTAATAATTAATTATATGTTTAACTATGTTTCATTATGCTCAACTTGAATCAATTAGTCAAACTCGTTAACTAGCGGTGCGAAATATTCGATATTCTATCGGCAATCGCATCAATAAATAAATTGTGCTCAGAAATCCGCAATGGAAAAATATCACGAAAATGGAATTAAATTAATATAATTTAATTAGAAAAATTAATCAATTAAATTATCAAATTATTTAATTCGTCGAAAAATTTGTGTGAAAAAATTAGCAATGTCTTATTTTTATGTGCTGTTTATGTTTGGAAATCAGGCATAATATATCAGTAATCTGAAATAAAAATGAATGCATTCATGGTGATGACTGTCATGGTGTTCAGTAGGTATGATATGACTCACTGCCCTTGTAGGTGTTGTAATGGAGTACGATGTCTTGGTATTTAAAGCTGATCTTTATCTTCCAAGATCGTCGCCCTCTGAATCCCTGAAACTCCATCATCTACGTGTTGCTTCGCCCGATGTTAAATGAGTCTTCCTGAATCCTGGTTTTCCTCTTCGCTAATAAGTTTTCCCGTAGTTGATTTAAGCTGTCATCATGTGTGAATTGAAGTTCTGGAAAGATTCCTTCATATCCAAATTGTGTGTAATTGCCATCGTTGAAATTCTTGACCCTTGAACAATTATTATAGTGTTCACCACTACTGGTCAAATATTCATGACTTCTCATATACCCACAATATTGTTCATTTGATTATGGTATGCTCGCTAACATTTCCATTGCAGCGCATAATAACTAGCTATGTGTTGTGAGATTGCATTCTCAATTATAAATAAGTGAGAATGTCATGTTTAAAAAAGCTCATAGCAGCAGACGATATATCTGGCAAGTTCATTCGAACATGTGTTAGGTGGTTGGCCTTGAATATTGCTACCACTGATGTGTTCCCTTTAATTGCAGAGTTTATCTCAACAAGTTCATTGTGTAGAATCATTTCTATGCTCATTTTCTGTGTAGAATAGTTGATAGTTATTACTTACGTCAGCCACTGCGACATATTCACAAGTATTAGCACTGAATTTAATATCACCTGTTGCTTGCGCACACGGAAAAGAATATCATTCTCCAGTTGGATATGCAAAGTAAATATGTTTCGATGGCAGTTAATCACTTTAATTTCAAATATGTCACACTCACGAGCTCAATTAGTGTGTTCGCAACCGTGCCGTGGCCGTAAAACGAATGCAGAATGTCCTCGAGTCGGGTTCGACACTGTTGTACTGGAAAACTAACTTCCTTGTCACGTAGGTGGAAGGGGTAGGTGAAATACTCCCTCTCTGTCGTCACTAGCTGACCATGAGGAGCTTTACGTATGTTTAATAAGAAATAATTGGTTATCTGCTACAATAAATTAACCGTTTATCAAATTATATCTTCTGCTATATTTGCTTGATAATAATACGAGTACATAACGAAGATTCTTATATGATGTTATAATATATATGAATCGGTGAGACTTCACAAAAATGGAGTTTCATGCTGAACATATTAATTATGTATTCCCAAGTCCCTTGACCACAGCTGGGGTAGCCAAGTTACATGACTCGATTTCGGTCACAGTACTTCCCGGCTAATATAAATGGGCACAGTCGTGTTGACCGACTGAAAAGCAATTTGCTAGGCAAACCTGAAAAATGGCTTCGATAATTTAAATACTTTTTATAATATTTATTAATCACAATTAATGCTTTTAGTCTGTCAACACGATTGTCCCCAATTGTAATTACCGTAGTGCTTCCATATACCTGAAAAAAATACATGAGATTATTAAATACATTAACTTGGATGACCAGTTTCAGTCGTCAAGCGATCATCATTAGATCTAGAGGGGAGAGAGATAATGAGGTAGCAGCGTGCACAAGGAAATTCCGTACAGTTCAGTGTAACCAGTGGAAATGGTAGCAGTTGCACGAGAACGGATCCCACATCGCTCAAACAATAAGCTAAGTTCATATTCCATTCCAACCTGACCATTCACTAGCAATCACAGGTATCACACTAAACAAGCAAACCTGAAGGTAAATGACCACTAACAATAACGTAACAAAAAATCACATATAACTAACCAATCTTGACAAGTTGCACACTTTATAATAACTGCTGGAAGTAAATAAACGTACACATGGTAAATACCATCACCCATATACTTGTAGACATAGATTTAACGGCCTATGTGTAAAGATCTGATGATGAGCACTTGACGATCGAAACTGACTGTTCATCCAAGGGAATTTATTAATCTCATGTATTTTTTTCCCTGGTTTAATGTTGTTGTTGTTGTTGATTCGTTTAGGGGCTTTACGGCATTATGGTCATGTAGCCACATGTACTTGGGTGTGTGTGCGTCATTTGTCTGATAACCTGTTTTATTGTGATGGCTGTATAAATGTGAGTATTTGTAATTCAGCTGAGGATTGGGAAGGAGGTGGCCGTGGCCTTAATTTAGGAACCATTCCGGCATTCACCTGGAGTAGAAGTTGGGAACCATGGCAAACCACTTCCAGGATGGCCTTTCTGATTCAAGGAAACGCCCATTACAATTGGGTATTGTCGTGTTGACCGACTGAAAAGCATTAAGATAAAGTGCCCAATTACCGTCCCCCTAAGCAAATTTCTCAATTCTGAAAACGTATCTGGAGTTAGGAAAAGTAAAAAGACTGGTTTAAAGCAACTCAACACTATACCTAATAGGTGTGATTCTACTAAATAAATATTTTCTAACCAAAAACAATATATAATAAAATGGCGCAAATATTGATTTTCGAAATAAGGTATCCTAATCCCCCCTACACGATGCAAATATTTTATGACCTATTCATTGCAACAGTATTAAGATCTCTTATAATACATTTATTGAGACGAAAGTGATATGCTCGTACATTTTTACACACAGTTGCCCATCCAGACCAAAGTCACAGAAATCACGGAGAACCATTTACAGAAAGATTGAGGAGGGAATAGAACACACCTCATATCAATTTTGCCTCACGAGGCTGAGTGTGCTCTGTTCCAGCTCTCAGACCAGAATTAAATTTGAGAAACTCAAAGGGGTCGGATTTAGGCCTCCAGTTATAACAAATTTGGTGACGGCTCCTGACCAAACGACTACAGCCACACGGCTGTATTCAAGTAGTACGCAATATTCAAGTAGTAAAAAATCCACAGCCTGCTTCCAGTCGACTGACCGGGTCAGGGAATGGAATGAATGAAGCCCCCATCGAGCGGCGAGGATATGAACAGTGCCGGCTGCCGAAGCCTGTCACACTCCCCTGGGCAATGATTAAATGAATGACAGATGAAATGAAATGATAGTGGAGAGTGTTGCTGGAATGAAATTGTGACAGGGAAAACCGGAGTACCCGGAGAGAAACCTGTCTGCCTCTACTTTGTCCAACACAAATCTCACATGGAGTGACCGGGATTTGAACCACGGACCCAGCGGTGAGAGGCCGGCGTGCTGCAGCCTAAGCCAGGAGGCTAATTTTCAAGTAGTAATGTACCTAAACTAACAATCGCTAAATGCTGAAAAACTTCCAGAGGCGTCAACGATTCAAAGTTGATTTGACACTCTTGCAAATTTTCTATCTGAGTAACTTTATCACAGGAGTTAATGAGAGATGCAATTGCTTAATATGAATGAAATTGGGCATTACATTAAGGAAACGGTTCGCCCTAATTCAAGGTACGGTCCCGGGACTTGCCTGGTGTTGGAAATGGTGGAACTACGGAAAGCCATTTCTAATTACTGTCCCGGCATTTGCCAGGTGTTGAAAATGGTGGACCACTGTAAACCAAATCAAGGATGGCCTACTGCAGGGTTTGAACTTGTAGATATCCTCGCGTCATGACCTTAATGCGCGTTGCTACACCGGTTGGTATTAGCTTTCAACAATTTATCCCAATTGTTTGGGATCACAGGATCCATCCTGGCTCAGTTTGGTTTGGTTGTTGTTCATCTCGTGGTGTAGCGGCTAGCGTTTTTGGCTGCCGCCAAAATTACAGCGTAAACGAGCAGAATAAAGCACGCGTGTCACTGCCAGTAGTAAACTGAATGGTTCTGAAGGGCTTCCTGCTCCTCTCGGAAGATAGGAGCACTGTCCATGGAAGTTAAAGTGGGGGACAAACTAAGGTGAGGGATTGGATTTCGGGCACTTAAACGTACTTTAGATTACTAAGGAAACACTGAAACATTGCTTCCAACACGATAATATGTATTAATTTATTTTGTTGCATGATTTACTGTAAGTGTGTGTAAAGGGGACGGTGATGGCACAGTGACATAACCAGTGGCGAATTGGGGGGAAAGGCATCAGCCCAGACCAAATTGTTGAAATATTCCAGTCTTTCATTGTTGCGTAGTGAATGGAAAGCGATTCTACTAACAAACCAAATTGACCCCAAAAAATTATTTGATTTATGGTTTGGGATTCAAAACGGGATAAACACTCAGCCTTGTGGGTTAACACTGAGGAGAGGTGGGTTCGGTTCCCACTTCCACTGTCTTAGAAGTGGTTTCCCAATTCTGCACCAGGTGAATGCTGGGATGGTTCCCTACTTTAGGCTATGGCCGCGTCCTAGACTCAGTTACAAAGCCAGACTATTACAGACACAACTAAAACACAGGCTATCAGACAAAATTCTATACACATCCAAATAGACAGGGTTGATGGCTACAAGTCCAAGCCCCTTAATGATACAACAAAACTGTTGTTGTTTCATACCAAGGGCTTGGACTTCGTGGTCATTTAGCTCCGTCCACTTGGGTGAGTGCAAAATGTTCTCTGATAACCTCTGCTATTGTGTATTTGTAATACAGGAGAGGATTGGGAAGGAAGCGGCCGTGGCCTCAACTTAGGAACCATCCAGCATTCACTTGGGGTAGAAGTTGTAAACAACAGAAAACCACTTACAGGATGGCTGATGTGGGAATCGAACCCAACTCTAGACAGTTTTGCCTCACGAGACAGAATGAATCCCGTTCCAGCCCTCAGACCAAAATTAAATTTCTTGGCAGGGCAGGGAATCAAACTCGGACCTGCGGGGCGGCAGCCAAAAACGCTAGCCGCTACACCACGAGATGATCAACAATCAAACCAAACTGAGCCAGGATGGATCCTGTGATCCCAAAAAATTGGGATAAATTGTTAAAAGCTAATACCAACCGGTGTAGCCACGTGCATTAAGGTCATGAGGCGAGGATATCTACAAGTTCAAACCCTGCAGTAGGTCATCCTATGGTTTACAGTGGTCCACCATTTTCAACATCAGGCAAATGCCGGGACAGTAATTTGAAATGGCTTTCCGTGGTTCCGCCATTTCCAACACCAGGCAAGTCCCGGGAGCGTACCTTGAAATAGGGCGAACCGTTTCCTTAATGTAATGCCCAATTTCATTCATATTAAACAATTGCATCTCTCATTAACTCCTGTGATAAAGTTACTCAGATAGAAAATTCATGTCACTTCATCCACGACTCCAGAGACTGAAATAATAATGGGCAGTAACACAAATATATTCAAGTGTGTGGAAGTTAAAATTGGTACCAACAACTAGGCAGTACCCAGTTGCAGCGAAGATCACCATGAGGTGTAGTGGCTAGTATTCTTGGCTGTCGCCCCAGAGATCTGGGTTCAATTCCGAGTTCTGTCAAGAAATTTAATTCTCATCTGAAGGCTAGAACGGGGTACACTCAGCCTCGTTAGGAAACTGAGAAGAGGAGGGTTTGATTCCCAAATTAGTCATTTTGGTTTTCCGTGGTTTCCCACTTCTACTCCAGTCAAATGTTGGAATGGTGCTTACTTGAGGTTATGGCCACCTCTTGCGAAATCCTCATGTGAAATACAAATACACACGCTAATACAGCCATCACAATAACACTGGTTATCAGACAACTTACACACCCAAGTACACGGGGTTACATGACCACGATGTCGCAGAGCCTCTAAATCAATCAACAACTACAAACCACAAACGTTGTATGGAGGTGACGTGAACAGACAAGGTTGCTAACTGTTTAGGTTCCATTTTGGTGTGCACAGCGCTTGTACTTGCGGAAACAAGTCACGGAGTAGCAAGGCACTTCCTCCGCCACTCAACACCAAGAAGAAGAAACAACAAGTTCGTTTACATGCAGTTGTTGTTCCAGGGGTTTAGAAGTACTTGAGCCTGTAGGTCCTCCTGGCGAGAAAGGGATCAACCTCAAATTACGTGGCATGGCGCAGCGCGGCGCCCTGCCTTGCTCCGCAGTGATGAGCTTCCTCGCGGCCACCAAGTAATCCTCCACCATTTCGTCTTTTTTAAGCAGTACTTTGTATTCAAAAGACATGACTGGTTTCCCCCGTTTACGCCGTAGCGAAGAGCCCACCACCTCCTTTTTTTTGCCCCTGGATACTTTTTGTTGTTAGAAAGAAGTGAAAAAGCACTTTTTGATGCTTAGTAGAGCTTCTCTGGCTCTGCATGTTGCTAAAGCTTGTCACCGTGATTTACGCGCCAACGCTTCGCGGGGCAGTGGCGGCTCCTGTAACTTTGATGAAGTTAACTTGAGTCTCTGTTCCCAGCACTCCATTGGGTTTGCTATGTGTCGTGATCCCAGCTCAAAACTTAGCTCGTTCTTACCGGTACTTGATATTAAGCAGGTCCTTCGCATATTTCCTACCCCTTCCATAGCCACTAAACCAGTTCCTTCCCCATATTGGCTCGTTAAATACGTTTTAGTGCTTGATAATGCATTTATCTGTTACACATTACTTCTACTTTAAACTTATCCACTCGTCTCATATTCAGAGCAGAGCGCTGTTCCCGACGATAATGGCAGCAGGATTTAGAATACATCACGGGACCATCGAATTAAGATGCGGTTATTATTAATAATTGGTGTGTGTACTAAAACTATCATTTATCAGCTTCTAGTTTAGATGATATTCCAGTTTAAATTGGGAACGGACCGGTCGTGGTGGCCGAGAGTGCTAACGCGCTAACACGTGCCTCGCTGGTATCGGGAGAGCATGCGTTTGGTGGGGTTTAATCCCACCTCAGCTGTTCTGAAAACATTTTTTTGTGGTTTCACATTCCCCCCCACACACAGAAAAATGCTGGGGTGGTTTCATTGGACAGGTCCACGGCCGACTTCCTTCCAAACTCCCGTTCCTAACCCTTCCTTAACCCTCTTGCTCTCAGGCCATTTCGGGTGGTATGCTTGAAGTCCGTCAGCAGTTTTCTGATGAAATTACCCATTTTTTCTCTAAAACGTTATAACACCTACACATTCGCAGGTATCACAACGAAAAAAAAAAGAAAAAACACAGATGTAGCTGAAATGCCAAGCATATGGGAGAAAATAGTTCAAGGTCGTATCTTACCTATGAGGAAGAACAAAAATTATTTTAAAAATTTAAAATATTTTTTATGCAGAAAAATGTGATTGTAGAACTCATTGTAATTAAGTTTGTCCTACTTTGGGTCACATAGGCAATGATATTATAAAGACAACCTAGTTGTTCACACATGTTCTTCATCTGATACCTTCCTGTGTCCTGGTTTCAGATTTATAAAAAAAAGTATGGTATGCAAGGAAGTTGGCGGTCATTTTCTGATGAAAGTACACTATATTGTTAAGAAAATGCAAATTGTTTTTTGCAAATTGTTATTTGCATTGACAGGAATCACAATGACACTAACTGAGGACATTCTATAGATACAAGACATTCTGAGAAAAAATATTTCAATAATTTCTATAATCTATAGGGTGTACCAAAAATTATAGAAATGTGGGGATGTCTTCTCTTTCAGACATATTTATTCGTAATGCTATTATTAGGCCTACTCAGATCTGTCCTAATTTGCTCTAAACTTATAGCTTCATTCCAAAGACAACTTGATTATTCACATATTTGACTGATTTAAATAATTGTTTCCGCAATAGTTTCAGATTTATGTGAAAAATATATTACATTTCACTTATAAAAAATATTCACTCACCAAACTCAGCATCTGTGTTTAGACAAGCACTCTGGATGTAACTCTTTCTCACATCATTATCATCGTCATCACTACTAGATTCGGGAAGAAAATCATCATCATCACTGTCATAAGTGTAGGTAAAATACGTAAGAGAAATACAATACATAACTTGCTAAAAGAGAAGTCATATAACATTTAATATCATGACGGTCAACTGTGCTCCATGCGGCAAAAAGATCAAGAACAATCAGCAGGCTGTAGGATGTGATGGTGAGTGTGGACGCTGGTTTCATGTAACATGCATGAAAATGAGTAAAGACACGTACCAACAATTCCGGAAAGATGATACATTCAAATGGTCATGCAATCGTGAAGACTGCCTCCCGCAACCTAACCTCAAAGAGGTTATGGCATCTTTCTCCCAGAAACTTGAGGAATCCCTTTCGGCGATGAGAGAAGAAAACCACGAGGTAAGAAAATTGGCAACTTTCTTATCAGAAAAGTATGAGGAACTCCACCGGGAAATTGAAACTCTGAAGAAAGAGAGAAAAACCGTCAAGGACGCAGAAATGGCAGCATCTAGAGCTATCAACGAATTGGAGGAACTAAAACAGTACCAGCGCAAGAACAACTTGATAGTGTATGGAATACCCACTGAAAGAGAGGAGGATGTATTTCACAAAATCTCGGACATTGGCAAGACGTTAGGAGTTGAAATCACCAGGGCAAACATAGACGCAGCTCACCGCCTCCCGTCAACAAAGCCTGGGCCTCAACCGATAATTGTGAAATTAAATAATAGGTGGAAGAAGGAAGAGATTCTCAGTAGCAGAAGACAAAAGAAGACCCTGAAGACGAGTGAAATTGGTTACAGTGATGGTGGTAATATATATATCAATGAACACCTGACCCCAAGAAATGAAACCATCGCCAAAAAGTGCCGTGAATTGAGACAACAGGGAAAAATCTTTGCAACTTGGGTCAGAGACTGCAAAATATACATTCGGAAAAATCAAAATGGACCCTCAAAGCTTATATCAAGTGCTGAAATACTGGATGAACTCGCCCTCTCAAACTAAAATCTATGTAATAGTAAGATATCTACTAAGTATTATCCCATATGGAACTAGAATTACAGAAATTAAATTTTTTAGGTAATGCAAATAATAATACACTAGAATTAACCGAGTGTAACTGTAATACACTTAGCGATTATTATAAGATTAAGGACAGTAAACAGATAATAACCGATACCAGTACACTAAAATGCGTACACATAAATGCACATAGCATAAAAAACAAGTTCGATGATATCCAAATAATGTTCGACAGAATCAAAGGTGTAGATGTCCTAGCAATCTCAGAAAATTGGTTAACAGAACAAACAAAAATGTTTTTCAATATTAAGAAATATGTTGCATATCACATAGTTAGAAAGCAAACTGGAGGGGGAGTATCTTTGTATATTTCAAACAAATGTAGCAGTACCCTTGTAAAGGAAATAAATTCCACCCACAGCATACTGCCCATTACTGTGAGAAAAGGCCATCAAGAATACAATATAATCACTGCTTATAACCCTCATAAAAGCAACATTCCACACTTTCTAACTGATCTCGAAGTAATTATTAGTTCTTACTCAATGAATCCTGTTATAATACTAGGTGATATGAATATCGATCTATTATTTGGGGACAGATATACTAGTAGTTATATTAACCTAGTCAAATCATACGGTCTAGTCTTATGTAATACAAAATATCCAACTCGTGTAACACAAACTAGCTCTACTCTAATTGATCATGTATTGGTGAACGACTGTGACAAAATATGTAATGTCTATAATATTGATAATGATTTGAGTGATCACCATTTACTCACCTGTGAAATGAGAAACAAAAAGATAAACAGGAACTCAATATGTGATGATAGGCCAATAGAAAAGGATAAAATAAACTACAAAAAACTTAATAAATATTTAATAACTCAAGAATTTGTATGCAATGAAACTAACATCAATGACTACTACAATAAATTCTGTGATTTTATTAATAAAGGAATAGAAGCCTGTACTATGAAATATACGAATAAGGAGCCAAGTGCCCCACCAATAAAACCCTGGATCACACAAGATCTTTTAGCACTAATACACAGGAAAGATAAGATATATACAAAAACCAAAGTTAAAAATCCATCTGCAGAAATTTTAGAAGAATATAAAATTATTAGCAACCAAGTTACAAAACTTAAGAGAAACCTACAAAGAAACTACTTTGACCAAAAAATTCAAAATGCAAATAATCAGAGGGAACTGTGGAGTGTTGTTAATGAGATGTTAAATAGACCAAAGAAGGGGAAAAATGAAATTGTCAAACTTATAGTCGACGGCACAAATGTCGAAAAAAAGGAAAATATATGTGATGAAATTAATAAATATTATGTCAATATTGCTAACAGTATATGGGAAAATCAAGGAAACGGTTCTACCTCGGACATTACAAGCTATAAAAATACTACTAGCACTAAGACAATCTTTATGTTACCTACTGATGCTAATGAAATACAATCAATTATAAACTCCCTAAAACACAAAAACAATATACGTGAGGACAACACTACTAATGTCATGCTACAATTGTGTCTTGAGGGCCTTACACCATATCTTGTCAAAATAATAAATCTTTCACTGATGACTGGTATATTCCCCGATGCCTGTAAAGTCTCTAGGATGGTCCCGATCTACAAAAAAGGGGACAAAACCCACCCATCAAATTACAGACCCATTAATATTATATCTGCCATCAGCAAGGTTCTAGAAAGCGTTGTTAAACGAAAACTTATGAATTTCTTCATGAAAAATGATTACTTTGCAAACTGCCAATATGGGTTTATTCCAAATAGAGGAGCTGATAGTGCTATATTTGAAGTAGTAACTGATGTAGAAAAGGCATTAGATGAAAACAAACTAGCTGCTGGTGTACTAATTGACCTTCAAAAAGCCTTCGATCTGGTTAACCATAAGATTCTCCTTAATAAACTAGAATTTGCAGGCATCAGAGGAGTGGCACATGATTGGTTCAAGAACTACCTCACTAACAGAAAACAATATGTTGCAATCGATAATGTAAAAGGATCTCAAATGAGAATTGACACAGGAGTACCTCAAGGTTCTGTCTTAGGACCAATTCTTTTCTTGGCCTATATTAATGATATAGTATTATTAGAATTGAAAGGCAAGCTTAAACTATTTGCAGATGATATTTTTATACTCTATCTGGGAACATCTGAACAGGAAATTATGCTAAATATTAATTATGATCTCAATAAGCTGGTGGATTGGTTGAGAGCACACAAAATGGTTATCAATATCACTAAAACAAAATATTTATTCTTCCATAAACCATCATACAAGATTGAGACCACAAACATAGTCAACGTAGCCAACAAAGAAATAGAAAGGGTTAAATCGGCAACATACTTAGGTATCACACTAGATAGTACACTAACCTGGGAAAATCATGTAGAAAATGTAAAACATAAAATCAGCCCTTTAATTGGTATTATTTTCAGATTAAGATATAGCTGTCTTACTAGCCAACAATTGAAAAATATATACTTTGCTCTGATACATTCACATGTAATGTACATGAATTTCATATGGGGATAATGTAAGAAGGAGCTGATAAAAGAACTTGAGATACTCCAGAAACGTGCTATAAAATCTATCTTTGGATTACCTTGGCTCACACCCTCAAATGAATTGTACTCAAGAACTAAAATTATTCCACTGCAAAATCAAATAGCTATGTCAGCAACAGTATTTGTATACAAATTAGAAAACAAATTGATACACACACACATCCATTTTACCCATGCAAATGACATTCATCATTATGCAACAAGAGGAGTAAATCAAATATTCACCAGCCATTCCCAATCCATTAAATTTGGAACTAAAGGAATTATGTCCTCTATAATAAAAGAATACAACTCGCT
Organism: Meconema thalassinum; assembly: GCA_946902985.2. Lineage (NCBI taxonomy): Eukaryota > Metazoa > Arthropoda > Insecta > Orthoptera > Tettigoniidae > Meconema > Meconema thalassinum. The sequence goes on along the minus strand of OX336389.2, from coordinate 1,118,765,993 downwards.
ACCATTAGGCATAAGGGAAAGTTTCTCTATAAAAACATTTAAGAGGAAAACAAAAGACTTCCTATTAAGGAATGAATAGCCAATGTACAATAGCCTTAAGCAATGCAATGTATCATACCGTATTATCTCTGTAAAGTTAGTCACTAGCAATCTAAGTTACTATTAAACTAAACAATAATGTTACAAAAATTATATATATGCCATGCTGTAACTATGTTACCTGATTGTCCCCAACAAGAGCTCAGGCTCATTGGGACCTATGTAAATAAATAAATAAATAAATAAATAGGTGTCCAAATATTCGATAATATCACCGTCATTTAACCGAGAAGATGACGCAGCCATAATCACACGCTAGGCTATTGTGCCCACTATACGCTAGGTCACAGCTAATTTGAACCAAACCTAACAGAAAATGCTTCAAATTATACTTCTACACATATACTAATGCCCAACTGACTATATTCTAACAATTAACCAATAAAGACAGCACCAAAAATTACCTCTATTATCACGACTCAATCTCAAGCAAACCTCGTGTTCGGGAACATAAACAAACCATATTTCCGCGCCAAATAAACAAGAAACACCGCACAAACTCTAAGAATAAATAAGGATCGTAAACCGGCTACCTTCGTTTAGCACGCTTGGGCAATCTAACGAGGAAATGTAGAACTTATTCAAGTTTTCAGCGGGTGCCTACGAGGTAACAATATATCGTTACCCTGACAGTTTTCGCACCGGGCATGGGTAACGATATATCGTTACTTTGAGAGTGAGAGGATTAATTAGATCCAAGTTAGCGGTCGCCTGTCACCATCCCCAGTTGTATCTGCTAACAATGTGTGTTCAGCTCCTAGGCTCCTTGTGACGGCAGAGGAATGATCCCTCCCAGTGCCCGTGGGTGAAGCAGAGCTTGGAGGATAAGCGATAAAGAAAATTGGAAACAGACATATCTTTGGGTACACTTATTATGGCATTCTTCTAAATTAAAATTAAGTGCAGACTGGATCAGTTAAAAGACAAGTGCCAACGTACGCAATCAATTTATATGATTTTTACTAACATAGTTTCCAAGTTCTAGGTTGTAAGTTGCGGCTTAAAGGTCCGTTCTAGCCTATTTTTAATATTTTGAAAAATGATGTAAAAGTAGGATTTTGAGAACAATCAAGGTTTATTTCGTGTACCCGTCCGTCTGCCTGTCTGTGTCGTATAATTTTCTTTAACCCCTGTACAGAATTCCACAAAAAGTTGGTAAACGTCAAGTCCTTGTAAGGAACATTTGACTTAATACACTTTCAAATGGCCAGTGCTACCAACTGTAGATAAGTGCCATTTTGAATGTTAATACTTTACCTGGTAGCTCCGAAATCATTCACCGTAATGAAACGAAGTTCAATACACTGATGCAGCACAAGAGGAAAAGTAGTTTTGAATTATTGCACCTATATCATCTTAAATATTACGTACGCCATCTTGAATACATAACATTTTAAAATCAATAACTGACCATCCAAGTTGCAATTTCCAAACTTGGCAAGAAGGTATTATGATGTAAGGGCTTCACTCTACTGAAGGTTTAAGTGCATCGACTTTATACATTCAAGATGGTGGCCATGCATGATATTACGATATAAGAATATTATACTGCAGGATATAAATATAAATGAGCGATGACCTTATAAGTTTACAAAAAGGGACTTGCGTATAAGAGACTGTACTTGCATGATGCACAGATATATCAGATTGAATATAGAACACAACCACCATCTTGAATACATAAACATTAAAATCGATAATACATATTCTAATAGTTGCAATTTTGAAAATATGCAGTAAGGCTGTATCGTGTAAGAGTTTTACACTTCTGAAAGCGCACATCCATCGACTTAATACATTTAAAATAATGGCATTGAGTACTTTTAAAATCCTTGAATCCGGATATTACGTAAACAATTGACATGAATGATGGTAAAAGGGAAATCTTATGTCAGAGACCTCACTTGCTCGAATCTATTTGCCTTAACCGCCACTTACACTGTATATACTCGTATTTATACTGAAACGACACGTTGTATAAGCGAGTTATAATGAATAATATCGACATTAAAGTAGTATTTGTAAGAGACTTACTGCTCTGAAGTTGCAATTTCGTGGAAATCTCCGGAATATAAAACCGGTCAACATTCATAATTTCCCTAATTTTGTGAGTTAGGACATCATTGGATATTAAAATGTAAATCCACACCAGACGAATTATTTTCTCGTTCTGAGGAATTTTGATTGAGGGTACTTCACAAGAGACATCAGTTATCTCAAATTGGAAAGGTAAAGATTCTGTTGCCTACAGCTCATAATAGTGTTATTTTTAATCACTTATCCTCCCAGCTCGGCTTCGTCCACGGACTCTGCGAAGGATCATTTCTCTACCGTTGCAAGGACGGTGTCTGGGAGCTGAACTATGTTGTTTGTAGATACAACAGGGGATGGTGACAGGCAGATTGCCCTGGTGACCGCTAACATTGGATGTAATTAAGGAACGACCAGGAAAGGGACTTTGTAAGGAAGTTGGCCGTGGACTTGTTGAAAGGAATCGTCCTGACATTTGCCTGGTGGTAAAATTTGGAAACCAAGAAAACCCTTTTCAGAATAAAACTGAAATATCTTGACGAGTAATTGTGTTACGACGACGTTTGTTGGCTTGAGACACGATGCACGTTACGCACTATCCATTGAACCTTAACTTACTTGATTCTGTCATCTCTGTGTTAAAATAGTTGCGAATATATTGTACCCTTCAAACCTGGGCAATCTAGGACATGAATCTCTTCTGGGAGTCGCGCTCAGTTCACTAGCTTACTTTAAATTTCCATCCTAGGATTGCGAAGATGAATCACATGGATAAAACTACAAATCACACGTGAGGGTATCTTAACAAAAGTGAATTTATCAAACTAAACTAACTACTACAAAGGAACCTAGAAACTAACTCTCCCCTTTACGAATGGAAATAAGACAAAAATAAAACAAATGCAAAACCTCCCCTGAATCAAACCAGACACAAACACGACCCAAAGCTCTAATAAGGACGCGACCTCGGGGCTATGGCATGAATATTCCATGAATCACATGCAATGAAAAAGAAATCGTATTTCGTCCACAAAAATCAAAACACAGGACTCCTATCTCCCAAAAATAAACACACCGTCAACACCAATCATGCTGAACACACTTGGACGATTCAAATCACTTGTTGGTCGTTATATGGTTTACTTGAGCAAGGGATGATCACTTATTTTTCAAGATAATTTCTCGCCAACACAATTGCCAGGTCCCGATCGAATGTAGGGTGTTGGTGGTGGCAAGCGACATAAAAAATATGTACTACAATAAACACACATAAACTCCTGACGTGCGCAACCTTTACCTGAGTGAATCTAAGAGTACAAGTAATGTTCCTGCAAACACGTGGATGCCTGACTGACATACACTCATGGACACATTACGCAAAATACACCAAAGCACAACGTGCATATCGTCAACAGCAACCAACCCATACGTTTCCTGGGTTCCTATCCCAACACTATAAAATACTATAACAACGAGTCACCTCTACACAACAAAATATAACACAAACTAGGTTGATCGCAGTCCCGAACTTACTCTACATGAGAATCACAATAAGACAAATATAATACACAGAAATATACATCAATGCTTAAAAAAATATCGTGTCCAACTACCAAAAAAAATGCCAAGTAAGTGTAAGGACACACAGGAAGCGGCGCGGTGTGGCGCGGGGCGGGCCGGGCTGGGGCGGGATGAAAAAATACGTACTGAGCTATGGGACCGCACAAACAAACAGCGATTTGAAGCGGCCCGGACCCGGGCGACGACGCGGCGCGGGTCAAATTGGAAAAGTCTTGTTTGTTTTCTTGAGGCGGGTAGACGCGGGCTGCACGTTGCATCATGGACGGTGAGCTACTTATTAATGAAGTATTTGCTAGACCACCGATTTGGCAGTCTAGTCACAAGCATTATCGCAACAGAGGTGTGATTGAGAAGCTGTGGGATGAAATAGGAAGAGCCATGAATACAACAAGAAAGTATAATTCGTATATTTTGTAAAACAACACAGAATACTGGAATGGTTATATATGTTGATGTTGGAATATTTATAACGAAATCATTTTCAATTCCAACTATTATGGTTTATGCAATAATTATATAATATGATACAATCATTTAACCATACTTTCAGACACTATAGTCTCCCTTTATAAGTCTTTGTGTTTGTGTTTTTAAATAGTTGGAAAATTTATCACGGGTCTCCTGTGCTCGAGATGTGTGTCTGTTATTTCTCCTATGACTGTGTAGAGTCGTGCCTGGAGATGCATTAAATCGCACTTCTCTGAATACGGGGTCATTTTCACCATCTTTTTCCCTCACAACATTGTGGAGAACACAAGCACACTTTATTATTGTTATGGATATAACCAAATGTTGAGATTGACATCCTCGTGTAACGTACAAAGTGATGCTCGTGCCTTCTTAAAAATGGAAACAAGTGATGATACTCCCCATAATCGGCTCTCCCCAAATACACTTCATTCACTCACTCGCTCCTCCGCCGTCGTTTCAAAAATGTAAATTTTAAAAAGTTATTTTCACAGAGGATACTTGTTCGAGCAGCTTTAGACAGCGCCATATTGTCGACTGCCGCCCGTACGATGTCGCGTCCTGTGTGTGCAATACCCGCGCAGACGGCGCGCCGCTTCCTGTGTGTCCTTACACTAACCTAGCAACAAACTTCAATCTCACAAACACACCAACGTCGTGGACTTACTAATAACCTGTCATGAATTTTTAACAGACCAGTGATAAAGCAACAAACTGAAAAATGAACGTTAATTCAATTAAAATTATAGCTGGTCAAATATCAGCGACCTCTACGTTACATTAATATCCTTCATAAACTCGGCCAGCACAGAGATTTCACACGCAGACAAACCATAAAAATCGTGACCATCTAATCCTTCACGTACAACAGCTGATTTCACAATACATCGGAGATTTGTGCCTTATACCAATTTCTTACAAGAAAGGTACACAAAGCCCTTCTCCAAGATTCGAAGACATAAAACATGGATCCAAATGATACTTCCTGTACACATCGTTCACGCTTGGGTTGCCTTTGCAAAAGCCCAGTGCACGATCACAAAAGCAACTATCTTGGGAAACCATTCCACGCAAGGTCACATCGTGGAAATTACACCTCCACATCAAACATCATTAGGCACACCTCCTCGCACAAAATATCACGTTCAGGAATTGGACTAACTCAAAATCATCCCAACGGGTTCCTTACTAACTCAGCAATCAGCTTCTTACCTGGGCTCACATGACCATAAACACCTTTGAAATTACTGTCTGCTTTAATTAACTCAGTAGGCATGTGGATAAACATCCGACAACAAAAATATAGGCTATCTCAAATCATGCACTTTACTTCAGGTGGTGAGTATTGTACCCTTTCTTGAGAATGGGCTCGGTTGTTTTTCCGCAGAAACCAGAGGCCTGATTTGAAGAGCGCACCTGAGTGTGTTTGAAACACGCGCTTGCCTGAGTTGAGTCGGGAGAAGACATGTGGCGCTAACTACTGGACGCAGTATTTCGATTGTGTAATAAAAGTGAAGAGATGGAAATATCAAAACATTGTGAAAATATGGTCATTAAATTTCTACAATTTATGGAAAAAGTTTCGTCACGATATGATAACGTGCACCGAAGATATGGATGATTTTGTATTCGAATGCGCAGATGGATGGCGCAGTGGTCAGAACCGGTTGAGCAAGCAGCATGATATAAACCCTACGTTGAGGAGGTCAGTTCAGTGTGTGTTTATTGTCTCGCCTGAGTAGCGGACAAGGTCGTCGAGTAAGCTGTGGCATGACTGGTACTTTACTGAGGATACTAATCCAGAACATTCTACGAGACTTAACCTGCGAAGGTTGGGGTGAACTGATCCTTCAGCATAGCGGAAGAATATTCCTTACCCAACGATAGAAGTTAATGAGATGGGGCCAACTACGCTTGCCGTGTTGTGTTGGGGAGTTTCCATTACCCATAGCTCGTCTACGATAATTGGAGCCAATCTGTTTTACAGGTTCAGGCGGGAGAATATCCTTATTCCAGAGCTTTCTAGTCGTCGTGAGTGAGGCCAACTACGCTTGTCGTGTTGTGTTGGGGAACACCCATTACCCACAGTAAGCATCGATCAGATGAACTTAATAGGATAGTAATTAGCAGACTTGAGGAAATAAGCTCACGAAGGATTATAAGTGTATCGCTACAGTCAAATACCGTCACTTGGATTACAATTTACAGCTCTATTTAGCTTACAAAACCGTATTCCTTAAATCAAGTGAAATTGTGGAGTGATTGTTGTAAAACAATTGAACCTGTCATAAATAGTAATGAAGTTACCGTAACTTGTCATAATTAGTAACGAAGTTACAGTTACCTGTTATAATTAGTAATTAAGTTACCGTCACTTGTCATAATTAGTAACGAAGTTACCGTTTCTTGTCATAATTAGTAACGAAGTTACAGTTACTTGTCATAATTAGTATCGAAATTACCGTTAATGGTCATAAGTATTAACGTAGTTACCGTTACTTGTCATAATAAGTAATGAAGGTACCGTTACTTGTCATGACTAGTAATGAAGTTACAGTTACCTGTCATTAATGAAGTTACCGTTACTTGGCATAATTAGTAACGAAGTTACAGTTACCTGTCATAATTAGTAATGAGTTACCGTAACTTGTCATAATTGCAGTGGCACAAGCCATGGAATTGAAGTGCACCGAACGCTACACCATGTCACAAATAATTAGTCGTCATCACACATATTGTTCGTGGAATAACAAAGACATAGTGATGGTGCACTGAACTATTAGTGGGCAGGATGGAAGCCGACGTTCGAGAGTGGAGATGGTGGGTTTGATGGCGTAGAACTGGGCACGAGGAATGCTTACGCGAGCCAGCGCTACCATGGTGCGTTCAACATGTACAGTCAACCGCATGAAGATGGACTCATCGCCTCATCATCTTAAGGCCAAAATGTAAGCCAAGATCCTTTACTTTAAGTAGCCAGTGTTATGACTTTGCCAACCCAACATTCAACCCTTTCTCAGCATGGTTGAGAACAATTAGTTAACCCTTTCTCTGCACATAGGAAGCTTCGGATTATATCCACGTATTTTTTGTTACACATCGGAATAGAATTTGGAGTTCTACAATTACGTTTGAGATTACGTTTGAGATTGAAATATTGCAATCTGGATAGAAGAAGCTTGAGGAAGTTGTTTATTTCAACCGCTTGTGCATCGGTTTAATATTTCGTCACGTTGAATTTCTTATTTTGGACAGTTGATCCATTTAATGTTAGCTATAGTCGTTCAGAATTGAGTGGTTGATAGGATTTAATCATTTGAAGCTTAGATTATATGATAATAATAATAATAATTGTAATGTTTTTTCTGGTATTCGCTTTCTCTATGATTAATAATAACGATGATTTCTCTATGATTAATATGATGATAATTAATAATAATGACTTACAATAATTAATGGTAATTAATAATAATTAATGGTGCTTAATGATGAGTAATACTGATTAATAGGAATAATAATGAATAATGCGAGGAACAGGATAAATGATTAACAATGATTGACTGTGATTGATGATGATTAATGTCTTCTAACGATGATTAATATTGATCATGATAAGTAATATGATTAATAATGCGATTCTGATAATTTGATTGTGAAATATAAGGGAGAATCCAAGGTTTGGATCTTAGAATAGCCGATTTTAGATTGGAATGTCAGTGATAATAATAATAACGATAATATGATTTTCTGACAATAATATGATTCTTGAGGTAATATAAGTTGTTGAAGTAGCCTATGTAAAATTTGGATTAACGAAACATATCGGAAGGTAATAATAATAATAATCAGTCAAATTATGCACGGTTTATAATTTTTGTGTGACGTCATGATGGTAAAATATTTTCAAGAATCGGAAGGCTATTCCAATCAGAAATACAGTATTTATGTGTAATTTAGGGGAGGAATTGTGACGTGAGGAAATAGTTGAAAGCATCAATGTACCGATAACAGGAAGAAATTAATAGACGTTAATAACTACGGGACGGATAGCTGGTTCAGTTAACTGTTTGTACTTGAGTTGCATGTAATAATATGAAGATAAAATATGATGTGGTAGCTTATGAAGCTACATGGTATTACTGTGATAATGTGATAATAATACGTGTCAGCGTTGAGGGAATAGTATTGGTCCCTATGTCGAGTAATAAAAAAAAAGAATTATAAGAAGGGTTAGACACAGTGGTCATCCCATGTTATGTGAAGGAATATTATTAATGAAAAGAAGGGTAGGATATTATTTGATCGCTCTATTATAAGCCAGCTAATGCCGTCGTCAAGAAATTCACATATTGTTTGCTATTTTTCACTCGCCGTTATTGAGGTTTACTTGTAGAGCAAGTTGAGATTTTTAAACTCCTATCAGACTTACCGACTACCATGACAGTGCAAGAAATATAAATTTAATGATTGGTGCATGACTGTTTACGAATTTTGTGAATATCTGATGTATTATCCGTTAGGAAATAATTGAGATTAGCTAATTGATATCCGATATTATTTCAAATATTATTAAAGAAGACAAGCAGTAAGTGATATTAATTAAATTGTAATTTTCTAATATGAATTAAGCTAATCAACACTTGCAGAATATCAGAAATTGTCATTAAAAATTTATAAATTAAAAGTCGACGATGCCAAAAATCTGGAGATGGTTTTTACAATCATGTAAGGGTTTTTGGAAATAATTGATATAAAACCATTTCTCCACTTAAAATGTGGAAAATCTGAATTTTCATAATTGGACATGGAAATAATATTCTCCGACTTGATAAAGGTCAGATAAATTTTGGAAACAAATGTGAAAATAAAAGTGTTGTCAGGACAGTGAAAACTGAACGGAGTAAAATTCGAGATGACAGACTGGACTGATAATAAGTCTGTTCATCATGAAAATATAGTGTAATTATTTAAATAAATGTGAGTAACAGAACGGACTATTAATTTCTGATTATCTCACACACCAGTGCCCAAGTATAAATCTTTTCAACTTTGAAAATGATGGATCGAATAGTCAAAATTTGACAGGAATATTGGCTAGGGACCCAGCGGGATTAGGGTGTTTTCTTTTTCAGAAGAGTGCTAGTTATGATATTTACTCCCTGGGGAACATACATTTTTATTTTAGGTTGCTATGAGAAAGCAAAATAAATTTGAAATCTCATATTTTAAAACTGTGGTATTTGTATTTTTCCATGATCCTTTCTCCTCCTACTGATGTTTGAATTTTGAAATCAGCCAAGCTAGCCTTGTTCTTGTGTGCCCAGATAGACCCTGAGATGTTTTTGATCTCGTGCTGAGCTGATTTTGAATTCAAAACATATGTGGTCGTTCCGACTTCGGTCAAACGGGCGCACTACAGATGCCCCCATCTTCTCTATTGCTAAGTACCTTAATAAACACACCTGGTCTGTTAAAACTCACACCAACAACGCACCTTCCCATGCTGAGTCTACCTTCATAAATCAACTGATGGGTGCTTATGACCACCGCCCTTTCTGAAATTTTAGGTTACTCTTCACGTTAAACCCTAAATTTACATAGGTGACCTCACTTCATCACTTACATCCTTTACTGGCGCGTCAGCATTTATCTCTACTCAACAAATAAAATGAAACTAACTAAAATAGAAAAAATAAAGCAATCATATTTACACAACAATCAGTCTCGTCGACACTCAACCACAATCAAAAATCAAAAGATTTTAAATAAGATACCGGTACTCATTCCTTCTCTGGTAGAAACTACGTCAGCACCTACACCTCACAGATAGGTGCCTCCTCCATGATATCCCCTTGAATCATCGATGGATGTTGAACTTCTGAACTCCTTGAAGTCTCGTCTATCTGGCGATGTGGGTGGGCTGTGGGTTATACAGGGAGTCCTCTTTAAGACTTCGCTTTTCAGGCCGTCACCAGTGGGAGCCCCCATTTGTGGTCCGCGGGATTCCCCATGGTGAGACCTTTATGGCGAGTGTCGATAGCAGGCGTTGACGGGTGAGGCTGCGACAGACGGTAGCGATTACTCAAGGCTCAATGTCCTACAGCAGTTCAGTAATAATCCAACTATTGGACTTGAAAGGTGTATAGTTGTGTTGTAAGATTTATTATCGTAATGGTGAAGTATACTAGCCTATAGCCCAGAGAATATTTCTGGTCGAGTGTTATTTGTACAAGAAGAAGAAACCAATTAAAAGGTGCGTTCGAAAATTCGGGAGACAATTTCCGTGATTTACCGTACCATCAACAGCGAAGGGATCAGGGATTTTTTCTTATTGGATTGTTTTTGAGCTATGGAATTTAATTCGCTCCAGCGAAGCAGTATCACTTTTATCTGACAGTAGAATAATTGTTGATTCCAGTAATGTGCACTCACTCATTAGTCTACGAAGATGGGGACTGTTACTTTACGTGACTGTGTGGTGTTAAACGCCTAACCTGTCGAATAGGAATTAATCATCTGAGTCTACGAAGATGGGGCCTGTTGCTTTACGTAACTGTCTGGTGTTAAACGCCTAACCTGTCGCCTAGGAAATACCATATTATCATCCGAGTGCAAATGTGATTGTAGGAGAATCAAACAATAATTTACCAGTCAGTTATTAGTTGATCTTTATTAAATAATTTAAAAATAAATATCAGCAGAGTTACATTTAGTAATTCTTGTATTGCAAATCCAATGGTTTTGTTGCATTACTCTTTTGAGAGTACAGTCATTTAATGTTTACTAATAATTTTTTGTGGGTGGATTTGAACCTTTGATAAGGATTTTAAGAAATTGAGTCTTTTAAGGCGAGTTCTTTCTTATTAGGAATTTATCACATGCAGACTATGAACAGATATAATGAATATTGTTAAATATAACACAGTTGGTGTTCTTTTGAAATGGATTTCAATAATCTTTACAGAGATTTTATACTCTGGATTAAATTAAAACTTCGATCAAATTACAATTACTTTAGTATTTTTTCTTGTTGTTTAAGAAGTTGTCTAAACATGACAATAGTGACTACAATTCATGTAGGTCTAATTATTGAATATCTAAAGCCAGTTCTACAATTATTTGTGGATTACGAAATATGTTAAGTTGAGTTTTTTTGCCAAACTTTTGTGTAATTTGCCAAGTTTGTGATAGTGCCACTGTGAGATTAATGAGGCAGACTAGAGGTCGTCGAATCCAGTCTTGTATATTTTGAAGATTCATGCTGTGCGCTGAATAATTGTGATGTGATGTGATGGAAAAAATAGTAGTGGTCAAATGTGAGATTTGATTAAGTAATTTATGTGTAATAATTGCAAGTGGTAAATTTATGGATGATGAGATCCAATGTGATATAATGGAGACAGCGTATTTTTGGCATGGCAATCGAGTGTTTTAAGAGTATGACATGTAACATGTGTGATTACATCTGGGAATATTATTTCATTGAAGTGATAGATTTTTATGGCAACTTTCGTTAACCAATCTTAAACATTTTCTCTAATAATAGTAATAATTCAAGGAATTATAATCTGACATTTAAATATACTGATGATCTGACCTGATGATAATAATAAATTAAATGAGCTGATAACTATAATAATTAATTAAATGAGCTGACAGCAATAATAATAAATTAAATGAGTTGATAATAATAATTAATTAAATGAGCTGATAACTATAATAATAATAATTTAAATGAGCTGATAAATTAAATGAAATTACATGAGATGATGATATGCTGATAATTTAAAGAGATGATGAATATAATTATTAATTAAATGAGCTGATGATAATAAATTAATAATAATAATTTGGATAGACAGATAACTGAATTATAGATGATGTGATGAATAGTTAATTATTTTTTCTATGGATGATGATGATGATGATGACAGATAATTATAACCAATTCTTGATTTATAAATGAGAATTCGACAGGATGATGTAAATAGCTTGTACAAATTTATTGTTAGTTTAAGAAGTGATAATTATGATTCCAATATTTGGAATAATGACATTCAGCTCAATTATGAATGTTTAAATATGGTTTAAAAGTGAATATAATCGTCGTTGTGTGATAGAACAATTTAAAACTTAACTGCATTCACGTGCCTGATGTTATCTTAAACAAAGATAGGTCTCAGGGTTCACAAAGAAGTCAGTGACGTATGACATAATGCTACGGTGACCCTGAGAGCACAAGAGAACTTTAATTATTTTCTTTTGCACGTGAATAAAATTTTTCTTTGATGTAGTGCGGAGTTGGTATGACTTGAAAGAACATTGACATCCTAATAGTTATACTCTACCATACTCCTAGGCAGGAATTTCATTTTATTTGTCTTGTCATACAATTTTAAATAAACCTTATTAGATTTTAAGTTGTGTAATCTAATGATTATGTATTTTCCCAATCCTTTCCTGTGTCTTGAGTAAGGATTCCCCAGGAAGGATGTGGTTTGCAAGGAATTCAGTTGATGGCGCCCTTTTATTTGCTATTCGATTAAATCTAAGCCCGTAACGACCCAGACATACTTTGTCTCGTGTCACCCAATCTGCTTTTGTCTTTATATTTCAACTGAATCTCCGACACACTCCTTATTTTATTTTATTTTATGTTTATTTCACTCCACTCTGGCCTGGGATGCCAGGTATGCGATGTTATAGCAGATGGGCCATCGCATACACCGGATGAACGGGGGCAATAATACAAGTTGATTCATGGAATAAAGTCTTCAAGGAGATGGTAGATGACGACAAAGACGACCACTGCTTGAGTGGTTTGGAAGCTTTCTTGAAATTGCTGGATCCAAAACCTCAACATGTTACTGCGTGGAGTGCCGCCCACAAGTTAAAAGGAATATGCAACTGAAACAGACTTAGACAAAAAATCAAAACATATCCAAATAAACGGGATTACAGAAAGGGTCCCTGTTGGTGTCTGCGAAAGGAAATAGAAGAAACTCATGAAAAAAGCAAAGAGCAGCGACTGCTAACTCTAACTAAACGTGTATTCCAAGAAATACACCAAGCTGGGGGCCGACACCAACAAAGAGGAGAAACATATTAAGTTTCAAGCGGTAATGGCGGAAGTAATGATATCGGTCTAACAATATGGCCGTTAGCAGTAAGAACTTTTACGACTCGAATCCTTCCATCCTTCCCGGGATAGCATTGGCCAACCCTACCAGAGATACATACCAGTGGGGGATAAGCATCCCAGACTAAAACTAAGCCTCCCACCTTAATATCAGGATTAGAAAGAGGCCACTTCCGTCTCCTCTGTAAAGAAGTTAAGTACTCCAACTTCCACCTTTTCCTGAATGAATTACGAAGAGCTTCAATTTTACGCCGAAAAATAGGCAAGCGAGATTCTCTACGAGAGTTCGGGGGGGGGGGGAGGAAGAAAAAGAACTACCAATAAGGAAATGACCAGGGGTTAATGGAAGTAAGTCATCAGGATCATTAGAATGCGGGGTCAGAGGGTGAGAATTAACAACACCTTCGATTAGAATGGATTGTGAGTTGAATTCTTCATAGGTTAGAATACGATTACCTAAAACCTTTTTTCGATGACGTTTGGTTAGCTTGACACAAGACTCCCACCTGCCGCCGTGATGAGGGGCGTAAGGGGGAATGAATCGCCATTCCTTTGGCATGGGAAAAGTTAGAAATTTGGTCCATGGCAGGAGAAGATATAAGAGCTTTTTCCACAATGAAGCTGCGCCTTGAAAGGTGGAGGCATTGTTGGAGAATATTTCTGAAGGAACTCCGCGCCTAGCAGTAAAACGAGAGACAGCTGACAGGAAATACAAAGTAGAAGCATTTGTTACTAGTTCCAGATTGATCGCACCAGTAACCATGCAGACGAAGAAAGAAACATAGCGTTTTCCAAACAATTTGCGTTTAGCTTCATGGGAATTACGCTGATATTGAAATGGGCCCATGTAATCCACGCCAGTTAAAGCAAAGGGACGACTAGGGGAAGAGCGGAAAGAAGGTAGATCGCCCATAATTTGAGTGCTAAGTTTAGGTTTCACCTTAAAGCAGGGGATGCATTTGTGTATCACTAAAGATACTTCTTGAACTCTATTTATTATCCTGTATTTTTCTCTTCGTAAACAAAGCAAGGTGTGCGTACCAACATGTACATTTCGATAATGGAAGTCACGTATAATTAAGGAAGTTACGTGATATTTAGAAGGCAAAATGACAGGATGCTTTTAGTCTTCGGAAAGAGAAGGATGAGAAAGCCTTCCGCCTACTCATAGTAACCCATTTTCATTCGATCGGGAAAGCTTCTTGCTGGGAGAGTTGCACAACTTTGATAGTAGCGAGGGTTAATTCATAATTAGTTAGATGCGGTTTAGGAAGAACAGATTGGTCAACAACCAGATATTTCCATCTAAGAAGATAATCAAAAATCCGAATTAGTTCATGAAAGGAGGAATAGCGAGACAATAAGGGAAATGAAACGCTGGTAATGAGACAAGAAGCAGTAGATTTAGCTACTTTGGCGTCGGGCAAGTTGGACATTGGAACTGGAGGTTTAGAAGGCCTGGAAGAAGAGTCTTCGACTAACCACGAGGGCACGTACCAGTACAGTTGAGATATGGCTAACTGAGAGGGTAAGCAACCGCGTGAGATAATGTCAGTGGGGTTATCGGCGCTAGGAACATGTCTCCATTGACATCCCAAAGAAAGGGTTTGAATTTTGGAAACTCTATTGGCAACGAAGGTTTGCCAGTGGCTCTGGTTTTGGCGATCCACGAAAGAGTGATCATGGAGGCGCTCCATAAATAAATTTGGGAGAATTTAATTTTTAAAACTTTTTGCAGTTTTTTTAGCAAGTTCTGCAGCCATGAGAGCGGCGCACAATTCAAGCCGGAGCAAGGTGATGGTTTTGAGGGGTGCTACTTTGGATTTAGCACAAATGAGACTCGAGGGTGAGAATTCATTTGCGGGATTGCAATAAACAAGGTATGCACAACAACCGTAAGCTTTTTCGGAGCAGTCGGCAAAGACATGAAGCACGAAGGGTGTATTAGAAGAAGCGTTAATTAAATTTCTATGAATTTCAATAAGAGAAAGGTGAAGTAAACTGCAACGGAAAGAAAGCCATCTATTTAGGAAAGAAGTGGAAACAGCTTCATCCCATTCACACTTAAGAGACCATAGCTCTTGCATAAAAAGTTTGGCAATAACAATAACTGGAGCAAGAAATAGGAGCGGGTCGAAAATTTTAGCTATTTCAGACAAAAATGGCCTTTCTGTGTTAGGGAGCTCTTCGCACAAATTCCGACAGAAGAGGGATCTACATCTTCGACAGGAAATTGATCAAGGAACTCAGGTGAATTGGAATTCCACTTATGAAGTGGGAATCCTCCATTCTTTAGTAGTGCTTTTAGTTGAAGAGATATGAGAGACGCTTCTTCAAGAGTTTGAAAAGATTGCAGATATTCATTGACATAGAAGGATGTTGTTAATGCTTCTGAAGCTTTAGCATGAAACAAATGACCATCTTGAGAGGCTAGCATATGTAAGGATCGGATGGCTAGGAAAGCGAAAAGTTCAAGACCATACGTAACGGTTTTCAAACGAAGTATTATAATAGGCCTACTTGTTTCGTCACGCCATAAGATTATTTGAAGATCTTGCTGTTCAGATTGAATTAAGACTGGACGGTACATTTGCTTTATGTCTGCGATGACGGCTTTAGGGAATATGCGAAAATTTAAAAGTATAGTAGACAGATTGGACTGAATAGCTGGACCGGAGTGAAGAGTATCATTAAGACTATTGCCATTAGCGTCAGGTGATGACCCATTAAATACAACTTGAATTTTGTCTTTAACAAGAGGGGTTTTCCACACAGGATGGTGATTTAAGAAGATGGTTTCGACTGATGGATGGATGTGATTCATCATCAGATTTATTGACAACTTCCATGTGATCTAGACTTTCATACTCTTCCATGAACTATGTATATTGCTGTTTGACAAGGGGTTCTTTTTTGAAATAACTCTCAATGGCGAAGAGAGCTTTACGCGCTTTGGGTTGAGAATTACTTAGTTTTGGAGGATTTAGTAGTCTCGGCATTTGAACTGTTAATCTCCCTTCGGGTGTGCGAGTAGTAGTAGAAGTGAAGAGTTGCTCGCAGAATTCGTTTTCTGATGGGGTTGAACTAGGGGAATCGATATTTTCAAGTTTCCAGAACTGTTCCAAATCGGTGCTTACGAATGGCGTTGCGACGCAGGTTGAGTGGTGTAATGAGGGAGTTGGCCGGTGACAATCCACCCAAAATTAGTGTCTCTAGCAAAAACGTTAGAAGATAATTGATGAATTTGCTTACATAAGCAATTCCAGAAGACATTTGCACTAAAGAGTCTATCAATAGGGCCTTGCATATTAAACAGAGGATCGGCAAGCCTCAAGTTAGCGGGAATATTTAGGCAGGATGTGTCAACAGAGTGACTAGGGGTATCTTCACCTATACTGTTGAGAATGAGACAGTTTAGTTTAAGGAAATTATTTCTCTGACAGGTATCCTTTATGGTTAATTTGGAAAATTGCAAAGCTTGCGATTTTATACTATTGATGCCTGATACATTGATATAAGTGGGCGTTACTGGAAGACCACGTTTTTTGATTCAAGAGTCGGAAAGAAAATTATGGGTCGCCGCTGAGTCGAGAAGTCTTCGGGCGCGAATCCAGTTACCTGATTTATCTTGAACCTCGATTTGAACCGTGGATAATAGTACTTGAGCGCTACGCAAAGACTTGGCGTTCTGAATGTAAGATGACGCGTTGGTTTTGCTAGTATTGTCACTTTCTTTTAGAAGTAGAAGGTATAGATAACCTCAGTTGATCATGACGATGCAATAGTGTGTGATGTGCTTTTTCGCAATGAAAGCAAAGTCTAGTGGACTTGCAGTTAGAAGCGGAATGTTTAGGCGAAAGACAATTGAAACAGTACGTACTTTGAGATACCAATTTCCTTCTGTCATCAACTGATAGCTGTTTGAAAGATGTACATAAGTATAAGGCGTGATGACCTTTACACAATATGCATTTAATTGGGTCATTAAGACTTTTGCGAGGTTCGCCTTGCATACTTAATGAGGGAGAACGTGTAGTACGGTATTCGGTAGACCAAGTTTTGTGATCAGTGACGTGTGAGTTGGATTTGGAAGAACTAGTCCCAGGTTTTTGAGTACTAGTAGATGCATATTCGCGTCTAGATTTGGGCGACGTGGGTTCACGTTTAGAATTGGAAGACGCGGGTTCACTCTCGTTAGCTAAGGCAGTTAAAAGTTGACATCTGCTATTTATGAAAGTGAATAAATGCTCATATGAATAATTATCATTATTAGAAAGTTCAATCTCCCAAGCTTAGAAAGTAGCAGTATCGACTTTTGAAATTACTGTGTGTATTAAGAAGGTGTCCCAATGTTCAGTGGGCTGATCCAATTGGGATAATGCCTTCACATGAAGCTAGGTTATGTCAACGAGGGTAAGAAGGCTTGTGACGTCATTATGACGTGAGACAGGCAAGTTAAATAATGATTTTATGTGAAGTTGAATACGTAAACGTACATTACCATATCTTTCTTTGAGTAAATTAAAGGCATGGGGTCGTTTTCGGTGCTTAATGGAAGCGCTTCGACTAGCCGTAATGCTTGGTTGTGGAGAGTTGCTCTTAAATAGTGAAATTTATGGATATCTAGAATATCCTTATCATCATGAATAAGTGAGAAAATAGCTCATAAAAGGAATCCCATACGGATTCGTCCCCTGAGAAATGAGGCAAGTTTATTTTAGGGAGTAAAGGTTCGGTTTATGAGTGCCCTCACGAGGCGAGGTTTGTTGTTCTTGGGGTGAGCTAGGAACTGGAACGTCTTTTTTTTAATCTTCTTCAAGTTGACGTATTATTTTGAAAGCAGCACCAATGCCTTCATAGTATTGAGTTTCTACGTCCACTCTATCGTCTGTTTGATTGAGCATACATGTTTCAATTTCTGTTTGAACCGTGTTATAGTTCTCATAAGACCGTTCATAATCTTTTAAGCGATGTTTAATTACGTCTAAATTAGACTCTGAGGGACCCAGCTCCTTGATAAACTTTTTAAATCGCGTAATTTGTCCAGTGTAGGACGCTCGTTTGGCGATGAGCTTATCATCCCTTTCTTGCCTTCATCCTTATCCTTATTCCCCGGAGCCATGATAAAGTTTGAAAGTTGGGGTACAACTTACGATACCGTAGAGCTTGTGGAAATGCTGTCAAGTTGGCAGCAGCAAGCAGGTTGAAAGGTGATGAACGCTGTAGGAGACAGGAGGGACCACTTTCTCCTTCCACCAGCCCTGAGCAGTATGAGTTATAGCTGAAAAATTCAAAGTAAATATTAGTAATTTGCAAAATATTGACAAATTGGATTCTCCCGGGTTTCGGCACCAATTTTGGTTGGTTAAACCTGAGCTCAGACACTACCTAAGGGAAGATGATTTGAAAAGAAAAGGAAAAAGGTTTCGGAGTGGAAAAATCTTAGGCAGAGAGGAAGAGAATCCAAGATAAAATAATCAAGAAATAGCGAGAAAAAAAATTACACTGCGCGAAACTTGTGGAAACAACTTGAACAAGTGGGAGCCTGAGCACGGATAACGGAGTGAACAGCGTGCGCTGAGGTTACCGGTAAGCTATCGCTAAGTGCTCTTTCCCTCCCGAGTGTGATTTTAGGTACTATAGGGAAGGGTGTTGCGCTGGCGAGCAAAGGTATGCCAGATGAAAATGATTTATGTACTTTCCCTTCAAAAGGGTGAGATTTTCTGGAGCATTCTGAAATGCTAGAGATATTTAAATTAGCCGGAATATTTTTACTTCCCGACACCGTCGGATCCCCAACAGAAAGGCCGAATGCCCCCAGAGTGGGCAAAGATAAAGCACCTTTTGGGCTTTTAATAAAGTTTTTATTATTAGTAGTAGAAATCGTTAGAGAGAACCAATTGTTGCGATTAAAGAAGGCTAAACTCTTACCCAGCAGGGTGCCGACTAAAAGTTTAGAAAGGATGAAATACTCGAACCTAACTTGAACAAAACCAATTCTAAACAGTAAATTACAGGACAGAGAGAAAGTCTCTTCAAGTAGGAAGCTGTCTGAGCGAGGTATACTTGCCTTAATAATTTACTAGAAATAGCTATGATAGCTAAAAGAAACTTTTTAAATGATGTTAATAGATGTTTTGCTCTAAACGCAACAAGTGATTGTGTTTGTAGTAAACTTATCATTCGGTGATTTTGTCCATTTCTTTGAATGTTGAATTAATTCAAGAGAAAGAAATAGGGAAGGAAAGGTCCTACCTAACAGCTCTTCTAACAATAGAAGTAGAAAACAAATAATAAAGAATTTATTTAACAAAGTGATTAAGTTGAACAGCAATAACAATTTAGATCTCAGATATATTTTGAGCTAAAGAACATTTTTTTTGTATTAGATCAAATAGAGGTCTCAGACCTATTGCAAGCACTAAAAACCTCACAAGGGTTTTCGAACTGTATATACAATTAAAAATGTTTAGCCTATAATTTGGTTTAATGTTTCGTTAGGTTGGTTAGGTAGAATACCAATATTTCAAAAAATCCTTTTAGAATGCCTTAGTAGCAAGCGAAAAGACTATAAATTCCTGGGCGCAGCAGGATGAGAAAAAGGAGATTTAAGTGGATTATAACCACTTGTAATTATGCAGACATTAAGATATGATAAATTCCACAATGGGACAGGTCAACCACATATATTTAAGCAGAATGAATAAATGTTAAATTGAGCAAAAGCGGGAGGGCGCCTATTTAAAAGCGAGGCCTCATTGAATTGAACTAAAACTAGTTTAAACATATCCTAAATTGTTAATAAAGGGAATTAGCGGTATAGGAAATAGGGAATCAGAGTCCTGGCCAATTTTATTGCTCTCATAGATTTCGCGACGCGGAAGATCGTTAATCGGGCACTGTTTGTAGCACTTGAGCTTGTTGAAAGATTGTAAATTGTAAGTAATGCAGTATGTATAGGTTCATTGAGTTACACTTTGACTGTTTTTAGCGGTATGTAGTCTTGATGTTGCAGTTAATGAGTTCACTTTGAGTTGGAATTTAAAAATAATTTGAAGTTATTGAGTACAGTTTTTCACAGTTTAGAGTCTATTTCGAATGGAAATTTCCAGAGATGAAATGATAGTTGAATGAGGCAGTAGAAATCCCACGGAGGAAAAAAGTTAAGTTTTAGACAGCTATAAGTTTTAGCAGAATCCCACGTTGTAGGGAAGGTATTCCTTTATTTACCACTATAAATTCTAGATTTCAGGTTCAGAAATAGGCTTAGTTAGCGTAAGCATGACAAATCATGCGTGGGGCAGTTATTGCACAATGTTGAGAAAATCAAAATACTGCCTGTAAAATCCATTATAGCTTTCTTGATTCAGATTAAAACCCTTTAAAATGGTTAAAATCAATATAGGTAGTTACTTATCTTGCCATGATAAATTGAAGGTTGGCGTATCCTTGCAGCCGTTAGACACAAAAATCAGACATGGCGTTGATTTGAATCACCTCATGTGTTAAGGAGATGAGCCTCCTTGAGAGGACTAAACTTATCACTCAAACGTCCAGACGAGAAGCAATCGAGAAAATTTGAACACACAGAGAGGATGAGCAAGCGGGGAGGGAGGGGGAAACAAAGAGAATAAAACCAGAATGGGTAACATTTGAAAAATAAAACAGTCTACATAATACAAGTTGATTCATGGAATATAGTCTTATAGGAGATGGTAGATGACGACAATGACGACCTCTGCTTGAGTGGTTTGGAAGCATTCTTGAAATTGCTGGATCCAAATCTTCGACAGGTTGCCGCGTGGAGCGCCGCCCACAAGTTAAAAGAAATACGCAACGGAAACAGACTTAGACAAAAAATTAAAACATATCCAAAGAAACGGGAATACATAAAGGGTCCCTGCTGGTGTGTGCGAAGGGAAATAAAAGAAACTAATGAAAAAAGAAAAGCAAGGAGCAGCACTGCTAACTCTAACTAAACGTGTATTCCAGGAAATACACCAGGAGGACAGTTCTCACACAGGAGAGGTTAGACGATATACAGGCAAGACTGCAAGTCAGTCCACGTAAGTCGCTTCGAAGTTTAGCTCAGGAAACTGGTATTTCACGTAATTCAGCATGTCGGCTCAAGGAGATCACTTCCAACATCTTCTGTAAATACTGGCGAGGTCAGTTTCATTTACTACTTAGTTTGATGTATTTATTTGTTCTGAGCGCGTATATAGCTAGTGATTTTAGTTTCATTTACTGGTTTATTTGTTCTGAGTACATACAGTATATAGCTGATAAGTTTCAGTTTCATTTAGTTTTTATAGGCGTAATCATGCTGCTTATTTGAACCAATAACGTTCGCTCACCTCTCCTGGCCCTTGCGGCCACTCTCTTCACTGTCTCCGCTTGAATGCGCTCCTAATCCTCGGTACTCAAACACGAAGCTTTTAAAGGGCCTCCCTGTGCTATTAAGTATAATTGCAAAAACGGGACCACTGCTTAAAATGTAACATGTTCACCTTGGACAGCACATGATCAATCAAATCTGTTTCTCTTATGCCTAGCTCCGTGACCTAGCATACAAACACTCTGCAGTAGCTAATCTGTCTCTCTATTCCTAGACTTACTCCTATGCCACCGTTTCAACAATACACACTGCGTAGTCGGTTGGCAATCTATTTTCGCTACCAGGTGAGGTTACTCAGTTCACCCAACGCGTGTCATTTATGTAGCCTCCCTACGATTTCTATTCACGGTACTGAACTTCTAACTTTCCCTAAATTCGGAAACTATGTGGTTGACTATTACTCTCCTAGCCTGACAAATACTCTAAACTGTATCACTTCAATATTCAAATATCTGACCTTCGCAAACACTCCAAAAATATTCCCTTGCAACAGCTCCTCGGCTGACTTTAAAAAAATCAAAATCTCAGATCCCAAAGCGGAGCGGCGCGAACTATCGCCTACCAGGTTCTGGAGTAAACTGTGTCTCCCCTTGTGCGGGCGATAATTATATGCTTTTCCGGGAGCCTGTTCACTGCGCGTAGATGGATTTTTCTTAATTTGTGTGAAAATCCAGGTACGCCGGTGATCCATACCTCCAAATAATCACGCCAAATCGTAGGTTCCGAATATTTCATTGATAATCCAGGTGGATCGCAGGTTCGATCCCTGGGATGACTGCGTACAATAAGTGCAAATCCCAGCTCGGGGAAACCCCTGATCACGTGTTAAATCAACTATCTCCCATTGGTTTAAGTGCGGAGTGATCCAACTGCACATAAGATAAGGCTAAATCTTAACCTTTTAATTAGTTAGAGCCTATTTCCATGTTAATAAACCCAGCTACATTTACTGATCAATACGCTTCTTTCGTGGATTAAATGTCATATCTTGGTCAGGACTCAGATTTTTCTGACGTCACGAATGGGCGTGACATCATCTCCTGTCTCTCGATTCACTAGTTCTGTCCTCGTCTCTTTCATGTGATAAGGACTGAATTGGGATATACCTCTAGGATTCCCATTCAACTGGTACAAATAGACAATCATAAATTGTCGCATGGAAAATATTGGATTCCCAGTCAACTGGTACAGATAGACAATCATAAATTGTCACATGGAAAATATCAAAGCCCTGTTCGGGTATCATCGTGCTTGGACGTGGCTGTACAGTTGCAACAAAATTGATGCTCTTACATCTTTGTTCAACGACATGTTCGTGACATAATGCAATTATCAGTACACAGTGCCACTGTGCACATATCAGAATAACAGAGAAGAATGATATGCAATTAATGAGAAACCGCCCAAATGCGTAAATAAATGTGTGAAAGGAGGTACACGTCCCAGTGACGATGGATGAGAAGCGCTCAACAGAGGAGCTGTGTTATGGTAGAGGAAAGGTGTGAAGTTGGTAACCCGGACCACCGTGGTTCAAATACTGGTCTCTGCCATTCTTATTGTTTTTATGGCCTCCGTTATACCATTGTGGAACCGCACGATACTGGACGTCTTTTAAATTTTACAACGAAATATTTCAATAAACCGCTAGTTAATTACCACTGGGTCTATGATAGCTCTTATAGACGTGCATGACATGTTGGTAATATCATTATAATGTTATGAAAATTCTGCAGAATGCTAGTTAGCTCAGAGGAAGAGGCGTTGCATGAAACGACAAAGAACCGGGGTTCGAATCGTAATCGCGGTGTTTATTTTTTAAACATGACAAATGTTTCATGAATGAAATACGTGTGTTTCTATACAATGGGAAATCTGGCTTAATGAATTTGCTTATTGTTAGTGCTGAAAAGGACTGTTGTAGGCACTTCTTCAATATCTCGTCCAGTATCCACCGGCATCGACAACTTGCTGTAGCCGACGTGGCATTGACTGAACTAGATATCTGAAGTACTGTTAATCAAAGGCAATCTCCTCCCATGCTTCCAACATTACGTCCCAAAATGCATCCTGCGAACGAGGGGGGGGGGGGGGGGGGTAGGCCAGTTTTCCCTGATATGGCGTTTCCACTTTGCCCACACATGCTCTATGGGGTACAAGTCTGGAGTTCGAGGGACCCAGTTGAGCAGTTAGCCAGGCCAAACGCGGTTGTGTTCGTGGCATGACATCATCATGGTGTGTTACTTCACAAAAATAATATTCACGGCGCGACTCGAACTGTGGTCGCTCGGCGATGAACGACTTTACAACCTGATAGCTAACCTACTAAGCTACAGCTCAACACACACCATTGTGAGTGTATCGTGTCTTACCACGACACGGTGCGTGTGGTAGCGGGGCGAGGGGCTGGCCGATAGAGAGAGAGAGAGCGAGAGAATTACGGACTAACCATGTAGCAGGACATATCCACCGAACTGTACGCAACCGAAAGCAGCTGAAGTGACACTTAGCATTATTCATGCCTCAAGAGATACAACGTTTTATGATTGTTTATCTGTACATTCCCTTTTGGTAACAACTTTCGTTGTCTCTAGCCCTCTGCAGCTGCAGTCAAAAACGTTTCGCAATTCCTTATCTCAGCTCGAAGACTTCCTTTGCTCGCTCTCTGGCTAGAATATCGTAGGCTTTGTACCACAATTTATGCTTTAAAATGCACATGATTCTGCATTTATTAAAGTATCTGGAGACTTACATACTAGCCCAAAGCATTAAGGTCACAATATCAATGGATCAAAGTCACATTTCACCTTTTACTAAAACTCAAATATATAGAAAAGCAATTGTGCTACAGGCCGGACGTTTGTTTTAGACGAGTGAAAAATCTTAATGGAAGCCTGGAGGCGAGTTACTACAGTACCTGTGTTGTTATCAGCTGCCCCAAGCGATCCGATGATTGAAAAATCTGTTTCACACTTCTGCTGAAGTACAGTCATTGGCAAATATAATGAGGGTCTGTTCGTAACTACGTAACGTGTACTTCCGCCTGTCACACAATACTTCGACGTGGACTGTACTGTCTGCTCAAGTCTGGAATTCCATTACATCAGGTCAGTGGTGGCAAGTGTGAAGCGATAGGGTGAGAGAGTGAGTGTGTGTAGGCTCACCCGCAGGCTTCAAGGTCAAGGGCAATCGTCTAAAACAAACGTCTGGCCTGTACGACGACATTTTTGGCTTGAGCCAATATGCACGTTACGCATTATCCATTGAGCGTCAACTTAATTGATTCTGTCATCCGTGTATTAAATTAATTAAGAATATTCATTTCTACAAGGTCATTCTTCTGGACAAGCTGATGTTATGAAGCGGAGTTCCACTTTCAACATGCCAGGCAGTACACATAGCCCCAGTGAAGGAACATCCTATCTTCTGATTCCAGCCAACTACTCATAAATAAACCCAAGAATGTGTTATTTTTACTATTCACGGATCTGTGTACATTGTGTAATGGTTGTATGTGAGATAGAATCCTTTGCCTTCGTTGAAGTTATCGATTTTATTGTTGACGGTTCAAACCCCACTCAAGTAGATTAGTTTTGCCTGCTAAGTTGTGTTTCATTTTTACGCTTGGTGGTTCATTACATGCTATTTATTTATAATAAAGACATTTATGTAGGTACGCATTTCTATGTTAGGACCGGCTACGGTGGCCAAGAGCGTAAACGCGCTGGCTCGTGCTGCCTTGGCATCGGGAGAGCGTGGGCTCAAATCCGACCTCAGCCGTCCTGAAAATGCTTTTCGTGGGTTCCCATTTTCAGAATCAGGCAAATACCGGGACGGCTTCTTTCAACTGGTTCACGGCCGACTTCCCACCAAAATCCCTTCCTTAATTAGACCAAAGTTAGTGGTTGCCTGGGCAATCAACCTGTCATCGTCCCCAGTTGTATCGACTGTTAAAGTGTACTCATCTCCCAGACACCGTCCTTGCGACGGTAGAGGAATGATCGCTCGCAGTGCCCGTGGGTGAAGCTAAGCTGGGAGATAAAGCGATTAAAATAGTAACATGGTTATAACTTCCCTTTTAACTGCTGTTGATTTATAGGCCAATGTTATATATTGTGCCCGCTGGCCGAAGGTTTCGGGGAGCCACCGGTTTCAAATGACCCTTCCGAGACCCTTTTCCAGTTAACACACAAGTATAGGGGACGATGCATTCATAGGCTGGAGTAGCACAAAGTCTGCACTCGGGGGTGTCGGGAATTAGTGAGGTTCGATCTTTAACCAGCTCAGAGGAATGCATCGACAACAAAACTAAACAAGAAAAGACAGGTCAGTCTTATGTTAAAATCACAAATAAATTTTATTCAGAATAGATCCCTAGTCTAGCATGAGAGTTGCTAACAGCTAGTCCGATACTATTCTGCCCTGAAAGAAAATATAAAAAAGTCCTAAACAAGATCTAAATTACTCTCATGGTCCTAATACAAAATTCGACTAAAATGAACAAGCTAAGAGAATGACAAGTAAGATCGGCCCTAAGCAATTACATCGAAATGACTACGGGAGGATCAAACATCAAAAGAATCTACAGCAAAGCAAGACATTTACTTGTTTACAAATACTAGAACATTTACATTTAGTAGCAAGGGGGAAATTTGTCCTATGCTATGACGGTGCAATCTCTAACATTTATCTTTAGAGTTAAGTGTTTAGCTAGTCCTAAATATCATTAATTAATAACCGAGATGCGTTTATTACGAAGAAAATCAAGCCATGTGAACAATGTTGCTGAATAAAAAAAAAGCTATGCTAATACAACACAAATGCATACAATAATTCAGCACTCCTATGGTTGTGCAATTGGCACTGCCTGCGTACTCGATTTGTTACTGTTTGTAACAAACGGTCATAGTGTCAAAGTGTTAAGAAGGTAGAAAAATATAGGAAAGCCTGCAAATGCGATAGTAATTAAACAATTACATCGACTCATATTGCTACTAATCTGATGTGTGTGCTTCTGTTATCACATCACCAATTAGTTGTCGACTATTCATGTGAAAATATATCGAAATGTATCTAAAACAGCTTAACAATATCTAAGTGTTAACATTTGGTACAGAAAATAGTTTATTTTTAATGTTTAGAAATTGTATTTAGACTCAGGGGGAATTATAAGATTCGTTAACTTTCAAAACCCTATTTTTGATTATTAAAGCTTCACACAATTATTTATCCCTGACAGTATTGTTGTTCAGTTTATGGACCTTAAAAAGCGTTCAGTGTATTTAGGTAACGTGTGTATCCAACTTAAGAAAAGTAACTCAATAGTTTAATAGCTTACTAGACACCCTGTGTCTTCACCAATTACTTCATAATTATTAGACATCCTATGTCCTCACCAATTACTTAACTCTTATTTCGGATTCATTGATCCAGGTGCCCTCGGTTTGGTACGACTTCAAATAGTTCATTACCACCGGTATAACCACAATAACAATGTCGGAGGTATTAATCCACCGTCACGACTAATATGACACTCCAATAACGTTAATTTACAAAAGTGTGGATTTCTAATTGATACACGTTTGATGTGCTGGTGATAAAGATTATGTGTACAGAAAACACATCCTGACAACGCTTTAAATAAACATGAAGGCTTCTGATACAAGCTAAAAGTGTGTGAGCATTTATAAAATTGCCTCTTCCCTGAATAAGGTCGAATCTGCGTTCATTTGGTTACGAAATACAGTTGCATTCATTGCCTGCGTGGCTTCTCTTAAAGAAATAAACCTGTTTTCAAGTATTGATCTGGCCAACAAATGTGAATAACGGAACTCTGCATTCCACTTGTAGTAATGTTAAGAATCTCTCAGCCTTCTAAACAAAATACTAATGCACTGCCTATAATCGAGTGTGCTGTGTAGTGGGTTTGGCTCGTAACCTTGGCCTCGATTTAACATCTGCCAAACTAGATTATTTGTCATCAGCTTGACAAAATAAAAGTTCACAATAACTGTTTTGAATTGATACGAAATGAGCATTGAAAATCCAGCCTTCCTGGCGTCTATAAATGTTTAATAAAACTATTACTTTCCACACGCGTCTTATAATTAACTACCTGCATTGTGCACTTAAATAAATGAAACCAATTTAAACTAATCTACTGTTTCCAACTCATTACAATACGCTACAAATACTTGATCTGACTTACAGATGCAGCGTCACTTGGTTCGAGACCCGCCATGAGATGTTATATGCGGTCTCGTGTATTGGCTTTGATTATTTTCTCATTGTATTTGGACATCTTCCGCTGCTAATTCCCCACGCATGATTTAGAAGTCACATGCCATCGCGTGGTTGTGGTTGTATTTGAAGATCCGATGGTTTTGCATGATTGTAATGTTAGCGTTGGTAATAACGTAGCACATAATTAATGAAAACTTGCGCGCACTGAAGCTAATATGCGGTAAAAAATTGCCCATTTTCACTCCGCCACTGGCTATAGTCTTGTCGCTTGTGCGACACTCACTCGTGACTTTTGCACTGATATTTACAGAAAATATTAACATAAAATATTAAACCAAAAATACTGCCCATCCGGCAAATAAAGATTGTTCTCGTAGATTTTGTACATTTAATTAATTACACAGTTTATATAACACTGAAGTGTGTGTGTGACCATGCGGTCATATAGTTTGCTTTACACAAGTCCATCATTTCACCTCGTGGAATGAAAATATTTCACAGTTTATGTAATGATGAATGTCTCCAATCTTTAAATTGTTAAATAATGCCATGATGGCTATCCATGAGAAAAAATATCCACTGATTTTTCGTGCCACATGGTTTCCCTTCACGGACGTACTTTCACTTTTGCTCCAACATGCACATCGATGTTGCCTCATCCAAAGACAAATTGGAACTGGTGTTACCAAATATGGCGTGCTCTTAGGATATGAGCTAGCCGCGTAAATCGATAGTTTCATTGATTTACGAAGTATGCTGTACTTCAAATATGCAGAATTACTTGGTTATAATTATAATTGATTTTTGGAATGTCCAAAATATCTAAAAATATGATCATAAGCGATATTGCTTCAGCTTCTTCCCACCGCTCGCAGGGTATGTTCAATTACATTCCAGCATAAGTTTTAGTCTTTGTTATCAGAGCAGACATGCGTCAACGGGCGTATACATCTCCACGTCAAGTAAATAAAAATTGTGGAAGTCAATTTTTATTTCATCCATTTACCATTCCTTAGTTTGACTTCGTGCACGATCCATTCTGTCAGTCATCCTGTAGTATTCTTCATCACTCATGCGATTGTCTTCACATGCTGGTTCAATCTCAATGTTGTAAACATCAGCTGTCGTAACTTTCCTGTTATTCTCACGACATTTGTTACTTCCATCTCTTCTTCGGTCTGATTCTTCGTCTTCTCCATTTCTTCTTCTCCGTTCCTGAATGTATTGTCGACTTTCATTAGCCTTACTTCGCCAATCATTGTCGTATTGGAAACGAGTGTCATTTTCTCTTCGGTAACCGCCACTGTATCTATAATCTCTCCTGGGATGATCAGTGTATCGGTTATTTCGTACATCACGATCACGTGGCTGTCCTCTGTAACCACGGTTGAAATTAGTGTTGTTGTTGTTATTATTGTTGCTACTACGACGATTGTTGTTGTAATTGGTGGCTCTATTTTGATATGTGTTCTGATAATTTTTGTTGATTGTGTCAAATCGACGATTCCTTGCATAAGGTGTATTGTCTTTACGGTAATCACGGAAATCTCTCCTTCTATCCGGTCCCTCGTGATTTTGACGATTGTTTGTTCGACGATTTTCTGTAGGTTGTACAGTCTGACTAGTCCTGTCCACTGAAGTTATATTTACATCATGTGTGCTCCTGTGTCTAGGTGTAGGTGCAAATTGTTCGTGGCTGCTATCCAGCTTTCTAAGAACTTCCTCACATTTCATGAATGTATTTGCATCTGACGCTATGAGTAACCTTTGTACTTCCATAGGTTATTGTCTTCTAATGGTTTGGACAAGTTCTAATTCGAACAAAAGGGGTTCCAAACATTGCAGTTTCGAGAGTTGACTTGCGAAGTAGGTAGCGTACTTGGTTGTTTGAGTACTAGCGTACCTCTTATTGTACATTTCCGCCCTTATATTTTGTTGCCGTTCCATAGACCAATAAGTCTTGAGGAATGCTTCTTTAAATTCCTGATAGTTGTGGAATGAGTATCTGACTGCCTTGAACCAGGTTAACGGGCTGTTCTCTAGGTATTTATCGACAGTCCGTAACTCCCTGTCTGGTGTTACCATAGTTTCTCTCATATATGACTCCAAGTTTCTCAGAAAATCTACCGGTGTAACGGAATTGGAATTATTGAATTTAGCCGGTCGTTCTTCATGGCTTCTCAAATACACAATATTCGAGTACTGAGTTTGACCATAGTTCGGCGTGACATTAAAGTTAGGTGTCAACCCATAATTCGGCGTTATGTAAGCATTCGGTGTCACAAATTGTGATGTTGTTCTAAATGGATTATAACCTTGGTTTTCCATCGGAACATTCGGTTTTTCTATGTTGGTCGCAGTGCTTGTAGATGGTACACCCTCTCTATTAGGTTTTAATAGACGATTGATGCGTTCATCCAGTTCGGCGTATTCTAACACTTTCTCAGGCTGCTTGTTAATTATAGCATTCATCTGTAATTCTATCCGCTCAATTTTTCCTTCAATGCGATTATCGAATTCTTTCAGTTTTCCATCCTGTTCCTCAAGGTATACATCTAGTGTTTTTGCTACATATTGGTTGGATATATGATTGTTTTCACGAGATTCCTCTCGAATCGCTTCAATGTTTGTAGCTAAGTCATGTTTTATTTTGCTGACATCATCCTCCACCTTCTCTATCTTGCTCGCTACACGCTTAGTGTTTATGTGTACGGCAACTGCTATGCCTCGCGTTAGTCTTAATCCAGCGTTAACTATAGCCACATCAGCTTTTAACACACCCACGTACGTGTTAACTTCTTCCATACGCTGTTCCTCGGTATTAATTCTAGTACTAACAATTTCTTTTGCATTAGCGACTTCATTCCTAACTGATTCGATGTTATCGTTCATCTCCGCCTGAAAGTTTTCGAGTTTTTGATTTATTTCAGATCTATTCGTGCTTATCTCCAGTTTTATTCCCTCTAAGTGTGCTTGATATTCCGTGCGATAAGTTTCCATCTTTGCACGCAAATCATCACTAACCTTATTGATTGTAACAGGTATTTCGGCTTTAACTTTGGCAATGTCCTCTCGCACTTCAACTACATTCTGTGCCATATCTGCCCTAATGTTGGTGTTTAACAGTGCCATGTCAGCTCTAATATTGGTAGTAATGTTGTTACTAGTTTGTAACAGAGTAGCTGTAGCAGTGTTACTGTTCTCATTCATGACTGCCCTAACAGTGTTTACATTTTTGTAACAGTGTTGATATTTTCGGTTACATTGTTTATATCGGCCCTTAAATCAGTCCTTAAGTTTCCACTATTTTGAGCCATATCTGTCCTAACATTGTTTATATCAGCCCTGAGATCATTGTTATTTCGTGTCAAATTGTCCATCGACACCTGCAACTTGTGCAGTAGGGCAGGCAAATTTGCCAACAACTCGGCCGTCTCTTGCGCAGACATAATATCTTCAATCGGAGAAATACGGGGAACTAACAACTTCATATGCCTTAACAATGGTTTGAGTTGTAAAAAAGTAGAAAGTCCATTCCTTAATAAATGTATTCGATGATAACAGCTGAACCTCTGGTAAAAATTAAA
Organism: Meconema thalassinum; assembly: GCA_946902985.2. Lineage (NCBI taxonomy): Eukaryota > Metazoa > Arthropoda > Insecta > Orthoptera > Tettigoniidae > Meconema > Meconema thalassinum. The sequence goes on along the minus strand of OX336389.2, from coordinate 1,118,734,450 downwards.
TGACATCAAGACAAAAAACAAACTTACATTTACTCATGACTAGAATAACTACAAATCAATTCTTCAACTTATTATCATTAATACATGTTACCTAGCCTCATGGTCTTAATTCTGGAATAAGAATGCCATGTAGCCTTCCAAAACACTAGTACGAAATCTCGATTCGTTACTAATCTGTTGGATTTGCTAACAAAATAAAACCCTCACAAACAAACGAATCATGGAGATCGAACACAAGTTTCGATGGTCCCAGGTTGGGCGCCAACGTACTATATGTGCCCGCTGGCCGAAGGTTTCGGGGAGCCACCGGTTTCAAATGACCCTTCCGAGACCCTCTTCCAGTTAACACACAAGTATAGGGGACGATACATTCATAGGCTGGAGTAGCACAAAGTCTGCACTTGGGGGTGTCGGGAATTCGTGAGGTTCGATCATTAACCAGCTCAGAGGAATGCATCGATAACAAAACTAAACAAGAAAAGAGAGGTCAGTCTTATGTTAAAATCAAAAATAAATTGTATTCAGAATAGATCCCTAGCCTAGCATGAGAGTTGCAAACGGCTAGTCCGATACTATTCTGCCCTGAAAGAAAATATAAAAAAGTCCTAAACAAGATCTAAATTACTCTCATGGTCCTAATACAAAATTCGACTAAAATGAACAAGCTAAGAGAATGGCACGTAAGATCGGCCCTAAGCAATTACATCGAAATGACTACGGGAGGATCAAACATCAAAAGAATCTACAGCAAAGCAAGACATTTACTTGTTTACAAATACTAGAACATTTACATTTAGTAGCAAGGGGAAATTTTGTCCTATGCTATGACGGTGCCATCTCTAACATTTATCTTTAGAGTTAAGTGTTTAGCTAGTCCTAAATATCATTAATTAATAAACGAGATGCGTTTATTAGTAATAAAATCAAGCCATGTGCACAATGTTGCTGAATAAAAAAAAGCTATGCTAATACAACACAAATGCATACAATAATTCAGCACTCCTATGGTTGTGCAATTGGCACTGCCTGCGTACTCGATTTGTTACTGTTTGTAACAAACGGTCATAGTGTCAAAGTGTTAAGAAGGTAGAAAAATATAGGAAAGCCTGCAAATGCGATAGTAATTAAACAATTACATCGACTCATATTGCTACTAATCCGATGTGTGTGCATCTGTTATCACATCATCAATTAGTTGTCGACTATTCATGTGAAAATGTATAAAAATGTATCTAAAACAGCTTAACAATATCTAAGTGTTAACATTTGGTCCAGAAAATAGTTTATTTTTAATGTTTAGAGATTTTATTTAGACTCAGGGGGAATTATAAGATTCGTTAGTTTTCAAAACCCTATTTTTGATTATTAAAGCTTCACACAATTATTTATCCCTGACAGTATTGTTGTTCAGTTTATGGACCTTTAAAACCGTTCAGTGTATTTAGGTAACGTGTGTATCCAACTTAAGCAAAATAACTCAATAGTTTAATAGTTTACTAGACACCCTGTTTCTTCACCAATTACTTCATAATTATTAGACATCCTATGTCCTCACCAATTACTTTACTCTTATTTCGGATTCATTGATCCAGGCGCCCTCGGTTTGGTACTACTTCAAATAGTTCATTACCATCGGTATAACCACAATAACAATGTCGGAGGTATTAATCCACCGTCACGACTCATATGATACTCTCATAACGTTAATTTACAAAAGTGTGGATTCCTAATTGATACACGTTTGAAGTGCTGGTAATAAAGATTATGTGTACAGAAAACACATCCTGACAACGCTTTAAATAAACATGAAGGCTTCTGATACAAGCTAAAAGTGTGTGAGCATTTATAAAATTGCCTCTTCCCTGAATAAGGTCGAACCTGCGTTCATTTGGTTACGAAATACAGTTGCATTCATTGCCTGCGTGGATTCTCTTAATGAAATAAACCTGTTTTCAAGTATTGATCTGGCCAACAAATGTGAATAACGGAACTCTGCATTCCACGTGTAGTAATGTTAAGAATCTCTCAGCCTTCTGCCTATAATCGAGTGTGCTGTGTAGTGGGTTTGGCTCGTAACCTTGACCTTGATTTAACATCTGCCAAACTAGATTATTTGTCATCAGCTTGACAAAATAAAAGTTCACAATAACTGTTTTGAAATGATACGAAATGAGCATTGAAAATCCAGCCTTCCTGGCGTCTATAAATGTTTAATAAAACTATTACTTTCCACACGCGTCTTATAATTAACTACCTGCATTGTGCACTTAAATAAATGAAACCAATTTAAACTAATCTACTGTTTCCAACTCATTACAATACGCTACAAATACTTGATCTGACTTACAGATGCAGCGTCACTTGGTTCGAGACCCGCCATGAGATGTTATATGCGGTCTCGTGTATGGCCTTAGATTATCTTCTCATTGTATTTGGACATCTTCCGCTGCTAATTCCCCACGCATGATTTAGAAATCACATGCCATCGCGTGGTTGTGGTTGTATTTGAAGATCCGATGGTTTTGCATGATTGTAATGTTAGCGTTGGTAATAACGTAGCACATAATTAATGAAAACTTGCGCGCACTGAAGCTAATATGCGGTAAAAAAAATTGCCCATTTTCACTCCGCCACTGGCTCTAGTCTTGTCGCTTGTGCGACACTCACTCGTGACTTTTGCACTGATATTTACAGAAAATATTAAAATAAAATATTCAACCAAAAATACTGCCCATCCGGCAAATAAAGATTGTTCTCGTAGATTTTGTACATTTAATTAATTACACAGTTTATATAACACTGAAGTGTGTGTGTGACCATGCGGTCATAAAGTTTGCTTTACACAAGTCCATCATTTCACCTTGTGGAATGAAAATATTTCACAGTTTATGTAATGATGAATGTCTCCAATCATTAAATTGTTAAATAATGCCATGATGGCTATCCATGAGAAAAAATATCCACTGATTTTTCGTGCCACATGGTTTCCCTTCACGGACGTACTTTCACTTGTGCTCCAACATGCACATCGATGTTGCCTCATCCAAAGACAAATAGGAGCTGGTGTTACCAAATATGGCGTGCTCTTAGGATATGAGCTAGCCGCGTAAATCGATAGTTTCATTGATTTACGAAGTATGCTGTACTTCAAATATGCAGAATTACTTGGTTATAATTATAATTGATTTTTTGGAATGTCCAAAATATATAAAAATATGATCATAAGCGATATTGCTTCAGCTTCTTCCCGCCGCTCGCAGGGTATGTTCAGTTACATTCCAGCGTAAGTTTTAGTCTTTGTTATTAGAGCAAACATGCGTCAACGGGCGCAATATATGTAATTCATGGCTATGTTACACTATCCTTCTTACAGTGTCTATTAGTTTAGAGTACATCCTTTACATATTTTAAACAATCAAGTAGTGAATATTGAACACTTTTATAATACTTGAGATCATTAAAAATCTGATGACCAATATCATTGTCATCTGATCTAGTTAGACCACCTCGTGGAGTAGCGGCTAGCATTCTTGATTGTAGCCTCGGAGGTAGGGGTTTTATTCCTGGCCCTGCCAAGTTATTTAATTCTGGTCAGAGGTCTGGAACGGGGTACAAACAGCCTCGTGAAGCAAAACTGAGAAAAGGTCGGTTCGACTCCCACCTCAGCCATCCTGGAAGTGATTTTTCGTGGTTTCTCAGTACCGTTCCAGACAAATGCCAGGATGGTTCCTAAGTTTAGGCCACGGCCGCCTCCATCCCAATTGTTACCTGCATTATAAATACACACACTGATACAGCCAACACAGTGACGCAGGTCATCAGACAAAAAACACACTTGCTCAATTACACGGGGCTAAATGACCACGATGCCCAAGCCCCTTTAATGAAGTAACAGCAATAACAAAAAAACTATTCAGCCAATTTTAGCTAAGTAACGCTCTGATTTATTACAGTAGGAGGTTAATATCTGTAGCGGTATGCCAGGAAAGCCTACTTCTGTAATTACACCAGTGCGATAGACTTCTAGATTCGTCTATAGGCCTAAATGTCAAGAAATGATAGTTTGAATGTTAAGAAAGCGACCTTTTAATGACTGCACTGCACTGGGCTGAGAGCAGACCATAAATACGACTCTGGTGGCAAGAGAGCGCACCAAGAGATCCACTCTCATGTTAACAAACAAGGAGAGGTCGCCATGTGGTTTACTAGAAAAGTGTTCAAATTTGGTATGATTGCTCTTCATAAACAAATATTTTACCCCTGTTTGAGCGTTTTTCGCCAATAGGCCTTAGTGTGCTCAAAATTGAACGTTTAAAATCAATCCTCAAACTTTTGTAGTCTTATTCCCTAACACGTTCCCGGATCGTCTCCGTGGCTTAGTCACTAGCGTGTTCGCGTTGCATATGTAAGCTATCGTGGTCGAAACCTACATTAATCTTATTAAATAATTTTCTTTCATTGAAATTATTTCTTTTATTTCATGCTTGTGGTACAGCATGAAAGTTGGTGATGAATCAGTGAATGGATTTTGATAGCATCTTCACTCATAGACAGATCTATGTCCCCGTGTACACAATGAACCGTGTTTTGTAGTTTCTTAATGAGACTTTTGACATGAAAACACAAAACAAAGTATGCTTACTCCTTTATTTCATACGATAAGCAAAGTATTCAATAGACGCACTTATTTTTAATTACTTACTTGTCGTAAAAATTAGATATCGCATGGTTGGCAGAACGGGGTCTAATGTGGTGGTATGATTTCTACATAGCTCCAAAACCGAAGAGACCACAGCAAATACATTAACTTATAGAAAACCCATAAGACAATAAGGGATGTGTCAGTAAAAGAAAATAATAAGTGCTGACCAAGGACTGACTCGAACTCGAAACCGTCAATTCCCCATGCCAACGCGCTAGCGACTACGCCACGGAAACGATCTGGGAACGTGTGCGGGAATAGGACTACAAAAGTTTGAGGATTGATTTTAAACGTTCAATTTTGAACACACTAAGGCCCATTGGAAAAACACATGAAAGGGGCAAATTTTTTTTTTTATGAAGAGCAAACTTTCCAAATTTGAACACTTTTCTGGTAAACCACATGGCGACCTCTCCTTGTATGCTTAATTCCCGCTCTAGGCAGCGATAATGCATAAACAGTGTAGGCCATGCAAATGGAAGTTAGAGAATTGAGATGTCTGACCCAAACGGGACTCGAACCCGCGATTGCTGGGGTCAGACATTTTCATTCTCTCATGGCTTGCACTATTTGTGCAAGAGCTGAAAGACTTTTGTTTTGTTTGTAACAGCGTTGGCCTGAGGTGTATACAAGTTCTAAAAGTAAGAAGTAACGGCCATACTGAACGGCGTAAGCAAGCAGTGACAAAACTTAGATATATAAATCGTGATATGAGAGATAATACCGTGCAAACAAGCGAAAAGTGATAACGCAGTGACACTGATACGGGAAACAACAAGGCAGCGCAAATACTAAAGGTAAAGTGCAATTATAGAAGCAAAATATGTCATGCCAACTTCAGGGCAATAGGTTAGAGTTGAACAAATCACAGCAGTTTACAGACGACACACATCAACAGAAAACTCTACCGTAAGCCTTACAGCAGGCGCCGCATGCAATACAAATTAGACCCGCATGACACGATTCCATAAGCGACAAATCTGCATCACCTGTCGAGATCGCAACAAGACATTTTACCAAAAGCCTTACTGCAAGCGCTACACACAGTACAAATTAGACCTGCATGATATTGCTCCATAGGCGACAAATCCACAGCACCTGTCGCGATCGCAACAAGACATTCGCACAATTCGCATAAACTTCAATATGGCGACCGAGTTAGAAGCACGCTTAGAAGGACCTCTCAGATTTATTGAAAATACTGTGAGTAGCGGTGGATACTTAAATAAGGTGAACAAAGAAGATTTGCTCAAAGCGGTAACTGACATCAGGTCATATATCACAGAAATGAAAATGCCAGTGGAAGTTACAAACGGCGAAATGGAAAATGTCATGAACAAGTTAGCATTGGAAAACAAAAAATCATATGATAACATCCAAGAAAAACTTGAAGAACTATCTGATAACCTCATGAAAGAATGGCCTTAATTCTCGAGACACAACTGCAACAAGCAGATATACTAGCAAAACAACAAGTCTCGTGCTACTCAAAAATTCAAGACACTACCGAAAAACCAACAACAGCAACGCCGCTGCACCCCCCCCCCCAACCATCAAACCACAATCACCAGACCCACAAACCACCACAGCAGAGTCAACAAATAAACGCAACTATCGATACGAAACCAGATCACTATCAAGCATAGAATGGCCGGGATTACCCAACAAAATTATCAACCGTGACACTACAACACAAGGAGAGACGAGAAGACCAGACAATACAGAAAAAAGATATCAGCAACCGAATCAACCACGAAATAGTCAGCAATACCGATCACCATCTAACACAGTAATCGGCACTGGAACAGAGAACGACGATCTACAAGCGGAAGGGAAAATGGCATGGCTATTTATTGGGAAGCTGAAGAAAGAAACGACCTCGGAGACGGTAATAAACTACCTAAGAAAGAAAGGAATCCGAGGGGACGTCAGCTGCGAAGAGGCCGCCATAAGAGGAGACTCCAAAGCGTACAAACCTACAGAAGGAAGGCCATCAGGAGGTGTATCTATCCTCTATAAACCATGGATAGGACCCTTAAAGACCTTACATATAGAAGAAAACCTTATAATCGCGAAAGCAAACAACTTCACGATAATAGGCACTTATGTACGCCCCAACACTGATACAGAGGAAATAATGGAACTCCTCACGCTCTCCCTACTGAAAGTTGCAAACCCAGAAGAAACCATAATACTAGCAGGAGATGTGAACTGTAGACTAGACAAACCCGATACGAAATGTAAAACTGTCCTTACATTCCTTACAGAAAAAAAATTCAAAATAGTAAATGACCCAAGACGCAAAACTTACTTTGCCCATAATGGCAGTAGCACAATTGACCTCGTGTTCCACAAAGGAAACGACATTGAAATTTTAGAACAAAAGAGTCTATGGTCTTCACCAGTAACCCCACTAAGAAAACACATTCCAATACCAGACCAAATTCTTACTCAAAAATCCAAAGAAAATTGTTCCGAATTGCGTCAAGACCACCATATCCAGACACCTTAACATGGCAGCACTACAGCGACAACTAGGAAAAGTACCTGAAGCAGAAGAGACAATCAAGGAAAACGACCTAAATTCAGCCCTAACAACAATTAACAAGATACTAGGAGCAAATATAACCCACAAACAGATTACAAGGAAAGCTCAACAGTGGTTTGATAAGGAATGTTATGCAGAAAGACAAACTACACTAAAGGCGCTACATATAGCTAGGATCACGTCAACACCAGAGGACCTAAGAATATATGGGGAAACACGGAGATATTACAAGAATCTCCTAAAACGTAAACGCTTTCAATACATAGAAAAAGAAGGTGAGAGGATCGCCAAAGAAGCAATGAATGATCCATTCGTAGCCATCAGACCAAGAAGATCGTCAAGATCTAGCAACGTAGAAATAGGAATATGGGAATCGCACTTCACTATCATCCTTAACGGCACAGGTCAACAAACGGCATATGAAATTGAATGTAGAGATCAACACGAAGAAATACTCCCCATCATTAAAACAGAGGTATTGGACATAATCAAGGCTACGAAATGAAACAAGGCCGCAGGACCAGACGGGTTTTTCAACGAACATCTAAAGGAATCGGCACAATACCTATCAGAACTATGGTCCAAGCTGTTTACCAAATGCCTAGAAACAGGAAATATTCCCGAAGAATGGAGAAAATCTACCATTAAAACTCTCTATAAAGTAAAAGGTGAAACCAACGACCCCAACTCGTACAGAGGAATTACACTGGAAAGCAACACCTTCAAGTTACTGACAAGATTTCTAACCAACAGGATAGTATACGAAGTCGACTCCAAGATACCGGAGGAACAATTCGGCTTTAGACGACGAAGAGGAACCTTGCACGCAATTAAAAATCTGTTAAATGACATAGAGGAAGCAAAACGACTCCAAAAAGGAAAGTTTTATGCAGTCTTTATAGACTATACAAAGGCCTTCGATCTAATTGACAGAAGAAAGCTCACATCGAAACTTCAAAATATCATCGGAAATCACAACCCTTTAACAATCTTAGTAAAAAATATCCTGGCATACAACCAGATCACCATAGATGACGCAGTATGCAAAACACAGGAAATCACCCAAACTAATGGAGTGTTGCAAGGTGACCCCCTCAGTCCCATACTGTTCAATATTGCCACAGCCGATGTAACAACAGCAATCCGAGAGAAATCAAAGGACGCAGTGATCTATATATATGCGGACGACATGGTCCTAGGATCACCAAATAAGGAAGAACTCCAACACGCCTTCTCAGCACTGGTAGAATGGGCAGGAAATGACAGTCTGAAAATAAACTGGACAAAAACCCAACAGATGGTTTTTCGGAAATGTGGGCGTGTAGCAGCAAACGACAACTTGCAATATGAAGAGGACAAAGTGGAAATAGTAAATGCAGTTAAATACCTTGGGATCACTTTACAGACTACCAGAACATTCAGACTACACATCCAAGACAGAGCAGTGGCTTGCTTGAAGGCCATGTACGACATTATCAATCTACAGCAGCTATCCTTAAAAACAGCTATGCATCTGTTTGACGCAAAGATCCTACCAATTCTCACGTACGGGATCCACTTGATATGGGACCGACTAACGAAGAGAGATCTGGCCACCATCGAAAGAGTTAAAGCCCAATTCCTGAAAACCTTAATGGGCATCTCAAAATACACGCGCTCCCGCCTAACATATGAATTAGCACGGGAACCCTTCCTCGTCGAAGAAATAAGAACAAAATTACAGCTTCCATCAACAAAGAATGCTGAAGCGCACCTAGCTGAGAGAAGAGAGAAGAGAGAAGGCATTCCGCTAGAATTTTACAGCACGGATGCCATGATCAACCGGAACTGGACCAGCGCCAATCAGAAACTAAGACATGTGGTGATAAAGTTAGCAGTGCATGGGCACCACCATAAAATATGTAAAAACATGTCCTACCACGCCCCAAATGAAATCTGCGTGTGCTCGTTACGTGACCAATTCTGTAACATATATCACATCAAACGATGTAAAAATAACCAGAAATCACTCTGTGATTATGGCAAGGACTAACATTTAAAATGAACAAAGCATCATACAGTGTTGCTCTATTTCACAAATAACATTCAATTCACAATATAATGACTGGTCATGAATGAATGCTTTAATACACACATTCCTGATTGATTACTGGATCATGATGTTTTTCACATCAATTAACTCTTTTGTAACATGTTTGTTTTACTAGTGTAAATCTATGTTATGCACATTCGTGCGCTTTTCTGTTAATGATAAAAAAATGCATCCCTGCTCTTCATGTGATGACGCCTTCTTTGCTTCATTTCATTTGGCCATGGCTGTATGGTTAGCTGAAGAAACATTTACAACTTTCCCGTCCGGAATCGCAGGGGTTTTCTTCTTTTATTGGGTTCAGGAGATTAACTGAATTGAGCAGTAAACAATTTTTAAACACATCCAAGTTACACGCTTAATTTGAAAACGCTCTTGGCAAAGCTTTGCTGGTACCGTATACACGGAAGTGATTGTTTTGTGCCCCTGCAGCCAATTGTCTTCAGGAAGGTGGCCACAGTAGGTCTTTTACATTTAATTATCACTACTTAGTATAAAACAAAGTCCCCAATTCTTGGGTGTTACGGGTAAACTCGAGAACTACCGGATAGATTTTGATGCGGTTTTCACCATTCTGTAAAGGATTTCTCGAGGATGATTTCTGTAGAATATACTGTAATATATTTATGATCAAAGGAAACCGAGCAGTGACGATTTCAATGGAAAAGTCGAAAAAAAAAACCTGGCGTCCGAACGCTTTGTAAGCTTACGCTGGGCAAACCGTTAAAAATATGTAAATACTATGAGTGTAGGAATTGTTCAGCATGAAAAGTTCAACAAAAAGTCCGCGAGAGCATATGTCTATCTTCAATACATCGCCCACTATAAGTGATTTTACGTTTTAATTTCTTCCAACCATGTCCATTCAACTACTGAGGCGACAGTTTAAGAGCTAGCTAAGGGCGAGTCTATCATCCCTGTTTCAGTCTAGCTAGCGGGCGAACCTATTGTCCCATATACAGCCAGCAGGAAACCGTTGAGTCGTGTTGAGTTAAGACTTCTGAGAAGGGTGCTTGTGTTTGGAGTTTCCCTGGAAGTGCATCTCGGGTTTTCTTCATTTTGCCTGTGAAACACAGTCAAGTTAAGATTGGACGGAAGGGGGATTTGAGTTTCATTCACCTCGCCGTTCCCTGGAATTGCAACTCTGATTTCGCCTGTGAACTTTTCGTTCCGCAAAATTCACAGTCAATTTAAGATTGGACGGAAGGGGGATTATATTATATTAAATTATACTGATTGGCGTATAATCTCTACTTAGTATAAAACGAAGTCCCCGATTCTTGGAAGTCACGGGTAATCTCGAGAACCACTGAATGGATTTTGATGCGGTTTTCACCATTCTGTAAAGGATATCTTGAGGAAGGTTTCTGTAGAAAATAATTTATTTATGACCAAAGGAAGTCAATCACTAACGATTTCAGTGAAAAGATCAAAAGAAAAACTGGCGTCCGTGCACTTTTTAAGCTTACGCTGGGCAAACCGTTAAAAATATCTATATACTATGAGTGTAAACATTGTTCAGCAAGAAAAGTTCTAAAAAAATCCCGGGAGAGCATATCTCTATCTTCAATACATCGCCTACTATAAGTGTTTTAACGTTTTCATTTCTTCCAACAATCTCCATTCAGTTACTGAGGTGACAGTTTACGAGCTAACTAGGGGGGAGTCTATCACCCCAGTTACAGCTTAGCTAGCGGACGAGCTTATTGCCCCAGATACAGGCAGCAGCAAACTGTCGAGTCGTGTTGAATTAAAAACTTTAGAGGAGAGTGGTTGTGTTTGGAGTTTCCCTGGAAGTGCAACTCGGCTTTGTTTCATTTCACCTGTGAACTTTTCATTCCGCAAAATTCACAGTCAATTTAAGATTGGACGGAAGGGGAATTTGTGTTTCATGCACCTCGCCATTCTTAAGTTACGTCTGACAAGAATTTGTTGCACATGCATCTCCATGAGAATATAATTAACAGTCCAGTCAGTGATATTAACCCACCATGCCGAGACGTAAAACGGATATTGGCCGTTGTTCATTGACATTGAAAAAAATAAAGTACTTATCACGCAATGCATTCATAACTGTTTCCGGGCGAAGCCGGGTCAGTTTGCTAGTTTATATATATACGAGTATATGTATTGCAGCCGAGGGCTCACAACAAGTTCAATTTTAAGTAGTTCCAACTTTGGCTACCACATGCCACTGTCACTAACACCTAGCGGCGAACGTTGGTACTTAATAGAGCGTTTCTAACTAGGCAAATATAACCTAAAAATGTTGCTATACTCTTCCAATTGCAGTGGTAGGTTCTTTTACGTGCCATAAATCTATGACATGGGTCCGCTGGGCTTACTTCCCCTCCGAAGGAAGGCATACTGAAGGATTTTATCGTCCTTAAAAATCCGACGACATCGGCAGGGTTTGAACCCGCGATATTGCGCATAGCAGTTCAGCATGCTACTGACTACGCCACTGAAGGCGTTACTTTTAGGCGAATATGTTGGACAGTAAAAACCGTGAAGAGAGGTCTTACTTGCAGGTGACAACTTTCCCAAGACAAGTTAGAAGTTGTTAATGTTTGTCACCAATTGTTACCACTTTCCTTACCGACAGCAGTGGCTACGCTCGCTGAAGCGCAGCGTTAGGCTATGGGACCAAGCTCTCTGCTGACTTGGTAGACGTGGGTTCGAGCCCCACCGTCGCGTCAGCCGTTTTTCGTGGTTTCCCCATTTTCAACTCCAGGCAAATGCTGGGACGGTACCTTCTGACAGGCCACGGCAGCTTCCTTCCACATCCTTGCCCACTTTCATCCATTCATCTCATCTCTCATTCCAACGAGCTGGTCGCCCACGGGCGTTGACTAGAAAGACCTGCACTCGGTCTCTCAGGAGGCACACGAAAAAAACACACACTTTCCTTATGATTTTAAGTTCATTAATTAACTAATCCTTCCTGGCATTTTATGACACGTTTCACTTCTTAAATTATACCAAATTAATTTTCGGGTAGGGTTTCATGCCAGCACAAATTAATACACTGCTTTTCATTCCACCCAGCTTAACCTAAAAATGTTGATAAGAATCCTCTGCCCTTTCATCCCAGTCTATATGATTTCCAAATTTATGGAAATCAACTGACCTTTATTTCTCTTTTATTCATTACTGTCAACGACTTTTAATGTCGTGCGCTATTGCCATGACAACGAAATACATGTACATGTAGCTGGTTGTTGACAAACGTAGAAGTAACTTTACTTTTCATTTTGCAATGCACTGGCTAATACTAAGAGTAGGCTAATATAAAAATACAACACTTACAACTGCATCCTAGTTTGTGAATGTTTACTGTACTGTACCTTGCTCTCGTCTGGCTCAAAAGGACAGATCTATAACACAAACTCTGTCCGAAAAGTTCGGTGATTGGGTCTATATTTCGAACGGATTGTTGGCTTACCTGAAACAGCAGAAACTGTCCTTCGAAGTAATCCCCGTGGATGTTTATGCCCTTTTGAGTACGGCTGTACAAGTCCTGGAATCTCCTGGCATAGTCTTGTTTAGGGATAGCCTTCAGTTGGTTCGTCACATTACGTTGGATGTCCGAAATGGCCGAAAACCTCTGTCCCTTCAGGGCTTTTCGGCGACCCTGGACCCCACCACTCCATACTTTGACACTTGCCTTTGGGGTCATACCTCAGGCACCAGGTCTCGTCGCCCGTGACGATTGGTTTCAGGACCATTCCATTCCATCCCACGGAACATTCACCCTTCTCATGAACAGGTGTACATGATAGGTTGCATAAATTCAGCCTTCTCACTGCCGCCCGTCAATCAGGTGTGCATGGTAGGTTGCATAAATTCAGCCATCTCTCTCAATTGCTATTCAGAGTTTTGACGTTCTCAGAAGTGCATAGCCATCAACGGGGATTATTACTTCGAAAGGCAGTAACTACTGCTTCAGAAAAGCTAACAATCCGTTCGTAATATAGACCCATTTACCGAACTTTTCAGACAGAGATTGTAATACGAACACTATGCTACCGTTATAATACAAAGGAAAGGTAGCTTAAATGACAATAAACGTGTATAAGAAGGCAAGCAACCCTTCCGAGGAAAGAACGAGCCTGTAAATGGTGATTCAACAACACCAACAATAACTGCGTCTTTTCGTATGAATTGCTGAATGTTTCGTACGACATATTCTTTGTAAGTGTAATGCCACCAAGAGCTCTACACAATCCCTCCTGTGATTATATTTTACAAAATCCCAATAATACCGTCGCGCCCTTTGCCGCGATTGGATGAGTCTTTCAAAGCTATCATCTCTACATTTATGGATGTCAAAGAACTCGTCTCCCTTGAGTATGACGTCAAATCCCCAGTCTTCCTAATTGACTACTCCAGCTCGCCTGAATATCGTCTGCGTCAAAGATTCTGCTTGCTGTCTGGTGACATATAAATCATATGCTAACCTGTCTACGGGCTTCTGTTAGCCAATCATATTAATTTCGTTGTTGTTGTTGTTGTTGTTTCAATTGGGGGACTTGGGCTTTGGTCATTTAGCCTCGTAAACTTGGATGTGTGTAGAATTTGTCTGATAAACTGTGTAATTGTGGTATCTGTAGTAGTATGTGTATTTGTAATTCAGGCGAGGATTGGGAAGGAGATGGCTGTGGCCTTAATTTAGGAACCATCCCAGCATTTGCCTGGAGTGGAAGTGGGAAAACCACTTCCACGATGGTTGAGTTCGGAATCGAACCCACCTCTTCTCAGTTTTGCCTCATGAGGCTGAGTGAACCCCGTTCCAGCCCTCACACCAGAATTAAATTTCTTGGCAGAGCCGAGGATTAAACCCGGACCTCTGGGACGACAGCCTAGAACGATACCCGATACACTAGGAGGTGGACAACAATCATACTTAAGTTACTGTAAGTTACAATACAGCAACTAGAGAAGGTTTTCAACGTACGCGATCGCGCAGTGTTTTGTTAGAAAGCACAGTGTGTTTGTATTACTGTGGGGCGCTCAGAAATTAACGTTCAATCAATCCCATTAAAGTTTCTATGACCTGGTGAGGACGGCCCGCTGTCTTCGGCACCCGAGTATCGGACGGCACAAATAGAATGACATTCAAATGAAAACATAAAAGAACGCGTAGTTAGAGCAATATAGGGGTCTCGGTTTACTTGCTTTTGGAACGACTAGAATGTAGGAACCACCCAGACTTCAGAATGCTTAACGTTTGCGTGGGGTACTAGGATTACACAGAAAAACAATCAATACAACGTAATCATCATAATAATAATCATCATAATGAACGTGTGAGTTATTTATTGTATTTCATATGTACCGGTACCATATTGCGTGGTTAGGAGCGAGAGAGGGCCATGATCCCTAACTTCACCACTAATAAATAAGTAGGCCTAAATAAATAAAAATAAATAAATAAAAATAAATAGGTAAATAAATACATAAGGTTTTGCTCGTAAGCAGGTCGGCTCATAACACGAAGAGGTGCCGAGCGAAATATAGTATGGACATTTTTCCAAACTAGTGAGATAACGACTGACTTTTTGTCACTAAGACTATCAGACTATTACATTAGATTTGACTGCAAAACAATTAATCCCATGTTATTACCCATTAAATACGAGGTTTCATTGCAAAGCCTTGACAGTATTCTAAGGGTAATGTGTCCTCTGAGAATTATCAGGATGGCTTATGGGTTGTTAGGCCATATTGCAAGCTTCTTGATATCTTTGTTTTGTTGTTGTTGTTGTTGTTTCAGTTGAGGGGCTCGATCTTCGTGGTCATTTAGCCCCATGTGAGTGATAGATATAATTTGTTTGATAAGCTGTGTTAATGTGGTGTCTGTAACAGTGTGTGTGTATCTGTGAATCAAGTAAGATTTGGAAAGTAGGCGGCCTTGGCCTTAAGTTAGGAACCATCCTGGCATTTCCCTGGAATACAAGTAGGAAATCACCGGAAACCACTTCGAAGATGGGTGAGATAAGAATCGAACCCCCGTCTTCTCCGTTTTGCCTCACGAGGCTGAGTATACCTCGTTCCAGCCCTCAGATCAGGAATAAATACATACATTTGTTTACAGAGTCGGGAATTGAACCCGGTTTTCCGCTGTGACAGCCACGAATGCTTGCCACTGAGCATTGACGCGGACTTCACATACAGTAGATAGGAGGTACCGTGGTAAAACTACAAGCGTCCTTCCTTCTAATATACAGCTGTTGTTGTTATTGTTTGATTTAGGGGTAGGACATCGTGGTCATTTTAGCCCCGTGTACTGGGGTGTGTATAGAGTTTGTCTGATAATCTGTGTCATCATGGTGTCTCTTTTATAGCAGTGTGTGTATTATAGCTGAGGTTGCATTTGGAAGGAGGGAACCGAGGCCATAAGTTAAGAATCACACCGGCATTTGTCTGGAGTAGAAGTGGAAAAACAATAGTAGGATGGCTGGGGTGGGTGGGTAGATTATTAGCTTGCGAATAACCTAACCCCCAAGGGAAGATGATGAAGAAAAAGAAGTGGGTTTCGGACTGGAGAAAAAGGATGGAGAAATAGGACGAGAGTCCAACAGAAGTTATAATTTTAACTTTAAGTATACTCAAAGGCAGCTGCCACTGCAAATCCGCTTTCCGATACCTAAAGTGGGTAGGGACCTGGGCGAAGCTAACAGGAAACGCAGCTGGAACTTGGGCTATTCGCAAGAAAGCTGCTATAGCGTATTCCCTCCCAAGCATAAATATACCTACTATGGGGAAGGGTGGTGGTCTGGCAAGACTAAGAGTAACAGATTTATTGGGTATCTGTTCAAAGGAGTTTGTTTCTAAACAAGTATTTTGAAGAGTACAAATAATTTGAATCAGCCTTGATATTTGAGTTCTTGAAATTGTAGAATTTCTAAAGAGCGACCGAATGCTTCCAAAAAGGATAGGGATAAAGCAATTATACCCTTGGGAATAATTTTGGTAAGAGTACCAATAGTTGCATTTAGAAATGACTAAGCTTTTACCCAGCAAGGCGCCGACTAAAAGTTTAGACAATGAGAAACACTTAAATTTTGAAAAACCAACCATAAGTGGTAGAGAGAATCTCCACAAGCAGGAAGCTGGCGTAGCGAGCTATGCTTGTCTTACTGGCCAGTTAGAATTAGCTATCAAAACTAAGAGAGACTTTAATAAGTTAATAACTAAGAGTTCTTACTCAAATGCAACAAGTAGTGAAACCCTTATCAATGGATTTATTTTTATTAAAGAGGGCATAAACCTAGGAAGAGTCAGGGAAGACAGGATCTTGCCTAAACGTTATGTTTGAGAAATGATAAATCAAAAGAACAAATCTTAATTTATTTAACAATGTAAAAAGAAGTAGTTTATGTAACAAATATATAATTTTACAAACAATTGGGGTCGCAGTCCTCCGAAAGCATCTAAAGCTTGCGCCAGGCAATTGACAATTCTTTTGGTTTTAAACCTTTAAAATCTTCGTAAGATTTTGAAATAGCTAAGATTAATAAATAGAAAATTTTAAGATAATTAACGTAATTAAGGTTAAACAATAAATCAAGTACAAGGTGTGTACTTTAAGGATTTCTAGATAGGTATCTTAGAAATATGAACAAATAACAACTTCGAAAGTAACAACAAAAAACAGGAAGAAATGAAATAGAAGTTTCTATAACTTCTTGTATTAATACAGAACTACTTTTGGCGATTATACAACTAGGGCAGGTCACTTATTGTGAATCCTGAAGAGAAAAATGAAAGGAAGTTTCAAGAACTCCTATGTTTAAGTAGGGATCACGAGAAAAATAGGGGAAATTTCCCTTTCGTGAAACCTAGAGATAACTCACTTTTGAGTAGAAAGAATTGGATTCCCTCATTATAAGGGAGAAACAATATACTTTAAGGCGTGTACTAGACACGAAGTTTTACAGACATTAATTCGTTATACGTGGAGCAAGTAAGGGAGGGCACTTATTGAGAGTGACACCTCATTGAAAAAAGACCTAAAGTAACAATTTTATTATTCTAGTTTGTTAGTAAAGGGTTTGGGAAAGATCAAATGGGATTGTGGAAGAGTGTACTCAGACGAGCGCGACGCGGATGAAAGGTTGAACAGGCACTGTTATCACTATAGTCTGTTGATATAGTTGAAAGTTCACTGTACCAGACAAAAAGTTTATAGAAAGAAAAGTTATTGCAGTTATGTTAAAGTTGAGTTTTGGCTTGAGAGAATTATGAGTTGTAGTTTCTATGGGCGGCAGTTAAATACGGCAGAAAATTTCCCACGTAGGAAGACAGTTTATGTGGATTAGAAGTTGATCCCACATAAGTTTCTCAGCGAAGAAAGTATTTCCATATCAAGTGGAAAATACATGACAGTATAACTGGTCGATAGAGTGTAGGTTCTGGAAGGTTCCAGAGCAATGATGACTTGTTTAAATTGGGTAGAGAATCCCTCGGCGGAAAACTAGATTATATAGACAGTGGGTATTTTAGAAATATCCCTCAGTGTGAGATAGCATCTCAGAAAATCTTTCATTTTGAAAGTTAGACTTGATAGTTCGAGTTTGATCAAGAAGATCTCTTGAAAGCAGTTATTTGATCACATATAGCAATTTTCACTGTCTATAAAATCCAAATAAAAGCATTGAGCCTTTTAAAAGCGATGAGAATGTGGTTAAAACATGAAGTCTGTACTTATCTTTGCTTCATGAAGAAGGCGATGTTGCTGTTGACGGTTGATTCTAAAACTCGAACATGGCGTCGAATTTAAAAGTTTGCCTCTAGAGTAGAGGAGGCGAGCTTTAGTTAAGCTCCAACTGACTGGTTTGACTTCAGACGCACAAGTGAGGCCAGCTCAACGGAGCGCGGAGAGACCAGGGAAGGGAAAGAGTGGGGGTAGGAGACAAAAGGAATACATATAAGAATAGCCAACATAACAGAAATAAATTTTCTTGATGAAATGGTCTTCAAAGAGTTGATAGCAGGCGTCACTAGTGCAGCGTGGTGGGTGAAAAAGTAGACGAAGTTCTCTTGATCACGGAGATGATAGCTGGCGATAGCGACGAGATCTGGTGGCTAGATTGGTAAGGAAGTCCTCTTGTGCAGGGAAAATCTGAGGAACTTCAGAGATTCGCTGCTAGATGACGTTAGGTGGGTCATGGAAGATATAAATCTAGAACAGACTTACAGGTAGTGTATGAAACATATACCGACAAGGAGAAATCAGGAGATCACTGTTGGAGTTTGCGAAAAAAGGAAGGGATGAACTAAAGCAAAGAGAAGCAAAAGCTTACTCTTTCTTACCGTGTATTCCAAAGAATACACCAAGCTGGGAGGGGAAAACCCCAACGGAGAACAAAGTCATGAAATTAAAAGCTTGAAGGTAAAGGAGCAATTAAAGAAAGTGGTCTTATAATATGCCCATTAGTGGTCAAGATCTTGGCTACCCTAACTCTCCCGTCCCTTCCAGGATAACACTCGGTCACTCTACCAGAGATCCAGACCAAGGGAGGAGAATCATCCCTAACCAGGACCAAGTCCCCCACTTTAATGTCGGGATTGGAAAGAAACCACTTCTGTCTCCGTTGCAAGGAAGTTAAGTATTCCAAATTCCAACTCTTGCAGAAAGAATTACGGAGGGCTTAAAGTTTACGCCAAACAATAGGTAAATTAGAATCTCTGTAAGAGTTGGGAAGGGGAGGAGGGACAGAGAGAGAAGTGCCTATAAGGAAGTGACCAGGTGTGAGTGGAAGCAGGTCATCAGGGTCATTGGAAAGCGGAGTTAAAGGGCGAGAATTGACAACTGCTTCAATCAGAACAGACAGCGAATTAAATTCTTCATAAGTCAGAATGCGATTACCTAAAACTTTTCTTAGATTACGATTAGTGAGCTTTACGCAGGATTCCCACCTACCGCCGTGATGAGGGGCGAAGGGAGGTATAAAACGCCATTTGAAACCATTTGAGTAGGAAAAATTAGAAATTTGTTCCATGGCAGGAGAAGATGTGAGAGCTTTCTTCCACAAGGAAGCTGCGCCTTGAAAAGTGGAAGCGTTATCAGAGAACATCTCCGAAGGAACACCACGCCTAGCAGCGAAGCGAGAGACAGCTGATAAAAAGTAAGAAGTAGAGGCATTCGTTACTAGTTCCAAATGGATCGCGCCAGTAACCATGCAAACAAAGAGAGAAACATAGAGTTTACCAAACAATTTGCGTTTAGCTTCAGGGGAATTGCGTTGATATTGGAACGGACCCATATAGTCCACACCAGTTAGAGCAAATGGACGTATAGGAGAAGAGCGAAAAGAGGGCAGATCGCTCATTAATTGAGTATTGACTTTAGGTTTAGCTTTGAAGCAAGGAATGCATTTGTGAATTACAGAGGAAACTTCATGAATTCCATTTATAATCCAGTACTTTTCCCTTAAGAGGCAAAGCAGTGTGCGTGTACCAATATGCAGATTACGATAATGAAAGTCACGTATAATTAAAGAAGTTACGTGATGTTTAGAAGGCAAAATAACAGGATGCTTTTTGTCCTCAGAAAGCAAAGATTGCGAGAGCCTACCACCTTACCTGAGTAACCTATTGTCATCAAGGAACGGGGCTAAGGCACGAAGACGACTGGATTTGGGAACATCATTTTTAGAAGAAAGTAAAGACAATTCAGAAGAAAAGGCTTCTTGCTGTGTTAGTTGCAAAACCTTAATGGTAGCGAGATTCAATTCGTGATTGGTAAGGTGTGGTTTGGGGAGAAGAGGTTGGTCAACCACAAGATATTTCCATCTGAGAAGATAGGCAACAATTCGAATTAATTTGTGAAAGGAAGAATAGCGTGACAATAAGGAATGAGAAACGTTGGAAACAAGACACGAAGTAGTAGATTTAGATACTTTAGCGTCAGGCAAGTTGGAGTTTGTAACTGGAGGTTTAGAAGGCCAGCAAGAAGAGTCTTCGATTAACCACGAGGGTCCATGCCAGTACAACTGAGAAGTTGCCAATTGAGAGGGTAAACATCCACGAGAAATGATGTCGGCGGGGTTGTCAGCGCTGGGCACATGCCTCCATTGACATCCCGAAGAAAGAGTTTAAATTTTGGAAACCCTGTTTGCAACAAAAGTTTGCCAATGAACGGGGTGTTTAGCAAACCAAGAAAGGGTAATCATGGAATCGCTCCAGAGATAGATTTGCGAAAATTCGACCCTTAAGACTTCCCGTAATTTCTTAACAAGTTCTGCGGCCATGAGTGCAGCACACAATTCAAGCCTAGGCAAAGTGATAGTTTTAAGAGGAGCCACCTTCGATTTGGCACAAACAAGGTTGGAAACTGAAGATTCATTTAACGAACCGCGATAAACCAAGTATGCACAGCAACCGTAAGCTTTTTCGGAACTGTCCGCAAACACATGAAGGAAAAAAGATGCATCAGGATGAGCGTTAATTAAATTCCTGGGAATTTCAATAAGGGAAAGATCAAGCAAATTGCTGCGAAAAGAGAGCCATCTGTTAAGAAAAGAAAGGGGAACAGTGTCGTCCCATTCACATTTGAGCGACCATAGCTCTTGCATGAAAAGTTTAGGCTATAACAATAACTGGGGCAAGGAATTGAAGCGGATCAAAAAATTTTGCAATTTCGGAGAGAATTTGTCTTTTTGTGTTAGGGAGCTCTTCTGCAAGCGAAACTTTTTAGATAAGAGTGTCAATGTTAGTGCACCAATGAACTCCAAGAGTTTTTATGGACTCGGAGTCTCCACAAATTTCGACGGAGGAGGGGTATCTTCAATAGGAAACTGGGCGAGAAACTCATGGGAGTTGGAATTCCACTTATGAAGTGGGAATCCTCCATTTTTTAACAATGCTTGTAGTTCTAGTGACACGAAAGAAGCTTCCTCCAGAGTGGGGAAGGACTGCAAGTAATCGTCAACATAGAATGATGTAGTTAGTGCTTCGGAAGCTTTAGAATCAAATAAATGACCATCTTGAGAGGCTAACAAATGTAGGGATCGGATAGCAAGGAAAGCGGAAGGTTTTAATCCATAAGTAACCGTCTTTAAGCGAAATACCTTAATGGGCTTGCTGATTTCGTCGCGCCACAAGATTCTTTGGAGATCTCGTTGTTCAGGCTGAATTAAAACCAGACGGTACATCTGTTTGATTTCCGCTATAACAGCTATGGGAAATAATCGAAAGTTTAAGTGTATAGCAGATAAATCTGACTGAATAGCAGGACCAGAGTAAAGAGTATCGTTAAGACTGTTGCCATTTACGTCAGGTGATGAACCATTGAAAACGACTCGGATTTTATCCTTTACAAGAGGTTTTTTCCACACGGGATGATGATTTAAGAAAACCGTTTCAATTGGGGGGTGCAATTCGTCATCAGATTTGCTAACAACTTCCATATGATCTAAGCTTTCATACTCATCCATGAAATCAGTATACTGCTGTTTAACGAGAGGTTCTTTCTTGAATTTGCTCTCGATAGCAAAGAGAGCTTTTCGAGCTTTGGGTTGAGAATTAATAAGTTTAGGGGGATTATGTAATCTTGGCATCTCAACAATGAACCGGCCATCAGGAGAACGAGTGGTGGTGTTCAGAAAAAGTTGCTCACAGAATTCGTTTTCTGAAGAGGTCACATTAGGAGAATCAACGCTTTCCAGCCTCCAGAACTGTTCCAAGTCAGTATTAGCGAAATAACATCGCGATGCGGGTTGGGGAGAATAATGAGGAAGTTGACCGGTGACGATCCATCCAAAATTAGTGTCTCTGGCAACCACGTTTGAGGATAACTTGCGAACCTGTTTACGAAGGCAATTCCAGAAAACATTGGCACTAAAGGGTATGTCAATGGGGTTTTGTACATTGAACAGGGGATCGGCTAGCCTTAAATGCGAGGGAATGCTTAAACTTGAAATATCAACAGAGTGACTTGGAGTATCTTCTCCTAAGCTATTGAGAATGAGACAATTCAGTTTGAGAAAGTTATTTCTGTGACAAATGTCTCTTATGGTTAGCTTTGAAAACTGTAAAGCTTGCGATTTTGAGCTGTTAATGCCCGATACGTTAATAGAAGTGGGGTTTACAGGTAGGCCTAGTTTTTTGATTAATGAATTAGAAACGAAATCGTGGGTTGCCACCGAATCAAGAAGACCGCGTGCACGGACCCAGTTGCCAAAGTTATCCTGAACTTCGATTTGGACAGTGGACAATAGTACTAGGGCACTACGTATGGACTTGGCATTTTGAATGTAAGATGAAGCATTGGAACTGTTAGCATTGTCACTTTTCTGAGAAGTAGATGCGGTCGATGACCTTGCTTGATCATGACGATGTAGTAAAGTGTGATGCGCTTATTCGCAATGGAAGCAAACTCTGGTGGACGTGCAATTTGAAGCAGAATGCGTGGGTACTAGGCAGTTGAAGCAATGTTTATTCTGGGAAACTAATTTTCTTCTGTCGTCGACTGACAGTTCTTTAGAAGATTTACATAGATATAAGGCGTGGGAATCTTTACAAAGTATGCACATTAATGGTTCATTTAAACTCTTCCGGGTTTCACTTTGAGTGTTTAAAACGAGAGAACTAGCAATACGGCGTTCACTAGACCTAGTTGTGTAACCAGTGGCGTTTGACTTGAGTTTAGATAGCTGGACCCAGGTTTTTGGGTACTAGACGCTAAGCGTTCGCTTTTAGGTTTACGAGACATTGATTCAAATTTAGAACCAGGGGATGAGGGTTTACTTTGATTAGCTAAAGCAGTTAAGAGTTGGCATCTAGCATTTATGAAAGTGACTTAATGCTCGTAAGAGTAATCGTCTTCTCTGGAAAGTTCAATCTCCCAAGCTTTGAGGGTAGCAACATCGACTTTAGAAACCACTAAGTGTATTAAGAAAGTGTCCCAATGTTCAGTGGGTTGATCTAATTGGGATAGAACTTTAACGTGAAGTTGTGTTGTATCAATGAGAGTTCGCAAACTAGTGACATCATTGTGCTGTGACGCAGGTAAGTTAAATAGAGCCTTCATATGGCGTTGAATATGTAACCGTGAATTACCGTATCTTTCTTTCAACAAGTTAAAGGTAATGGGGTAGTTTTCGGCACTTAATGGGAGTGCTTCAACTAACTGCAGAGCTTGACCTCGGAGGATAGATCTCAAATAATGAAACTTGTAGATGACTTGAATGTCTTCATTGTCATGAACAAGAGAACAAAATAGTTCATAGAAAGAATCCCAAGTAGATTCGTCTCCAGAGAAGTGGGGTAAATCAATCTTAGGTAGGATTGGTTTGGGCTTGTCAGTGCCCTCACGAAAAGAGGTTTGTTGTTCGTGAAGGGAAACAAGAACAGAACCGTCTTTTTTCTGTTCTCCTTCGAGTTGGCGTATTATTTTAAAAACAGAACCTATACCTTCGTAATATTGATTTTCTACTTCGACTCGATCATCAGTTTGATTGAGCATACAAGTTTCGATTTCAGTTTGGACGTTACAATAATTTTCATATGAACGTTCAAAATCCTTTACGCGATGTTTTAACAAATCTAATTAAGCTTCTGAGAGATCTAGCTCTTTGATGTATTTTCTAAATCGGGTAATTTGCCCTTTATAGGATGCTCGTTTAGAAGTAAGTTTCTCAGCCTTATCCTTTTCTGTAGGAGCCATAACAAAATAGGTAAATTAATGTATAACTTACGAAACTGTGGAACCTTGGAAATGCTGTCAGACTGGCAGCAGCAAATAAGTTGAAAGAAAGGGACACACCAAAGGAGACAGGAGCGACCTCTTTCTCCTTCACAGGCTTTGCACGGTGAAGCTATAGCTGAAAAATTCAAAGAAGATATTAATGATTAGCAAAATATTGTCAAATAACCCTTGACAAATAAAGCCTGATAAGTAAAAATGACATAAATGGACACTCCCGGGTTTCTGGGACCAAATTTTGGGTAGATTATTAGCTTGGGAATAACCTAACCCCCAAGGGAAGATGATGAAGAAAAAGAAGTGGGGTTCGGACTGGAGAAAAAGGATGGAGAAATAGGACGAGAGTCCAACAGAAGTTATAATTTTAACTTTAAGTATACTCAAAGGCAGCTGCCACTGCAAATCCGCTTTCCGATACCTAAAGTGGGTAGGGACCTGGGCGAAGCTAATAGGAAACGCAGCTGGAACTTGGACTATTCGCAAAAAAGCAGCTATAGCGTATTACCTCTCAAGCATAAATATACCTACTATGGGGAAGGGTGGTGGTCTGGCAAGACAAAGAGTAACAGATTTATTGTGTATCTGTTCAAAGGAGTTTGTTTCTAAACAAGTATTTTGAAGAGTACAAAAAATTTGAATCAGCCTTGATATTTGAGTTCTTGAAATTGTAGAATTTCTAAAGAGCGACCGAATGCTTCCAAGAAGGATAGGGATAAAGCAATTATACCCTTGGGAATAATTTTGGTAAGAGTACCAATAGTTGCATTTGGAAATGACTAAGCTTTTACCCAGCAAGGCGCTGACTAAAAGTTTAGACAATGAGAAACAATAAAATTTTGAAAAACCAACCATAAGTGGTAGAGAGAATCTCCACAAGCAGGAAGCTGGCGTAGCGAGCTATGCTTGCCTTACTGGCCAGTTAGAATTAGCTATCAAAGCTAAGAGAGACTTTAATAAGTTTATAACTAAGAGTTCTTGCTCAAATGCAACAAGTAGTGAAAACCTTATCAATGGATTTATTTTTATTAAAGAGGGCATAAACCTAGGAAGAGTCAGGGAAGACAGGATCTTGCCTAACCGTTATGTTTGAGAAATGATAAATCTAAAGAACAAATCTTAATTTATTTAACAATGTAAAAAGAAGTAGTTTATGTAACAAATATATAATTTTACAAACAATTGGGGTCGCAGTCCTCCGAAAGCATCTAAAGCTTGCGCCAGGCAATTGACAATTCTTTTGGTTTTAAACCTTTTATATGCTTTAAAATCTTCGTAAGATTTTGAAATAGCTAAGATTAATAAATAGAAAATTTTAAGATAATTAACGTAATTAAGGTTAAACAATAAATCAAGTACAAGGTGTGTACTTTAAGGATTTCTAGATAGGTATCTTAGAAATATGAACAAATAACAACTTCGAAAGTAACAACAAAAAACAGGAAGAAATGAAATAGAAGTTTCTATAACTTCTTGTATTAATACAGAACTACTTTTGGCGATAATACAAATAGGGCAGGTCACTTATTGTGAATCCTGAAGAGAAAAATGAAAGGAAGTTTCAAGAACTCCTATGTTTATGTAGGGATCACGAGAAAAATAGGGCAAATTTCCCTTTCGTGAAACCTAGAGATAACTCACTTTTGAGTAGAAAGAACTGGATTCCCTCATTATAAGGGAGAAACAATATACTTTAAGGCGTGTACTAGACACGAAGTTTACAGACATTAATTCGTTATACGTGGAGCAAGTAAGGGAGGGCACTTATTGAGAGTGACACCTCATTGAAAAAAGACCTAAAGTAACAATTTTATTATTCTAGTTTGTTAGTAAATGGTTTGGGAAAGATCAAACGGGATTGTGGAAGAGTGTACTCGGACGAGCGCGACGCGGATGAAGAGTTGAACAGGCACTGTTATCACTATAGTCTGTTGATATAGTTGAAAGCTCACTGTACCAGCACAAAAAGTTTATTGAAAGAAAAGTTATTGCAGTTATGTTAAAGTTGAGTTTTGGCTTGAGAGAAGTATGAGTTGTAGTTTCTATGGGCGGCAGTTAAATACGGCAGAAAATTTCCCACGTAGGAAGACAGTTTATGTGGATTAGAAGTTTATCCCACATAAGTTTCTCAGCGAAGAAAGTATTCCCATATCAAGTGGAAAATACATGACAGTATAACTGGTCGATAGAGTGTAGGTTCTGGAAGGTTCCAGAGCAATGATGACTTGTTTAAATTGGGTAGAGAATCCCTCGGCGGAAAACTAGATTATATAGACAGTGGGTATTTTAGAAATATCCCTCGGTGTGAGATAGCATCTCAGAAAATCTTTCATTTTGAAAGTTAGACTTGATAGTTCGAGTTTGATCAAGAAGATCTCTTGAAAGCAGTTATTTGATCACATACAGCAATTTTCACTGTCTATAAAATCCAAATAAAAGCATTGAGCCTTTTAAAAGCGATGAGAATGTGGTTAAAACATGAAGTCTGTACTTATCTTTGCTTCATGAAGAAGGCGATGTTGCTGTTGACGGTTGATTCTAAAACTCGAACATGGCGTCGAATTTAAAAGTTTGCCTCTAGAGTAGAGGAGGCGAGCTTTAGTTAAGCTCCAACTGACTGGTTTGACTTCAGACGCACAAGTGAGGCCAGTTCAACGGAGCGCGGAGAGACCAGGGAAGGGAAAAGAGTGGGGGTAGGAGACAAAAGGAATACATATAAGAATAGCCACCATAACAGAAGTAAATTTTCTTGATGAAATGGTCTTCAAAGAGTTGATAGCAGGCGTCACTAGCGCAGCCTGGTGGGTGAAAAAGTAGATGAAGTTCTCTTGATCACGGAGATGATAGCTGGCGATAGCGACGAGATCTGGTGGCTAGATTGGTAAGGAAGTCCTCTTGTGCAGGGAAAATCTGAGGAACTTCAGAGATTCGCTGCTAGATGACGTTAGGTGGGTCATGGAAGATATAAATCTAGAACAGACTTACAGGTAGTGTATGAAACATATACCGACAAGGAGAAATCAGGAGATCACTGTTGGAGTTTGCGAAAAAAGGAAGGGATGAACTAAAGCAAAGAGAAGCAAAAGCTTACTCTTTCTTACCGTGTATTCCAAAGAATACACCAAGCTGGGAGGGGAAAACCCCAACGGAGAACAAAGTCATGAAATTAAAAGCTTAAAGGTAAAGGAGCAATTAAAGAAAGTGGTCTTATAATATGCCCATTAGTGGTCAAGATCTTGGCTACCCTAACTCTCCCGTCCCTTCCAGGATAACACTCGGTCACTCTACCAGAGATCCAGACCAAGGGAGGAGAATCATCCCTAACCAGGACCAAGTCCCCCACTTTAATGTCGGGATTGGAAAGAAACCACTTCTGTCTCCGTTGCAAGGAAGTTAAGTATTCCAAATTCCACCTCTTTCAGAAAGAATTACGGAGGGCTTAAAGTTTACGCCAAACAATAGGTAAATTAGAATCTCTGTAAGAGTTGGGAAGGGGAGGAGGGACAGAGAGAGAAGTGCCTATAAGGAAGTGACCAGGTGTGAGTGGAAGCAGGTCATCAGGGTCATTGGAAAGCGGAGTTAAAGGGCGAGAATTGACAACTGCTTCAATCAGAACAGACAGCGAATTAAATTCTTCATAAGTCAGAATGCGATTACCTAAAACTTTTCTTAGATTACGATTAGTGAGCTTTACGCAGGATTCCCACCTACCGCCGTGATGAGGGGCGAAGGGAGGTATAAAACGCCATTTGAAACCATTTGAGTAGGAAAAATTAGAAATTTGTTCCATGGCAGGAGAAGATGTGAGAGCTTTCTTCCACAAGGAAGCTGCGCCTTGAAAAGTGGAAGCGTTATCAGAGAACATCTCCGAAGGAACACCACGCCTAGCAGCGAAGCGAGAGACAGCTGATAAAAAGTAAGAAGTAGAGGCATTCGTTACTAGTTCCAAATGGATCGCGCCAGTAACCATGCAAACAAAGAGAGAAACATAGAGTTTACCAAACAATTTGCGTTTAGCATCAAGGGAATTGCGTTGATATTGGAACGGACCCATATAGTCCACACCAGTTAGAGCAAATGGACGTATAGGAGAAGAGCGAAAAGAGGGCAGATCGCTCATTAATTGAGTATTGACTTTAGGTTTAGCTTTGAAGCAAGGAATGCATTTGTGAATTACAGAGGAAACTTCATGAATTCCATTTATAATCCAGTACTTTTCCCTTAAGAGGCAAAGCAGTGTGCGTGTACCAATATGCAGATTACGATAATGAAAGTCACGTATAATTAAAGAAGTTACGTGATGTTTAGAAGGCAAAATAACAGGATGCTTTTTGTCCTCAGAAAGCAAAGATTGCGAGAGCCTACCACCTTACCTGAGTAACCTATTGTCATCAAGGAACGGGGCTAAGGCACGAAGACGACTGGATTTGGGAACATCATTTTTAGAAGAAAGTAAAGACAATTCAGAAGAAAAGGCTTCTTGCTGTGTTAGTTGCAAAACCTTAATGGTAGCGAGATTCAATTCGTGATTGGTAAGGTGTGGTTTGGGGAGAAGAGGTTGGTCAACCACAAGATATTTCCATCTGAGAAGATAGGCAACAATTCGAATTAATTTGTGAAAGGAAGAATAGCGTGACAATAAGGAATGAGAAACGTTGGAAACAAGACACGAAGTAGTAGATTTAGATACTTTAGCGTCAGGCAAGTTGGAGTTTGTAACTGGAGGTTTAGAAGGCCAGCAAGAAGAGTCTTCGATTAACCACGAGGGTCCATGCCAGTACAACTGAGAAGTTGCCAATTGAGAGGGTAAACATCCACGAGAAATGATGTCGGCGGGGTTGTCAGCGCTGGGCACATGCCTCCATTGACATCCCGAAGAAAGAGTTTAAATTTTGGAAACCCTGTTTGCAACAAAAGTTTGCCAATGAACGGGGTGTTTAGCAAACCAAGAAAGGGTAATCATGGAATCGCTCCAGAGATAGATTTGCGAAAATTCGACCCTTAAGACTTCCCGTAATTTCTTAACAAGTTCTGCGGCCATGAGTGCAGCACACAATTCAAGCCTAGGCAAAGTGATAGTTTTAAGAGGAGCCACCTTCGATTTGGCACAAACAAGGTTGGAAACTGAAGATTCATTTAACGAACCGCGATAAACCAAGTATGCACAGCAACCGTAAGCTTTTTCGGAACTGTCCGCAAACACATGAAGGAAAAAAGATGCATCAGGATGAGCGTTAATTAAATTCCTGGGAATTTCAATAAGGGAAAGATCAAGCAAATTGCTGCGAAAAGAGAGCCATCTGTTAAGAAAAGAAAGGGGAACAGTGTCGTCCCATTCACATTTGAGCGACCATAGCTCTTGCATGAAAAGTTTAGGCTATAACAATAACTGGGGCAAGGAATTGAAGCGGATCAAAAAATTTTGCAATTTCGGAGAGAATTTGTCTTTTTGTGTTAGGGAGCTCTTCTGCAAGCGAAACTTTTTAGATAAGAGTGTCAATGTTAGTGCACCAATGAACTCCAAGAGTTTTTATGGACTCGGAGTCTCCACAAATTTCGACGGAGGAGGGGTATCTTCAATAGGAAACTGGGCGAGAAACTCATGGGAGTTGGAATTCCACTTATGAAGTGGGAATCCTCCATTTTTTTAACAATGCTTGTAGTTCTAGTGACACGAAAGAAGCTTCCTCCAGAGTGGGGAAGGACTGCAAGTAATCGTCAACATAGAATGATGTAGTTAGTGCTTCGGAAGCTTTAGAATCAAATAAATGACCATCTTGAGAGGCTAACAAATGTAGGGATCGGATAGCAAGGAAAGCGGAAGGTTTTAATCCATAAGTAACCGTCTTTAAGCGAAATACCTTAATGGGCTTGCTAATTTCGTCGCGCCACAAGATTCTTTGGAGATCTCGTTGTTCAGGCTGAATTAAAACCAGACGGTACATCTGTTTGATTTCCGCTATAACAGCTATGGGAAATAATCGAAAGTTTAAGTGTATAGCAGATAAATCTGACTGAATAGCAGGACCAGAGTAAAGAGTATCGTTAAGACTGTTGCCATTTACGTCAGGTGATGAACCATTGAAAACGACTCGGATTTTATCCTTTACAAGAGGTTTTTTCCACACGGGATGATGATTTAAGAAAACCGTTTCAATTGGGGGGTGCAATTCGTCATCAGATTTGCTAACAACTTCCATATGATCTAAGCTTTCATACTCATCCATGAAATCAGTATACTGCTGTTTAACGAGAGGTTCTTTCTTGAATTTGCTCTCGATAGCAAAGAGAGCTTTTCGAGCTTTGGGTTGAGAATTAATAAGTTTAGGGGGATTATGTAATCTTGGCATCTCAACAATGAACCGGCCATCAGGAGAACGAGTGGTGGTGTTCAGAAAAAGTTGCTCACAGAATTCGTTTTCTGAAGAGGTCACATTAGGAGAATCAACGCTTTCCAGCCTCCAGAACTGTTCCAAGTCAGTATTAGCGAAATAACATCGCGATGCGGGTTGGGGAGAATAATGAGGAAGTTGACCGGTGACGATCCATCCAAAATTAGTGTCTCTGGCAACCACGTTTGAGGATAACTTGCGAACCTGTTTACGAAGGCAATTCCAGAAAACATTGGCACTAAAGGGTATGTCAATGGGGTTTTGTACATTGAACAGGGGATCGGCTAGCCTTAAATGCGAGGGAATGCTTAAACTTAAAATATCAACAGAGTGACTTGGAGTATCTTCTCCTAAGCTATTGAGAATGAGACAATTCAGTTTGAGAAAGTTATTTCTGTGACAATGTCTCTTATGGTTAGCTTTGAAAACTGTAAAGCTTGCGATTTTGAGCTGTTAATGCCCGATACGTTAATAGAAGTGGGGTTTACAGGTAGGCCTAGTTTTTTGATTAATGAATTAGAAACGAAATCGTGGGTTGCCACCGAATCAAGAAGACCGCGTGCACGGACCCAGTTGCCAAAGTTATCCTGAACTTCGATTTGGACAGTGGACAATAGTACTAGGGCACTACGTATGGACTTGGCATTTTGAATGTAAGATGAAGCATTGGAACTGTTAGCATTGTCACTTTTCTGAGAAGTAGATGCGGTCGATGACCTTGCTTGATCATGACGATGTAGTAAAGTGTGATGCGCTTATTCGCAATGGAAGCAAACTCTGGTGGACGTGCAATTTGAAGCAGAATGCGTGGGTACTAGGCAGTTGAAGCAATGTTTATTCTGGGAAACTAATTTTCTTCTGTCGTCGACTGACAGTTCTTTAGAAGATTTACATAGATATAAGGCGTGGGAATCTTTACAAAGTATGCACATTAATGGTTCATTTAAACTCTTCCGGGTTTCACTTTGAGTGTTTAAAACGAGAGAACTAGCAATACGGCGTTCACTAGACCTAGTTGTGTAACCAGTGGCGTTTGACTTGAGTTTAGATAGCTGGACCCAGGTTTTTGGGTACTAGACGCTAAGCGTTCGCTTTTAGGTTTACGAGACATTGATTCAAATTTAGAACCAGGGGATGAGGGTTTACTTTGATTAGCTAAAGCAGTTAAGAGTTGGCATCTAGCATTTATGAAAGTGACTTAATGCTCGTAAGAGTAATCGTCTTCTCTGGAAAGTTCAATCTCCCAAGCTTTGAGGGTAGCAACATCGACTTTAGAAACCACTAAGTGTATTAAGAAAGTGTCCCAATGTTCAGTGGGTTGATCTAATTGGGATAGAACTTTAACGTGAAGTTGTGTTGTATCAATGAGAGTTCGCAAACTAGTGACATCATTGTGCTGTGACGCAGGTAAGTTAAATAGAGCCTTCATATGGCGTTGAATATGTAACCGTGAATTACCGTATCTTTCTTTCAACAAGTTAAAGGTAATGGGGTAGTTTTCGGCACTTAATGGGAGTGCTTCAACTAACTGCAGAGCTTGACCTCGGAGGATAGATCTCAAATAATGAAACTTGTAGATGACTTGTTTGTCTTCATTGTCATGAACAAGAGAACAAAATAGTTCATAGAAAGAATCCCAAGTAGATTCGTCTCCAGAGAAGTCGGGTAAATCAATCTTAGGTAGGATTGGTTTGGGCTTGTCAGTGCCCTCACGAAAAGAGGTTTGTTGTTCGTGAAGGGAAACAAGAACAGAACCGTCTTTTTTCTGTTCTCCTTCGAGTTGGCGTATTATTTTAAAAACAGAACCTATACCTTCGTAATATTGATTTTCTACTTCGACTCGATCATCAGTTTGATTGAGCATACAAGTTTCGATTTCAGTTTGGACGTTACAATAATTTTCATATGGACGTTCAAAATCCTTTACGCGATGTTTTAACAAATCTAATTAAGCTTCTGAGAGATCTAGCTCTTTGATGTATTTTCTAAATCGGGTAATTTGCCCTTTATAGGATGCTCGTTTAGAAGTAAGTTTCTCAGCCTTATCCTTTTCTGTAGGAGCCATAACAAAATAGGTAAATTAATGTATAACTTACGAAACTGTGGAACCTTGGAAATGCTGTCAGACTGGCAGCAGCAAATAAGTTGAAAGAAAGGGACACACCAAAGGACACAGGAGCGACCTCTTTCTCCTTCACAGGCTTTGCACGGTGAAGCTATAGCTGAAAAATTCAAAGAAGATATTAATGATTTGCAAAATATTGTCAAATAACCCTTGACAAATAAAGCCTGATAAGTAAAAATGACATAAATGGACTCTCCCGGGTTTCTGGGACCAAATTTTGGGTAGATTATTAGCTTGGGAATAACCTAACCCCCAAGGGAAGATGATGAAGAAAAAGAAGTGGGTTTCGGACTGGAGAAAAAGGATGGAGAAATAGGACGAGAGTCCAACAGAAGTTATAATTTTAACTTTAAGTATACTCAAAGGCAGCTGCCACTGCAAATCCGCTTTCCGATACCTAAAGTGGGTAGGGACCTGGGCGAAGCTAATAGGAAACGCAGCTGGAACTTGGACTATTCGCAAAAAAGCAGCTATAGCGTATTACCTCTCAAGCATAAATATACCTACTATGGGGAAGGGTGGTGGTCTGGCAAGACAAAGAGTAACAGATTTATTGTGTATCTGTTCAAAGGAGTTTGTTTCTAAACAAGTATTTTGAAGAGTACAAAAAATTTGAATCAGCCTTGATATTTGAGTTCTTGAAATTGTAGAATTTCTAAAGAGCGACCGAATGCTTCCAAGAAGGATAGGGATAAAGCAATTATACCCTTGGGAATAATTTTGGTAAGAGTACCAATAGTTGCATTTGGAAATGACTAAGCTTTTACCCAGCAAGGCGCTGACTAAAAGTTTAGACAATGAGAAACAATAAAATTTTGAAAAACCAACCATAAGTGGTAGAGAGAATCTCCACAAGCAGGAAGCTGGCGTAGCGAGCTATGCTTGCCTTACTGGCCAGTTAGAATTAGCTATCAAAGCTAAGAGAGACTTTAATAAGTTTATAACTAAGAGTTCTTGCTCAAATGCAACAAGTAGTGAAAACCTTATCAATGGATTTATTTTTATTAAAGAGGGCATAAACCTAGGAAGAGTCAGGGAAGACAGGATCTTGCCTAACCGTTATGTTTGAGAAATGATAAATCTAAAGAACAAATCTTAATTTATTTAACAATGTAAAAAGAAGTAGTTTATGTAACAAATATATAATTTTACAAACAATTGGGGTCGCAGTCCTCCGAAAGCATCTAAAGCTTGCGCCAGGCAATTGACAATTCTTTTGGTTTTAAACCTTTTATATGCTTTAAAATCTTCGTAAGATTTTGAAATAGCTAAGATTAATAAATAGAAAATTTTAAGATAATTAACGTAATTAAGGTTAAACAATAAATCAAGTACAAGGTGTGTACTTTAAGGATTTCTAGATAGGTATCTTAGAAATATGAACAAATAACAACTTCGAAAGTAACAACAAAAAACAGGAAGAAATGAAATAGAAGTTTCTATAACTTCTTGTATTAATACAGAACTACTTTTGGCGATAATACAAATAGGGCAGGTCACTTATTGTGAATCCTGAAGAGAAAAATGAAAGGAAGTTTCAAGAACTCCTATGTTTAAGTAGGGATCACGAGAAAAATAGGGCAAATTTACCTTTCGTGAAACCTAGAGATAACTCACTTTTGAGTAGAAAGAACTGGATTCCCTCATTATAAGGGAGAAACAATATACTTTAAGGCGTGTACTAGACACGAAGTTTACAGACATTAATTCGTTATACGTGGAGCAAGTAAGGGAGGGCACTTATTGAGAGTGACACTTCATTGAAAAAAGACCTAAAGTAACAATTTTATTATTCTAGTTTGTTAGTAAATGGTTTGGGAAAGATCAAACGGGATTGTGGAAGAGTGTACTCGGACGAGCGCGACGCGGATGAAGAGTTGAACAGGCACTGTTATCACTATAGTCTGTTGATATAGTTGAAAGCTCACTGTACCAGCACAAAAAGTTTATTGAAAGAAAAGTTATTGCAGTTATGTTAAAGTTGAGTTTTGGCTTGAGAGAAGTATGAGTTGTAGTTTCTATGGGCGGCAGTTAAATACGGCAGAAAATTTCCCACGTAGGAAGACAGTTTATGTGGATTAGAAGTTTATCCCACATAAGTTTCTCAGCGAAGAAAGTATTCCCATATCAAGTGGAAAATACATGTCAGTATAACTGGTCGACAGAGTGTAGGTTCTGGAAGGTTCCAGAGCAATGATGACTTGTTTAAATTGGGTAGAGAATCCCTCGGCGGAAAACTAGATTATATAGACAGTGGGTATTTTAGAAATATCCCTCGGTGTGAGATAGCATCTCAGAAAATCTTTCATTTTGAAAGTTAGACTTGATAGTTCGAGTTTGATCAAGAAGATCTCTTGAAAGCAGTTATTTGATCACATACAGCAATTTTCACTGTCTATAAAATCCAAATAAAAGCATTGAGCCTTTTAAAAGCGATGAGAATGTGGTTAAAACATGAAGTCTGTACTTATCTTTGCTTCATGAAGAAGGCGATGTTGCTGTTGACGGTTGATTCTAAAACTCGAACATGGCGTCGAATTTAAAAGTTTGCCTCTAGAGTAGAGGAGGCGAGCTTTAGTTAAGCTCCAACTGACTGGTTTGACTTCTGACGCTCAAGTGAGGCCAGTTCAACGGAGCGCGGAGAGACCAGGGAAGGGAAAAGAGTGGGGGTAGGAGACAAAAGGAATACATATAAGAATAGCCACCATAACAGAAGTAAATTTTCTTGATGAAATGGTCTTCAAAGAGTTGATAGCAGGCGTCACTAGCGCAGCCTGGTGGGTGAAAAAGTAGATGAAGTTCTCTTGATCACGGAGATGATAGCTGGCGATAGCGACGAGATCTGGTGGCTAGATTGGTAAGGAAGTCCTCTTGTGCAGGGAAAAATTGAGGAACTTCAGAGATTCGCTGCTAGATGACGCTAGGTGGGTCATGGAATATATATATCTAGAACAGACTTACAGGTAGTGTAAGGAACATATACCAACAAAGAGAAATCAGGAGATCACTGTTGGTGTTTGCGAAAAAAGGAAGGGATGAACTAAAGCAAAGAGAAGCAAAAGCTTACTCTGTCTTAACGTGTATTCCAAATAATACACCAGTGGGTATCGAACCCACATCTTCTCAGTCACAGACTTCTCTTGCTCACACTCTCCACGACTTGCAAGGGAATGGCATGACCGTAATGTGGATTGGTGGGATGAGGCATGGCGCATTGGGTGGAGGGTTATGCCCGTTTCCGATATCCGATGCCAGTTTCTGTTTAACACCCCACCCGAAGCCTGAGATCCCTGAAATGCATCGTCATTAATGCGGAACATGAAATGTACTGCTACGGTAGGGAATACGTATGAGTCGGGTAGAATGATTACATAGGCATGCAATATGTTAATGTAAGCACCTATTAGGCCTGTTTGCCGTCTCTTGATGAATTCAGTACATTAGCATTTGTCTGTTGGCCCAGGCTAGAGTAAAATGTGGCTCTTCACCGATGTCTCAGTCTCACTCATAGCTGCGATTATATGGAAGCGACTGAGGTATGGGTGGTGCTTAGTAATGACATCAGGGCGCATTCAGTGCCTGTGGATGCTGTGAAAGGTTCTACTCATAGGGTTAGTACTGCAGTTCTGACTCAGTGAGGAAAGCAATGGCAAACGACCTCACTCTCCTCTTGCCTAGTACGCCTCAATATAGCGCTGCCTTGGGTTTTTGTGGAAATCTACCCACATAACCTAACGGCGGTGCTTTTTGAGGATCCAACCAGCCTGCGGGCTGAATACCTAACAGACAAGTACCTATTGAGGATGGGTTTGCGCAGTCACGAGATCCACAGTGCTGCACAACAACAGCTGGGAAACACACACGACATGTATGCGCTGTGAGACTGAAACTCAGACAGACTGTTGTTACCCCGTAGGAAGTGTTCTATTGCGAATTTTATGGCCGTTATGTTGCAGCGGTTTCCTGACATCGGTAATCCAACCACTTCAAGCCGTGCAGAGAAGAAGGTGGCACATAATATTGTAACACTTCTTCAACGGCACGCGAATAATAGTGAATGTGAAAGAAGACAACGTATGGGAAGCTGATACCGAGTATGATGATGTCATGACCTATGATGGCAACCCAATCAATCCGTCTGTGGAACAAGCATTGCCTGATCAGTGGTGAAAACCTTAGGATATGCGAGCTGCCCTGAACTATTACCGCCCATCACACGCATCACATATCATGGCCAAACAACTCATTATCGAGTGGTTACAGGAATGTGTGCCCCATGCCTATATCCCTGATCGCCTGCTACTATTAGTAGACTCATGGACAAGCTTTCGGGATCACGATAGAATCCAACGACTTGTGCCCAATGACAAGCGCCTCATCATCTGCAACATACCAGTTGGCGCTACATCAACAGTCAGCCCCTTGATGTCCCCTTTTTTCGTGTGGTGAAGAACTTCATCACTCGGATACACTGTTATGTCATGGCGTGTTCGATTGAATTCGTCATCCATCAACGTAACAACACCCTACGTGTTCTTGAAGTTATGTGGAATTAATTCTGCAATCCAATATTCAAACTATCCTTCAATACTCATGGATCAAGAGTGGTTATATTGTCGGCGACAGCGTGGACTTTCAGGCACCTGTTGACGTGCGATTCCCAACTGATATTGTGCGGGACTGTGGAACTCGCGACTACGTACACCCATCATTAATGGGCGGGCATCAATTCCACTCGGGTACCTGTGTCAGGTAGCCAGGGTTACCACAATTCCACTCGACACTCCTGGTAGTCACCATAGAGTCCCTCAACTCCACTCGGTCGCGGTCTCTATATCCTTATGCATTCTTAGAACGACACAAGTCTTCCATGCTCACTTCTACCATTGATTATAATCAATGCTTCTAATAAAACTAATATAAATTCTAATAATGATAACAAATTAAGTATAACTTCTCCAAATAACCTACCGTGGTCAATTATATTTCAGCAGTACAATAACCACTGCTTCAGTGTTTACATTTTTAAGTTTACTAAAATAAGTGGAACAGCTTGTAAACTGATAAGAACAGAAGAGAAGATTGCTTAGAAACAGTGGTGTGCAGACGTTATCTTAAATCCGAATAGCTGTTACGGTAAACAAGCTCTATAAGAGTTAGAATTCATAACTAATTTGTTGTGTGGGAATGCAGCAGATTTTTCCGTTCTAGGCTGGAAAACAGTATTTTCAGCATCCGCAGCTGACATCGAAAGTGTTTTTAGGTAAAAATTATACACCTATTGTTATCCAAATTTAATTTTATAATGTCTGACTAGATTAAAAAACATCCAGACATTTAATTATGCACATGTTAAAAACAATGCATAACATTTTTAGGGAAAAAAATAGATTTATTTAAAAGAATATCATGATTAATTTTAAATCACTTCGCTCATTCGCTGCAGAAGGTGTTTGACCTGACCCTTGGTATGAGAGCACAGAGGGTTATGACATTTGTTTACGTAATCGGGGATAACCCCTTTGCCGACCCCTTGCCAAAGCCTGAGCGGAGTTATTTTTGGGTCCCTTGGAGGAACGATTGGAATTAAGGAAAATTGAGGGAATTTGATGTTCGACCTCATTAATTTGTTGCTCATATTGCAATACATGTTTTTGTTTCACATATTTTATCGTCAATAGGCACTTACATTAACATATTTCATGCCTATGTAATCATTCTACCCGACTCCTACGTGTTACGTACCATAGCAGTAGATTTCATGTTCCGCCTATATGACGATGCATTTCGGGAATCTCTGGCGTCGGATGGGGTGTTTAACAGAAATGGACATCGGACATCGGAAACGGGCATCACTCTCCACCTAATGCGTCATGTATCATCCCACAACTCCACATTACGGTCATGCCATTCCCTTGTAAGAAGGCTCCCGAAAGTTTCCATTGGGAGATCTTTGAGGGTGCTCCTTCAGCCCCCTACATTCCACTACGAAAATATTCATCCTCGGATAGCTGGAAAACCTTAAAAAGTGCCATTTGAATAGAGCTCATGAGGCAATGGAGGTGGGGGAATGAGTAGCTCAAACAACAATCCTTAAAGATGGTGTATTGGCTTTCACGGCCAGTGAATTAAAACTCATCAATTCTTCTAGGTTTGTGTCTTGTGTGGGGTTTCACCTAGGACACCAAGCTGGCTCATCAGCGGGCTCTTGGTATCCCCGCCCGGACCCCCACAGGAGTAGTGAACTGCGCGCTACCTCCCTTTATATGAAGTGCAACTGCACCACTTTACTGCGAGAACTAAAAGCTCAAGCAGCCTTAACCTCCCTATGAAGGCTTCCAAAATGATGGTATAGCCTATTGGCTTTCACGGCTAGTGAATTAAAACTCAAACCTAGAAGAATTGCTGAGTTTTAACAATCCTTAAGTTTCATCCTGGATGATATCCAATAACCGGCCGCTCGTGCCTTGCTGATATCAGGAGAGCCTGGGTTCGAACTTCACCTCTGCCATCCAGAAAATGGTTTTCAGTGGTTTCCCATTTTCACCCCCAGGCAAACGCTGGGACAGTTCCTTTCCGGTCCACGGCCGACTTCCTTCCCTCTCCCTTACCTTACCATTCCTTCATCAGACCCAAGTTAGCGGTCGCCTGAGCGATTGGCCTGTCACCGTCCTGAGTTGCATCTGCTGACAAAGTGTGTCCAGCTCCAAGACACTGTCTTTGTGGTGGTAGAGGAATGATCCTCCGCAGAGTCCGTGGGTAAAGTTGAGCTTGGAATATAAGCGATTAAAAAGAATGATACCAGATAAGAACTAGACCGGTCGAGGAGCCTCTTCCTATATAACAAGGGTATAATCTGTACATATGTGAAATTATCTTTCAGTCTGTACATTTAGGATTGTCGGCTAATACTTCATACTTATCCCGGACTAAGTGTAGGGATTCAATGATCAGTTATATCCTGAGTTGAATATTTTCTGTTTGTCTATTTGTTAAGGGTTGACGTTGAAACTACTGGATTGTGTGCCAAACAGTTGATATTTAACAAGAAGGTATTCACAGAATGAAACCTAAGGAGCTTACAACTTATTTGTGCAATAAGCATAATCATTAAATCATTTGTCGCTTTATTTCGAACAATTGGTGTCATTTAGAAAATGTTTAGAACAAAAGTAATTGGAAATGTAAATATGAACATATTCAGTCAATACTACAGCATCTCTACAAAGAATAAAACAGAGTTCCCGATTATTGGATGTAACGGGTAATCTCGAGAACCACTGAATGGATTTTGATGCGGTTTTCACCATTCTGTAAAGGATTTCTCGAGGAAGGTGTCTGTACAAAAGCATCCATTTATGGCCAAAGGAAGCTGAGCAGTAACGATTTCAGTGAATCGAGTCGAAGAAAAATCTGTCGTCCACGCGCCTTTTATGGTTACGCTGGGTAAACCGTTAAATCTAACTTATCTATACTGTATACTATGAGTGTAAGAATTGCTCAGCATGAATAGTGCGAGACAGCATATCTTTATCTATAATACATCGCCCACTATAAGTCTCTTTACGTCTTCATTTCTTCCAACAATCTCCATACAATGGAAATTTAATAACTAGCTTCGGAGCGAGTTTACGAGCTAGCGAGCGAGCCTATCACCCTAGTTTCGGCCAGAATCAAACTGTCGAGTCGTGTCGAGTTAAAACTTCAGAGAAGAGTATAACTTATGTGTTTGGAGTTTCGCTGTTCACCTCGGCTTTTCTGAATTGCGTCTGGCTGCTTTTATACCTGTTTCTGATATAACTTCAAACAAAATGTCATTATCATGAACCTATCACTCAATGCAGCAATGCTTTATACAGTTAACAGCGCTTGGTGAAATCGACTCACTGCCTGATGAGTAGTTCAGTCCTTCGTTAGAGTAGGCCTACTTCAGGATTGGGAACACTGGGTGTACCTTAGTGGCAGTGGTGAACGATTTAACGCGCACGGCTGGCATGTAATTCATACCAAGAGACTCAGAACAAAGTTCCAAAATGATTTACTATATGAAGTGTTGCAACTTCGTAACAGACTGCCCGTTGATTTAAGATTTAGACGTATATGTTCCCTAGATACTGTATATGCTGGAGAGGAGGTACCACCATTTTAAAACCTTTATATAGATCTAACCAACTTCTGAATCAATAAACAGTACCTGAATCGAACGTGATTTATTGCTGATTTTATAATTCGGGTTAAAATGGAACTGCTAGAGCAATGGCTTGAAACAGACCATATCAGTTACTATATGTTGAAATGCAGTGCAAACCAACCGGCCAGTTTTGTAAACTGAGGAAGTGTTTCAGGCGGAAGCGACGAGCTGGGAACATTTGTCTCAATTTGGTCAGCCAGACCACCGAGACAGCATACACATGGCGTAGCAGTATGTGGCCGGATCTTTGTTTCCACATCTGATTCTAAAAGGACTTTAAAGCATTGTGTATTTCCATTGGATCCTCTGTGTGAATGGAATAGTAAGTGGGCACGGCGTGGTAGCGGCTGGCGCCGAGCTGTGAAGCTACTATCGCGTCTCACTTCTAGCTCCTGTCTTTTATTCGCTGCCATAACGGCGACTATATATTTGCCACAATATTCTACGATGAAGAATATTTTGCATACTTATTCTGAATCTTAAAACGGAAGGGGGCATGGTAATGAATTACTCCTACTTATCTTTCACGCTTGTGATCTGTGTTCGAGTTGCGGTAACGGTGGTGTTGGATTTTTGTCGGAAAATATTATTTCGTTAATAGCATCACTGAGTGTTACACCACCAGTCAAATCTAGGCATGAGATAATATGCTTTCAATGTAGTGAACCCCAGGGCCTACGGGTGTTGAAACAAGTGACAGTTGGGAAATATATAAATAAATGAATAAATGAATAAATACATGAATTAATGAATAATTAATTAAATAAATGAATGAATGAATAAATACATGAATTAATGAATAATTAAATAAAGAAATGAATGAATGAATGAAAAATTAAATAAATCAATGAATAAGTCAACGAATGAATAATGAAATAAATAAATAAATGCATAAATAAATGAATGACTAAATGAATAAATGGATAGTTAAAATGTAAATGAATAAATGAATGAATTAATAAATAAAGGAATGACTGAATAATTGAATAAATAAATAAATGCATAATTAAATAAAGAAATGAATAAATGAACGAATAAACCAATGCATAAACGAATGGATGAATGAAGAAATCAATGAATTAATAATTAAAGAAATGAATAAATAAATAAATAAATAAATGTATAAATAAATGAAAGCATAATTAGATGAATATATATATGATTCAATGGATAAAGGAATAAACTGATAATTAAATAAATGAATGAATGAGTAACTGAATACATGGATAATTAAATAAATGAATGAATGAATGAATAAATGAATGAATGAATAAATAAATAAATAAATGGAATAAATGTATGAATAAACAATTACATAAATAAATGAATGAATAAAATAAACACATAAATGAATGAATAAAGGAAAAAATTAATGAGTGAATGAATGAATATATATTTAAATATAATTAATTAATTAATTGAATAAATAATTGGATAAATTAAATAAATAAAACTAATTAATTACATTAAATAAATTATTAAATAATTCCTACAACAATCATAAACTGCTCCTAGATTTAAAG
The DNA here is from genome assembly GCA_946902985.2 of Meconema thalassinum. Taxonomy (NCBI): domain Eukaryota; kingdom Metazoa; phylum Arthropoda; class Insecta; order Orthoptera; family Tettigoniidae; genus Meconema; species Meconema thalassinum. Next base: position 1,118,692,170 of record OX336389.2, on the reverse strand, counting down.
CTGCACTGGGTGATTGTGACTCCCCAAGGACCTGGGCAGTGGACGGGACTAGCGACAATGACAATGTGTGGCGTGTTCTGGGGGGTGCGTGCCGTCCCTGGCACGACTCGCGGCTGCTCATCTTCCTGCCTTCCCTGATCGATCTGTACTCGACTCCCGCAACGAAACCTAAACCTCTTTGTGCACCAATAGGGCCAAGAGTAATGGATGTTTGGCATGCACCGAACTGATGACCCTAGCGCATTCCTTTCACACTTTATCTCTTAAGGTATTATGAATATCAGCGCGTGAACAGCCCGTACTGACACTTTCTACCGTCTTCACCTTGCACCCTGTAAACCGATAAAAGTGTGATTGTATTATTATTATTGATATTATAATTATCATCATCATTATTTTTATTACTATTATTATTATGATTCGTCTCCCTACATCGTGTAGTAGCTAGACCGACCTTGCCGTATGGAAGTGAGAGGTGGGTAGAATCAAAATATCTCTTACTCGTCATACATAAGCTGGAAGTAACTGTCAAGGGGCTACCACGAATGATTGCTGGGGCAAATAGATGGGAGCAATGGCAGGAGGGCACTCGTAATGATGAAACAAATAATAACAACTTTATTTCAGAATTTCACAACGCCACCATATTGAGGTTATGAAAACAATTGAATTAGATTGGCTACAAGTAGATTAAATCTTGTGAAACCATTAACTGTACCAAGTTTCACTGCGCTCAGATTATTAACTTACCTGTATATCGCTGGAAAATGCCATATATATACTTAAACTTCGCTTGGCCATCATGTTGGTTTTGTACACAATAGGATTTTCAAAGCCACGTAGGTGAACCTATGGTAGTATCCTCTATTACCGTACAAAATTTCTGGGTGATATTGGTAACAGTTTCGAAGATATGGAATGTCAGTGAACTAATTCGGGCGGCCGCCATCTTGGATTGATGAAACGTTTTAAAATTTGTAAGGCACGGTCGAAGTCGGACGAGGTGTTAGTGATGTCCTTACCGAGTTTCATTGAAATCGCTCCACCCAGTTAAATTTTATTAGGGGGGCACACTCATACACAGATCACACACACGGACAAAAGGTGATCATATAAGCCTATCTTTTCATAAGATGAAGATAGACTTAAAATTATTTCCAACATGATTGTGTAAGCCACTTCTGTATTTGTGCCTTTAGCCTTGTTTTGTTCCCCGTTGAGATTGGTGTACTCCAAAGTAAATTGTAATGGAATTTTTTGCTTTCTCTCCTGAACCTTATCGACCTGTGATAGTAAAGATGATAATGCATTAGTCTTAAAACATAAATTCTTTCTTCCTTTTAAAGATAGTGTAATTTTTGGCTTACGAGCTTTGGGATATTCACTGACGATAGTAATGCAATTTGACTATTTAAATAAAATGTAAACACTGCCGCAGTCATTAGCCTGAATAAAACGTTTCACCCAAACGTATTTAACAGTTCTTGCATGATGGAGTAACAGAAAACAGAATATGACAGTTTGTTAGATTCGTGTAAAGTACACAGACGCAAGAAATCAAGTAGACTGAGACGTGAGTGGTTTACTGTGCTCGTCTTTCTGTAGATGGGATCTAATAGACTCCTTGCTTGGTCTTATAACGTGTGTTATCAGGGCGTGAACCTTGCACATTTGTATGGTATTGAAGGGTATATACAGAGTAACAGTATATATTATCACATGATGGATCGCTATGCGGTGAGCCTCATGATGGCCTATCAGTAATACGTGCTCGGGGACGTATTATTAAGCTCACGTCTTGGCTTCTATGATCTACACCCCAAATAAGGTGGCTCGATAAGGAGCCATGCTCCAGCGCTGAAGAGGTAAGACGAGGGACATAGTTCTGTCATCGATCATAATTACTGAACATCTCACCGGGAGGTGACAGGGGAGACGGAACGGCAGGGGGAGGGGGTACCTTCTTGTGACCAGACAGACTTCTCTATGGTTATGGCCAGGTAAAAGTTAGGCCCGTACGTAATGTGAAAAAATAAAGCTTTGTCAAAACTCCCCTTATAAAGCTAGACGATTGATCATGCGCGAGTTAAGCTTAGGACAGAAGTAGTCGTCAATACAATACGTTTTGTAACAATTACCTGTCCTAAGGTTTCCACATTCATTTTGTTGTTCGTTATTGTTTCATTTGAGGGGCTTGGACATCGTGCTCATTTAACCCCGCGTATTTGTGTGTGTGTAGAATCTGGCTGATAACCTACTTTATTGTGGTGTCTGTAGTAGTGTGTGTATTTACTCGTATTATTATTTGGAGATGGCCGTGGCTTTCAGTTAGGAGCCATACCACCATTTGTCCGGAGTAGAAGTGAGGAAACCACGGAAAACTACTTCCAGGATGGCTGAGTTGGGAATTGAATCCACCTCTTCCCCGTTTTGCCTCGCAAGGCTGAGTGTACCCCATTCCGAACCTGAAACCAGAATTATATTTCTTAACCGACCCGAGAATCGAACTCGGACCTTCAGGATGGCAGCTAAGAATGCTAGCCGCTACACCACGAGGTGGACATATTTATTTTCGATACGATCTTGCGGCATTCTTGGCTGGCACGTCTGAACTTCCCGGTTCGGTTCTCATTTGCCAAGTGTTTAAAAGTCTTCGTTTGGTTTAGTACGGGTCGACCAGCCCCGTGATGCCAAATGGAGAATCAAAGGAGGAGGAGGAGCAGATAGTAGCTGACCACTCTATCGCACGTAAAATACGGTTCAGGTTGCCTGTTCAGTGATCCTCATCTACGATCTTTGCGGATATTGCACTCATATATTTTCTTTGACATCTCTTGGAACACTATCATTTGTCAAATATGACTATTGTAGTTCTCGTTTCATTTACAAGATCTGGGTCGTCATTGTCATCAGCTCCATGTACCTACAGAATCTGGCTGATACTTGTGTTGTAGTGAGGAAAGTATTAGTTTGTCTAATTTATTGTAACAGTGATTAATGAGTTTCGAGATGGTAACCACGAAAAACGATTTACTTCTAGGATGGCCGAGAGTAGAATTTGAATTCAAATCCCTTTTCAGTTAATCTGTAGAGTTTAAGTGCACCCCGTTCTAAACTTTATAGGCCTACTAGGATGTGAGCTTCATATTAAGTTGTTGTTGTTGTTGTTTTAAGGGACTTAACATCTAGGTTATCGGTCCACTTCATGTTAAAGATAAGCGGCAATCCAAGACAGTGATTCTTTGGAAGGAGGAGCGAATTTGCGTCAATTTACTGTTATTTATTATTATTATCATTGTGAATAATAATATTTTTTTTTATTCGTTCATCTTCCCAGCTTGGCTTTACCGGCGACCATGAGAGGGATCATTCCTCTACCGTCGCAAAGACGGTGTCTGGGAGCAGAACTCATTATGTCAGCAGATATAACTGGGGATGGTGATAGGCTGATAGATCACCCAGGAGACTGCTAACTTTGGTCTAATTAGGGAAGAGATCTTGGAAGGAAGTCGGCAGTTGAACTGATGGAAGTAACCGTCTCGGCATTTGCCTGGTGGTAAAAATAGGAAACCACGAAAACGATTTTTAGGACGGTCGTGGTGGGATACGAACCCACGCTATTCTGATGCCAGAGAGGCACGAGGTAGCGTGTTAGCTCTCTTGGCCACCGTGGCCGGTTATACAGGGTGTCTCAAAAATGTACTAACACTTTGAATGACTGTAAAATGAATATTTATGAACATAATGACACGTTTAATGGCTTCAATTATAGAAGAGACATGTAATTAAAGACTCATGTTCGCAAATGTTCAAATTGATCACCGTCAGTGTTCAGGAGTTCGACAAGCCACCACCAACGCACCGAACCATTGCTCGCATCAGAGATAAATTTGAAGCAGATGGAACCGTTCACAACGTCAACAAGAAACGTTCCGGACGACCACGGACATTCACCAGTCCTAGAAAAGAAGAACAGGTGCAGGAAGCCCTCACTTGATCCCCACCGAAATCACTACGACAAACGGCACGAGAGACACACATCTCAAAAGATAGCGTCCATCGCATCATGAAGCGTCTGCGCTAGAAATCCTACATTCCAACACGAAATTGGAAATCGGCAGACAATGTCACGAAATTCCAAATTAACTTTGTCGTAACGTTTGCGAATCCATTGCTTCGCTTTATCAGCTTTGTCTGAACACTGACGGTCATCAATTTGAACATTTGCGAACATGAGTCTTTAATTACATGTTTCGTCTATAATTGCAGCCCTTAAACTTGTCTCTATGTTCATAAATAATCATTTTATAGTCATTCAAAATGCTAGTACATTTTTTGAGACACCCTGTATATTTATTCATTCACTCTTAAATTAAACCAAATTTTAAAATATGTTAACTTGAGGGTTTAACGGTGTGGAGAAATCATTACCGATGCCTGCTATATTGGGCCGCAGTGTGATGTATAGAAGTGGGGGGCGTCAGTTTCCTGATGCTGATGCAATATGACACGAGCTCTTTGGGGGCTCAGTCAGCCGGCAACCAAAGAAAATATTTTCCCATCTTTCACAATATCTCGCCATTTCTAGTCGTGTTTTGGCAGGCCAATGAATAAGCAGTATCAATAAACCGTCGCACTTGACCGCGGCGATTCAATGGGCTTGCTGTCGCTTCAGGCACTAAAGCCTCGCAGGACGACCGCGGTCAACGCGCGCGTTAGGCGCGGTGTCGCCAGCGTTTCTTGAAACAACACGAGTGCATTTAAAAACATGGAACTGAATAAATGAATAAGAGTTCATTTACCGTAGCTTTTGGGTCCCATGGCGTAGCCGTGATCGTCAAATCGTGCATCACGGCCACGAGGGCAGCTGCAACAAGCCCTGAGATTGTAGGTTCGAATCCCGGCGCTCACAGCAGCTATTTTGAGTGTGGGTTTTCCCTGGGTTGTTCCACACTCCCTCCAGGCAAATGCAGGGACAATATCTTATTTCAAGTCCGGGGGCACCTACCTCATTCCTGTCCCTAATAGAGCTACACTCACTACTACAGTCATCACATCAATACAGGTTGACAAATTCAACTTACACCCAACTGCAAGACCAAAATGTCCCACGTCCCTAACATGACTTAATAACAACAACAATAACGAATTTGTTACACATTTTCACTGTTTAATCTTAGGCATGCTATTACACTACACGAAGGATAAGTTGCCAAAGTATTTCATGCTTCGGTCCTGCCAATAAGCTATTTAGCAGGCCTATAGGATATAACAAGACTTAGAAAAGGCTTTTGATAACGTTGATTGGAGTAAGTTGTTTAACAATTTTGAAAACGATTGGAATAAAGTACAGGGATAGGAGGGTGCTCTACAATCTATACAAAAACCCGACAGCAGTTATTCGAGCGGAAGCACATGAGGGAGAAGATGTTATTCAGAAAAATGTAAGGCAAGGCTGCAACTCATCGCCCATACTTTTCAATCTATACAATGAACAAGCAATGAAGGAAATTGTAGGAAAATTCAAAGTAGGAGTAAAGATTTAAGGAGAAATAATTTCAACTCGGAGATTTGCTGATTACATCGTCTTCTTAGCTGACATACCAGAGGATTTGAATGAGTTTTTGAATGGTAGGCCTATGGATTCTGCCTTCAGGAAAGAATTCATTTTGAAAATAAAAAGAATTAATAAATGTAAAACAAGAACATGTAGAACAAGAAATCAAAAACCCCTATGGATGTCGAATTGGCAGGCGAAAAGCTAAAGGAAGTAGGAGACTTCTGTTACTTAGGAAGCAAAATATCCAGTGATGGACGAAGCAAAGAGGATATAAAAAGTAGGTTAGCACAGGCAAGGAAAGCATTTCTTCAGAAAAGGAATCTGTTGACATCGATTATAGACTTAGTTATTAGGAAGCCATTTTTGAAAGCCTTTGTCTGAATCGTGGCACTCTATGGAAGTGAAACTTGGACTGTTGGAGCAGCAGAAAAGAGGAGAATTGTAGCGTTTGGAATGTGGTGTAACAGGAGAATGATGATCAGATGGGTAGATAGGGTATCAAATGAAGAGGTATTAAGACGATTGGGAGAGAAAAGATGTTTGAGGCGACTGCTAATGAAGAGAAGAGATAGGTTGGTAGGACACATACTAAGACACCCAGGAATTGCTAACTTAGTTATGGAAGGAAGGGTCGAGGATAAGAACTGTAGGGGTAGACCAAGGTTAGAATATGTTAAACAGATTGCCTCGGATGTAGGGTGTGGTAGCTATGTAGAGATGAAACGATTAGCTCAGGACATGAAAGCCTGCAGAGCTGCATCAATCCAATCAAAGGACTGAAGACTCAAACAACACATAACAAGTAGTTCCGTGAAGAATTAATACAGCCCATTTTCACATATTCTACTGGACCTTTCCACCTCAAAGCTTTCTCTTCAGTTAAATATGTAGATTATCCATGTAATGGACTATAGCTTTTGCAGCCACTTAGAAATTTCAAAAGAAAATAATAACTTTCGCTATCCTAGAGCTACAATAAAGAATAGCAACAATGCTGGGATGGTACCTTCTGTCATGCCACGGCCGCTTCCATCCACATCCCTGCCCAAAGTAAAAGACCACTAACTCTATAGATTCTAGAAGATAGACGGGCGTAATATTAAACTTAATAGTGAATCATTCAGAATGTAATTGTGCAATTAAACAAAACTTAGTAAGTAAGAAAGAAGCAGCATATAGTCTAAGGGACCTTGCTGAAATAAGCCTTAAGAATACCACAATGAATTCAACGTGAGAAGGCCTACTTGAAAATGCAGAATATGATAACGATGACTCAAAGTATTTTTAAGATACAACAACGAAGTTGTTCCAAGTCACAAAAATGGAGGAAAAAAAGACTTTCAGGGAAGTTATTGATGTTGAAATATATTTCTAGAGTATATTACATGGCCCATTATTGAGAAAAACTATGTTTCTACCCACAAAAGGATGACATGTCAGTTACTTTAATCAATTGTAGAAATATACCTTTAAATTAAATCTTTATTTCACTGTTTTCTTTTGTGGTAGTGTGGCCTCCTGAGAGGCCAACTGCAGGTCTTTCTAGTCAACGCCCGTAGACGACTTGCGCGCTGGGATGAGAGATGGAATGGGTGAAGATGAATGCAACTGGGCAAGGATGTGGAAAGAAGCGGCCGTGGCTTGTCAGAGGGTACCGTCCCAGCGTTTGCCTGGTGTTGAAAATGGGAAAACCTGGAAAGCCTTTTCAAGGACGGCCAATGGTAGGGCTCGAACCCACGCGTCTTCCGAGTCAGTAGAGATCTTGGCCCCATGAACTAACGCTGCACTTTAGCGAGCGTCAGTATTTTTTCACAAATTAGCCCCGGAGTGCTAATGACACCCCATACAGTCACACATGTGCACACAGTGTTCCCAATCCTGAAGTAGGCCTACTCTAACGAAGGACTGAACTATTCATCAGACAGTAAGTGAGTAGATTTCACCAAGCGCTGTTAACTGTATAAAGCATTGCTCCATTGAGTGATAGGGTCATGATAATGACATTTTGTTTGAAGTTATATCAGAAACAGGTATAAAACGACGTTTTGAAGTTCTTAAAGTGGCCTCTTTTTATGCATCCGGAAGAAATCCGAGACCCTTATTGACATTGGATTGCCTAAAGGCAGCAGGAGATTTCTGCTACTTGGGAAGCAAAGAGGATATGAAATGCAAGTTAGCACGGCTCTTCTAAAGAACATGAATCTGTTGATATCATATGTAAATTTAGGTAACATACAGTAAGATCAAGTTTGAAAACATTTGTTTGGAGTGTGGCGCTCTATGGAAGTGATATTTGGACTGTTGGTGCAGCAGAGAAGAGGAGAATAGTCGCTGTTTGCATTTGCGAAAGGCTACAAAGCCGGCAATTAATACGTTAATGTTCCTACTTCGCGAAAAAAATAATATTAAGAATTCGAGATGTCATTTATTTTTTCATAACCTTGAAAAATACCACGTGTTGGTAACTTTTTCGTAATTTGTTTGCTTTTACATTCAAGTTAAAAATTATATTTATCTACTTACTTATTATTTGTTCAAACATGCTCGATTTTAAGACACTCTTCTCTAGCCCTGTTTTAGAAAACTTTCAATCACTTCACGTCTGTTGAATTGCCCATGTGGTTCTGACAGCCATTTCTCCGCTCTCATTGGTCGCCCTCTCGCCTGGACCAATCACAGCACGTTTCGGCTCCTGACATCATCGAACCTTCCAGAAGTCCAGCTGATAGACTATATAACCAGCCGCTAGCATCCACTGCTTTATGACTTGAATCCAGTGACTTCTTCGAACTACGAAGCTCAGTCTTCAATTCATCAATGGCAAACTTGTCACACCTGTGATACTTCGTCCAGGACTTCGGAAATGGCAACTAGTCATTCTTTCTACATTTTGTGACTTGAATACTTCGACCTCCGCAAAGTACTTCATTTCATCAGTGGCAAACTTGCCACAATGGCGATTCTTCGTCCTGACCTTCAAACATGACGACTAGTCATTCTTCAAGATGTATCATGTGTTAAGTGATCACTTCAAAATTATTCTAGAAACATTGGTTCCTACATCTTGGGACTTCTTCAACATGTGGAAATTTCGGATAAGTATCTCTGCATAAAGAAGCCTTGCTTCAGTATTTTTCTTCCAGTGACATGGATAAGTATTCTTCATAATCGTCTTTGGTTAAATCATCGTTCCTTTAACGATGTTGTTGGTTCATATAAACTTCACCATGTTTGCTTGGCAAACCTAAAACTTTCTGCGTCATAACCTACGAAATTCATTATGCATCGACTGCAAGTTTATAGGTCTGGCACCTATATAAGTATTTTCTCAGATTCCACCATTGGAACTGCTGCATAATTGAGATGAGTTTAACTACGTGCTCACTGCAAGTGATTAAATCTACTAAAGTGTTACAGTGCATTTCTAAACTTCTACCTCCGTCAAGCATGTTATTAATGGTACACTTGTCTTTGTTCAAATTATGTTTTCTTAAAAATTACTTCAAGAACTAAAACAAAAACAAATAACATTTTGTTTTTCAAATTTAAACTGAATTATCACAATTTTCCTCTGGACTTCTCAGAAGTCGTGCAAACCTTTTTTGGGAGTATTTCTGCTCCACTTACTTCTGCGTCACTCATTTGAGTTAAGGCATTTAAATTGCTTCTTATTCTATATTTAACACAAGCGTTTACTTAACATTGCTTTTAATGAACCACCGACTCGAGATTCACATAGCAGCTTACCTTTGCCACTTTCCTTTTAGGAATAACGTAACGGCTTACCTTTGCCACTTTCCTTTTAGGAATAACGTAACGGCTTGCCTTTACCATATTTTGGTTAGAAACCTACTCCTATCTCACTTTTTTTTCTCTTCAACGTAATAACCCTTTTAAGGTTACGTTTGTCTGTCTATGCATTATTAAGCATGCAGATACTTCTAATGCAACTTCCTTCTCTATCTTGCTTTCTAAAGTAAGTTACCTTCCTTTAAGGTTAAATTCTTTCTACTTCAAACCGCTTGGGTTGGGTCCCCAAGGGTTTGGGCAAAGAAAGACCAGTTTCTTTAACTTTCATTCTGGAGCGTTGGTTTTGCTTTCCAGTTGGTTGGACATGGTGTCCACGCATTTTGTAGTTTTTTTTTTTTTTTTTAGTATTTTGGGCTATGCTACCAAAATGCTATCTGTACTAGTCATTATGGCTCGCTGCTGTGTTAACCTCATTCAGGTTCGTATGCCTTTTTTAAAGCAATGAAAAAACTCTTTACCATATATGTTAACCTCTATATTGTGCCCAACTCTAGGAATGGGTATTCCAAGATTCAGACACCTAGATATCAAGGGAAAGGCTACAGCCGCTTTTGAAAGTTGAGATATTTGAATATCGCGCTACATTACTTCCAGAAGGAAATGGAAAGAATATGCAGCCAAGAGCATGTCAAGTGACGTAACGAGTAATAGCAGAGGTCGAGACTATTTGTTGATTAAATAGTTAGCCATAGAGTAGAGACTTGAGACTTGGATCAGATTACTGGCACGGCCAAATGAAAGAGAATGCACTTAGTATCAAGTAAATCGGACCAGGGATACCAGAGATATGAGGATTTCTAGATTTCAGCGTGATGCAGCGTGACCCTGACCGTTTTGAATAAAAGCCGGCCGGCCCAAGCAACTTCAGCTCACTTCGAATCAAGCGCTTGCTTAGCAAGGTGCTACTACGCTGAGCCAAGGCACATGGTTGCCGGATCTACGCAGAAGTTATTTTCAAATTGTGATAGTCACAAAAGTGCTGCGCTACATGTGGAACTTAGTAAGTTTCCGGAGGAGAGAATCACTAAGGTGATTGATATTTTTCTACGGACACTGGTGAGATATTTTATTTCTACATGGACATATGCTAGACTTTGTCTAGAAAGTACTTTGTCACAGTCCAGTAATAATCATTCAATACTTGGATATTTTAGTCCAATTTAGTCAGTTTCATAATCGTAACTTGATAACCACTCCGATCTTTCAGTATATTGAAGGCCAGTCTATCACGGTGTTGTTCATTAGCCAACGAAGGGAAACTATATGTTGCTTCGCGCATGATAGATGGTGATAAGCCATGCCCAGGGAACGATCTTCAGAACAGCCGTTGATTGGTTTAGACTGTCAGTGTTTTCTTGTACTGAAACGATTACCGTGAGTTATGTTACAACTGACATATTTGAGAATAGATCACTTAGATCTGACCCCATTTAAGCGAAATGCTATGGCTTTAATAGAAGTCAACATTAAAATGGATCAGCAGTTACTTCAAACTTCAAGTAATATCTCCACTATGTCGTGTTAGACAGATTGTGGGTATATAATGGCGACCGATACAAGGATTATACGTGCTTGCCCGATAGGGCATGTATCTGGATAAATCTGGTAGAGACCAGGTTCACTACGCTTCAAGACCATCAAGAAATGTAAGCCACTTTTGACTTTATACTATGCCTAGCTAATTGGAACAAACTATTTTTTTTTTTTTGCAGATGACCAACACATTTATTTTTCTTCGTATTTAAATCTTGCAATGATTTACGCAAGACATATTAGAGTTATTCTGAGTATTTTCAGCACTCAGAACAGTTTAGGATCGATGACCGAGCAGAACGAGCATTTATTTGAATGTTTCATATTTTTGGGTAATCACGGAAAACAGCCGATGTAACTGTAAAAGTTAATAATTATTTTTGTTGAGAGATGGATATTTTATCCAGATTCGAAGAATCGAACATGTGGATTCTCACATAATGAAATAATAATTAAACACATTTAAAATAATATAAATAATAATAATAATAATTCACTAATAATAATAATAATGATTTTCATAATTTTTCTAAATAATTCTTGGATCTTATATTTTCTAATAATCACATTTATTGAGAGAGAGCCTATGAAGTAGTTTAATCATTTCTAGTTTGGAACAGGTAATTTTCCGAAGGAGAGTGGTTAGCGCAAGCCCGCATTCAACCAACATTACAGTTCTGGTTGAACAGTTAATATTTGCAATGAGTAAAGTATATTTTTCAGATAACACGGAGAGGCATGAAACGGGAAGCAAATGATATTTGTATCAATTAGGATATTTTTGTATTTATATAAAATCATGACGTAAATACACATTCGAAAGTGAAATAAAGATTATCATAAGTATGGTAAATTCACGGGTTGAACTGAATGGTAAAATAAAATAAACTTGTAAGTTTATTAATCTTCCAGTGTTGATAACAAGCAGAGGCTTGATTTATTGTATAAATTTTGGGAAGAAAATTTATGTGTGTAGAGTAGTTGAAATGCCATTCCCAGGTGCGCATGTTTAAGTCGCAGGAATGAGGAGGTTTTATTTGAGCATCAATCAAATACCAGGTTCGATGGCTCAGTGTTAAAGAAGGAGTATTGGAACTACACATTGCGTCGTATGAATGACCCGAAGGTTATTTCTTAAAAACCATCAGTTCTTATTTCAACCTTGTTTACGGATTCCATTAAGACTTTGATTTTGCTAAAACCCGGTTTTGTCATGATAGTATTTTATTCTTCTTCAGAGGAAGACCTTTGCCGTTGTTGTTGGAATATTGTGTTCTTACACAAATAATAGAATGGGCCACTGCCAATTAAAAATAATTCTATAACCACGAATAATTTGAAGGATATTTTCAATCCTAGTGCCATGTACTAAATGAATTTATTATGAAGCTACAATTCTTATTTCCGCATTCTGTCGAAGAATCGCAAGTTGTGAAGGTTACTAAAAATGGCCACAAATATAAATATTTTTCTTAATGATGATTCCAAGTGGAGAATCGAATAGTTGAATGGTCCAACAATTTATTGATCAAGTAGATGATTCAGAAATCATATATTTTGTTAGGAACTTGAAGTTCATAATCGAGTCACTTCTCGATTATGTTTAATATCAAAGGACAATTAATTTTGTTGTGCTTCGCACAATTTCTTCGATGCTATGCTCAAGGTCAAATACTTTTCAGAAGTTGTTATTAATATGTGTACATAATTTGTGTTGATTCAAAGATAATAATATTTTTTGACAATATTTTTTTTTGAAACTGGAAAAATAAGTGAAAGTTAAAAATTCTACGAACAATTATTCTACGAGTGTTAATATTATGTAAAAATTCAACCAGTGAACTAAAGCATTTCCAGTAGAGACAATTAAATTTGAACTGGATTTAATTATAAATAATGGATATAGTTTTGGAACACAGTCTACAGGACTGATAATCAGACTTGTGTTTCCAAAGATAATTGTCCAATGTGTTGGAAAATTTCTGTACATTGTGTAAATAGTAATGTGGGTCGCCACACGTGAATGATGCTGCTTTGAGCATTTTTATTTTGCAGTCAATTTTAACTTCAAAATAAAATGAGATAATTTTACATGATGTGTTATGCCCAGTTGAATCTCCTTCTATCCTTATTGTTGCATTGAGCCAAAAATCAGTAAAGCATTTTTTTCATTTGATGTCGTTTTTGCGATTAGCTTTAACCCATCTGGCGCCCCGGGATATTTTGACTCTCGTGCTGACTGATTCTTGGTAAAATGCATATGTGGTCGTGCGGACTCCGGTCTAAACGGGCACATAAAATAAGATAGAGAGAGAAATGGCTTCGAACGTGGGGCTCGAGTTTGACACGGTCAATCGCATGCCGATTTAAATTGTGATAATTTTTTTATAAATATTTTGGGAGTTGAGAGATGTCTGGTTTGGATGAATAAATTAGTAGGAAACCCAATTAGTGGGGAAAATTAAAAATTTAACTGGATTAATAAATAGAATGGGTTTGATTATTTTTGATAATGGCTTAACCATTAGGGCGTCAAGTAAATTCAGTAGTAAACGTTCGATGACTGGACATACGCATTATTAGAATCCAGGTGGAGGATATTTGAGAACTTGCATATTTTTCTTGTGATATTGTGGTAAATGTAATTCGTAAAAGTAGAGAATTTTGTTTTTCCATCACGTCGACATTAGGACAAATCTCATTTTATTAGAGTGTTCCAATTAGCTATTCATATTTCTTGTTCTAGTAATAAGCTTGTGTCTGCCAATATTGTATACCCCTAAGTTTTGAATAATAATTGAAAATTATGGAAGAGATGATGAGGATGATGAGGAGTTTGGAAGAGAGTTCCAAAGAGGCTGGACTGCGTGTAGCAACCATTATGAAAGAAAATACAGAGGCCTTGGAAAAGAAACTTAAAGAAAATTCTGATTCTTTAGAAAATAAACTTAAAGAAAATTTAAATGATAAACTTAAGGAAAATTCTGATTCTTTAGAAAGTAAACTTAAAGAAAATTCTGATTCTTTAGAAAATAAACTTAAAGAAAGTTTAAATGATAAACTTAAAGAAAATTCTGATTCTTTAGAAAATAAACTTAAAGAAAGTTTAAATGATAAACTTAAAGAAAGTTCTGATTCTTTAAAAGATAACTTGAAAGAAAATTTAAATAGTAAATTTAATTCTATGGAAAATAAATTTAAAGAGAATTCCGAAATTTTGAAAATGTCACTTGAGGGTAAAATGACTAAATTATGCGAAAAAACACATGAGCTCGAAACTTCATTAGCCACTAACGCAAGTTTAATGGACGATAAATTTCGCGATGCCGATCTAAGATCCCAAAGCTTAGCTGATAGGATAGAACATGGTCTTAGGAAAGTTGGTGAAGACATGATCAACCTAGAAGTCAGAGTGAAGAAAGAGAGCAATGAGATGGCAATTCTAGTTGTTCAACGTTTGACAGAACAATTCAAAGAACTCGTAATGGGAGAAATAAGAGAAGGTGTGATTAATGAATTACAAACTGAAATTAAAACCACAGTTATCAATGAAATTAAGGACACACTCAAGCTGGAGAACCAAGAGGGAGTCAAGGAAATTAGGGAATCTTTGTCATCCCATATTCAAGTAATTTCCAAAGATATCCAAGCAACTCAGAAGGACATATCAGATATGACAGGGTCGTTGAAAAGTCACGAGGCTGTTATGAACCAGATATCCACTGATGTCAAGGAGAACTGTAAGGAAACCGAAGCAATTAAAAAAATGGCAGAAGAAAACCATAAGGAAATTGAGGCTATGAAGACTCAAATCAAGGACGAGAAGCAGTCTGACCATCTGTTGAAAATGCCAAGTGTAAGGGGAAAAGAACAGATACAGATAAACCTAGGAGCAGCTAGAGAAACTGATAGTCAAAGACAGGAGGAGGTCAGGACAATATTTCAATCCAACCCCATAACTGTATTCAAGAATGTAGAGGATAAGCCTTCTAAATTTTCAGGGCGAGATTCTGTGACACCCGTAGAATTTTTGAGAGAAGCAGGTGATTACCTGAAAGATTCCAAGATCCCTAAGGAAAGACAGATCCGAGTGATAGGGAAATTTTTGGAAGGTCCTGCACTCCTTTGGTTTAGAGCTTTTAGATCCACTCTTACCAATTTTGAGGAGTTTTCCCGTGGGTTATTAAAGAAGTTTTGGTCCCCGGAAACCCAACAGCAAGTCAGAGCAGAATTATATTCAAAGAGATTCTCGACGTCACAGCCTACTCGATACTCTACGTATTATTCTGGACAGCTTTCTAAACTACAACATTTAGATCCGCCGATGCCAGATAATGAATTAATTACAGCATTAATACGTCAGTTTCCAGCAGACGTCCAAAGGACTTTGATCGCTGCTGACATCTATAATATGGAGCAATTTGACGAGGTATTGCAGAAACTTGATCATACGAACGCTCAATTCTTTCATCAGAAGGGAGGAAAGAATAACAACGCTGTGTACGCTGTTATGGCCGACAGTTATTCCCAAACACCTCGAGAGATTCGAGAGGGGCGAGAAGAGAAAACGCCGAGGGAAGAGCCCGATAAAAGAGGATGGAATCAGTACAATAACCGATACAGTTACAAACCTTATGCAAGACCGGATGGTGGATATCGATATAATACTCGATGGAGAAGGCCAAGGGATAATCAAGGAAGGTACCAGGAAAGAAGGTACTATGGTAGAAACAACAACTACAATAATAGAGGGAATGTGAATACTCGTCATTCCAATGAAGAGTTCAATAAGGAGACGAGGAAGAACTTAGAAGAAAGACACCAAGAAAACTTGCAGTTCTTGGAACAGAGGCCCAATGAACCAGGTCCATCGGGAATACAACAATCCCGGGGGAATGGAAACGAAAAAAAAACCAACTTCGAATTCACAGTAGAAGATAGAATTTTAAACACTTTCACTTCCAGAATTATTAAATGGCAAGCAGAGGATGATGACTTAATTCAACATAATGATGAACGGAAAGAAATGGGTACAAGAATTAGAATGCCAATCATATCATGCGAAGTATTCGGTATGCCTGTCGATACTTTAATTGATACTGGGGCTATGCTTTGTCTTGTGAGCGAGAAGCTTTATATTCTGTGGAAGCTCAAAGAGAATTTAGAGGAGATTCCAGTATCAGGAATTAAAATCCAAGGAATAATACCCAACAAAATATCTCTGTGTAAAACACAATTATACTTATGTGTTACCATTGGAGGACATGATTTCCGACATGTGTTTGTAGTAATGAAGGACATGGCTTTTGACATGATATTGGGAGCGGATTTCATTCAGAAATATCAAGCAGTGACAGACATGAAGACAGAGACGATCAGATTCAAGAATACCGAAGAGATTAACTTCCAGGGAAAAGAAGAGGAAGACATCGAGGGAGATGCTCAATGGTCTCTGATTTTTCATGAAGCTGAAGGAAGAGAAGTCTACACTGAGGAGGAGTCCCCAGAGCTAGGGAAAATTTTGGAAGAGTATCACGATATTTTTGATATTAAACCTGGTGAAATTAAAGATTTTGAATATCGTATTCGTGTAAATGATGATGCACCTTTCCATGCTAAATTGTATCCGGTAGCGGAAAAGCATCGAGAAGGGGTAAAAGTGCTTATCAAAGAGATGGAAAGCAACAATGTGATTGAAAAGTACACTACATCTTATGTCAATCCATTAGCAGTAGTGGCTAAGCAAGATGGAAGTCTGAGACTATGTTTAGACGCGTGAAATTTGAATTCAAGATTGCTGCCAGAGTATGACAGACCACCAATCATTAGGGAACTGTTAAGGAAATTCCAAGGCAAGGTCTGGTTCTCTAACATTGATCTCACTTCGTCCTACCATCACATTAGGCTTAGTGAAGATTCCAAAAAGTTTACAGGATTTATGTTTGACCAGCAGACATATGTATTCCGCCGTCTACCATTTGGAGTCAAAACATCTGGATCTGTTTCGATCAGAGCACTGGAACAAAACTTGAGTCCTGAAGTAAAAGAGATAGCAATTCGTTACATGGATGATATCCTAATTGCATCTGAGACTAAGGAGGAACATTTATTACATATTCAGATGTTATTCGCAGATTTGAGAAAAGCGAACTTTAAAGTAAACCTTCGAAAATGTCAGTTCTTTCGGAAGGAGATAAAATTTTTGGGCCACATTTTGGATGGTGAAGGATACCGTCCCAATGAGACGAAGATACAGGCGATTGCAAATTTCCCTAAACCTACTAGAGTGAAGAATGTCCGCAGTTTTCTCGGAACATGCCAATTCTTTGCAGGGCATTGTCCAAGCTTCACCAAGACGGTTGCTCCATTGCAGGAATTATTAAAGAAAGGAAACAAATGGAAGTGGAATCAAGATTGTGAACAATCATTTCAAGATGCCAAGAGGTTATTGGTAAACAGCGTGAAATTAGAGTATCCTGACTTTGCCAAGAATTTCATCATAGAATCCGATGCATCCACCGTAGGGATTGGAGCTATTCTTCTTCAAGAAGATGAAGATCACAAGAGAAGTTACCTGGCGTTCATAAGCAGGAAACTTCGTCCATCAGAAAGGAATTATTACACCACAGAGTTAGAAGCACTTGCTGTAATCTTCGCGTTGGAGTCGTGGAAGAAAATGTTAATTGGACATTCAGTAATTGTGAGGAATGATCACCACGCATTGGAGTTTATCTTGAGAACAAACTTTGCCAGTGATAGGATAACTAGATGGTCGCTTTTTATTCAGCAATTCAACCTAGTTATTGAACACACTCCTGGAAAATTGAACGTTGGAGCTGATTTATTGAGTAGAGCAGTGGAGTCTACATCTAAGTTTTTCAAGTTAACCTGACGCAGGAAGATGAGGATACCTTGAGAAGGTTAAGATTGTTGCATTTATCCCAGAGGAGAGACCGACGTTTTAGAAACATTTTTCGTTTTCTACAGGGAGACACGGATCCAAATGATGATGATTTTGTGGAAACTGAAAGAATTTCAAGAGATTTTATGATGTTAGATGGTTTAATCTACAAGTTTGCAGATACCGACCATACGAAGCTGAGAGTAGTGATACCTCCACGAATGCAAAAACCCATTATCTGGATGGCACATCGAATTGCAGGTCATGCTGGAGTAGATAAGACGGTCAACATGATACAAGAAAAATTTTCGTGGGAGCGAATGCGACAAACTCTCAGAAACACTATTCGAGAATGCGACTTATGCCAAAGGAGTAAACATAATTCTAGATTATTGAGAGAATTACCAAGGCCTATTATTCCTTCTAAGCCTTGTGAAATCTTCGCGACTGATCTTTATGGTCCTCTCCCAAAGTCTAAAAGAGGTAACCGATATATTCTGGTGACCATGGATGTTTTCAGCAAATACACCATGTTACACCCAATTCAGAAGGCAAACGCAAAATATTGTGCGAAGAGAATTAGAGACAACGTAATTCCGGAAGCAGGCAAACCGGAATTCCTTTTATCAGATCGTGGACCCCAATTTACATCCTTAGAATTTAGAACCGTCATGAATAATCTTGGGATTAGACAATTGTTTTGTTCTATCAGACATCCTGAAAGCAATCCAGCAGAACGCGTGATGGCTGAAATAGCAAAATTTTGCCGCCTCTATTGTCCAAATGAGCATTGGAAATGGATGGATGTTCTCTCATTAGCATCCGAATCCATCAACTCTACAATTCATGAGAGTACTGGACAGATTCCCATGTTGCTTCATCATGGAATTAAACCAACAAGATTATGGGATCGAATCATCTCTATTCCACCTGAGATTGAACCAAGTCGTCAGATGAGGGAAAAAAAAGGAAGCTTGTAGTTTAACGTGACCGTTAATCTTGAGATCATGAGCCACGGGACCTCCTTTTTACGTGGAATCCGAACCACAGGACATGGCATTTCACTTCGAAAATCTCACATGCATTGACCGGGAATCGAACCCGGACCGCCTTGGTGAGAGGCATACAGCTAGACCACTGAGCCACCACGCCCCCATGAGGGAAAAACTAGCTTTAGACAAGTTGAGGAGCCAAGCGGAGAAAAGAGAGCGCAGAGAGAGAGGAAAGCGTTTTTGCAGACCCTTGCGCGTAGGAACTCTTGTTTTAGTGAAAAGACCTACACCCTCTGACGTGCAAAATCGAGTGTACTCGAAGTTTGCAAGCCTCTACGCTGGACCATATCGTATTGTGGAAGTAAACAACAATGGAAGCTATGAAGTCGCCAATACACGAACTGGTAACATCGTGGGAACTTATAATGCAGCGAATTTGAAGATTTACTATTCAAGAACCAGATGATTTAATGTGTAGATAGGAAAAATAAAAATTTTTCAATTTTTATTTTTTGCTAGGTGTGGGGTGGATGTGCCCAACTCTAGGAATGGGTATTCCAAGATTCAGACACCTAGATATCAAGGGAAAGGCTACAGCCGCTTTTGAAAGTTGAGATATTTGAATATCGCGCTACATTACTTCCAGAAGGAAATGGAAAGAATATGCAGCCAAGAGCATGTCAAGTGACGTAGCGAGTAATAACAGAGGTCGAGACTATTTATTGATTAAATAGTTAGCCATGGAGTAGAGACTTGAGACTTAGATCAGATTACTGGCACGGCCAAATGAAAGAGAATGCACTTAGTATCAAGTAAATCGGACCAGGGATACCAGAGATATGAGGATTTCTAGATTTCAGCGTGATGCAGCGTGACCCTGACCGTTTTGAATAAAAGCCGGCCGGCCCAAGCAACTTCAGCTCACTTCGAATCAAGCGCTTGCATAGCAAGGTGCTACTACGCTGAGCCAAGGCACATGGTTGCCGGATCTACGCAGAAGTTATTTTCAAATTGTGATAGTCACAAAAGTGCTGCGCTACATGTGGAACTTAGTAAGTTTCCGGAGGAGAGAATCACTAAGGTGATTGATATTTTTCTACGGACACTGGTGAAATATTTTATTTCTACATGGACATATGCTAGACTTTGTCTAGAAAATACTTTGTCACAGTCCAGTAATAATCATTCAATACTTGGATATTTTAGTCCAATTTAGTCAGTTTCATAATCGTAACTTGATAACCACTCCGATCTTTCAGTATATTGAAGGCCAGTCTATCACGGTGTTGTTCATTAGCCAACGAAGGGAAACTATATGTTGCTTCGCGCATGATAGATGGTGATAAGCCATGCCCAGGGAACGATCTTCAGAACAGCCGTTGATTGGTTTAGACTGTCAGTGTTTTCTTGTACTGAAACGATTACCGTGAGTTATGTTACAACTGACATATTTGAGAATAGATCACTTAGATCTGACCCCATTTAAGCGAAATGCTATGGCTTTAATAGAAGTCAACATTAAAATGGATCAGCAGTTACTTCAAACTTCAAGTAATATCTCCACTATGTCGCGTTAGACAGATTGTGGGTATATAATGGCGGCCGATACAAGGATTATACGTGCTTGTCCGATATGGCATGTATCTGGATAAATCTGGTACAGACCAGGTTCACTACGCTTCAAGACCATCAAGAAATGTAAGCCACTTTTGACTTTATACTATGCCTAGCTAATTGGAACAAACTATTTTTTTTTGCAGATGACCAACACATTTATTTTTCTTCGTATTTAAATCTTGCAATGATTTACGCAAGACATATTAGAGTTATTCTGAGTATTTTCAGCACTCAGAACAGTTTAGGATCGATGACCGAGCAGAACGAGCATTTATTTGAATGTTTCATATTTTTGGGTAATCACGGAAAACAGCCGATGTAACTGTAAAAGTTAATAATTATTTTTGTTGAGAGATGGATATTTTATCCATATTCGAAGAATCGAACATGTGGATTCTCACATAATGAAATAATAATTAAACACATTTAAAATAATATAAATAACAATAATAATAATCCACTAATAATAATAATAATGATTTTCATAATTTTTCTAAATAATTCTTGGATCTTATATTTTCTAATAATCACATTTATTGAGAGAGAGCCTATGAAGTAGTTTAATCATTTCTAGTTTGGAACAGGTGATTTTCCGAAGGAGAGTGGTTAGCGCAAGCCCGCATTCAACCAACATTACAGTTCTAGTTGAACAGTTAATATTTGCAATGAGTAAAGTATATTTTTCAGATAACACGGAGAGGCATGAAACGGGAAGCAAATGATATTTGTATCAATTAGGATATTTTTGTATTTATATAAAATCATGACGTAAATACACATTCGAAAGTGAAATAAAGATTATCATAAGTATGGTAAATTCACGGGTTGAACTGAATGGTAAAATAAAATAAACTTGTAAGTTTATTAATCTTCCAGTGTTGATAACAAGCAGAGGCTTGATTTATTGTATAAATTTTGGGAAGAAAATTTATGTGTGTAGAGTAGTTGAAATGCCATTCCCAGGTGCGCATGTTTAAGTCGCAGGAATGAGGAGGTTTTATTTGAGCATCAATCAAATACCAGGTTCGATGGCTCAGTGTTAAAGAAGGAGTATTGGAACTACACATTGCGTCGTATGAATGACCCGAAGGTTATTTCTTAAAAACCATCAGTTCTTATTTCAACCTTGTTTACGGATTCCATTAAGACTTTGATTTTGCTAAAACCCGGTTTTGTCATGATAGTATTTTATTCTTCTTCAGAGGAAGACCTTTGCCGTTGTTGTTGGAATATTGTGTTCTTACACAAATAATAGAATGGGCCACTGCCAATTAAAAATAATTCTATAACCACGAATAATTTGAAGGATATTTTCAATCCTAGTGCCATGAACTAAATGAATTTATTATGAAGCTACAATTCTTATTTCCGCATTCTGTCGAAGAATCGCAAGTTGTGAAGGTTACTAAAAATGGCCACAAATATAAATATTTTTCTTAATGATGATTCCAAGTGGAGAATCGAATAGTTGAATGGTCCAACAATTTATTGATCAAGTAGATGATTCAGAAATCATATATTTTGTTAGGAACTTGAAGTTCATAATCGAGTCACTTCTCGATTATGTTTAATGTCAAAGGACAATTAATTTTGTTGTGCTTCGCACAATTTCTTCGATGCTATGCTCAAGGTCAAATACTTTTCAGAAGTTGTTATTAATATGTGTACATAATTTGTGTTGATTCAAAGATAATAATATTTTTTGACAATATTTTTTTTGAAACTGGAAAAATAAGTGAAAGTTAAATATTCTACGAACAATTATTCTACGAGTGTTAATATTATGTAAAAATTCAACCAGTGAACTAAAGCATTTCCAGTAGAGACAATTAAATTTGAACTGGATTTAATTATAAATAATGGATATAGTTTTGGAACACAGTCTACAGGACTGATAATCAGACTTGTGTTTCCAAAGATAATTGTCCAATGTGTTGGAAAATTTCTGTACATTGTGTAAATAGTAATGTGGGTCGCCACACGTGAATGATGCTGCTTTGAGCATTTTTATTTTGCAGTCAATTTTAACTTCAAAATAAAATGAGATAATTTTACATGATGTGTAATCAGTAAAGCATTTTTTTCATTTGATGTCGTTTTTGCGATTAGCTTTAACCCATCTGGCGCCCCGGGATATTTTGACTCTCGTGCTGACTGATTCTTGGTAAAATGCATATGTGGTCGTGCGGACTACGGTCTAAACGGGCACAATATATAATATTATATTTTTCTATGTTACAGTCTTTACAATAAATATTTATCTGTTAAAGCAACCTGTTCTCTCTTTCTTTGTATTTTTTACTCTAAATGATCTTCCTCCTTGTCTTTAACGCGCAACTTAATTTGACTCTAACCTTCTGTTGGGGTTCACTCTGAAACGGGAAGCCTTAAATTGGCTGATCCTTTGGTTCTATACCAGACGCATTTGAAATGTGGTGTTACAGGAGAATGCTAATGATTATATGGTTAGATAGAGTAACAAATGAAGAGTGGGCAAGGAGATATGTTTCTGGCGATTGCTGTTGAAAAGGAAAAGCAAACCTTTTTTATGGAAGGAAAGGTCGAGGACAATAACCGTTGGGGTAGACCAAGGCCAGATATCGGTCCTGCTGAGGGGTGGTTACTCTTGCTCGACCTGGTACTGGCCTACTACTAATATTTCCTGGGTCTCGAAATCGTCTCCAAAGCCTGGAGATAACACTTTGTGTCACATTCAAGGATACGGCGACTTCGGTCTGTGCCTGGCCTGGTTCCAGGCGGCCGAGTATTCTACCCTGCAAAACGGGTCCTAATGGCGTCGTTGTGCTATTATGTTGTAACGTTCACCACGAGGCTACACTCCGCACA
Source organism: Meconema thalassinum (assembly GCA_946902985.2). Classification (NCBI taxonomy): domain Eukaryota; kingdom Metazoa; phylum Arthropoda; class Insecta; order Orthoptera; family Tettigoniidae; genus Meconema; species Meconema thalassinum. The sequence continues at coordinate 1,118,668,910 of OX336389.2, read as the reverse complement.
CTATGACAGGGCAAACACGACTGAGGGAATATGGGGCGCAGACACTGGCTGTGTTTACCTTGCGGTTACGCCGCTGTCAAAGCAGGGAATACACCTTTCCTATAAAGAGCGAACACGTAAGGTTGGTAGGTGCATATGTCGTGCGATTTGCGGTCTATTTCCGGTTGCCTTGCTTATTCGTAACTTATGCTTAACTTTGGGCCACTAGCGTATTTTTAGCAATGTGATCACAGTTTTACATATCAGTTACACATGCCAAGAGCAGGCACATTTTTTAAGGGGCATCGTGCTTGTGTAGAAGGATGTTTTTATTTTTATGTTGACGTTGAAACGACGACTTCGACTAAATAAAATGATTGTACTTGGAAATTGTTTTAGACACGCTACAGTATTATTAAACGCATTTGATGGTTATTGAATTTAACTTCATGTTCATTGGAGATCAGATTGTGCTTAATTTTGATTTTTCTTTTGCAATAAACGCTTATTGTTTATTTTTATTTAACGTCAATCAGGGTTCGCTTGAATGGATAACGTAAAAATAAATGTAGGAGGCAGGGGTGGATCTAGGGGAGGGCGAGGAGGGCGACCGCCCAGGGCCCCGCGGTCCGGGGGCCCCGCGCCATGGATTGTTTTAAATTTAATTAATTAATTATACTTTTCAAACTTTGCAGACTAATTTATAATTCATATTATTAAAAAAATGTACTATAGTGTATTCAAAATATTGTAGCTATTATATTTTATTATTATTATTATAAAACTATTTTCCATTTGATTTGATTTTTTTTAAATTTACTATTGTTGTGGGCCCCACCTTATCATATCGCCCAGGGCCCCGCAAGGCCTGGATCCACCACTGGTAGGAGGTGACTTCATCATAACGTAGCTATTCATATTGTGCTCGTAAATGTAAATGAACCTAGCCTTGTGAACAAGTTAAATGATGTTTTTGCCGTAAATTCATCGATGTTATTATTATTATTAATTTCCGTTGTATTGCATAGGGACTATTTACGTGTCACTCTCTTAGTGAGTATGCAATCGATTTTGTGAATATGACTTCGAGAGGCTTAATGTAGATTTTTAGCTAGGATTACTATTTCTTTTCGGGGCAGATCAGTTCGGACTAGTCGATTTTTTTACCTCTCTGAAGTAGGCTAGGGATCTGTTCTTTTTATCAATACATTTGGAAAGATTTTAACGTAGGCCTGGCCTCATTCATTCATGGTTATGTTTTTTTGTTGTTGTTGATGTATTCCTCTGGGCTGATTTAAAATAGTACCTCTCCTATTCCCGACACCCCCAAGTGCAGTTGTTCGTGCTGAACAAGTACAAGAATGCGTCGTCTCCCTGAGTTGTGTGTTGGTTGGAAGAGGGTCTTGGAAGGACCGTTGGTGAAACCGATGGTTCCCCAAAATTCTCGTCTAATGGACAGGGTACGTGTACATTGTTTCAATATCAGTGCAAACTAACACTTGTATCGCGGAACACTGACCACCTGTATGGAGGCTATAGTACTCTATTAGGTCACCTCTAGCTTGGTGACTGATAAGAGGGTACCACTAATGAGGGTAGAGATTGGGACGTACAGGATTCTTAAGATATCCTGCTGCACATCAGTTCATATTTCCTGCAACTGGTTCTAGAAATCTTGTGCACCCCTTAGCTCTCACAGTTGGTGTCTCAGGTGATCCCCGACATGTTCAGTTGGTGACACATCTGGGGATCGGGTGGGCCACGGTAGTGTTCCATTGTTGAGGAGGTAGTACTGTACCACCCTTGCTGTGCACAGTCGAGTTGGTATATTCTCTCAATATACTTTCAAACTTTTTTCATTAATTTTCACTCACTTTTGGTTTTCTTTGTTTTTTTTTTGCCTTTTACTAATATTCTCTTCCAAGAGTTTAGTGCTTTTCAGTCGGTCAACACGAATGTACCCAAAAGAGATGGGTTATACCCTAATCCTGAAATAAATTACATGAGAGTAATAAAACACTAGGATGACCAGTTTCGATCGTCAAGCGATCATCATCAGATCCATTACACTTAGGCTACAAAATCCATGTTTGAAATACAGGTGAAAATATTTACAATATGTACAATTATTTAGTTGCAGTATTGGTACTGCAACTGTCAGTGTATGCTAAATGCAGTATATATGTTAGGTGAAATGCTAAATGGTGATAGCTATCCGGAGATTGTACTTTAGAGAGATTATATGGTTGTAAACTATGGTTAAACTATAAAATTTTAGGCTAACTACTTATCTGATTGTCTTCCGTACTACAGCTACTCGCAGTTTTCGTGCTCACTGGAACTCACTGTGCGGTCGACTGCGGTGGTTATCTTAACGACTGTTTTTTCCTGCCTTCTCCCCCCCCCCCTTTGCCCCTACGTGCTGTGGGGAGTGATAGCGATGTGTTTATGTGAGGTGTTTCCAACCTAGATAAGATGTATGTTATTGAATGAGGTGGGTCTACAACTATTAAAGACCGTGGATTAGCCCTCGCCACGCGTGGAGCATAACCCATTCGAACTAAGCGTTGACGGTCTTATGAGGACGTCCCGGCACCTTTAATACTGCCGCGAATATGGGCCTTGGTTTATTGTAGAAGAAAAGTACATCGTACACCTGATCCAGATAACATTTGCCTATTAAAAAACCCCTAATTTCCCCCTTTTTTATCTAGCTTGGCTGTGTCGCTAAATTGTGTTTTGTTTCCGACAGGGTGTGTTTTTTAGTAGCGTGAAGAGAGGTGAGCTCTCCATGAACGTGTGTTCATTTAGATTGTTGGGATTGTTTCGTTTGGCTAGGTGTATCTCGATTGCTTCCTTTATGTCAAGAACTCTGCCTTTCGATTCGTGATGGATTATTTTAAGGTCCGACTCTATGTTGGTAAAGCTGTGCCCTGCGTCACACATATGTTCGCACACGGCTGAATGTGTTCCGTATCTTATCGCATTCCTATGTTCATTATAACGTGTGTCTACTCGCCTTCCACTCTGCCCGATGTAATTAGCTTGACAATCGGTGTCTTGGCACGTTATAGAATATACCCCTGACCTTGAATACGGGTCACGTTTATTTAGATTACTATTTAGGAGGTGCATAGCGGTTGTGTTTTTCGTCGTGAAAGCTATCTTTATGCCTTGCTTTTTGAATAGGTTAGTGATTTTATATGTATTCGCATTCACATAGTTGAAACGCGCAAATTTTTTCTCATTACTGTCCGGTTTGGGAATCGTTTTATCTTTATTTTTATGTTTGGCTATAATTTGATTTATTTTGCTTGGCGAGAAGTTGTTTTCCTTTGCTATTTGCATAATAGTTCTTATTTCCTTATTATAGTTGTCTTTTGACATGGGTATGTTTAAAGCCCTATGCACCATTGAATTGAAAACCGCTAGTTTGTGCGTACTGGGGTGATTAGACTGATTGTCGATTGCATGCGAGGTTTGTGTTGCTTTCCGGAATATGGAATATGAAAGGTCGTTGTCTTTACGTTCAATAGTTATATCGAGATAATTTATTTTCCGGTCTATTTCGGATTCCTTAGTGAATTTGATAGAGTGGTGAATGCTATTAATGGATTGGAGAATTGTTTCTTCGTTTGTTAGTTCAGTATCGTAGATGCAAATTACATCATCTACGTATCTTTTCCATATTACTATTCCCTTTGTTGAAGTCTTTTCTAAGAACGCATTTTCTAGTGCATTGATGAAGATGTCTGCGATTAACCCACTTAGTGGCGATCCCATTGCTAGGCCTTCTCTCTGTGTGTATATTTTATTGTCGAATTGAAACACGTTTTGGGTGAGAACGACCCTCAGTAATCTCACAATCTCTTCAATTTCTTTTACCGAATTGTTGGATTTTAAGTTGTTTTCGATAGTGTTGATTGCTTCAATAATCGGAATATTGGTGTACATGTTAGTTACGTCGAAGGATACTAGCCTGAAGCTGGGTTTCATTTGTAGGGTGTTCAATTCTGTTACTAGTTCTGTTGTGTTCTTTACCGAGTTGTTTTTGTCGTTGGAAAGACGGCATTTTACGATTTTTAGTAGCTCTTTGCTGATTTTGTAATTAGGGGCATTCCTACAATTGACTAATGGTCTCATTGGGCATTCCTTTTTGTGTATTTTTGGTTGTCCCCTCAATGACGGTATTTTCGAGTTCATGTTTATTAGTTTTGATTTTTCGGCTTTGGTCAGTATGTATTCTGTTTCTTTTAGCGCACTTTTTATTTGTTTTTGGAATTTGTTGGTGGGGTCTTGTTAATTCCTTGATTTCGTTGTTGTTTAGGAATTCGACTGTTTTTTCAATGTATTCTGTTTTGTTCAAAATTACTGTAGTGTTTCCCTTATCTGCTTTTGTGATGATTAAGTCATGTTATTTTATTTTTTGTTTCAACGACTTTATTTCTTTGAGTTGTTTGTTGTTTTGAATGTTATTGCTATCGCCCTCTCGTTTGAGGATTTTTTTGGCTTCGTTGGTGGCGAGATTTTTGGTTAATTCCCTGTCTTCTGTTGGGAGCTTGTGGCTGGCTATCTCAATATCTGTGATTAACTGTTTTATATTGTGGTTCGTGTGTGCGTCTGTGCAGTTGTATTTCAAACCTTTGTCTAACATATTCATTTCACCTTGAGAAAAGTTTACGTTCGTTCTGTTGTTTACTCTGCTGTGGAAATTGAATTCATTGTTATTCGTGTGTTGTTCGTTAGATTGATGGTTCTGTGTTTCTCCTAGTTTTCTTAATTTATTTTCTAGCGTTTCATGCTTCCTCGTTGCTCTGATTTTGATGGTGTCATGTAGGTGCTCGGTGAAGCTGTCCCATTGGGCTGCGTGCCAGAAATTACTTAGTTGCAATTGAATGTCGTATAATTGTTGGTTAATTTTTTGCTTTCTTATGTATGCAAATCTTAATTCGTTTTTTATCCAAAGCGCTTTGGCTTGTTTGGTTGAAATGATCGAGGCGGGTGTGTTCGGTACGGTTTTAATTGGTACGTATTTAGGGGTGAGGTTTAATTCTATACATTTTTTGTTGAACCAAATTTACTTGTCTAAATTCATGAGTTTAAGCCTGAGTGATTTGAATTTCTTGGCTTCACGATTTGCCTGACTAGCCGTGAACATTGTGGTGTTTGAAGCCATATTTTCAGTGTTGCCTTAGTAAACAAGAGTTTAGTGCTTTTCAGTCGGTCAACACGAAACTCTTGTTTACTAAGGCAACACTGAAAATATGGCTTCAAACGCCACAATTTTCTCTTCCATGCAAACCACCAACATACTTTTCTGTATTTTTTCTGTCTCTCTCTGTGCTGCCTATTTATTGTTGTTTCTAGTGTGTTTTAGCGTTCCATATATCTTTCCCCCGTGTTTAGCTGCATCTTCAAGCTTCTCCCTGCAGCGCTTCGTACGGCAAATCGCTGAATTCAATGGTTTCCAGTGGCCGCCAAAGAATGCTTACTACCTCAACTCATATCATACAGATGGAAGCCTACTCACTCCTGCATTCTTTCTGGACTCTGCCTGAAGAAAGAAATTTGTGTGCCGAAGTTATTTTTGTTTAATATGTTTGTATTCTCTGTGTCTTACGTCATACTTCCTCCCCTCCTTCCCCTACCCCACACCTCGCTAGCTGCACTGCTATGAGCTTGCTCACGTCAGACTCCATTGTGCAACCAAGCAGCTTGCTTGATCCTCTCTCTGAGGGCCAGTCGTCTCGCCCAACATTTTGTTACAGCTGTGTAGTAAACTCTGCATTAACCTGCGCTATCAACTCATCATGTGAAAATATAAGTACAAAATCTATGTATTTTAATTCAGCTATGAAGCTGTTTTAATATTGTTTACGCAGTTTTTATCTATCCGGCTTGTCACCAGTCACCAAGAGCTATATTTTACTGGTAATATCAAAGCATCAACTCGTTTTAATTATCAATTTTCTCCGAGGGAGTTCGTGTCGATGAGATATTGCAACTTATGTTTGGACGCATCGAGGGAATTTTCCATAAACTCTGACAAATACAAATAAATGGGGCCACAGTGGGGATCGCATTAAACTCCGTCAAATCCAAGAAAATTCATCTGGATAGTTCTAGAAGTATTCTCTTCAAATTCAAAGTCTGTGACGTCACGATGAAATACACCTGCTTCTGCTTCTAACGGCTCAATGGATTAACTCCGCTAATAACACAAGACGTTCTAGAAAACTACATCAACGTATCAACTAAAATAATCCACAATAGTGAATAGTGACTTTTCTCAACTTCGAAATTATGCTAAAAACTTTCAGTGCATCGAGCCATAAATAATATGGTTTCAGTATAAGTGTCGCGAACAAAGATCATGCATGCACAATAGTGAAAACATCCTGCTTTCCTTACGTCCCCCATTTTTTCTCCCTTACTGACAAATATAGTTTAAGTAACCTATTCATGTTCTCTTTTGTAAACTTAGAGGCTACGTCTGTGTCGTCCCACCCATCTTTGAGCTTAAAATTAACGTCATTCTGTTTAAATAATCCAAGTGGTATATAAGCAATTTCTTTAATTCCCAACAGAGCTGTTGGATTTTTTCCTGGTACCGTCGAGGGTCAGTTTCAATACTCTCTTGCCGTCAAGGCCCTCTTGTACAAAAATTTCAATTTTGTTGTTATTGTTATTTTAAGGGGCGGATCTACGAGGTCATCTGCCCCTCATTTAAATTTTCTCAGCACCATCTGCTGTGGAGTCAAACGGCTCAGTTCAGTGTCCAATTTTACTGCCTTCGCCTGAAAGGATTTTTATGGTGTTTATTAGCATTTTATCGCTTAAGCACTTTCAACTCTCATGTTTTAGTCCAAACATTTCATTGCTACTTGCATTATATTGTTCTAATGCATAGGCACCTGCTGTGTCCAAGATCTCAGGATCAATTTATTTTCAGCTATCTTAGCCCTTTTCAAGCTTTACTGTGTCTATTGGGACACCTTAATAAGATACTCGCTCATTTAATTAGGTTACTAAATAAATTACAAGTCTTTTATACATAGGCCTACAACTATTTTAGTGAATCCCTGGTCTGAAACCAATAATCGAGCAATATCTATGCTCTTTGTGTACAGTAACCTTTCAGCAATTGAATTGATTATTTTGATATGCGGGGCATACCTTCTAAACTCAGAGCCGCGGCCGCCCCCTTGTGGTATTCTATTGGTCCTGTTCATTATTCTTATTCGAAGAGTATTGTAGATTATGTGCAAGCGTATTAATTATCTCTCTAATCTCCTTTCTCGCTTGCTGCAGATGCTCCACGTAAACTTGAACAAGTATCTCTTTCAGTTGTTGTGCTTAGACAGGGACTTAATTAAATGAAAATTTTTGTATACACACATCAAAAAAAGTTTTGCATCACCTCGGTTCCAAGAGTTCCGGAACCGTTAAATACAAAGGGAATAGAGATCAACACAAACAACATTTCAGCTCGTTTTATTGCTCATGAGACCCACACATTGCATGTTGTACCATCATACAGCTAGACTTCCAGCATTTGTGGTCCAGATTGCAGTACACACCACTACCTCTAATACCCAGTAGCACGTCCTCTTGCATTGATGCATGCCTGTATTCGCCGTGGCATACTATCCACAAGTTCATCAAGACACTGTTGGTCCAAATTGTCCCACTCCTCAACGACAATTCGGCGTAAATCTCTCAGAGTGGTTGGTGGGTCAAGACGTCCATAAACAGCCCTTTTCAACATATCCCAGGCATGTTCGATAGGGTTCATGTCTGGCGAACATGCTGGCCACTGTAGTCGAGCGATGTCGTTATCTTGAAGGAACGCATTCACAAGATGTGCACGATGAGGTCGAGAATTGTCGTCCATGAAGACAAATGCCTCTCCAATATTCTGCCGATATGGTTGCACTATGGGTCGGAGGATGTCATTCAGGTATCGTAAAGCCGTTTCGGAGCCTTCCATGACCACCAGTAGCGTACGTCGGCCCCACATAATGCCACCCCAAAACATCAGGGAACCACCACCTTGCTGCACTCGCTGGACAGTGTGTCTAAGACGTTCAGCCTGACCAGGGTGCCTCCAAACACGTCTCCGACGATTGTCTGGTTGAAGGCATATGCGACACTCATCGGTGAAGAGAACGTGATGCCAATTCCGTGGGGTCCATTCAGCATGTTGTTGGGCCCATCTGTACCGCGCTGCATGGTGTCGGGGTTGCAAAGCTGGACCTCGCCATGGACGTCGGGAGTGAAGTTGCGCATCATGCAGCCTATTGCGCACAGTTTGAGTTGAAACACGACGTCCTGTGGCTGAACGAAACGCATTATTCAACATGGTGGCATTCCTGTCAGGGTTCCTCCGAGCGGCAATCCGTAAGTAGCGGTCATCCACTACAGTAGTAGCCCTTGGGCGGCCTGAGCGAGGCCTGTCATCGACAGTTCCTGTATCTCTGTACCTCCTCCATGTCCGAACAACATCGCTTTGGTTCACTCTGAGACGCCTGGAAACTTCCCTTGTTGAGAGCCCTTCTTGACACAAAGTAACAATGCGGACGCGATCGAACTGCGGTATTGACCTTCTAGGCATGGTAGAACTACAGACAACATGAGCAGCGTACCTTCGTCCTGGTGGAATGACTGGAACTGATCGGCTGTCGTACCCCCTCCGTCTAATAGGCCCTGCTCATGCATGGTTGTTTACATCTTTGAGCAGTTTTAGTGACATCTATGAACAGTCAAAGGGACTGTATCTTGGATACAATATACACAGTCAACGTCTATATGCCGGAGATCTGGGAACCGAGGTGATGCAAAACTTTTTTTGATGTGTGTAGTTCATATCTTCCGCTTCTCTTTAGATTGTCATATGCAGGTATAGTTCGCTGAGCTAACGTCCTACCTAGGGTCATTGCAATCTATGCTTCTTGATTGTTGTTCTTTCTCAATCAAGACTCAGTTGGTTCATTGTTTCGCTAAAGTTTTTATTTGTGACCTTCTGGTGATACATTGAGTGTATTCCGAGCACAACAAACATTCTCCTTTTGAGATTACTCCTAGTTATGAATTATTTATGCTCTTGGCCACGGCCGTCTCCTGGTCTTGCGCCACGGTATTTGATGATTGCTCGGATTCTCAAAACCCACCTTCAACAATAAATTGAGGTTAATTACCCCTTTCACTATTACCAAACCTCACTTGGCTGCCATTTGTAGATGCACCACGTAAACTTTGTTGGCTGTTTCCTTTTCGCCTTTTGTACTTTTACCTATTTCTTTTTTGGATATTTGGCATACTTTTCGAGTGCAAAATTCCCATTTGTTCTAAAAACATTAAGCTTGATCATAATTGTGTTAATAATAACAAACATTTGTAAATGTGGCAAGACCCAAGTATTTTAGATATTCAGTACCAGTAAAATATTTATTGTTGATTTTTTCTACTTTTGTTAATACAATTTGTTTGTTTGGGTTCGTCCCTTGTACCCGATCTTCTTTTTTCACTCCTAACCCTTGACCTCATTCTGCTACTTCTTCCCTAGTGTCCTGATTGCAATTTCCTTCCAATTGCTCCACGAGTGTTATCCTGCTGGAACATACCACCTTGACGTCTGGACGCCCTGCCATGGGTGGCAAGACGTGTGGCCGAATGATATCCAGCACATGCCGTTGCTCCGGTATTGAGCCTCGTAGCACTACTAGGGGTGACTGGCTGTCATATGTAATGGCCCTTCAGCAGCAGTGGAGGCATTGTGAAATACCACAGAAAGCGCCGTATTGCGTCGCACACCACGCTGTCTTCATACACGAACACGACCATCGTTGGAGCACAAAGAGAACCTATGTTCATCACTTAAGACAACCCAGTTCCAGTCTTCTTGGTCCGACACCACTGCAAACGGAGGCGACGGTGGGTGGGTATCAATGACAAGACATGTATTGGGCGTCGAGACCGAATTCCCTTCCGTCAAGCTGCTAGAAATGGTGTGGGTCGACGCAGAAGTCTGTAAGAATGGTGCCACACGGTTTTGAATGGTGGGTGCCGCAGCTTCGTAGATGATTTGACGATCGTCTCTCGTGGTGGTCTGTCGAAGGCGTCCTGAGCCTTTTCACCGTGTTAACGTGCCCTGACACATCCACTAGTCCCAACACCCGCGAATAATCTGGTCAGAATGGCCTAGCTGGCGGATGAAATGCCAATACAACCATCCAGCCTAGCACAGCCTAATATCGAGTCCCATGTCCCCCTCTCAACACGTTGGCGTCCGTGAGGAACACAGTGGATCTTCAAAGAAAGTTTACCTGTGTGCCGAGAGGAACACAGTGGATCCTCACGTCAAGTCAAATGAAATGGATCGTAATCTGCCGTGACACACCAGTAGTAGCTTTTATGTGTAATATGGCACACAGGAACAGCCTAATAATGCATAGATATGTAACTGGCATATTCCGGGCAATTTTTATTACACGTGTGATTTAAGTTTAAATTGCCTTTGGTTTATTTTTTGGTACCTGGGTGAAGTTGTCATTCCTAATACGGTGGCAGCCACGTGTTTTAAAATACAGTAGGCCTATATAAATGCACTTCGAGTGCGTCGTGGATGTATGTCAAATGATCGATGAGGTTTACGCTACCAGGAACAACAGCTCACTACGTGTGAGTAGCTTGTGTGAGCCCTTTTATAGGTCTCATATGGGGCCTGTGGTGGCAAGACCGTTTGACTAAACACGTTCCTACAGTAATCATAACTTACACTACAGCCCTGAGGTGTAACTGTATGTCAAGGTGTGTCGGCCAGTGTTATTTAATATAAAAATCTATACATTTTGACCAAAGCCTGGTCTTTGAAATTATAAATCATAGTGGAAATGGCCTTCCTAGGATGGTTGCGTACTTTAGTTAGACTTAGTTCAATAGAAAATGAAAGACGATTGTTGTCCTCTGCATCCCTTATTGCCAGATATAACCTTGGACAAGTTAGTGAGTTCGAGGCCGAGAGTTCTGGAACTTATGTTCTGAATGTCATTCAGGTATTCCTCTCTCAACCACGAGTTTCACATACAGTACTTTCATGCAGCCGAAGACTACTCCTGTGATGTAATAGACAAGCACAGTGATAGGTTGGTCTTCAAAGTATTCGATATATCCGGAATTATAATTTTTTTTGTTTACTTAATCCTACATATAAATTAAGCTTGGAACAAACGTTCGATCACACAAGATGTCGTGTGCGTAGATGTCGTGTGCGTAGATGGCAACTACTGAATTAGTTTTGTTTTCTGTTTATTTAGGAATTTATTAGAACCATAATATTTGTACCTCTTCCAGTTACATTTTAGCCTATTTTCATTTATAAAAAAATAGGCTTATGAGATCACCTTTTGTCCGTGTGTGTGTATGTGTGTGTGCGTCCGTGTGTGTGTCCCTAATGACTTCTAAATGGCTGGAGCGATTTCAATGAAACTCGGTAAGATCATAGTACTATTTTGGCCGACGCCGACCGTGCCCTTCAAGTTTTGTTACGTCTCACCAATCCAACATGGCGGCTTTGCGAAATATTTCACCGGCATTCTATATCTCCGAAACTATAACTGATATCACCCTAAAAGTTTGCACGGTGATAAAGGGCACTACTAGAAGTTCATCTATGAGACTTTCAAAAATCTGTTAACTACAAAACGAACATGGTGGCCAAGCGAAGTTGGAACATTTAAATAGATCTTTCTCGCGATTTAACCATCCAAATGCAATGAAACTTGGTACAAGAATGTTAATATACATTCTAATGCACTGACATCTAATTCAGTTCAATTGTTTCTATAACCTCAAGATGGCGGCTGTGCAAAATATTTCACCGGCATTCCTTATCTCCGAAACTATTAGTGATATCACCCTGATATTTCGCACGGTTATAAAGGGCACTACTAGACGTTTACCTATGTGACTTTCAAAAACCTGTTAACTACATAACGAACTTGGCGCCCAAGCGAATTCGAAACTTTTAAATAGACTTTTCTCGCGATTTAACCACCCAAACGCAATGAATCATGGCACAGCAAATGTCTATACACATTGTAATGCACTGGAATCTGATTTAGTTCAATTGTTTTCATAACCTCAAGATGGCGGCTGTGCAAAATATTTCACCGGCATTCCTTATCTCCGAAACTATTAGTGATAACACCCTGACATTTTGCACGGTGATTAATGGCACTACTAGACGTTTACCTATGAGACTTTCAATTATCTGTTAACTACATAACGAACATGGCGCCCAAGCGAATTTGAAACTTTTAAATAGACTTTTCTCGCGATTTAACCACCCAAACGCAATGAATCATGGCACAGCAAATGTCTATACACATTGTAATGCACTGGAATCTGATTTAGTACAATTGTTTACATAACCTCAAGATGGCGGCTGTGCAAAATATTTCACCGGCAGTCTATATCTCCGTAACTTTTACTGATATCACCCTGAAATTTTGTACGGAGACAAAGGGCACTACTAGACGTTCATCTATGTGACTTCCAAAAGCTTGTAAAATATAAAACGAACGTGGCGGCCAAGCGAAAGTGAAACATTTAAATAGACTTTTCTCGCTATTGAACCGTCTGAGCGCAGTGAAATATGGTACAGTAAATGTTTATGCACATTGTAATGCAAGGGCATTCAATTTAGTTAAATTGTTCACATAACCTTAAGATGGCGGCTGTGCGCATTTTTAATATTAAGTTTGTAGTTTTGTGTATTAATCAAGCGATCGAAGTGAACGTTTGATTAATGAACCTACGCAAATATCGTCATCTAATAGTACATAACTCTATGGCCTACATACATAAAAAATTACAGTCAGTCTGAAATACTAGACGTTATATCATTTCAAATGACACATGCTACAAATGCTACACATGTTAGAAAGGCAGGAGGGCTCTTTCAACAGACTCCATTACGAACTTAGAACAAAATATTTCAACAATTAGTTCAATCCAATAAGGGGTTAAAGGTTTCAATCTGACATCTTGCCCACCCCTTTAAGGGTCACCCTGTATTTGAGTCTGACATCTTTTACAACTATTTAAGGGTCACCCATTATTTGAATCTGATATCTTGCAAACCTCTTTAAGGGTCACCCTGTATTTGAATTGAATCTAACATACTGTACACCTCGTAAGTGTCACCCTCTATTTTGCTCTGACATCCTGCACACCTCTTTAGGAGGCACCCTGTATTCTTATCTGGCATCTTGTATGTGTCTTTAGAAGTCACCCTGTGTTCTTGTGTGAAATCTTGTACACCTCTTTAGGAGTCACCCTGTATTCTTGTCTGACATCTTGTGCACCTCTTTAGGAGTCACCCTGTATTCTTCTCTGCCATCTTGTACACCTCTTTAAGAGTCACCTTGTATATCTCTTTAGGAGTCACCTTGTAATCTTATCTGGCATATTGTACTGTATTTTGCTCTGACATCCTGCACAACTCTTTAGGAGGCACCCTGTATTCTTATATGGCATCTTGTATATATCTTTAGAAGTCACCCTGTATTATTGTGTGACAACTTGTACACCTCTTTAGGAGTCACCTTATATTCTTGTCTGACATCTTGTGCACCTTTTTAGGAGACACCCTGTATTCTTCTCTGCAATCTTGTACACCTCTTTAAGAGTCACTTTGTATTTTTATCTGGCGTCTTGTATATCACTTTAGGAGTCACCCTGTATTCTTTGCGTTTCGATCGAAGACTCAGGTCGCTCGACGCCCCAGGACTCTTTCAACAGACTCCATTAACCATTAACTTAGGCTTCCCGCGTGGCTGCATGACGTCACGCACTCGCCGTCCTTTACCCATTAACTTAGGCTTCCCGCGCGGCTGCATGACGTCTCAGTCTCCGTCTCCGTAACGCAACAGTCTCCGTCTCGCATAACGTTAGACCCAAAGCATAACGACGAAATCGACAAGATCATTTGAAATGATAAAATCTGACATGGTGACCATCTGAATTATTTAGATGGTTCTCAATATCTACGAATCTATTACAGCAATCAAACTGAAATGTTGTATGTTGATAGAGGCAACGAACATAAGTAGGATATTTGAAAATAGGCTGTATCGTTCTTCACGGAACTAGTTGTTTGTTATTTACATGCTTCATAGCAACTCTGTAGCTCCCGTACACAGCCTGCCTGTAGCTGAGAGCAAGGGAGAAGTGCATGGAGTTCCAAGGATCTAAATTGGAGTGGCATATCATTTCTTTGCTGCTTATGAACCAGAAAGCTGGGGTTAGAAGTTCAGCCATATATTATGCGTCGTTTGTGACTGGTTAGGAACATTTGCTACCTCCTCGACGTTTCACGATTTATGCTTCTTGATGCATGACAAATGAATGTTCCGCAGTGTAGATGCGAGCTTCATGGAGCTGGCACTGGGTACCTCTGATGTCGCGTGCCACTGTCCACGCGCAATGCATCATGGGACGTGAGGACAGGCAAGACTTTGCTTGTCCTTGCCTGCCTTCTACAATTAACTCAGTCCCTCTCCTGACAAGTTTACGTAATCGAAACGGTGATCTCTTTCTTCCCTTCTTTTGCTTTCGCTGAAAACACGTTACGAAGCAAATAATCTACGTTATATAGATATATTTTTGATTTTTGTTTCGTGAGGAGAGGAAACAAGTTACAGCGAATATTTTAAAATAGAGCAAGAGAGCACGCTATGAGCTGGCCAGGTTCTTCATGTCTGATAAAGTACTGCCTCATGCTATAAAACTAGGAAGCAAATGAATGTTACCGCTGAAATGTCATTAACTTGCTGATATCATGGTAGTCCCCACGAAACGGCACTAGACACACAATGTGCAGCCAGCAAGTAAGCGAGGAACTGTAAAGGGTGTAAAAGACTTTTAGTTGTCGTGTGGTCTCCTGAGAGGCCGAGTTCAGGTCTTTCTTGTCAACGCCCGTGGGTGACCTGCGCGCTGGAATGAGAGATGAAATGAAAGAATGAAACTGGGCAAGGATGTGGCAGGAAGCGGCCATGGTCTGTCAGAAGGTAACGTCCTAGCATTTGCCTAGAGTTGAAAATGGGAAACCACGGAAAACCATTTCAAGGACGGCCGATGGTGGGGCTCGAACCCATGTCTACAGAGTCAGCAGAGTGTTTGGCCCCATGGCCTAGCTGCACTTAGCGAGCATAGCTACCGCCGTCAGTCGTAAAAGACTAATACAGCAAAACCTGCGAACAGTGCTCGCAATTTCTTCCGTTATAGATAGGTTTCCGGTTAACGAATGTAGGCCTATGCTA
Source organism: Meconema thalassinum (assembly GCA_946902985.2). Taxonomy (NCBI): domain Eukaryota; kingdom Metazoa; phylum Arthropoda; class Insecta; order Orthoptera; family Tettigoniidae; genus Meconema; species Meconema thalassinum. The sequence continues at coordinate 1,118,653,608 of OX336389.2, read as the reverse complement.
AAATAATTAAACCATGGACATGAATATAATGGACATACAATACCGAGGAACAATAAAATGGCGTACGTAACTTATTCAATTTGTTATAACAGCTTAGGCTTTCACGGCCGGCGTTCATAATTAAGTACAAGTTTTTCGGGCTTGTAGGCTGTGGTCCAGACAGGAAGTACAAGTTTTTCGGGCTTGTACTTAATTATTCAATTTGTATCCTGTCTGGACCACGGCCTACAAGCCCGAAAAACTTGTACTTAATTATTCAATTTGTATTTAACGAAATGTAATGATTTTCAGTCGGTCAGCACGTTTGTACCCAATTGTAATGGGTGGTTCCCTAAACCTTAAAAAATACATGATATGAGAATAGAGGGACAAAGACCAAGAGGAAGGCCGAGAGATAAGAGGTTGAAGGGTGTGGAGTACTGCGTGCGAAAGGAAGGAGAAGACTGGACCAAGGTGGTAATGGAGAGAAGGTGGGAGGACAGAAGACGATGGAGAGGCTTATGTTCCAAACAGACCCGGCCAGTGGCTGGAAACTGTGCAAGATGACGATGATGAAGATGACTGTGATGACCAGTTTCGATCGTCAAGCGATCATCACCAGATCCATTACACTTAAGCTATTAAATCTATGTCTACAAGTATGGGTATTTGTATTTACAACATGTAAACTTATTTAGTTGCAGTAGTACAGTAGTTAAACTAGCACTTGAGGTTTTAGTTCTCGCAGTCAAGTGGTGCAGTTGCACCTAATATAAAGGGAGGTGGCGCGCAGTTCGTCACTCCTATGGGGGTCCGGGCGGGGACACCAAGAGCCCACCGATGAGCAAGCTTGGTGTCCTAGGCGAAACCCCACACAAGACACGGCACAAACCTAGAAGAATTGCTGAGTTACAACTAGTCAATATTTGTTCGTTATATGTGCTATTTTTTGTAAAGATTCTGAAAGTGGTGATTGACTTTCATTGCTTAGTGCGATTATGTGATTGTTGTTAAATGGTCAGGTTAGAGTGGATTGTGCACTTAACTGCTTGAGTGGGATGCGGTCCGGATGCGAGCAGTTACTCTCTTCACTGCCTGTATTTACATATTTCTGCTTCACATCACTGTATCACTTTTACACTCATATTAAGATCAAGCTCAACACTTGCTTTCGATGCTATTATAACAACTGTATGTCAGTAATCTAAGTCGTGTTGTATCAGTTAAAAGCTGAATTCTAAGCTGATTGGCAAGGGTTGAGACAAAGACAGGCATTTGTTAATTGACAGCTCATTAGAGTGAGCAATGGGACATTTTCAGGCAAATGCTGGGGTAGTACCCTATTTCAAGTCTCGGGGCACCTACCCCATTCCTGTCCCTAATACAGTTACACTCACTACTACAGTCATCACATAAATACAAGGTTATCAGACAAATTGAACAAACACTCAACTACATGGGGTTGATGATCATGATTTTCCAATCCCCTAAATTGAATTTACAACATGTAACAACAACGATCGATTTCAAAATGAGAGGTGTAGAAGCCGATAAGGCCGCAGTGCTAACTGCCAATTGGGTGTCATGGAGGCGCCTTGTTCGAAAACGGTGGATTGTAGACTAGACTGGACACTGAAAGCCAAAACTATCTGAAATTAAAATGGGTGAATGAATGATCAAAATTTAATATTTTTCAGTCGGTCAACACGATTGCACCCAAATGTAATGGGTGGTTCCCTAATCCTGAAAAAAAAACATGAGATAAACATCCAGGTGTACCAACGTTACAAGGGTAGTGTCACCCTCACATCATTCCCGCTATTTTAGGCCCACAGGATGGATGATATTGTAGTTAATTAGTGCGAAATCTGCGCCGACCGCACATAATTACCGCAAATGCGAGTCCGTAGGGATAAAATTATCCTCATCGAAGGGCGTCATATTGCTTCCGTGAATTCAAGTCCATAGGGAGAAGGAGGTTCTTACAAAAATATTATGTTATTCTACAAATCAGGAAATTATACATCTAGATAGTATGCAAAGAAAATATCATGACTGTTCATTCGGATCCCAGCAAGTATCGAAAGTACCTATGTACGCGTACTACAGGCATCCACGTCTCACAACTACAGCAGACGATATCTAACGTATTTAGCAAGTTTCACCACTGGGAAAGTTAGTTAGTTGGTTAGTTAAGTTGTCGTTGATTCATTTACGGTCTTTGCGACATCATGTTCATGTAGCCACGTGAACGTGGGTATGTGTGTGGAATTTGTGTGATGACCTGTGTTATTGTGATGGCTGTATTAGTGTTTGTATTTGTAATTCAGATGAGGATTGGGACGGAGGCGGCCGTGGCCTTAAAGTTAGCAGCCATCCTTGCATTCGCCTCGAGTAGAAGTGAGAAACCATGAAGAACCACTTAAAGGATGGCTGAGGTGGGAATCAAACCCGGGCCTCCGCGGTGACAGTAGTTGGCTAATAAGTTAGTCAGTTACGTAGATAGTACGTAAATTAGTCTCACGTTTGTAATAGTAGTGATTATTTTCACTTTTATCCTCATTGCACACTGAGTGGACGAAGAATGCTGAACTCAGAGCACTGTGATGACCGGCAACTTCTCAAGCACAGGTGTTTGGCTGGGTGCGTCGCCCCTGACTATCGCTATAGCAACATAATTCTCTCGACGCGACGGCCAGTTAAGTTGGGACTTAGCACGCTATTTGCTATTCCAGAAGTGTCCAGACACAGTGTAGGTCAATCCATCGTATGCTGATGAGTCCAACGGTACGCCAAGGCGTAATCAAGCAACAGACACAACACATTCCTAGAATATTTGCTAGAATTTGAACACTAATTCCCTGAAGTGTTGGCACATAAACTACTGTAGTACGACGAGGTATGCCCAATAGAGTACGGTATATCAGTGCTCAGGAAGAATGCTTCCTACATACAGTAGATACAACAATAATAAAAAAAAAGAAAATGGCGTTTGTGAATTCAGTTTCACAATCTGCTATTAGAAGTTCATAGGGTAAAATTAAGTGTTATTGTCTGGGACTGGGATAGTACAGTACAGTGCTATAGCTACCACAGTATTTCTAGAATTTGTATCTAAAACCAAACCAATACCCGTGACGCTACAGAGGCCTAGGCCTACCAAGCGACCGCTGCACAGCCATTTGGCCTGCAGATTAAGGGGTCAGTGCGTTGGGTCTCCTCGGCCGTTAATCTTGGTCCTCGTGACCGAGGCGCTGCCTCATTGTCAGACAGCTACTCAATTGCCAGTTTCTAAAATCCCTGATGGAGCCGGGAATCGAACCGGGAGCCTCCTGGTGCGAGTTAGGCACGCCAATCCAACACCACGGGGCCGGCTAGAATTTGTATCTTCTCTCCCTATATTAGCCTTAATTTATACTAACTAATTAACTAACTAACGTACTATCTAACTATCTACCTAACTAAGTATCTATTTAACTATCTAACTATTAATCTGTCTAACTAACTAACTAATTAACTATCTAACTAGTTATTTAACTATCTAACCAACTTACTAACGGGGCGTGGTGGCGCAGCGGTCAAGCTGTTGGCCTCTCACCAAGGTGGACCGGGTTCGATTCCCGGTCAATGCATGCGAGATTTTCGAAGTGAAATGCCATGTCCTGTGGTTCGGATTCCACGTAAAAAGGAGGTGCCGTGGCTCATGATCACATGATTAACGGTCACGTAAAAAAAAGCTTCCTTTCAACTTACTATCTAACTAACCTAAAGACTAACTTACTAACTATCTAACTAACCAAATAACAAACTATTTAACTAACTATCTAACTAACGACTATCTAACTATGTAACTAACTAACTTAATAAACAAACTAATGAATGTAAAAGAGAAAATGAATTGTCCTGAACTCTCGAGGAAAGAGTATCGTTGGACTTGAGAGAATGTAAAGCCATGAAAGGCAAATAGGAATGATAAAGAACAGTGTGTCCGCCCAAAAATCGAAGTGAGTTGAGGTTAAGTTAGGTGAAGTTATGTTAGGTTAAGTGAGGTTAGGTTAGGTTAAGTTAGGTAAAGTTAGGTTAGGTTAGGTGAAGTTATGTTATGTTAGGTGAGCTGAGGTAAGTTAGGTTAGGTTAGGTTTGGTAAGGTCAGCTAGCGCTATATCACTCCTAGTCAATCATTAACCTTAAAGTACTCTAGAATTCTTGGAATATTGGTGTGTTGTTGTTGTTGCTTGCTTACAAACATGGCAGTATGGATTATGCTGCCGTCAAAAGGGTTGCGATACTTCTCCAAGACCAAGAAAATAAGCCTCTAAATATATAAACAAAAATAAAGCCACTAAATACATCAACAAAAATAACCAGCCAAATAAGCCAACATCAGAAAGCGACCAAGAAAATAAGCCACTAAATACATCAACAAAAATAAGCCAACATCAGAAAGCGAATAAAGAAATAAACCGCTTAATATGCTGACATAATATAAACCGCTAAATACACCAACATAAAATAACCAGCCAAATAAGCTGACATAATATAAGCCGCTAAATAAGCCGACATTATATAAACCGCTAAATAAGCCGACTTAATATAAACCGCTAAATAAGCCGACATAATAAAAGCCGTTAAATAAGTCGACATAATATAAACCGCTAAGTAAGCTGACATACTATTAACCGCTAAATAAGTCTCTAAATAAGCCAACATAACATAAGCCACTATAAAACCCGACATAACATAACAGCGAAATAAGCCGACATAATATAAACCGCTAAATAAACCGATATAAAAGCCGACGCTAAATCACTCCTTCACCAGAACTGTTGTAACCTTTGTTGTATGCAAATCAGTTGCTACTATGGAGCTTACTTAACCAACAAACTTAAACAACGTGCACTCTATGAAGGCTACTCTTATAACTTTAAGTGACAGAATGTGGATGGAATAATATTCTGGCGATGCTCAAAAGAGAGGTAAAAAGATTTCTAGGCGATCTGAAAAGTAAAAATGGTGAGGTTTTAAGTGTGAGTGATCATCAAACGGACGAAACACGGTTGCCGTTGAGAAAAATATATCAAAATGCTAAAAGGCGAACCCGAGAAAAAGATATTGCTACTCAAGGTAGTGCATTCTTTGTTAAATAGCATTTATTATCTCCTCGAATAGTCATGATAGGACAGTCGTCAACGTCCAAAAAATCTCCAACACTATCAAAGACAACACAGACTATCCAAAAAGTGGTATAACAAGAGGATCAAAGAGGACTAGAGAGTAATAGTGATGATGATGATGATGATGATGATGATGATGATGATGATGATGAGAAAATGATAATGAGTTTTTTACACCTATAAAACGATTCAGGCTTCCCCTGTTTTATAAAGTATCGGTCATAAGTTGCCGTGGAAAGAAGAACATCTACCGTTAGCTTTGTGTTTAAAAACTATACCAAGCAATGGTAAAGAGAAAGAGTTGTATTCTGTGTGTACATATTGTAGAAATTACATTAATACAAATATTACATGTGTATCGTCTGTTTTTCTTAATTGCTATCGCAATTTTTCCACTTCTAGAAGAATGTAAAAATAACGCGAACTGGTTCATCTGTTAGCCCTAGTCCCAATCCTGGTTGGGTTATAGGGTTTATAATTTAAAAAAATAGAAATGTATATTATCCCGGGCTAAGCCAAAGCCTTTTAGAAAGAGTGTTTACTGCTCACTCTAAACAAACAAATCTGTGAGGTCTATTGGTTAGCAACTCACGAATGCACTCTACCTGCGTTTTTGTGTACTAAGTACCATAATACAGGGTCTTTCATAAAGAATAAACCGATTTCGAAGGTTTATTGTGCAGTACTCAAGCAACGCAGCGGAGCGAGTCGCATATTGTTAAAAAGTGCGTAGCCTCATATTTCGATTAGTTGTCAGTAGAGTGGTCGGCCGCGCGCCTTAGTCCCATCCCCTCCCCCGCTACACCGACTCAATTCGACCTGCAGCACACACAGTTGCCGCGTGAGTCTCAGAATGGCAACACCTCAGAAAAAGCGTTCTGTGTCATTGCGTTCGCTCGTACCAAGTCTGTGGTCACAGTGCAACGTGAGAACCGTACGAAATTTAACAACGTGCAGTACAGGCTCTCTCCCAGGAACATCCAACGGTGGTTTAGACAGTTCTAGGAAACTGGACGTGTGTGTAAAGGAAAAATCCCTGGTCGACCGCAAACTGCAGCTTCAGAAGCAAATGAGAGGAAAATCCAAGAGGCGTTTGTGCGCAGCCAACGAAATCCATATCTCAAGATACCCGAGAGCTTCAGGTGAGCAATACCACTATGCTGAAAAGACGCCTACACATGAAACCGTACAGACTGCAGCTGGTGCGAGAACTGCGACATGCTGACAAGGGAAAACTGATGAAATTCTTTGGTGCGATGCTGAACTAGGAAAATGATGTGGAAGACTCCTTTTCACGCCTAATTTTTAGTGACCGAGCAACCTTCCGTATCAATGACTATGTCAACCATTACAATGTTTGAATTTGGGGAACCGAACACCCACATGCAACAATAGAGCACGAACGAGATTATCCGAAGGTAAATGTTTTCTGTGAGGTGAGTAGTGTATGGCCATTTCTTCTTCGAGAACAACACTGTCACAGGACAAAGCTATCTCGAAATGTTACGAATATGGCTCTTCCCTTTGCTGCAAACACTCTCGCTACTTTATTTTCAAACAAGATGGAGCCCCACCCCATTGGATTGAATGATACAGTGCCTCAACAGTGGATTGGTCAACACACTGCTCCGGATCGTGCTCGATATGTATGGCCTCCTAGATCCCCAGACCTCATTACTTGTGACTGTGGGGATACGTCAGGACAATATCTATGTTGCACCACTACCCACTACACTGGATGACGTGTGATCAACTCAGTGGATCGTGATATGCTGCAACGCGTTTGGGAGGAATTGTCCTATCACCTTGATGTGGTCCGTGCTGCTGGTGGTCATGTTGAACACTTGTAGGACTAAACTTAAACATCAGTCAAACACATGTGTCTTGGTTGTAATCTTGTAGTACTGACTGTTCGGGAAATACAGCTTGCTTAAATCGGTTCATTCTTTATGAAAGACCCTGTATTACAGTGCTGGCAGCCAATATTGAGGTAATAGTTATTCCGGGTAAGGGATTTGGACCCTTGCTACCTATGAAACGCCTTAGACCACTCGGTCAACCTGACAATTAATAATTTAGACTATAAAATGAAAAATAGCATTCTAAAGACACGTTACGTGAGATATAAAAACAAGTAAAATATTAGAGTGTTACATATTCCCTCAGGATGATCCTATGGCCAAAACACTCCGCTCACCTAACCTAACGTGACCTGACATAACCAAACCTAACTTCCCCTGACATAACCTAACATAACCTCAGCTCATCTAACCTAACCTAACCACAGCTCACCTAACCTAACCAACTAGACCTTACTTAACCTAACGTCAGCTAGCCTTACCTAACATAACTTTCAGCTCACCTAGCGGCATGTGTTTGCAATCGGGATGGTATTAAGAATGAGACTGCCATCATCTTAAGTTAGAAACCATTTGCGATAACCACTGTTGTTGCCATTGTTAACACACATGTGTTAAAGTATTTTTTTACCCTCTATTATTACCATAAATTTCAGAGTATCACGTCTTCAAGCACATTACTTGTAACTAAAAGTGCAATACAGTTAATAAACAAGTATCAATCTCAGTTAGGTTAAATCAAGTTGGGTATTAATGTCTTCAGTAAATAATTATCAAAACGTGTTGTTTTTTAACATTATCATTTTTATAGGTAAACCACTCCCTGTATAAATGCTTTCTATTTGTGTATATCATAGCAAAAATATTTTCTAGTCAATTAATGGATCAATATTAAGAATGGATACATTTTATTATCATTATTTATGTTATTCATTTATCTTATTATTGTTATTTCGTTTTTAATTTACGTTTTTTAAAGTTAACCATAATGTAACAACCTACATAAAACTTAAGACAACTCTATAATCATGCCTACTACGCAATGTTAAATATCCTATCTTTGTAGGAAATAAAACAGTATTGTAACATCATTTATATTTATTTACAACATTTATATACATTTTTAAATTCATAGAAATATTTTTCAAAAGACAATACTAAGAAAATTACAGCCAGTCTGAAAGACTAGACGTTATATCATTTCAAATGACGCATGCTACAAATGCTACACATGTTAGAAAGGCTCAGGAGGGATTCTCGCTTCGCTCGAAGCCCCAGAACTCTTTCAACAGACTCCATTACCCATTAATATAGGCTTCCCGGGCGGGCACCTCTTTAAGGGCCACACTGTATTTGAGTCTGACATCTTTTACAACTCTTTAAGGGTCACCCATTATTTGAATCTGATGTCTTGCAAACCTCTTTAAGGGTCACCCTGTATTTGATCGAATCTAACATACTGTACGCCTCGTTAAGTGTCACCCTGTATTTTGCTCTGACATCCTGCACACCTCTTTAGGAGGCACCCTGTATTCTTATCTGGCATCTTGTATATCTCTTTAGAAGTCACCCTGCATTCTTGTGTGACATCTTGTACACCTCTTTAGGTGTCACCCTGTATTCTTGTCTGACATCTTGTGCACCTCTTAAGGAGACACCCTGTATTCTTTTCTGCCATCTTGTACACTTCTTTGAGAGTCACCTTGTATTCTTATCTAGCGCTTCGCTCGAAGCCCCAGGTTGCTCGACGCCCCAGGACTCTTTCAACAGACTCCATTAACCATTAACTTAGGCTTCCTGCGTGGCTGCATGACGTCACGCACTCGCCGTCCTTTACCCATTAACTTAGGTTTCCCGCGCGGCTGCATGACGTCACAGTCTCCGTAACGCAACCGTCTCCGCCCCGCGTAACGTTAGACCCAAAGCATAACGTCGAAGTCGACAAGATCATTTGAAATGATACCGACAGTAGTGGCTACGCTGGCTAACGCGCAGCATTAGGTCATGGGGCCAAGCTCTCTGCTGACTCGGTAGACGAGTGGGTTCGAGCCCCACCGTCGGCTGTCCTTGAAATGGTTTTCCGTGGTTTCCCATTTTCAACACCAGGCAAATGCTGGGACGGTACCTACTGACAGGCCATGGCCGCTTCCTTCCACATCCTTGCCCAATTTCATTTCATCTTCATCCATTCCATCTCTCATTCTGACGCGCTGGTCGCCCACAGGCGTCGACTTGGAAGACCTGCACTCGGCCTCTCTGGAGGCTACACGAAAAAAATTTGAAATGATAAAAAAAAGGGCTTCATTCCGTTTAAAATAAGATAGCACACGACTTTCTAAAATTACGGGTTCGGGAAATGTCAGTGGTGGAAAAGTAAATAACCTAGTAGTTTTGGGTTATTTGGGTAAATCCAAGGTCCATAGGAAAGGGGGAATTATCTCGAGTAAACAAGCCATCACATAACTTTCTCCGATAATTGGTTCGCAAGATATTAGAAAAACATCAATTACCTAAAAGTTTTTAAGTCTGGAAAATTAAGTAGTTCACGGTAAAGACGAGTAAAAGCCCATTAAAACGAGCCGTCACACATGTCTGTACGTTTACGGGTTCGCGAAATATCGGTTATAGTCGAGCGGCATCATGCAGTAGTGGTGCGTGCTTTAACGCTCATGACTACAAGCGGTCAAGAAACAGCTGTCAAGAAACACTACTACTTTTATTCATCCTAGGGTTATGACAAATTTTCTAGGCGATAAAGGGTAAAAAGACCTTTGGTTTAAGCCAACATATGCCTTCCTAGGATTTCTAGTTTTAAAAATATAGCATATTTTCCAAATAAAACTATTTTTGTAAAAATCCAAAAAATATAATGTTTAGTTCTAACGATAAAGGGTATAGAGACCTTTTGTTTGAGTCAATATACAACTTTCTACGATTTCTAGTTTAAAATATATAGCCTACTTTCCAATGAAAATTTTATTGTTTTTACAAAAATGTAAAAAATAAATAATGCACGGTAAAACTGAGAAATAAAGCCCATAAACATGAACCGTCACGCAAGTTTCTACGATTAGGGGTTCGGGAAATATCGGGTTGCCTAGCACCAAGAGCACACCACTAGTCACGTGCGCGCGGTGGCCATGACACTAATTTAGATCCCGACTGCTACACGACTCATGCACCCAAGATGAACTAGCCTTCAACTTGCTTTCGTCAACTTGTAATTCGCGACCCTTGAATGTCGCAAATTTTGGTATGTCACGTTCTTTCACAATTTGATTCACTGCACGCCACTTTCGGAATTCTTCAAATCTGCAGTCAATAACTACCTTAATTTTGTCAGAAAAATTCCACTCCTGTTCAGTAAATTCTTTCATTTTTTACAACTGGCATTCCCTCATTAACCACGCAAATTTATTTTTCATTGATGACCATGTTCGGTGATTAAACTTTTACTTGTGGTGTTTGGGTGTTTCTAGAAGCAGCCAACAATTCACGACTTGCGCCTTTTCTGCTTTAGAAAGTTCGGTGCGGTTCTTAGGTTTGTTTTTGTTGGAGATGGAGGATACAATGACTGTTTGCTATGAACTGTTCGACGCACCTTCGGTTGAAGGTTTAGTTGGTAATTCTTCATTAAGTTCACCATCTTCATCTTCATCTTGCTGTGGTTCAGTCAAATCAATATCAAGAGTTATTTGTCTTTCCGTGTTTTCAGACACGTAATGTTATAGCAAATCAAACACTTCATCGACAATTTCAATTTATGTTCATGAAACACTACTAATTTCATAGCCTTCCCCTTCCAATCTGGTGACAATCGTGTTTGCAATATTTAATATATTCATAGTATCCAACACTGTGGTTGATAGAACTCAATTTAACAATGAGCTACCACACCACACTGAACAGCCCACAACGTTCTGTCCATCTGCACCGGTTTACCTACTGTATACTACTGTTGTTCGCAAGCCAACATACACATTTCTCCTATCAGACCGCACTTTACATTAATCACAAATGCTCATGTTGTCAAAATGTGCAAACAGGCATACCTAGGTTGTAAAGCCGAATACGTTAGTACGAAAATGAGCACATTCTTTTCTGCCTCAATAGGTTTGCTTTGGCTTCATACACTTGAAAGAAACACTTCAAGAAACACCAAAACACCACAAGTAAAAGTTTAATAACCGATCAATGAAAAATAAATTAGCGTGGTTAATGAGTGAATGTCAGTTGTACAATATGAAGGAATTTACTGAACAGGGACGGTATGTACTTACTGAGTTTCATTGAAATTGTTTCGGCTGTTAAGATTTTATTAGGGACACACACACATCTCATAAGCCTAATTCTTTCATAAATGAAAATAGGCTAAAATGACTGCGAAGTCATGATAACAGGTTAAGAGTGCAAAGGTACATGTGACGGAGCAGCGCAATCGAAAGGGGCAACAACACAGGCATGTTTATAGTGTCTTTAGCAGGAACGCTACTGCCAAAATTATGATTTTATACGAACCAAAAGTAATAAGGAAATTCAGAAAAAATGTTCAAGCCAGACAATTTAATTTTGCGATGGAGTTCCGCAGGAAAAATTACAAGGCAGTTGTTCACTACGTTTTTAAAGGACGCTTTTCTGCCATTTTCAATGCAAGAAACCTGTTCCATTTAGAGTCGTAGTACGTCCACAAGGACTCTGCAAATGTCAGAAATATCCTTGAAGAAAGAAAACGGATTCTTGTTCCGAATGTGTAAATACAGTACATGATATGCAAGCTCTCACACAGCGCTGATTTCGACGAGTCGCAGTCACCTGCTATATTGCAGCAGTGGGATAACATCCTGAAACTGCAGTCTCTAGCATTCCAGCAGTTCCTTTCTCCGCAATTTAAGACCGCTCTTCTGTATGGATGGATTAACTGAAAGAAACTCACACCTTTTTTTTTTATAATACTGCAGATATTTGTTTCAAGAATTTGAGAGGTCAGTGTAATAAATTTTGCGTGTCAGCAATAAATGTATAGAGAAGTTATGTTTTACGTACTTTTAGCGACTACTGATTGTTCCAGAAAAACCCTTATTTCAAGAATATTGTTGTTTCCCGTACAAACAACTCACAACCTACAAATACTCATACCATCTCACCTCATTCATTACCATGTATCTCCCACAACTATCGCCCTCCTGTAGCCAAAATTTGTGAGAGCACATATTTGACATCTTACGCATTATGAGAGAAAACAAATAGTTCCGTGAAGAACTATACAGCCTATTTTAATACATCCTACTCATATTAATTGCCTCTATCAACATACAAAATTTCAGTTTGATTGCTGTAATAGATTCGTAGATATTGAGAACCGTCCTAATATTTCGGATGGTCACCATATTGGATTTTTCTATATGTAAGCCTTAGAGTTATGTACTATTACATGAAGACTATTGTGTAGGTGTAGTATTAATACCTCAATCGCATGCATAGGATACAAGAAATGAAAACGAGATTTTATAATTCCGCAAAGCTGCCATCTTGTGGTTATGAAAACAGTTGAAATAATGTAGATGCCAGAGGATAAAAATTTGTATTAGCATTTACCGTACCATGTTTCACTGCGCTCGGATTGTTAAATCGCGAGGAACGTCCATTTAAATATTTATATTTCGCGTCGCCGCCATATTGTGTTTGAGCTCACCAGGTTATTGAAAGTCCCATAGGTGAACTTATGTTCATGGCCTCTATCGACCTACAAAATTTCAGTTTGATTGCTGTCATAGGTTATTAGATATTAAGAACCATCTAAATATTTTGGATGGTCGGCATGTTGGATTTTTATATAAGTAGGCCATAGAGTTATGTACAATTTGATAACGATTATTGCGTAGGTTCATTATTAAAACGTTCACTTTGATCGCATGATTAATACACACAAAATTATAATTTAATTTTAAAATTTCGCACTGCCGCCATCTTGAGGTTATGTAAATAATCGAACTAGATTAGATGCCAATGCATTACAATGTGTATAAACATTTACTGTACCATATTTCACTGCGCTCAGATGGTTAAATCACGAGAAAAGTCTAATAAAATGTTTCAAACTCGCTTGGCCGCCATGTTCGTTTTGTATTTTACAGGTTTTCGAATGTCACATAGCTGAACTTCTAGTAGTACCCTTTATCACGGTACAAAATTTCAGGGTGATATCAGTAATAGTTTCGGAGATATAGAATGCCAATGAAATATTTCGCACAGCCGCCATCTTGAGGTTATGTAAACAATAGAACTAAATTTGATGTCAGTGCATTACTATGTGTAGAAACATTTGCTGTACTAAGTATAATTGCGATTAATTGGTTATATCGCGATTAAGGTCTATTTAAAAGTTTCAACTTCGCTTGGCAGCCATGCTCGTTTTGTAGTTAACAGGTGTTTGAAGGTCTCATAGGTCAACCTCTAGTAGTGCCCTTTATCACCGTACAACATTTCAGGGTGATAGTAATAGTTTCGGAGATATAGAATGCCGGTGAAATACTTCGCACAGCCGCCACATTGGATTGGTGAGACGTAATAAAATCTGAAGGGCTCGGTCGGGGTCGGCCGAAACGGTGCTATAACCTTACTGAGTTTCATTGAAATCGCTCGAGCTGTTTAGAAGTTATTAGAGGGGGACACACACTCACACACCTACGCACACACACACACACGGACAAACGGTGATCTCATAAGCCTAATTTTTCATAAATGAAAATAGGCTAAAAATACAAGTTTTATCTGTCCCGAATAGAAGGTTTGCTTGTTAGCCAATGTTGTCACTGAGTTCCAGGCTTACTATGTAATGAGATTATTGGAACTAAGTTGGAAACTGGTTTGTTAAAGATTTATTTTGTTGTCAAGTAACGTTAAGGTTGTTTGTTTTTGTGTGTGGTGTTGACGTCCGATGTACTCTTACCGTGATTCATGCGAGGAATCTGCTTTTCAGAAAGCGAGATTTTAAGCCTTCGCATTTTATTTGCTTGTGTGAATTGATTAAAATAACGAGGCAGCGGCCAGCCGTATCTAGGCTATTGTGTTTTTTACTGTGATGATGACTCGTGTTTACAAGTGCATTAGATTTGCAGTAGGAAACTGTGAAGAGATTAATCGCATTGGCGATATCCACGTTATGTTTGGTGTGTTTCTGAGGAAACAAGTAAGTTAGTGCCTTATGCTAATTTGAGGGTAGGGCACGTTATAAGGTCGTGTGTGTATTTGTGTTATGTTGATTTTGTTCATATTCTGCTTGTCACCGATCAACGCCCGACACAAATCGCGACCTAACGCTCAGACGGAAGGAAACGATTTATCAGATGGTACTTTGTCTTACGTCATACTATCCATGTCATGGTATGAAATGAGTACTGAAGTTAATTGAGTACCAAGTAAGTTCAGTGAGTGGCATTTGAACATTTTGAGCTATTTCGATGTGTGTGTTAACACTTGGTTTTTATGTGTTTGTTTGGTGAGATCTTGTCAGATCTCCTAATCATTTTGGTTTATTATGTTGAGTTTTAGTACATTTCAGGGGATTTGATTTGATTTTAATTGTGTTCTTGTATATAAAGGGATTTCTTTTAAATTCAGTTCTGTACAGTTAGTATTTATGAATACACAAATTTTCGTTAAATTTATCCCTGGCATATGATTTATAGAATAAGTTCCCGTGATCCTTCATTGAAAAACCTAGGATGATTTAATATTGTTAGGCCACACGGACTGAGCGCGACCCCAAGAAATGCGTCCCATCCTAGAAGACCTGGTTTGAAGGGTACAATATACCACCGTTTATTAGAGCAACAATGATGAAAAATGGGAAGTAGGTAGACTCACACAAGAGGCTTTAACTGCAAAAACCCAAAGATCAAAGACTTCAAATATTTAACATAGGAAATTGGTGTATTAGGCCTATGCAAAGGGGGTCAGATGACCTCGCTGTTCCGCTGCTTAAAAAACAATAACTAACGTATATCAATAGTAACTAATATCAATTAATCAGGATACAATAAATAATTACAGAAATAATGGTTCAAACGGTGACCTTACCCTGTTTAAACATGGTGGGATACTCCAAGGTAACCTCAAATTTCCAATCCATTCTTCTGATTGACTCTCTGACGTCGGTGTAATTTCTATTTCAGGACGACGAATTCTAACAAGGGAAGTCTTTATTTCATGAGTATGTTTCCTAATTTTTAGTGAAACTAGCCCACGAGGAGCAAAATTTACCCAAAGAAGTAAATATCCTTCATTCCTTTCGTCAGAGCAGCCCACCGTGGCTTGTGAAGGAATAATAGAGTGATAACGTAATTACAGCTGTACGAGCGCACGTCCATTTGAATTAGTCTCTCAGGGTGCTAATGGGAGATGACGTGGATCTAGGTAAATACCACCTGCACTTCTTAAGACTCTCCCCTTGCATGAAGAAGAGGTCATTTACAGACTAAAGTGCTTCCCTCCACGACGTCCACGCCACCAAGAAATGATGGTGGGGATACGAGAACTTTAGTTGTTGAAAACACCCGCAATCTCATAGTTAAATAAGCGCGATGACATACTTTTTAATAATTGTACGTCCATGAATTTAGAGTTAGCGGACTACCCAAGATTCTATAAGGTGCGTTTAAAAAGTAACGAACCGGAGGCTTGAATGCGCAAACCGGTGACTAAATCGGCTAATCGTGGCGTGTGTAACGAGGTGTAGTTCCGACCAGAGCGTGGAAGGTCACAGCCCGTCGCTAGAGGGCACGCGTGGACATCACGTGACGATAAAAAGCGAGCAGCAGCATGCATAAATCGTCCAACGCTGCCAGTCGCATTGCAGTGACATGGAGGCGTCAACCGAAGAGCAAAGAGGTGTTGTTTGGTTTCTAACAGCAGATGGAGTAGGGGAAACGGACATTCATCGCCGAATGTCACAAGTGTACGGCGAACACTGCATGACCCTTGCAAGGGTCAAAGCGTGGCACAAGCGCTTCAGGGAAGGACGGGAGTCGTTAGCCGATGATGCACGGTCTGGGATACCCCCATGCATTACCGATGACAACGTCCAGCTGGTTGATGCACTCATTACCCAGGACCACTGAGTGACAGTGAACGCCATAGCCGCCGTGTTCGCTCCACGACAATGCACGACCTCATACGGCCTACACAGTCGCGGCACTCCTGCAGAAATTCAAATGGGAGATTCTCGGACACCCTTCAAACAGTCCAGACCTCTCTCCCTGTGATTACGCCATGTTTGGTCCCCTGAAAAGGGCTCTGCGGGGCCAACGATTCACCTCGGACGCCGACGTCCAGCTGTACGTGCGGAACTGCTTCACATCACAGCCCAGGCAATTTTATGAGACAGCCATTCACCGCCTCGTGTCACAGTGGGACAAGTGCCTCAACAGCCAGGGCCAATACTTCTAACATACAAGTACTGGTTTCTGTAATTATGCCTCCGGCTCGTTACTTTTTTAACGCACCTTATATTATTGATTATAAGGAAATGCGGACTACCCAAGATTTTATAATTGATTATATGAAAATGGGCTAGGACACTAACTCAAATTTCAGTATATGGTGTTGAGAGAAGGGGCTAATCATAAATGCCTCTGCTAGTACTGCTGTGTGTCATAAGATGTAGGTACTCACTACAATCCCTATCTTTCTCCTTCTCATTATTATATTATAATTATTATTTTATTATGGTTATGATTATAATAATAATAATAATAATAATAATAATAATTATTATTATTATTATTATTATTATTATTATTATTATTTACATCATTATGCTCATCTGTGGAGCGCGATAGATCTTATTTTGCTTCTCCCAAAATCTCTTAATCTGGGTACTGAAAATCTTCCTCCGTTCTTTCGGCCATGATTTCTTGGCCCTCGTAGTTAAGTTTCGCAGACAAATGATGGTTGTTGATTAATGTACGGAACTGGAGTCGATCTTGTAAAATTTCCTCTGTAATGCTAATTTCTTGAAGGTCTATTTGGGCAAGGTGGCACAGTGGTCAAGCTCCTTGCCACTCACCACGGCAGATCGGGTTCGATTCCCGACCAATACATGTGCGATTTTTAAAGTAAAATGCCATGTCCTGTGGTTCGGATTCCACGTAAAAGGAGGTCCCGTGGCTCATGATCTCGAGATTAACGGTCACGTTAAACTACAAGCTTGCTTGCTTGCTTTAACTTGTCAAATGCACTGACTAGGATTCAATCCGCGACCGTTTTTGGTAGATGTCATTGATCTATCAGGCCCGCTAAATTGGAATAGCCTACTCGATAATGCAAGGTGCGGAATTTGGGATAAATTTAAACAGTTTGAATATCTTGATATCGTTAGCTTAGTTTCAATACCACGGACGTACCCTTTAAGATAGAAGGGGAGGACAACATTCTATGCTACACTCCATGTTCAAAGATAGGTTTGTATAGACACCCCCATACTGTGACAAATTGAACGTATATTAACAGCGATGCGATTCTCAGTTCTCTAAAGCCACATCTGTTAAAAGATTCAGAGTTTATCTCTCTTGTTATCATCCTAATGGGTTGTACGTCTTGCACATAACATGACCCTTATACTGAAAACATCCATAGCAAGTGCGGTACATTTATATTTCTTAGGCAACCATTGTAAAATATTTGAAAATGAGCTTACTACCAACTACAACATTAGTCGGGAATTAGGATATACTGTACTTGACCGGACAATTATTCGATAGAATTTACATAGGTGTTGTCTTTGTTTCAATCTATCTAACTAATGGCAAAACAATACTTCACCTAACCCTCGGTATTGGGGCAGATGACCTCGATATTTGTTTTGCGCCAAGAGTTGGTGGGCTCAGGGTCTCGTGCTACAGACATGATGCGAGTAACATGTTGAGACAACGGTCTCATGTGATGCACAACAGTAAGTCAGTTGTCAGTAGTTGTCAAAAATGCGTTTGGTGCAATAATACGTACAAATGAAAATACAAATTTATGATGAACACAGGAATACAGTACAGATAGAGCTCAATGAACCTACAAAAGATGCTCAAAATTGTTTCCATGCTGTTCAATTCTGATTTACAAATTGTGTCGCAAATCTGCCAGGACTGTAGGTTTTCAAATTCTGATTGGATTCACTCCTTCAAATGCTCAAAATCACGAATCTTGACGGAATAAGCCTCATTAGTCTATGTAGTAAGATCCCAGACTGAAAAATCCAAGGGTGTGATATCTGAGGATCGTGGAGGCCATTCAATAGTACCCCGTTTGCCAATCTATTCATCAAAGTTTTCATTTAGAAAGTCTCACACAGTAACTCCATAATGCGGGGGTGCTCCATCTTGTTGTCATATGAACTCTTCCTTAACCGGCCTCAGATGCTCATGAAGTGGGCTGTTTTCTAGTTCTAACAACACTTCTTGAAGCATATCTAGGTAATTTACAGAATTTACACTGTCGTTAACGATTGCTAGTGACAACTAACTTATGGCCCACCCTGTATTTCAAGTTCAGCCAAACCATAAGAATTTAATTACCGTACGTTCCAGTGTACATAATATTTCCGGTATCATCGTAGTGTAATATTGTATATATGTGAATGTATGTGTACAATCAGCACATAGTGTTGTTTCACGAGTGGTGCAATAAACCAGTGACTAGTGTGCTCTTTATTGTTATTACGAGTACATTACATTTCCCTTTCTATCATTTAAGAGTTCCTCCGCGAAGTACTGTTTATTTTCTGTGTTTCTTGTGCGACCACCAGAGGTTCAATCGTGAGCACAAATCCCTGTATCAAGAGTAGAAGTCAGAGTGAAGTACTTGTTCTTTGTGAGTTAACGGACAGCGGTGATTTTAACCACGTGCTCGTACGAGTGTGGCAAGGAAACGAACGGTACAGTGAGGCGCCGTATTGAAAACGAAGTTTCCAATATCCTGTAATGTTGTAAGGCAGCCGTCAATTCTGAAGTTAGCGGCTCAGCGCGCTGCCCTCAGGTTGTCAAGGCAGCAACTCAATATGTGACTGGCATGTGAAGCGCTTCAATAGTCCTTCATTAAAGCTAACAGTCTGAAATTCATTTTCAAGAACAAATTGTGTCAAAGAGATGACCAATGCCAAGTTGTTTAAGAGTTCAATTTTGTCACTGGTTGGCATTACCAAGATATCTCCTTCATCCGTAGCTCACTCCTGTCGCTGCAGAGTCTGCCAACGTCAGTTCTTCAATTTCTACGTAGATGACTTTGAAGTGGAAGCAGTGAAACGGGACACTGAACACAATATTTTCGTGAGTGCTTTTTACTATATATTTGAATGAGGAATATCGAACACTATTTTAGTATTAACTGCAGAAGCAGTAGCCTAAAGTCTGTTCGCCGAGTCGAGATAGTGGAAGTAAACACAGTTGTACACGTGATTGCAGAGCTGCACGCAAGGGGTGCATAGAACCGTGCCTGTTGAACGTACGACAACTTCAGTGCTGTGTATAGCCCAAAGAGAATGTAATACCGGAGTTCCAGCTCCCATGTTAAATCAATTTCCTTAAATCTGCCCAAATCCGGCTTAAAAAGAAACAAAAAACAAGAAGTTCCGTGACGAACTAAAGAGCCTACTTTTCTTAAAATTTAAGATTCATACCAATGATTAATCTATATGGATCTATCTAGAATAATGACGAAATTAAGTTGGCAATATCGAAATTTCTAATAAGTTCGAAATACTATATACCTGGCATAATGTAGCCTAATAGAGCACTACAGTTGGCAGCCCTGGTGACTGAATATATTCTTTGTTCCATCTCTTAAGGTACAGAATACAAAATTTGGTTGGAGTCCAATGAATAGCATGGACGTTACATGCAGTTAAACATTGGATCTAACAGCGCGCGTAAAATCATGTTGGCAACAATTTCATGCATGTATTGGTCAGAAATAATCTGAAATAATCTGATCTATTATTGTGCCAATTTTGAACGAAATCCATTAGTTAGTATAGAAGTTACATGCATTTTAAAATTGGACCTATCAGCAGGCTTAGAATCATGTTGGCAGCACTGACGTAAATTAGTTACTCCAAATTCTTCTAGAATGCCAGTGCAAAGTTTAGAGCTATTGGCTTGCATACTTTCTGATATATTGATATTAGGGTAACAAAAATAGAGACAGCACATATTAACAGTTGGCAGCCTGGTTGCTCTTAAGAATACGCATAGTCGTATCTGTTATGGTACACATAGCACATACGAAATTTGGTTGAAATCCAAATGATAGTATGGAAGTTACATGTATTTAAAGTTGGACCTCTCAGCAGGCTTAGAATCATGTTGGTAGCACTGACGTATATAAGTTACTCCAAATTAATATAGAACAGGTACTATACGTGTGCATAGTTTAAAGCTGTCGGCTTGCATACTTTCTGATATATTGGTATTTGAATAAAAATAAATTAAGAGCATTTATTAACAGTTGGCAGCCCTGGTGGGTCTTAAGAATACGCTCAGTTATATCTGGTTATGTACACATACAACATACGAAATTTGGTTGAATTCCAATTGATAGTGTAGAAGTTATATGCATTTAAATATTGGACTTATCAGCAGGCTTATAATCATTTTGGCAACACGGCCATGTATGGCCTCCTGGAAATTAAACTGCAATACTATTATCTATACGTGTGCCAATTTTGAAATAGCTCCCATTCATACACTCCAAGATATCCAACATGGAGCTCAAATTTCAATTGCGATTTTTCAGCAGTTGGTAGCACTGACATCATTTTCAAATATGGTCGTGAGATATTCAGGTATAGATCTTTACTCCTACCAAATTTTGTTTAGATTGCTCCAGCCGTTTAGGAGTTGATAGGGGGGGGGGGCACACAGACAGACAGACAGACAGACAGACAGACACACATTTGGCCGATCTCATAAGTCTACTTTTTCCTCATTTTTGCAAAATGTGAAAAGTAGGCTAACAATCATTTCTCTTCGGTAGGGGAAACATATGGAACTAAATCCTTCAGATATCAGCTTATTTTTATGAATATTACGCTGAGCTAGTCCCTTTGTGGATCAATTAACATTAATAGCTTTTACCTTTGACAATATTAGCTCTGACAAAATGTATCACAAGCAATCAACAATCTCTACTTAGTATAAAACCAAGTCCCCGATTCTCGGATTTTACGGGTGAACTCGAGAACCACTGGATGGATTTTGATGCGGTTTTCACCATTCTGTAAAGGATATCTCGAGGATGATTTCTGTAGAAAATAATTTATTTATGATCAAAGGAAGCCGAGCAGTAAGGATTTTTTCAGTGGAAAAGTCGAAAAAAAACCTGGCGTCCGAGCGCTTTGTAAGCTTACGCTGGGCAAACCGTTAAAAATATCTGAATACTATGAGTGTAAGAATTGTTCGGCATGAAAAGTTCTACAAAAAGTCAGCGAGAGCATATGCCTATCTTCAATACATCGCCCACTATAAGTGGTTTTATGTTTTAATTTCTTCCAACCATGATCATTCAACTACTGAGGCGACAGTTTACGAGCTGGCTGAGGGCGAGTCTATCATCCCTGTTACAGCCTAGCTAGCGGGTGAACCTATTGCCCGGATACAGCCAGCAGCAAACCGTTGAGTCGTTTAGAGTTAAGACTTCTGAGAAGGGTGGTTGTGTTTGGAGTTTCCCTGGAAGTGCAACTCGGGGTTTCTTCATTTCACACGTGAAACACAGTCAAGTTAAGATTGGATGGAAGGGCGATTTGAGTTCATTCACCTCGCCATTCCCTGGAAGTGCAACTCTCATTTCGCCTGTGAACTTTTCGTTCCACAAAATTGACAGTCAATTTAAGATTGGACGGAAGGGGGATTAATTTATATTAAATTATACTGATTGGCGTATAATCTCTACTTAGTATAAAACAAAGTCCCCGATTCTTGGATGTCACGGGTAATCTAGAGAAAAATGCAGGCTGAGCTTATCAAGGAAATATCCTGTAAATGGGCATGGAGGATTTAAGTTATTTCAGTGATTTCTTTCGACTGCAATCCAATATTTTTGTTTGTCATTTATTGTTTTTCATCATGAATTCTTTCTTCAAGACAGAATCCACACCATTTAAAAACTCATCCAAATCCTCTGGTGTGTCAGCTAGCATATCTCACAGTTGAAATTATTTCTCCTTGAATCTTTACTCCTACTTTGAATTTTTCTCCAATTTCCTTCATTACTTGAAAAGTATGGGTGATAAGTTGCAGCCTAGCCTTACACCTTTCCGAATACCAGCTTCTCTCGTATCTCCTTCCGCTTGAATAACTGCATATACTAAGGAACACAAAACGTGCTACACCTTCAAACAGTAGGCTATTGGTATGGCACAAAATGGTTAAAGTACATTATGAGTCACCTTCAGTGATCTCAGGAGTAGCCTACATATTGAGACTCATGTCCGAAAGGTCCTGGGTTTTATTGCTAACAAAAAATTAAATCTAATCTGTTTGGAACATGCAAAATTGAGAAGTGTTTGGCTTAGTTCACACCACAGTGATCCACTCAAATGATGGTTTCTAAATTAAGGCCATGACTGTCTCCTTCCCAATCCTAGTCTCACCTACAAATGCAACATACAACCTATACATACAGTTACCGGGAAGGTAGCTCTGTACTTCCCCATTCCACTCCCCCAGTATACTACTGCAACTTATAACACTTGCCACACTGAGTGTGTCTGTTTCTGATTGTGACAACCTACTGTCACACGCGTCAATGTTCTCAGATAGGGAAGTATTCGGCTTGCTTCCCGCACCACTCTACACATACCTCCTACCACTCAAGGCCAAGTGCACAGCTGAATGCCGGCATCTGTACACAAGTTAATATGGCTAATGGTGACAACATTCAAGCAGCAGCAACAACAACAACAATCCTTGATAACATGGTTTTGCAGCAGACACCAATGTCCATCCAAGTTAAAACAGCTCACAGTGGTGATTTGTTCAGAAACAGTTTCTTCAATGCTCCAAATATTAGGTATTGATGTAGTTTTTGACAACCTTGACATGAACATTGTCAGGAATATGCCAGCCATCATAGTTTCTCATCTGGGTGACAAATTGGTTCTGCAGTTACAAGCTGAGGTATATGTGACATAAATGTCATGAAATATGGATCCATAGTAAATTACAACTATTGTATTATGTAACATATCAACATGAATATATAACGGCTGGAAAAAAATATTTCGATAATAAAAAAAACATCCATGTAGGCATTCATGTAAGCATCATCTGTTACCTATCCATAGTTTGATCATACCAACTTGTTATTCTCATTTCAATAGCTTGGGACATAGTGTTCATCAGCCCGAGGAACTTAGGTGTGTGTATCACTTTTCTGTGATGAGTGTGGTAGTATGTGTAAATGTTATAAGGGACTAGGATGGAATTGGTGCCCCAGGATTTGAAATAAGGTACGGTACAATCCCAGCATTTGTCCCAAGGTAGGGACGAAAATCCACAATCAGGATTGCCTCTGTCAATGCCAGGATAAACCATTGATTTCTCGACTTTCTGAAGGTGCCTATCACGATCGTAGTGCATGACTTAATGAGCATGGCTACGCTGCAGGATGTAATTCCAACTGAATGGTATCAGAACTTGAAAAAAAAAAGGTTTTTTTAAACGCTTCTAAATACTGTCATCGGCTCTAAGAATATGTCATCAATTGTGGAGTTTACCAGAACCGGAACCAAACGAGAACATGGTAGATTATTGAACATACATCATTCACATACTTTCTGGGAGTCATTAAGAATTGAAAATACTGTCAAATATCACTAATATTGCTTAAATGAAGGTTTTTATTTGTAGCTTGTTCGACGACGGCAGATGTTTGTGGCCG
Organism: Meconema thalassinum; assembly: GCA_946902985.2. Classification (NCBI taxonomy): domain Eukaryota; kingdom Metazoa; phylum Arthropoda; class Insecta; order Orthoptera; family Tettigoniidae; genus Meconema; species Meconema thalassinum. The sequence goes on along the minus strand of OX336389.2, from coordinate 1,118,629,670 downwards.
ACAAATTGACGACATATTGCGTTGCCAACATGTCACACGATACACCTAACTTTGTAATTATGCGAAAAAAGAAATAATTGGCAAAACCATTGGCCTGGATGAAGATGAAGATGAAGTGATGCGTGACCACCCCCACTGTGCGTGACAAAAACCAGGGGTGTTTATATTAGCTACCTAACAATTATTGGTTTAGGCGAAATCCATTGGTCAGCCGGATGCGATATAGTACCGAATGCGTGGGGTTGGCAATGCTATAAACGATGCTAAAAATGGCGGAGTCAGCTGGAATTTCATCTATATAAGTCGTGATCCTATTTTGCATGGCTGGGTGGGTTACAGACAGCGGAGGAGTAAACATCTATTACTATATCATCTCCAGATACCACTACTACAGGTATCTTAGCTAATTTCAGTAGTTTAAGAATGTTTTACTTCGGTTCAGGTAAACTCCACTCTTACCGAATGTGTCCAATAAACTTTATTATTAGAGTTGAAAACCCCAGAAAAACAAACTGTTACTGAACCTAAAAGTTTCATCACTCCATGGAAGTGATCTATATGCCTCACCACTGCCTAGCTTACACATTGCTGCAAGTGCTCTTCAACCCACATTACTAAGTGATAGACAGCTTATTAAGGATGCAAGTGAAATAATTTCCTATTCGGACTAAACAGGAGGAAAGCAAAGACTGTAGGCCTACAGATAGTGGTTTACTAGCATTATTAGTTAGAATCACGCAGGCTAATTCCTTAGGAAGCAACGAGGACAGGTAAATGGTTCAGGCCTACAGGTCCTCATTCTCTCTCACAGTGAACCTTTGCCACACACAAATACCAGTCATGTAGTACTGCTCAAATAAGCACTATACAAACTTACATGATAGAATGAGACCTGCTGAATTATATTATTGGTATAACACACTCCAGAAAATTGTATCAAGAGCATTTCAAAACTACACCTGGTGGCGTTCGAGATATGAGGGTTTAGGCTATGTAGGTCTTCCACATGACTGACACGCCACAGTTCATCACTAAACAACATGTACACTTCATTACAAATGACAGAATTGCTCATATGTTTCGCCATCTTTTCTTTTGCTCACGAATCAACATTATTATAACATCCACACCATCGACAAATATCTTTAACAAAAACAAATATCCTGCCGTAGCCTGCCATCTTGCAAAAAAAAAAAAAAATAATAATGATAATCGGCAGCAAGGGTTGCCATAATAGTATCAATATCAACAGGCGCAATTCTTTAAATATAACTAAATCTTTGCAATTATATCAGACACTGTAATGATGTTTATGATTATATGTGATGAACTTCTGAAATTCATAAGAATAGATTTCGTTTTCAAGGAGTTGAATCAAAGCCTAAAACACAATACGGTTGTAATCCTGTTAGTATCAGTGTAAGCCAATCACATTTAAGACATAAAAACAGGGCGCTAAGGCTACCAATACACATCGTCAGTTCGTGCTATTACGTTTCCAAAGTTGCATAACCGGAGCGCGATAAAAGAAACCAGGGCCAAAATAAGGTTTAGCCAATCCTATCTAAGTTCCGAAGGCCTGGTATAGCCTACATGTGAAGCGGGCTGACATCGGTTAAATGCTACAGCGCGGTTTATATATTGTTTGTTTATGTATTTATTTATTTATTTAATAAATTGGTTCTTAACTGCTTATGACAGGCAACAGTATACAGTGCAGCACAGCACTAAGTGCAGCAAGTCTTGTTTTTTCTTGGGCTACGGCATGACTAGTGATCTCGGAGTTTCTTGGCTACCCCTGTCCGGCAGAGCCGATGACGTGAACTGGGCGTGTTTTCCTGTCCAGGCAGTCAAGTGACCACGTGCAATTATTTACGCGCACTATCTCGACTTGGCGAACAAACTTTAGTTACCACTCCAGTTGCGCCATTTTGCCTCTGCGGTTAGTCATGCTTGAGGTTATGTTGGAAGGAAAACATTCAACGAAAATCATATAAATGTCACAAATGTCACAAATGTTTCATTGTCGGAGCATGCGCGCTTCAAATATTTCCTTGTCAGTCAGCGGAATTTTTACTCGCTCTTCCAAATATCGTTGTCAGTTGATTCGGTGAACTTTTGAACTAAGCTGCCATGACTGAAATGTGTAAATGTAACGTAAATATTCATTCAGTGTCCACGGTGGTTGAGAGTGCTAATGCGCTAGCTCGTACCTCGCTGACATCGAGAGAGCGAGAGCGTGGGTTCGAATCCCACATCGGCCGTCCTGAAAATTTTTCTCGTGGTTTCCCAATTTTCACCACGAGGCAAATGCTGGGACGCTCCTTCCGAAATCCCGTACCTGAGCCTTTCTTAATTAGACCCAAGTTAGCGGTCACCTGGACGATCGGCCTGTCACCATCCCAAGTTGTATCTGCTAACAAAGTGTGTTCAGCTCCCCTTGCGACGGTAGAGGAAAGATTCCTCGCAGATCCCGTGGGCGAAGCTGAGCTGGGAGGATAAGCAATAAAGAAAACTCTTAAGTAGCTTATTTTCTGAAATGGGGTATAATTTTCAAAATACTATAATTTTTTAAATTTTAGTTGCCAGTCATGGTCTATGTAGACTGTTCATTCAGTTGTTCTTGTATTCGATGTTTTCGATTTATAAATCATGCTACACTGACTCAGCGTGTATGCATCTGTAATTTAGTATATTCGATAAGGTAAAAAAAAATATGGCTAATATCAGACACTACAATGAAGATATTCAAGCGAATCTTCTCCCAAAAGACATGCACTAGCTGGTTATCAAACTTCGCTTGACATCTAAAATATTTGTTTGGGCTAAGTGTTGACATTTTTGAGGTACAGAGAAACAACCTGGCTTATTCGTTGGTGACCCGGTATTCTGTTCTGAATGTTTCACTACTGCTGTTTTTTTTCAGCGTATGGCTTTTAGTGCCGGGAGTGTCCAAGGACATGTTCGGCTCGCCAGAGTTTGTAGCTGCTTCTATGCGGACACCCATAGGGTGAGTTACAAGCACCGTCGCGTGTGGAGTGTTGTCTGAGGAGGAAAGTGCGAATGTAAGGACGAGGAATTGGAAGGTAGCGGCTGTGGGCTATAGTTAGGGACCAACCCCGGCATTTGCCTGGAAGGAAGATGGGAAACCTCAGAAAACCATCTTCAAGGTTGCCGGCGGGAGGATTCGAACCTCCTCGCCTCCCGGTTGTGAGCGACTGCCTACAGTCACGCCGTAACGACCACGGCTAACTCACCCGGTAACTGCTGATATCAACGTGACTACTCATATTACGCGAGATTCAAGCGTTTTATCGGCATGGTTCATACCAGAAGCAAGACTTGAATCGCGCCCTACTGCTGATGCGATTTTCAAGCTCCGCAATTTACGAGGCAATTGTACCTCATATTAAGAAATAATTATACTTACAAGATAAAGAAAGAATCCACACTACGATATTCTTCTTGCATGACGGTTCCGCTCCATTTCGCAAGCGTGTCTATTACCAACAGGATCCATCCGATCTCAGGCCTCCTGACATGATGATGATGAGAAGATGATAGCTGTAGTAGTTTTGTGGGGCCGAACATCTTGGGAACAATCATGTTGACCGATTGAAAAACATTTAAATTTCATTTACTATGGTAACACTGAACAAGAAGTTCCGTGAAGAAATATACAGCCTACTTTTCATGCCAATGATTATTCTACAGAATATAAACCTATCTAGAATAATGACGAAATTAAGTTGGTAATATCGAAATATCTAATTAGTTCAAAATATACCTGGTGTAATGTAGCCTAATAGAGCACTACAGTTGGCAGCCCTGGCGACTGAATATATTCTTAGTTCAATCTCTTAAGGTACAGAATACAAAATTTGGTTGAAGTCCAATGGACGTTACATGCAGTTAGACACTGGATCTATCAGCACGCGTAAAAGCATGTTGCCAACAATACCATGCGTGTGCTGGACAGAAATAATCTGAAATATTATGATATCTTGTTGTGCCAATTTTGGATGAAATCCATTTGTTAGTATAGAAGTTACATGTATTTTAAAATTGGACATATCAGCAGGCATAGAATCATGTTGGCAGCACTGCCTTGTATTAATTATTCCAAATTAATCTAGAATGGCAGGTGCTATACGTGTGCAAAGTATAGAGCTGTTGGCTTGCATACTTTCTGGTATATTGATATTAGTGTAAAATAAATATAGACAGCATTTATTAACAGTTGGCAGCCCTGATTGCTCTTAACAATACTTATAGTCATATCTGTTATGGTACATATAGCACATACGAAATTTGGTTGAAATCCTACTGATAGTATAGAAGTTACATGTATTTAAAAATTGGTCGTATCAGCAGGCTTATAATTATGTTGGTAGAACTGACGTATATAAGTTACTCGAAATTAATCTAAAATGTCAGAATATACGTGTGCATAGTTTAAAGCTGTTGGCTTGCATACTTTCTGATATATTGGTATTTGGATAAAACATAATGAGAGCAATTATTAACAGTTGGCAGCCCTGGTGGCTCTTAAGAATACGCTCAGTCATATCTGTTTATGTACAGATATTACATACAAAATTTGGTTGAAATCCAATTGATAGTGTAGAAGTTATATGCATTTAAACATTGGACCTATCAGAAGGCTTAACATTATTTTGGCAACACTGTCATGGTTGGCCTCCTGGAAATTAAACTGAAATAGTATTATCTACATGTGTGCCAATTTTGGAATAGCTCCCATGCATACCTTGCAAGATATCCAACATGGAGCTCAAATTTCTAGTGCGTTTTTTCAGCAGTTGGTAGCACTGACATCAATTTCAAATATGGACGTGAGATTTCCGGTGCACATCTTTACTCATACTAAATTTGGCTTTGATTGCTGCAGCCGTTTAGGAGTTGATAGGGGACACACACACACACAGCCAGACAGACCGACAGACAGAAGGACAGACAGACACACAGACAGACACACATTTCCCCGGATCGATCTCATAAGTCTACTTTTTCCTCATTTTTGCATAATGTGAAAAGTAGGCTAAAAATGACTTCCAACACAATAGTGATTTGTTGTTTTAAGGGGAGGAACAGCGAAGTATTCTGCCCTTTAATCCATGATTGTTGCAAGAGTAAATGCTATACTATACTATAACCATTCGTATTTTCACTTTATTTACTTCTTTAACAATATAGGCTACTAGAGAATGGTGCTCTTCAACATTCAGTTTTGTAGAGTATGGACGCTATGTAGTGAGGCTTCAGGGTCAAGTTAACCGCTCTGGACAATTACATTTCCAGCCACGTTTCAATGGTGGGGGAACAGTGACAACAGTCACTCGTCACCGGCAGTGCTGTCGACGTCGCGTGTTAAGGCTAAAAATCGGTGCATGCAATCGTCTTGAGCTCAGCGCGGTTAAGGGAGCAGTGTCTCCTCCAGTGATCTAGCACCCCGCCACTCATACTGTACCGCGACTTTCAAGCCTCACCACATACCGTCCCTATTCTAATAATTAACGAAGACTACCTCGTGGTGTAGTGGCTAGTATTCGTGAATGTCACCCCTCCGATCTGAGTTCGATTTCTGGCTCTATCAAGAAATTTAATTCTGATCTGAGGGCTGGAATGGGGTATACTCAGCCTCGTTAGACTTAACCGAGGACAGATGGGTTCATTTCCAACCTCAGCAATCTTAGAAGTGTTCACCGTGACTTCCCCACTTCTAGTTCAGGCGAATGCCGGGATTGTTCCTTACTTAAGACCACGGCCACCTTCTTCTCAGTCCTAAACTCAATTACATACAGGGTGTCGCAAAATTACGTCGACAAACTGAAACCAGAGGTTCCGGGCCTTACCTGAAGCAACTTGAGATAGGACACTTATGGCCGGAAACGAACCGTTAAAAATCTGTGCGACGTTAAACTTTTAACGAGGCAAATCGGCAACACTGCGCCGACAAAGTGCGACTTTTTCTAATGTTTCCGTTCCATACCAGCCGCGGAGGAATGACGCCCCTTCCCGTTTGGTGAACTAGCTCAGCGGTATCGTGCACGGCACAAAACAGCGAGTGCCTTGAAACGAGTCATTCGGTTGCGGTTCGAATCAGAGCCAGCGCAAGTTTTTTCTTATCATAAATTTTCCATTTTTTGCCGTGTACAATACCACTGAGCTGGTTCGCCAAACGGGAAGTGGTGGCATTCCTCCGCTGCTGGTATGTAACGGAAACATTAGGAAAAGTCTCACTTTCTCGACGCAGTGTTGCGAATTCGCCTCGTTAAACGTTAACGTCGCACAGGTTTTTAACGGTTCGTTTCCGGCCATAAGTGCCTAATCTCAAGTTGCTTCAGATAAGGGCCGGAACCACTGGTTTCAGTTTGTCGACGTAATTTTGCGACACACTGTATATACACATCACAACAACACAGGTTATCCTGTACATACGAAAGTACACGAAGCTGCATGACTACAATGTCGCAAGCCCCTAAATGAATCAACAACAACAATAATAGAAATTAACTCATAGAGTATCTATTGGAACTAAAATACTGTGGAAGCAATTTGTTCTCGGATGGAAGACGCCCGAAGTGTGCCTTGTATAGTGTCCGCCACGTTTCGTAGTGGCTAGCACTCTTGGCTGTCACCACTGAGGCACGGGTTCGATTCTCTGCCAAGAAATTTAATTCTGGACTGAGTACTGGGAAAAGGTACACTCAGCCTTGTGAAGAGAGAATGAGGAGAGGCGGGTTCGATTCCCATCTCAGCCATCCTGGAAGTGGTTTTCCGTGATTTCCCACTTCTACTCCAGGCGAATGCAGGGATGATTCCTAAAATTAAGGCCACAGCCGTCTCCTTCCCAATCATCACCTGAATTACTACTACACACACTAATACAGCCAACACAATAACACAGGTTGTCAGACAAATTCCACACACACTCGAGTACACAGGACTACATGACCACGATGTCACAAAGCCCTTCAACGGATCAACAACAACTGAAGTACAGTAAGATCTACTCTTTGTTGGTGGACGCTACCCATTCTGCATGGGAAAGCAGCAGAATTCGCCCAAAGAAGCAGGGACGGTTCATGCTATCTTTGACGCTCAGCTACTGCCTCTGCAGCTATGAGTGATAGCATACGTCACAGAAGATACTCGTAAACCACTAATCCATAAGGGAAGTAGGACTACATACTCTTAGGGGCACATATTTTTTCGAAGTTTTCTACAATGAGGTCCTTCTCTACAGAACGGAACATCGCCAGAGCCGCATTTCAGGTGGATCGCGATGAGTTACGGCCAGATAACTAGCATGTGCCGATTACAAAACAGTGGGTCGGGAAGCACTGAATGCTGTCACAGAATTGGCGCAGCTGGCAAGATACCATAGATGAGATAATTGAGGCTTGTGGTGAAGCGCAGGTTCATCGGAAAAGGTTGCAGCAATTTCTAAATATCATAGCTCAGGAGCTATGATGATGATAATTGTTGTTTTAAGTTGCCTAACATCTAGGTTATCGGCCCCATGCTCAGGAGCTAACTGAGATATTAAAATGAGTATTTTTTGTTATGTCGTCTCCGTAGCGTAGCGGTCGGCATGGTTAGTTGCCGCCCCGGAGGTCCTGGGTTCGATTCCCGGCTCTGCCACGAAATTTGAAAAGTGGTACGAGGACTGGAAAGGGGTCTACTCAGCCTCGGGTGGCCCAAATGAGTAGAGGGGGTTCGATTCCCCCTCAGCCATCCTCGAAGTGGTTTTCCCTGGTTTCCCACTTCGTCTTCGGGCAAATGCCGGGATGGTACCTTCTTCAAGGCCACGGCCACCTCCTTCCCTCTTCCTTGCCTCTACATCCTAACCATCCCTTACCTTCCCTCATGAGGCCCCTGTTCGCTTTGCAGGTGAGGCCGCCTGGGCGAGGTGCCAATCCCACCTCACCAGTTGTATCCCTTCCGATTCGATGTTCCCCGTTCTAGGACACTGCCCGTAGAGGCGGTAGTGGTGAGTTCCCTCGCTGAGTCCGTGGGTTCCACCAACCTGGAGGGTAAACGACTAAAAAAAAAAAAAAATGTTAGATTCACTAACTCAAAAAGTTTTTTTTTTCCATACCTTATAATGTTTCTATGTGCGCTCCTCTGGTTCTATGGCGTCCGGGGGACTTCTTCACGTCAACGCTGCCAGTTTACTGAAACTGTTCGTACCACCGTCTAATGCTATTAGCATGAGGGGGATCCTACCATAAACACATCGGAAAGTGCGCTGAACAGTTATAACAGATTTCAACTCCGCTAACCACAACACACACTGTGCTTTCTGCTGAACTGTCACCATTGCATTCACACTCACTACTGAAACAGTGGCGTGGCAGCTTCCTGGCGTGCACTCATTCTGCGCATCGGCTGAAGATCACGTGCGGAGTACTGTCATGTCTAAAACTAAAACTCGACGAGTTCCTGATTAGTTTTCAGGTCGAATTATTAAATTATCTCATTTACAACGGGAGATATGATTTTTTGAAATTGCTGCAACTTATTTCGATGACCCTGTACTTCAGCATATCTCGTATCCTGTGAACAAGGTTAGGTTTAGAACAAAACCACGATTTTTTCTAGTGGAAATTAATCTTCTTAGGAAGAAGTCTCACAGTAAATGTGTTCGTAAGTTTCAGGGCCGTACGATTTTTACTTGTGGGGGAATCTCAAACACAACATATATAGAAACAATCCGCGTAATTTGGAGGCTCTCGAGAACGAAATAACTGCACTGATACGAAATATCAGTGAGGATGAATTACAGCGAGTGTACCAAAATTTTCTACGTCAGTGCAACGTGTGTCTAGAAAATTTTAACCTACTTAATTAATATGAAGTATACTATCGTTACAATTTTATCGTAAACGTATGCATGTTTTAATAATTACACAGATAATATGAGTGAATATACGATTTCTGTGCCTTGACACTCCTCTGCCGTACTTCGTATAGGCTTAAATTGTTATATATTTTTGAGGAATTTACCACAAATAATTTGTTACATTTCTTTGTGCGATGCTGAGGGATCTGCAGAGTAGTAGTTGTGAATCTATTGTTCCAAACATGCACTTGACTCATTTGAACAAAGGATTTAGCCAGGAAACGGGTGTATTAGTTTTAAAAATTCGCAATAGTAAGCATGAAGTCGAGTATGACCGTCTTTCCCTAAGCTTTAGGTAGCCAATGGTTTTATAAAATGGTGTAACATGGGGCTGCGTGGCGCTGTCGGTAGAGGCGCTGAGCTTCTAACTGAGAGGGAGTGGGTTCGATCCCCACCCAGGTATTGGATTTTAGAAACAAAACTACCACTTTCGGAAACGCAAATAGCCCTGGGGTTCACTCAGCCTACACCAGAAATGTGTACCAGGATAATTCCTGGGAGCAAAGACGGCCGGGCGTGGAGCTGACAACTCCATCCCCTCTAGTGCCGATGTCACAAAAAGTGGAAGCCTCTACCTTCCACTACTCCCAGGGCCTCCATGGCCTGTACGGAGTTGGCTTTGCTTTGTAACATGACATTGTTTACGAATGTTGAAGACAAAACGTTGACATGCATTCTGTACTCGCTGCAGCTTCATATTGTATTTTTCTGAAATATCGCTATATACTGATGAAACTTAATCTAGAATAGGGAATATCACGCTATCAGGGTATTTCTTACATTAAAAGGAAGATATGGTAGATTTCGACGGAACTGGTGAAGAATACAAGTCACCTTTATGTTCGACCCTGGCGAAATGTAAATATTATATGTCAGAAAACTGTACTATAATGAGGCTCATTATAGTACAAGTTTTCATTATGATACAGTTTCTCGAACCAATCAGGGCTCAAGGAACAGTTGTGTGGCCAATTAGGTAAAGGAAGGAAGGAAGGAAGATTGTAGTTTTACGTGACCGTGAATCTTGTGATTATGAGCCACGGGACCTCCTTTTTACGTGGAATCCGAACCACAGGACATGGCATTTCACTTCTAAAATCTCACATGCATTGACCGGGAATCGAACCCGGACCGCCTTGGTGAGAGGCATACAGCTAGACCGCTGAGCCACCACGCCCCCTCCAATTAGGTAAGGATAGCATCGCATCGCGCTCACTTCCATGGCCCCCTATTTTAAATTTCACTGCTCGGCGAGTGTCATAGTGAGGTATTCCAGGAGGTCATGGTCAAACACAAGGTATTCTCTGCGACCCGTGCGCTCTGTTCAGTACATAAAACTGGTGAAATCTCGACAGATATTTATGAATATTTATGCTCGAACATAAAATAGTTATAATTATCGTCGAACATAAACAGTCGTATGCAACTCGCCTATAATGGTAATTAAGACACTCGCATGGAAATTATAAGACTCGCTACGCTCGTTTTATAAACATACTCGTGTCTTAATTATTGCCATTATAGGCTCGTTGCATAATGTACTATTTTGACTACATGGTTGGTATGGTTGGACGAAGGACAGCATTCCCAGGAACTACTCTGAAATTCATGTAAGTAATGATACTTATTAAATACGCTAAAAAGTGTAAATGTGTTGAACTAGTTGAGAGCTACGCTGATGTTAGTGCCAGTGCTACTACACACAGTGGCCCGACCGCCACGTGGCCCCAGCGAGGTTCCGTTCTATAGAGAAGGACCTAACTGTAGAACTGTAGTAAACAAGTATCATATGATATTCCAAGAACATATTCTATTCACCATTTGGTGAGATTTTTTGGTGTCAAATTTAGCACCCTCTCTTAGAACCACAGCAATGCAAGACACTTCAACGCCAAACAACATGTTGTAGTAGGCTTATTTTTTCTAATACAGTATTTCATGCTCCCCTCCCTGAGGTAAATCATGTAGGCTATCTGCCACTGCGTTCCGGACAGAAAAAGAGCGGAAGATTGCGTTTGGGCGTGCAAGAGGTGTTGTTGTTGATTCATTTAGGGTGTATGAGACATCGTGGTCATGTAGTCCCGTGTACTTGGGTGTGCGTGTGAAGAATCTGTATAGTAAACTGTGTCATTGTAATGATTGTAGAAGTGTATGTATTTGTAGTTTGGGTTAAGTTTTGAAATCAACTGAACAAATTAGATGCCAATGTATTTAATTCTAAATAAGGACGCGTTGTGCCAATTTTCTCTGCGCTCGTAAGATTAGATCGCCAGAAAAGTAATTTTAATTACTTGAATTTTGCATATCCGCCATGATGTTTTGTGAGATCCAGATTTTTGGAAATTCACATACAGTATACTCCTCGATCACAATATAAACATTCAGTTTGGTTTCTGTTGTTAATTATTTAACCCCGTGTACTTGGGTCTGTGTGAGTAGAATTTATCTGATAACCTTTGGTTTCTGTTGTTGGTGTTGTTAATTCATTTAGGGGCTTTGCGACATCGTAATTATTTAACCCCGTGTACTTGGATATGTGTGTGTGTGTGTAGAATTTGTCTGATAGCCTGTGCTATTCTGATGGCAGCAATAGTGTATTTTGATATCTGTAATTGATCCTGAGGTATTGAGTAATAGTGAAATAATTCCCGCGGCCTTCATATTGGATATATGACACTTATCGAATTCGGACGGAGTCGACCAAGTTTAATTGAAATCGCTCCAGCAAAGACATATTATAAGAGAGGACTCACATACACAGACACACACACAAGTAGATCTCATAAGCCTATATTTCATGTGACGAAATTAGGCTGAATTAATACCAATTACCTACTTAGGAAGATTATTTGAGAGGTTCCAAAACACCAAAGTACCAGGGCTTGAGTCCGCGATATACTGCTGCCCCTAGCCCAAAATATGAAGGAACATGGTATTATTGTTATTATTATTATTATTATTACCGGTATTATTGTTGTTGTTGTTGTTGCTGTTGCAATGAAGAGAAATACTGGGTTTCTGACGCCCTCCTGCTCTAGTTGCATTCACTCGTTTTCAACAGCAACATTGCAACTTAGCCTTCTGGAGCCTTATACATGCCTGTAAGGATGTTTACACATACTGCTTTTTCTCTAAGTGACCTCTTTAAGGGCCATGTGACTGGTTATATCAACGATCTGCTTGGTCGCACCCACCCCTATTCTGTTCGTGGTCCACACAACTCTGGGAGGGGAAAATCTCAGGCAGTGCCAGCAGATAAAAAAGAACAGCCTCCCTCTCAGTTAAGTACGGCAAGGCAAGGCGTGAGTGAGAACGACTTGAAAGAAAGGACTTCCGCTCCCTTGTTGACTTTATGAAACTGAACGCTTTCATCGATATAAGGCCACCATATAAAAGGGCGATACCTAAATCCCTGGCAATTCTGTGCTCAATCTTTGAGCGCAGTGGCCATTAAAAGTTGGGCTGGAGTCTCTTAGCCGCCTGGAGAAGAAGGATTAGCGGGGATTACCTGTCAGACGCCAGACAAGAGAGAAGACTCGAGGACGCAGCATACATAGTGATAAACAGTAGCCTATTCGTTCCAATAGCCGGTCCCCAGTCGGGCCACTCTTCAAGGGACATTGCTACTGAGTTATTGTCAGAAAAACTGTCAAAAATCCTAAATCTGTTTCATTTTTCTGGAAACCATTTCTTTTAACATTTCGGAAGGGGCTATCAGACGTACCTTCGCCATACAAGGTGCAAGTGTCCTCTCGCAGTAGCTCAGTTGGCAAGAGCATCGGGCTGGAAGTACGAAGGTCACAGGTTCGTGTCCTGATCGCGTCATTCATTTCAATTTTCTGTTTAACTCTGTTTTTTTTTACATCGTATGGTTTTACAAGTACACAAAAAGATCTATTTCTATAATCAATTGGAAATCTCGAAATTAGACAAGCAGTTCAGAGCACTCGGTGCCACGTGGTGTAGAGTCCTCAGATCACCGTCAAATGCTTGAAGTGGGCACTTCTGAACAACTGTGGTCTATTGTTTGCTCCGCTCCGCAGTCGCAGTCAGCAGATGAACGGAGACCCCACTTCCTCAAGGAGTAACCACATAGTCCGCGCCCTTCAGCCTTCCTAATGCGGTTCAGCGTCGACCTGATATGGGACGGGAGTTGAAATCCTTCAACCTTCTTTGTTGGATCCTAAACCAGGTGAGTATTGGTGGGGGGATGCTTGATCCAGTGTTGTAACCACTTGGAGGCCACATTAAAATTATGAATATTTTCTAAATCAACCCAAGGTGGAAAACTTGTTGGTGGATCCTGTAGTGCATTATACAAGGGAACCTCGTATGAGAAGTCATTTTCCCGCAGCAGCTTTCCTCTGTAGATCTTGCGGGGCAATATTAGCTACATAGGATAGGTTACCACTGAATAGGAGTAGATCTAACAGTACCAGTGACAACTCTCATGGCTTCATCGAGCAGCACATCAACATTTGTTGAGTGGGCGATGGTGCTGTGGTCCCACACAGAATTGCAATATTCACCAGTGGTATAAATAAAGCGAGTGCCACAGAGCGGAGAGTATTTACGTCCGCTACCCAACAACTTCCGGCAATCTTGCGAAGGAGATTCAGTCTTGAGCCAAGTTTCTTACATAACACAATCAACAAAGAAAACATTTTGTTTGAGACTATTATTTAATGTACACACATCAAAAAAAGTTTTGCATCACCTCGGTTCCAAGAGTTCCGGAACCTTTAAATACAAAGGGAATAGAGATCAACACAAACAACATTTCAGCTCGTTTTATTGCTCATGAGACCCACACATTGCATGTTGTTCCATCATACAGCTAGACTTTCAGCATTTGTGGTCCAGATTGCAGTACACACCACTACCTCTAATACCCAGTAGCACGTCCTCTTGCATTGATGCATGCCTGTATTCGTCGTGGCATACTATCCACAAGTTCATCAAGACACTGTTGGTCCAAATTGTCCCACTCCTCAACGACAATTCGGCGTAAATCTCTCAGAGTGGTTGGTGGGTCAAGACGTCCATAAACAGCCCTTTTCAACATATCCCAGGCATGTTCGATAGGGTTCATGTCTGGCGAACATGCTGGCCACTGTAGTCGAGCGATGTCGTTATCTTGAAGGAACGCATTCACAAGATGTGCACGATGAGGTCGAGAATTGTCGTCCATGAAGACAAATGCCTCTCCAATATTCTGCCGATATGGGTGCACTATGGGTCGGAGGATGTCATTCAGGTATCGTAAAGCCGTTTCGGAGCCTTCCATGACCACCAGTGGCGTACGTCGGCCCCACATAATGCCACCCCAAAACATCAGGGAACCACCACCTTGCTGCACTCGCTGGACAGTGTGTCTAAGACGTTCAGCCTGACCAGGGTGCCTCCAAACACGTCTCCGACGATTGTCTGGTTGAAGGCATATGCGACGCTCATCGGTGAAGAGAACGTGATGCCAATTCTGTGGGGTCCATTCAGCATGTTGTTGGGCCCATCTGTACCGCGCTGCATGGTGTCGGGGTTGCAAAGCTGGACCTCGCCATGGACGTCGGGAGTGAAGTTGCGCATCATGCAGCCTATTGCGCACAGTTTGAGTTGAAACACGACGTCCTGTGGCTGAACGAAACGCATTATTCAACATGGTGGCATTGCTGTCAGGGTTCCTCCGAGCGGCAATCCGTAAGTAGCGGTCATCCACTACAGTAGTAGCCCTTGGGCGGCCTGAGCGAGGCCTGTCATCGACAGTTCCTGTATCTCTGTACCTCCTCCATGTCCGAACAACATCGCTTTGGTTCACTCTGAGACGCCTGGAAACTTCCCTTGTTGAGAGCCCTTCTTGACACAAAGTAACAATGCGGACGCGATCGAACTGCGGTATTGACCTTCTAGGCATGGTAGAACTACAGACAACATGAGCAGCGTACCTTCGTCCTGGTGGAATGACTGGAACTGATCGGCTGTCGTACCCCCTCCGTCTAATAGGCCCTGCTCATGCATGGTTGTTTACATCTTTGAGCAGTTTTAGTGACATCTATGAACAGTCAAAGGGACTGTATCTTTGATACAATATACACAGTCAACGTCTATATGCCGGAGATCTGGGAACCGAGGTGATGCAAAACTTTTTTTGATGTGTGTATATATTCTGACTGACTACATCGAACAGTAACCAAAAACGCCATTCATAATTAATAAAGTTTGATTTTGTATTTTATGCAAGGATAAATAAATGTTTGAAGTTTTGGCACTGTTTAAGGGGTAATGGCTTTGAACACGTAAGAGAGGGGATATTTAAAGACTATTTTTCCTAAATTGCCAGACGCTAAAATTAAAGTTGGTATTTTCGTCGGTCCTCAAATAAAGAAACTAATGGCCAGTGATGAATTTCCACAATTACTCGACACCCACTAAAAACAAGCATGGTACAGCCTTAAAGAAGTGATCCATGGCTACCTTAGAAATAAGAAAGCTGAGAATTACAAACAGTTTATTTCCACTATGCTTGAGAACATTGAACCAATGGGTTGCAGAATGTCCCTTAAAGTACACATGCTACATGCTCGGTTCGACCAATTTAAAGATAACTTGGGGGAATTTTCAGAAGAGCAAGGGGAACGTTTACACCAAGATGTGATGGACTTTGAGCAACGTTATTAAGGACAATATAATGAGAACCTGATGGGGGATTATATTTGGGGGCTAATACGAGAAAGTTCATACCCACATAGAAGAAGCACCAAAAATATTCATTTTAAAATCGTGTTTGTATTGTAGATTTGTAGATTAATGTTAACTATGTTTTGTAAATAAATCTGATGTAAATATGTAAAATAACGTTTATTTTCGTTTGAACTTATAAAAATAGAGAATTTCCTTTAAATATGAACTTTCGTTTTGGTAGCTACAAAAGCAAACTTTATTAGGTGAGACTATTTTTTAGCCTATTTTCATTTTATGAAAAGATAGGCTTATGAGATCACCTTTTGTCTGTGTGTGTGTGTATGTGCGCGCGCATGTGTATCTGTGTGATGTGTGTGTGTGTGTCCCCTCCCCTAATAACTTCTAAACGGCTGGAGCGACTTCAATGAAACTCGGTAAGGTCATTCCACCATTTTGGCCGACCCCGACCGTGCCCTTCAATTTTTTTTCGTCTCACCAATCCAACATGGCGGCTGTGCGAAATATTTCACCAGCATTCAATATTTCTGAAACTACTACCAACATCACCCTGAAATTCAGTACGGTGATAAAGGGAACTACTAGAAGTTCACCTATGTGACTTTCGAAAACCTGGTAACTACAAAACCAAGATGCGGCTAAGCAAATTTGCGACTTTTAAATAGACGTTTCTCGCGATTTAACCAACCAAACGCAATGCAACTTGGTACAGTATATGTTTATACACATTGTAATGCACCGACATCTAACTTTGTTCAATTGTTTTCATAACCTCGAGATGGCGGCTGTGCGAAATATTTCATCGGCATTCTATATCTCCGAAACTATTACTGATATCACCCTGAAATTTTGTACGGAGATAAAGGGAACTACTAGAAGTTCACCTATGTGACTTTCGAAAACCTCGTAACTACAAACCAACAAGGCGGCTAAGCGAAATTGCGACATTTAAATAGACTTTTCTCGCGATGTAATGATCCAAACGCAATGAAACTTGGTACAGCAAATGTTTATACACATTGTAATGCACTGGTATCTAATTTAGTTCAATTGTTTACATAACCTCAAGATGGCGGCTGTGCGAATTTTAAAATTAAGTTTTTATTTCTTGTGTCGTAATCATGCGATCGAAGTGAAAGTTTGAATAATGAACCTACGCAATAATTTTCCTTTAATGGTACATAACTCTATGGCCTATACATATAACAATCCAACATGGCAACCATCAGGAATATTTAGACGGTTCTCAATATCTACGAATCTATTACAGCAATCAAACTGATTTTTTAACTTTCATAGGGGCTATGGACATAAGTTCACCTATAGGACTTTCAATAACCTGGTGATCACAAATCCAACATGGCGGCAACGCGAATTGACAATATTTACATGGACGTTTCTCGCAATTCAACCATCCGAGTGCAGTGAAACTTGGTACAGTAAATCCTTATACAAATGTTAATCCACCGGCATCTAATTTATTTCAATTGTTTCCATAACCACAAGATGGCAGCTGTGCAAAATTTTAAAATCTCGTTTTTACTTCTGGTGTCCTAATCATGCGATTGAAGTTTAAATACTACACGTACACAATAATATTCATGTAACAGTACATAACCAAGACCTACATATATAAAAATCCAACGTGGCGACCATCCGAAATATTTAGTCGGTTCTCAATATCTACGAATATATTACAGCAATCAAACTGAAATTTTGTATGTTGATAGTGGCAATTAATATAAGTAGGATATATGAAAATAGGCTTTAGTTCTTCACGGAACTACATGTTCTTTCATTAGTTAGGCATGACAAATCAAAATCAGACATACATAATCCAGACTCAAAATTCGTGTTGACTAGTTTAATTTGATGCAATGTTGTTTGAATGTCAAGGACCGGTCGAAAGTGATTCCTAGGTAGATTGGATTGTAGATAGGTATGTGGAACTTCAATGCCGTTAAAAGGCACACTTAGTTTCCTTCGGGCTCCTTTATTATTTAGATAAAATGCAGTAATCTCTGTTATTTTTGGGTTAGTCTGAAGTCTCCATTTATGGAAGTAAGCACTCAATTTTGTCGGGTTCCCTGTGTGCACATGCTCACAATGCAGAAGATCTTTACTCTGGAAGACTGATGATGATGAATTGACGATAATTGTCGTTTTAAGGGACCTAAACTCTATGTTATTGGCCCATAATGGTTTGGGTGATAGTTATTATGAACACATGTAAGGATAGGCCTACTATAACTAAGAACTAACTACAGACTCACATGCTAGAAGAAGAATTGGAAAACAAAAAAATGAGAAAGATAAATAAAAGCCAGGAGGAAAAGAAATGCCCTCAACCCACGAAAAAATAGAATTATTGAGGGAGTTGGAAGGAAGGAGAGCCATGAAAGTCGCCGACGAAAGGGAAAGAGGAGAGGGCCCGCCCAAAAGGCAATGGAAACAGGGGAAATACGGACCCAGCTCAGGAATCCCTCGGGGTCGCCAACTTCCGAGCTCAGCAGCCACGATCCCTAGAGGATGTAGCACTATATAGCGTACACCATAAGTGGTAGGGCTACACACACTCTGTCTCCTTTAGGGCCTTGAGCAAAAGGTAGGAGATATAATGCAAGAAAAAGAGGAGGTCTGACCCCTCGACGAATGATGGATCGGGAAGGATGAGACGAGGGCCAATTAAGGCGCGAAATTGAAAGACTCCTAAGACCTTGGGTACCCAATACTGACGGGAATGGAAGAGAACAAGAGTTGATAAAGGGAGGTCGACAGGAACGATGACAGAGAAGAGCCCTGCACATGTAAGTGGAAGCAATGCCGGACTCAGCTGGGCACCCGTGGGCGCCAACCCATGTCCCAATAGTCGTGAGCCCCTGGAGGGTCTGGAAGACTAATGGAATCCGTATCTAGCATGTCGTGGATATACTCTGTACATTATGTACACAACACGACTTAACAGCTGAAAAACCGTATTTAGTAGTCAATTGGCCGTGAAAATTATACATTTGAATAAGCCTCTCAGTGGGCCTTGTCGATATTGTGCTGTGGATGCGTCAGTAACAGTCACCCTAGAAGATATTGATGGTAGAAGGAGTTCTTGGCTTAAAGTTGTTGCAGGAGTGAGGCAGGGCTGTAATCATTCACCGTTACTTTCTATTTGATATAGCCTATGGATCATTTACTGAAGGCCATAAACTCGCTGGGTGGGATTCAGTTAGGTGGAAGCCAAGTAATCAGTCTGGCTTATGCTGATGAACTCGTTGTAATGACCGATTCTGTCCAAAGCTTACAAGCGAACGTGTGAGAACTTGAACAGAAATGTAGGGAATATGGTATGCAAATTAGCATTTCAAAGACGAAAGTGGTGTCGTTAAGGAAAAAATAGAATGCAAGGTAGGAGGAGCTAAATTGGAGCAGGTGGACCATCATATAGTCTATACAGTAAACACCCTCTGTCTGAAAAGTTCGGTGAATGGGTCTATATTACGAACGGATTGTTGGCTTACCTAAAACAGCCGTTACTATCCTTCGAAGTAATCCCCGTGGATGATTATGCACTTCTTAGAACGGCTGTACAAGTCCTGGCATAGTCTTCCTGAGGGATAGCCTTCAGTTGGGTCGTCACATTACGTTGGATGTCCGAAATGTCCGAATACCTCTGGCCCTTCAGGGCTTTTCGGCGACCCTGGACCCCGATACTCCATACTTTGACGCTTGCCTTCGAGGTCGTACCTCAGGCACCAGGTCTCGTCACCCGTGACGATGGTTTTCATGACCATTCCATTCCACGGAACATTCACCGTTCTCACTGCCACCCGTCGAACAGGTGTGCACGTTAGGTTGCATAAATTCACCCATTTCACTGCCGCTCGCCTATCAGGTGTGCAAGGCAGGTTGCATAAAGTCACGCTTCTCTCTTGCTTTCAATTTAGAGTTTTGACGATCCAAACTGAAGGCTATTTCTAAAGAACACTAGGCCTATGCCAGAAGTTTCCAGGACTTGTTCAGTCGTTCTCAGAAGTGCGTACCCATCCACGGGGATTATTTCGAAGGACAGTAACGTCTGTTTCAGGTAAGCCAACAATCCATTCGTAATATAGCCCATTCACCGAACTTTTCAGACAGAGGGTGTAAAATGTTAAGGTGTCGTTAAGGAAGAAATAGAATGCAAGGTAGGGGAAGCTAAATTGGAGCAGGTCGACCATCATATAGTCTATATAAAACGTTAAGGTGTAGGTTTCACCAAATTTAAGCTCTTAAACCATAGGGAGTTAAAATATGAGGTTTGTGCCAAAATCTTCCAAATCGTCTGAATTGCACAGGAAAAATCTTGCATTTGTTGAAAAGTTAACGGAAATATATTCGTGTATAAAGTGCGTTTAATCAAATAAACAAGACGATAATTCCTGCCAGAACTGTGTCGCGTCTAACACGCATAATAGTAAATCCGGGCGGGTGGTGTAACACATGTGAGATTTTTCGCACAGGCCCTATAGTTATAGGTAGAGCCCTGCGCGGATAAATAAAACGTTATCCGCATCCGCCCCACAGCCGCATGACTGTTATCCGCATCCGCCCCGCATCCGCACGACTGTTATCCGCATCCGCCCCGCATCCGCACGACTGTTATCCGCATCCACCCCGCATCCGCACGACTGTTATCAGCATCCACCCCGCATCCGCACGACTGTTATCCGTATCCGTCCCGCATCCGCACGACTGTTATCAGCATCCACCCCACATCCGCACGACTGTTATCCGTATCCGCCCCACATCCGCACGACTGTTATCAGCATCCGCCCCGCATTCGCACGACTGTTATCCGCATCCACCCCGCATCCGCACGACTGTTATCAGCATCCACCCCGCATCCGCACGACTGTTATCCGTATCCGCCCCGCATCCGCACGACTGTTATCAGCATCCACCCCACATCCGCACGACTGTTATCCGTATCCGCCCCACATCCGCACGACTGTTATCAGCATCCGCCCCGCATCCGCACGACTGTTATCCGCATCCGCCCCGCAACCGCACGACTGTTATCAGCATCCACCCCACATCCGCATGACTGTTATCCGTATCCGCCCCACATCCGCACGACTGTTATCAGCATCCACCCCACATCCACACGACTGTTATCAGCATCCGCCCCGCATCCGCACGACTGTTATCCGCATCCGCCCCGCATCCGCACGACTGTTATCCGTATCCGCCCCGCATCCGCACGACTGTTATCCGTATCCGCCCCGCATCCGCACGACTGTTATCCGCATCCACCCCACAACCGCACGACTGTTATCCGTATCCGCCCCGCATCCGCACGACTGTTATCAGCATCCACCCCGCATCCGCACGACTGTTATCAGCATCCACCCTGAATCCACACGACTGTTATCCTCATCCCCCCGCATCCGGACGACTGTTATCCGCATCCACCCCGCATCCGCACGACTGTTATCAGCATCCACCCCGCATCCGCACGACTGTTATCAGCATTCACCCCGCATCCGCACGACTGTTATCCGCATCCCCCCGCATCCGCACGACTGTTATCAGCATCCACCCCGCATCCGCACGACTGTTATCCGCATCCACCCCGCATCCGCACGACTGTTATCAGCATCCACCCCACATCCGCACGACTGTTATCCGCATCCGCCCCGCATCCGCACGACTGTTATCAGCATCCACCCCGCATCCGCACGACTGTTATCCGCATCCCCCCCGCAACCGCACGACTGTTATCAGCATCCACCCCGCATCCGCACGACTGTTATCAGCATCCACCCCGCATCCGCACGACTGTTATCCGCATCCCCCCCGCAACCGCACGACTGTTATCAGCATCCAACCCGCATCCGCACGACTGTTATCCGCATCCCCCCGCATCCGCACGACTGTTATCAGCATCCACCCCGCATCCGCACGACTGTTATCAGCATCCACCCCGCATCCGCACGACTGTTATCAGCATCCACCCCGCATCCGCACGTTTGTTATCAGCATCCGCCCCGCATCCGCACGACTGTTATCAGCATCCACCCCGCATCCGCACGACTGTTATTAGCATCCACCCCGCATCCGCACGACTGTTATCCCCATCCCCCCCCCGCAACCGCACGACTGTTATCAGCATCCACCCCGCATCCGCACGACTGTTATCAGCATCCACCCCGCATCCGCACGACTTTTATCAGCATCCACCCCGCAACCACACGACTTTTATCAGCATCCACCCCGCATCCGCACGACTGTTATCAGCATCCACCCCGCATCCGCACGACTGTTATCAGCATCCACCCCGCAACCGCACGTTTGTTATCCGAATCTACTGGCATTACAATAATATTTTAAATTAGATAAAGCAAAAATTACTAAACAACATATTTAAACATTTGAGGGAAAACTCGTTCCCTTAGGCTTTGTATGTCATGTGCTATGTTTAAAAAGAATGTTATACAGCCCGAATTGCATCCCTTTCCTGTTTGGAGTGTTAATTACGCTTAATGAGATTATCGTAAATCATCTTCTTACATTTGTCATGAGAAAAAAACATAACAGAAAAATATGATACCGGTAGGCCTATTCAACATCAAACCGGGAGGTAAAGAGGAGTGTACGGAAGGATCATAGGAGGTGAATTGATGAGCAGGCGGAGAAAGCAGAAGAAGCGGCAAGAAGGGGGGACGTTATGGCATCACAAAGATGCTTTCGAAGAAAGGTTTTAATAAAACTACGCCTGTGAAGAGCGAGACGGGCGAGATCCTCACGACGTGTGAACAGCAGCTGACAAGATGGAGAGAACACTTTGAGGAGGTTCTTAATAGAGATAGAGGACCAGAAAGTAAGCAGCGAGGAGAAGATGAAGAGGAAGCAGAAAGTGACCCAAGCATCAGCCTCGACTCCCCAACTCGGGGCGAAATACGGACAGCGTTGAAGCAGATGAAATGCGGGAAGGCACCAGGTCTGGATAATATCCCAGCGGAAGTACTGAAAGCAGACCTGGATATTACGATCGATCTGCTGCACCCGCTGTTGGAGAAGATCTGGAAGGAGGAGAAAATACCAACCGACTGGAAGAAGGGGTTGATAGTCAAGTTGCCGAAGAAAGGGGACACCACAAACTGTAACAACTGGAGGGGTATCACCTTGCTGTCCATTCCAAGCAAAGTGCTGGCGAGAGTCATCCTGAATCGTATAAAAGACTGCGTAGAAAAAAGGCTTCGGAAGGAACAGGCTGGATTTCGACAACATCGCAGCTGTGTGGATCTCATCAACACCCTCCGAATCACCCTGGAGCAGAGTGTGGAGTGGCGGAATACCCTTTACCTCACATTTGTTGACTTCGAGAAAGCCTTCGACTCCGTAAATCAAAGAATCATGTGGAAGACCCTCGAGGAATATAAAATTCCAACAAAGATCATCAGAATCATGGAAGAGATGTACGAAGGGTATGAGTGCCAGGTTCTTCACGAAGGCAAATTAACAGAAAAGATAAAGGTCAGTTCCGGAGTGAGACAGGGGTGTGTCCTTTCCCCCACTCTGTTCCTGTTGGTCCTGGATAGTGTGATGAAGAAGGTAATGGGAGGACGGAAGAGGGGTATTCAATGGGGTATAAATGACAGGCTTGAAGATCTGGATTTCGCAGACGACATTTGTCTTATGGCACAACGGTACCGAGACATAGAAGATAAGCTGGGGAGGTTGCAGAGAGAAGCAGAACGTGCAGGACTGATGATCAACACCAACAAGACCAAAGAGATGAGGATAAATTCTGACATCACGACTAGTTTGACAGTCAACGGAAAGGACATTGAGCGAGTTGAGTCCTTCCTCTACCTTGGAAGTATAGTCACAAATGATGGGGGAGCAGAGGAAGATGTTCGAAGCCGTATCAGGAAGGCAAATGGTGCCTTTGTCCAGCTCTACCCCATCTGGAGAAATAGAAACATTTCCAGGAAGACCAAGCTCCGCCTTTTCAATAGCAACGTAAAGTCGATTCTTCTCTACGGCTGTGAAACATGGAAAGTCACAAAACCGATCAACAACCAGCTACAGGTGTTCATTAACGGATGTCTGCGTCGCATCATGAATGTGAGGTGGCCGGACATAATCTCAAATGAAGATCTTTGGACCATCACCAATCAACAACCGATTAGAATCCAGATCAAGAAGAGGAAATGGTGCTGGATTGGTCACACACTAAGGAAGCCGGACGGACCTATCGAGAGGGCAGCGCTAGACTGGAATCCTCAAGGCGCCAGGAAGCGAGGTCGACCTAAGAAGACCTGGAAGAGGTCGATCGAAAATGAAATTGCAGAGGTGGACAAGAACTGGAGTCAAGTGAAGAGAATGGCCAGGAACCGTACTGCGTGGAGAAATTTCGCCAAGGCTCTATGCTCCGGAAGGAGCGGCAGGAATTAAGTAAGTAAGGCCTATGTGATAAACATCCGGGTCCTAATAATGATGTTAAAAAAGTTCGGATTGTATTCTAAAAACTATCCGCAACTTTTCTCCAAACATTATCCGCAGCTTATCCGCTATCCGCACAGTCATGCAAACTATATCCACATGGCGAACAATTTTGTGCATATCCGCGTGTTTATCCGCGGATATACGCATCCACGCAGGGCTTTAGTTATAAGTACTTCAGCTGTGTAAACTGGCTGGGTGAGATTCAGATAGGTGGAAACCAAGTAGGCAGTCTGGCTTATGCTGATGGCCAGGTTGTAATGACAGATTTTGTCGAAAGCTTACGAACCAACATGTTAGAACTTATAAAGATGGTAGAATGGTGAAAGCGATAGAGTCCAGGTGCAGAAAACCAATGCAGTGCGTCCTCAGTTGAGATCCACATTATTCTACTAGAAAGAAGTTAGTGAAGCGAAATAAAACTCTTTCTCTATATCGCTCTTTGGGGCGTGGTGGCGCAGCGGTCTAGCTGTTGGCCTCTTACCAAGGTGGACTGAGTTCGATTCCCGGTCAATACATGTGAGATATTCGAGGTGAAATGCCATGTCCTGTGATTCGGATTCCACGTAAAAAGAAGGTCCCGTGGCTTATAATCACAAGATTCACGGTCACGTTAAACTACAATCTTCCTTTTCTATCTATATCACTCAATATTTAGACCGATCTTGCTGTATAGAAGTGAGAGCTGGAGGAATTAAGGACATGTGATACATAAACTGGAGGTAACTGATAAGAGGGTAGCACGATTGATTGCTGGGCTGGGTCAAATAGATCGGAGCAATGGCAGGAGGGTACTCGTAACGAAGAGATAAAGGGTAAGTTGGGAATAAACACGTTAGATAAAGCTGTTCGTATTTTCATATTTTCATATTCATTCATTTATTTGCAATGGGGGGTGTGTCCC
Source organism: Meconema thalassinum (assembly GCA_946902985.2). NCBI lineage: Eukaryota > Metazoa > Arthropoda > Insecta > Orthoptera > Tettigoniidae > Meconema > Meconema thalassinum. Next base: position 1,118,604,663 of record OX336389.2, on the reverse strand, counting down.
CCGGTGGCAAATTGTATATACATAACTAATAAATAATTATACATAACAATTCAATAACAATTATACAACAATTAAACTGGAGTATTTACACAAATAGTCAGTCTTTTCTTAAACACACCTATATGTTTGGGAAAAGGCTCTAAGACTGCGGCAGGTAGAGAGTTCCAGTTATCAATGGCACGGTTTACAAAAGAATATTTACCATAATTTGTTCTCTGTGGTCGGCCCTTAACTTTGAAAGGATGATCGCTCCTACCCATGTAAGTGGGTTTTCCCAATCGTTTGCTAAGCTCACCCCATGCTGGTTGATTTGTATACGTGTTGTACATAGCGCAGAGTCTAGATTTCATCCTCCTAGCCTCCAGTGATTCCCACCCAAGTTTCTTTAACATACGGCTCACACTGCTCCTGGGATTAAAGTCACTGAGCACAAATCTAGCGGCCTTTCTTTGTACCATTTCCAACTCATTGACGAGCCCTACTTGATATGGATCCCAAACCGCCGAGGCATATTCCAGAATAGGTCTTACAAGTGACAAATAGCCTAATTCTTTAGCAGAGGTACTACTTCCTTTGAGCCGACTTGGATGGTAGAGTCATGTGATGAGAATGGGGAAGAAGAGATTACATAATAAGTTAATGGACTCAGCTAGAGAGGGTAGGAGGAGCAGAAATAGACCTAGGAGACGTTGCTAGATTCAGTATTTAACGATGTCAATGTGAGGGACATAGAAGCAGAGGAGGCCACACTGCTAACTGCTAATAGGGGATCATGGAGGTTTCTCGTTCACAAACAGAGGCTTGCAGACTAGACGGAACGCTCAAAGGTAAACAGTCTCAAATGAAAATGAAAATAAAGTAATTGCTAAGACACATGGTCTATGCAGCAACGCTTGATGTAATGAACTAGCATTGTGAGCGTATAGGCCTACATAAAAACTACTCGTACTTGATTTGGTGTTGACCCTAGAGCTAACTTCTAAAATGATCGGTTGCAAATCATGACCAACCATGACCCAACTTCAGAGATGTGGTATTATATCAGGGGAATGAGAGGCGTGATAAAGTGGACCATACTATGTACGTGCAGACCTAGCTTCAGGGATACAGTATTATGTCAGGGGAATGATAGGGTTGATACAGTGGATTGTAAGATTACGTGTAGACCGGGCTTCAGAGATACAGGGGAATGAGAGGGGAGTTACAGTGGACTCTAAGATGTGAGTGTAGACCTGGCTCCAAGGTTACAGTATTATGTCAGGGGAATGAGAAGGTTGATACAATGGTCTATAAGATGTACGTGTACACATGGCTTCAGAGATACAGTATTATGTCAGAGGAATGGGAGGGGTGTTACTGTGGAGTGTAAGATGAACGTGTAGACCTAGCTTTAGAGATACACTATTATGTCAGGGGAATGAGAGGGGTATTACAGTGGACTATAAGATGTACGTATAGACCTGGCTTCAGAGATACAGTATTATGCCAGGGGAATGACAGGGGTATCACAGTGAACTGTAAGATGTAGGCGTAGACCTGGCTTGAGATATACAGTACAGTATTCAGTCAGTGGAATGAGAGGGGTGTTACATTGGACTATAAGATGTACGTGTAGACCTGGCTTCAGAAATACAGCATTATGTGAGGGGAATGAGAGGGTGATACACTGGCTGATAGGATGGTACGTGTAGACCTGGCATCATATATATTATGTTAGTGGAATGACAGCTGGGATAGGTGATAGCGGGCACATGCTATTGAATTGTGTTCGTGAAACTGTATGTGCTGTCCAATTCAGTCGGGGCATGTTCAGTGCGTTGCAACTTTCGGATGGCAGTCTGCATGACCTCGGCCGCACTAAATCACTCTGTGATTAACCATTTGAAAGATTTATATGGAGCAGGTCAGTGCACCAGGTGAGGCTGTCTCTGCAGCGGATTAGTGCTCGCAGGGGCGCTGCTATCCCTCTAGTCTGGAGCATGACCAAGGAGGAACCATCAGTAAATCTGTACACAGTGTGAAACAAAACCTGCTAAGGTAAGTTATATCACTCACTAGCATCCCGCCCCGGCTTCGCCCGGTAACAGTTATGAAAGCATTACGTGATCAGCACATTCTTTTTCTGTCAATGAACTACGGCCTAGCCTATATCCGTTTTACGTCTCGGCATAATGGGTTAAAATTACTGACTGGATTATTAATTATATTATCATGGAGATGCATTTGCAACGAATTCTTGTCAGACGTAATTTAAGAATGGCGAAGTGCATGAAAAGTTCACAGGCGAAATTAAGAAAAGCCGAGTTGCACTTCCAGGGAAACTCCAAACACAGCCACTTTTCTCTGAAGTCTTAACTCAACACTACTCGCCAGTTTGATTCTAGCTGTATCTGCGGTAATAGGCTCGCTCGCCACCTAGGCTGCAACTGGGGTGATAGGCTCGTCCCTAGCTAGCTCGTAAACTGTCGCCTCAGTAACTGAATGGAGATTGTTGGAAGAACTGAAAACGTAAAAACACTTATAGTGGGCGATGTATCGAAGATAGAGATATGCTCTCGTGGACTTTTTTTTGTAGAACGTTTCATGGTGAACAATTCTTACACTCCTAGAATATTGATATGTTTAACGGATTGCCCAGCGTAAGCTTAAAAAGCGTACGGACGCCAGGTTTCTTTCGACTTTATCACTGAAATCTTTACTGCTTGGCTTCCTTTGATCATAAATAAATTATTTTTTACACAAACCTTCCTCGATATATCCTTTACAGAATGGTGAAAACCGCATTAAAATCCATCCAGTGGTTCTCGAGATTACCCGTGACATCCAAGAATCGGGGACTTTGTTTTATACTAAGTAGAGATTATGTTATCCAACTCCATTTTATTTCCTCTCTGTCATCTTTCCTGTCGACCTCCCTTGGTTGACTCTTGTTCTCTGCATACAATCTGGGAAATTTCCATCAAATATGATAAATATTTTCTACGGATAGGCCTATATTGCAAGTTATGGTAAATCAGCTTACATTCTCCCCACGGGCTCACAAGTAATGGGACTTGGGTTGGCGAGCACGGGTCCCCAGCTGAGTCTGGCATTGCTTCCACATACTTATGCCGGGCTCCTACCTGTCATCTTTCCTGTCTACCTGCCTTGATCAACTCTTGTTCTCTTTCGGCCCAGACGGTATTAGGGTATCCGAGACCTGGGCAGTAATTCAATTTCCCAAATTAATTGGGCCTTGTCTCATCTTTCTTAATACCCTCATTCTTCTTTTCTTTTCATGGTATCTCCTGCCTTTTGCACAAGGCCCTAAAGGATGCAGAGTGTGTGTAGCATCACCATATAAAGTACACCCTGCATAGTGCTATACACTCAAGACCTTACGGATGATGAGTTCGGGAGTTGGCGATCCCGAGGGATTCCTGAGCTGAGTCCGACTTTTACCCTTTATTTCCAGTGCCTCTGGGGCAGACCCACTCCTCTTTCCCTTTCATGGCTGTTCTTCCTTCACAAGTCCCTCAACCATCATTTGTTGCTGTTTATTATCTCCAATGTTTCTGTTTTATCCATTTCTACTTCTAATCTGTAAGTTATATGTAAGGACTTGTTGTGGTTAGCCCTAACAATTTAACACTTCAGATTACTCCTTAAAACCTATTTTGTAATATCTAAATTGCATAATTTCATGTTTCTTTGACATCGTGGTCATTTATCCTCGTGAGCTTGGGTGTGTGTAGAATTTGTCTGCGTTATTGTGGTGTCTGTGATTTGTAATTAAGGTTAGGATTGGAAAGGAGGTGGCCGTGGCCTTAATTAAGAACCATTCGTGTATTTGCCTGGAGTAGAAGTGGGAAACCTCGGAAAATCACTTCCAGGATGGCTCAGATAGGAATCGAACCCTCCTCTTCTCATGTTTGCCTCACGACTTCGAGAGTACCCCATTATTTAGTAGAGCCAGGGTGTATTTGCATGGAGTAGAAGTGGGAAACCTCGGAAAATCACTTCCAGGATGGCTCAGATAGGAATCGAACCCTCCTCTTCTCATGTTTGCCTCACGACTTCGAGAGTACCCCATTACTTAGCAGAGCCAGGAATCGAACCTGGAACTCAGGGGTGACAGCCAGAAATGCTAGACACTGCGCTACGAGGCGGACACGATTGTAAAATGGAGATTTATTAATGTTTGGAAAAGTCTGGATTTCTCTTGAAACCAGTTCAGGTTCAAGAATTTTTTCAATGATTTAAACATGCTTGCATTATTATGTTAGTATATGTGTGTTGCCCGAATAATAATAATAATAATAATAATAATAATAATCTAGTAATAATAATAATAATAATAATAATAATAATAATAAAAGACAACTCGCACTTTCAGTGGAAGAAAGATTAAGATGAAGTCGAAGATTGAAGAATCTTCCTGCCGTTTAGCAGGAAGCTAAACGGCAAAGAAAAAACACATTGAAGACGAAAACCTGTATAATTGTTGTGTATTTGTAGTCTATAGATGTCTGTATCAAATTATTATTAATAATAATAATAATATAATAGTAAAAAAATACGAGCCTTACAGTAGTCGCATATGATGTGTAACATCTGACATAGAAGAAACCTCACGTGAAATTGTTGATACACCGGTATTTTATACTATTATTGGCACAAATATTAATCTATTGTAAAAGGGAGTGTTTTACAGATATTGTAGTTTATAATACGGAACTCATTTTATTAGATGATTTGTAGCTTCCACCAGCACTAGCCTAAATAAAGGATACGATATGGATCAACTAGATTAATAGACGCGTCACCGCTCATAACCTTAAATTCCTTATAAACAGGTCCTCTTCATTCACAGACCAACACGTAATTTCATATGGATTCTGTTAGAATGAGTCATATTGATATGATAAATATAGTTTAAAATGATAATCTGGTAGCAAAAATATCTACCCCGTCCGGGATTCGAACCCGAGATCTCTAGATTCACAGTCATAAGCGCTAACCCCACGGTTATTTCGAGTACGCAAATATTGTGCACAAGATGGTGACTTATTTCCACGTTCCAATAACACTGCATACGGAATTAAGTTTCATTTATATTTTACTTGTTTCGATAATGTTCCTGCGTGAAATTGAGTTTAAACTGCCTTATGAATAGCCCTCTGGTGAGTAAAGAGAATGTATTCAGCAATAGTTCATTAAGGCTTGCTCAATTCTCGTATAACCACAGCGATTATATTATATTGATGACTGCATTACCGTTATGTGGGTTAAAATTTGAATAGCCATTGTGCAGAAACATAATACCGGCAATGCCGACTACTTACAATGTTTGATATTAAGGCATTTTACCATTTAAATACTGATACGAAGACTTCGAACATGTACCATGTAATTTGTTTCAATCACTTGACACCAGAGTTCGCATGAGCGTTTTCCGTTCAGTATGTCATATACATTCCACATGGCCGAGAGTACGTCATGGTATCAATTTCCGACACCGCGCGCTCATTGTTTCTCGTACCACTGCCAGCTGGGTCTTACCACTACCCGCTGGATCGATCGATCGATCGAGTTGGCAGTGCATACTTCCGTTCGTTCCACCACTGCCAGCTAGTACACTTCCGTTCGATCGATCGAGCGGGCAGTGCATATTTCCGTCTTCCACCACGGCCAGCTAGTACACTTCCGTTCGATTGATCGAGCGGACAGTGCATACTTCCGTTTTCCACCACTGCCAGCTAGTACACTTCCGTTCGATCGATCGAGCGGGCAGTGCATACTTCCGTTCGATCCACCACTGCCAGCTCGATCGTTCCGATCCACTTCCGTTCCCAATTTTCAAAATCACTCCCACAAAACTATCCAGCAACCGAGCGGAAAGATGTTACACATCAAAAAGTGTTCATCTGTCGCTCCAACTATTCTCGAGTTGTGAAGTGTTACTTTTGGGTATAATTCTCATAATGCCTCCACGTGTGTACACGGTAGAGGAAAGGGTATTTATGTACGATAATTATTTGAAAACAGAGTCTTGCATGGAAGACGTTAAACGTTTCATAACACATTTTACAGGTGTGCACCCCCCACATAGAGAGACCGTGTGGAAGCTCGTAAACAAATTGAGGGGAACTGGTTCTCTACTCGATAAAAAGCGAAGTGTTAAAAAACGTGTACATAACGAGGAGAAAGTAAATTAAATCGCAGAACATATCCGGAGAGAAATAGCGTCAATTAGGGAAGAAGAACTTATGCGTGCGAATCGGAGCTTCCTAAGACGATGCCAGAAATGTGTGGATGTAGGAGGAGGACATTTCCAACATCTCCTGTCATAAGGTACGACCTTAGTTTATTAATTCTTTCTTTCTAAAATTTAATTGGTATCTCATGCCATGCACGGATAAAGTGAGCCAAGTGCTCTTCTGTTCTTATTGCTATGCTATGCCGAGCGGGGAGTGATGAGTCAACAGGAGGCAGATAAGCTGGGCGCGCCGACCGGCCGAGTCGCGAGAGAGACTCACTGTACGTACGGTACGCAGAGTCATGCGGCCGACGGCTTTTGTGGGTTTGTTGACATCATATATATAGGGCTGTTATACCATAAAAAATATACCTCATATACAAATCGAATGGCACTCCGATATATGGAATGTGTAGGAAACGAACGCAAGTGTTTTATTCTAAACTAAAATGTGCACATATTAGAGAGGAAAATTCAACATTTTACCAATATGAACAGGTAGTACAGACCTTGAGTGACTCTTTCTCCGTCGTTTTTACGAGCTTTTCGTTTAGGAGGAAACAATCTTCTCCAAATTGGGTACATTATTTCTGGACACAGCTATTCGTAAACAATTGCGCAAGTTTCTATCGCTCATCGTTGCACGATGTGTACTTTTGGTAAGCTTAAGGACCGAAAAGAAACGCTCACAAATGTACGCTGAGCCAAACATTGCTCACTTCGGTGCGGCGGGCAAACCGCGAGCTCAACAAGCCAAGCTCCTCCCACAACTACCAAAACTACTTTCCACCAAAGCGCTCGGAGTACTGGCTTAGAGCGCGGCCAGAGCGCTGTGTGGATGGCCCTGCTCTAGCCAATGAAAACTTATTAGGGACAAATACACACACACGTACAAGGGTGATCTCCTAAACCTATATATTTTGTAACGTGAAAATAGGCTAATAAGACGAGGCCTGATCCCTCGAAATATGAGGGTATCAGGAAAAAATACACGGACTAATTAAGCGGAGAAATCAAAGACACACCAGGCCACTTTTGCCCCAATACCGTTCAATTTAGTGATATGACAAAGTTTGTTAGCTTCAGACAATATGCATGGTACGCATTATCCATCAAGCCCCAACGTACTTGATTCTGCCATCCGTGTATTACCATATTTACAAATATTCATTTCATCCAGGCCATCCTTCCGGCAAGCTGCAGTAATGGAAGTTAACGAAGTTCCACTTTCTTCCGCTTGGTGGTATCAAATGCTTTAATGATGGAATGGCTGGCAATCTTCTGATATCAGCCAACAAATTGTAAATACACGTATGGGCATAAAGGTAATAACAGCTCAGCTATTACAGACAGATTTCGAACGAAATTATCAATGGCACATGTACGGTGACATTACATACCCTATCTGAAGCTTATACCTATTATGAAGTTACGTTACATAGGTACACCAATGCAGTGGAATGGCGGTATGGTGGTTAGCAAACTTGACCTACCTTTAAATTACCGCTATTTGGCAGTTAAGATCCCACTGAAACAGATTAATTTTGCCTGTCAATTGTTTTAATGTATCTGGTTGGTGTTTCATTACATCCAAATATTATTTATAATATACAAATTTCTGTACGCGTTTTTACATAGAAATCATTTAGGGTTCACATTATTTTGGCTCACAACAGGGAAGTGTTGTTTGAGTTAGGGACTTGGACATGCCACCTAGCCCCGTAGAAGTTCAACCATCATCCACCTACTGTCGTCAGGCTATCAATGGGCCTTATGTGCTATATTAAAATAATTGGGAAGTAAAATTCATATTTTACTAAAACTGAAATATCTTGACAAGTAATTGTGCTACGACGACATTTGTTGGCTTTAGACACTATGCACATTACGCAGTATCCATAGAGCGTCAACTTACTTGATTCTGTTATCTGTGTGTTAAAACAATTGCGAAGTTCTTTCTTCTGACCATTTTGTGTGCCAGTCGTAGCGAGGGGAAGAGGGAGTCGAGGGTTCTGTGACACGCATGTGCCCTGGAGTCAGATGGCCTGCCCTGCTGCAACATGCAATCGCTGGCTGGGTTTTGTTTCAGCATCCGTTCATATGATAAGTCAGAGGTGAAACTCAATCACAGATGTTATAAAAATGAAAGGCGATGGTAACTGTCTGTTCGGTTCATTACCATAAATGTACCCGAACAACAATGTCGTAGGAAAAGAAGCGCCATAGGATTATTTAAATAGATGCTGCGGACCAGCACGGGTCTTCTGGTATTAGTAATGATAATAATAATAATAACTAATAATACTAAAATAGCATTGTACTGTTGATATTAAAAGAAATATATGAAATCAGTCATGTCGATAACATTTGGATGAGTGCATGTATACAAGCAGTGATAGACTGAACCGCACCCGCCGGAAGATTAAGTCCCGTAAAAGTCTACAGCAAGAAATATGCACCAATAAAAGGGGAACTTCATTACATTGATTTCACAGGACGTGTGCACGTTCAACGAGTTTCTCCGTCACCACTGTGGCGCCGAAAGAGTTCTTCACTCGGGTCTGGTGAATAATTGCGACACGTTTGGTACTTTTCCATCCCCCCGTAATCTGATCAAATCTTAATGGAAGTATCGGTAACTGGCAAGTTCAAAATTCATCAAGTTATTGTACCTGGAATTATGGATAAAATTGGTTTACATCACGGCCGGGGATGAAAATGAAGATAGTATCGAGTTACGCAGGAAAAATGGAAACAGATATCAGGGAATAACAGCAATATTGAAAAGTTTCGGAATAACTGTGTTGTATTGTATTTTTCATCGTCCTACCGTCACACAATGTTCCCTTTATTGCCATATCCGTTATGCATTGACAAGCAAAACTCATTGCATTTAATATTACAGCCCACTTAAATTTAGCTTCTGCTTTGCCCTATTGTTTGGATTATGAAGTCTTGCAAAATGAGTATGCCAGCGGCCTTCTGTCCGAAGGGCTCCAGGTTCGATTCTCGGACGGTTCGTGGGATTTTAACTTCAGATGGTTAATTACCTGGGTTTGGGGCTGAGCGTTTGTGCCACCTTCATCAATCATTTCATCCTCGACACGACGCGCAGGTCTCTCCGGAGGCTTCAGGGTATTATTATAATTCAGCATGAAAATTACGTGCTTTGGTTTCAGGAATCAAAATATTAACAGCTGTGGAATTCATATCTACGCATATGAAAAACTTGAACATGTAAACTTTTCTTTCGCTCCACTACGAAGGATACGTTTCTCCCTGCTCATTAGTATAAGGTGCGTTCAAAAAGTAACGAGCCGGAGGCTGGAATGCGCATACCGGTGACTACATCGGCTAATCGTGGCGTGTGTAACGAGGTGTGGTTCCGACCAGAGCGTGGAAGGTCACAGCCCGTCGCTAGAGGGCACGCGTGCACGTCACGTGACGATACAAAGCGAGCAGCAGCATGCATCAATCATCCAACGCTGCCAGTCGCATTGCAAACAGTGACATGGAGGCGTCAACCGAAGAGCAAAGAGGTGTTGTTTGGTTTCTGACAGCGGAAGGAGTAGGGGGAACGGACATTCATCGCCGAATGTCACGAGTGTACGGCGAACACTGCATGTCCCTTACAAGGGTCAAGGCGTGGCACAATCGCTTCAGGGAAGGACGGGTGTCGTAAGCCGATGATGCCCAGTCTGGGAAACCCCGCTGCTTTACCGATGACAACGTCCAGCTGGTTGATGCACTCATTATCCAGGACCGCCGAGTGACAGTGAACGCTATAGCCGCCGTGGTCGCTCCACGATAATGCACGACTTCATACGGCCAACACAGTCGAGGCACTCCTGCAGAAATTCAAATGGGAGGTTCTCGGCCACCCTCCATACAGTCCAGACCTCTCTTCCTGTGATTACGCCATGTTTGGTCCCCTGAAAAGGGCTCTGCGTGGCCAACGATTCACCTCGGACGCCGACGTCCAGCTGTACGTGCGGAACTGGTTCACATCGCAGCCCAGAGAATTTTATGAGACAGCCATTCACTGCCTCGTGTCACAATGGGACAAGTGCCTCAACAGCCAGGGCCAATACTTCTAACATACAGGTACTGGTTTCTGTAATTATGCCTCCGACTCGTTACTTTTTGAACGCACCTGATATATTGCTCACAACACAGTTCACTCTTCATAGTTACTGCCGATGAGTCAGATAGTACCTGCTTTCCATGGCAAGCAATACTTCTTGTGATGGTGACTATAGGCTCTTCAAGCGTATCGGATTTCTCTACCATTTGTTTTCTGGAACAAAATCTCTACTGTTGTCACATCACTGATCTCTCTCTATACATGGATGGCTGGTAGCGAAGGCAGAAGTAAGCCGAATAGACGATGACAGGTATAGCAAGATGGCAGCGAGCGCATGGTGCAATATTGCGAATCCGGCTCTGTGATTGGTTACTGGTAGTTTGACGTTATACATGTATTTATACTGACAGTAAATATTTTGTGTTTCTTGTAGTTGTAAAATGGGCTGAATTTGGTTATTTAAAGCGTAAAATCTTAGTTTTAAGTACCGGTTTGGTGACCCATCATCCCAGGCAAGACGGTAATACCTTTACTTCTCAGGCAGATAGGTCACTTAGCCGTAATTTTGAAGTTATTGTGAAGTTAAGTATACAAATGCGGTGGTGCTGAAGCAGACGTGATCGGGCTAGGCTATTGCGTGTTTAAATTTGATCCCATTTCAGGGATTTTCGGTTCTGGGTGCGAATAGTTCGCTTAATAATTGTAAAACGGCGGGGAAAGTATATTTTGAGTAGGTTTTTAGTTGTGTTAAGTTTTATGTGGAGCTGAGGAGTGAAATTGGTTTGGCTTAAAGTGCATTTTTGGCTTTGATCTACTTCCCGTTATTACAAAGTTTATTGAGTTTCTGGCGTGATTAAAAGCTGTAGTATTTGATGTAGAGTGCTGGGATTACTTGGGGGAAGTGTTGGTTATTTCATGGAAACAGGAATTCATTACCAAGCACCGATTACGATATGTCGAATCTAGGCCTGTATAGTGAGCTTCGTTTATAGGTACATCATTTGAAGAATGCATAATTTCGTGGCATATACAATTTACAAGAATGTTTCCAGAAATTGTTTTTCACTCGTTACTCTGTTACTGATCACTAATTGCGTGTACTCAGCACCTAAGTTGATATTTGTCAGCCGTTATTATACATTCATTTTTATTGATATTCCGTAGATTTACTGACCTCGGAATGACGTGTCAGTGATCCCAATGCCCTTATGCTATGAGTGAACAATCTCTATATTTTTATTTGCTCCAAAGCACCATTAATTACGATTTAAAATTGATTAGATTATCATTGCTTCCCCATAAGGAGAGCTTGAGAATGGGTACGCCAACATGGCGGACCGCGCGCTCAACCTGGCGTACTTTTTCGTGCAGCGGAGAGCTGCCATCAGCGATCCATGTGAGTCACATATATGAACTTACTGCAGTGGCCTATATCACCATACAAAATTTCAGGTTGATTTCGGCAACAGTTTCGGAGATATTGAATACCGGTGAAATATTTCGCGCAGCCGCAATGTTGGATTGGTAATACTTATAGGACTTTGCAAGGCACGTTATAGTACCAAATTTTATTGAAAACGCATCGCATTTATCAGGGATGCACATACTGTACATACCCATGGACAAAATTAAAAAGAAAAAGAAAAAAAAAAGAATCTCTGTTAGCATGTAAAGTACGTTGGAAGCAACCATAATTTACGTCTCGTCAATTTGGTCCGGGAACGGCAGCACCATGCCGTGATATTAATCAACTTTGACGTATTTTTAGCCTAGTAAAAGTTGAAGTGTGGAGTAATAAAACAAATCTACTCAAAAATCGAAATTAAATGTTTTCAGTCGATCAACACGATTGTAACCAATTGTAAAGGGTGTTTCCTAATAAACAAATAAAACCATGAGATTAATATACTGTATACGCTTGAATGACCAGTTTCGACCAGCAGGAGATCATCATCAGACTCGTTACACTGAACATCCTAAATATGGTGTATGCGTATTATTGTATTCTTGGCAGTACACGTATGTTACATTGCTCTGTGAATACAGACTTGGGGGAGCCCAGGAGGATAAGAGACAACGAGTTGGCCTACACAAAGAAAATTCCTTGGAGTTTAGTGCACGCATTTACGAGAGAAGCTGCACGGAACCGGACCGTACATCTGATGATGGTCGCTTGATGATCGAAACTGGTCATCCAAGTGTATATATTAATCTCATTTATATTTTATTTCAGGATTAGGAAACACCCATTACAATTGGGTACAATAGTGTTGGCCGACTGAAAAACATGTTATTTTGATTACTAAGTCAACACAGAATGTTGGCTTCCAACACAATAGTAATCTACTAAAAATATGGCAATAATTTACGTGATCTCATAAATCTACTTTTATTAATATAAAAACAGATTAGAAATCACTCTTGATTTCCCATGGTCTCTTCACGCCCACTAGTGCAGACACCACAGTGACACAGGTTATCAGACAAATTCTACACACCCCCGAGTACACGGGCCTACATGACCACGATGTCACAAAGCCCCTAAAGAATCAACAACAACTCTCTTCACGTTATTACGAGTATTTTTTTTTGTAGTGTGGCCTCCTCAGAGGCCGAGTGCAGGTCTTTCTATCCGACGCCCGTGGGTGACCTGTGCGTCGGATGGACATATCAGCAGGCATAGAATCATGTTGACAGCACTGCCTTGTATTAATTACTCCAAATTAATCTAGAATGTCAGGTGCTATACGTGTGCAAAGTATAGAGCTGTTGGCTTGCATACTTTCTGATATATTGATATTAGGGTAAAAAAAAATATAGACAGCATTTATTAACAGTTGGCAGCCCTGATTTCTCTTAACAATACTTATAGTCATATCTGTTATGGTACACATAGCACATACGAAATATGGTTGAAATCCAACTGATAGTATAGAAGTTACATGTATTTAAAAATTGGTACTATCTGCAGGCTTATAATCATGTTGGTAGAACTGACGTATATAAGTTACTCCAAATTAATCTAAAATGTCAGAATATACGTGTGCATAGTTTAAAGCTGTTGGCTTGCATACTTTCTGATATATTGGTATTTGGATAAAATAAATAAATAGAGAGAGCAATTATTAACAGTTGGCAGCCCTGGTGGCTCTTAAGAATACGCGCAGTCTTATCTGTTTATGTACAGATATTACATACAAAATTTGGTTGAAATCCAATTGATAGTGTAGAAGTTATATGCATTTACACATTGGACCTATCAGAAGGCTTAAAATTATTTTGGCAACACTGTAATGGTTGGACTCCTGGAAATTAAACTGAAATAGTCTTATCTACATGTGTGCCAATTTTGGAATAGCTCCCATGCATATCTTGAGAGATATCCAACATGGAGCTCAAATTTCTAGTGATTTTTTTCAGCAGTTGGTAGCACTGACATCATTTTCAAATATGGACGTGAGATATTCCGGTGCACATCTTTACTCATACTAAATTTGGTTTTGATTGCTGCAGCCGTTTAGGAGTTGATAGGGGGGACACACACACACAGCCAGACAGACAGAAGGACAGACAGACAGACAGACACACATTTTCCCGGATCGATCTCATAAGTCTACTTTTTCCTCATTTTTGCAAAATGTGAAAAGTAGGCTAAAAATAGCTCACACGTGCCCAAGTACACGTGGCTAAATGTGAACACGACGTCCACGCCCCTCTGATGAAACAATAACAAATGCTGCATAGAGAGTGAGCCTTGAACAATGATGTTTTTGGCTGATCCGTTAAGAACTTTGGACACAGGTCTTAACTAAGGATAGGAAATGAGGTGACCATAGCGCACTACTTCAGCATTTACCTGGAGTTGAAGAAAGAAATCAGGAATATCAACTTGCTTCATTTCCAATATCTGGTCGACCTGGACAGATCGCGAAGGCTTACTCAAAAACTGTTGTTGATAATTCATCTTAGGGGCTTAGGACATCCTTGTCATTACTCTGTGTACATGAGTTGGTGTTGGACTTGTCTAATAACCTGTGTTTCTGTGATGACTGTAGTATGTGCAGCTGTATTCTTATTATGATGATGGTGATTATAATGATAGTGATAAAAATAATGATGCTGCTGCTTATGATGATGGTAGTGATAACGATGAAAAACAAAAGCCACAGTGTAGGTGTTAGCTTTCCCTTACTCTCTATAAGACTAGCATAGAGATGGCGTGTGCCCTTATATAGTATGGGTGTGTGCATTAGCCTTTGGCTTAGCTTTACAGGTTAGGTTATGTGAAGTTAGGTTAGCTGAGGTTAGGTGAACTGAGGTTATGTTAGGTGAAGTTAGGTTAGGTGAAGTTAGGTTAGGTAAAGTTAGGTTAGCATGCCATATGTGTAAATGGTTGCGTGTAGCGACCATTTTGTGCATTAGCCCTGTGCTAAAAAAAATACCAAATAAATAAAAATGTATAAGTAAAAACATATATTTAAAGATAAAATGTTAGGTGTGTGACCTTGTAGTTTGGACTTTTTCGCAAAATGCAAAATGTAAAATCTAAAATTTAAAATAATCTAAAATTTAAAACCTTAAATCTAAAATCTATTAATCTAAAATCAAAAATCTAAAATCTTAAAATAAAAATCCAATAATCTAAAAAGTAAAATTTAAAATTTAAAATCTAAAATGTAAAAATAGAAAATCTTACATGCATTAATTTAAATCTTAAAATGAGGTTTCTGTGGGTTAGATAATTGTTGGGTTAATGACCTTGCAGTGTAGTGCTTTGACACAATAAAAAATAAAAAATAATGAATAATAAATTAAATATTAAAATATTTTTTAAGATTAAAAATTATATACATAACACATTAAATAAACAAATAGTTCCGTGCAGAACTATACAGGCTATTTTCATATATCCTACTCATGTTAATTGCCTCTATCAACATACAAAATTTCAGTTTGATTGTTATAATAGATTCGTAGATATTGAGAACCGTCTAAATATTTCAGATGGTCGCCATGTTGGATATTTATTTATGTACTATTACATGAAGATTGTTGTGTACGTGTGGTATTCAAACTTCAATCGCATGATTAGGACACAAGAAGTAAAAACGAGATTTTAAAATTTCGCACAGCTGCTATCTTGTGGTTATGAAATCAATTAAAATAAATTAGATGCCAGTGGATTAACAATTGTATAAGCATTTAACGTACAACGTTTCACTGCACTTGGATAGTTAAATTGCGAGAGCGTCCATTTAAATATCTATACTTCGCATCGCCGCCATGTTGGATTTGTGTTCACCGGGTTACTGAAAGTCTTATGGATGGGAACTTATGTTCATAGCCTCTATGGACATAAACAAAATCAGTATGATTGCTCTAAAAGATTCGTAGATATTGAGAACCGTCGAAATATTTCAGACGGTCGACATTATTTTGGATTGTTATATGTATAGGCCATAGAGTTATGTAGTCTACCATTAAAGGAAAATTATTGCGTAGCTTCATTGTTCAAATTTCACTTCGATCGCATGATTACGACACAGGAAATAAAAGCTTAATTTTAAAATTTCGCACAGCCGCCATCTTGAGGTTATGTAAACAATTGAACTAAATTAGATGCCAGTGCATTACAATATGTATAATCATTTACTGTACGACATTTCACTGCGCTCAGATGGTTAAATCACGAGAAAAGTCTATTAAAATATTTCAACTTCGCTTGGCCGTCGTGTTCGTTTTGTACCTTCCAGGTTTTTGAAACTTCCATATATAAACTTGTAGCAGTGTCCTTTACCACCGTACAAAATTTTAGGTTGATATCAGTAATAGTTTCGGAGATATAGAATGGCAGTGAAATAATTCGCACAGCCCCCATTTTGAACTTATGTAAACAATTGAACTAAATTAGATGTCAGTGCATTACAATGTGTATAAACATTTGCTGTACCAAGTTTTATTACGTTTGGATGGTTAAGTCGCGAGAAAAGTCTATTTAAAAATCTCAACTTCGCTTGGCCGCCATGTTTGTTTTATAGTTACCACATATTTGAAAGTCTCATAGGTGAACGTCTAGTAGTGCCCTTCATCGCCGTACAAAATTTCAGGGTGATATCGGTAATAGTTTCGAAGATATTAAATGCTGGTGAAATATTTCGCACATCCGCCATGTTGGATTGGTGAGACGTAATACAATTTGAAGGGTACGGTCGGGGTTGGCCAAAATGTTGCTATGATGTTACCGAGTTTCATTGAAATCGCTCCAGCCGCTTAGAATTTATTTGGGGGACACACACACACACACATACGCACACACATAAACACACATGGACAAAAGGTGATCTCATAAGCCTATTTTTTTTCATAAAATGAAAATAGGCTAAAAATAAATGATAAAATATAATAAAAAATAATAAATAATGTAAAGTTAATAACAAATAAATAATGATTTGAAAAGCCCGCCATTTAAGAGTGCGGTTGCGCGTGGCGGCCATCCCGCGCATTAGCCCCTGGCCCAGATATGACTCTCCCTCCATGAGAATAACATGGTCGGTTGCGCGTGGCGACCTTCTTCCGCATTGCCCCTGTGCCATCTTCGGCCTACATTACCTACTCACATAGCTGTCTTCTTGAATGTATAACAAAATTTAAATGCTATTCAGTCGGGTCGGTCAACGTGATTGTGTCCAATTGTTATGGGTATTATTCCCTAAACTTGAAAAAAAAACACATGAGGTTAATAAATTCATAATCTCATGTAATATATATACCGGTATACAGGGTGTCATTTATGTGACTGGCTGCGTGGCTCAGGGGTAACGTTCTCGCTTGCTGAGCCCAAGGTTGCAGGTTCGAAACCTGGCGCAGTCAGCTGGCATTTGAGGGTGCGCAAATGCGAGGGAGCCGTGTCAGTACATTTACTGGCACGTTAAAGATCCCCTTCGGGGCAAAATTCCGGCACTCCGGCGTCTCTAAAAGCCAGGGTAGTTAAAAGGGACGTAAAACCAATAACATTATTATTATTCATTTATGTACTTGAGTACCCTTAAGGGGCGTGTAGGGGATGGGTATAGGATCAATTTGAGATAGGGAACCTGGGGTCAGAATGGCCTCCTAACCCCAGAAAACAGGTTTGTTTCAGGCCCTCCGCCCCTGTAAAGTAGTGAAGCGCGCCATGGTGTTACTTTGAGGTCAGGCACTCTTTCGCTGTCAACGGTCTTGGCGCGACCAACGCTCAACGTTGCATTAGCCGAGAGCTGCATTCCTCTTGCCAATTGATAGTTCCGTCGTCTTTAACTACTACAGAAACAAACGTAATTCGTTGATACTAATAATCAAAAGGCAATTAATTTACAAAATCAACGATAGTTTAAAAAAATCAGCACAGAATAAACACGCACTGTGAGTACGCCCCCTTATTCCCCTCTAAAAACAAAGAAGACGAAAAAAATGAAGGCATGGCACCCCAGGAGAAACGAACCCGGGATCACCGTGGCACCACGCCTCGACGATATCCTGTCGATTAACGCAGCGTTGAGCGGTAGTCGCGCCAAGACCGTTGACAGCGAAAGAGTGCCTGAGCTCAGAGTAACACAGGGCGCGCTTCCCTACTTTACAGGGGCGGAGGGCCTGAAACAAACCTGTTTTCTGGGGTTAGGAGGCCATTACGACCCCAGGTTCCCCATCTCAAATTGATCCTATACCCATCCCCTACACGCCCCTTAAGGGTACTCAAGTAGGGAAGGGTGGGCATAGTGGCCACGCTAACGGGAAAACATTGTTTTCAATAAGTTAAAATTGTTAAAAACAAACGAAAATTGGCCATACTCTAGTTTATTTAGTTGTGCATCTTTAAACAAATAATTTTTAACTATATCTTAGTTACTTTTTGAAAAAAAAAAGTTTTTTCTAACCTCTACCAAATGGCCACTTTGCCCTATGGGGTAGGGCAAAATGGCCACTATACCCGTTGTTAGAAATAACACTGCAAATGCATTTAACAAAGAATTTAGAGCATATTTTTTTACAAATTAAAGTATTGTTATAAATCTCCACACATGTTTAAGGGTCCCTATCATTTTATAAAACTGATTTCCAAATTTTTATTTAGTACAATAAAAATACAAAAGTTGAAATGCTTCAAAACATTTTATGGATATTGTGTTTAGCCTATTTTTGTTTAATTGCACATTTTACATATGAATTCATTGTCTTCCTCACCACACCCAGCACAATCCTCGTGTACCCATATCAGGCAAATAGAGCATCTGATCCACCCTTCATTGCTTTTGGACTTCGAATATAAGTCCTGGCAGTAAAGGTAATTTGTATCACTCTCGTCACTATCGGAGTTACTATCTCCTTTAGTAAACAAAGCACGTTTTGCCACTTGATTTCCTTTTCTCCTGAATACCTTTATTCTGCATCACCTCTTTATCACCTCAGCCCAGTGGGGCTCGATCCTGGAACCATCAGCATGTCACGATTCCGAAGGCCGGCGCTTAACCGATTGAGCTACCACCCTGCTCATGCAAGGAGATGTTTAAAACGTTCAATAAGTATCCCATTTAAAAGCACAAACTTTGTTTGGTCCAGGCTTCATATAAATACTTTACTTAAAAATATAATATGTAGTGTCGGGCAAAGTGGCCATGGCCATGGCCGTGACCACTTTGCCCTTTTTTACGCCATTATGTAAATGTGACTCTGCAGGTCCAACCAGGTACACCAGGTCCTACTTTCAAAGATGAATTTAAAGCTTAAATCACACTTGTTTCAGGTATTACTGTCATCAATACATACTAGAATCATATACCTAGTTATAATAGTTAATGCAGTACACTTACCTTACATCAGAAACTTGAAAAACAACAAAATTGATGACAATTTCTAAAAGTGTAATCTGATCAGCTTCAAGGCTCAACACAACACTAATGGCGGTCTAGTGGAGTAGTTGAGGCGCTTGCAGCCAGGTAGCAGCACTGTACAGTAGAAAAATAGCCCGTGGCAACTATGCCCGCCGTGGCCACTATGCCCACCCTTCCCCCATAAATGACACCCTGTATATATTTTTTTTTTCAGGTTTAGGGATAACAACCATTACAATTGAGTAGAATTGTGTTGACCGACCCGACTGAAATGCATTTACATTTCGTTTACTAAGGAAACACTGAAAAATGACTTTCAACACGATAATGGAATGCATAAAATTTTAAAACTGAATACGCAGCGTCTAATAAACCTACAGTACTAGGACGAAAACTGGCAATTATCGTGTTGGAAGCCAGTGTTGCCTTAGTAATCGAAATTTAATGCTTTTCAGTCGGTGAACATAATTGTACTCAAATGAAATGGGTGTTTCTCTAATCCTGAAACAAATTAACATGACAATAATAATGAGATTTAAAAAAATAAGAAAAATGTAATAATATCACATATAACTAACAAATCTTGACTCGTTGCGATGGTTCAATAACTACCGCAACTAAATAAGAGTATATAGGCTATTGTAAATACTATCACCCATACATGTAGACATAGATATTATAAATTGTGTAAAGGATCTGATGATGATCGCTTAACGATCGAAACTGGTCATCCAAGTATATTTACTAATCTCATGTAAATGTTTTTCAGGATTAGGGAAACACCCATTACATTTTTGGTAGAATCGTGTTGACCGACTGAAAAACATTAAATTTTGAAAACTGGCAAGAAAGAAGGTTCGTGTAAAAAGTAGTTCTCTTGTTCCCAGCGTGATATTTGGTATCTCGGTAGAAATTTGACCACCTGATCAGCACAAAATGAATAGAAGATAGAAATCAACTCATGATATTCAAAGAAAGTAGGCTATGTGTTCTTTAGGGAACATCTTGTTGCTGTTATATCAGAAAATAAATCTATATTTTTTTAAGCAAGTTCTCCATACGCGTACTGGCTTTGTCCCAGTCATCAATCAACGTGAGGCATTTTTATAACCAACACCAATGTGTGGCGCTTCTTTAATCCAGGCTCTAAACTTATCAATTCTGTATTTTTCTGATGGAACTTAATCATACGAGTCCCAGCTCGTAATGCATTGCAGCCGATATAAAGGATAATTATGGTCACTACGTTTTACAGGGATTCATCCTGCGCTTATCACCTTAATCACTTGTGTAACATAGCGTACGTTAAGAGATTTATGAGAGCTCCATACTTCTCATCTTTCATTAACTTAGCCAAATTAAGACCTGTCGTAGTAAACGAGAATAAAATAAAACTCAACGACACACTTCTATTGAAGGCTCACATGGGAAATCATTTAATGTTCTACATTACGGGAATTGTTAATTGAAATATGAACGTAATTGCTTGCTTCAGCTATTGATGTACGTTTCCTCCCACATATACGAGTGTCCACACCTGCGTTCTCCACTCCATAGTCCATACAATCTCCACCCTGACTCGTTTAATAGTTCCTCTGGAAGGAGTTTAATATCCACCTAAATTGTGTCAACAAAAATCATTTAACGGATATACGAACTTTATTGGCTTTTGGTATTCCAAGGCCCCATTTGAACAGAGCTCTTGAGAACCAAATTTAAGCCTGACTCATCTCAATGAAGTACATTAAATGAGGGTGTTAAATTTAAACATCGGCATTACAATCTAAAATCGTAAAAACAGGCATTTCCTGGCCTTTCATTACCTATGCAGATTGGACTCTGACGCAGTCTGTGCTAAATTGAGTGGAGTCTAACTGGCCATTAAATGATCCGGGAATTGTGCCAAAATATTCTATTATGGTCGTCAGGACCTTTCTCCATCTCCAAAGGAACCTAACTGATACACAATATCGGGTATGTCATTAATACTAACAGCTACCCTGACAACGAGTATGCCCTGACTCTTCTATCTACACTTTTGAAATCTATATACATATAATTCGAGTCTATTCGTACAAGATTGGAATATTTTATTTGTGAGATGAAAATCACAATTTGTGTAATATGACTTAGGCCTTTAAGACCATAATTTCAGTGTCCGTCTGTATGTGCGTAAGTATACTTACTTCAATAAATGACTGGACTCAAACGTGAATGATTTTATATTTCACTGAAGTGTAGTACCTTTTTGAAATTAATATTATTACCTGTGTTTATAATAAAATTGAAATTTAATTACTCAAAATATTCCAATTTCAGTGGGCTTAAGAGAAAGATATTATCAGTTTCTAGGTGCTGGGTGTGAGTGAGTCGGCGAGTTGTTGAGAGAGCACGGGAAATGGGGTGAGAATGTGGGGGATGGTAGATCCGTTGCAGCTCTATGTCCTACAGACTTTGCTATGCTTTTGTTATTACTATTATTATTTTTATTTTCCAAATAAATTTTATGAATGGGGATTTATTTACATTAAGATGGAAAAACAATAAACAATGATGTGTGTAGAAAAATGTATACATCCTTTAGAAATACATCAAACAAGGACATTCGCAGGACTTAAATGAATTGCAACAAACTAAAAATAACAACATCAAAACTAATGTGAACGATTCGTGGAGAACACTTAACGAAATATTAAGGAGAAGAATCAATTCAGTAGATAAGATTATGCAAAAGTAGTTAGGGGATATCCACTCCGATAACACCATTGCCTATAACTTTGGTTCAGCTTTTGTTGAACAGTGACAGAAACTGACTCGGGAACGAACGAAAAGGACTGAGTAGACCCCGCTCCAGCCCTCAGACCAGAATTAAATTTCTTAGCAGAGCCGGGAATCGACATCGGACCTCCGGGGAGACAGCCAAGAATGCTAGCCGCTACACCAGGAAGTGGACAAATGACAGAATTGAGAAGAGGTGGGTTCGATTCCCGACGAAATCATCCTGGAAATAGTTTCCCAATTCTCCTCCAGGCAAATTCTGGGATGGTGCTAACAATAAAACCACGGCCGCCACATACACAAATCCTTACCCCAGTTACAAATATTGTATACACAGTAGTACAGCTATCACCATGACCCAGGTTATCAGACAGGTTTTACACTCACCCAAGTACATGGGGCTTCATGACCACGATGTGGCAAAACCCCAAAATGAATCTACAACAGCAATCAATTGTTTGACACACTCGATTGTTCACTTGGTTATTGACTGTAGCTTGGAGAGTGGAAATGGTGGCTAATACGACTTGAAATTGTGTATGACATAATGTGCTCTTAGAGCGTCTCCGGTACGAACACCAATAAGAAAATAAGGGTTTGACACTATGTGAAAAACTGGGCGCCGATTGTCCTAACTTGAAATCTAGCGTGATTAGACAGCCTGGGCAGAAGAGAATCAAGAGTCCTCATGTGTCTAGGAATACTACGTCAAACATGATCGGGCTTTATTTTGTTTTGTTTTAGCGATTATTTAGTCTGAAAATTCATGGAAATTGTTGATTTATTCAGTTTGGTATACGTCAGTGCAGGAGAATAACTTACACACTAAACTGTGCTTCATACTCGGCAAGACAGTATTCTAATGCAGTATACAGTATAGCTTGTTGCCCAGAATGTTGTGGGCAACATTGCCTGCTTCCTGAAAAAGCCGAATATTATCACTAGATTCAACCCCACCCCCTAATGAAACTTGATAACAAAGGTAATAAGGGAAATTTCATGCATACACAAGCACATAGGGATGACGACAGCATGTCCATGAAGCAACAAACAACGATCTTCACGGCGGCTATTCGGATTGTTAGACCTGTTCTGTGATTCATGACCTCTGACGTTTCACGAGCGGCTGGCATTTTCCAACACTTGCTCTGAACAAGCAAGATTAGACGTGATTTCGATTTGTTTCCGAGGTTTATTTTGTCCCAACACCCGTACAAATCTGTGATTTGTTCTGAACGAGTGTTTGAAAATGCCAACAGCACTTGCTGCAAGTGAAACGTTAGACATTTTGAATAACAGAACACGGCCTAACGAGCCGTGGTGGCCAAGAGCACTAACGCGCTATTTGGTGCCTCTGTGGCATCGGGAGAGCGTGGGTTCGAATCCCACCTTGGCTGTCCTGAATATGGTTTTCGTTGTTTCCCATCTTCACCACCAGGCAAATACCGGGACGGTTCCTTTCAAATCCTTTCTCTGACCCTTCCTTAATTATACCCAAGTTAGTGGTCGCATAGACGATCGCCTGTAACCATCTCTAGTTGTATCTGCTGACAAAGTTTGTTCAACTCCCAGACTCTGTCTTTGAGACGTTAGAGGAATTATCCCTCGCAGAGTCCGTGAGTGATGCTGAGATGGGAGGATAAGCGTTTAAAAAAGAAACAGTACACGGCCAAAAACCCGAAAAACCGCTCTAAACATTATTTCGCTAGCCATGAAAGACTACACCATTATAATCAACGATAATTTAATCTGTTCAAATAGTTAATTACTGTAATTCCTTTATAGTAATTTGCGAGAGGATATAAAAAGTAGGTTGGCTCAGGCAAGGAAAGCATTTCTTCAGAAAAGGAATCTGTTGACATCGAATATAGATTTAGGTATTAGGAAGTTATTTTCCAATGCCCTTGTCTAGAGCGTGGCACTATATGGAAGTGAAACTTGGACTATTTGTGCGGCAGAAAAGCGTTCGAAATGTGGTGGTACAGGATAATGATGAAGATCAGATGGGTAGATAGGGTTACAAACGAAGTGGTATTAAGAGTAGTGGGAGGGGAGAGATGTTTCTGGCGACTGCTAATGAAGAGAAGAGACAGGTTGATAGGACACATACCAAGACACCCAGGAATAGCAAGCTTTGTTACGGAAGGAAGGGTCGAGGACAAGAACTGTAGGGGTAGGCCAAGGTTAGAATATGTTAATCTGATTGCCTCGGATGTAGGGTGTGGTAGCTATGTAGAGATGAAACGATTAGCTCAGGACGGAGGCATGGAAGGCTGCATCAAACCAGTCAAATGACTGAAAACTCAAAGAACAACAACAATTCGCAATTACTTCGCACGACACGTATTGTTTTAAGGCTCACTTTTATTTAATAACTTGCTTCCTGTTTGCACATTAAGTTCTCCACAGTTGTTTTTCCCCTCCATCTGGAGCATTCTGGCACGTACTGTCGGGATGTAAATGGCACATTAGGTAATTAAACTACTTCTACGTTATAAATATAGTTTTTTAAAGAGCTACATAAACGTCCCGAGAAGCCCAGTGGAGCGACAGTAATTTGTCTCTGCTGCGTGTTCATAATGCAAACTTACGGAACACGGGTTAATTGCAATAATTTATAGTATTTAATCATTGTGCACATATCGTTCTATTGTTCACGGAAACACACACACGCACAATGCAAGAAGTTGACCTGTTAACCCAGTTACAGACAGCAATTTGTCAGTTACATGCAAGGAGACAGCACACAAAGTATGGGATAATTGGGGTTTAGTGACATTAAAGTACTTACTGCAATGGCTTTTTTACAGCATCACGTTCCGTTCGCATTGTCCTCACCAGTAGAAAACTTGTTATGGTGTTTGAAGCCATTCTTCAGTGTCACCTGAGTAATCGAAATTTGATGTTTATCAAACGTTCAACACGATTGATCCCAATTTATTGTAATGGGTGGTTCCCAAATTGTGAAAAAATACATGATTTTACATAATTTACAGTATTAATCTCATGTACATTCTTTTAGTATTAGAAGCTAGCTTTTTAGTTTTACGTGACCGTTAATCATGCGATCATGAGCCATGGGTCCACCTTCTTACTTGGAATCCGAACCACAGGACATGGCATTTCACTTCGAAAATCTCTCATGCATCGACCGGGGATCGAACCCAGTCCACCTAGGTGAGAGGCGAACAGCGTGACCGCTGGGCCACCACGCCCCCTTTTAGTATTAAGGAACACCCCATTACAATTGGGTGCAGTCGTGTTGACCTAATGAAAAACATCAAATTTCGAGAAAGCTAGTTGTTGTGGGCATCGATTCCTTAAAGGGCTTTGCGAAATCGTGGTAATGTAGCCCCGTGTGCTTGGGTGTGTGTAGAAAATGTGTCTGTTGTCCTGTGTCACAGTCATGTCTGTACTAGTGTGCGTATTTGTAATTGAGGTAGGATTTGGGTAGAAAGCGGCCGTGGCCTTAAGTTGGGTTTGCTTGGAGTAGAAGTGGGAAACCACGGATAACCTCTTCCAAGATGGCTGAGGTAGGAATCGAGCCCGCCTCTTCTTATGTTTGCCTCACGAAGCTAAGTGCACCCTGTTCCAGCCCTCGGACTGGAATTAAACTTCTTGGTGGAGCCGGGAATCGAATCCGGGCCTCCGCAGTGACAGCCAAGAAAGCTAGCCACTGCGCAACGAGGTGGCAGAAGACTTGTGTTGTTGTTGTTGTTTTGTTAATTTCTAACCTTACAGATGATAACCCGTTCCACGCTGTATACTGTATTAGGCCGTCTTCTGTCTCCTCGGGATACGTAGGCTATTATTGAGACTCTGGATCCCAAGGTCCCTGGGTTCGAGTCCCAGCTCCACGAAGAAATGTCATATTGGTCTGAGGGTTAAAACGGTGTACACTCAGCCTCGTGAGTTAAAACTGACGAGAGATAGGTTCGATTTCTCAATCATCCTAGAAGTGGTTTTTCCACTTTAACATCGGGATGGTTCATAACTTAAGGCACATCCTTCGCAATCCTAGTCTCAATTACAAAGACACATACCACTACTGTCACCAAAATAATACAGGTTATCAGACAAATCTTACACTTGCACACCCAAGTTCTACAGTAAATGATCACGATGTCACGCTGAAACAGCAACTGTTATAAAATATCTCCTCTGGACACGAATATACAGACTACAGGTACCCAGTTTATTATCTAAGGTTTCTAGCATTTGATGACCCAACAAACTTTCGAGGCAGTCCGATTTCAGATGATTTTGTTTGAAATCTCAGGATGCTATGTCACTCCCTAACTGTTACGTAGTTTTCAGAACTAAACAGATGATCTCTCCCAGGGGCTCGCAACTTGTGGGACGTTGGTTGGCGACCACGGGACCCCAGATGAGTCCGGCATTGCTTCCACTTTCATGTGCCGGGCTCCTCTCTATTATCTTTCCTCTCGATCTCCCTTGGTCAACTCTTGTTTTTTATCGACCCCGACGGTATTAGGGCATCCGAGGCCTAGGGAGTCTTTCACTTTCCCGCGTTAATTGGCCCATGTCTCATCTCTCCTGATCCCTCATACTTCGAGGGGTCAGACCTCGTGTTTTCCTTTCATTGTATCTCTTGCCTTCTGCTCACGGCCCTCAAGGAGGCAGGGTGTGTGTAGCCCCACCACTTCTGATGCACCCTGGATTGTGCTACACCCTCAAGGGCTCACTTCTGGTGAGTTCGGGAGTTGGCAACCCTGAGGGATTCCTGTGCTGGGTGCGATTCCCCCCCCCCTATTTCCATTGCCTCTGGGGCGAACCCTCTCCTCTTTCCCTTTCCTATCTGCTTTTCGTGGCTCTCCTTGCTTCCAAGTCCCTCAATCCTCAATCTTCGAGGGCTGAGGGTATTTCTTTTCCTCCTGTCCTTTATTTGCCATATTGTCCTTTTGTTTTCCATTTCTTCTTCTAGTCTGTAAGTGTGTACGGTAGTTAGTTCTAGTTATAGTTTACAATATATTCTCATCTTTCACTATCACCCAAACCATTCGGGGCTGATAACCTAGATGTTAGGGCCCTTAAAATAGCAACTATCATCATCATAAATAGAAGATCCGTGCTGAACCGCAGCATTCATTTCAACAATCCTACACCACTTCTTTCCACACGACACTTGCTGTTCCCAGTTACCGTCGCCTTTCATGGTTGTAACATCTGTAATTGAACTTCGCCTCCAACTCGTCATTTGAATCATCGTTTTGTGATTACACACAACGTCCAAGAACGTGCGCTGAAACATTATGCCAGCCAGTGCTTGCAATTAGCAGTGAGGCAGGCCAACTGGCTTCTGGGCGCATACGGGTTCCAGAACAATTGACTTGCTCCTCCCTTCAGAAGAATGACCTTGGTGAAATAAATATTTGCAATTACTTTAATAAAGAGAATGTCGTTTGGCTTCCTGGGAGGCCGAGAGCAGGTCTTTCTAGTCAATGCCCGTGGGCGACCTGCGCGTCTTAATGAGGATAAAGTGATGACGAACGCGTCACATATACCAAGTTCCCGGGACAGGAATTGAAATTCCTCGATGGCCCAAACCCGGGACTCTTGGGGCAAAAGCCTAACACGGTAGCCAATTCACCCGAGTACATAGAGCCTCCGTGGCATAGGCGGCAGCACGCCGGCCTCTCACCGCTGGGTCCGTGGTTCAAATCCCGGTCACTCCATGTGAGATCTGTGCTGGACAAAACGGAGGCAGACAGGTTTTTCTCCGGGTACTCCGGTTTTCCCTGTCAAAATTTCATTCCAGCAACACTCTCCACTATCATTTCATTTCACCAGTCATTTATTTAATCATTGCCCCAGAGAAGTGCGACAGGCTTCGGCAGCCGGCACAGTTCATATCCTCGCCGCTAGATGGGGGATTCATTCATTCCATTCCTGACCCGGTCGGAGACTGGAAGCAGGGTGTGGATTTTCATTTTCACTTTCACACGGGGATACATGATCACGATGTCGTGAAGCCCCTAAAAGAAACAACAACAACAGAATACTGGGCGGAGGCAAGGCATTATCTAACTGAGGAAATATTGGCACCTATGCTACAGTAGTGTGCATGAATTTAAGCTCAACTCAACATGTACGAAACACAGAATATTTTAATTTATTATCTGTTACAGGCCAAGTAGATCGGTAATTTGTTGATTCTTTGGGGGATTCTGCAACATCGTGGTCATGAAGCCCCGAGTGTAGAGTTTGCCTGATAGCCTGTGTCACTGTGATATCGGTACTAGATTGTATATTTATATTTGAGATAGAATTTGGGTAGCAAGCGGCCGTGGCCTTAGGTTAGGTACTGTACCCGTATCCACATGGTCTTACCTGTTGATATCCGAAGGAAAAACTGGATCGTAGAATCTGGACGTACCCGGCTGAAATAAACCCCCAATATTTCTACCAACATGGATCAACCGGGGATAAGGACACATCAATATAATAGAATGTGTTAAGAAAGTCCCAGTGGAAAAAGAACAAATCAAAAACTAGCTCAAAGTGAACTCGAAAAACTCTAAAATTAATCTCCGGCATATGGCTGAACGTTAGAAATATTGCTCCACTGGTTCTCCCAACACATCCTGTTCTTAATATAAATCACTAAATCATTCGATAATTAAAATGAATTATTCAGTTTATTGACTGAAAACGTAGACTGGACTAGATCAGAGTCTACTAAGAGTATTGTAGATAAGCATCTATTATTTGTATGACAAAAATATATAAATGGTTCGCCTTAATTTTGACGAAAATATACCATGGGATTGCATTCACAAGCAATGTTTGAATGCATGAAAGCGTTAATACACGATTGACCATAACGTCAATTAATTATAAAAGAATACCCTAGAATTATTAATGACGAACTACAGTATATACTGAACCCTTATTGATTTGCTGATCCGATGTTAGGCCCCTTAAAACAACAATTATCATCATCATCATGATTTGCTGATCAATAACGTTTTATGATGATGATGCTTATTATTATTATTATTATTATTATTATTATTATTATTAATATCCAGGCAGTACATGTTGGAGTGAGATATAGAAGGCGAGCTGAGTGTTGCAATCGCTTGCGACAGTCGTGGCGTGGGTAGCTATTGCTGTGTACGACCTGGGAAGTCGAGTTCAAGGCCAAAGTTAGGGCGAGAGCGCATACAATTAGCCACCATTGTGGGCGTGCCAGAGGTGAGTTTCCAACCGATGCTTGATTGAATCGTCGAATCAGAAGAAGGCAAGCCAGGACCACGCGTAAAGTAGCGTGCCTTAAAAAATGCTGGAAAACACGTGTCAGATGAACCGACGATTCGATCTGATTCCGCATGAGTGCATTGTGACATACAGGTCAAAAGAAGAAGTTTGAGATTAGTTCCATGTCTGTGAGATAAAAACTGCGGATTATTTTTCTCGATTGCTCCCACCCTTGTCCAATCTGCCAGTTTCCAATAAATTGATCGTTGGAGTGTAGCTAGACACACAATTTGATCAGGCGCTGAGGGGCTCAGTTCACGCCAGTTTGAGTACACAATTTGATCAGGCGCTGAGGGGCTCAGTTCACGCCAGTTTGAGTACACATTTTGATTAAGCTCTGAGGAGCATAGTTCACGCCAGTTTGAGTTGAGATCTTGTGTTGAGATAAGCGCTACTCGGCGTAGATATTATTTGAGAGACCTTTAAATGTCAGCTGCGTTGCAGACTAACTGTAATATTATTTGTGTAATTATTTTGTGATTTTTTATATGTGCGTGTGACCAAGCGAATGCTTAGATAGGGCAAGTTCTTCGTGGAGTAATCGCCTAGGACTCATGAGTGAAAGCCAGTAACTCATAGCAATTCTAGCAGGATAGCATATTAATTTGAACATTTCTATTCAAGAAGCCTCTACCAAGATTTCTACCACAAGGTCAATGGGTGGAGTGATGACGACGATGTTGGAGTAAATTTCCAGTGGGAAATGCCCTGGGATGGAGGTTGATTTTCTGCAGGCTGTTCGGTCATGTACAAACCATTGATTTATTCAATATGTAGCTAGATTAGACGCGGGAACGTTGTAAATAGTTTTGTTCTTATTTTCCTTGTATTTAGATTTTGTGTACCGGCACTCTTATTTATTTAAATGTACGTTGGCACGTGGCCAAAATTTGTCAGTTGGAGTGTGTTTCTTACGAGTCATTATTATTATGCACGGCGCGTGCATTGGATAATTTTATTCATGCGAATGCAAAGTTCGTCTTGGATGACAAATGGTGCTTTATTCAAATTCATTTAAATTAGGAGAAGGGGGTAAAATTTGTTAGATATTTACGAACAGGTTTTTAAAAATTCATATTGGGGTTGCTGAGCGCAACACGTTAATATGTCATTGTAGAACACCTTAGTTATATATTTTGAGTTTTTTATATCCCTTTTCAGGATCTTCAGTCACGGACTAGATTGGGAGCGCAATCCGGTGGAAATATTTGTCTTTTTATTACCGGTTTCTGTCAAACCCATACGTGTGATTCTGGTGTGTCTATCGTGTCTATGTGTGTGTATTGGTTCTTCGTAGTGAGGGGTAGAATGTGTCTACTGCCCTCAATGTTGGTTGGATTTGTTGGAAAGGAGGAGCGCTCTAGGAGGCTACCTTACTTTGTCCATCAATGATTCTTGGCTTTCCTAAGGGAAATACTAAGATAATATTTGACACACACACACGTATATTATGTGCTATTGTGAGCACGGTTCCTCTATACCTGAGCCATTGCTACGGCAGGCCGAGGTATTTTGACACGTGGGTTGACAAATGTTGCAGATTCCACGTTTCGTCCGTCTATGTCTGGTGATTCATCACGTAGGCAGTCCAGCTGTGACCGACTGACCCCTTTAAGCTATCTGTAGCATACCTGTTCTTTTAAAGATCGTTGGATCTAATAAATGGGGGTTCGCCATGTCCATCATGAGCTGCCGCATGTCGTATAAAATGAAATATTGTTGTCTTGAGGTAAATGTTGGCTTTAGGCCTAGTGATTTCAGTGACTCAGTTATTTGCTATTTTCCTTATTTGTTTGTCTTGACACCGTTGGGTGTATTCGTATTTCTATAATATGGTAAGTGGCCATATGTGTATATTTCCTTGTTGTTGGTCACGTGTTGATTTACTTGAGTGGATTTTGAAGTCCCAATTTTAAGGCGTCATTGTTGATTGCTACTGCAATTTCTTTTATTCCAATTTCATGCGGAAATTGTTTGTCTTGTTCAGTGTAGGGAGTGTCGGATAATTACTTAGTGTTTAGATTGTGTTCATCGTGTCTGTCTAGCTCTAAGACAATGCAGATCCGTCCCCTGAAGGTTCACTGGATGGTAACGGATCTCGCATTAATTGTACACATCGTACCGCATGTAGAGAAGCCGCACACACACATGTCATTGAAATTATTTGGGACATTTGGTCCATTTGTTTACGATCTCTCCTGAGATCAGGCCTGTTTGGCACTTTTCTTAATTCACGTGGATGTCATTTGGGAGTTCTTTTGTTTGGTTGTAATTATTGTAAATTTTGTTGATTTGTTAATTAAATTCTTATGTTTATCCCTGGTATTCACTTTTCCTGCATGATATGTTGTATATGTTACCCTGCATTTTTCAAGAAGCGCTCATAACAACAACTTTACGAAATGAACTTTTACACTCCCCGAAATCGAGTCTCATATGCTTCTTCGCAAGGGTTCATATAGAAAGAATGGCTCCCAACGGGGGGTTTGTTGTTGTTGTTTTGTTGACCTCATACTTATTTCGCTGAGAAATAATGCCAGGTTAGCAGGACAAAAGTAAATTCAGTAAATTGAGGCGAAGTTGTACCGCCATGAGTATCAGTAAAATCACTGAGTTCTTAAAGTTAGAAATGTTGAACAAGGTTAGAATTTGATATCGTGTTTGATTATAACTTGTTCTGGCGCCCAGCTTAAAATATTAGAAAATTTGCATATTTAGTGAACTCAGTCAAATGCAGTTAGGTGTTGCCAAGTTTTTTTGTGAGTTCTGTTATGTAGGAATTTAAAAGCAGATCTCATGGGGGTTATTTTGTTGTTTGGAAATAAGAGTCATTATTCAGTAAGAGTTTGTCTACTGAAACTTTATTTAAATTAGAGTCAATGTAATATTTTAAATATCAAGACATGTGTGCGTGTACGACTGAAATCCCAGTGCATGACCCTATTATCTCAGAGTATATTCGTGTGTGTTTTATGATGGCTGGCATCGAGGAAATGAAAGTGTTGATGAAGCAGATGTCCGCGCAGTAGACTGTGCAATTGTCTGCAAAGACGAAGGAACAGTTGAAAAGCATGAAGGAGGAGATAAATGAACATAGTGAGAAACAGTTAAATGATCTGAACAGTAACATTACGGTGCAATTGCAAATCCAGAAATTGGATAGCGACAAACAATTACTAGAGTTGGGAGAGCATAGTGAGAAACAGTTAAATAACATAACTACTCAATTACGTGAACAGAGTGATAAACAGTTAGATAACATAACTACTCAATTACAGGGGCAATTCATCAGAATAGAGGCGAAGAATTTAAACATACAAGAGCAGATTAATTCAGTCTACAACAATGTGTTAGGATTGAAAAAGGAACTTGACCGATTGGAGCCGAAAACGGAGAAAGAAAGGATGCACTTGCGCGAAAACTTGGAAGACCAGTTGAGTAAAAATCAGGAGCAAATACGAGAAGAAATGGGAGAACAGTTAATTCAGAATCAGAAAGAGATAAGAGAACAGTTAATTAAAATCAGAAGCAGATACAAGATCAAATAGGGAAACAGCTTGAGAAGAATCAGGAGAACAACGAAGAAAAAATTAACAATTTGAAGAGTAGAATCCGGAAAGATTGGGAACAGCAGATGAATGAGAATAAGGGTGACAGGCTGACAATATTAAAGAGGCTCGGGGACAATAATTCGAGAATACAGGCTTTGGAGGAAAATATAAAGTCCATGTTTCAAGAACACGCGGACCTCATCGTTAAAAATGAGATAAGATCTTTAGTGAATGCCACTTTATTCTCTTCAGAAAACTCATTAGGAAAACACGGAAATATTGAAAGTCCGGAGGGATCGAAGTTAGCTGAGGATACTAGTCGAGAACAGAGTCCAAAGACAACTTGCAACACATTCCACAATTACAGAGGGGAGACGTCAACTCCGCAACCTGGTGTGACACCTGCCCAAGTTATACAAGTCATTAGGGGAAATGATTTCAAACCGGATAAATTTAGAGAGAATTCAGGATCTACTCCCAAAGCATTCTTGCGCCAGCTAGATGACTATTTTAATGACCAACACGTCAGTCCCGTAAAACAGCTTCGTTTAGTTGAGAAGTTTTTAGATGGATCGAGTTTGATTTGGTTTCAAAGCTTCAAATATACGTTCAATGACATGGCCCAGTTTAAAGAAGCATTTTTGAGGAAGTTTTGGAGTCCCTCACTGCAACAGGTGTTGAGAATGGATTTATATACCAGAAAATATCACCGCACACACCCTACGAGGTTTTCTGAGTTTTTAGTCAGCAGCTCGTAAGATTTCGGGATTTCGATGAGCCGCCATCAGAAGAAAACATGGTGTTAACCATCGGCAAACAGCTTCCGATGAATATCCAGCAGTTTTTAGTAGCAGGGAATATAAAAACCGCAGTTCAGGCAGAGGAGATAATCCGTCACTTGGACGAAACAAGCATGATTAGTCCACATAACGGGAGGAGAAACATGGAATGCGTGAATACCGCAGAAATAGTTCGGGCGCATCAAAATAATCAAAATCAGAATAATCAGACGAAAACGCAGTCCACTAACACACAATTTACGCCCAGACGGCAGGAAATCGACGGGCTAAACCAGAATAATAATAATAGTAATAATAATAGGAACTTCCAAAATCGCCTTGATAACTACAACAATCAGGATAATAATAATAATCAGAGGACGTACCAGCGAGAATATTCTAACTGGAGAGGAAACCAAAGGCAGGATAGACCATATCAGAGGAACGGGGACGGTAGATGGAATAATCAAAGGAATTATCGGCAAGAAAACCAGAGAGAATATCGTAATGATTGGAACGAGCGCTACGTTGAGTCGCCAAAGTATATGGATGAATTAAATGCAGAAGAGGAAACAGAGAAAGAGAAGTGGGGGCGTGCGATGGTAAACAGAAAAAGTCCAGATAATCACCAGGATACGGGAGCGGAAAGCTTACTACGTCAGCAGGAGAGACAGGATGACAACCGGTGGAACTCGACAGATGGGTCTCGCGATAAAAAAAAATCCCGATTACAACGACAAGAGACTGCCTGAAAACGGAGGAAGCCAGTGAACGAGAGGAATTGATTATTACAAATATTGAAGAGTGGAAAGCATTCCCGGACGATTGACTGGAGGAAGTGGTGAAGGAGCAAGAGGATGTAATCAGACAATTACCAATTCTTTATGCTCGTATTGGAGGTCTTAGAGTGAGGTGCCTTATCGACACGGGTAGCCAAGTGAGCTTAGTCACGGAAGTATTACTTAAAGAAATTGGAAATAATCAAACCATTCCAATTATGCCTGTACCATTAGTTAAAGTCCGAGGGGTTATTCCAGACAATACAATAGTTTGCAAGCACCAAGCATATTTAGATCTGGAGATATTAAACTACACATTTTCACAAACTTTTATCGTGATACTGTACCCGTTCGTCCTGGGGATGAGATGACCCATCTGCTATTACATCGCATTCCTGGAGTTCCAGGACAGAGCGGAGTTAAATGAACCTCTAGTCAAATAAGGAATGTGTCGGAAATTCAGCTGAGTTATCGAAAAAGCAGTGGGTAACACGAGACAAAGTATCTCTAGGGTCGTTACGGGCTTAAGTTTAATAAAAATAAATGCAAATATAAATGGGCGCCATCAACTGAATTCCTAGCAAACCACCTCCTTTCCTGGTTAAGCCTTACTCAAGACAAGGAAAGAAAAAGGAAAATCACATCATCATCAGATCACAACTAAGATAAAAACAAATTTATTTCACTTTGATAGTCAGACAGACATTTTAAATAAACCTCCTACCTGAGAGTATGGTCGAATGCCAACGTTAAATTGTCATTGTCCAAAAATCGAACCATCTCTTTTCTAATCAAAAATATTTCATCCACATAAAACAGAAAAATCTCTAAAGTTCTCTTGGGTTCTCAGGATCACTGTAGCACTATGTCTTTCGTCACTGACATTTGTGATACCTGAGACCTAATTTCTCTTTAATTTAACATCATAAATGTGGATTTGAAAAAGTTATTAATCTGTCTAAACATACACATATTATAATCACATATTTTAAATATCACGTATTTTATGGCTTGCATGGCATAATTTAAATGTTGAACACGTTAGTCAAATGCTCCTAAACATTGAATAATTAATTTACACTATTTACATTGTCATTCATAATTACTTGTTTGTGAATTATAGAAAATTCACTTCTCATTGGTCACCATTATCATCATCATCAAAATTAAATATTTCTCACATTAATTCTCATTTCAAAATTCAACATATTCCTGTCAGAATCATTAACTCATCACCATTAAATCATTTAAATCCTCAACTCAAGTTGCAATTCCTCAAATTATATCTCAATTAAATTTATTTTAATTCCATATAAATTCATTAATCATCAGCTTCTTTAATTAATTATCACCTTCTAATTCAGTTATTCATCATCTATCCAATCATCTATTAATTTATTTAAATCAGTTTATTCATCCAATCTTTAATTCATCCATTTATTTAATTCATTGATTTATCCCAAAATTTAATTTATCAAATTATTTAAATTTTATTTTTCTGGTTATTTAGATTCTTATTATTTCATCTAGTCATTCTGATTTTTATTTCATTAGGTCAGATCATTAATATGCTTAATTTTCAGATTATTATTTCATTAATTATTATTCTCAGAAAATCTTGTCTTATCAACTTTATTTATTTGTTTAATTTCCTAACAAATTGTTTAATATGGTTTATAGAACGTTGTCTTACAGTTTTATCACTTCCAAGTTATATCTCGTATTTAAATTTCATGCCAAAAAATATTATTGCCTTCACGACATCACGTTGGATCTGACTATCCACAACTACATTATATATCCTCAATTCTTCAAATATCACATTTGAATACAACAATTATTCCACAAAACTCCATACATATTCAGCACATACAGCGTGAATCTCAACAATTACGCTAGACTGGGTTCAACAACCTCATGTCTGCTTCAAAATGCATTAGCAACATTGCAACTATCACTTGGCAACTTCCACAAAATGCCTATCACAAACTTCACTTAACCATGTTGCATGATCTACAAAAAATATATAACTGGCTTCAAATTATCAACGCACACAATCTCCAATAACTGTAATTAATCTGATCACATCTTGACAACTTCTTAAACAATTGGAAAAATATTACCTTAGTAATTCAAGATATGCTTTCAAATAGCATAAATTCTCTTACAATTCTCATAATTCACATCACAGAAAAACACCAATGTGCTATAATCTCTCATATCAAAATCTGCAATACTGATCTGCCTTAAAATAAATCTGACCATTAATGATTCATCTTACAAGATTCAATTACTTTAAATCCTTCTCAAAGGTATCAAACACAATTATAAAAATCATCAAAAGCATCAGCTGTAACAGCTGTTAAACTGAAATTACTCTCAAAAGAGTATAGCAACAAAATATTGGATTGGCAAACAAGAATTACAAATGTAACCCTGTTGACATTTATCGTTATTTAATTTAACAAAAGTTCGACTGATATGTGACTAGTAGTTCCTTGTTTGATTCACTTACAATCTCATGTACACTCGGATGATAAAAATGAGTCCCTCAATGGCAAGTAAGATGAGTAACCACCGTACAATCGTATAAATACGAAAGACCTCGCCCCGTCGACTAAAATGATAGTCCCCTAAGCGATGGGTAAGATGAGTAACCACCATACAATCGTATAAATACGAAAGACCCCATCTCGAAGACTATATGAGTGAATGTACCAGATAGGAATCAACAAGTCTCTAGTTGTCATATAAAAGCGATATTCATTCACTAAAGTGAATAACATCTTAATATCTTCAAACAATCCAATGGAAAAAATCCCTACTGATGAATAATACACACTCGCTAGTATGCAATGAACTGACGAAGTAATTTTAGATAATCAATTGCAGATCACGAGTTCGAAATACTATTCATGAAAAATATCCTTGCTGGAAAAATGTCTAAAAGACCAAACATCTGCTTAATAAAGCCAACCAATGGTGAGAATTTCGTATAATGATGCCTGCCATATCATATGGTCACGCCATATTCTAGCAAAATTTCGAAGCATATAAAGTCAAACCATGTCTAAAAAATCGTATCACTCCTATTAGAAAAATATACATGTGTGCCCAGTATTCATGAAAATAATCGTATCAGGAAATTATAACTCTTACAGTACCTTCTCATAATCAGCTGTTATTAAATTTCAAAGATCGTCGATTTTCCCTATGTAATGAATTTCTCGAAAGATCGGCGTGAATATCATTCCATCCATGCAATGACGATTGCCTTCGAAATCCAAGTGAATCAGCTGGTAGACCTCCTCCTCGTCAGGAATCGAATCCATCGCTCCGTGGTGCCTTCGCGTCTCTGTCTGCGTTTACTCCGACATGATAAACTTCTGGTTATCCATAGCGGATATTGTCCAAATCCTCACGAAAAAGTTCATAGAAACAGCGGACCCCCTATTCCTCTTCTACGTTACGCCACTGTTCTATACAATGTTCAGTTTGAGTGTTGAAAGTTCAATTTCCACAGCGGTTTAGTTTTACTTGTAGAAAATAAAATTGTTTTATCAGAGTGTCTAAGTTTATGAAACACCATGTAGCTGTGTTCATACTCGGTAATTCATAACACTTCTTAAGACTGACTTGCATTAATGCACGAGCTAATGTTCCTAAGTGCATTTGCTTACAACATTCCGTTTGCTTAAAATGGTTACTGTTACTTGGAATGCGCTATGAAATGCATAGTCGTAATGTCATTGAGAAAAACTATGTTCTTTCGAAGTTCAAAGTTGCAGTATCACGTAACTATTTGTCTTTATAATTCAAGTGCTGAATAAACGTTCCAACTCAACGTAGTAATGAAGTTCAGCTTCTGTTATAATGCTTGCGTATAATAATGGGAATTAACCCGCACGGTCCTACTGCTATGCCATAATAATCTCCGCATAAAGCTAGCCTCGCCATGTCGTTCTACGTTGAAATGCAGCTTGGAATAAAGTTCTCCAGCTACTCGCAATGCTGTTTTAAAATATCCCGGCCGTCTATGCTTGCTTGCTCCGCAAGTCCGCCTGGCCCACTGACCTACTTGTCGCTCGCCGCTCGGAGAAGCCGAAACTGTCCCCTGCACTTTCCGTGACAGTTTCTGTTCGCTGCTCGGTGAAGCTGAAACTGTCGCCTGCACTTTCCGTGACAGTTTCTGTTCGCTACGCGACCTGCACCATGCGTTTGGCTTGCGCTACTGAGCTCGACCCTCTTGCTCGGCTCACAGAGCTAGACTGAATGTGTCCGCACTGTCTTTTCCCTTATCTGCCTGGCGCAGACACGTGGCGTTCTCCCCACCACTATGCTCTCGCGTCACAACTATAATCTCGAACCCTCATCATCTCGGCTATTACGTTATGAAATAACTTAAGGGTTATCTGACTTCCTTCAAATTATTACCACATATAATGCATGTTATATCTCCTCTTCTAAGGTGTTTAAATACCATATTCCATATAGATCTTAATAAAGCTTCATAATTCCATTCATAAATCCATCTGCTTAACTGCGGTCAGCGCCTTCTAAATCCTAGACCTACTACGTCATCCTGACATTAATCTTGACTCGACCTGAGCGCTATCTTTCCTTAACTCTTCTCAAAATCTCAACTACGGCTTAATGTCTGCTGGCGTAGCCGATAACCTCAACTAGGTATCGGGTACATCTCTCCCGTACATCCCCTTTTTTTAATCAGGATTGAGAAAAAAAAATACACTCTCAGGCATTCTATATATAACATGTACACGATAGCTCTACAATTCTCTTAATCAGCATAATGGTACTTTATGACTCTCAATAATGATGATTGACTTCCAATGATTAGCATCTTGATTCTGCATTACTTTGACGTCTGTTTCTTCCTTCGCCACTCGTGCTTGCTCGATTGACATCTCTGACGATCTCCTCGAGTGGTGCACTAGGCTGTCTATTTTCTTGCCTCGATCTCTCGTATTCACGATTATCTCGTCCTTCATTAGGATCGTTTCTTCGGCCATCCTGCCTGTCGTTCCCATTATACTGTTGACCTTGGCTCCAGTTATTTCTACCACGATATCTATTGTTGTACCGATTCCTATCTTGATATCTGGAATTCTGGTTATAATTTCTATATCGGCTATCTCTTGCTTCCTGATCGTATGGCCTCTCATATGGTCCTCTATACCGATCATTTCCACGAACGTTACGGATGTTTCCTCGATTTCCTTCGTTCCTTCTGTTTTCCCAGGAATCTCTTCTGTCCGTTTGAGCTGCGTTATCAACGACTACCGCATTCACCTCTTGCGTGTTCCTATTGTCGTTTCTTGTATTTCTAGGCGTAACTTGAGCGCTTGTATAGTCCAATCGCCGTAAAATGTCGTCATAGTGCTCAAGTGTGTTTGCTCCCGACGCTATGAGTGATCGCTGTACCTCAATCGGTAACTGTCTCGCTATAGCTTGCAAAAGCTCTTCTTCTGGCAATGGAGGAATCAGAAACTGCAATTTAGCCAGCTGTGACGTAAAATAATTGGCATAATGCGTCGGATGTGACGTGGAATAACGCTTCGAATACATTTCTGCTCACACGTTCAGTTGATCCTCGGCACTCCAAAATCTCCTTAGGAATGCTATTGCAAATTGCTCCATATTCGCAAAATTGCTTCTGAATGCTCTAAACCAAGTAAGCGCAGACCCGTCTAAGGCGCGTTCGACTATCCTTAGCTCTCTTTCTATGGCTACTCTATGTTCCGCCATGTAGTCTCGAATATCTCGCAGAAATTCGACTGGTGTGACCCCTGTATTTCCAGAAAACTTCCTCGGCTTGTCATCCAGATTTCTGATAATGGTAACTGGACCTGAGTATCGTTCACTTGTACCCAATGTACTCCTATTTGAACTCGGATTATCCTGAGGGGTTGAACTTGCCCTTTCGAATGTCACATTCGGTTGCATTTGACGGTCTTCTCCCATGCTAACTTCTTGATTACCCATACTGCGGTCTATCGCTGTCTGATTCATCGATATTTCCCCTGATGTTATATTCTGACTGGTGAAACTGTTAATCATGGATTCTAGTTTAGTTATCCTATCTTCTGCCAATTTCTCCACGGTCTTGACCTGAGTCTTCAACTCATCTAACGACGTAACATTCTGCGTTTTGTTACTCTCGTCTAAATCGTTTTTCAACTTGTCTATTTTGTCTTCGCATGTATTCTTTACTGACGCGACTTGTTCCTTTTACAGATCAACATCAGTCCTAAATAGAGTTGAATCTATCTTCATCGCCTCCTTGTTCTCCGTAAACCTCGCTTCTAAGTTCGCCATACCTGCGATTAATTTCTCGTCTAATTCTGCACGTTTTTCTTTTGCTTCGGCATCGACCTCACTATACCGTTCTTCCACAATTGCACCGACTCTATTTTTGAATAAAGCTAAGTTTTCATTAACCTTTTGCTCTATATCGTCATCCATTTTCCTAATATCTTTCTGCAATTGATTCTCTAATGATTTTAAATTAGAGTTAACCTCTCCTAAGACATCCTCTTTAATGGTCCCAATTACTGACTTTAAATCCTTAATCTCATTACCTAGATTCATTTCTAGACCTTTGATTTTAGTCTCGAAAGATACTTCGGTAGACCACTCTTGAATTTTGCCTACATCTGCCACTAAACCATCGATGTCGAATCTCAACTTCGATACATCCGATTTAATGTCTTTCTGTATAGACATAACGTCTGTTCTTAAAGTAAGAATATTTTCTTCTCCTCTACTTTCTAATTCAATAATATTCTTTCTTAATATTTGAACATTTTCCTCTCCTTTCATATTTACTGCAATTATATCCAATTGTAAAGTCTTAAGCATCTCATTATTCTTTAAAGTTAAACTATTCTCTAACCTAGTTAACTTGTTTTCTAACTCTGTGTTAGTTTCTTCACTGCGAGACTGTAATTTCTCTTCCAATGATTTAAAATTATCCTCACTAGTTGACTGCAATCTTTCTTCTAACGATTTAAAACTATCCTTCAAGTTAGCTTCAGTACTAGTCTGTAATCTAGTCTCCAATGACATCAACTCATCTTTACTATTTGACTGTAATAATTTTAAATTTTCTTCAGTGCTAGTCTGTAATATAGTCTCTAATGACATCAACTCATCTTTACTATTTGACTGTAATAATTTTAAATTATCTTCATTACTAGTTTGTAAGGCTTGCACATTTTCTTTACATCTAGCTTCTAACCTAGCTTCTGAACTATTTATCTGTTCTTTAACCTCCGTTTCCATTTTAGAAATAGTTTCTGCAATACCAGACATACCACTCTGCAACTCTCCTAACACCTTAGCTAAATCTTCCGGCAACATAATTATATTTTCAATAGACGTTTTATTCAGAGACGTTAGACAACAACACATCACAATGTCTCAATTCCTGCATTCACTTGGGTATAGGAAAAATGACTTATAACTAACATGATATAATACTAATACGATTAACATGAACACTGGAATGGGCACACAAGTATATTGTCTGACTAAGTTTAATAAATTTTATAACACCATTAAATGAACTTGAGATCAATCTCTCAGTAATCTAAATCTGATGTGATTTCATAGAATAAACAAAATCGAAGCCCCACAGGTGGGTAAAGCCAATTCTCCCTCTCTCTCTGTACCCGTTCGTCCTGGGGATGCGATGACCCATCTGCTATTACATCGCATTCATGGAGTTCCAGGACAGAGCGGAGTTAAATGAACCTCTAGTCAAATAAGGAATGTGTCGGAAATTCAGCTGAGTTATCGAAAAAGCAGTGGGTAACACGAGACAAAGTATCTCTAGGGTCGTTACGGGCTTAAGTTTAATAAAAATAAATGCAAATATAAATGGGCGCCATCAACTGAATTCCTAGCAAACCACCTCCTTTCCTGGTTAAGCCTTACTCAAGACAAGGAAAGAAAAAGGAAAATCACATCATCATCAGATCACAACTAAGATAAAAACAAATTTATTTCACTTTGATAGTCAGACAGACATTTTAAATAAACCTCCTACCTGAGAGTATGGTCGAATGCCAACGTTAAATTGTCATTGTCCAAAAATCGAACCATCTCTTTTCTAATCAAAAATATTTCATCCACATAAAACAGAAAAATCTCTAAAGTTCTCTTGGGTTCTCAGGATCACTGTAGCACTATGTCTTTCGTCACTGACATTTGTGATACCTGAGACCTAATTTCTCTTTAATTTAACATCATAAATGTGGATTTGAAAAAGTTATTAATCTGTCTAAACATACACATATTATAATCTCATATTTTAAATATCACGTATTTTATGGCTTGCATGGCATAATTTAAATGTTGAACACGTTAGTCAAATGCTCCTAAACATTGAATAATTAATTTACACTATTTACATTGTCATTCATAATTACTTGTTTGTGAATTATAGAAAATTCACTTCTCATTGGTCATCATTATCATCATCATCAAAATTAAATATTTCTCACATTAATTCTCATTTCAAAATTCAACATATTCCTGTCAGAATCATTAACTCATCACCATTAAATCATTTAAATCCTCAACTCAAGTTGCAATTCCTCAAATTATATCTCAATTAAATTTATTTTAATTCCATATAAATTCATTAATCATCAGCTTCTTTAATTAATTATCACCTTCTAATTCAGTTATTCATCATCTATCCAATCATCTATTAATTTATTTAAATCAGTTTATTCATCCAATCTTTAATTCATCCATTTATTTAATTCATTGATTTATCCCAAAATTTAATTTATCAAATTATTTAAATTTTATTCTTCTGGTTATTTAGATTCTTATTATTTCATCTAGTCATTCTGATTTTTATTTCATTAGGTCAGATCATTAATATGCTTAATTTTCAGATTATTATTTCATTAATTATTATTCTCAGAAAATCTTGTCTTATCAACTTTATTTATTTGTTTAATTTCCTAACAAATTGTTTAATATGGTTTATAGAACGTTGTCTTACAGTTTTATCACTTCCAAGTTATATCTCGTATTTAAATTTCATGCCAAAAAATATTATTGCCTTCACGACATCACGTTGGATCTGACTATCCACAACTACATTATATATCCTCAATTCTTCAAATATCACATTTGAATACAACAATTATTCCACAAAACTCCATAAATATTCAGCACATACAGCGTGAATCTCAACAATTACGCTAGACTGGGTTCAACAACCTCATGTCTGCTTCAAAATGCATTAGCAACATTGCAACTATCACTTGGCAACTTCCACAAAATGCCTATCACAAACTTCACTTAACCATGTTGCATGATCTACAAAAAATATATAACTGGCTTCAAATTATCAACGCACACAATCTCCAATAACTGTAATTAATCTGATCACATCTAGACAACTTCTTAAACAATTGGAAAAATATTACTTTAGTAATTCAAGATATGCTTTCAAATAGCATAAATTCTCTTACAATTCTCATAATTCACATCACAGAAAAACACCAATGTGCTATAATCTCTCATATCAAAATCTGCAATACTGATCTGCCTTAAAATAAATCTGACCATTAATGATTCATCTTACAAGATTCAATTACTTTAAATCCTTCTCAAAGGTATCAAACACAATTATAAAAATCATCAAAAGCATCAGCTGTAACAGCTGTTAAACTGAAATTACTCTCAAAAGAGTATAGCAACAAAATATTGGATTGGCAAACAAGAATTACAAATGTAACCCTGTTGACATTTATCGTTACTTTATTTAACAAAAGTTCGACTGATATGTGACTAGTAGTTCCTTGTTTGATTCACTTACAATCTCATGTACACTCGGATGATAAAAATGAGTTCCTCAATGGCAAGTAAGATGAGTAACCACCGTACAATCGTATAAATACGAAAGACCTCGCCCCGTCGACTAAAATGATAGTGCCCTAGGCGATGGGTAAGATGAGTAACCACCATACAATCGTATAAATACGAAAGACCCCATCTCGAAGACTATATGAGTGAATGTACCAGATAGGAATCAACAAGTCTCTAGTTGTCATATAAAAGCGATATTCATTCACTAAAGTGAATAACATCTTAATATCTTCAAACAATCCAATGGAAAAAATCCCTACTGATGAATAATACACACTCGCTAGTATGCAATGAACTGACGAAGTAA
Source organism: Meconema thalassinum (assembly GCA_946902985.2). Taxonomy (NCBI): domain Eukaryota; kingdom Metazoa; phylum Arthropoda; class Insecta; order Orthoptera; family Tettigoniidae; genus Meconema; species Meconema thalassinum. The sequence continues at coordinate 1,118,560,090 of OX336389.2, read as the reverse complement.
TTTTAGATAATCAATTGCAGATCACGAGTTCGAAATACTATTCATGAAAAATATCCTTGCTGGAAAAATGTCTAAAAGACCAAACATCTGCTTAATAAAGCCAACCAATGGTGAGAATTTCGTATAATGATACCTGCCATATCATATGGTCACGCCATATTCTAGCAAAATTTCGAAGCATATAAAGTCAAACCATGTCTAAAAAATCGTATCACTCCTATTAGAAAAATATACATGTGTGCCCAGTATTCATGAAAATAATCGTATCAGGAAATTATAACTCTTACAGTACCTTCTCATAATCAGCTGTTATTAAATTTCAAAGATCGTCGATTTTCCCTATGTAATGAATTTCTCGAAAGATCGGCGTGAATATCATTCCATCCATGCAATGACGATTGCCTTCGAAATCCAAGTGAATCAGCAGGTAGACCTCCTCCTCGTCAGGAATCGAATCCATCGCTCCGTGGTGCCATCGCGTCTCTGTCTGCGTTTACTCCGACATGATAAACTTCTGGTTATCCATAGCGGATATTGTCCAAATCCTCACGAAAAAGTTCATAGAAACAGCGGACCCCCTATTCCTCTTCTACGTTACGCCACTGTTCTATACAATGTTCAGTTTGAGTGTTGAAAGTTCAATTTCCACAGCGGTTTAGTTTTACTTGTAGAAAATAAAATTGTTTTATCAGAGTGTCTAAGTTTATGAAACACCCTGTAGCTGTGTTCATACTCGGTAATTCATAACACTTCTTAAGACTGACTTGCATTAATGCACGAGCTAATGTTCCTAAGTGCATTTGCTTACAACATTCCGTTTGCTTAAAATGGTTACTGTTACTTGGAATGCGCTATGAAATGCATAGTCGTAATGTCATTGAGAAAAACTATGTTCTTTCGAAGTTCAAAGTTGCAGTATCACGTAACTATTTGTCTTTATAATTCAAGTGCTGAATAAACGTTCCAACTCAACGTAGTAATGAAGTTCAGCTTCTGTTATAATGCTTGCGTATAATAATGGGAATTAACCCGCACGGTCCTACTGCTATGCCATAATAATCTCCGCATAAAGCTAGCCTCGCCATGTCGTTCTACGTTGAAATGCAGCTTGGAATAAAGTTCTCCAGCTACTCGCAATGCTGTTTTAAAATATCCCGGCCGTCTATGCTTGCTTGCTCCGCAAGTCCGCCTGGCCCACTGACCTACTTGTCGCTCGCCGCTCGGAGAAGCCGAAACTGTCCCCTGCACTTTCCGTGACAGTTTCTGTTCGCTGCTCGGTGAAGCTGAAACTGTCGCCTGCACTTTCCGTGACAGTTTCTGTTCGCTACGCGACCTGCACCATGCGTTTGGCTTGCGCTACTGAGCTCGACCCTCTTGCTCGGCTCACAGAGCTAGACTGAATGTGTCCGCACTGTATTTTCCCTTATCTGCCTGGCGCAGACACGTGGCCTTCTCCCCACCACTATGCTCTCGCGTCACAACTATAATCTCGAACCCTCATCATCTCGGCTATTACGTTATGAAATAACTTAATGGTTATCTGACTTCCTTCAAATTATTACCACATATAATGCATGTTATATCTCCTCTTCTAAGATGTTTAAATACCATATTCCATATAGATCTTAATAAAGCTTCATAATTCCATTCATAAATCCATCTGCTTAACTGCGGTCAGCGCCTTCTAAATCCTAGACCTACTACGTCATCCTGACATTCCTCTTGACTCGATCTGAGCGCTATCTTTCCTTAACTCTTCTCAAAACCTCAACTACGGCTTAATGTCTGCTGGCGTAGCCGATAACCTCAACTAGGTATCGGGTACAATACCAAGGATGAGTTATAATGTCATTATGGAGCCAACTTTATTTGTGAATTCCACGCTATAATTGATCTACGTAATAACACTGTCAGTTTTAAACAATTCGAGGGACTGAGTCACTTTGGACTGAACATGGAAGAAAGTCCACTAGAGAGAGAGGCAAATACTTGGGTAATTGAAGAATGCACTAATGAGGCGATTGAAGATAACAACCCAACGGAGGGACGAGTAAGCGAGACAGCAGTTATTGGAATTGACGGTCAAGATATTTCGCACGAACTTTGGACACATTTGGCGGAGGAAGAAATTAGCGGGTCCAAATTAGAAATTTTACTTCAGGAGCGAATTAAGGAGGCAATATTAGGGGAACCTGACAGAAGCAAATTAGAGGAGATTTTGAGACATCATAAAGAAGTTTTCGACACGATGCCTGGAAAAGTATTACATTTTCAGTATGCCATGCAAATTGCTGATTGAACCCCATTTAAGAGTAAATTGTACCCGATCCCAGAGAAACATTTGGCTCAGGTGAAGGACATTTTTACTAACTTATTAGATACTGGAATGATTAGAAATGCAGCAACCCCATTTTTAAATGCAATATTGGCTGTGGCCAAACCCAATGGATCAATCAGATTATGCCTAGATGCACGGGTTTTGAATAGCAGACTGTTAATCGAGCCCGACCAAGCGCCGAGGATCAAGGATGTATTGAAGAGCTTCCGCGGGAAGAATATCTATTCTAGCGTCGATTTAACGAACAGTTTCCACCACCTGGAACTTGAGGAAAAATCGCAGTTGTTGACGGGATTTTTATTTGATAACCAAAGCTACATCTGGTCTCGTATGCCCTTTGGTGTGAAAACGGCGGGATATGCGTTGATTAGAGCACTGGACAGGAATCTAACTGAAGAGGTCAAAAGCTTCACTACAAGATATGTTGATAACATACTTCTAGCGTCAGAAACATTGGAGGAACATTTGGTAAACCTAAACAAACTATTGGATAATTTGAGAACCATGAATTTCAAAATTAATTTGAAGAAATCGCACTTTTGCCAGAGCGAGATTCTATATTTGGGTCACATTATTCACGTTGAAGGCGTGAGACCAAATCCGGCGAATATAGTTGCAATTATGAAATTCCCAACACCAACTAAAGTGAAACATGGTAGAGCATTTTTGGGGGTGACAGGTTTCTTTAAGGAGAATTGTCCTGGGTGTACGGAGACAGTGGCACCATTGCAAGAGATGGTTAATAAATATAATCGATGGTCATGTAATGAGGAGTGCGACAGGTCCTTTAAAGCCACGAAAGACCTACTTGAGAATTGTGTGAAATTAGGATATCCAGACTTCGGGGAGAATTTTGTGATTCAGGCAGACGCTTCATTGATTGGGGTAGGTGCGATGCTATACCAAGAAGACACTGACGAACCCAAGAATCGATCATATTTGGCATTTACTAGTCGTATGCTTAGGAAGCACGAGTGAAACTACACCATTACAGAACTTGAGTTGTTAGCAATTTTGTATGCACTCCAACAAAGACAGAAGATTGTCTTCGGGTATTCCATTGTTGTCAGAACTGACCACCATGCGCTGACTTTCTTATTCAAAACAACGATGGCAAGCGAAAGAGTCACACGTTGGTCTATTTATATACAGCAGTTCGATATCACCATAGAACACTGTCCTGGAAGGATGAACGTTATACCGGATGCTTTAAGTAGGAACCCTGAAGAGGAGAACGAGACAGCATTAGATGTACAACTCCTAGCATTAACACCCAAAGCTCGCGAATTTTTGGATGGCTGAAAGAAATTCAGAAGGAATAAGAGAAGGACCCGTGGACGATGATGATGATCAAATTTTATAAGAAAGAACTACAGCCAGATTCACCTGAATATCGAGAAGCCCGTGCAAAGGAAGCAAAGTTCCATTATCATAATAATCTTCTTCACAAGTTCGTGGACGAAGATCACACCAAACTTCGGATTCTAGTTCCAGCACGTTACAGAGAGGACTGACATGGCATGTCCATGAAAACTTAGCACATATCGGGACTGATAAAACTGAAGCAACGATAGGAGAAACGTTTACATGGCCAAAGATGTGGTACACCATTGTTGAAGTAATTAGGACTTGTGACGCATGTCAGCGCACTAAGCCCAATAATTACATACTGAAACAGCTTCCAAAACCTTTATTACCGCAGAAACCGTGCGAACTAGTCGCAATTGATTGTTTCGGTCCTCTAGTTAAAGGAAGACGAGGATGCCGACACCTTCTAGTATGTGTCGATGTCTTTTCAAAGATGGTTGTATTATGTCCAATCGAGCAGACGACATCAAAGCAAGTCCTTAGCAGAATCCAGAACAAAGTCATTCCGACGCTTGGGAAGCCGGAATTCATATTATCAGACCATGGAACTTATTTTACAAGCAATGTTTTTAGACAAGGTCTAGAGAACTTAGGAATAAAACATGTTTTATCCAGTATTCGCCACCCTTGTGGGAATCCAAGCGAAAGAACGATTCGCTGTGTTGACAAATATTACCGCGTCATGATTCCAAATGATCATAATAAGTGGGTCGATAGAGTTGGAGATATTGAGATGTGCATAAATACTACGAAGCACGAGTCGACAGGTCAAGTCCCACTAGTTGTACACCACAACAGGATGTCTGAAAGATCTTGGGATAAGATTATTCCTTACCCAAGGGACCCTTTGTTAACGCATGAGTTGCGAATTCAGAGAACTAGAGAACATATGAGGAGCCAGGCGGATCGAAGACAGAGGAGATACAGAGTGAAGAAATTTCATCGTGAACTACAGGAACAGGAATTAGTGCTCGTCCGGAGACCCCCGATATCAGATCCAAAGAACAAAGTATTTGCAAAGTTTTCTGAAAAATTTGTGGGCCCGTTCCGTATTATCAAAAATTTGGGTACTAACGCCCATAGACTTGAAGAATTGAGTACTGGCGCTAAATCTGTTTTCAATAGTGCTAATCTCAAGCCATATTACAGAAGGGAACCATTTGATGAGTAAACAGGTCAAGGAATGCAGAATCATATTGTAAAAAGTAAGGTGGGAGCCCACACTCAAATGCACGTGGCTACGTGTTAGCTAGGAAGAGCGAACTCTTGTTTGTAAACAAGACGGCATGTCTGGCCGAAGTTGTTATTGTTAGAATGAGAGAGGAGAGGTCTGCGAGATGTGTGCTGGACAGCTCAGAGGGGAACCAGCAGCGAGAAGTGCGCACGCTAATTGGGACTGTGGAATGCACACTCAGGCAAACGAGTGAGGTACTTAACTGAGGTTATCTATACTACAGTGGAAATGTTTTTAAAATAAAAATCAATCACTTGTTTCGAATTTCAAAACCTTGCTGTGGATAAATGAACCCTTATTGATTTGCTGATCAACAAGTTTTCATGATGATTATTATTATTATTATTATTATTATTATTATTATTATTATTTTTATTATTATTATTATTAATATCCAGGCAGTACATGTTGGAGTGAGATATGGAAGGCGAGCTGAGTGTTGCAATCGCTTGCGACAGTCGTGGCGTGGGTAGCTATTCCTGTGTACGACCTGGGAAGTCGAGTTCAAGGCCTAAGTTAGGGCGAGAGCGCATACAATTTGGCGTCATTGTGGGCGTGCCAGAGGTGAGTTTCCAACCGATGCTTGATTGAATCGTCGAATCAGAAGAAGGCAAGCCTGGGCCACGCGTAAAGTAGCGTGCCTTAAGAAAATGCGGGAAAACACGTGTCAGACGAACCGCCGATTCGATCTGATTCCGCATGAGTGCATTGTGACTTACAGGTCAAAATAAGAAGTTTGAGATTAGTTCCATGTCTGTGAGATAAAAACTGCGGATTATTTTTCTCGATTGCTCCCACCCTTGTCCAATCTGCCAGTTTCCAATAAATTGATCGTTGGAGTGTAGCTCGACACACAATTTGATCAGGCGCTGAGGGGCTCAGTTCACGCCAGATTGAGTACACAATTTGATCAGGCGCTGAGGGGCTCAGTTCACGCCAGTTTGAGTACACATTTTGATTAAGCTCTGAGGAGCATAGTTCACGCCAGTTTGAGTTGAGATCTTGTGTTGAGATAAGCGCTACTCGGCGTAGATATTATTTGAGAGACCTTTAAATGTCAGCTGCGTTGCAGACTAACTGTAACATTATTTGTGTAATTATTTTGTGATTTTTTTATATGTGCGAGTGACCAAGCGAATGCTTAGATAGGGCAAGTTCTTCGTGGAGTAATCGCCTAGGACTCATGAGTGAAAGCCAGTAACTCATAGCAATTCTAGCAGGATAGCATATTAATTTGAACATTTCTATTCAAGAAGTCTCTACCAAGATTTCTACTACAAGGTCGATGGGTGGAGTGATGACGACGATGTTGGAGTAAATTTCCAGTGGGAAATGCCCTGGGATGGAGGTTGATTTTCTGCAGGCTGTTCGGTCATGTACAAACCATTGATTTATTCAATATGTAGCTAGATTAGACGCGGGAACGTTGTAAATAGTTTTGTTCTTATTTTCCTTGTATTTAGATTTTGTGTACCGGCACTCTTATTTATTTAAATGTACGTTGGCACGTGGCCAAAATTTGTCAGTTGGAGTGTGTTTCTTACGAGTCATTATTATTATGCACGGCGCGTGCATTGGATAATTTTATTCATGCGAATGCAAAGTTCGTCTTGGATGACAAATGGTGCTTTATTCAAATTCATTTAAATTAGGAGAAGGGGGTAAAATTTGTTAGATATTTACGAACAGGTTTTTTAAAATTCATATTAGGGTTGCCGAGCGCAACAGGTTAAGATGTCATTGTAGAACACCTTAGTTCTATATTTTGAGTTTTTTTATATCCCTTTTCAGGATCTTCTGTTACGGACTAGATTGGGAGCGCAACCCGGTGGAAATATTTATGTCTTTTTATTACAGTTTTCTGTCAAACCCATACGTGTGATTCTGGTGTGTCTATCGTGTCTATGTGTGTGTATTGGTTCTTCGTAGTGAGGGGTAGAATGTGTCTACTGCCCTCAATGTTGGTTGTATTTGTTGGAAAAGAGGAGCGCTCTAGGAGGCTACCTTATTTTGTCCATCACTGATTCTTGGATTTCCTAAGGGAAATACTAAGATAATATTTGACACACACACACGTATATTATGTGCTATTGTGAGCACGGTTCCTCTATACCTGAGCCATTGCTACGGCAGGCCGAGGTATTTTGACACGTGGGTTGACAGATGATGTAGATTCCACGTTGCGCCCGTCTATGTCTGGTGATTCATCATGTAGGCAGTCCGGCTGTGACCGACTGACCCCTTTAAGCTATCTGTAGCATACCTGTTCTTTTAAAGATCGTTGGATCTAATAAATGTGAGTTCGCCATGTCCATCATGAGCTGCCGCATGTCGTATAAAATGAAATATTGTTGTCTTGAGGTAAATGTTGGCTTTAGGCCTAGTGATTTCAGCGACTCAGTTATTTTCTATCTTTCTTAATTTTTTGTCTTGACACCGTTGGGTGTATTTGTATTTCTATAATATGGTAAGTGGCCATATGTGTATATTTCCTTGTTGTTGGTCACGTGTTGATTTACTTGAGTGGATTTTGAAGTCCCAATTTTAAGGCGTCATTGTTGATTGCTACGGCAATTTCTTTTATTCCAATTTCATGCGGAAATTGTTTGTCTTGTTCAGTGTAGGGAGTGTCGGATAATTACTTAGTGTTTAGATTGCGTTCATCGTGTCTGTCTAGCTCTAAGACAATGCAGATCCGTCCCCTGAAGGTTCACTGGATGGTAACGGATCTCGCATTAATTGTACATATCGTACCGCATGTAGAGAAGCCGCACACGCACATGTCATTGAAGTTATTTGGGACATTTGGTCCATTTGTTTACGATCTCTCCTGAGATCAGGCCTGTTTGGCACCTTTCTTAATTCACGTGGGTGTCATTTGGGAGTTCTTTTGTTTTGTTGTAATTATTGTAAATTTTGTTGATTTGTTAATTAAATTCTTATGTTTATCCCTGGTATTCACTTTTCCTGCATGATATTTTGTATATGTTACCCTGCATTTTTCAAGAAGCGCTCATAACAACAACTTTACGAAATGGACTGTTACACTCCTCAAAATCGAGTCTCATATGCTTCATCGCAAGGGTCCAATACATTAATTTACATTTTTATTCGTCCACTGAATTTCGCTATAATTTTTCTCATCATTCACTGACATTATCATTTTCACATTTATATTAATCTTATTTTGTCTTATTCGACAATCATTGAGGTTCATCGAACGCATTCTTTCTCAAGTAAATACTCCTATCCTATCTCCATTACATTACAATATTATTAAGTGGATTCAGATTATTGCTTCACACTAGACATTTGTTATTATTAACAATCTAAATCATGACATTAATTTCTCCTTAAACAACATTTAAATGGTGGGTTATATTTAAATACTAGCATTGTAGCTTCAATGTTCATGTTCCAATCACGAATAATATTCATCATTATACAATTTAGCGATTAATAATTAACTCGCAATTTAGCGATTAATAATTAACTCGCATAATTCACAAAATTCATTACATAAATGGCAATCTCTCCACACTCGAGATTCCTAATATAAATTTCATACTATTTCAGACTATCCACTGTTATCAAAATGTATTCCAATCATTTCATTAATACCTGTATTGCTTCACTCAATACGAAAAGTAGCACTTAATGGCTGTAAATAATTTTTCCACACATATATAAAGTTATGTCAGATTCGAATAATCATCTAGAAATATCATAGTACACAATTAACATGACTATCAAGGTGTTAATCCACTTTCCAATAAAACCATCATAATTATTCCATAATTATTCAATTAATTCATTACATCTGTAAATTCAAAAAATGTCATCTTTAAACATAACAGACTATACTTTACTTAATATTGAGCTCAATTCCATTATGAATTTCCACAATCACAAAAATATTTTACAAGAGATTCCAATTTAATAGAAATCGAGATTAAATTCAGATCCGCAAAATAGATTCAAAATGGGACTGCCTCCTCAGAAAATCATACTACCCTACACCATGGTAGAATGCCTAATATAAATAGGTTGCGATATAAACCATTAGAATCATACGAAATCAGAACAGGAGTAAACCGAAAATGAACTATAAAAGTCGAAAACTGAATTTAGTCTAATTCAACAAAATATCTCTACTCAAAAACGTGACTCAAAAACTTGGCTATAATTGCCTAATCCAAAAATGCTGCAAATATTCACTTTAATAATGTTGTTAGACTTCAATGCACAAATCTAGTTTCACGAAGAATAATACAGTCATTCAAAATGCAATGCTGTATATACTGCCGAAGGAATTCTGTTTCGCTGTTCACTAATAAACATAATTAATGTCGTAAAATGTTCATAATATCGTAGTAGGTCATCATCTTCCTAATTCCTATTCTTATACAAAGATATCGTAGTGTTCTTCCTAAAAACGCTTCTTCTTGATATATGTTTCTTCTCAACTAATTATAATGCTCGTAATTTATTACCAAAATTTTAATAGCAATGTTGCAAAAATAAACTTATAAAAGAGATTATCTACTGAAAAATTGACTATATAAGAGCATCCGTAATCGGATCAAAACTTAAAATAGATTATCAAACAGAAATGACAGAAACGTCATGTCTAATCTTCAAGTCCATTTTCAAACTACTGAATAAAGATGGTGAAAAAGGTTATCTTTAGATATGACATGATTCATACCGTCTACAAATAATGAAATCTCCAGCTACCTTAAGTCGTCTTGATGTGAGTAAATGCATGTAGGAACATACATCACTGTTGAGACCGAACCGTCATCCATGGCGTTGAGAAGTTGAAGTATCGGTCCGTAATTCAGGTGCTCGAACCCGTCTCCCCTCCGTCCGAAACAGGTGTCCGTAACTCAAAATCCCTCTCACGTTAACCGCCTGGATTGGGTTTGTAGCGAAGAGATTGATGTCACCTCCATCTTGTTTGAAGATCCATTATTGTAGTAGTAATTATCTCAGTATCATTTCATATAGTCCTTTAGTCTCCTCTTATAAAGCCGTCTGCTTATGAAATCCATTATCAAGCATCGGTCACTCTTAGAACTTAAATCCTGCTTGTGTTTTGCATTCCTTGTCAATGTTTTAGCTACTCATTACTCCTCTCAAATTGTACTAGTTGACATTTCATCTCAACTCAGTGCTGTAAACCATTGTAGTATTGTATGTTGATGACTGAGCAATAATACTGAGTAATAATACAAGTTCATTCGAATTAGCATACAAGCTAACGAAAAGTTTATAAGAAGCACAATGTTCACTCGCGACACTTTCCTCTACCGTACTGCGTTAACACTGGGATATGCGGTCGTCCCGTGTTTCTCGCGCTCGCGACTGCATGAAAGCAGAGTAGCACTATTCCAGTGCCGTACTTTTTCAAAGTGCACAATTTCAATGTTATTTGAGACTTGTTATCTTAACAGAATCAAAATGTGAGTGAGTGTCTCTCTCCAGAGCTCGTCCCAGCTGGGCTAGATTCTATCCATGATCCATCGCTTTACGGTCGATATAAATCGAAACAGTGTACCGTTAATGCGATAAAGACCTGTTAACGTATTAAATGTATCTGTAACTTCTTAAATGTCTTTAAATCACTCATTCTTATATATCATTATATTTCCATGTTGTCGATCCCCTCTGTGATCTCTGTAATTGTTATTATTTATATGTTAAATATCGTCCCTGCTCTTTCCATCTCCAGAATATCTGATGGTTTATCCTCAAGAATGCAGTTTCCGGTAGAATGTAATTACTGGGGCTCGGATCGATATGCTCGAAAAAATCTCCAGATATGCTCGAAAACTATGTGTTTTATGCTCGATAGATATGCTCGAAAAAACATTATATGCGGTTAAATATTCAGAATATGCTTGAAAAACACAGTTAAAAACTATAGAAAGGAAAGTGAAACGATAAAAACAATAACGTATCTTTATATACGGGCTTTATTTTCTAATTGTATGTATGATACACTGCGATATAGTCGCATTCAAATTTCAAGTATATATAAGAGAAGTTTTCTTATAAAAGTTACAGTTTAAAAGTTCATTTACAAAATGTTCAGAATTAAGCGAGTCAATGAAGTGGATCTGCATTGGTCTGTACAACAAGAAATTTTCTATGTTTTCAGTTTTGAATGATTTTCTTAAATCAGTCAATAAAACTGTCAATGACGAGAACGACCTCACAAAAGGTTAAAAGCCTGCGGTTCTATTATTCCCACCAGATAGGCTTTTCAATAATTATTTCTGTTTTCGAACCTTAAGGATTGTCAGGGCCCGAATTCGGGGGAGAATTCGAAGAAAAACAAACTATTTAGACGAAAACCACAAGATTATGCATTTATATGCTTCTATTCTGAAAACCGTGGTTTTATGCATTTATATGCTCGATAAATTTCAATTCTGTTGGTCCCAGAGAGGTGAAAATACCAACGAAAGGCTTCTTTCAACGTGTACTATTCAGGGAAAAAATATGCAAATATGCTCGAATCCGAGCCCTACTAATAACTAATTCAAAACTAACTATTCATAACATTATCGGAAAAAAAGCAAAATATTAATGGAGCATAAACAATTATTCCATATTATTACCGGCACGTGAAAATAAGTAACCGTCTTATACTCTATATTCCAGTGGTTGTAATGGCTGTGTGGATAACATCTTGGTCTGCGAATCGTGAGATGTCAAGTTCGAACCCCAGTTCCGGTATTATTTTTGCTACCAGATTATCGATTTGAACCATATCTATCATAACATTATGCTTCATTTTAACAGAATCTGTCGCCTCCGTAGCGTAGCGATCAGCACGGTTAGCTGCCGCCCCGGAGGTCCTGGGTTCGATTCCCGGCTCTGCCACGAAATTTGAAAAGTGGTATGAGGACTGGAACGGGGTCTACTCAGCCTCGGGTGGTCCAAATGAGTAGAGGGGGTTCGATTCCCACCTCAGCCATCCTCAAGTGGTTATCCGTGGTTTCCCACTTCGTCTTCGGGCAAATGCCGGGATGGTACCTACTGTAAGGCCACGGCCGCCTCCTTTCCTCTTCCTAGCCCATCCATCCTAATCTTCCATCCCTTCCCATCCCTCATGAGGCCCCTGCTCGCTTTGCAGGTGAGGCCGCCTGGGCGAAGTGCTGATCACACCTCCCCAGTTGTATCCATCCCGACCAGATGTTCCAAGCTCCAGGACACTGCCCATAGAGGCGGTAGTGGTGGTTCCCTCGCTGAGTCCGTGGGAACCACCAACCTAGAGGGTAAATTGACTAAATAAAAAAAATTAAAAAAATTAACAGAATCTACATGAAATTACGATTTATCTAATTTCAATTTCAATATTTTGCACCAAGCAGGAGTTAGGAAATTTTATTTTATTGAACATTATTTATAATAGTCTATAGATAGGCTAGAGACTATGGTTTCATTCCTCCACTTAATTTACAGTATAATATGTGAAGCTTGTTCAAACAAGTGTGACAGTAGCATAACTCCAATTCAATCTACACATTCATCATAGTACCATTATGAAAATGGAGCGTAAATTAACATTTTAAGAATGTCCAAGCTGTATAGTATACGAGTAGGATAACATGTCAGACGACTTCACATATATTTCATCTTCATTTCATAGTAGTATAACATGTCAGATGTTACACATCATTTGCGACTACTGTAAGGCTCGTATTTATTTTTAAAACAAATTGTCGAGTCACTGTTGCGGGTAATTCTGTTCCTTTTGAATGCACAATCGGTTACTTGTGTCCGCCCCATGTGTATAGACCACACACTCAGATTTAGTGTTATGTGGGCTTGACGCGACACAGTTCTGACAGAGGGTGTCGTCTTGTTTATTTGTTTAAACGCATTTTATAAACAAATAAATATATTTCCGTTGACTTTTCAAGAAATGCGAGTTTTTTCCTGTACTATCGAGACGATTTGCAAGATCTTGGTACAAACCGCACCTTTGGTTTAAGGAAGCTAGAAGTTTAAGGTGACCGTTAATCGCGCGATCTTGAGGCAGGGTACCTCCTTTTTACGTGGAATCTGAACCACAGGACATGTCATTTCACTTCGAAAATCTCACATGCATTGACCGGGATTCAAACCCGGTCCGTCTTGGTGGGAGGCAGACAGCTTGAGCCACCACGCCCGTCCCTTTGGTTTAAGAGCTTGAGTTTTGTGAAACATACAGCTTAGCGTTTTTTATGTATGATGTTCACAATAGGTCTTTTGGCTAATTTGAGTAGTGTGGCTCATTTAATTGTATTTTCCGGTCTCCTCTAGTGTTACCGATCTAAGGAAGTACCACTCTTTTTAAATGCCCATTAGGAAGATGATGTAGCCTTAGCAATATTTTAGGAGATGATTTACCTCTTCAGCACACAACAAACAATACCCGGCCACTTCATCAGGCTGAAAGCATTTATTTCCTTCTGCATTGCGTGTGCAGGGACCCGGCCTTCAATCGTGGCGTAAGTGTTACTATAGCAGATCCCCACCTAGACGGCTCGAGTTCAATGCCCGACTCTGCCATGCAAGGCGTCAGCGTTCGAACATTATCACTTTAATTCTACACCAGCACTCCGGTCACTTTCTAAATGGCGTTTGATGTTTGAATCCTGATGTCAATAGTAGACAAGGAAAATACAATGAAGACTGGACGTGGTAGACCTATTACCTTTCTTCTACAACTTGTAGATGTCAAGTACTGCCAGTATCAAGTTCACCGTATTGCCGTGAAATATCTACAGAGCAAACAGGGTCAAAAGGAATCAAGCTTAAATATTCTTCACTATTTAAAGTCAAATATTTTAAGCAATGATGGACGAAGCAAATAAGATATTAAAAGTAGGTTGACTCAGGCAAGGAAAGAATTTCTGCCGAAAAGAAATCTGTTCACATCAAAAATAGATTTAGGTATTAGAAAGTCATTTTTTAAAGCCACCATCTGAAGCGTGGCACTTTATAGAAGTGAAACTTTGACTGTTGGTGCAGCAGATGAGAGGAGAATAGAAGCGTTTGAAATGCGGTGTTAGAGGAGAATGATGAAGATCAGATGGATAGATACAGTAACAAACGATTAAGATGAGTGGGAGAGGAGAGACGTTTCTGCCAAACGTTAATGAAGAGAAGAGATAGGTTGGTAGAGCATATAGGCTACAAGACACCCAAGAATAGCAAACTTAGTTATGGAAGGAAGGATCGAGGAAAAGAACTGTATGGGTAGACCAAGGTTAGAATATGTAAAACAGATTCCCTGGAGTGTAAGGTGTGGTCGCTATGTAGAGATGCAGTGGTTAGGTCAGGACAGGGAAGCATGGAATGCAACATCAAATCAGTCAAAAGACTGAAGACGCAAACAACAACATCTTAAAACCTTTACTTATAAAGGATGTTTCAAATTTGTGGTATCGCCTTTTCAGGTTGTGTCTTGGGGGAAAAAAGCGAATTCAGCGCACTATGTCTCAGGGAGTAACAGATATGAAGCAGTTACCGTTGGTGAGTAGCCAAACAGTTCATGAAAGAACGGATGCCGGATCCTCACTCTCCTGGGAATGTTGCACCCTCAAGCTTTCCGTATCTTATTTACAGACACCTTGTGTATACAGGGTGGGCGAGGTATTACTAGGCAGCCAGGCACATACAGTAGGCAAAGTTTCCCCAGGTCAGAAAATGCCGTGAGACGTAGAATGCGTACATTAAAAGGTGTGCGGTTTAATGGGAAAAAGATGGTTTAGTTAACTGTAATTATGTTTTTCAGTTGGGCATTACGTCTGTACCTAATTGTAATGAATGATTCCCTAATCCTAAAAAAACACGAAAAAAACATGAGATTAATAATCTTCGAAAGAAACTATCCTTGTAGTGGTTTTCCATGGTTTCCCACTTGTACTCCGGACAAATGGTTCCTAATTTAAAGCCGCAGCCGCATACTTCCCAATTCTCACCTGAATTACAACTACCTACACTGTTGAAATATTAGAAGTCATTTTTCAGTGTTGCCTAAGTAATCTATAGTTACAAGCTTTTAAGTTGGTCAACACGAGTATGCCATGTTAGAGTGAGTGGGAATTTACAGCTAATTTCCTAATGACTGAAATAATATACAAGGCTGAAAAGATGGTGCTAGTAGACTACACGCACTACTATAGTTACCACATTAAATCAGGTTTTCAGACACCCAAGTACACGGGGCTATACGGGCTGTGTGGCTCAGTGGTAACGTTCTCGCCTGCTGTTCCCAAGGTTGCAGGATCGAATCCTGGCGTAGTCAGCTGGCATTTGAAGATGCGCAAATGCGATGGAGCCGTGCCAGTAGATTTGCTGGTACGTTAAAGATCCCCTTCGGGGCAAAATTCAGGCACCTCGGCGTCTCTGAAAACCGCAGTATTTAAAAGGGACGTAAAACCAATAACATTATAATTGAATCGCTCGTTGTTGAAAGGCACTAAGTCATCATTTTTGACAAATCCTTTTCACCGCGGTTTTGCGTTCTAAGAAGCAAGATGCATGTTTTGGTGTTGAATGGAACCATGTCCTGGCAGCGCTTGTGCTATTACCAAAGCCGTCAAGTTAGTTATTTCGTGTTGAAAGGAACTTAGTCCAGCAGTTAGTGCGTTTTAACACGACGAAAATAACAGTTATTACATTCATATTACCTTTTTTCAGGCTTCCAGATACATACGGTAAATGTTCATTAAGAAATAAAGGAAATGAACTAAGAATGTGAATTATATTCCTCGCTCAAAGGTTCTGCTCGTTCCATGTTGAAAAGGACTAAGTCCAGTTAGTATGTTGTCAATAAAAGTGTTAGTAACACACGGAACAATGCTATTTTGTTTCTATTATATTGGCGTGTGTGTGCACTTTTCACATACAAAGAACTACGTCTCATATTTCAGTACAAGAGAGGAAAACAGGGTTTTTGTGTTTATCTCACAACTTTAAAAGTTGGACTTAGTGCCTTTCAACAACGAGCGAAGCAATTATTATTCATATTATTACTAATAATACACGGGGCTAAATGACCACGAAGTCCAAGCCCAATTCCAATAACATCTGGTTTAGGATATAGGCTACCGGTAATAATTTATGTGGTTCGCTATTCGGTTCGAACATTTACCACCCGACATAGCATGTGCGCTAGTGTGATGGACACACGTGCTATGTGACTGTTTAGAGCAGGGGTCTCCAAACTACGGCCCGAGGGCCACATCCGGCCCGCGGACAGATTTTGTCCGGCCCTCGGAGAGCTAGCATACTTGAAAACTCCTTTTAGAGAACATATTTTTTTTATAGCAAATTAAATTTAGTTTACTGAAGTATTCTAATTTTATGTTGAATAATTATTAATATGACATCTACATTGATATGGTCATGGGCTAACTACTCATAACATTGTTGTAGGCTTATTGTTATTTTTTTTGTGATAAGTTGGATAAAGAAACACAGAATTGTAATGAGTAAAGACATGTATAACATGCAGACATATGAAATACTAATGAGATTTATGTAATTGAGATTTTCCACTGACAATAGTTGTAGTTGTGGACTAATTTTACTTGTACCAATTATTAAAAGAGATTTAAGATGCTCATCAGTTAATTTAGATCTGTAAACATTTTTTGTGTACTTCATTTTGGAGAAGGTCTTCTCACACAAATAAGTAGTACCAAAAACAGAAAACAGCCCACGAGCAAATTTATGCAAATTATCAAATTGTGTCAGTGGAAGACTCTTATAAAATTCCAACAAAGATGAGTTTTGATATTTGTTCTTAATTATATCACTGCACTGTAGTTCAATCATTTCCATTTGAAGTTCCGGGGCTAGGGTTTCAATGTCAGTATCAAAAGGATCCTGAAAAATCTTAATTTGATTCGCAAAGGCATCGAAGTCCGAGAAACTAGTATCAAAATTTATTTTCAAAGCACTTAAAGTTTCGATTGCAAAATCGATAGGAAACTCAGTCTCAGTGGTGTGGCTGAATATTTCACATGTTTTAAAATGTGAAAAACATTTACTTCGTAGTTGTGATTGAAACAATATCAATTTCTTCCGGAATGATTTGATATTAGTGTATAAATCAGGAAGATGCTGGTTTTCTCCTTGCAATCTCTAATTCAGTTCGTTCACATGTTTTGTCAAATCAACATAGAATGCTAACTTCCACAGCCTTGCGTTGTTTTGTAATTCAGTAAGAGGGCGATGCTTTTCATTCAAAAACATTTCGATCACTGCTCGAAGTTCAAAAAAGCGCTGAAGGACTTTCCCACAACTAAGCCAACGTACAGCAGTATGATAAGGTAAGTCATTTTCTCCAATCTCTTCAATAAATTGTCGGAATTGTCGGTGATTCAGCCCAAAAGATCTCATAAAATTAACAGTTGATATGACTGGTTTCAGAACTTCAGACATATCCAAACATTTTCCGCACAAAGACTGTTGATGAATGATACAATGTAAGACTAATGGTTTTGAACCACCGTCATTTTCTACAGCCTTTGACACAAGAGCGACCACTCCTTTATCTTTCCCACTCATGTTTTTGCCTCCATCAGTTGTAATACATTTCAAGTTTTTCCATCGAAGGTTCTTTTGATTAATGGCCATTTCAACTCCTTTAAAAATATCTGTACCAGTAGTTGTGCCATGAATACTATACATATCAAGAAGTTCTTCATGCACTTCATAGCTTTTATCTACTCCTCGAATATAAATCAACACCTGAGCAGTATCTGACACATCCGTTGACTCATCCAAGGCCAAAGAAAACCACTCAACATCTCCATTTTTGTCGAACAGTTGAGAGGATATATTTTCAGCGATGTTTTCTACCCTTCGAGCCACAGTGTTTGCTGACATACTGACAGTTTTTAATAAATTTACCTTTTCAGGGCACATTTCTTCGGCTGCTGCAATTATGCATTCTTTGATCATTTCTCCATCGGTGAATGGTTTTCCACGTTTTGCAATTTCAAGAGCCACACGAAAGCTGGCACGAGTTGCAGCCTCTTGTTCGGTTTTGAGTTTTGTAAATGAAGATTGCTGCTATTTCAATCCGCGCTTCATAGCTTCGAATTTTTCTGTCCGCAAACTTCCTGTATATTTTGAGTAATTTTGAAAATGTTTTGTTTCATAATGACGTTTAATGTTATATTCCTTGAGAACGGCTATGCTTTCATTGCAAATCAAACATAGCGCCTTGTTACTGGACTCAATTACGAAATACTGAATGTTCCACTCATCTTTGAATTTTCTGCATTCACTATCAATTTTTTGCTTCTTTTCCATACTACTAAATCACACACAAAAGCAACAATTCAAATCAAAATACTGTTACAAAGATGTCTTAAACTTAAACACGCACAAACACGTTTTAAGGAGGTACGCACTATTTTATTTCACAACAGTGTCATAGGAACTGACTTGTGGTTGCGCAACTAGCCTTCTTATATATTCCAATTACTGCCATCTAGAAGTGAGTGGAAGACACCAGAACTCTCTCGAACCAACGAGATTACTCTGTACGTGCTATTAGCGCCATCTGTTAGCGATAGAAGGTACTACCTATTTCCGCTTGTGTCCACCAGATGTCGTGTCACGTTACTCCTCATGGCTCGTACTCTACGACTAATCTAGAAATTACAGATAATGACAGGAAAATTAATAATATGCAGTGTTGCCGTTTTGCGGACTTTAGTCCGATTTGCAGCCTTTTTCAACGTTGCGTACTTTTTCGGACTTTTTTTTTCATCAGTGGACTATTTCACTTTTTACCACCGGCAACAATGATAATATGGTTTTGGCCCTCGGAACTTACTGGAGTAATCAGTATGGCCCTAAGGCTGGAAAGTTTGGAGACCCCTGGTTTAGAGGAACATCGTCCAACCCTAACCAATTGTTCATGGTCTGAATACTGTTGAAGCTTCTGAAATTGTGATAACAACAGGAACCTGTTAAGAAACGTTCGATCGGGAAGCGACGACTAGTGAGACACATGGCGGTGGGGATGGATTGTGTGTGTGTGGGAGATGGGGAAGTGCGGGGTGGGGATGGAGGTTGGGACGTAGGGGCATGCGATCCGCTCATTGTGGCTCAAGCTGCGGCCGCACTCAACACTGGTTCCTCCGGCGTTGCGCACAGCACGACAAACGTGCTTGTTTTGTTACGTCGTGCTATTACCCACGTGCTGGCTCAAATCACTGACAATTACAGAAAAACACGCCCGCTTTTTATTAATCCAGTAATTGGCAAAAACTGCAGTTCTCCGCTTCAAGGCTGACATGTAATTGTGATCATTCTCTGCAGAAACATGTGTGCTGGTGTTCGTCGTCGGCTTACGTCTGGGTGGGTGAAGGTATGAACTCAGGACGCTGGAATCCGTGGCCAGTAAGTGTATCTTACTCCTTATCTACTCTTAATGCTTGTCGACATCATTAACTTGTTTTATGATATGATTTTATGCCAGTAATAAACTACCCAGTACCAGGAAACAGAACCTTTAGAGACTGATCGTTGTGTAAAACAATGAAAACCGGGCGAAGTTACCGACTTCGAGAAGTGGGGCAAGGGTGGCTAAATACTCTCTGCCCGTTGAAATCATAAAGCAAGGGACTTCCCCCCTGTAATATTACTGACGAGACCTGGCTTTCAAATGAATGCCAGGTTACGTTTATCATTTTGTAAATAGCGTGAATGAAGCTGAAACATTTAATTTTGAATGTTACTCATTAGTAGGAATGAGCTGAGGTGGAACCCAACTGACCTATCGCTATTGTTCCTTCAGATTCTAAATAATAAATGACTTTAAATTACTTGTGATTGCTTACTGACATCATTAAATTACTTCATAAATGTATAACAAAATGAAATCTTATTGCGCCGTTCTACCCCTTCCCTCTCACGCAATATTTAAAAGAAGTTTGCGCTTTTGAAACACATTGATGTCGCTTGATGAACGTTTGTTGACAGCGGGAAAGTCTCGGTACATTTCTTGATGTGGTTACGTGTAGGGACATTTGTAAAATGACTGCGAATATATTTTGTTTTAATGTTTCATTGCTGGTGACAGTAGCCTAATATAAGTTTAAGGGGAAATACAAGAATGACAGATTCTCAGCATTGTTACTTTATGGCGAGCTTCAACGAATCAACCTACACCCCTCCCATACCTAAAATGTACCATGACATGAATAATAATAATAATAATAATAATAATTATTATTATTATTATTATTAATATTACACGTAACCACATCAAGAGGATCTTGAACGTGAAAATGAATTTACTGAAGCGGGACAGTCGTATTTGTACACCTGTAAATGCACTAATAATAATATTAGACTAATAATAATATTAATATTAATAATAATTATTATTATAATTATCATTATTATTATCAGTATTTCCCTGAGACCTACATATTCTTCTCAGATTTTTAACTGATATTGTACGTATTTTAACGTCTTAGAACCGTTAATAATGATATTTTTTTTTGCCGTGTGGCCTACTGAAAGGCCGAGTGCAGATCTTTCTAGTCGACGACCTTGGGCGACCTGCGTGTCGGGATGAGAGATGGAATGGATGAAGATGAATGTAACTGGTCAAGGATGAGGAAGGAAGCGGCCGTGGTCTGTCAGTAGGTACCGTCCCAGCATTTGCCTGGTGTTGAAAATGGGGAAACCACAGAAAACCATTCAAGGACGGCCGACGCACAGTGGGTCAAAATCAAAATCTAGGGGGACAAAATTCCTTTTACGTTTTAATCATGAATTTAGAGTGAAAGCAACGTATATAATTTGTTTACTTCATAACAACATCAGTTAAGACTTTTTTAAGCTACGTCTACACATGCAAGAAATTGTCTATGACTAGGAGTTGGATTGAGCATTCAGTTATCGCTTCAGAACAATTTTCTACCCCTAATTTACTTTTAACAAAGTCACAAAGTTCCACTTTTGACATAATCGCCGAACCCTGTGCTTGATACAGTTGTAAACGTGTGAGAACTGGTTGCGCGGCATCTTCTAAAACGTAATATAACTAAGTAAGTTGCAAAAAGATGCAAAATATCTTATAACAGGCGTAAACTACAGGACTTTATCTTCATTTTAACATTAAGTGGAAAGTGACGCAGAGTGACGCGACATAATAAAAATCTAAGTGAAAATATAATTTTAAAAATAATAGTTAAATAATATATAATGCAAATATAGCAAAAATTACGTAACAATTACGCCCGTTAATAACTGAAACACGTTACAAAGATAATAACTTCATCTGCATGTTCCATATTAAAGCATCACACTAACCACAAAGACAGCCAAACCACAGCCACTTACATTCACCCTCCAATTCAGACTGCTCGAGCAGTGGTGACAGATTTACACTAAGATGTGTTTATATCCCAGAATAGTGAGCGCCAATTATATGAGAATGCTGTAGAAGTAAGAAATTTTGAATTTTTAATTATGAAAATAAATAATTTTGTCCTCCTAGATTTCAATTTTGACCCACTGTGCGACGGTGGGGCTCGAACCCACGCGTCTATCGAGTCAGCAGAGAGCTTGGCCCCATGACCTAACGCTGCGCTTTAGCTAGCGTAGCCACTGTTGTCGGTAATATTTTTTTTTTTTTGTCGTGTAGCCTCCTGAGAGGCCGAGTGCAGGTCTTTCTAGTCGACGCCCGTGGGCGACCTGCGCGTCGGGATGAGAGATGGAATGGATGAAGATGAATGAAACTGGGCAAGGATGTGGAAGGAAGCGGCCGTGGCCTGTCAGAAGGTACTGTCCCAGCATTTGCCTGGTGTTGAAAATGGGAAACCACGGAAAACCATTTCAAGGACAGCCGACGGTGGGGCTCGAACCCACGCGTCTACCGAGTCAGCAGAGAGCTTGGCCCCTTGACCTAACGCAGCGCTTTAGCCCGCGTAGCCACTACTGTCGGTGTCGGTAATAATGATAATAATAATAACAATAATAAAAATAATAATACTATTCCTTTTAATCACTTGTCCTGCCAGCTAGGATTCACCCACAAGACTCTGTGAGGGATCATTCCTCTACCGTCGCAAGGACGGTGTCTGGGAGCTGAACACGCTTTGCCAGCAGATACAACTGGGGATGGTGACAGGCCGATCGCCCAGGAGACTGCTAACTTGGGTCTAATTAAGGAAGGGTCAGGGAGGAGATTTTGGAAGGATGTCAGCCGTTGACCTGTTAAAAGGGACCGTCCGGGAATTTGCTTGCTGCTGAAAATGGGAAACCACGAAGACTATTTTCAGTACAGCAGAGGTGGGATTCGAATCCATGCACTCGCGATGCAAGCGAGGCACAAGCTAGTGCCTTAGTGCTCTCGGCCAACGTGGCCGGTTAATAATAATTCCATATGCACCAACCTAGTACATTAATTTGAAATGGCCAGAGAAAATGTTTTGATCTAAGTAACGAAGATGGTGCTGCTTCAGAACGCATAAAGCATGCAATTTGCTGGATAAAGCAAAATTACAGAGTTAAGCAGCATGTAATTGGATCCTATGCATAAGTTTAATTTCCTTATATCTCGCAACCTCATTCTGTATATTTTCCGCAAGACCAGCAAAACGATAGACAACTCTCTCGTTTTATCTTGACACGTTTGTTTTTAAAACGTTTTCCCCACATACTAAACTGACCTCAAGATAATTGTAATTATGTTGAAGATGACTTCAGTCACAGAGAAATGCAGTCCACAAAATCTACCATTAATGTTATATAGCAACACTATTGTTCACTTGCGATGGACCATATCAAATTTAAGAACATAAAAGAAGTAGGCGTATAGCACGCTGCGTCCTAGAAAAAGAAAATGTTCGGAAATATACTTAAAGTATGACTGAGGAGAAAGCGAAAGGAGGGGGTTAGTTGGTACAGTGTATGTTGCCCAGTACACAACACCAAACATTGTTCATTTGTTCTGAAATGCTCTACTGGTAACTTTCATGGTACCTTTAATTTGTGTGGACCTATCCCATTATGACCCTTAGATTACTATTATTATCATCATATATATTTGTTGAGTAGCCTACAATAGATCCCTTTAGCGGGTTTCAAGTAACCGATCGTAACAAATGAGCAATCAAAAGAAAGAGAATTACCCGGAGCAGTGACAAATTGCTGACTGATTTCAAAAATATCGACAATTTGTCTATAAACAAATGTTTAAACAAATAAACAAGATGATAGCCCTTTCCAGAACTGTGCCGCGTCGGGCCTTGCTGTTGTGCGGGGCTATTGCGCAACGACAATGATGTTGAAATGCGAGATTTCTCGCACGGGTCCCCTAGCTATTTTTATTATTGTTATGTTATTAATTATTATTATTATTATTATTATTATTATTATTATAGCTTGCCACGGTGGGTGAGTGGTTAACGTGTCGGACTACCAACCCCCCATGCTTGCAGGTTCGCTCCTGGCCGTGGTAAGTGATTTTTGAAAGGCGCAAAAATCACGGCATGTATGTCATACGTTGTTGGCATGTTAAAGAACCCGTTTGAATTCAGTAGGCCGTGTTCATAATGGCAAAATTAATCTCGGGATTTTCCGCCAACACAAAGTTCCTCCATTCTCTACTAGAAAGCGCTAGAGTGTCAAGGAGCTTAGATATCTAACCTCCTTGACTTTCATAGCGTTCCATGGAACGACGAATTTCGACATACAAGCTGCCCTCTGGGTGTCAATATCAAAGTTTGCACCCGGCACCCTAGGCCATACGATATTATTATTATTATTATTATTATTATTATTATTATTATTATTATTATTATTATTATTATTATAAAGTCTGGCCCTGTAGATTCCTCGCTTCTGTTTTCTTAAAGTACAGTAGCCTTAGCGATCCCAGGAGACTTAAGAATTATAAGGGAGATTGGAGAAAAGTTTTAGAAAAAGTTTATTAGTCGTTGGGCTGATGTGAGACTTGGTTGGTTGTCACGCCTTGCGTTCATCTACTGTAATGCAGTACTCCGCCTAATAAAGAGAATTGTGCAGTGTGGAGACAGTAGGCTATATAATGGTGTATAGCCGCCATTTTACATTGACAACATTTGGTAGTGAAACAGTATAGTTTATGTTTGACCATGCTGAAATATAAATATTATATGCCAGAAAACTGCATTAAAGAGGCTCATTATAGTTCAAGTTTCATTATGATACTGGTTCTCCACTAATCAGAGCTCAATATTTTCATTACGATACAGCTGTTTGACCAATTAGGTAAGGATAGCATCACACCTGCGCTGACTTCCACGGCCTCCTATTTTAATTTCACCGCGAGGCTAGTGCCATAGTGGGATATTCGAGGAGGCCATGGTCGAATACAAGGTATTCTCTGTGTCCCATGCGCTCTGTTCAGTAAATGAAACTGGCGGAATCTCGACAGATATTTATGAATATTTATGTTCGAACATAAAATAAAGTTATAGCAATCGTCGAACATAAAAATTGGTATGCAGCACGGCTATAATTTTAATCAAGACACTCGTATGGAAATTATAAAACTCGCTTCGCTGGTTTCATAAACATACTCGTGACTTAATTATTGCCATTATTGGCTTGTTGCATATTGTACTAATATGTTCGACGATTTCGAAATGTAAATATTATATGTCAGAAAACTGTAGGGTATCATAATGAGGGTCATTATAACACTATTTTTCATTATGAAACAGTTTCTCCCACCAATAAGAGCTCAAGAAACAGTTGTGTGACCAATTAGGTAAGGATAGCATCGCACCTGCGCTGACTTCCACGGCCTTCTATTTTAAATTTCACTGCGTGGCTTCTAGTGTCATAGTGGGGTATTCCAGGAGGCCATGGTATTCTCTGCGTCCCATGCGCTCTGTTTAGTAGGCGTACATAAAACTGGCGAAATCTCGAAGGATATTTATGAATATTTATGTTCGAACATAAAATAGTTATAATTATCGTCGAACATAAACAGTCGTATGCAACTCACCTATAATGATAATTAAGTCACTCGTATGGAAATTATAAAACTCGCTTCGCTCGTTTTATAAACATACTCGTGTCTTAATTATTGCCATTATAGGTTCGTTGCATAATGTACTATTATAGTTTAGTGCATGGATTTAATAATAATATTGTTATTATTATTACTATAGAATAATAATTAATAATGAGTGAATTTGCCTGCTTCCTTTCTATCATTCAGTGGATGAATCCAGAAATATCTGTATTTATATGATTGCATAGGTTTTTCTAAAACAATAAAAGAATTAGGAAATAAAGGACTGGGCGAAGAAATGCCCTCGAAGAATGAAGATTGAGGGACTTGAAAAGCTGAAGAGCCATGACATGCAAATAGGAAAGAGAGAGTCCGCCCCCAAGTCACTAGAAAAGGGAGAAAAATATACCCAGCTCAGGAACCAACGGGATTGCCAACACCCAAGCTCATGTGGCGTAGGATGTAGCACTATCAAAGGAGGGGCTACACGCATCGTGCCTCCTATAGGACAGGAGATATCATAAAAATCAATGATAAATGAAGGTACAGTATCAGAAAAGGGTAAACAAGGGCAACCAATTAAGACGGGAAAATGAATGACTCCCTAAGCGACGGATACTCTAATACCATGGGGTCAAAAGAGAACAAGAGTTGACCAAGGGAGGTGGACAGGAACGATTAAAGAGAGGAACACGATTGAACCCAATTGAAATGGGTATTTCCCTAATCCTGAAAAGATTTACATACGATTAATAGATTCACTTGGAAGGCCAGTTTCGATCGTCAAGCGATCATCATAAGATACTTTACACTTAGGCTATTAAAATGTCCACGAGTATGCGGTGATCGTATTCACAATATATAGACTACACTTATTTAGTTATAGCAGTTATTATAAACTTGCGCAACTTGTCGTGATTTGTCAGTTATATGTGATTTTTTGTGAAGATATTGCTAGTGGTGAATTATACATATTCTCTTCAAGATTGCTTGCTTTGTGTGATTATTCTTAAATGGTAAGGTTAGAATGAATTGTGAACTTAGCTGATTGTTTGAGCGATGTGGGATCCGTTATTATGCAGCTGCTACCAACCACTGTCTACACTGAACAGGAAGGAATTTTCTTGAGTGGCCTCGTTATCTCTACCTTCCTTGGCCTTTCTCCGCATACATAACTGTCTATGTTCGTCTCGCAATGTAACATATTTTGTGTTGGCCATGTCTATATCATCCTATCATGGTGTATGTTACTGAATTCTGGACATCTTCAACTCTTAAAGGCCAATTTTCATTCTGGCCACGCGTATGCTAAACAGCCCTCGTTAAGCACACCCGGAATATTGAGAATGTCTTGAATTCTTTAGTGCCGTAAATGCCAGCCTTAGTTTATTGACGATTTGGTACAAAGTACATCCTCATACATTAACCTGATTCCTTTGTAGCCCCCTTATCTGGCTTGGCTGCACCGTTATGTTGTATCTCTTTCCCTACATGGGGTGTTTTCTGGTAGTGTAAAGAAAGGTGAGTTCTCCATGAATGTATATTCGTTTAGGTTATTAGGGTTGTTTTCTTTAGCTAAGAGTATCTCTATTACTTCCTTTATGTAGAGGGCTCATCCATTCGGTTCGTGATGTATGACTTTTTAAGTCTCTCTCAATGTTAATGTATCTGTACCCCAAGTCGTACATATGTTCGCATACGGCCGAGTGTGTCCCGTGATTTATCAAATTTCTTTGCTTGACACCCTGTGTCTTGGCACGATATTGAGTAGCCTATACCCCTGACTTTGAGTACGGGTCTTGTTTATTTAAATTACTTTTGTCCAGAAGCTTGCCGATTGTGTTGTTTGTTGTGAATGCTATTTTTATGCCTTGTTTTTCAAATAAATTGGTGATTTTGTGTGGTATTCTAGAATAGATCACATAATAAAATCGCGCAAATTTGTTCACATTATTGTCTGACTTTTGAGTTGTTTTATATCCATGCCTGGCTGCAATTTATTTGATCTATTTTTCTGGGTGGATTTTGTTTTGTTTAGCTATTTGCTTGATTATTTTAATTTCGTTATTGTAGTTATCTTTTGACATTGGAATATTTAATGCCGTGTGTACCATTGAATTGAAGCCCACTAGCCTCTACGTGCTAGGATGCTTCGAGTGATGCGATGTTTGTGTAGGTTTGCTGAAGATTGAGTATGATAGTTCGTTATCTTAACGTTCGATAGTTATGTCGAGATAGTTTATTTTCCGATCGGTTTCGGGCTCCTTAGTAAATTTAATGGAGTGGTGTAGACTGTTGATGGCCTCGAGTATGGTTCCTTCGTTTGTTAATTCAGTCTCGTGTCGTGGACACATATTACATCATCTGCGTATATTTTGCACTATGCTATTCCCTTTGTGAAATTCTTTTGTAAGAACTCATTTTTCAATGTGTTTGTGAATGTCGGCTATTAGCCCATTTAGCGGTGATCCCATTGCTAAGCGCTTTGTTTGCGCGTATATTTTATTATGGAATTGAAACACGTTTTGGTTGAGAAAGCCTGACAGTAATTTCGTAATCTCTTCCATTTCTTTTATCGAGTTGTTTGTCTTTAAATTGCTTTCTATTATATTGTTGGCTTTATGGCTTAACGTGGTGTTGGGTTAGCGCACCTACCTCTCACTCAGAAGCTCAGGGTTCGATTCCCGGCGCCATCAGGGATTTTAGAAACTGATGTGAGGGGTGGAACGGGGTACACTCAGCCTCGTGATGACAATTGAGTAGCTGTCCGACAGTGAGGCAGCACCCCGGTCACGGAGATCATGATTAACGGCCGAGATGCTGACCACGCTTTACTTCATAATATGCAGGGCACATGGATGGGCAGCAGTCGCTTGGTAGGCCTAGGCCCTTCATGGGCTGCAGAGCCAAGGGGTGTTTGTTTGGTTTTTGTATACGTGTGTGTTATATCGAATGATACTAGCCTCAAGCTAGGTTTCATTTGTAGCATGATTTTTTTGTTTCTCCTGCAAGTGTAAAAGCCCCGAAACTGCGAAATCCTTCACAGCTGCAAACACATACTGAATAGAACTGCACGTAACGTTGTGGGATTTACGTTCTTTCGGAAAATGGTGGCTTTTAGACACTCCAGGATAACAGAAGTTTGTTCCCAACGGAATCTTCAATAGCCCAGAAAATCTACTAACATGGTTCCCTCACATTTAAGCACCCCAAATACCAACTGACTACGCTGGAATTCGATCCCGTAACCTTGGGCACAACAGGCAAGAATGTAACGGCTACGCCACGCAGCCAGACGAATGAGAATTTAGTACCAATAACTTTTCATGTTATTATTGAGAACAAATTCAGCAAACATCGAGGGACAAAGGATTGGGAGTTTACTATGCCCTAGAATGAGTGCCAAGGGAATCCTGAGAGATGGCATCTCACTCGAAGAGAGATGAAAGGTGTACACTTGAGTAAGAGCCTGTGCACAGCTCGTTTCACGAGTACTTAGCAGCTGGAAATGGTTCAAAGAGCATAAAGCTGTCTCATTTGTTGAGGACCGGCAGTTAGCTGTCCTCATGCAATTCTCCATTAAGCACGGTCATGTACGAAACGTGATCCAGCAGTGAAACTTCTAAGATTAGCACTTGGTGTGCCTTTGCCTACATTTTGAACAATAAACATCAACACCGACAAATAAATATATCAATAAATACCACTTTTAATGGGCATACATAAAACATTTTGATGCCTTCGGCTTACAAGTGAAACACACTAACGAAGTCAGATAACAAGTTCATGAGGAAATAACCTGTAAGTAAGGATATTCAAGGCGTGTCTTCTCAAGAACATGTTCTCTGACTTAGTGTGCTTTACTTGTAGGCCAACCGTATATCATTACACGCCATGTTCTGCGAATTGCAATAATGTGAAGTTTATTTTATGTTTTTCATATTGTGTTGATTTTGTTCTATATACACTTATTCATTTTCTTCTCCAGATAATTATTTGCTATTCAAGAGAAGCCAAAGACATAACACTTCAATTATCTGTCTTGATATTAGATTATCAATGATAGAGGTTTAAATTGTAATTTACAAAATCTTTTGTTCTATGCAAAATTTCGATCACGATACTTTTTTAGAATCTCCATGAAAAGAAATAAGCACCTAAGTTTAACTTATTTTAATAGGCTACTCTGTTCTTATGCTTCTTCGTTTGAGAAGTTGACATATTACATATTTCATTTCTATTGAAAACCCTTGTTATACCTACTAGAAATACAGTATATTCCATAAAATATGTCTCTAATAGCTATTCTAATGATGAATATAAAAGGAATAAAGTATATTTCTAATAAAACAATATACATTTCTAATTTGAATTACATGTCGTTAATAGGATAAATGCTGTGATGGTACCTAGTTGAAGGCCGCGGCCACTTCCTATCCAAACCCTACCTTAATTACAAAACATACACTAGTACAGACATCACAGTATTACAGTTAATCAGACAAAATCTACACACACCCAAGTACATGACCAAAGTGTCGCAAGACCCCTAAATAATCAACAACAACAAGTCTAATAGGACAAAACATATTTCTAGTAAGAATAAAAATGTTTCTAAGAAAATGTTATATAATATGTCTAATAGGATAAATATGTCTCTAATAAAAATATATTTCTAATAGTTATTCATATCATGCCTTAAAAAGGAACACACTGTAATTTTCATAATAGCGAAATATGCCTCTAATCGGAATGAAATATGCCTCTGATAGGAATAAAATATATCTCTGATAGAAATAAAATATATCCCTAATAGAAATAAAATATATCTCTAATGTAAATAAAATATATCCCTAATAGAAATAATATATATCCCTAATAGAAATAAAATATATCCCTAATAGAAATAAAATATATCCCTAATAGAAATAAATATATCCCTAATAGAAATAAAATATATCCCTAATAGAAATAAAATATATCTCTAATATAAATAAATATATCCCTAATAGAAATAAAATATATCTCTAATATAAATAAATATATCCCTAATAGAAATAAAATATATCTCTAATAGAAATAAAATATATCCCTAATAGAAATATAATATATCCCTAATAGAAATAAAATATATCCCTAATATAAATAAATATATTCCTAATAGAAATAACATATATCTCTAATAGAAATAAAATATATCCCTAATAGAAATAAAATATATCCCTAATAGAAATAAATATATCCCTAATAGAAATAAAATATATCTCTGTTAGAAATAAAATATGTCTCTAATAGGATCAAACAACTCTGTTTAGAATAAATGACAGTTCTGCTTCTTTCTGACAAATATTAATGAGGATAATGATGATGATAATTATTGTTGGTTTAAGGGGCCTAACATCTAGATTATCGGCCCGACAAATATTAATGGAACTTGGTGAAGAGAAGTATCACTTTAGACTGATATGTTCAATCCACTGCACTAGGTACTGTCACCATTACTATTTGTCCACATAGCATTAGAGGTAAAGTAATGAAGTGATTTCTTCAAAGCGTAGGAGGTGATCGGGTCTGAATCATACTACTTTGTTCGGTATTGCTGTGTGTAAATCAGTCTTTCATAATATATAGCTCTGTATTCTCGTGGAGACGTTAATGCCTTACAATTTATGGGCACTGGTTGTTTTCATAGCGTACACACGCCCAATAAAACAGCATGAGTGTACACTTACTCCATTCACACACCCACTCCCCACTTCATATGTTGTATTTGCTTTGAGTTATTATGGCATACTTTGAGGCCATATTTGTCAGTGCTGCCCAGCTGGATCCAAAGTATAGGACACTTTCAAGCCGATCAACCTGTTTTGGGAGCCCAATCATCTTGGATTGTTAAAAATAACAATATCCCAGAAGAAAAAAGGAGACAATGCTCGACATATAAAATAACAGGTACTTATAGGCGCATAAATCTAAAACTGGGAAATCTAATCTAATCCACTCCTGGAAGTAAAATACAGTTATTATTCTTGCTTCTTCAGAGGTTTGCGATATTGTGGCCATGAGCTCCATGCACATGGGTTGTTTAGTTACAAATCATAATATAAAGCAACTGCCTGAGACTTGTCCCAGTCAGTTCGGGGTCACCAGGGCCAACCTGGCTCAGTTAGGTTTGGCCTGGGATTTAAGGCCGGATACCCTTCCTGACGCCACATGACTATTCAGGTAATAATGCCACCCCACTGTCGCCAGGATTCGATACCCGTCCGTCCGGGTGAAAGAAAAGCGCACCATCACGCTCCCCATAGATACAAATCGTGATATAAGTATAAAGTAACTGTTATATGATTGAAAACTATTCACTCAAGTAGAATTGATAACACTGGACAATAAATTTTGACTTTCAGAACATTGCACAAGCTTTGAGAGGGGACTTATTATATTTCAGGTGTGCTGAAAGGGTTCCCTTCCATCACGTCAGGATTTTGGGCAAAGCAGAGATAGTAACACTCAATACACAATTTGAGTGGTTTAAAGAAACACTTCTTGCATGATGTTTTAAGTGAAATAAGAATGCACTCATGGTTAAATACAACTAAATAATACAATGAACTTAAATTAAGGTATCTCATACAAGCCAAATGCTTATAAACAATGTCACCGTGAAGGCCCGGGTTCGATTCCCGGCTCAGCCAAGACATTCAATTCTGGACCTAGGGCTGGAATGGGGTACACTCAGTCTCATGAGGCAAAACTGAGAATAGGCGGGTTCAATTCCCACATCAGCCATTCTGGAAGTGGTTTTCCGTGGTTTCACACTTCTACTTCAGGCGAATGCCGGGATGCTTCCTAACTTAAGGTCACGACCGCCTTTTTGCCAATCCCCATCTGAATTACAAATACACACACTAATACAGCCATCACAATAACACAGGTTATCAGACAAATTCCACACACACACACACACACACACACACAAGTAAACGGGGCTAAATGACCATGATGTCGCATAGCCCCTGAAATGAATCAACAACAACGCTTATAAACAAACCTTGCCATGTTGTAAATTAGAAAATTGTACACATACACTGATATGCACACCATCCAAGAATTTATCATACTTGTCATAGTACACTCTGTGTTTAGAAACAACTTAATATGGTCTTAAAACACACAAGTAAGGTACGCAAAGATGTAAAACTACCATCTCTGCCCACATAAAGAGAAACATTTACAAACGTTACAAGAATATCGTTGATTGCATTGCATGGTTTTCATGCCGGCCTGGTGGTGTTCGGGTAGCGCAGTTGTCTCTCAACTAGAAGCCCCGGGTTTGATTCCCGGCTCCGTCAGGGAATTTAGAAACTGACGTGAGGGCTGTAACGGGATGCACTCAGCCACTTGAGGACAATTGAGTAGCTGTCTCACAGTGAGAATGTGCCTTGGTCACGAAAACCAAGATTAACAGCCGAGGAGTTCTGACGCGCTGACCACGCGTCACGCGTCATCCCACAATCTACACAGGTGGACTACTACTACTCTGGAAAATATGGAAAACAGGGAATACTCAGGGAATTTTTAAATTCTGGAAAACTCAGGGAATTATCAGGGTATTTTAATGACCCTCTGGGAATTTTAGTTTTACAAGGTCAACCTGGAATAATTGGTAACTAAGCATTTACATTTTGACAGGGGAAAAGTATATTCTGATGATGATTATTGTAGATGTATGTTCGTACTGATGTTAAATCAGTAAGCTCTAATTTCTTGCAAGATAGAGCATACACAGTATATGTGTATATGTAGGCCGTGTATTTGTATATAAATGTGTAACTGTATGATTTTTGAGAGCATTACTGTTGACGAGCTACGTTCAATACTCACAAGTACAATCGTTTTTCTGGATGAGAAATGTAGAAATAGGCAAAATATTGAAAAATAATATATATTTTTTGTTTTGTCTTTTCAACTTTGTCATGCTAACCTTTATTGTTCAATCACTTTTTGAAATGCTCTTAGGTACAACCTCTGTTTTATATTTTTAATAATATGGCTGCTACTGTTACTCAGGGAATTTTCGGAATTATCCTGAAAAAATCAGGGAATTGTCAGGGAAATTTGTTAGTTGGTTTTGGTAGACATCCTGCTGCAGGCCAAATGGCTAAGGAGCGGCCATTTGGTAGGCCTAGGTCTTTCACGGGCTGCCACGGGGGTTTTCCTGGCATGGCAAGCATGAATGCAAAACATAATGATCACAAATTAATATCGTCGCTTAGTTTGCAATACCGCGTATCAGACAATATTCTTCTTTTCCATTACTTTCCTTATGGTTGGTCAACCGTCCCAGCCGTATGTGAAAGTGCCGTCCAACAGAACAATTCATGTTAGGTTCATTTTCCTGTGTAGAGGCATAAATATAAATGAGATTTATATTCCTTGTACATTATGGTGTTTGAAGCCATTTTTCAGTGTTGCCGTAGTAAACAAAAGATTGATGCTTTTTAGTGTGTCAACACGATTGTACCCAAATGAGATGGGTTATTCCCTAATCCTGAAAAAGATTACGTGAGATTAATAGATACACTTGGATGACCAGTTTTGATCGTCAAGCGATCATCATCCGATCTATTCAAATTAGACTATAAAATCTATATTTTTGAAAAAATGGGTGAAATTATTTACAATATATAGGCTACACTTATTTAGTTGGAGCATTAGGCCTAGTTGACATAATGCAACTCGTCAGTATTTGTTAGTTGTGGTCTATTTGATGTTTTGTTTAGATACTGGAAGTGGTGATTGGCCTCCGGAATTTGCTTGATTGGAGTGAATATGTGGTTGTTGTTAATAGTGAATTCAGATTGTATTCTACAGGCTACTTATCTGGTTGAGTCTTGCGCAGTCCTGTTGAGAGCAGTTAACTTGGTCACTTTCTGCACTCGACTGAAGGGAAATTCCTGTGTGTGAGGGTTGCTTATCTCGTTGGGCTATTCCCCCTCTCGCATTCCTAAGTGCTATGTGTTCCCCGTACAAATGTACCTGTAAGTTGCCAAGTCTAGTCTCTCTAATGTGGTGTATTCAGGATAATCTTCAACTATTAAATAGGCCTATCTGGTTTCAACATAGATTTTATAGCCTAAGTGTAATGGATCTGATGATGATCGCTTGACGATCGAAACTGGTCATCCAAGTGTATTTATTAATCTCATGCAATTGTTTTCAGGATTAGGGAATTACCCATCTCATTTGGGTACAATCGTGATGACCGACTGAAAAGCATCAAACTTTTGTTCATTGCACTGTAGAAAAGTACATTCCTGTGTAGTTATGCTCTTCTACAGTGGGCCTATATTTAAGGTTAATTTTCTTTAGTATCTAACACAGGAGAATGAACTTAGCGTAAATTGCACTGTTGAACTATGTGAACGAGGGCTCTAGGGGCAGATGACCTCGCTACCCCCCACCCCCTCTCGCCCCTTGAAACAACAACAATCATCATCATCATCATGAACAACAACAACAACAACAATGGCTCCAAATCTCAGGTAATTATCCTGGCGGTGTCATCCTGGTGAACTAATCACCAGTTTTAACATTCAACCGCAAACATTTTCATTGAAACTATAACACATATAATTTCATGGAAAGCCCGTTTTGTTTAATAGCTATTTTGGTGTAAATATTATGAATTATGATATTAGGGTAAAAAATCGGCTTCAGACAAATTATTTTAAAAAACATTGCCGAGGTAATATTGTTACGTGCCACTCCCTAGTGACACTTTTGTTAACTGGATTACGGTGGGTTGAAGCACAACACAGATTGTTCCTTTAAAGAAATAAATTAATTTTATTGTGGCCAGAAAGATACACTACTCATCAGCAAATACAAGCAATTGGAACCTTACTCCAGTTTCCTCAAGTCTCTTGCTTATGGAGAGCCCTTGCCCTCTTTCACTTGTCAACAGTTAATCTTCTCGCTAATTAGTCTGGTGGCCTTGACAGAACTACATGCAACTCTCCCCTAAGTACACAAATTACAGTTACGAAAACACAGGCAGTCCCCTGTATGCGTCTCACTTCCTCGCTGTCAAGAGAAACAGCTTCACTAGGGGTTTCGCAAGTCACCACACTTCTGTCGCTCACGATAAACGCTCGCACTAGTTCGTAAAACACACAACAACACTGCTTGACAGGTCGCTCTTATATAGCAGGCCGGTGACTCAATAAATGCTTCTAGACCCATCCAGGGTTCACGGCTTCTCAAGGTTTCCTTCACTGGTTGAGTCACGAATATTCTGGACCATCCCTTTGTCCTAGTAGTCCTGTTGCATAAGGCGTACGCAATACTCTGAGGCAGGGCACAGCCCAGCCCTGGGGCAGTTGTGACTCATGCGGCGAGCGATGACACAATCTCAAAGCCGTACACCACCCCCTTCCTAAAAGGCTGATCGTCCCGATCAATCATTGGTCCGTCTGTGTCCCTCCGTAGGCTGCCAGGCGATCTCGATGCACGATCTTCATCTTCGCCCTCGAGCTCCGCTGGATCCTGTAGACGACATCGTTGATTCGTTTCGCGACTCGGTACGGGCCCTCCCAGGACTTCTGCAGTTTGGGTGACAGGCCTTTCTTCCGTAATGGCTTGAAGAGCCAGACTAGGTCGTCCTCGTGGAGTCCGCCGGCATCCGTCTGCTGGTCGTATCGGGTCTTCATTCGATCGGTCTCGATCCGCAGTTTCCTCCTCGCGAACGCGTGCACGTCCTCCAGTTGGTCGACCAGTTCTTGACAATACTGGCTTACCGGGATCGGATCATTCCCAGGTCGGCCGAAGGCAAGATCGACAGGTAGACGGAGCTCCCTCCAAAACATGGCCCGGGCTGGTGTGCACCCGGTGGCTTCATGCACGGCGGCGCGGTAGGCCAGGAGAAATAGTGGAAGATGTTTGTCCCAATCCCTCTGTGCTCGCTGACGACTATTCGGAGATGGTTCTCGATGGTGCGATTGAATCGCTCTACCATCCCGTCGGACAGAGGGTGTAGCGGCGTTGTCCTTGTCTTCCGGATTCCCAGCAGCTGGCATAGGTTCTGGAACACCTGCGACTCGAAGTTCCTCCCTTGGTCGGAGTGCAGCTCCAGGGGTACTCCGTACCAGCTGACGAATTCCTTCACCAGGGTCTCTGCAATCGTCGAGGCTTCCTGGTTAGGGAGCGCATACGCCTCCGGCCATTTGGTGAAGTAGTCGCTGACGACCAATATGTAGCGGTTCCCTGCCTCGCTCAACGGGAATGGCCCAGCAACATCGATGGCCATTCTCTCCATGGGGCCGCCCACGTTGTAGGTCATCAGTGGACCCCGCCGTCTTCGTCCTGGGCCCTTGCTGGCTGCGCAATCGTGGCACCTCGCGCAGTGGTTCTCCACGTCGGTTCGGCATCCGATCCAGTAGAATCGCTCTCTCAGCTTCTCGAGGGTCTTCTTTATCCCTAGGTGTCCACCAGATGATCCTCCATGGACTTCCTTCAGGACTTCCTGGGTCATAGCCTTTGGAACGACGACTTGTTCCCGAGATGTCTTCCCGTCGGTGCTCTCCCAGGCGCGGCAGATGAGGCCATCCCTTACAATCAGCGAGTCCCACTGCGCCCAGTAGGACTTAAACTTTGGGCTGCAGTCACTCACAATGTTCCACCCGGGTCTGGGGACACAGGCCCTCTTCCATTCGGCTATCAGTCCCAGGTCATCATCTTCTGCTTGTGCCCGCGTGAAAGATTCGCGACTCCAGTTCCCTTGAAGTTCCACAGTAGTCCGTCGGTACTGTATCCCGGTGTTCTCCTTCCTTCGGGCACAGAAGGTGCAGTCTTCGGGGCACGGTCTTCGTGACAGGGCGTCGGCGTTAGAATGCAGTTGGCCTTTCCTGTGCTGAATCTCAAAGTTGTACTGTTGAAGCCTCTCTAACCACCGCGCGAGTTAACCCTCGGGCTGCTTGAAGTTCAGGAGCCACCGCAGGGATGCATGGGCGGTCCTGATGAGAAATTCTTGCCCGTACAGGTACTTGTGGAAGTGTTCAATGGTCTTCACGATGGCGAGCAGCTCCTTCCTGGTGACGCAGTAGTTCCTTTCTGGCTTTGACAGGGCCTTGCTGAAGTAGGCCACTACTCTCTCCTCGCCGTCCACTACTTGCGACAGGATCCCCCCTATGCCAAAGTCGCTGGCATCGGTATCGACGATGAACCTTGTTCCAGGTCTGGGGTAGGCCAGAATAGGCGCGGTGCACAGAGCCTGCTTGAGTTGTTCGAAGGCACTGTGGCATTCTGCTGTCCACGTGAAGAGTTGGTCCTTCTCAGTCAGTCGATGTAAAGGTTTGGCGATGTCGGCAAATCCTCTCACGAAGCGACGGTAATAAGTGCAGAGTCCCAGGAAGCTTCGTAGTTGGGACTTGTCCTTCGGAACTGGCCACTCCCTCACAGCTGCGGTCTTTTCTGGGTCGGTGCGCACCCCTTCCTCGGAGACAATATGCCCAAGGTACTGGACCTGCTTCTGGAAGAGCTGACACTTCTTGGGGCTCAACTTCAGCTGGGCAGTCCGTAGCTTCATCAAGATCTCCTTCAGGTTGCTGTAGTGCTCCTCGAAGCTTTTTCCCAGAACGATGACGTCGTCTAGGTAGACCAGGCAGGTCTTCCAGTGGAGTCCCCTCAGAATGGACTCTATTAGCCTTTCGAAGGTCGCAGGGGCGTTGCACAGACCGAATGGCATGACGGTGAACTGCCAGAGCCCGCTGCCCACAGAGAACGCCGTTTTCTCGCGGTCCTTAGGGTGGACCTCCACCTGCCAGTAGCCACTCTTCAAATCCAAGGTGGAGAACCATCTTGATCCTGATATGGTGTCCAGCGTGTCGTCGATCTGGGGTAGAGGGTAGCTGTGCTTCTTCGTGACGTCGTTCACCCGCCTGTAGTCCACGCAGAACCTGGTGGAACCGTCCTTCTTCTTCACTAGCACAACCGGAGAACGCCAAGGACTATGTGATGGCTCGATCACCCCTTGCTCCTTCATCTCTTCTACCATCCGGTCAACTTCGGCTTGCTTGGCGAGCGGGACACGTCGGAATGGGGCCCTAATCGGTGTGCTGTCGCCAACGTCGATTCTGTGCTGGACCAACCTTGTCCTATCGAAGTCTTTGCTCCCCACGAAGAAGATATCCTGGAATTCGCGTAGCAGGTCCTGAAGTTGGCGTGATTGCTCCTCGTCTAAATGGTCCTGGGATCCTTGGTACAGCTTCTGTAGTTCTTCTGACAGGGCGCGTCTTCTTCGGCTGTGCGTCTGCAGGTGTCCGTCCGTCGTGTCTGTGATGCGGGCAATCCAGGTAACGGGCTCGCAGACTCCTAGGTTGGTGTCCCGGTGAACCGTAATATCGTAGTCGTTCAGGTTGGACAGGCGGACGTACGGCCGAGACGTTGTGTTGATGAGAGTCTTGGCAACTAGCAATCCTTTTGTCTGGACTCCTCATATTTTGGCTCGATGACAGCCGCCACTCCCTCAGCTGTTCCGTCGACAATTACGGCAGCGCTGACTTCCGTCCTGGCGGGAACGATGACGTCCTCTCTCAGCCTTTCTCGTCGTTTGGCGACGGCCTCGTGTGCTGGTCGCAAAGCAAGTTCCTCCCTTCCGAAGTGCGGAGTGTTGGTACTCAGATCCAAGATGATGATGTTCTGGTCCAGGAAGTCCAGTCCAATGATCACTTCATTGATACGTCAGCCACAAGCACTGGATGCTTTATCGCCCGTCGACCAATGACGAACTCCAGTGATGCTTCGCCATGTACCGGTGCGGTCTCTCCGGTCGCGGTTATTAGCTGGAGGTTCCTTTGTGTGGGTTGCACTCTCCACTTCGGGATCACGGTGGGGCTGACGATGGTCCTCGATGCTCCCGTGTCGATTAGCATGGGCCAGCTCACTCCGTTGATGACTCCGTCGACCATCAGGCTGCTATTGTCCCTCCGTAACTTCGTCACACGGACTTGGACTGCCGGGGATTGACGACTGTCACAAGCCAACCTTTGCCCCCCAAGGCTGGCTAATACTCGTTTCCCTGGGCCGCGCGGTTTTCAGACGACTGACTTCCCGTCGGATACCTTCGGCGGCGGCGATCACCGCAGTCCTTGCTCAGGTGGCCTTTCTTACTCATGTCCAGCAGGTCGGTAGTCCTCTTCCGGGCCGCCTCTCCGGTTGCCTTCCGGCTGTGTCGTTGCTGGTAGTGCCGCGACTATCGAAGAAACGGCTTAGCGCTTCCATCAATTCGTCGGCCAGGGGCTTGGTCTCGTTGGTTTTTGCTGGTTCGTCGACGTCCACTTGACGCACCCGCGCGTGCATTCTAGATGCCTGTTTCGCCGTCTCGAACTCAAGTGCGTGGCTCAGCGCATCTGCCAGGGTCTTATTGCGCGCGAGTCGCAGCGCCTGTTGAGTGTCCGAGTCCCGTAGCCCGTCGGTGAAGGTCTGCGTCGCAATCTGTTCCAGAAAGTCGGCCGGCGCTGTTGGGTAGGCGAGCCTTACGAGGCGTGCGATGTCCATCTCGAACTCCTGCAGGGTCTCCGCGTTCTTTTGTACCCGGGTCCGGAGCTGCATCTGGTAGGCCTGCTGAAGATGGCTATCACCATATCGGGACTCCATATGGGCGATCAGTGAAGCGTAGTCCTGGGATTCAGTCGGGATGGCCTGAAGGACGTTAAGGGCGTCCCCTCTCAGCGCTACAATGAGAGCTGTAGCCTTTTCCGTGCTGTTCCAGTTGTTTATGGAACAGGCTGCCTCGAACTGACGAAAATAGGTGCTCCACGGGACCTTTCCGTCGAAGGTTGGGGGCGTCACTCTGCTCTGTCCCGTTCCTGATGTCCCCGGTGTACCTGTGGGCGGGCGTCGGCGCAGCTCGGCAACTTCCTCTTGAAGAGCGTTGAATTTCTCTTCCACCCCCGTGAGTGGGCGTTGGCGCAGTTCGGCAACTTCCTCTTGTAGGTCTTTGACTCTCTCATCCACCCCGGTCGGCGGGAGTCGGCGCAGCTCGGCGACTTCCTCTTGTAGGGCTTTGAATCTATCTTCCATCCCTGTCGGCAGGTGTTGGCGCAGATCAGCAAATTCCTTTTGTAGAGCGTTGAATCTCTCTTCCACCCCCGTCAGCGGGCGTCGGCGTAGCTCGGCAACTTCTTCTTTTAAGGCGTCGAACTTCTTTTCCACTGCCGTGACTTCCTCACGCAGACCCAGTTCTAATTTCTTCAGGTCCTGTGCTTATTCTGCCCGTCTTCCATCTTCTTCTGGCCGTCCTCTATCTTCTTGGTTAAATTCTTCTGGCCATCTTCTAATTTAGCAGTTAGGTCCTCGGCTAACTTCTTCTGGCCGCCTTCCAGTTTGGCAGTTAGGTCCTCGGCCAACTTCTTCTGGCCGTCCTCCATCTTCTTCAGGTCCTCCACTAACTTATTTTGACCGTCTTCCATCTTCTTCTGGCAGTCTTCTAATTTGGCAGTTAGGTCGTTGGTTAAATTCTTCTGGCCATCTTCCATCTTGGTTTCCATGCCACTTAACTTTTCTAGCAATGCTGCGAATTGCTCTCCCATTTTAGATGTTTGTCTTTTAAGGGGCATGCGCTCACACGAAAATTTTAAAAAATGACCTGCTCGGCATTTGAAACCAGGACCGCCAGGTGATGTGCTTGAGTTCGTAATCCCACTTCTGACACCAGTTGTTACGTGCCACCCCCTAGTGACACTTTTGTTAACTGGATTACGGTGGGTTGAAGCACAACACAGATTGTTCCTTTAAAGAAATAAATTAATTTTATTGTGGCCAGAAAGATACACTACTCATCAGCAAATACAAGCAATTGGAACCTTACTCCAGTTTCCTCAAGTCTCTTGCTTATGGAGAGCCCTTGCCCTCTTTCACTTGTCAACAGTTAATCTTCTCGCTAATGAGTCTGGTGGCCTTGACAGAACTACATGCAACTCTCCCCTATGTACACAAATTACAGTTACTTACGAAAACAGAGGCAGTCCCCTGTATGCTTCTCACTTCCTCGCTGTCAAGAGAAACGGCTCCACTAGGGGTTTCGCAAGTCTCCACACTTCTGTCGCTCACGATAAACGCTCGCACTAGTTCGTAAAACACACAACAACACTGCTTGACAGGTCGCTCTTATATAGCAGGCCGGTGACTCAATAAATGCTTCTAGACCCATCCAGGGTTCACGGCTTCTCGGGGTTTCCTTCACTGGTTGAGTCACGAATATTCTGGACCATCCCTTTGTCCTAGTAGTCCTGTTGCATAAGGCGTACGCAATACTCTGAGGCAGGGCACAGTCCAGCCCTGGGGCAGTTGTGACTCATGCGGCGAGCGATGACACAAACTCACAGCCGTAACAATATAAAGAATAATACGGTATCTTAATAAATCTTCAGGGACAAACAGCACTTGTTTCACTAATTTTGCTTTCCAAATAGATTGAAGCAAATCCTCATTCCATATTTTGGTGAATGCAGACATTAAGCCTAAGTTATAGAGTTTGAAATAAAGAAAAGCCAAAATTCTATTGATAAAAAAAGCTTTAGTGCATATCCGAAACTAAACCTACTACTTTGATGTTGTTGATTTTCATTTGAGGCCCTTGGGCATCTTGGCCATTCAGCCCCGTGTACATGGGTGTGTGAGTGGAATAATTTTGTCTGATAACCTGTCTTATCTTGATGTCTGTATTAGAGTGTATGTATTTGTCATTTGGGTGAGGGTTGGGAAGGAAGCGACCGTGGCCTTAAGTTAGGAACCATCCCGACAATTGCCTGGAGTAGAAGTAGGAAAACAAAGAAAACCACTTACAAGATGGCTGAGTCGGGAATCGAACCTCCTCTTCTCAGTTTTGCCTCACGAGGTCAACTACTTTGTGAATGACCAGTTTCAATTCAGTTCCTAATTTGGTCACTAGATAATGTCTGTAACATGGCATCTTATGAGTAAAAAAAACACATTACCTTCTCTCTGTTCAATTTAGTGTATTTGTACCGTATTTCATGGCCTTATCTTGGGGGTATAATTTCGTTGAACTAGGTTCGTTTGTTAGCCTATTTTCATTTATGAAACAAAATGAGACCACCTTTTGTCCGTGTGTATGTGTGAATGTTGCACCGTAATAAAATCTAAACTGCCGAAGTGATTTCAAATAAACTCGATAAGTACATGCTACTAACTCGTCCGATGTCAACTGTGCCTTTCAAATTTTAATACGTTCCACCAATCCAGCATGGCGGCCACGCGAAATAGTTCACTGGCATTCCATATCCAGGCAACAGTAACAAATTTCACCCTGAAATGTTGTACGGTGATAAAGGGTACTACAAAAAGTTCATCCATGTTCATAATCCTGTTAAGTACAAAACGAACATGGCGGCCAAGCGAAGTTGAAATATTTACATAGACTTTTCTCATGATTTAACCATCCGAGCGCAGTGAAACTTGGTACAGCAAATGTTAATACAGTATAATTTGTAATGTACTGACATCTTATTTAGATCAATAGTCTACATAACCTCAAGATTGCGGCTGTGCAAAATTTTTAAATTAAGTTTTTATTTCTTGTGTCCTAATCATGCGATCGAAGTCAACGTTTGAATAAGGAACCTACGCAATAATCTTCATCTAATGGAACATCTCTATGGCCTGCACATATAACAATCCAACATGGCGACCATCCAAAATATTTAGACGGTTCTCAATATCTACGAATATATTACAGCAATCAAACTGAAATTGTGTATGTTGATAGGGGCTTATAACATAAGTTCACCTATGGAGTATTCAATAACCTGGTGAGCACAAAACCAACATCGTGGCGACGCGAAATTAAAATATTTAATTTGATATTTCTCGCGACTTTTCATCCAAGCGCTGTGAAACTTCACACGGTATATCTTCATAACAGCTTTAATATACTGACGTCTAATTTAATGGAATTTTATGACAACATAAAAATGGCGGCTGTGAATTTTTAAAAATCTCGGTTTCATTTCTCGTGTCCTAAGTGAGACCAGTACCGGGTGAGTTAGCCGTGGTCGTCACGGCATGGCTGCAGGCAGCCGCTCACATCCGGGAGGCGAGGAGGATCGAATCCCCCAGCCGGCAACCTTGAAGATGGTCTTCTGTGTTTTCCATCTTCCTTCCAGGCAAATGCCGTGGTTGGTCCCTAACTATAGGCCACAGCCGCTACCTTCCAATTTTTCGTCCTTACATTCAAACTTTCCTCCCCAGACAACACTCCACACGCGACGGTACTTGTAGGTCACCCCATGGGTGTCCGCATAGAAGCAGCTACAAACTCTGGCGAGTCGAACATGTCCTCGGACTCAAAGAGCCATACGCTTAAAAGAAGTAAGGCCAGTAGAATATATGAAAATAGGCTATTTATTTCTTCACGGAACTACTTGTTGTTCACGTCTTTTACAGACAACGCCTTGAGTAATGCAGTGAAGGTGATTATGATGGTGATTGTTGTTTCAATTGGTGAAAAATATAGGTTATCTGCCCTCTGCCAAATGCTAGGAAGGTACCTAATTTAAGGCCACAGCCTCCTCCTACCCACATCCTAGCCGCAGTTATTAATACACACATGCACAGCCATCAAGTGGCCACAGGCTATTAGACACATTCCATGCACACCCAAGTACATGGGTCAACTTAACAACGATGTGGCAAAGCCCTTAAATGAATCAAAAAGGAAGCTTGTAGTTTAACGTGACCGTTAATCTCGCGATCATGACCCACGGGTTCTCCTTTTCACGTGGAATCCGAATCACAGGGCATGACATTTCACTTCGAAAATCTCACATGCATTGACCGGGAATCAAACCCGGTCTACCTTGGTGATAGGCAAGCATCTTGCCCGCTGCGCTACCACGCCCTCACTTAAATGAATCATTAAGAACAGGTGCGCATTAGTAAACATCATAATTACAGAATGAC
The DNA here is from genome assembly GCA_946902985.2 of Meconema thalassinum. Classification (NCBI taxonomy): domain Eukaryota; kingdom Metazoa; phylum Arthropoda; class Insecta; order Orthoptera; family Tettigoniidae; genus Meconema; species Meconema thalassinum. The sequence goes on along the minus strand of OX336389.2, from coordinate 1,118,516,128 downwards.
AGCGTCGAGTTTTTTATGTACTTAGTAACTACGCTATGAGTCGCCTCCGTGGTGTAGTGGTCAGCGTGTTTAGCTACCACCCCGGAGGTCTGAGGTTCGATTCCCGGTTCTGTCACGAAATTTGAAAAGTAGTAGGACGACTGGAACGGGGTCTACTCAGCCTCGGGTGGTCCAAATGACTAGAGAGGGTTCAATTCCCACCTCAGCCATTCTCGAAGTGGTTTTCCATGGTTTCCCACTTCGTCTTCGGGCAAATGCTGGGCCGCGGCCATGGCCGCCTCTTTCACTCTTCCTTGTCTATCCCTCCCATTCTTCCCATTCCATCCCGTCCCATTCCTCATGAGGCCCCCTGTTCGCTTTGCAGGTGAGGCCGCCTGGGCGAGGCCGCCTGGGCGAGGCGCTAGTCCCCCTTTCCGTTGTCAAGCTCCAGGACACTGCCCGTAGAGGCGGTAAAGGTGGGATCCCTCGCTGAGTCCGTGGGAAATGCCTACCTGGAGGGTAAACTGACTACGAAAAACGAACTACACTATGTATCATCGCGTGTCCAACGCTACGTGGCGCTTACCTATTCACACGTTGAAGATAGGTGCCACATAACCAAAGAAAACCAGTTGTAGGGTGGCATAGATGGGAATCAATCCCACCTCTTCTCAGTTCTGCCTCACGAGGGTGAGTGCATCCCGTTCCAGTCCTCAGATCAGCGCAAAATTTCTTAGCACAGCCATGAATCGAACCCGCACCTCTGCGGTGCCAGCCAAGAGTGCTAGCCACTACGCCATGTAGCAGTCGTACGCGCACCTAATAAGAAGCAACGTTTCATCACTTTAGACTAGTACAGTACGCGAGTCACCAATGCTCTGTCTGTCTGTCGGTCTGTTAGGTAGTCAGCCCGGAGGTTGGTTGGATCCTCAAAAAGTGTCATTATAGGTTATGTAGAAGAAACCCACAAAACCACAGGCTGCACTTTAATGAGGCGTACTAGGCAAGGTGAGGAGTGAGGTAGTTTGTCATTGCTTTCCTCACAGAGTCAGAACAACAGCACTGACGCTATGAGTAGAACCTTTCACAGCATCCAGAGATGCCCTGAATGCCATTACTCAGCACCACTCATACCTCAATAGCTTCCATATAATCACAGCCATGAGTGAGGCTGAGACATCGGCGAAAAGCCATATTTTACTCTAGCCAGTGCCAACAGGCAAATACAAAAATACTGCATCCATCAAGATGTGGTAAACAGGCCCACAAATGCTCATATTTCTAGTTAACACATCCATCAAGTTCAATTTGCAACGACGTGATTGACGCCGCATGCGACAAAGCACTCAAACCAATTCTCTCACTTATCTCTCAATTACATATTCATTAATCGATCTTAATGTCAGTATTGTAGGCTATTGATGGTGACTCGACGTTATCCTGACCCTGATGCATAAGGTGCGTTTAAAAAGTACGGTAAATTCGCCGATATCTCAATGGCTATGTGAGGTAACACTTCATGCATGAGAGACATCTCGACAAGTGGCATGTAGCGTTGAACATGCGGTGAAGAAGCCGGTTAGTCCCCTGCGGCTAGTCAAACGTAGAGAGTGTAAAGACTCATGTCATATTGCATGCGAACCCAGGGTCCACGAACTCTATGTGCCCCTTCATGCTTTAATATTTTTAACAGCAGAAGTTGGTATTGTGTAAAATCTGACTTGCATTAATTTTCTACCACCTAGGTTGGTTGGTTGGTTGGTTCCTCAGTTTAGGGGCTGTGACAACGCGGTCATGTAAGCCTGTGTATTTTGGGTGTGTGTAGAAACTGTCTGATAACCGGTGTTAATTGTGATGGCTGTATTAGTGTGTGTTATCTGTTTTTAATTCAAGTACGGACTGCAGACATTCAATTTTCAAGTACGGTACTTCCTACTTTTGCTACCAAACGACAACTAGTACTGAACTTGGTTACTAGATGCCACCGCAGTCGGCTCCTGGCGGCGAATGTTGGAACCTAAGAGCATTAGTCAAATATAGCCTATAATTTAGCTTCACACAAGTGTAATTAATGGAAGGTTCTTTTAAATGCCATAAATCTATGACATAGGGCCGCTGGCTTTACTTCCCCTCCGAAGGAAGGCATACTGAGGGATTTTTAACGCTCTTAAAAATCCGACGACTTCGGCCGGGTTTGAACCTGTGACCGTGGGCATAGAAACTGAGCATGCTATCAAATACGCCACCGAAGCCGCTTTTCTACCACCTAAACATTCCAACTTCTATCAGGTCGGAGATGACATGTGATTTCTATGTGCCGTGTTGGTTTTACGACCGTATGCCCTTCCCGAACTCTAGCTCATCAAAGTTATCAATTAGAGGTGAAGTGAATGGTGACTAATGATACCCGGCAATAAGTTGGAAGGAAGCAGCCATTACCTGTTAGACCTGTCTTCAGGGTTTTGCCAATAGTTGAAAGTGATAAATTACCAAAAACTATTTCAATGGATTGGGACAGTGAGCTTTCAGCCCACTCATCTTCCCCTATAAACTTGCGACTTAGCTCATTACCGTAATCGGCAGTTTTAACCTGTAAATTTAATATTTAATGTGTTTATGTGTTTGTTTCAAACGCTTTCGGAATGGGCGAAAACTCCTGATGATACGGCACGTCCAGGTTGACTGTCAATATAGGTTACAGAACTGCAAAAACATCGAGCGAGTGCTACAGATGCTGGCACAATATCGGTGACTGTGTCTGAGAAGGATATCAGACAACTTTGGGATTAGCAAGGACAGTGTGAACACCTTCATTCACAACCATTTGGGTAAGCGGAAGATCTGTTCTACATTTGTGTCCGCACATTGACAGACCAGCAGAAGGCAACACGAAGGGAAATTTCTGGAGATTTCATTGAAACTTGAGACTGAGATCCATCTTTTCTGAAAACCACTATGACAAGAGCTTAGAGCTGCTGGTATGAGCGGTTCTAAAAGTCCGGAATCAAGACACTGTTCTTCACCTTCCTTTTTTTTTTTTTTTTTTGACAGCAATGGGAATTCCTACCGGAGGGTCAAGAGAAGTCAACAACGCAATCAACGAGAAACTTTTGAAACGGTTGCTGCTACACATTGAATTACATGATTGAAACAAGTAATTCCGTGAAGAACTAATGCTTATTTTCACATATCCTACTTATGTTAATTGCCTCTATCAACATACGAAATTTCAGTTTGATTGCTGTAATAGATTCATAGATATTGAGAACCGTCTAATATTTCGGATGGTCACCATGTTGGAATTTTATGTATGTACGGTAGGTCTTCGAGTTATGTAGGCCTACTGTTACATGAAGATTATTGTGTACGCGTAGTATTCAAACTTCAATAGCATGATTAGGACACAAAATGTAAAAACGTGATTTTAAAATTTCGCACCGCGGCCATCTTGTGGTTATGGAAACAAATGAAATAAATTAGATGCCAGTAGATTAACATTTGTAGGAACATTTACTGTACGGTACAGAGTTCCACTGCACTCGGATGGTCAAATTGCGAGAAACGTGCATTTAAATATTTATACTTTGCGTCGCCGCTTTCTTGGACTTGTGATCACCAGGTTATTGAAAGTCCTATAGGTGAACTTATGTTCATAGCCCCTATGAACATAAAGAAATTCAGTTTGATTGCTGTAATAGATTCGTTGATATTGAGAACCGTCTAAATATTTTGGATGGTCGCCATGTTGAATTGTTATATGTATAGGCCATAGAGTTATGTAGGCTACCATTAAAGGAATATTATTGCGTAGGTTCATTATTCAAACTTTCACTTCGATCGCATGATTACGACACAAGAAATAAAAACTTAATTGTAAAATTCGCACAGCCGCCATCTTGAGGTTATGTAAACATTTGAAATAAATTAGATGCCAGTGCATTACAATGTGTATAAACATTTGTTGTGCCAAGTTTCAATGCGTTTGGATGATTACATCGCTAGAAAAGTCTATTTAAAACTTTAACTTTCGCTTGGCCGCCATGTTCATTTTGTAGTTAACGGGTTTTTGAAAGTCTCGTAGGTGAACTTTCAGTAGTGCCCTTTATATCCTTACAAAATTTCAGGGTGATATCAGTAATAGTTTCGGAGATATATAATGCCGGTGAAATATTTCGCACAGCCGCCATCTTGAGATTATGTAAACAATTGAACAAAATTAAATGTCAGTGCATTACAATGTGTATAAACATATACTGTACCAAGTTTCATTGCGTTTGGTTGGTTAAATCACGAGAAACGTCTATTAAAATGTTGCAAATTTGCTTGGCAGTCATGTTGGATTTGTAGTTACCAGGTTTTCAAAAGTCTCATAGGTGAACTCCTAGTAGTTCGCTTTATCACCGTACACAATTTTAGGGTGATATCGGTAATAGTTTCGGAGATATTGAATGCTGGCGACATATTTCGCACAGCCGCCATGTTGGATTGGTGAGACGTAAAAAAATTGAAGGGCACGGTCGGGGTTGGCCAATATTGTGCTATGTCCTTACCGAGTTTCATTGAAATCGCTCCAGCCGTTTAGAAATTATTAGAGAGGGACACACACACAGACACACATACACACACACACACACGGACAAAATGTGATCCCATAAGCCTTATTTTTTTCATAAAATGAAAATAGGCTAAAAATAGGCTTATGAGATCGCATTTTGTCCGTGCGGGTGTATGTGTGTGTGTGTGCGTGTGTGGGTTTCCCCCTAATAAAATCTAAAAGGCTGAAGTGATTTCAACGAAACTCGGTAAGGACATACCACTGTTTTGTCCGAGTCCGACCGTGACCTTCAAATTTTATTACGTACCTCCAATCCAACATAGCGGCTGTGCGAAATATTTCACCGGCGTTCTATATCTCCGAAACAATTAGTCTACTAATATCACCCTGAAATTTTGAACGGTGATAAAGGGCGCTGCCAGAAGTTTACCTATGTGACTATCAAAAACGGGTTAAGTACAAAGCCAGCATGGTGGCCATGCAAAGCTGAAACAGTTAAATAGACTTTTCCCGCGATTTAACCATCTGAGCGTAGTGAAACATGGTACAGCAAATAATTTTACACATTGTAATGCATTGACATCTAATTTAGTTAAATGTTTACATAACCTCAAGATGGCGGCTATGCGAAATTTTAAATTTAAGTTTTCATTTCTTGTGTCCTAATCATGCGATCGAGGTCAACGTTTGAATAATGAACCTACGCGATAATTGTCATCTAATAATACATAACTCGATGGCCTATGTATCTAAAAATCCAACATGGCGACCATCCGAAATATTTAGACGGTTCTCAATATCTACTAATCTATGACAGCAATCAAACTGAAATTTTGTGTGTTGATAAAGGCTATTAATAAGTTCACCTATGGGGTTCTTAATAATCTGGTGGGCACAAATCCGACATGGCGGCGACGCGAAGTGTAAATATTTAAATAACTAAATAGCCTATTTTCATATACAGGGAACTACTTGTTCTACATACAAGCGTGCTAATTTGTGATCAATTTCTTATGTAATATTTCATTCAGATTTGGGTGTATAAATACTTGTTTTCCTAACTAATGTAATTGGGCACAATTTGTGTTGGCCGACTGGAATGCTTTCTTTAATAGAACTAGGCAACACTGAAAAATAGCTTATTTCATTTCAATAGGCTCACTACTCTTGATGTCAAATTCCAAATTCTGTAGTCCATCTCGTGGCGTACTTACAGGGGCAGTACCCCAGTTCAAACGGCTAAAACCGTCTGGCATTGCACTTAACATATGAAGATATGTCTGTTCTACTACCCATCACGGGCATTTATCTGTAAAACCCCGCATTTGTGTACAATCAATGTTTGGAAGTTACGGCGTCCAAAGATTGCAGACACACAATTCGCAGCAGAAACTACCGTGCAACAGGCAATTCGGACCATTATATTAGGGAAAATCCATTCCTAGCAATCGGTTAGACCTTTAGCATATATGTGGCAACATTACAAAAAGATTGCAGAAACACAATTCGCAGCAGAAACTACCGTGCACCAGGCAATTCGGACCATTATATTAACAAGAAACCGATGTGGTGCAGAAGCCTCCGTGGCTTAGGCGGCAGCACGCCGGCCTCTCACCACGGGGTCCGTGGTTCAAATCCCGGTCACTCCATGTGAGATCTGTGCTGGACAAAACGGAGGCAGACAGGTTTTTCTCCGGATACTCCGGTTTTCCCTGTCAAAATTTCATTCCAGCAACACTCTCCACTATCATTTAATTTCATCTGTCATTCATTTAATCATTGCCCCAGAGGAGTGTGTCAGGCCTCGGCAGCCGGCACAGTTCATATCCTCGCCGCTAAATGGGGGCTTCATTCATTCCATTCCTGTCCCGGTCGGAGACTGGAAGCAGGCTGTGGATTTTCATTTCAGATGTGGTGCAGTATCATCTGGTGGTAAAAGGTTGAACACTTGGTTGCAACAAGAAATCTTAACACATGCAGTACCATGTTGACATAGTCATCTTTCCCACAGCAAAAGTTAACCGTGTTGTGCTTCATTCGACGTCGAAGTGTAAATGTGGAGTTTCGATGAAATGATTAAAACCCAGCGGAATGGAACAGTACGCACACTTAACAAGGGCAACATGTAGACATACTCCATTATTTACAATATTCCCGCATTGCAATAGTCCAAACTGAAATGCCACGGTGATCACATTATCACATACTCAGATGGCGCTGGCGACCAACACGCATTTTTGCAGATGAATGGCATTGATAGCTATTTACATAGGTACAACTGTATACTTAAAACCCACTTTCAGTCGGTTTTCGCCATTCGAATTGGGGTACTTCCCTCGTTAGTAGTATTCTTGATTTTCACCGAGGAGATCTGTGTTCGATTGTCGGCTCTTTTGAGAAATGGTTTGAAGGCTGGTATGGCGTAGACTCAACCTCGAGAGGAAAAGCTGAGAAGTGGGTTATAATCCCACCTCAGTCATCCTAGCAGTGATTTTTCGCGACTTACCTCTCCTACACTATGTAAATGCTGGGATGGTACCTAAATTAAGACTACGGCTGCCTCCTACGAAATCCTAACCCTAATTCTAAGTTCACACACTGGTACAGCCATCACAATTACACAGGTTATCCGACAGATTCTACATACATCAATGTACAGAGGGATATATGTAGCAAAGCCCGCAAATGAATCAACAACAACAATGACAACAAATTATGTAATGTTCATGTGATGTGACCCACTGGGTTATATGAAGCAAATGGTGTACATGAGATATGAAATCTCCCTGCTGTGAGAGCATTAACATTTCAAATTAACCGTAACAGTAGGGTGTAACTTAGTGTCGCCGCATTGCTTGAGGTTCAGCAAGCGTGTCCACACTTGATGCTAGTAATTAATGAGAAGTGATGCTTCCAGGAAATGTTAAGTTAGATGTCACGCACAAGTGCGGTGTTGTCCTGATTGAGGACACAGGGAAACCTGGAGAGGATCATATCAGAAAGAGTTCAGATTGCGAACGCTTGTAACTATAGAACAAAGAAAAAGTTTGCGCATGCATCGTCACGGCAGACTCAGTGCAAAAGGCGATAGGAGGCCTATTTTTATCCTATTTTCGTTCGATAAAATATAGGCTTATGAGATCACCTTTTGTCCGTGTGTGTGTATGTGTGTGTGTGTCCCATAATGACTTCTAAACCGTTATAGCGATTTCAATGAAACTCGGTAAGGTCATAGTACTATTTCGGCCGACCCCGACTGTGCCCTTCAAATTTGATTACGTCTCACCAATCCAATATGGTGGCTGTGCGAAATATTTCATTGGCATTCTGTAAGGTGCGTTCAAAAAGTAATGAGCCGGAGGCATAATTACAGAAACCAGTACCTGTATGTTAGAAGTATTGGCCCTGGCTGTTGAGGCACTTGTCCCACTGTGACACGAGGCGGTGAATGGCTGTCTCATAAAATTCCCTGGGCTGCGATGTGAACCAGTTCCGCACGTACAGCAGGACGTCGGCGTCCGAGGTGAATCGTTGGCCCCGCAGAGCTCTTTTCAGGGGACCAAACATGGCGTAATTATAGGGAGAGAGGTCTGGACTGTATGGAGGGTGGCCGAGAACCTCCCATTTGAATTTCTGCAGGTGTGCCGAGACTGTGTTGGCCGTATGAGGTCGTGCATTGTCGTGGAGCGACCACGGTGGCTATGGCGTTCACTGTCACTCGGCGGTCCTGGGTAATGAGTGCATCAACCAGCTGGACGTTGTAATCGGTAATGCAGGGGGTTGCCCCAGACCGGGCATCATCGGCTAACGACCCCGTCCTTCCCTGAAGAGCTTGTGCCATGCCTTGACCCTTGAAAGGGACATGCAGTGTTCGCCGTACACTTGTGACATTCGGCGATGAATGTCCGTTTTCCCTACTCCTTTCGCTTTCAGAAACCGAACAACACCTCTTTGCTCTTCGGTTGACGCCTCCATGTCACTGTTTGCAATGCGACTGGCAGCGTTGGACGATTGATGCATGCTGCTGCTCGCTTAGTATCGTCACGTGACGTGCTCGCGTGCCCTCTAGCGACGGGCTGTAACCTTCCACGCTCTGGTCGGAACCACAACTCGTCACACACGCCACGATTAGCCGATGTAGTCACCGGTTTGCGCATTCCAGCCTCCGGCTCATTACTTTTTGAACGCACCTTATCTATCTCCAAAAGTATTACAGATATCACCCTGAAATTTTGTACGGTGATAAAGGGAACTACTACAAAATCACTTATGAGACTTTCAAAAACCTGTTAAGTACAAAACGTACATGGCGGCCAAGCGAAGTAGAAACCATTAAATAGATCCACGACCGATTTGCTTCCAAAATCCCTTCTCTGACCCGTCCTGAAAATAAAATAAATGGCCATTGGCTGCATCAACTTAATCAAATTTTATTAGGCCATAATTATTGCCGGTCCCGTTGTGTTGATGTAGCGCTTCTGCTTCTCACCCGGAGGCCTCGGGTTCGATTCCCGACTCCGTCAGGGATTTTAGAAACGGGCGTGAGGGCCGGAATGGGGTGCACTCATCCTCGTTGATGTCTGAGAGTGAGGCAGCGCCTCGGTCCGGGAAACCAAGATTAATGGCTGAGGGAACCCAACGCACTGACCATGTGTCACCCTGCATCCTGTAGGCCAAATTACTCGGTAGCAGTCACTTGATAGGCCAAGGCTCTTCGTGAGCTCTGATGTCTGGAGGGGTTAATAATTATTAATGGATTTTGTTCTAAAATAGCAGACAGCATCGTTATATAAAAGTCCTGAAGTTAGACCTTTCTATTCGTATACATTTCTACTTTATATGCAAATTTTCAAACTTTATACTTGCCGTAAACAATTATTATGACTTCTTGGTTTTGAAATATTGATATCTAATTTGTAGCTTCTTTCCTCTAGTTATTACCTAATTATATAATTTTAGTTACAAAAGTACTGCCAATACACTGAAACTAACAACTTACATTATAGAAGCTTTCATTTAGATCTTGTAGAAAAAAGTTCAACCTCATTGCTCTAAAATTGAAGGGCAAGGAGAGTATTTTGTAGGAAAGGAAACTCAGAAACATGCAGTTATATGCAGGCATGTGTAAGGAGGGTCGCATTGCATTGCCTACTTCATATATTTGTAAGCCATAGAATAGAAACTCAGAGTGGTGAGGCCGTGGTTAACGAATAGCCTATACCTGAAATGTAGGAAATTAGGGTTTGAATCCTGACTATTGTCTCTTTATCAAGTATTATTTAACAGAAATAATCAGTGCAGAGGGAGTTATTCTTTTAAATCTGGGTATTGAAATTCATCGCTGGTTATTTATGAATGATGGAATGTGGAGGAAATAATCACTAAATTATCCGCTGGTGTCCTATTTCTGATGAAAAAGTAAACTTTTGAAATTTTTGTCATATTTGACGATAACTCAATTGCAATGTCCCTTTAACAAACGAATGTAGTTCGAGAATCGACCCAGGAATCTCTCCAATATCTTGTGCATTCTTTTTATTAATTATTGCTGTCTTTATTCTACTTTACTTTTTACGTTTTCCTTTCTTTATTTACATTAGCATACTTTAGGTCTTTCCTTCATGAGGACGTCACAAATACCTATTCCCCGAGCAGAGGAATTAACATTGATACATTGAAATTCCCATGGCCCGGCCGAGAATCCAACTAAGAACCCTTCGGATCAAAATCTACCATGCTATCCAACGAACCACGGGGCCAGTCCACGCTCACAATGTGACGTCCAGCATAGAGTTGTTGTTGTTGTTTCATTTAGAGACATCGTGGTCATTCCAGTACTTTTGGTTTGTGTAGCCTATATACCCAGTGAATCAGCCGCCCCTAATATTATTGCTTTATGCAGCCCTAATAACGCGTGTTGTCAGGAACGTCGACATTTCTCTGCTTTCATCCCGTATGGTGTTAATGCACTGCAAGTAAATCCCGCAAACGATACTGAACCCTATTATTTTCCCCTCGTATTAGCCTGTAGTCACATCGAGGAAAATATAATAGTCTTCAGTATCGTTTGCAGGATATGCTTGCGGTGTATTATAACTAGGGCTCGGATCGATATGCTCGATGAAATCTCCAGATATGATCGAACACCATGTGTTTTATGCTCGATAGATATGCTCGAAAAACCCATTATATGCTCTAAAAACCCATTATAAACCAATTATATGCTCGATAGATATGCTCGAAACCCCCATTATATCCGGTTAAATATGCAGAATATGCTCGAAAAACACCGTTAAAAACTATAGAAAGGAAAGTGAAACGAAAAAACCAATAACATATCTTTAAATACGAGCTTTAATTTCTAATTGTATGTATGATACACTGCAATAAACTTGCATTCAAGTTCTAAAAGTATATATAAGAGGAGTGCTCTTATAAAAGATACAGTTTAAAAGTTCATTTAAAAAATGTTCAGAATTAGTAGATCTGAATTGGTATGTACAACAAGAAATTTTCAATATTTTCAGTTTTGAATGATTTTCTTATATCAGTCAATAAAAGTTTCAATGACGAGAACGACCTCACAAAAGGTTAAAAGCCTGCGCTTCTATTATTCGCACCAGATAGGCTCTTCAATAATTATTTCTGTTTTCGAACCTTAAGGATCGTCAGGGCCCGAATTCGGGGGAGAATCAGAAAAACAAACTATTTAGACGGAAACCACAAGAATATGCATTTATATGCTTCTATTCTGAAAACCGCGGTTTTATGCATTTATATGCTCGATAAATTTCAATTCTGTTGGTCCCAGAGAGGTGAAAATACCACCGAAAGGCTTCTTTCAATGTGTACTATTCAGGAAAAAAAATATGAAAATATGCTCGAATCCGAGCCCTAATTATAACCATAGCAGAGAAATATCGGCCTTCCTGATAACAACGCTAGTTGGGCTGCATAAAACAATATTATTAGGGGCAGCTGATTCACCTGGTAGGCTATGTGTAATATGTATGACTGTATGTATGTATGTATGTATGTATGTATGTAGAATTTGTCTGATAACTTGTGTTATTACGGTGTCTGTAGTAGTGTATACATTTGATGGGGAAGGAGGTGACTGTGGTCTTAAGTTAGGTACCATTCCGGTATTTGCCTGGAGTAGAAGTGGTCAACTACCAAACACCACTTCTAGGATGCCTGAGGTAGGAATTTGACCCACCTCTTCTCAGTTCTGCCTTACGAGGCTGAGTGAATACCGTTCCAACCATCAGACCAGAAGTAAATTCCTTGGCAAAGTCGGGTATCGAACCCATGACCTTTGTGAACAGAGTCTCAGTACCTACCCAGAGATCACAGAAGGCGGTGTGTAGCAGAGAAAATAATGATGCAGAGTTACAACCTGAACGAATAGTTTAGGTTGAGAATCAGAATCACGCAAGTAGTGTCAAATGAAATCCAGCCAGGGCGTTTCATTCGAATGATGAAGGAGTCCCACGCGTGCAGTCGATTGTTCGCTGAATATAGTTAAGTAGGAAATCTCTGTCATGCACTACGTTGTGATTACAGTCACGGATTCGTAGTCTAAAATATATAGCCGAACTCAAAATCGGATTTAAATACCTTGAGATTAGAAGTATTACCCATTCAGCATTTGATTGCCGCTGAGCTTGGCTGCGCCAGAGTTTGTTGTTTATTGTAGCATGATCACCGACGGGCAAAGCGGAGGACACAGCGATGGCAGAGTGCAGTCTGAACATAAGTCAAGCAGCATTGCGTCAGATAAGCGTCACAGGAGCTCATGTTACCACGGACAGTTAAACGATGACTGAGACTACTGAAGCAGAGTCATATCCTACTCGCGCAACCTTACCTGTGAACGAAGCAGGCTGACGTGTGACAGAAGTAATCAAAGAATAGTTCCCATCTCGACCGCTGGCAATCAATTCGAGAAAGGGTAATAATTGTAATTAAATTTTGAGTGGCCGATAACCTAGATGTTAGGCCCCTTAAAACAAGAATTATCATCATCATCATCATGAATTTAATTTTGGACCAGATTGTGGTGTATTGATTAGCGTTCTTGGCTGTCACCGCCATGGTCCCGGTTTGGTTCCCGGTTCTGCCAAGAAATTTAATTCTTATCTGGGGGCCGAACGGGGCACATTTAGCCTTATGAGGCAAAACTGAGTAGAGCTCGGTTCGGTTCGCACCTCAACCGTCCTACAGAGTGATTTTCCAAGGTTTCCCATTTCTACTGCAGGCAAAAACATAAGGCTACGGCCACCTACCTCCCGATCTTTGGCTCAATTAAAGACACACACACTACTGCAGACACCCAAATAACCCAGGTTATCCGACAATTTCTACACCCCGCCATATTCATGAGGCTGAAATGATTACGAAGCCCCAAACTCAAACAACAACAACAACAACAACAACAACAACAACAAAACGGAAACGCCTGAGAACTGGCACTTTTTCATACAATTACACGCACACATTTTATGATACATGAAACTTCTTTATGAGCAGTCAATATTCGGTGCTCTTGAATCTGATATGTCTTGGTGGAGTTAAATTCAAGTGAAGTATAGTGTTGCATAAGAAATGCATGTCGCATGGTAATAAAATGGGAGTGACGATGCACTCAGTATGAGCTTGCTGAGTTGACCTTGTTTATGTTTTTACCCGAGGGAACAGCCGCATGTGGCGTTGACGTAACACGATACTTCTGGTTTCACCACTCCTTGGACAAGTTCCTGCAATCTGTGGGTGGCATGATATTCAAAGAGGGCTATTAGAGGCTTTGGTGTCGAACCGTGTCTACCGATTGGGGTAGCTACACGCGTTATGTTCCAAGGCCATCTCCACCTTCAACTGCCCTTGAAATGGTTTCATTCTGTTCATCTTTCAATAACTCACCCCGCGGCGTAGTTCTACGTGTCAAATCGCGCATCTCGATTGCAATGGGAAGCTGCAGCAATCCGGAAATCGAAGGCTCGAATACCGGTATTCGTCAAATAACAACACCATAGGCGTGCGCACAGGCCCTAAAGCGAAGTTAAGTTAGGCAACTAAACTCGATACGCAGTAGGCCTAACGGAATCCCCCTAAGAACTTTTTTTATCGTATGGCTTTTAGTGCCGGGAGTGTCCGAGGACAAGTTCGGCTCGCCAGAGTTTTGTAGCTGCTTCTATACGGACACCCATTGGGTGAGATACAAGTACTGTCGCGTGTGGAGTGTTGTCTGGGGAGGAAAGTGTTAATGTTAGGACGAGGAATTGGAAGGTAGCGGCTGTGGCCTCTAGTTAGGGACCAACCCCGGCATTTGCCTGGAAGGAAGATGGGAAACCACAGAAAACCATCTTCAAGATTGCCGGCGAGGGGATTCGAACCTCCTCGCCTCCCGGATGTGAGCGACTGCCTGCAGCCACGTAACGACCATGGCTAACTCACCCAGTCCCCTAAGAACTAATTAGCTTGTACTGTAAGGAGGCTTTAAACGCAGATTTTTATGCACGTATGTAACATCACTTAGCCTCCGTGGCTTAGGCGTCAGCACGCTGGCCTCTCACCGCTTGGACAATGGTTCAAATCCCGGTCACCCCATGTGAGATTTGTGCTGAACAAAGCAGAGGCAGACAGGTTTTTCTCCGGGTACTCCGGTTTTCCCTGTCTCAAATTTCATTCTAGAAACACTCTACACTCATCTGTCATTCATTTAATCATTAACCCAGGGGAGTGCGACAGGCTTCGGCATATCCCCATCGGTGGATGGGGGCTTCATTAATTCCATTCCCTGACCCGGTCGGTCGACTGGAAGCAGGCTGTGGATTTTAATTTTAATTTTCATGAAACATCACTTATGGGCCCCCCTAGAGCTAATATCACTCAAGGGCCCCAACGGCATCTTACATAAAGGGCCCTCCATACAAGTAAAGAGAAGGGCCTCTGAAATCTTGCAATTGCCTCTTACATATTATAGGGGCTCAAAATGAAGTTCCAAGGTATCCAAAAGCTATAGAAGTCCCCAGACATCTTCGGAAGGTTCACAATAGATAGCTCGTAGGCTACTTGTTGTTGTTAATGTTAATTCATTTAGGGGCTTTGTGCTATCGTGGTTATGTAGCCTCGTGTACTTGGTTTTGAGTAACATTTGTCTGATAACCTGTGTCATTGTGATTTGTGTACCAGTGTGTGTAGTTGTATTTGAGGTAAAATTTGGGTAGGAAGTGGCCTGGGCCTTAAGTTAGGTACTGTACCCGTAAATCCGGAAAGTAGCCTGTTGGAATATCCATTGCCCCAGCTGGATCGCCTATTCTAACAGCACCGGCCAATTACTACATTCGAAATCGCTCCCAACATGGCCATTAGGGATTTACATACAGCAGTTACAAGAATATTGTGGATAAACAACAAACTACACGGGGCACACCTACCTTTACTTACGTTCTCGGGGACTGGGAATTCAGCTTCGCCTACAATACATCCACAATACTCTACTCCTTATATTTAAAATGAATCACACGCCAACTACGACAGATAACGAACTGAATAAATTTATTAACAATGGTAAACTAACCTAAATAAACAAAATAATAATAAACTAATCTAATAACAAAAGAAAAATAAAACCACACAATCATACATACTTCCTTTCTACTACACATCTTACTACAATGCCGTGCAAAAATATCAACATAAAAGCCTTAGCTGGATTAGGCCTACACTACGTAAAAAGAAAAACGTTTAAGGAAGGCTCTTACATTCATGGCATTCCTGACAACTGGTTACATTCACTGGCACGCCTCTGAAAAACGCATGTGCACTAGCCTGGCTTTATCAATGAAACGCCAGCACCACGCTGCATTCTGAACTTTTTACATTTTATAGAAGGCTGTGAATCTTCACCTGTTCATATTATGTCACACCGCTATCCAATCCTAACGGTGAATCATTCTGGCTAGCCTACATTGAGACTGCTTTGTGATACACGTAAAATTAACATTCAGATCTTACAAAAATGCTCATAACTTCTATGTTTCTTTAACAATCGTTCTGAAAATTGTATACACTCTTTCATTCGCACCCCGAAATTGTTCTAGACCAATCGGGTTCAACAATTACTCTTAACAGTGGACAAGCATTCATTCAAACATCTGCTCACACAACACACGCTATTCTAAAACATTCGATTAATAAATCCTACCCAAATTATTTAACTAATTAAATCATTTCCGAACAATATTTACTAGTAATTTGTTCATAATAATTTACATTGTTTAGTGTTGCTAACACGTTACTTTCGAGATTCTGGCTTCTCGGTTACAATACAACTCTCAATTAATTATATACACTGTTTTTCTACTAAATCATTTTCTATCACTCCGTAGTTTTCATATACTGCTCACACATCGTCTTATATAGGTTTCCTTACATTGTTGGTCTAATACAGTCGACTGACTAAGGTTAACTGTACGTAATTACATAACTTCGGGTTTAATAAAATATAATAATTGTATCATTGACATGAGTAGACAATCGTTCTCTAGTTGTATTTCCGCTAAAACCCTTCTGTCAACACAGCTAAGGCGTTATTTCACATGGACTGGACTACTTGTATACAATGACTCTTATCATGATCCACGCTTTCTTATCAAAGAACAATAATTTAATTGACTTCCCTTAAAATGTGGAACTTCCTTCGCATGATCGCTTCATAGCTTTACAAATCCTCATATAACAATATGTATGGCATAAACAATTGTCATCCACTATGTTAAACAATAACCAAAAAAGATTAATTGTTATTAACATTTCTTCTGTAGGAACTTCTCTCAAATAATGGCATGACCCTCAGTATCGTTTCACATGACTACTGATCTACAATTATACATACTTAAGTTCTTCAAACGAAACTTCCAATCGTAATGAATGATATTAGACTGTCGTGATTGACCTCCTAAAGTTTACTCCACAAAAAGATAATTAACCGTTAACTCGTCTGTCGCAAATACATGTAATAAAAATAATACTCTTGTCTCACTTCACTGATCAAGCTTTAAATTGTTTATCGTTGTAATATCAGGTCGACATAATGACGTGATGTTACACAAATAGTGTAAAATAACACATGTTATTTATAGTGTCAAATAGAATTCAATCTTGACCGGGATAAACTATCTTTGAATTCCTAGCCAAAGATTTGAATAATCTTCTATCAAAAGGTATTTCCTCCAACATATTAAATGAACAAAGCTCTCAGCTTTACAAATAATAAAGAAGGTTTGTCAACGTCGTAATGTTTTTCCACTCTACACAAAAAATGTTTATAGGGATTAAGACTTCGGTCTTATCAAACGACTAGTATTTCCTAGATCGTCAACAGTTTATGTACAATAATGATATAACAATATCATTCGATATTTCTTCTGTTCTTGAAGTTCGATGTTGTTACATTAATGTGCTTAAAATAAATTTAAAAAGAATTTAATTTGAAGCTATGACACAATGTCAGAATACTTGGATTAAATTAACTTATTAAAATTCGAGAGTCGAAACGACTAGTCTTCTGAGGCCATATGATTCCTCAAACAAAATTTTAATGTTTGTTCCACAACTGATCCGTAGAATAAAATTGAAAAATAGATGAAAGGCAATCATCTCCTAAACAATCTTGAAGCATAAAAATCCTAGCACACATCTGAAGTGTAAAATAGATGAGAACACTGTAATACATGAAATGTGAAAATATGGAGTAAGATCGTTGGCTCAGGATGTCACTAATCAAGCTCTATACTAAAATAAGAGACAGAGCTACCTTATTTGGACGAAAACTTGAAGATCTATGTAAGTATTCACACAATACTTTAGATGTTTCAAGATACTGAGATGGATCTGCATTCGAACCTCGGATCTGCGACCTCAGAGATAGGAAACACATTCCCTCTCCGGAATTCACCAACATTCGCCTGGGCTCGAACGACATCTTTCTGGCAAATTCTTCTGTGGTTGCTGGGCTACCCCTATCATCTTGACAAATCTCTTCTGTAGAATCTTCATTCTCCGTCGCAAATATGTATCAGCCTCATCATTGGAATATAATTTATAGAAATATTCATATAAATGGTGAATGAAATATTTCTATTGCTAATGGATGTTACATTAAAGTTCGTAGACTGACGAAAATGTACAAGATGGACCGTACACTACGTTTGTATTCAAGAATACGTCGTCTAACGAAGTTCCATCGTTGTATCTTAACTTCTGTTATCTAATATGTCTCTGGCGCATGACTATTTAGTTCATCATATCAACAGTGTTAATTATGTTGAATGAAACCACTTGAAGAATAATGATAGTCATTATGATAATGTTTATGTGCTGCGCCAATGTTAAAAGTTCTTCGCTACTGTTCACTTGAACTGCGTTCGCCAACTTCACGTTGCAATCTAAAATGATATTCAGCTTTATTTCCAACACATTTGAAAATCTGCCTTAACAGGCTTATATTGTCGAAATGGTAAATTTTAGAACGTTCGACTTTCAACAGAATATAGTATGCGACCTGTTCTTTATATATATTCACTTAGTTAAACTCAAATCTCAATTATATCAGATATATACTAATTTCAATGGTCCTCACAACTTCACATAAAATGGAAGTGCGGTAATCTCCTACGATCTACCTAGCTTTCCTCGCGTCTCCACAAGTCGACAGTCGTCGCACTTGGACAAAGCTTTGGGATCACCGTTAACCCAGTAAAAACACTTCCTCACTCTTCAAAGACTGCTGGAATAAGAACTTCGATCCTTGGATCTCCCCCTCCAAGTCGAAATTTTGGCGGCCATATCAATCTCCCACCATAATTTTAGCGCGTAGATCACTAATGCTTATTACTGCGTAGATTAACCGATCTGCGGTTTTTAGAGTATCAGACATAATTTCTTTTAATATTCTCTGCATTACCTAATAAGAAAATCTTCTTCTAAGGGCCTAAATGCATAATTTCACCAAATTATGTAGTTGACGTTGATCCCGTCTTCATTAAGACCTCTTCTCATTGGCTCTGGGCTGGGATCCAATAGCATAATTTATAACAATATTTATAATATTAATTTCCAAACTCACTGTTGCTATGCCAATTTTAGCCTTCTAGAAGCGTCTATTGTGTAATATATCACGTGATCGGGCTCTCTCACGGCCTCGAGCTTGTAACACTACCCTCCTGTGTCACACTTCCAGAATTTATATTTGCTGGTAAAATTTTATCATGGGGACGGAAAATACTCTCATTTTGTCCCAGAATAATTCAATTTTCGGGGGCAGTACCATCCCGACTTTTGCCTTGAGTAGAAGTGGGAAACTACGGAAGACCACTTCCAAGACGGATGAACAAGGAATCGAACCCACCTCTTCCAAGTTTTGTTCCACGAGGCTGAATATACCCCGTTCCAGCCCTCAGACCAGAATTAAATTTCTTGGCAGAGCCGGGAATCGAACCCGGGCCTCCACGGTGACAGCCAAGAATGCTAGCCACTACGCAACGAGGTGGATACTTGTACTTGTAAGACGACCCTTGAATACTGAAATGGGCTTCTATGCAGTTTGCGGGGAACTATGGATGGTAAAAAGGGTGTTGCATTCTTTCATGGCTCTAACACAGTTTACGATACCGACGACATGACGTTTCTCAGTGGTGGCTCCTGCAGCTAAGAGTGTCCCTCGTCCCCTAATAGTCTTAACTTTGGATCTTTTTTCATAGGGGAGCGGAGCGCTGCTTAATGGCTCCACTTGACAAATTGACCCTACCTGATCCGAAGAACCTGCGCACGTCTACGAACATCACAACAAATATACTTGTGATAAGCACGCTTGGTGACCTTCTATTTTGAAGTTTTGAGTGATATTACAGTACACTCTTACCAACAGCTGCTAAATCGCAGCGTTAGGTCATGGAACCAAGCTCTCTCCTGACTCGGTAGACGCGTGGGTTCGAGCCCCACCGTTGGCCGTCCTTGAAATGGTTTTCCGTGGTTTCCATTTTCAACACCAGGCCAGTGCTGGGACGCTACCTTCTGACAGGCCACGGCCGCTTCTTTCTACATCCTTGCCCAGTTTCATTCATCTTCAGTCATTCCGTCGCTCATCCCGAAGCGCAGGTCGCCCACTGGCGTCGAATAGAAAAACCTGAACTCAGCCGACACGCCTGAGGATTTGAATGAGTTTTTGAATGGTATGGACTCCGTCTTGAGGAAAGAATTCATGATGAAAATTAATAAATGTAAAACAAAAATATTGGAATGCAGTCGAAATAAATCAGAAACCTCTATGGACATCAAATTGGCAGGTGAAAAGCTGAAGGAAGTAGGAGACTTCTGTTACTTAGGAAGCAATATAACCAGTGATGGACGAAGCAATTAGGATATAAAAAGTAGGTTGGCTCAGGCAAGGAAAGCATTTCTACAAAATAGGAATCTGTTGACATCGAATGTAGATTTAGGTATTAAAATGTCATTTTTGAAAGCCTTTGTCTGGAGCGTGGACTCTATGGAAGTGAAACTTGATCTATTGGTACAGCAGAAAAGAAGAGAATTGAAGTGTTTGAAGTGTGGTGTTACAGGAGGTCATACGACAAAAGAAAATAGACTATCCATGATATTTTCCCCAAAAGCAAGATTTCATATTTTGTTAATCTGAAGTAGACTATCTGGTGTAGCGATGCCTGTACGCCGCTATAGGGTGTAGGCCTATGCACTCATCATCCACCCTAAGTAACTTATAAGTGAACTTACGTCGGAGACTGTTCACGGAGCAAATATAAAACTACGACGAACAACAGACAATTTTCAACTGATGGCTGTGATATTACCACTCATGAGGGCTTTGTTTTACCTCAGTAAAAAAGTCTCTTCATATTACTCTCAATAACGCGGACAGCTTAAAATATTACAAACCAAACCAAATCCCGAGGCACTATAGCCCATTAAGGTATGTGTTCACGTTAAAAATAGCATTGTTATGAAATTTTTCTTTTTTTTTCTTTTTATGGAATCCTGGTCTATCTACTTTAAGAATATATGCTATTTATATACATTAATCAAAAGCAAATGACCTTCAGAGAGGTTTAAAACCATATGTGCATTGTCTCTGAACTGAGAATGGGCGTGGTATGTTGGCAGGTAACATTTTAATTCAATTTCTTGTCGACAGTCAGTTTGAATTTAGCGCCCATAGTATGTTAGTTGCCCGAATTGAACGTAGTTCAAGTTTTTATCACCAGATGATGTCCATGTAGCATTCCCTCCAAAAGGAACTGAGAAAACTGGTCCAAGAAAAGAAATTAGGCGGGAAGGGAAAGTTGACTGGGAAACTCATAGGTAAAATGCAGAACTATGTCGGGATAGCTCTACGTTCAAATTCCAGCAGTATTGATGCCATGAGAAATGCTATTTGGGCTACTCTCTACCACTTGACTGAGACTCGAGATCGTCCCACGCATCGTGGGTGTCCTGTTGGTAGTGACAGCTGGTGTGCATACCAGCATGCAAAGGCTAAAAACATACTGGAAGGATATAAGCATAAACCACGCATTTCTCTAGATATTCTTCATGCTGTAAAACCATTATATGAGAGACTGTGCGACCCATCTATGTTGTTCAAGTGTCTATATGGCCTAACACAGAACAGCAATGAGTGTTTCAATGAAATGGTGTGGCGGTGATGTCCTAAAGTAACGTTTGTGGGGCTGGACACCCTCAGTTTGGGAGTGATGCAGCTGTGTGCCATTTCTACTGTGCAATTACTGCAGACATAGAGATTTTGACTAGAATTGACATTCATCCTGGATATTACACCATGAGATGTGCATTGAAGACAGATCAGGATCGGATAGCGAAGAGCTCTTACCATTCTACCCCCCAACAGAAACAGGGAAGAAGGTATCTTAGAGGGAGGAGGAAATTAAAAGAAGATAAGAACACTAACAAGGAAGGAGTGACTTATCGAGCTGGACTGTTTTAAATAGTCAAGTAGGTGTGTTGAATGTGTGTATTCAAAACATATCATTGTGTAACTTCTTCCTTGATTTTCTCAAAACTATTTTTTTATGCAGATTTCCAAATTCAAAACAAGATATCTCATTCAGTTTTTGACCTAAGATAATGCATAATATGTCAAATTAAAGTAAAGAAGCTGGCAAATGTTGTACACTAGTATCTTTGGGATAATTTGAAAATCTGAAATGTGGCATACAATTGAAAAAAATATATATATAAGTAAAAAATAGAAATAACATGAAATTCATTACCAGTCCACTGAATTAAAGTGTATCATCATGTCTCTAGTATACAAACATTAGGTATAAAGGTAGCATCAATTGGATACGACACGCAAGTAGATTGTATTATTTGTTGAGGAGATACAATGTTTTGAAAATTTTGAAAAATTGTAATTCTTTTTAAATTTTCTGAACTTCAATTTCAAAAAAAAATGTTTTTGTTAACGTGTTTTACTGCTGAATCCACCATATAAATTTCAAAATGAACAAATAAGAATTGTAAAACTTTACTTGCAACGTGAACACATACCTTAAGGGCCTAGGCCTACCAAGCGACCGCTTACAAGCCATTTGGCCTTCAGATTATGGGGTGACGCGTGGTCAGCGCGTCGGGTCCCCCTTGACCATTGATTTTGGTCTCCATGACCAGGGCGCCGGTTCACTGTCAGACAGCTATTTAATTGTCCTCACGAGGCTGAGTGCACCCGGTTCCAGCCCTCACGTCAGTTTCTAAAATCCCTGACGGAGCTGGGAATCGAACCCGGGGCTTCCAAGTGCAAGGCAGATGCGCTACGCCAGCACCATGGGGGCGGCAGCTTAAAATATTGTTGTTGTTAATTAATATTGCGAGCTTTGGATATCATGATCATCAGCCCCGTGTACTTAGATATGTGTTGAATTTGTCTGATAACCTGTGTTTCTCTGGTCACTGTAATAGTGTGTGTGTTGGACAGGGATGAGTAGCTACCCCGAGACTTGAAGTAAGGTACTATCTCAGAATTTGCCCGGAGAGATGGAGTGAGAGAAACCACACTCTCGATAGCCATAATCAACGTTGGGATTTGATATCCGAACTTGCTGCTCTTCCCCTTTGTGGTCGTGATGCGCGATATCACACTCACGGCTATGTCGCGGAGTAGTCTACTTAAATATCACCGAAACGACCGGGGTGGTTGTTACGCCACTTTATTTCGTCCAGTTAAAAAAACAGACTGACCTCATTATGCGTAGTAGATTAAAATCTAACTTGTCCTTTATCACAATTTTCTTGCTACTCAGTAAATCAGACAGTCCACTTCCTGGTGTAGCAGCTAGCATTCTTAGCTGTCACCCCGGGGGACCGAGTTTGATTCCCGGCTCTGCCAAGAAATTTAATTATGGTCTGAGGGCTGGAATGGGGTACACTCAGTATCGTGATACAAAACGGAGAAGGGGTGGGTGCGATTTCTACCTCAGCCATCCTGGAAGTGGTTTTCCGTGGTTTCCCACTTCTACTCCAGGCAAATGGCGGGATACTACCAAACTCAAGGCCACGGCCTCTTCGTACCCAAATCCTACCTCAATTACAAATACACACACTAGTACAGACATCACATGGACACAGGTTATCAGACAAATTCTACACACACCTACGTACACGGGACTACATGACCACGATGTCGCAAAGCCCCTAAAGAATCAACATCAACAATAACAACAAAAACTACAACAACAAGAACGAACAGCAACAAGGAGATTAATGACATTAATTCCGTGATTTGTTTCAGTTATCACCACCATATTTTCAATCGGCCTTGTTATGCACCGTTGTGCAACTTGTGCTGAAAGTAATAAAGGTGAGTTTATTACAAGCTGCAAACTCTGATGTCGATTTGCACAGTTTCAGTAATTGTGGAAATAATCGGTTTGGTATCTGAGTTGTTTGAGTCTTCAGTCTTTTGGCTGGTTTTGGTGCAGCTCTCCTTGCCTCCCTGTCCTGAGCTAATAATTTCATCTCCTCATAGCTACCACACCCTACGTCCGAGGCAATCCGTTTAACATATTCTAACCATGGTCTACCCCTACAGTTCTTGTCCTCGACCCTTCCTTCCATAACTAAGCTTGCTATTCCTGGGTGTCTTAGTATGTGTCCTACCAACCTATCTCTTCTCTTCATTAGCAGTCGCCAGAAACATCTCTCCTCTCCCACTCGTCTTAATACCTCTTCATTTGTAACCATATCTACTCATCTGATCTTCATCATTCTCCTGAAACACCACATTTCAAACGCTTCAATTCTCCTCCTTTCTGCTGCACCAATAGTCCAAGTTTCACTTCCATAGAGTGCCACGCTCCAGACAAAGGTCTCCAAAAATGAATTCCTAACACCTAAATCTATATTCGATGTCAACAGATTCCTTTTCTGTAGAAATACTTTCCTTGCCTGAGCTAACCTACTTTTTATATCATTTTGCTTCGTCCATCACTGGTTATTTTGCTTCCTAAGTAACAGAAGTCTCCTACTTACTTTAGTTTTTCACCTGCCAATTTGATGTCCATAGAGGATTCTGATTTATTTCGGCTACATTCCAATATTTTTGTTTTACATTTCGTACTTTCCATCAAGAATTCTTTCCTCAAGACGGAGTCCATACCATTCAAAAACTCATTCAAATCCTCAGGCGTGTCGGCCAAGATGACGATGTTTTCAGCAAATCTCAGAGTTGAAATTATTTATCCTTGAATCTTCACTCCCACTTTAATTTTTTTCTACAATTTCCTTCATTGCTTGTTCAATATAAAGATTGAAAAGTATGGGTGATAAGTTGCAGCCTTGCCTTTCACCTTTCTGATTACCAGTTTCTCTCTCATGCCCTTCAGCTCGAATGACTGCTGTCTGGTTTCTGTATAGATTGTAGATCACGCTCCTATCGCTGTACTTTATTCCAATCGTTTTCAAAATGTCAAACAATTTAGTCCAATCAACGTTATGAAAAGCCTTTTCTAAGTCTACAAATGCCATGAACGTTCTCTTATCTTTCCTTATTCTACCTTCCAAAATCAGCCTAAGACTTAATACAGCTTCCCTTGTTCCGACATTTCTCCTTTCTTTCCCGTCGACCGCCCTTGGTCACCTCTTGTTCTCTTCCAACCCCGACGGTATTAGGTTATCCGAGGCCTAGGGAGTCTTTCACTTTCCCGCCTTAATTGGCCCTTGTCTCATCTTTCCTGATACCCTCCTTCTGTGAGGGATCATCCTTCTTTTTCTTTTCCTTTTACCTCCTGCCTTGTGCTCAAGGACCTTAAGGAGGTAGGGTGTATGTAGCCCCACCACTTCTGGTGCACCCTAGATAATGCTACACCCTCAGGGGCTCACGGCTGGTGAGTTCGGGAGTTGGCGACCCCGAGGGATTCCTGAGCTGGGTCCGTTTTCCCCTTTTGCCCCTTACCTTTGGGGCGGACCCTCTCTCTCCCCCCTCTCCTCTCCTCTCCTCTTTTCCTTATATTTCCTTTTCTCTTTAAGATTCCCGCACTGTTTTTGTTACTTGGTTCACCGTGTATTGTACCCAATCGTCATCATATGGAACATGTGTTCGTATCCCAGCTAACTCACGGTCTTTCGAGGTATGGGACATTCATGCCCACCATACGATCATATGCTCAGGATTTGAGTCTGTCAGGTGACTACTCTACTTGAAAGAAAAAACATATTCCTAAATATAACATTTAATGATAGAAAATCATGGCTATACAACATAACACACAAACAAAAGATAATTTACATTTACTTCCCACAACAAAAATCAAAGTTATCTGTGAGTCTCTTCTTAAAATTAGTGCTTCACCGCACTCAAGTCTATTCCAAACATCCTATTATTGATACTCTCTGACATTTGCGAGTGTCCATAGTGTTCTTCACGTGGCACAATTTAACACAAACTGGAATATCACAACACAATACACACAAATTATCTTTAAATGACATTAAATCTGCAATTATTAAACATTTATCCGTTTTACACGGGGCATTTACTTTCAGTAACATTAATTCATTATCTTATGCCTTAATTAATAAGTGTTGTGTCCTGCAAATCGTATTCCTTTTCCCATCAATCTGAAACGCTGAAGTAGTACACTTTCCCTTCCAAAAAACACATGGATAGAGATGTTTTATAGCTTCACCATACAACGATTTTCTGGGTCTGGTCAAAACATTATCGTAACAAACGTGTCATGTCATTGAAATTACGCTACCCGTATGAATAAATTAGTGTAAACTGGGCAAATACACTTTACAAAGATGCCTATATTTATTTGGTGCAGTATTCCTCCTCAGAGAATAACTGGGCCAAATATTATCCGATCACAGCGATCCAACATGGTATGTGTGTGGAAATAAAGCATTTAATTCAATTGGCATCATCACAACAATCATATCTTAATTACTTTTCGAAATATCGAGATTCTTCAGTGTCCCACTACGCTTTTAAAATAAAAGGATCAGGTCAACAGACTTCCTTTCCAAGCGGACAATAAATTAGTTTCGGCTGCCTGAGAAAGATGGCCGCCGGTCTAATGGCCTTCCTGCCACCCCATCTGGCTCCTTGCAAGGTCAAGTTTATTTACTGGTGCAGTTACACTGGAGGTACCCTGAGTGGGTTGTGTCCCTAGTAATTGAGTCATTCTAATTATTTAACACCTACATTTAGAGTATAATGGGCTCAACTCGGCTCCTAATTAATATTCATGGCAGGGGATGGATCACGGATAGCTTTGCCGTTCTGTGGCGACATTAGCGGCTCTGGCGCGCATCTCAAGTGAGTATCAAAGTTCTCTCACTGGTGCAGCTGCCTATAACAAGAGGAAATCGGTGTTTCCTATACGACGAACCATTAGTCTTACCTCTAAGGGCAGATCAATTAATATATGAGCTCACACAGGGTCTCTAATAGTTATCCCTAGTGGCAACAATTCTGCAAACGGTGGATACAGACAGCCTCTGTCCCACTTCGCTGCTAATAATACAAGTATGCTCCAAGGCGATACTATCTCGTAGATATCGAAGATTAGCCGACTAGATTCGCCTAACGCGCAAGCTATGTTTGGATGATCCCCGCAACTTATTGACGTAAATCTCTTGATTCTACGTTACTTGCTCGCTGTACGCGGCTCAAAAAATACTTATTATAGATGACTCAATTAATAAAGCACTCACGTCCTCTCTGCAATTACTCTTAAGCCAAAGCTTTATGTAGCTCCCAAAACAGGTATCAATTTACTGGCTTACATTAACTACCTTAATGGTTCTCAAATACAACACTGTAGAATTTACCATAATAAACATTCATTCAACAATTCAATGATACTGAAAAAGTCTCACTATCTCGATATTTTACGTTTCTTTCTTACTGTTTACAATAACACAATACTCTTACGTTAGACATGACACACTTTGCACGTACTCTAGGCCTGACATGCCGATTATTTATTCATTACTGTTACCGACCCCAGATTATTATTATTATTATTATTTAACGTTACCGTTACTTTCATCATTGTCTTACGCCGAAATAGCCGTAAACAAATCATCCTCCAAGCCATGTTTTACCAAAATACGAGGGATGTAAGCTCGTACATAAATGAATGTTAATTCTTAGTCTTAGAGTGATGCTTCGTTGTATGGTGAGCATATCAACATATTAAATTTGTACTCACTTTCATTTTTGCTGGGTTAGTCCAGCACGCCAGCCACGAGCCTACCATGATGCTTAGCTTAAGCCATCATGATATCTATCACACGACACATGGTATACACTTCACACATGATAATCATATTTTCCATCACTGGCTTTTTTCACTTTGACACAATACATATTATTTTACCACATACATAAACACTTTTAAAAATCACTGTAATATAACTTTATATACAATTCCCGCACTATTTCACACATGGATCCTTGATTGGACTCCAACTATCGCCTGACCTCAGAGATGCGATGCAGCTAACTCCTGACAACCGCTGGTCTCCATGAAAGTCTGTCTTGCGTGTGCGTGAGTTCGATTCCCGTCACCTACAGTTTATATCACCTCTACTGCAATTCTGTTCAATCCTCTGTCACGACTATTTGTGACGCTTTCCAGGCTCCCGTAACTGTAGTGATCCTGACAATAATGTGTCATTTTTAACTATGACAACACCTCCTGGTATGTTCACTGTCCATAAACATCCTAAATTATCCCTATGCTGTACTGAATTTATACTCGCGTATGTTATTGGTTAAACGTCTGCTGTAGACTAAATCTTACACGATGCATAATTACTGTTGTGAAGCTGCATGATGCGCTTCCATTGTTCTCCAAATACATTTGAGCGTCGATACTTTATAAATTCGCGCACTTT
Source organism: Meconema thalassinum (assembly GCA_946902985.2). Classification (NCBI taxonomy): domain Eukaryota; kingdom Metazoa; phylum Arthropoda; class Insecta; order Orthoptera; family Tettigoniidae; genus Meconema; species Meconema thalassinum. The sequence continues at coordinate 1,118,488,152 of OX336389.2, read as the reverse complement.
CTTGCGTGGTCTGGCAGCGTGTTAGTTCACGTGTTGAGTCAAGATGAACTGAAGACGAACTAACCTCCCTGCGAAGCTTCCCCTATATAAGGCTTTCTTGTGAAACATAGTCCACTGGACATTCAGGACCGACTCCCTTCCTGAAATAATACATTTCCAGACAAAGTGAAGTATAATCCTTGTTTGTCTAAGTGTGGAAGTCCCAAAATCACTCGCGTGCAAGCGATCGCTTCGGCCAATTAATTACAATTAATTGCCTTCTCCCATGGCGTCATGACGCTATCCTGGTAATTCCCCCTCTGCTGATCTCCAAAACCTTCCTCCCGAGCGGAAGCAGTGGTGCAGAGGCTCGTGTATAGATGTAGGCTTTAATTTAGGCGTGAGAACACTCCTAAATTATCTTTCCTAGAATATATTCACCTGGGTGTAAGTTTTATTTCATTTCAATGCTCCAATTGGCTGTAATCAATTAATTTCTGTGGGCGACTGCCCCCTCTCTACTCTTATGCCTTGTGAGCCGGTGGATCCCAGAGTCATTAATCTTGAGCTGTTCCTGCGGTCCAGACGAAAATTAGTTCCTTGGCGTCACCTAAAAACGCCCCTTCACTAACTACGATTAGTCAACTGTCAAGCTGGTTTGCTTTCTAGCATTCAGGCTTCTAAAACGTACATGGGCTTTGTATTTTCTTGCAAAGATCCACCTTAAAAGCTATGATATTCCCGTTCTAGCCGTGAAATCCTGCTATTATGATTATATGCAGATATAACTCATTGCCCTTCGGGTTCCCTGTAGCTGTTCTCCCTCAGAGATCAATGATTCGATTCTGGGCAGAATCATGGGCCTGGTCTTCTTTGATAAGACCCGAGTTCGATGCCAGTCTGCCGTGTCGAATTGGGCGCAGTATCTAAATTCCCTTTTAGGGATTTTTACGGCATTTTTAATCTACGTTGCATTTTTTAATTTTTTTCGATCTAAATTACATCTCGCGATTGTTTTCAACCTCAATTACATTTTGTAAAGATTGACAATCTAAATTACTTTTTAGTAAGTCTTTCAATGCAGGTGGCCGGGCCTCTAAGTGAGTATTTTGAATTTCAATTGCATTTTGTAAGTATTTTCAACCAAAACCGCATTTCGCACGAATTTTGAATCTAAATTGCATTTTGTTTGGTGGGGATTTTGCACATATTTTGATTCTCAATTGCATTTTGTGGTTATTTTGAATCTAAATTACATTTTGTCAAGTATTTTCAATTTAAATTGCATTTTGTAAGTATTGTCAATCCACAGGAGTCGTTTGAATCAACCGTACATTTTGTAAGCATTTTCAATTTCAATTGCATTTTGTAAGTATTTTGAACCTCAATTGCATTTTGTAAGTATTTCGACGCTACATTGCATTTTGTACGTATTTTGAATCTAGCCTACGTTTTGTGGGTCTTTTTCAATCTATTATTTTTGCGAATCTTTTCGTTGTAAATTCCCTTTTGTAAGACCATATTGTGAGTTGTTTCCATCTGAGTTTCTCTTTGTACGTATTTTCCGTCTCACATACTTTTCGTTCTGGTTTCCATTTCATTCTCATTTTCGCTATCACCCAGATCATTAGGGGCCGATAACCTAGATGTTAGGCCCCTTAAAACAACAATTATCATCATCATCATCATCATCAACATTTCTCCTGAAACCAAACTGGTCTTCACCCAACTCCGTTTCTATCTGGCTTACCATCCTCTTGTAAATTATTCTTGAAAGGATCTTTGAAGCATGAGTATTCAAGCTGATTGTACGGTAATCTTCACATCTGTCAGCTCCCACTTTCTTCGGTGTAGGGATGATAACATTCTTCTAGAAATCAGAGGGTACCTCACCTGTCTCATAAATCCTACGCACCAAATGAAATAACCTGATCAGACCTTCATACCCTATGCAGCGTAGCAACTCAATCGATATATCATCTATGCCTGGTGATTTGTTCCCGCTTAAGTCTTCCAATGCTCTGTCAAATTCTGATCTCGATATTAAATCTCCTTTTGCATCCTCATCAATTTCCTCCTCTCTTTCCATTTCATGATTCTCAATCTCCTTTTCCCTTATACAAACACTGTATGTAAGCTTTCCATCTCTCAACCTTTTCTTCCCTGTCTGTTAGAGCTTTCAATTTGTGTCCCTAATATTACAGCACTTTGTCTTCTTTTCCCCAAAAGTATTCTTAATCCTTCGATAAGCTGTGTCTACTTTTCCTAATTTCAGACAATTTTCTATACCTGCACATTTCTCTTTCAACCATTCTTCTTTCGCTTCCTTGCTCTTCCTGTAACCTAATTTCTCAGACGTCTGTATTCTGCTTTCCCCTTTTCATATCTTACATTATTGTGTTTCCGCCTGTCATCCATCAATTCTAGTATATCGCGAGTGATACACGGTTTTCTAGTTATTCTTTCTTTCCTACCAATGTTTTCTTCTGCGGATTTTGTTATTTCATTCTTCAAAAGTGCCCATTCGTCTGCAATTGAAGTTTGTTTAGAGTTTTTCATTAGTCCTTCCTTTATACTCTTCTTGAATCTTTCTTTTACATCCTTCCCTTTCAGTCTGTCTATTGCCCACTCTTTTGGCTTTTGACTTTTCTTCAGTTTCTTCAACTTAAATCTGCATTTGATAACAATCAGATTGTGGTCAGAGTTTATGTCAGCACCGGGATATGTTTTACAATCCACAATCTGGTTTCGAAACCTCTGCTTGACCATAATGAAGTCTATTTGGTAACGCCCTGTATCTCCTGGTCTCATCCATGTGTATATTCTTCTATTGCGGTTATTGAATAAGGTGTTAGCTATGACCAACTCATGCTCGGTGCAGAATTCCATCAGCCTGCTTCCTCGATAATTCCTTTCACTTAATCCGAAATCTCCTACTATCTTCCCTTCCCTTCCATTTCCTACCACATCATTCCAATCTACCATTACTATAACATTTTCATCACCCCTGATATACCTCAGAAATTCATCTATTTCTTCGTAGACCTTTTCAACATCTTTATCATCTGATTGACTGGTAAGCATATAGACTCGTACCACTGTGGTGCACATAGGTTTTGTATTATTTTTTGTTACAATAATCCGTTCACTATATTGCTCATAATATTCCACCCGTTGTCCAAGTTTCCTACTCAATATGAGACCAACCCCTGCTTGCCCATTGTTTGATTTAGTGCTAATGACCCTATAGTCTCCTGACCAAAAGTCCTGTTCTTCCTGCCGGCGCATTTCACTTATCCCAATCAAATCCAACCTCAACCTATCCATTTCCCTTTCTAAGTTTTCTAACCTTCCACGTCCCAGCAGACTTCTAGCATTCCACGATCCAATCCGTTGAATATCATATTTCCTTTTGTCACTTCTGTGATGTTAACCCCCTCTCGAGTAGTCCCCACCCGGAGATCTGAATGGGGGACTAGTTTACCTCCGGATTGAAATTTTACAAGGGAGGAGGCCATCATTACATGTAATTATGCATAGAGAGGTGCATATCCTCGGGAAGAGCATTATGGCTGTAGTTTCCCGTTGCTTTCAGCCGTGCAGCAGAACGCAGTGTAGCCATTAGTTGGCTTATACTATCAATATCTTAACCGTCTATAAGACAAGTAAAGAATTGATTTATTCTGAAAGGCTGCTACTCCCTTTCAGAATAAGAAATAGAGCAATTCTACTAACAAAAATACTAACCTTCTACTAACAATTAAATACCAAAATTCTACCAAAGAAAAATACTTAAGTTCCACCAACAACAAAATACTACCAGTAATACAGTCTGTCACCAGGCACACTCACATGCACCCTCACACATCACAGTCTAATAAACAATGAGCTATATCTAATAATCAATGCAACTGCCACCAGACACACACACCACAGTCTAATGGAAGAATAAACTATATCTAATAAACAAACTAACTACATACTTACAACTAAAACCAACCACACACCCACATTCTAGAAGAGGAAATGGAAAACAGAAATAAGAGGGGGAGATGCCCTCAACCCTCAAAGAACGAGAATTAAGGGACCAGAAGAATGGAGAACCAGGAAAGGCGGAAAGGTCTCTGTGGAAAAGGAACAAAATGAATTGGATAGTTTTAGTGATTTTGAGGATGATGTTGATTACGATATGATGAAAACAAGAGGATTACATTTTTTGTCTATAAAACCATTGCGGCTTCCCCCAGTTAAAAAAAAACAACAGTGAATGGACATTGTTATAAAAGGATCTACAACAAGCCTTGTGTTTAAAAACTATAACAGACTATCGTAAATAGAAAGAGTTGTATTCAGTGTGCATCTATTGTCATAATATTCTAATTTTGTGTAAAATAAAACAGCATTATAACGTCATTTACATACCCTTAATGATCTACGATAAATAAGTATTAAATATATTTACAAACTTTACATACATTTTTTGTTTCATCATAATATTTTTAAAGACAATACTAATAACTAAAACATTATTGTTCTGTACACATATTTCCTTTTTTTTTCAGTATATTGTCATCGCTTATATTTTCATTATTATTTGACATTTGTTTTTTATTTAAATGAAACGTACCATACACCTATTGTTTTTAAAACCTTCATAAATTAGGTGTACAGGATGTATAGCATTATTCACATCATCAAAAGCACTCTCCGACATATCATTAAACCGTGTAGGAAGAAATGTCTCAAAATTCTCACATACGCAAAGTACACGATCGCCATATGCTGATTTCAATTTCCGAATCTTGATAACGCGGATTGGAATATGCGTTTAATAACGCTATAATAACTTCAATAACTTTAATTTTAGCATTTAAATCTAAAAGAACGTGCTTTTCCCCTTCTATCACTTACAGACTTAACAGCAGCACAACTTTCTACAATTGGTCATTGTATCACATTAAATAAGAATTTTACAGTACACTACTGTATTGTGTGAGAAGCAAAATATCAAAACCGTTTAAAATGGTCAATAGTCATCTAAAAAGTACCTAAAACTTTTGTCAGAAATAAGTTTTGATGTGACCCACCGTCACGTCAAGGGATGAGCAAAATGTTAAGAAATTATAAGATGGGGCTTCTTGTATGCTAAACATGGGAACGTTTGTAGGCCTGTATACAAATTTAGTGAACTCTAAATATTTGTCTTGCCTGCTGAAATCTATTCTAGCGTGCCAAAAATGATTTTTCTTTGGGTCTCCTGCAAGTAAAAACGGAACATGATGATGATGATTATGATGATGATGATGATGATGATAATTGTTGCTCCAAGGGGCCCAACATCCAGGCTATCGGCGCCCAATGGTTTGGGTGATAGTGAAAGACGAGATGATTGTGAAAACTATAACTAATACCAACTACAAACTTACATACTAGAAGAAGAAATGGTAAAAAAAATGAAGGATAAGGCAAATAAAGGACAGCTACACACACTAATATTATAGTCACCCCAGAAAAACAGGTTAATTGTTGTCTTAAGGGGCGGAAGAAACACAGGTTATCAGACAAATTGCACACACACACCCAAGTACACGGGAATGATGTCCCGATCCTCAGAAGCGAAATAAAAACAATACATATCTATTCGCCAATACAGTCCCGATTACGAACAATCGTAGACTCGAATAAAATCATAAGAAACATGAACTTACCCTTGGCTAATGAAGAGCAGTCTTAAGATGAGAACCACCATGTTAAATTTTCAATTTTTTGGTACAGATTACTCAAAACCTATTTGGGTTATTACAATGAAATTTTCAGAAATTGTTATATGCATCTTTCTCTGTAAGATTAGGAAGGATTATTTACGGAAATAGGATAGTTTTTTGCGAGAGTCAAACATATTCGAATCGTTTATTTCACAAAGGGGTCAAGTGACAAAAATGTCATTTCGAGAAGAACAACGAAAACTTAAAATCTCTTAAAAGGAATTTTTTATGGATCTTAAAACTTACCACAAATGTGTTTATGTATTTGAAACGTAATAACAAAAATTATATTTCTTTTACTTTTTCGTATCGTGCAAAAAGGAACCTAAAAGCTTTGTACTTGACACCTTCCCGCAATGAAGACATAGAACACCGAAATTTTGTTAGCAAAACAGAGAAATATTTTACAGTCTTTGTAATGAAAACAAATTGTATGCAAAAGAGTTTATTTATATGTGTATTAGATAACATTAATAATGCAAGGAAACAATTATTGTAACTAACTAAACCTGTTTAAAATGGCTGGTACTTTCTCAAAATTCAAAGCCATACATCATCTGGTTGGTAGTACACTGATTTATTCATCCTGTAACTCCACAGCACATTCTGCATCCGTAGTAGGCGACTGCAATTTATCGTTGTAGAACTCATCAAACCAAACAAGGTAAGGTTTGAGGTTAGTGAGGTCTTTTTATCTACTTCACATTCATGGGACTCTTAAATAGAAGCTGTTTGTAGGTCCTAGGCCAAATCTGGACATAGGGTATAAGAAGTACGAGTTGTAATATTACAACAGAAACGAGTTGAGCAGTGTTCCTTGACCCCTTTCTGCACTAAATGCAATTTTTAGCGTAATGACATACTGTAATAACAGGCCGGAACTTGACTCCTTTCTGTACTGAAACATGCGTATACCCCTACAGAACATGTTCCCACAAATAACTCATTTCATCATATTTTGTCACTTGACTCTTTTCTGAAATATACGATTCATTTTATTTCCTTATGATTGAACATAACTCAAAATTTATGTTTAAGAATCTATACGAATGAGCTGACTAGACATCATTAGATTGATAGGTTTCAGTGGCTGCTATACGGATATGTTTCTACAATGGTTGGCTACTGAATATAGAAGCACTTATCCCTTTTGCAAAGGGGCTGTAGCAGTGGTAACGAGATGGCTCCCTGGTAGCTCACTGAGAGATAAACATACTCAGCTTAGAATCCAGGCCACAAAGGAACACGTGCAAAAGTCACCAAATCCACTTTAAATTGCCTGTTAGGTTACATCGTCAGCCTAGTGTATTAACTAAAAGAAAGTGCACAGTGAAGGCTATCGTACTGGAAACCATTTTTCGATGTTGCTTGCAATTTAAATACCTTTCAGTCGGTCAACAAGATTGCACCCAAATTGTAATAGGTGTTGTTCCCTAAACCTGAAAGAAGTACATTTATTAATCAATCTCATGTTAATTTTTTTCACGTGTAGTGAACAACACCCATTGCAATTTGGGTACAGTGGGGTTGATCGACTGAAAAGCATTTAAGTTTAATGCACAGTGAAAATGGTTAGAAATCAAGTTATTGATATTTTATTTGTCTTTATTGACCAAAAAAGACGGTGTTACTATTCTGCTGCTCTCAATATTTACTTTAACAGAGGTCCAAATAGAGAGGATGGGCACATTTTATTAAAGCATCATTTGCTCCTACAGCACAGTTCGTTATAACTATGTCGTAGGCTTTTATTCAAACCAGTAATTTCACGAAAATCTTAGTCACTTCACGAAAAAACATCACTTAGTGAATTCATTACAAGCCTTTGAACTTTATGAAGTGACTCACGGTCACATGGAGTTACTAGCTCTCTCCGTTGTATGATCTTGTTTCTTTTACATGTCATTTGCCGGAAAAAATCGTCTCTTCACGATATATCAGTGTTTTCATTCTGATGCTTGAAAGAAAACAAATATCATGGAAAATAAATTCATATTCTTGGAATCAACGGGGAACGTAGATCGATGTGGATGAATGATTGGTTGAATGTACGAGGGACTGAAGTCATGTAATCTTATTTTTTAAATATATTTTGTATGATATTTTCTCTCTATTTATACGACCCTAGTGTGTCAGTGTTTTTCTACAACATCGGATGTCACTTTGTATTATGAGACTGGCTGCATGGCTCTGCGGTAACGTTCTCGCTTGCTGGGCCCAAGGTTACAGGTTAGTATCCTGGCGCAGTCAACTGGCATTTGAGGGTGCGAAAATGCAAGGGAGCCGTGTCAGTAGATTTACAGGCTCGTTAAAGATCTACTATGGGGAAACATTCCGACACCCTGGCGTCTCTAAAAGCCAGAGTAGTTAAAAGGGACGTAAACCAATAACATTCATATTAACTTTGTCTTATATTTTTCCAGCTACTGTACCTTGCTCTCCCTTGCATTCCAGTAATGCGTTGTAACTTTATTGTGCATATTTTTTGTGTCTCCAGTTATCCCGTTTGTATAGTTCTTAATGGCTGTATATTAATATTTTAATGTTTCTTGTACTTTTGGGAATGAATGAATGAACGCTGGATGCTTTTCTAATTTCAGGATGTTTGAGAGCATGTCTGTATGGTTGTGGTTGTTGATAGCGTATAGTGTCTTCCATATTCGTGTATTTTTTCTTTATTTGTACTTTGAAACTCCTTACTTAATTATGTTGTCATATGTGAATACATGTGACAATACAGAATACATACATACATACATACATACATACATACATACATACATACATACATACATACATACTGTACCCTTTTTAAAATATTTGCCAGTATCCAAGATGAGCAGGATCGCAGATTCTTCATGGTCCCCGGCTAGAAAAACCACCGAAAGAAATGCCTGACAAGTAGGACAAAAGGAGCCTAAGTCTACAGTTGTACTATGGGACTATACTACTGGGTAAAAATGCTATGTACAAAAGGAGAGTGAGAAACTTGTGCTTCTCGGGATGTATCAAGTGGAAAAACGTATCGGGCGCCATAGTACAATTTCCAACTAATTAATACAAATCATTATCCTCTATTTATATGAATAAGGCGGACATTCGAACTCCTCGTGTCCGACTATTTATTGAACGAAGACGATACAATACATAATACGAACTCCCAACCTTGGAGTAGTATTAATAGAAAAAGAAAATGGTAACTCCATATTAAAAAATAATACGTCATAGAATAAACAATCCTGTCTAGAACGCCATTTGGATTCCATAAAAATCTACTCAACAGATATTTCCTGATGTGGAGTTATAAAACTATTTTTAAAACCCTATCGTGTAATATTAAACCATAAATTCGGTTTACCTACTCAACTTACAAAAAACTATGTTACTATATACAAGATAGCTCCTTTAATAAATAAATAAAATTATTAACACTAGAACTAGGTTAAACATAGCCAGTTGTCACTATTTTTAACGTTCACAAAACAAAATATATACACAAATATTTGCAACAACTCTTTCACGTTCTTATCGTGACTTCAGAGTCTGATCTTCACTTCCATAAATCACGTTATATTTTTAAAAGACTACGAATGTCTCTGCCAAAACTTTCACGTGACTGATCAAGGTTAGCTATGGCCGTCCAGTTGAGTTTAGCTCATGCTTATAAATCAACAACTGGTTCAGTTATGTTAATAATAATAATGAGAATATATTGCTTCCATAAAATTACATCATTCGTGCGTTTTCCCTTCAACATGACCTTCTATAGTCACTTTCAAATACAAAAATACGCAGCTTCCTTCTTATACACAAACTTGCCTTACAACACACATGCGGCATTATCCATCACTTAAACGCATATCATTGATCTACAACTGAACTCAACATTCATCAGTTTCTAAATATCTTAACTTCTTCCCTAAACTTGCACGAATACTATCATAAAACAACAGTTTCTAAGCATCATAACTGTTACTATCATTTCCAACGTCGCCCTGATCGTTTGGAAAGCACCTCCAACTTCAAAATATTATCATTCGTGCCACTTGATACAACAATGCGTTTCTCCAATATTTAAAACCGTGCAGACTATCTCTCTCCTACTTAAGACATGTTTCACATATTTGCAGCAACTGTACTTCAAAGATTCTATTTCCACTACATTAATCATTATATATATAATTCGTTGAGGCCATCTAGGACCACGTTAAGTCTTGCTACACTTGGCAATTTGTTTCGCCATCCTCTGAGCCCAGAATTCCCTCATTCTCTGTGAGTGGGCCATCTTGCGCTCCGCTGTCCAAGTGGTACCTTGTCTTCTTTTCGAGTTCAATGTCTCGTCTCGGGTTAGCCCATTAGTCAGTATCTTTTTGCGGAAGAGATCTCTATTGAAGGCGTCGTTGGATTTTAGATGCAGTATTTTGAGGTCGTCTTTGGTATTCATAAACCAGGGCATTGTGGTTTTGGGTTTGGAATCAAAGAAATGAAAAATCTGTTTAGTCAGCCTGTTTCCGTCCATTCGTTTGAGATGACCGTAATACCGTGCCCGCCTTTTACGGATTGATTCTGAAATTTTCTCTATTTCACTGTGGACTTCTTTGTTGGATTTTTTTATAGAGGATACTATTCTTGTAATTTGATCCCATTATACCTCTGACGATTTTGCGCTCTTTTTTCTCCAGTTCTTCAAGGAGTCCTTTATTAGCATTTAGGGATAGGGTTTCGGCTGCATACATAACTACTGGTTTCAGAACAGTTTCATAATGACGTAGTTTAGTATTTTTGGACAGGCATTTTTTGTTGTATATTGAGCGCGATATTTGATAGGCTATTTCGAGTTTGCGTACTCGTTCCTTGAGTGCTTCTTTGTTCAGTCCACTTTTCATGATGATCTCTCCCAAGTACTTAAATTTTTTCACTCTGTTGATCTTCCCGTATTTTGTCTGCAGTTTTGCTGGGGCGTCTTTGATGTTGGTCATTATTTCTGTTTTTTCGAATGATATCTGCAAGCCAGTTTGTTCAGCGATTTTTTTTAAAGGTCGATTTGCATCTTAGCAGTTTCTACGTCGTTCGTCAGAATGGCGATGTCATCAGCGAATGCTAGACAGTCGACTATGATCCCTTTGGATTTTGCTCCCATTCTCAGAGGGCTATACTCAGTTTCTAATAATTTTGTTCGCCAGGTCCGAATGACTTTTTCGAGGACGCAGTTGAAAAGCATTGGAGAGAGCCCGTCACCTTGTCTGACTCCCGTTTTGACCTCAAAGGAATCCGACCGACATCCCAGGAACTTTACTTTGGATTTTGTTTCAGTTAGGGTGGCTCTAATTAATGCCAGCAGTTTCAGGTCAACCCCGAATTCGTTGAGGATGTTCAACAGAACTTCGCGGTCTATCGAATCGTAAGCCTTCTTAAAGTCCACAAAGACTGATACGTACGATTTGGACCTGAGATTGCAATATCTAATGATCGTTTTGAGGTTGTGGATCTGTTCGGCAGTTGAACGACCCTTTCTGAATCCCCCTTGGTATTCTCCTATTTGATGCTCGACTTCGGCTTCTAATCGCTCGAGGATAGCAAGTGAGAGAATTTTGTTTGTTACCGGTAGGAGGGATATTCCTCTGTAGTTGTTGACGTTTTTCCTGCTGCCTTTCTTGTGTAACGGATGGATCAAGGCCGTTTTCAAATCCTCTGGTAGAATTTCATTTTTCCAAATATGTTCTATTTGTTTCTGCAAGATTTCAACTGCTTCTTCTGGAGCATATTTCCAAAGTTCTGCAACTACAGAGTCTTCCCCGGGCGCTTTGTTGTTTTTTAGTCGAGCAATGTGACGCTTGATTTCGTCTTTGTTGGGTGGTCTTGATTCTGGGCATCTGCGAATGGAATCCTCGGTCTTGTTGGGATTTTTGGGTTGATCACAATTTAGTAAATTCTAGGATGGTACAATTTTCTTCATTTGAGGTCGCCAGTGTACCGTCCTTTCGCTGAAAGCATAACGACGGAGGTTTATAACCCGTAAGTTTCCTTTTGAACGTTCCGTAGTACTCTCTCGTGTTGTTTCTTTTAAAGTCTTGGTCGATCTTCTCAATAACTGACTTTTCATATTTACGTTTCTCAGCTCGGATCACTTTAGCTGTCTGGGCTCGTTGGGCTTTGTAGGTTTCCCAATCAGTTTGCGATTTTGTTGAGTAATATTGTTCCATGCATCGAGCCTTTTCTTGAGAACTGAAACACATGTATCATTCCACCAGGCATGTTTCTTGCTTCTTTTAATTTCAGCAATTTCCTTGGCAGCCTCGATCAGGCGGTTTTTTGTGTTGTTAAAGTCACAGTCGATTGGTCGAGCCTTTTCCTGGAACTCGGTTACATTCTGTTTGAGTTTATCAGTGTCGAAGCGAATAATTTGTTTGGGCGTCTTGTTGGTGTTTGCAGGGACCGGTTTGAATTTAATTATGGACATATAGTGGTCTGAAGCCACTTTTATGCCTTTTTTAACCTTAACATTAATAATCTCAGGGCTGTTTTTCCTAGAGATTGCGACGTGATCTATTTGAAACTCTCCGATGGCGTCGACAGGAGATCGCCATGTTGTCTGCTTTCTGGGAAGATGGCGAAAGTGTGTCGACATGATCTGTAAGTTATGGTTTTCGCAAATGGAGACAAATCTCTCACCGTTTTGATTGGTTCTTTTGTGGGCAGGATAGTTTCCAATGGTTTTCCTATACTAGTGTTCTCGACCAAGTTGAGCATTGAAGTCCCCCATAAGAAGTTTAACATGGTGTTCAGGAATTTTGGCGAGCTTTTCATCCAGTAGGTCCCAAAAGTTATCCACTTCGTCCGGGTCAGATCTGTTCTTGTCATTTGTGGGGGCATGTGCGTTAACTAGGCTGTAGGTTTTGTTGGCGCATTTGATTGTTAATATGGATAATCGGTCATTAACTGGCTCAAAATTTGCGACCGACTTAAGGATTCTGGTTCTCACAGCAAACGCTGTTCCAAGCATCACAGATCCATTGAGGACCCTCTTTTGAGCTCTGCTCTTGAAAAGGCGGTAACCTTCAGATTCGAAAGTCTCTTCGTCTGGGTAACGTGTTTCTTGTAGGGCAATGATACATATCTGATTTTCATGCAGTGCGTCGGTGAGAGTTTTCAGTTTGCCAATTTGTGTAAGGGTGTTAATGTTGAACGTTGCTAGAAGGGTTTTTGATTTGGTTCTGAGTTTCTGACTGGTTGGGATACACCGAGACGCTCCGACTCGTCTCTCGCATGATGTCGAGTCTCCCCCAGAATCCGAATGAGACTCGTGCGTCGCAGGTTTCACGACGAGGGATTTATCCGAAGACTTACCCCCTGGGGTACATGAAATGTTGAAATGTTTTGCCATCATGCTCACTTGACTGGAGTTTGTTTTGGACGCATACGCATCCATGTTGCAACTAAGGATGTTAGCCCTAGAGGTTGCCTCAAGGTGTTTTCTGGCTTCTCTATACTACCAAGGCTTCAAGCCTGGGAGTCCCCCAGCACTGATCGGTTCGTCGACCCAGCTTCCCGCTGGGATTGGTTACCCAACCTTCCACTGGGTTGCTCGACTTAACAGGGGCATCTCGTGCAGGTTACGTGCTGGAGTTGGAGTGAAAGAGGCTAAGTTGGATTCTCTTGCTGAATCCAATAGGTTCATGTTGCAGATGTTAGCAACGACGCATTTCACTCCCATTTGCCAGAGTCACAATGACTCCTCCCAGATTTATTCCTGGGACCCATTAATCATTATAAGATAATATTAATACAGTTTTCGTCCTCCTCTCTTATCTATCTTCATTGTTGCTGTTAACAATGCTGAAATCTTCCTTTCAAAAACAATTCTTATTCATGTGGTTTCAACTTAACAATTAACAAGACCTTTGCTTTCGGTCTGTCATAATTTAAGTGGAATCTCAGTTCTAACTTAACGATCATCTGATACTGAAAATATATATTTGAAGAAAAAAGAACAAAGTCATTTCAAACCAATACAAGCAAAACTAAATTAAATTATCAATTCTAATTGAAATCTAGACTCTGGATGTCAATCACTTCCAAAACTAACCTTCTAAATCGTTCCTATCGGATTATAAAAATCTGCAGCGTAAAAATAACGTAGACCGAAAATTCGGCAAAAATCCTAATCGAAATTCTAATTCTGAAAAATACCAAAAATCGTTAATTAAACAAACTCCTAATCTAAATTCAAAATGCAAATCCAAAATTACTCAAAAAGACGTAAAAGCCAAAAATATCGAAAAAGATTTCTCATGGAGATTCAAAATACTCTAGAACAATACTACATAATTGAGCTTCACTTCTACATTGTGTCGATGTCTGATGTTGATGAAGAATATATCGGAAGCTATACCATTCAGCTTCCTGGTATTGTTATCAGCGATTCGAACTCCATCCCCTCCATCCGAATTGCGTCTCTGGTTCTCTAAATTCGTTCCCGTCCTGGTCTCGAACTGGGCTCTCCCTTGAACTGGTTAAGACATCTTTTTCTTTTTCTTTATCTTCTCAGCACCGTTCTCTAAGGTTGATGTCAAAGCTCTCATCTCTTCTGTACGTCCGTCGTAAGTAAGTTTTAACGGTCTCATATTCTCCCATACTATAATTTTGTAGTGTGGCATTTATGTGACACTCCGGAATTTCCCTTAATTTCTACTGTTGTCATCTGGTTCCTCTCGGAATTTCATAGTTCTCAATGCAGTGTTCCTTTCAGCATGGTTTACTCAACCATCTCCACTTCCATTTCAAATTCGAATAGTGTTCGTCTCGATAGGGGAATGAATTTCATTTTCAAATGAATTTTGAAAAATCTTACTGAATTTTCCTCGTATCTCCGTCGTAATGTTAGTATTGCAGTATATCAGCCTTGCAAATATGTATGCAATGTTGATGAATATCAATTATAGTTCTAGTATAGAAGAACTCGCGATGTTATAAGATTTTAGGGTATATTAATGAGAATCCCTCGTAGATGCAACTGTTGGGTTTTTAAGAATGTTTTTTGTTAGGAACACTTTCAATGAAGTTCGAATAATTTACCACACATTAATTCGTTTTGCAATGCTCAGCAATAACGCAAACTCTTTATATTTATTCACATTCGTGAAAATGTTTATATAATAATGTTATTGGTTTTACGTCCCTTTTAACTACTGTGGCTTATAGAGACGCCGGGGTGCCGGAATTTTGCCCCAAAGGGGATCATTAACGTGCCATCAAATCTACTGACACGGCTCCCTCGCATTTGCGCACCCTCAAATGCCAGCTGACTGCGCCAGGATTCGATCCTGCAGCCTTGGACTCAGCAAGCAATAACGTTACCGCTGAGCCACGCAGCCAGCCTGAAAATGTTTAAGTCCACATGACAAGTTATAACAAATTTCTCTCGAAAGCCGAAAAATAACACAATACCGCACTCTATGTTAGACGCGAGTAGGTCTCTTCACCACGGCTTGACCGTCGATGCGCGTGCCTTCGCCGTCAAAATATCGCGACAGATCCGTGCCCTGGACTCGAATATTCAATATGTCCATTCACTTCAAGTGTTCGGAATAATAAGCCTCGTTGAAAATCGCGCTTTCTCCCTCCTAGGTTACTTTGGTGGCGTCTATAGCAAAAAGCGAGGGAACAATGACGCTCAAACTACCTAATATAAATCTTCCTGGCGTATCGCACCTCTTAAGTGATTTTCCAAAACAAGACAATTATCTTAATAATTTTCCGGATTTCTCAGTGAGTTCCAATATCTTCTGTTACTTCTATAGCAATTATAATTGACTAATTAAAACATGGCTGGATTTCCGAAATATCAATTGGTTACTCGGGTCACGTGACACCTCCCCTTTTCATAGCAGGCTGCCGGTCGCACTTCTGTACGCGTGAAAAGTCCACTCTCTTTTTGTATCTGACGCGCGGCCACGGACTAATATTATCGTTTTTGCAAATAACCAGTTCTCTCCCCCTTGGCTCTGGGTCGAAAACAAAACCTCCACACGTGCAAGTTTAAAAAAATAAATCCAAAAAACAGTTTTCAGTTTTCTCCAATGACTCGCCTTCGCTGTATAATACTTTGCCATTTGAAGACAGATTAACACCATCTTCACAATGCAGTATAAAATCCATTTCTTATTTATTTCAAAAGGCAAAATTCGGGTTCAATACATAAGTATAGAGTGAGATTAACTGCTATAAAGTAATTAGTATTATGTTGCTCCCTTTGTCTCTTATGAATGTTTCATGCTTTGTAGCCATGAAAGTGGGGTTAGTGACAGATAACATTGAATTTAGGTTTTCGAATGCACTGTTACTACCACCTGAAAGTTATAATAATAATAATGTTATTGGTTTTACGTCCCTTTTAAGTACTCTGGCTTTTAGAGACGCCGGGGTGCCGGAATTTTGCCCCGAAGGGGATCTTTAACGTGCCAGTAAATCTACTGACACGGCTCACTCGCATTTGCGCACCCTCAAATGCCAGCTGACTGCGCCAGGATACGAACCTGCAATCTTGGGCTCAGCAAGCGAGAACGTTACCGCTGAGTCACGCAGCCAGCTCCTGAAAAGTTATCTCTTATATTCCATGAAGTTACTAAATCAATTGAGGCCAATTGGCGTAAACCACTTGATTTTCCTTGACGGGCCTTACTGATCCAGCAATGTTGAGACGGCCGCAGTAGATGCACCATTGCCAAGAATTGAGGAATTGTCTTAAAACTCAGCAATTCTTCTAGGTTTGTGCCGTGTCTTGTGGGGGGTTTCACCTAGGACACCAAGCTGGCTCATCGGCGGGCTCTTGGTGTCCCCGCCCGGACCCCCACAGGAGTGACGAACTGCGCGCCACCTCCCTTTATATTAGGTGCAACTGCACCACTTCGCTGCGAGAACTATAAGCCCAAGCAGCCTTAACCTCCCTATGAAGGCTTCCAAAAAGATGGTAAATTGGCTTTCACGGCCGGTGAATTAAAACTCAGCAATTCTTCTAGGTTTGTGCCGTGTCTTGTGTGGGGTTTCGCCTAGGACACCAAGCTGGCTCATCGGCGGGCTCATGGTGTCCCCGCCCGGACCCCCACAGGAGTGACGAACTGCGCGCCACCTCCCATTATATTAGGTGCAACTGCACCACTTGACTGCGAGAACTATAAGCCCAAGCAGCCTTAACCTCCCTATGAAGGCTTCCAAAAACATGGTAAATTGGCTTTCACCGCCGGTGAATTAAAACTCAGCAATTCTTCTAGGTTTGTGCCGTGTCTTGTGTGGGGTTTCGCCTAGGACACCAAGCTGGCCCGGACCCCACAGGCGCGCAGTTCGTCACTCCTGTGGGGGTCCGGGTTGGGACACCAAGAGCCCGCCGATGAGCCAGCTTGGTGTCCTAGGCGAAACCCCACACAAGACACGGCACAAACCTAGAAGAATTGCTGAGTTTTAATTCACCGGCCGTGAAAGCCAATTTACCATCTTTTTGGAAGCCTTCATAGGGAGGTTAAGGCTGCTTGGGCTTATAGTTCTCGCAGTCAAGTGGTGCAGTTGCACTTAATATAATGGGAGGTGGCGCGCAGTTCGTCACTCCTGTGGGGGTCCGGGCGGGGACACCAAGAGCCCGCCGATGAGCCAGCTTGGTGACCTAGGCGAAACCCCACACAAGACACGCACAAACCTAGAAGACTTGCTGAGTTTTAATTCACCGGCCGTGAAAGCCAATTTACCATCTTTTTGGAAGCCTTCATAGGGAGGTTAAGGCTGCTTGGGCTTATAGTTCTCGCAGTTAAGTGGTGCAGTTGCACCTAATATAATGGGAGGTGGCGCGCACTTCGTCACTCCTGTGGGGGTCCGGGCGGGAAAACCAAGAGCCCGCCGATGAGCCAGCTTGGTGTCCTAGGCGAAACCCCACACAAGACACGGCACAAACCTAGAAGAATTGCTGAGTTTTTATTCACCGGCCGTGAAAGCCAATTTACCATCTATTTGGAAGCCTTCATAGGGAGGTTAAGGCTGCTTGGGCTTATAGTTCTCGCAGTCAAGTGGTGCAGTTGCACCTAATATAATGAGAAGTGGCGCGCAGTTCGTCACTCCTGAGGGGGTTCAGGCGGGGACACCAAGAGCCCGCCGATGAGCCAGCTTGGTGTCCTAGGCGAAACCCCACACAAGACACGGCACAAACCTAGAAGAATTGCTGAGTTTTAATTCACCGGCCGTGAAAGCCAATTTACCATCTTTTTGGAAGCCTTCATTGGGAGGTTAAGGCTGCTTGGGTTTATAGTTCTCGCAGTCAAGTGGTGCAGTTGCACCTAATATAATGGGAGGTGGCGCGCAGTTCGTCACTCCTGTGGGGGTCCGGGCGGGGACACCAAGAGCCCGCCGATGAGTCTGCTTGGTGTCCTAGGCGAAACCCCACACAAGACACGGCACAAACCTAGGAGAATTGCTGAGTTTTAATTCACCGGCCGTGAAAGCCAATTTACCATCTTTTTGGAAGCCTTCATAGGGAGGTTAAGGCTGCTTGGGCTTATAGTTCTCGCAGTCAAGTGGTGCAGTTGCACCTAATATAATGGGAGGTGGCGCGCACTTCGTCACTCCTGTGGGGGTCCGGGCGGGGACACCAAGAGCCCGCCGATGAGCCAGCTTGGTGTCCTAGGCGAAACCCCACACAAGACACGGCACAAACCTAGAAGAATTGCTGAGTTTTAATTCACCGGCCGTGAAAGCCAATTTACCATCTTTTTGGAAGCCTTCATAGGGAGGTTAAGGCTGCTTGGGCTTATAGTTCTCGCAGTCAAGTGGTGCAGTTGCACTTAATATAATGGGAGGTGGCGCGCAGTTCGTCACTCCTGTGGGGGTCCGGGCGGGGACACCAAGAGCCCGCCGATGAGCCAGCTTGGTGTCCTAGGCGAAACCCCACACAAGACACGGCACAAACCTAGAAGAATTGCTGAGTTTTAATTCACCGGCCGTGAAAGCCAATTTACCATCTTTTTGGAAGCCTTCATAGGGAGGTTAAGGCTGCTTGGGCTTGTAGTTCTCGCAGTCATGTGGTGCAGTTGCACCTAATATAATGGGAGGTGGCGCGCAGTTCGTCACTCCTGTGGGGGTCCGGGCGGGGACACCAAGAGCCCGCCGATGAGCCAGCTTGGTGTCCTAGGCGAAACCCCACACAAGACACGGCACAAACCTAGAAGAATTGCTGAGTTTTAATTCACCGGCCGTGAAAGCCAATTTACCATCTTTTTGAGGAATTGTCTGTTCGCGGAAACTCAGTTGGATAGCCTACGGCATTAGGCCCAAAATCCGAAGGTCCCTGGTTCGTGTCCAGGTGTCTTCAGGCAATTTAACTCTACAGTTAACATCGTAATGGCACTTTATGTTTACAACATGACCTCATTGGCTGTTGAATCAAGTTGTTCTGCGGGTTGCCCAATTGGTTCGTACATCATAAAAACCATGCAAAGAGACAACTTTCACAATCTGCCCAAGTCTGCTCGTCACTTTGAGAAATGACACGTCAGATAGGGGATTTATCCATCAATACAATATATGCCAATTTTCCAAAAAACGATTGGTTTTTTCATGAAGTTACGGAGTTTACTGTCAGCCTACGACAGCTACACGCGTTGATGAATAAGGCCATGGAGCCAGCGCAGCGTATCCCTGGAGACTCTGAATACAAGTGGGGTTGAACCCCACTGTCGGCCGTCCTTGAAGCGGTTTCCAAAAGTTTCCTATTTTCAATCCCAGGCAAATGCCGAGACGGTTCGTTTTGGCACATACATTTTATGGAGAACTTATTTCATAGGAAGCGAATTGGCTTAGAACTGGTGTAGCTTAATTTTCAAGCACTTCGTAATCTCAAACATTAAGTTTTAAGTGTCATCTCAGCAACATTTTATCATATTAACATTCATATTTCATGTAATTTGCCAGCCCCGTGGTGTTGGAGTAGCGCGCTTGCCTCTCACCCGGAGGCCCCGGGTTCGATTCCCGGCTCCGTCAGGGATTTGAGAAACTGGCGTGTGGGCTGGAACGGGGTTCACTCAGCCACGTGAGGACAATTTAGTATCTGTCTGGCAGTGAGGTAATGCCCCGTTCACGAAAACCAAGATTAACGCGCTGACCACGCGTCACCCCAATATCTGCAGCCAAATGGCTGGGCAGCGGTTGCTTGGTAGACCTAGGTCCTTCATGGGCTGTAGTGCCAGGGGTTATTGGGGTTATTTCATGTAATTTATTGTGAGGGATGAGAGGTAATTTGTATTATTATTAATTGAATAAGTTGGTAATTAATATTCACATAATTATTCTGATGTAAATTGATTTACTCGTCGTCATTACTCGTGCGGCCACGCTGAAATGCCGAGTAGAGCGAGTAGTACCATAGTCTTCTTGTTTCACTGCCACATAACTCAGTAAGATTATTGCATTTATGTGTTGAAATGGCAATTGATCCTTGGTTTGAAAGCTCAGTTCTGGGCCATTTAACGAGACTTACTCCCTCCCCCGACTCTGTGTTGGGCATTGACCACGTTTTCTTCAGGCAATGCTCAATCTTGTCAGATTAAAGTTCAAACTTAATTCATTTGTCGTAGAGGGTTTGTCAGTAGAAACCAACAAGGAAAATTTTAGCTTCTGATAAGCAATAGAAGTTGCCTTAAAATAAATTAAAACTGCTTTTTTCCGACGTGTGGCCCTTTGAAACCCTGGATTTCCAGTGCTCGCCTCCATGTATACAGTGGAGCAATGGCGGACTGTATTGCGCCCTCCATAAGAAACAGTTCATAGGTATGCATTGCTTACGTAATTTTCTAGAGAATGTACATCATACATAGAAAATAGCACGTTGTTCGTTAAATAACTTACCAAACTATCTTTAGTATCTGTAAGAAATTACTTTTTCGTCCGATATTTTGAAATAAAATCATGTATAGCCCTTAATAGTTATTCAAGTGAACTCACTAAGCTGGCAACCAATAATTACGTACATTTAGCCATATTTGTAACACATGGAACGTCATAAAACATATATTGAAAGTTTGTACTTTACTCGTTCAAAATTACACCAGGTCGGTTTTGTAAGAGATTTTCAAGGATGGCCATTAAGTTGGTGTTTACGAACAGAAGTTCTGAAACCACCTACAGTATCAACAAACATATGTTGCTGGTGTGTGCGTGGTTCCTCAGAGGTTTGCTGAATGTAAGGTAAATTATTTGTTGTGATATTAAACGTAACTCTTTAGTTAGTACCACACATTTCCTTAGGTTAGCTGCACTGGACGCACATAAATATTTATTCATAACATGCTATTTCTAGAGAATGTACATCATAAATAGAAAATAGCACGTTGTTCGTTAAATAACTTACCAAACTATTTAGAAAAAATAATCACCTCTTCATTATTCAAGGATAATGGTGAGGTAACACCAAACCGCTGCATCACGCAATCAGCCAAATACTGTATATCCTACGTTATTCTCTACGTACTGTAGGTTCATGCATTACATTTCAACTTCTTGAACAGAAAATTAAATACAGGCTATACTAAATTCAAGTCATTGTGCGAGAGCGAAAATATTATGCCTACATAAATACTTAATGAATGAGGAAGTGAAAGTGATTGTAGATCATGGTGGGAAACATCTAGATCATCTGTCCAAAAATGTTAAGTAACTAAGATATTTGTAGTTGCTAATTTTCAGATTGATCCATGTAACCCTCTGTGTTCATAACAAACTGATGGATGGATATGATACTAATAATTAAGGAACTAGAAGATGCTAGTGGTTGCAAGTAATATGGTCTCAGTAATATAATGTTTAAAAGTTATCATTATTAGTCCAATGCTTAAACAAATCATTGATTCTTTAAAATTGCTTATCCTCCAAGCTCGGCTTCACCCGCGGACTCTGCGAGGGATCATTCCTCTACCGCCACAAGGACAGTGTCATGGAGCTGGACACACTTTGTCAGCAGATACAACTAGGGATGGTGACAGGCTGATCGCCCAGGCGACCGCTACCTTGGGAAGGGAGTAGATGGAATTTGGCCGCGGACCTGTTAAAAGGAACCGCCCCAGCATTTCCCGGGGTGGGGGCACGGAAAACCATTTTCAGGATGGCTGAGGTGGGATTTTTACCAACGCTCTCCCGATATCAGCGAGGCAAGAGGTAGCGAGTTAGCTCTCTCGGTTACCGAGGGAGGTACAAATCATTGATATGAGGGAAAATCTCCGTTTTGTTAAAAATTGCAACATTCATACTCGTAGTAGTTTAAAAACGATTACAGTAGCATTGTTTCTCACATTTTGCTGTGGAAGAGAATTGATGTTAGGGAGTACACTTATTATTATTATTCTTATTATTATTGTTATGAGTTATAATTGACTCGCCTCGTGGTTTAGCAGTAACGTTCTCGCCTGCTCGTCCGAAGGTTTCAGGATCGAATCCTGGCATAGTCAGTTGGTATTTGAGGGTACGCAAAAGGGCGGGAGCCGTGCCAGTAGATTTACTAGCACGTTAAACATACTCTTCGGGGCACAATTCTGGCACCCCGGTGTCTCTAAAAGCTGCAGTAGTTAAAAGGGACGTAAGACCAATAACATTATTATTATTCGATTATAGATGGACTATGTTGTTGTTGATTCTTTTAGGGGCTTTGCGACATCGTGGTCATGCAGCCCCGTGTACTTGGGTGTGTGTAGAATTTGTCTGATAACCTGTGTCACTGTGATGTCTGCACCAGGTTGTGTATTTGCAATTGAGGTAGGATTTCGGTTGGAAGCGGCCGTGGCCTCAAGTTAGGTATACCATCCCGACATTTGCCTGGAGTAGAAGTTGGAAACCACGGAAAACCTTCCCGGATGGCTGAGGTAGGAATTGAACCCGCCTCTTCTCAGTTTTGCCATACGAGGCTGAGTGTACCCCGTTCCAACCCTCACACCAGAATTAAATTTCTTGGCAGAACCGGGAATGGTACCCGGGCCTCTGTGGTGACAGCCATGTAAGCTAGCCACTACGATACACAGTAAATGGATTAAGGCGCGTGAGTAAGAAGCCCCATTTACCATTAGAGTGGAGTCAATCCATTACGTGCATTTACTACATCACGCATGGCACCTTTAACAATATAACACGTATCGATCCCTACATTGCAGAGCGTAATGGCTCTGGCGCCATGTATTCAAATGACTGTAACAATTGATTTCAACATATAACAAGTGTACTTTGCAATGTTGACTGAACTAGTTAACAACAGGATAATATTCCTCTCAACTCGGTTCGTTTCGACATTTTTGACTGAGTGGCGCAACAGTTAAGTTTTCACCTTCGTCCCCCAGGGGCTCACAACTTGTGGGACGTGGGTTAGCGACCACGGTACCTCAGCTGAGTCCGGCATTGCTTCCACTTACTTGTGCCAGGCTCCTCTCTGTTATCTTTCCTCTTGACCTCCCTTGGTCAACTCTTGTTCTTTTCCGACCCCGACGGTACTAGGGTATCCGAGGCCTAGGGAGTCTTTCACTTTCCCGCCTTAATTGGCCCTTGTCTCATCTTTCCTGATCCCTCATTCTTCGAGGGGTCAGACCTCTTGTTTTCTATTCATTGCATCTCCTGCCTTCTGCTCAAGGCCCTCAAGGAGGCAGGGTGTGTGTAGCCCCACCGCTTATGGTGCATCCTGGATAATGCTACACCCTCAAGGGCTCATGGCTGGTGAGCTCGGGAGTTGGTGACCCCAAGGGATTCCTGAGCTAGGTCCGGTTTTCCCCCTATTTCTATTGCCTTTGGGGTGGGCCCTCTCCTCTTTCCCTTTCCTATCTGCCTTTATTGGCTCTCCTTCCTTCCAAGTCCCTCAGTCCTCATTTTTCGAGGTTTGGGGGCATTTCCTTTCTTCCTCTCTTTAATTTCTCTTATTCCTTTCTTTTGTTCTGATCTTCTTCTAGTCCGTAAGTTTTGTAGTTAGTTTTAGTTGTAGTTTCATTTTCACCATCACACAAACCATTAGGGGCCGATAACCTAGATGTTAGGCCCCTTAAAACAACAATTATAATCATCATCATCATCATTTTCACCTTCGGGGAGAGGAGGGTTGCAGTGGTTAGCGACCACGGAACCTCAGCTGGGTCTGGCATTGCTTCCACGGTATTAGGGTATCCGAGGCCTAGGGAGTCTTTCAGTTTCCCGCCTTAATTGGCCTTTGTCTCATCCTTCCTGATCCCTCATTCTTCGAGGGGTCAGACCTGTTGTTTTCTATTCATTGTATCTCCTGCTCTTTTGCCTTTCACCAAGGGGGACCAGGTTCGATACCCGCCAATGCATGTGAGATTTTCAAAGTGAAATGCCATGTCCTGTGGTTCGGATTCCACGTAAAATGAAGGTCCCGTGGCTAATGATCGCGAGATTAACGGCCACGTTAAACTACAATATTCCTTCCTTTCGCCTGCTGTGCAAATGATTGCGCAATCAAATCCCGGCGCTGTCAGTTGGGATTTGAGTTTGCCTAAATGCGAGAGACACGTATCGATATATTTACTGGCACAGTACAAGATTCTTTTCAGGTAAAAATTTTGGTGACCCGGCGTTTCTGAAGTCACAGAACTTAGAAATGGACTTGAAACCCATAACAATAATACTATTATTATGCCGACCTGTTGGTGTTGGGGTAGCGTGCCCGCCTCTCACCCAGGGGCTCTGCGTTCGATTCCCGGCTCCGTCAGGGATTGTATAGATAGAAACTGACGCGAGGGCTGGAACAGGGTGCACTCAGCCTCGTAAGGACAATAGTGAGAGTGATAGTGCCCCAGTCATGATAACCGAGATTAACGGCCGAAGGGACCCGACACCCTGACCACGCGTCACCCCACAATCTCCAGGCCAATTGGCAGACTAGTGGTCGCTTGGTAGGTTTAGGCTCTTCACGGGCTCTTATGCCTGGGGTGTTCTTTTATGACTACTACTATTACCTGCATGGTACTGGCACAGTTAACTCTGACAACCTCAATTGAAATTAAAAACTAGGTTTTAGATGATTGATAAATTTAATTGTTTCATTTCTCTAACTGCAATTCATTTTTGAGATATTAATGAATTAGGAGTTGATAATTTGGCTCTAGCCTGTGACGTGCACAGAGGCAGTACGCGTATCCCAAACATACACTACTGTGAGAAGTTGCTGGATTCCCCATGTATCTGGGTGAGAGTAGAATTTGTCTGATAGGTCTAACGAGTGTTATTGTCGTGTCTGTAGTAGTGTGTGTATTTGCAATTGAGGCCAGGTTTGGAAAGGAGATGACTGTAGTTATAGGTAAGAACCATCCGGAATTTGCCTGAAATAGAAGTGAGATTCCATGCTAACCCACTTCTAGGAATTGAACCCACCTCTTCCAAATTTGGTCTCACGAGGCTGAATGCACTCCGTTCCAACCCTCAGACCAGAATTATTTTTTTCAGCAGAACCGGGAATCGAATCCAGGACGTTTGGATGGAAGACTCTATAAAAATCCCGTGTCCACAGAATGCGGCTATAAGATGGGAATTGACTAATTTGTTTTCTGGTGGGATACATGTATTCACAGTTATGTGCATTACTGTACTTTATGCTCAACCATGGCGAAATGTAAATATTATGTGTCAGAAAACTGTACAATTATGAGGCTCATTATAGTACAAGTTTTCATTATGATACAGTTTCTCCCACCAATCAGAGCTCAAGAAGCAGTTGTGTGACCTATTAGGTAAGGATAGCATCGAACCTGCGCTGACTTCCATGGTCTCCTATTTTAAATTTCACTGCGGGGCTAGTGTCATAGTGGGGTATTCGAGGAGGCCATGGTCAAAAACAAGGTATTCTCTGCGTCCCATGCGCTCTGTTCAGTACATAAAACTGGTGAAACCTCGACAGATATTTATGAATATTTATGTTCGAACTAAAACAGTTATAATTTTCGTCGAACATGAACAGCCGTATGCAACTCGCCTATAATGGCAATAATTAAGACACGAGTATGTTTATAAAACGAGCGAAGCGAGTTTTATAATTTCCATACGTTGCACAATGTACATTTTCGAGGCAATGAATGTTGAAAGGCATGTTTTTGCATCTGATACGTTTTGATCTGACAGTCCGTCATACACGATTTGTTGTGTTGATTGAGGTCACTGACTGATTCCATTACATCAAAGAAGAAAAAGGTGTTTTATGCTGTGCAACTGTCAGAAGAATTTAGAAATGTATGTATTCACAAGTCCACACTCTTCAACATACAGTATTTGTGTCCCGCGGCATAGCCGTGCTCAATAAATCGTGCACCACGACCGTGCGGGCAGCTGACAGCGACTATCTTGAATGTGTTTATCCTCGGCGTTCACAACACTAAATCCAAGAAAATGCTGGGATAGTACCTTATTTCTAGTCCCGGGGCACTTGCCCTATCCCTGCTTGCATGAATCATGCAGGCAAGATACATTTATGTGTCCGCAGCTTCGGTGGCGTAGTTGTTAGCATGCTGAGTTTCTATGCCCAGGGTCGCGGGTTCAAACCCGGCCGAAGTGGTCAGATTTTTTACGATCGTTAAAAATCCCTCAGTATGCCTTTGTTCGGAGGGGAAGTAAAGCCGACGCGACGGTCCCATGTCATAGATTTATGGCATGATAAAGAAGCTTCCACTAATTACACTTGTGTGAAGCTAAATTATAGGTCAGATTTGACTAACGCTCTTAGGTTCCAACGTTCGTCGCCAAGAGCCGACTGCGGTGG
Source organism: Meconema thalassinum (assembly GCA_946902985.2). NCBI lineage: Eukaryota > Metazoa > Arthropoda > Insecta > Orthoptera > Tettigoniidae > Meconema > Meconema thalassinum. The sequence goes on along the minus strand of OX336389.2, from coordinate 1,118,461,638 downwards.
CATCTAGTAACACAAGTTCAGAACTAGCCATCACAATTAACACCGGTTATCAGACAGATTCTACACACACCCAAAGTACACGGGGCTACATGACCGCGTTGTTGCAGCCCCTAAACTGTGGTACCAACCAACCAACTAACATTTATGTATGGACAGTCGAATCGAATCTGCATCTTTCATGTTACTCATAGAACAGGGATGTCCAATTATTTTTACTGTACGGTAGATTAACAAGAAGTTCCGTGACGAACTAAAGAGCCTACTTTTCTTAAAATTTAAGATTCATGCCAATGATTAATCTAAATGGATCTATCTAGAATAATGACGAAATTAAGTTGGTAATATCGAAATTTCTAATTAGTTCGAAATACTGTATACCTGGCATAATGTAGCCTAATATAGAACTACAGTTGGCAGCCCTGGTGACTGAGTATATTCTTAGTTCCATCTCTTAAGGTACAGAATACAAAATTTGGTTGAAGTCCAATGGATAGCATGGAAAATCCATGCAGTTAAACATTGCATCTAGCAGCGCGCGTAAAATCATGTTGGCATCAATGACATATATGTATTGGTCAGAAATAATCTGAAATAATATAATCTATTGTTGTGTCAATTTAGAATGAAATCCATTAGTTGGTAGAGAAGTTACATGCATTTTAAAATTGGACCTATCATCAGGCTTAGAATCACGTTGGCAGCACTGGCGTAGGTCTTTATTAGTTACTCCAAATTAATCTAGAATGCCAGGTACTATACGTGTGCAAAGTTTAGAGCTATTGGCTTGCATACTTTCTGATATATTGATATTAAGGTAACAAAAATAGAGACAGTATTTATTATCAGTTGGCAGCCCTGGTTGCTCCTAAATATACGCATAGTCATATCTGTTATGGTACACATAACACACACGAAATTTGGTTGAAATCCAAATGATAGTATAGAAGTTACGTGTATTTAAATTTGGACGTCTCAGCAGGCTTAGAATCATGTTGGTAGCACTGACGTATATAAGTTACTCCAAATTAATATTCTGGGGTTGAATTAAATATTAGATATGGTGACATTACAAAATTAGACTCTGATGTAGCAAAAAAGATCATATTCCAGTATCGCAGGGCGGATCATGGCAAGTTTCAGGGGTATTTGAATGAGCTATTTGTAGGATGGGCATCGGAAGGAAATCACATTAATATCCTGTGGACTAACTTTTTGAAAATTTTAAATAGCGCTGTTGATAAATTTGTCCCATTTAAATTGCTGAAACAAAACCCAGATCCTGAGTATTACACACGAGAAATTAGGAGTCTAAAACGGAAAATTAGGAAATTATACAATAAAAGACATGATAGTGACAAGTATATGTTGAAATTTAAGTCCTTATCAAGAGAGCTCGTCTTAAAAAAGAGGGCTGCTCATGACAGTTATATGCAAGGTTTACTTGGTTCGGGAGGTGATGGGTGGAAAAAAAATTTACAGTTATGTTAGGAGAAGAAAGGGAAATTCAAATAATTTGTCGATGATAATGTCCGGTGACGGTAAATTAATTACTGAGAAACAGGCCATTGCTAATGAATTAAATGTATTTTACGGTAGTGTGTTCAATAAATCCAATAGCTGTGTGTTGGACCTTAACGACGAATCAGGGGCTCCCCTGTTCCAAATAAACCAGTCAGCAATTGTAAAGCTAATACAAAAACTACGTTTCAATGTATCAAAGGGTCCTGATACTATTGTTAGTGAAGTACTTAAACTAGGAGGTAGGGCCGTGGCACGATACTTGGAGGTGATGTTTAATGTGTCCATAAACAATGCGCAAATCCCAGATGACTGGAAAAGAGCTACGGTAGTCCCAATATTTAAGGAAGGGAGCAGACTTGAATTGGGCAACTACAGGCCGGTTAGCCTTACGTCCGTCGTTTGTAAACAGATGGAACATCTCATTTGCGACTACTTGAGGGAACAGTGGGAAACATTATCATGGTTTAATGATAGGCAACATGGATTTCGGAAAGGTTACTCATGCGAGAGTCAGATGCTATCACTTTTTCAAGACATTAGCGAATCGTTAGACCATGGAGTTTCAGTCGACGCCGTGGTTATAGATTTTGCGAAGGCATTTGATGTCGTGCCGCATGACATGCTACTCCATAAATTAGCTACGACGAAGATTGATAGAAGAGTAATTTTATGGATCCAAGAATTTTTGAAGGGTCGTTCTCAGAAAGTGAAAGTCGAAGGCATATTCTCGGATGAAATTACCGTAACGTCGGGTATCCCTCAGGGCAGCGTAATCGGAACTTTGTTATTTTTGGCGTTTATAAATGACTTACCAAATGGGATTCGCAGTGACTGTCGATTGTTTGCGGATGATTGTGTAATATATCGAAAGATACATGACTCACAAGACAATGCAGTGCTTCAAGAGGACCTGAACCTGGTCTATAAGTGGGCGATTGTAAATAAAATGAAAATGAACACAAGAAAATGTAGTCTCTTAAAAATAGGGAAAGTGCGAAGGCAGGATTTTCAATATAACATTGGCTCGGAAATACTTGTAGAAGAAGATTCTTGCAAATATTTGGGCGTTCACGTAAGGAATGATATGAAATGGAGTAGTCATGTAGGATGTGTAGTTTCAAAAGCTTACAAATCCCTGCACTTTGTAATGAGGGTATTAAAAGGAAGTAGTACCTCTGCTAAAGAATTAGGCTATTTGTCACTTGCAAGACCTATTCTGGAATATGCCTCGGCGGTTTGGGATCCATATCAAGTAGGGCTCATCAATGAGTTGGAAATGGTACAAAGAAAGGCCGCTAGATTTGTGCTCAGTGACTTTAATCCCAGGAGCAGTGTGAGCCGTATGTTAAAGAAACTTGGGTGGGAATCACTGGAGGCTAGGAGGATGAAATCTAGACTCTGCGCTATGTACAACACGTATACAAATCAACCAGCATGGGGTGAGCTTAGCAAACGATTGGGAAAGCCCACTTACATGGGTAGAAGCGATCATCCTTTCAAAGTTAAGGGCCGACCACAGCGAACAAATTATGGTAAATATTCTTTTGTAAACCGTGCCATTGATAACTGGAACTCTCTACCTGCCGCAGTCTTAGAGCCTTTTCCCAAACATATAGGTGTGTTTAAGAAAAGACTGACTATTTGTGTAAATACTCCAGTTTAATTGTTGTATAATTGTTATTGAATTGTTATGTATAATTATTTATCTGTTATGTATATACAATTTGCCACCGGGGGACACCCCCCCCCCCCATTGCAAATAAATGAATGAATATGAATATAATATAGAATGTCAGGTACTATGCGTGTGCATAGTTTAAAGGTGTCTGCTTGCATACTTTCTGATATATTGGTATTTGGATAAAAACAATAGGGAGTGCATTTATTAACAGTTGGCTGCCCTGGTTGCTCTTAAGAATATGCTCATTCATATCTGTGTATGTACACATAGTACATACGAGATTTGGTTGAATTCCAATTGATAGTGTAGAAGTTATATGCATTTAAAAATTGGACCTATCAGCAAGCTTATAATCATTTTGGCAACACTGCCATGTATGGCCTCCTGGAAATTAAACTGCAATATTATTATCTATACATGTGCCAATTTTTAAATAGCTCCCATTCATACCTTCCAGGATATCCAACATGGAGCTCAAATTTCAATTGCGATTTTTCAGCAGTTGATAGCACTGACATCAATTTCAAATATGGCCGTGGTATTCCGTGGTTTCCCACTTCGTCTTCGGCCAAAAGCCGGGATGGCACCTACTGTAAGGCCACGGCCGCCTCCTTCCCTTTTCCTTGCCTATCCAACCCAATCTTCCCCTCCCTTCCCATCCTTCCCATCTTTACTCCTACCAAATTTTGTTTCGATTGCTCCAGCCGTTTAGGAGTTGATAGGGGGGACACACACACACAGCCAGACAGCCAGACAGACAGACAGAAGGACAGACAGACAGACAGACAGACAGACACACATTTGCCCGATCTAATAAGTCTACTTTTTCCTCATTTTTGTAAAATGTGAAAGGTAGGCTAAAAATACTGTTTTACAAATCGATAAAACTTCTGAGTCGCCTCTGTAGCGTAGCGGTCAGCATTATGAGCTGCCTCCCCGGAGGTCCTGGGTTCGATTCCCGGCTCTGCCACGAAATTTGAAAAGTGGTATGAGGACTGGAACGGGGTCTACTCAGCCTCGGGTGTTCCAAATGAGTAGAGGGGGTTCGATTCCCTCCTCAGCCATCCTCGAAGTGGTATTCCGTGGTTTCCCACTTCATCTTCGGCCAAATGCCGGGATGGCACCTACTGTAAGACCACGGTCGTCTCCTTCCCTTTTCCTTGCCTATCCAACCCAATCTTCCCCTCCCTTCCCATCCTTCCCATCTTTACTCCTACCAAATTTTGTTTCGATTGCTCCAGCCGTTTAGGAGTTGATAGGGGGGACACACACACACAGCCAGACAGCCAGACAGACAGACAGAAGGACAGACAGACAGACAGACAGACAGACACACATTTGCCCGATCTAATAAGTCTACTTTTTCCTCATTTTTGTAAAATGTGAAAGGTAGGCTAAAAATACTGTTTTACAAATCGATAAAACTTCTGAGTCGCCTCTGTAGCGTAGCGGTCAGCATTATGAGCTGCCTCCCCGGAGGTCCTGGGTTCGATTCCCGGCTCTGCCACGAAATTTGAAAAGTGGTATGAGGACTGGAACGGGGTCTACTCAGCCTCGGGTGGTCCAAATGAGTAGAGGGGGTTCGATTCCCACCTCAGCCATCCTCGAAGTGGTATTCCGTGGTTTCCCACTTCGTCTTCGGCCAAATGCCGGGATGGCACCTACTGTAAGGCCACGGCCGCCTCCTTCCCTCTTCCTTGCCTATCCAACCCAATCTTCCCCCCCCCCCCCTTCCCATCCTTCATGAGGGCCCTGTTTGCTTTGCAGGCGAGGCCACCTGGGCGCAGTGCTGATCACACCTCCCCAGTTGAATCCACCCGAACCAGATGTTCCAAGCTCCAGGACACTGCGCGTAGAGGCGGTAGTGGTGAGTTCCCTCGCTTAGTCCGTGGGGCCCACCAACCTGGAGGGTAAAATTGACTAAATAAAATAAAAATAAAAAATAAAATTTCTGACTGTCAAAACTTGTAATGAGAACACTATTATTCTGATTCAGGCAACATAATTTGAATTGAAGAATGGATCTCAGGGGAGTTTGTGCTCGTATGACGAGAGCACCACATTCATTTAAAGGGCACTGTGGTGCTCACGAGCACCAGTTTGAGAACGCCTGCATTAGAGTGTCATGGAAGGGAAGCCCAAGGGAGAGAGTAAGGCTAAGGTTTGAATTTGCATTGCAACTTTGTAGTGGTCTTCAAAAAACATCTCATCTCCTACCCCTCACTCTGTGTAGTTAAAAAGTCTTCTTAAGTGGGATATAGCGCCACAAAATGTTCTGCTTTTGATATCCGCATAATTTATACAGAAAGCAGCTTTTCTTAAAATGATTTATTAATCTTATCTCTTCCGTGAATACTACAACAACTTAGCCCGGTCTCACCCATTTTGAGGGATTACTGGAGCATGTAGACGAATAGAATATTAAATCAACTTTCCCTGAAGCAATGTTTGTATAGAAGCAGCTATAACCCTGGGGGAAACTGACAGTAGAATGATAAATGTACAACAGACGCACACTTCTTGCGCGAAAATCTGCTGCCATGACGTAAAGCAGCCTATGACGTAGACCGGGGGCCGGCAACACGTCTATCGCGATCTACCGGTAAATCGCCAGGATATATTAGGTCAATAAAAAACGTCATTTACTGAAACAGGAGTGGTAATCATGAATTATATTTGAACCAACAACGGCAAAATCTGGGATGGGAAAATTACTGAATATCTCGCAGTTTGATTTGATATTTACCGAATATTTTTGTTGCTGATTCTTAATGTGCTTTGCGACATTGTGGTCATGTAGCCCCATGTACGTGTGTGTGTGTAGAATTTGTCAGATAACCTGTGTCACTCTGATGTCTGTTCTAGTGTGTGTACTTGTAATCAAGGTAGGATTTGGGTAGGAAGTGGCCGTGGCCTTGAGGTAGGTTACATCCCGGCATTCGCCTGTAGTAGATGCGGAGAAACCACGGAAAACCACTTCCAGGATGGTTGAGGTAGGAATTGAACCCACCTCTTCTCATTTTTGCCTCACGAGGCCGAGTGCACCCCGTTTCAGCCCTCAGACCAGAATGTAATGTCCTAGCAGAGCCGGGAATGTAACCCGGGTCTCCGCGGTGACAGCCGAGAACGCTAGCCACTACGCAACGAGGCGGACTTACCGAATAAAAGTAGTCAATACACCCAAATTTCACACTGTGTAAATTGAAAAGTGATGGTGTTTTAATTATTCATAAATGCCCATTAGGCCTATTTTAATATAGTATCTCTATAAACATTTTAAATCTATAAACATTATTTCTACCGACGCGACGGTGCCTTAAATGTGTCTTAATGTCGTGTTCAGTTTCCTAGATAAACGAGATAAAAAGGAAACGGCTTAGCAATTATGATCAATTGTAAAAGCAGAACAGCAGCTAATTTTAAAATGTCAGAATCTGTCAATAGAGCACGAGAGTTTTCAGGATGCCTGTCCTTTCCGTACGGTATGAGTATTGTTGAGGATCTAATCGTGCAAAAAGGATATGGAGACAGGCTTTTAACCGGTTCTGTTCTTCCAAAGTAACCACGATGCAGTCCGACTGCTGACGTAGACTAACGGAAATGACAGGAACGAGTAGTATTCACGCTCTGTGTTGATTCTACGCTAAACCAAATAGAGCTTACTATAAAAAAAGGTTTTTGTTGTTTTAATTCATTTTAAGGGTTTGGGGTAACTTGATCATCAGTCTCGTTTACTTGTGTGTTGAATTTGTCTGATAACCTGTGTTATGTGGTGACGGTAGAAGTGAATATTGAAATGATAGAAGCCATTTTAGTGTGACCTTTGCAATCTATTATGTCCGCCTCGTTGCGTAGTGACTAGCATTCCTAGCTGTCATCGCGAAGGCTCTGCCAAGAGATTTTAATCTGGTATGAGGGCTGAAACGGGATTCATTCAGCTTCCTGTGGCAAAACGTAGAAGAGCTGGGTTCGGTTCCTAACTCAGCCATCCTGGAAGTGGCTGTACGTGGTTCCCCAATTCTACTCCATGCAAATGCTGGGATGGTACTGTATCCGTATCCACGTGGTCTTACCTGTTGAAATCCGATGAAGAAGCTGGATCGTAGAATCTGGAAGTACCCGGCTGAAATAACCCCCAAAACTCTATCAACTAGGATCAACACGTTAGATCTGTCGGTAGGTGTAGATGTTCTAAAATCCCTGGGAACATACTCGGGAATACTAGTGCTTGGAACTTCTGACCTAAGTCTTAACCGTTCAGTTTCTTCTGCCCCATTAGACTTTGCCATAAAGTTCCTCGCCGGAGATGTCGTGTCTATCCTCTCCCTAGCGTGAGTAACTGTACCTTCCCTATCGGAATTTATAGTGGTCTTTAGTGTTTCAAATTGCGACTTCAATTCGTTTCTTAATGCGTCCACATCTACATGATCAGTTAAATTGAACTTACTTAACTCCTTCAATTCTGATGTATTTTTCTCTCGCTCTGAGTTAACATCTAACCTGACTTGATCTAATTTCAGGGTTACGGTCTTAATCTGCGAGTCTAAGTCTTCCCTAAGATTGTTAACACTATCTGTTTGCATAATCTGAACTGAATTAATTCTTTTTACAGTGTCCTCTCTAGCCCGAGAAATATCTTTGTTTAATCTTATTTCTGACTTGGAAATCTTTAATTCTAAATCAGATCTAATATTCTTAACAATGTCTTCGTTTATTTTAGTGATCTCTCCTCTAATGATGGTTACTTGATCGCTAACAATTGCTTTAAGGTCGATCTCAATGTCTTTCCTTAAAACTTTGTTATGATCATCCACCGTATCCTTGAGAAGAGCCATGTCTCCCTCTAATTTTGACAAAGTTCCCTGTGTTGCAATCGCTTCATTTGAGAGAGCAATTGGAGAGCATCTAAACTAGTCTGGTTTTCTTTTTGATTATTCTCCAGTTTCAATCTAACATTTCTGACATCCTCCTTAATGCCAGAAATATTGGATTGTATACTGGTTACAAGATTCTCTGTGCTAACTATCTTCTCCTGAGTTGCATCAAGCTTGGCCTCAGTGCTAATGATTTTATTTTGTGTAGCTGTGATGTCAGTCTGAGCTGCATCTAGTTTCGTTTCAGTGCTTATAACTTTTGCTTCTAATGATGCAACATTCGAACGGACATGACTTACTTCTACGTTAACATTGCTTATGTCCAGTTGAACAAGTCTAACGTCTTCCAGGACACTGTCTACACTAGTTTCTACATCACTTATTTTTTCTTAAATCTTGCGGTTGCTATCCTGAAGACGTTTAAGAGCTGAATGGAGCTGACTCATATCTCCCTGGGCTGATTCTGAGTTTTTATTAACTAATTTATTGTTCTTGTTAACTAACTCAGTAATGTTATTTAAACTGGTTTGGGTATTTGACCTGCTTTCAGCCAAATCCTGTTCCTGCTTGCCCAACTTTTTTGCATGGCCTGTAGCAAAGCCACAACATCGTCCATAGTCGCTGAATCTGACAAGTTATACAATATATATAGAAATACAGGAATGCAACACATTTATAGTAGAATTGACACACTTAGAATGACCATTTTCACCAATATGAGCATTATAATCGGTTTGGCTTCTAAACTTAATTACTAATTTAAATCTACTAGAAAATAAGAGGTGTGTGCGCATAGTGATTCATATTTAAAATGGTTTGAATTATAATCGCAAGTCTTAATTGTTAAATGTATTATCAATAAGAAATGAATTTAGTATTGCTAATGATCTTCCAAATATCATCACCGGTGACAAGCATAAAATGGCTGACAAGCATGGAGTGAAAAATGGCCCCATGTCATGCCCCATATGACCACGCTGATCTATAAAAGTTTCCAAGAAATCTCTCTTATGATCATGTCGTAATCATGTACAATTACATTTTAAAGGCACAGATAAAATATCAAATGAATTTAAATTACTGGCGATAATTCTATTTGTATGCCAGATAGATTGAGTAAACTCATATTCACATTTCTAAGAAACGCGAATTCCCAACGAATTCGAACTCTATAATCGCAGCGGTGCCAAAGAAAAATTGCTGACGACTAAATAATTCGAAAATGCCAACTCGATAACCACATGAAAATGGGTTGTCAAACGAAGATGACTTCCATTATAGTATTTGAGAATGCTAATTCCAATGCGACAACGGTTGGGTCGCCATATAAATGTGGACATCCACTACGGCATTCGAATAAAGCAGTTCGATCGCCACAACAGTTGGGTCGCCATATTAATGTGTACACGTATCCACGTGGTCTTACCTGTTGAAATCCGATGAAGAAGCTGGATCGTAGAATCTGGAAGTACCCGGCTGAAATAACCCCCAAAACTCTACCAACTAGGATGAACCAGGGATAAGGATACCTCACTATAAAAGAATGTGATAAGAAGGTGCCAGTGGTCGACGAAATAAAAACGAAAATTAGCTCAAAATGAACTAACAAGACTCTAAAACAATTTAAACTCGGGCTTATGGCTAAGCATTCAACAAAATAAGCCACTGGTCCTCGTAGCACATCCTGGTTTTAATATAAATCACCAAGTCATCCGATGAAAATTTAAAATGGATCAACAGTTTATTTTCTAAGTAACTGCTGTGTTGTGGAAATCATCTCCACTCAACAAAAATATGTATGCTTTTACATAAGCACATGATAGTCAAATGTTACGTTAGCCTGCAATTTGGCTATATTATGCTGCTTAAATGGTACAGCATTTTAAACGAATTTCAAATAACTATTTTTGAATTTTACAATAACGCACAAGTTGATTTTATAAATACAGAAACCCTAATAAATTTGTATTAATGTATATACATTTATACATTTAATTCGATGTTCGAATTACTCCTACATTATTCATTATTATTACTCCAATGACAAGTGTTCTCTATAATTCTGGTATATTCCTTTTTAATCAAATTCGACGAACAATGAAGTTAATCGAACATTATATCTTTTCAGTGAATTATCACAATTCATTCTACATTATTCACAAAATGTTTAAATTATCATCCCTTAAACTTTCACTTATTATTTTTACTATGTTGTACAATTATTATTATACGTCTTTCCAATTGTAACTTTCCACTAAAACATGTTATATTATTAGTATTGCATTTAAGATTAGTTGTTACAATGCATAACTTGGTTTTAAATGTTGGATTTAATACTTTACTAGCCTTCTAGCAATTAAACTTGTGACTGAAATTCACGTTCAAAAATACACATTAATTTACTCAGTAATAGCTCATTAGCTTATTAAATACTGGAAATCTGATATTAACCATCCATCGAAGTCTAATATCTGCCTCAATATAACTCAATTCTCGCAAACATTAATTGCTTTACACGTATGTTAACTCTCAATAGCTATAAATAATCACCAAATATTTTTAAGATCCAAAAACCTTTTTTACAACAATCGAAAAATACTCTGTTTCATAATAGACATACGTTAGAGTATCATGAACAATTTTTATCAGAACTGTGTTAAATAATATGCATTCACATGTTCAAATAGTAGTGTTTGTGATTTTCCAAAACTGTCATTTCGATTCATGACGAATAATTTTATACATAGATTTCCTTTCTTTCAATAATATATCTCATTTCATTGTACTCTTATATTTCATAACTATGTCTTTCAAAGAATATAGAGTAACCACTATAAAAAGAACAATTCAGTTTTTGTCTAATCCAAAATTCGAAATGGAGATCCTCCTCTAAGGAAACACGTTAGAAACTACGCCATGGAAAAGAGCCTGTCATAAGAAGGTACACATAATCCATTAGAATCGAACACTTAACCAAGTTGGAGAATTCCAAAAGAATAAAGAAAATTGAAAAACTGAACGAACTCGAAAAAGTGATCATATTCCATAAGAAATTCAAAACATTGGATCGCAGAAGCCTAATCCAGAAATCGTAATTGTTCACACTAGAAATCACTATAATTGCAAGACTATATCGAACTCGATGAAAAATAGACTAACACATATATCAAACAATGCTGCATGTAATGCTAAAATATTCTGTTCCGTTGATTAAATATTCACAAGTATTTATTTTAAATAATGTTCAAGTATACGTGAGATATCGGTCATCGTCTTGCTAACGACCATTCTTATATAATTTTATCGTAGTCTTGGCCCTGTCTCTTCTTAAATCGTGTCTTCACAACCGATTATAATGCTCTATTAAATGCCAAAGTAAATTTAGAAAAAGAAAAAGTAATGCTTTAAAAATAACATCACAATTAATATTAATGTTAACTACAAATAAAATACATGACGGGAAAGAAGTGATAAAAGTATCAAGTCTAGCCCCAGAATGCATTTTCTATCTACAGAATAAAAATGGTGATAGAAGAACATTCTAAAGTATGACTGATTCATACTGTCTACTAATATTCATTGTTTCCAGCTACCTTGTTCGTAGTCATCTCGATGAAAATGGAAAAGAATGTTCGAAGCACACATTCCTGGTAGGGACTGAACCCTTGTCCTTCACGTTGCTTATTCCTCGTACCACCTGGAACTGCGTAGAATCGAACCCGTTCCCGACCGGCTCGACAAAACAGCTGTCCGCGTTGTAAAGTTCATCGCCCGACACGTATAAGGTTTGCTCGATAGCCTTGTTGAAAATGTCATTGACTGTTCATATTGTAGAAGTACGAATGTAATGTCAATATCTCAAGACTGCCTTCAGCCTCTTTTTATACAACATTCTGTTATTGAAATCCATAGTTGAGCTCGATAATCATTCCAAATGCTCAATTCTGCTAAGATGCTGCATTCCCGTTATCCATTTAGTATCCCTTCATCATCACTGTAGTGTATCGATGTGTATTTCCACACAATATAATATCAGTGATCATTGCTGCAGTATATATTGACCGTACTATAATGTTGAAAAGTCTCATAATGGCAGTAGAATATAAGCAGTCTATATGAAAATCTATGTTCACATTCATAGCACTCAAATCAAACACAATGAGTTATTCGTTCTTTCCATGCGTTTCGACACTCGCGCCTTGCTGTAGCAAGTTAAGAATAAACGTAGTGTACCGGACTATGTTCACTTCGCACAAGTTCAAATATCACTTGATCTGCCTACTTCCAATCATGCCTGCGTACACGTTCTTGGCCGATTCTAGAGAAGTATAGCCCACGAATGAATACCTCTCTCGGTCGAGAAATTTCGGACTGACTGTCGATCTACTCACAATGCTCCTGGGTTCATACGATATGATGGTCGATATATACGCAGAGTGATTGCGATTATCACCTGGTATTCTGAAATGTGCATTTATAAAGTCAAAATCATTCTCAAGTAGCTTCTAATAGAAATATAATGTATTTGCCATTAGTCGATCCCTTCTATGATCTCTGTATTACTTCATGGCAGGTTATATTGCAGTCATGTTTGCACGGCATCCAATTTGCAAGCAATAACCGTACCTCAGACAAAAACACGTGCTCGAGATTTGTAATGCGGGTTGCTGGTACCGCTCCTAAGCGAGCGTCACGAAGTCTCCGTTGCTGCTTGTAGTTGAAATGTTGCCATAAAATTATCATCTGTGGGCTTTCTAATATGACCAGGTTCCAAGTCAATGCAAAATACTGTCTCAGTACCTAACGTAAGGCAACGGCCACTTCCTACCCAATCCTACCTGGATTTCAAGTACACACACTAGTACAGACATCACAGAGACACTGGTTATCAGACAACTTCTACACACATCCAAATACACATGACTACATGACCACGATTTCGAAAAGCCGCTAATGAATTAATAACAACTATTCGTGTTGACCGACTAAACAATAAGGCTAATGTACCTTAATAAAATACCTGAAATATAAAATAGACTTCAAAGTCACCCCCTGGCACTATACAGCCCATGACGGGCTAAGGCCGACCAAGCGACCGCTGCCCAGCCATTTGGCCTGCAGATATTGGGGTGACGCGTGGTCAGCGCGTCGGGTCCCCTCGGCCGTTAATCTTGGTATTCGTGATCGTGGCGCTGTCTCACTGTCAGACAGCTACTCAATTGTCCTCACCAGGCTGAGTGCACCCCGTTCCAACCCTCACGCCAGTTTTAAAATAAAATAGACTTACACTTACAAATTGTTCACTTCACTACACTTCACTTCGCTAAAGAACAATTTTACATAAAATGTATCCATGCAATACTGATGACAAGGCTTCTAAGTTTTCTATGTAGCGATAAATCTTTAGTTATTTTCAAAAGCTGGTATGTAACTTCAATGATATTTCTTGTATATTGCGACATAAGCTTCTGGAAGGCATAATCACATTTACAAAAGTCATGAGTGAGAATTGTTCTGGTCCAAAATGTCATGTTGCAGTTAGGCAGATCAACGGAAATTTGTCCATAAATGGGTTAACTTTAAATCCTAGTTTATTTTGCATATCAGCTTTAGACAATTAATCGTAGAAATATCTCGGTTATAGAAGAATGTGCCCTAAACTAATATACCTTATTGTTAAATAATAATAATAATGATGATAATATGAATATGAATATTAATACAATTTGCTCCATTCGTTCAAAATGCATTACATACAAACAAACGCACAGACACAACACGCATGAACAGAAAATGTTCATGGCAAAACATACAGTACACAAATATTCTAATCAGAAAAGTACTGACACGTATACAGGAATCATACATTGTACATAGACACAGTGACACCTGCTGTGAAGTGTTTAGTTGAGCGCAGTTGGTGACCCCTAGTCTACCCCACAGCAAACGGGAGTTCTAACTTGGGAAACACTTCAGACACTCAGTGTCCCAAATTAATTGCTAGAGCAATTAACGTCTTCATGTTCTCTATAATGTAATGTCTTGAAGCCATTCTTTCAGTGTTGCCTATACAAACTGTCAGTTGTAACTCTTCAGTCGGTCAACATGAATTTACCCAAAGACTTGGCGAGGTACAATGTATATAATATATGAATAATAAGTAAATAACACTCCCGGAAATAATTACACGTAAAAGTTATGATCACTATTATCAAGGGATAATTTTAGGATCACGCGTTTTGATCTTCAAGCGGTCATCATCAGATCTTGATCACTGTCTTGAAGTTTAAATTAATATACAATGTTTTCTAACTACAAAATATTTGTAGTGCGTTAATTTGTATTTTTAATTACGATTCCCAGTTTTAATCTCGATACATAAGTTTCTTTATTTCTTTTTTGTTGAAGATTGACAGGTCACTTTTATTTTACCAAGTTTCGTGTTGACTTCGCAATACACCAGCCACCATATTGAATGTATGGATCCGCTGATCTTTTCCCATGAACACAGGTGGCCACTTATAAGGGTCTAGCTTATTGCCTGGATTCGTAGATGTAGCTACAATATATGATGGGTTATTGTTTTTAATTACATATAAGATACCAAGATGTCGGCTGAGAGCTATATTCAATTTGACATTCTTATAGCTAATTCTATCGAGGTCTCTTACATGATGCGTCTCTCTTACCAAGTTTCGTGCTAATTCCGCATTCACATCCTGAGTGATGGATTCTAGCGTCTAATTTGCACTCCCACTGCCATCTTGAAGTTATTGACCTTGTGCCTTGTACAGATACAGCATATGCTCTCGAGAATTACTGCCATTGTTGCTGCAATAGATTGCGGGTTTACGATTTAAATAACGCATTTTCATACGCCCAGCCCCTACCTTGAATGTATGAATCGTTGTTGTTTTGCCTTATGCATACAAAGCCACTTATACGCTTCCACCTTCTGCTAATCGTCATTATTGTAGCTATAAAACATTGAGATGGCGGCTGCACGTAATGTTCGGTCTGATAAAGTTATGACTTGGTCATCAGTGTCCTTACATAAAATCCTCTGCGTAACAACTAATGTGTGCATTGATTTATTGAAGAATGAGTTACGGATTATGTTTCAATGTTTCGCATGGACGTCTTTTTAAAAACGTACAACTGATGAACATGCAATTTGGGCCTCTAACGCTTCTCATAACAAAGTTTGTTTATGAAAAATGTTGTGGTGTTCCGATGATTAATTTAAGCGGTATTTGGTTTAAGCTTTGACCACTCGGCCAGCCGACATTTTGTTTTCGATGAAATGGCAGCAATGTGGAGTAGGCTATGGGATTGAGGTGCCCACTTCTAGTGCTACCTGCGCATCAAATTGTATTCATTTCGGTTTGTAAATTGGGAACTGATAGGAAGGAGCAGACAAACACACACACAGACGGAGGGACATTTCGCCCGGGTAGAACTCATATATCTACTGTCATTTTTTTGAAATTTTGGAAGTACGCTAACGTGGGACAATTGAGGCAGAGAAATGGAGGACATCATAGGCCTCAGATGCCCTTGTGCCGTTGGAGTCGGAAGAGAATAAGATAAACCAATGGAGGTCGACTGAAGAAAATGGAAAAGCGGAGACATGCGCAAATAAGTGGAAGCAATGCCGGGGGCCCACTATTTGTGGGCAGATACGGTATTTAGTATCCAAGTAGAAGGACCGATGTTTGATCTCTGGTTGTAACACTTACCAACTGCTTCTGATGGAGGTCAAGGTTAGCGTGGAGCGTTATCCTTCTCACCACCATAGCCAATGTTTTACTCATATGAGTGCTGCACGCACTGTGCATTGCAAGTTCCATGGCACCCATTTCAATCTTAGACCATGCACATTATGGGTGCACTCTTCATCAGTCATCGCAGACATGCAGTCTTTTAGACAAATTTAACACATACGGTACCCAAGTACACGAGGCTAATGATGAAGATGTCCCAACCCCCTAAAATTTAGTAATAACATACATCTTTCTCACACCATCTGTGTAGTAAATGTAGCCTATTGTGTACTCTTAGGATTTCAGCAAATTCCTGTCTTTATATTTAGGACATTAATAAACGGCGTGTAACACTTACGATATCCATTCCTAAATTAATGTATTCTACCTATATACACTAGTGTCCAAAAGTTAAGCATAAGTTACGAAGAAGCAGGGCAACAGGAAATAGACCACAAATCGCATGACATATGCACCTACCAACCTTACGTGTTCGCTCTTTATAGGAAAGGAGTATTCCTTGCTTTGACTAGCGGCGTAACCACAAGGTAAAGACGGCCAGTGCCTGTGCCCCATATTCCCTCAGTCGTGTTTGCCTTTTATAGTGTGTGGACAGTAGCCTCGTGGTGAACGTGACAACATAATGGCACAACGACGCCATTTGGACCCCGTTTTGCAGGGTAGAAAACTTGGCCACCTGGAAGCAGGCCAGACATAGCGAAGGTGCCGTATCCTTGAATGTGCCACAAAGTGTCATTTCCAGGCTTTGGAGATGATTTCGAGACACAGGAGATGTTAGTCATAGGCCAGTACCAGGTCGACCAAGAGTAACCACCCCACAGCAGGACCAATATCTGGTCTTACCCACCCAACGAAATCAGAGTGCACCTGCAAGACAATTGTCGGCGTAGCTTGCAGCCGTCTCAGGGATTGCCATTTCCCGGCAAACTGTGTACCGGAGGCTCAGAACAGCACAGACACGGGCCTGTTTACTGTGGAGCCGTCAACGTCGAATCTGGACCAAGAATGAATGGAGGCATGTGCTCTTCACAGATGAATTCCACTTCAGTTTGCAGTACGATGCCCGTCACACATTAATCTGGAGAGAACCGGGTAGCCGATACAGCCACAGGAACATCGTGGAACGGGACCAGTATGATGGTGGTGGTGGTGGCGTCATGGTGTGGGGCGGCATCATGTTGAATAGCCGTACGGACCTGCACATCTTGATGGGTGGTCCGAGGAACACTGTGAACGCTCGGAGATACAGGGATGAGGTACTGAGACCACATGTTCGACTCTTCAGAGGTGCGGTTGGTCCAGACTTCCTCTTAATGGACGATAATGCCCGACCGCACCGCGCTGCTCTGGTGGATGAATTTCTGGCTGGGGAAGACATTCATCGCATGTACTGGCCAGCGAGGTCTGCGGATCTGAATCCTATAGAACATGCCTGGGATGCATTGGGGAGGCGAATTGCATCCCGTCAGCCTCCACCAAGGACCCTCCAAGAACTTCGCATTGCCCTTTCGGAGGAATGGGATCGACTGCCACAAGAGCTTTTGGACCATCTGATAGAGAGCATGCCACGTCGCTGCGAAGCATGTGTGGTCGTTAAGGGTAACCATACACCCTATTAACAGCATATTTTGTTGTGGAAGACATTGCCAAGTTTTGTTAGTTGTTGTCAAAGGTGTACCTTAGCTAACAGAACCTTTCTGATATTGTTTTCTTGGACTAGTTGTGTGACATATGGTGTGTGATTCAGCTTTCGTTAGTTCAGCAATCCGTCTGACATTCCTATCAGGTGGTATGGCCTCGTTTAGTGATTATGTTTAACGTTTGGACACTAGTGTATTTACTATTACTTGTTGACATGAGCTGCTGCGATGATTGGCGCGAATATGTTTGAATCATGTGTGTACACCACATATTCAAATATACTACTCGAAATAGATATTTGGTGACGTTTTTAGTGTTCATAACGACAGTATAACAATGCATTGTGGGATGGGTATTGGATGTATTACTCGTATAATATTTCCTGTTAACTTAAAACATGGCTCCACTGCCATCACGATGTTTGCGATCTTTCAGTGTCCATTAGTTTCTCAGTTCAAATTGCGTCTTAATATTGTGCTGAGTGGCTTGTAATCGTTACAAGTCATGACTGATCTTAAGGAGCGAGGTAGGTAACGAAGGAAGCAGTTGTCAAACGAAGCTACTCGTGCAATTTACACTGCTTCAAGAAGTGTAGCCTACGTTTTAAGAATGCTATGGGTTGCTCAGAGTACAATTTGGTACCTGTGGATACGTTTCTAAGAGACTGCAAATGTTGCCAGATGCCTGTGCACGGGACAGCGAAGAAAAACAACTCCTCCGCAAGGATGGTTTTGTGCGTTTATAGGCTAGGTGAAACCGTCTAGGTACACCACGAGCATTATAGATGGACATACGACAGTCTTTTGGAGTGCAAATTAGTGACCAAAAACAGAAATAGGCTTGGAAAGTCCTTCCAAAAACTCAATGACTCGCTCAATTATCTTAACTGAGAGGAATATCCTGGTAGGAAAATGCAGTTTGATAGAGGACATGTGCAATGGCAGCTAATACAATGGTGTCCGTTACTACTCCCCGATGAATCCAGTTTCTATTCCTATGGTTCCAGAAGTTGTCTGTGAATCTAGAGAAGATGTGAAGAACGATTTCATCCGAGCACTGTCCAATTCACGGCTGCTTGTGGTGGTGGACTTGTTATGGTGTGATATAGACATGGAAACTGACCCTGTGATAATTCGCAAAGGATTCTGGACTACATGATGGTACATTAATGAGGTTTTATAGCTACATGTCATTCATTACTCGTGTGAGGCAACTTGGAGAGAACGCATTATTACTGCATGATAATGCTAAAGCTCAAGAGCACCATATGCAACGAATGTAGTAGCCAATCAGAAGGTCAGAATTGAATCATATTGCACAATACTGGAACCAACTGGAGCGATGAATCTGAGAGAGAAACCAACCACTCAAAGAACTACAAGGCGTTCAAAAAACTCTTATGGAAGAGTGTGTTATATTGTGTTATATTGTCAAAGCATGATAAGTCGTTGTGAAGCTGTTATTTATGCTAAAGGTGAAAGTACTCCATATCACGTAGCTATTTCTTTTATAACTATGGACCACTTTGTAAAGTATCACATTGTAAAATCATGTACCGTAAGGTACATTACGCCATATTTACAAAATTTGATATGCTCTAGTGGGTAGATTATTAACTACTTCCTTCTGTTTATGAGTGGTACTGAAATATAATGCTTGAGTGCCCAACTTGAAACTAGATTTGAAACTCCTTGATTTTCTAATCGCTCTTTATCAGTTGGTGAAAATACTCGTTGTTTTCGTGCGCTAAATTATTTAATCTACAGAACTCATTTGGTACATATTTCCCAGAAGCGCAGTCAAAGATAATTGTGTGATAAATAGGCCACGACTGCTTCCTTCCAACTCCTTGCTCAGTTTAGTTCACCTTTATTCACTGCAACTCTCATTTACTCCTCTTATGAGGTTCGCGTTAGAAAGAGCATCTGCGCGTAAAATCACATCTGGGCGTAAAAATAACCTGCCACTGGCCTATTGATATTCATCTCATTCATAACCCCGTAGAAACAGGAATAATATTCAAGATGGCTGCTGTGTGCAATATTCATTCTTATTGTCTTGTGACCTGTGCAAGTGAAGGCTCTTATATAAAATTCCCCGTATGTTTTAAGTCTTCAAGTGAATGAACACTTGCACGACCATGATGATAACTTTATGCACAGTTTCCAAATTGTAAGCTTATTGGACGGCGAGTTGTTGATGTTAAAGATAGTGTATTTGTATGATATTCAACATGGTATGACTTGTCTACAATATTTAGCAAATTGCTTCTCCATACTTGTTATATGAATGTATTAAATTCCATGTTATTGCGGTGAATAGTTCTGAAGTTAAGGAATACAGTTTGCAGTTGACTGCAATCCCACTAAGAAATATGAGGAGTAAGATGAGGAATTAGTGCATACAAATTTCAGTGAAATCTGTGCAGGCATTCAATACAGGACATACTCGTACAGACAGATAGACAAATAGCTACTGATTGATCTCATAATCTTAATTTTTCACATGAAAAAAAAATTGTGAAACGCAGGCTAAAAATGTATGCAAGGAAATATCTGAAATAAAAACAAGTTGTTCCATAACCTACTTTCTTTGAAGTTTGTGTTTTCAGTATTATCAACGAACCTGTTATCTTCGTACTTGCAGCTGCTATAAATGCAGAGTATTCATCATCATCTGCCAGTCAAGTATTAGGCCAGGTGGCCTGTTACGGTCTCATTCCATCTCTTAGCTGGACGTCCAATAGATCGAACCCCTTTAGGTTGGTATCGTACAATCTGCTTTGGGACTCGTATCCTAGGCATTCTGTTGACGTGGTCTCTCCAGTTCTTCCTATAGGTTTCTATGTAGTTTAATACAGGTTCTGTCTTTAGTTCTTCCATCACGTCCTCATTCCTTTTGTGGTCTCAACGTGTGTATCCTGCTGTGCGTCTCATAAACTTCATCTCAGAAGCAGTGATCCTAGTTTCATCTCGTTTTCGGATTGTCCATGCTTTACTTCCATATGTGAGGACAGGTCGAGCTAGTGTTTTGTAGACTCGTAGTCTTGTGTCCCTCTGGACTAAGGTTGGTTTCATTACTGAGTCCACTGTGCCTATGGTTTTATTATAGTTTATGATCGTATTAGAAATATCTGCATCATTGTAGAATGATAAAGAGTAGCCTAGGTAGTTGAAGGAGTTTACTCCTTCCAACAGTTTGTTGTTGAGGCAGATATTACTAAGAATTGGTTCTTTGCCCTTGAAAGCGAGTACTTTTGTTTTTTCTGAAGATGTTTTCATGTCATATTCAGTGTATCCAGAGTATTCAATTATATTTTCGAAAATTTCCTTGAAATGGTTTTCCGTGGTTTACCATTTTTAACTCGAGGCAAATGCTTGGATGGTACCTTCTGATCGGCCATATGTAGCTATATCCAGAGTATTGCCCAGTTTTATTCAAATTAAATCACTTCATATCCACCTGCTGGTGTAGCGGCTATCATTTTGAGCTGCCACAGAGTACGACCAGGTTTGATTCCCGCCTCTACCAAGAAATTCAATTCTGGTTTGAGGGCTGGAACGGGGTACACTCAGCCTCATGAGGCAAAACTGAGACGAGGTGGGTTCAACCCCAGCCATCCTGGAACTGGTTTTCCGTAGTGTACCACGTCTACTCCAGGCAAATGCCGGGATGGTTCCTAACTTAAGGAACACAGGTTATCAGTCAAATTCTACACATACCCAAGTATACGGGGCTAAATGACCAGGATGTCCAAGCCCCTCAACAACAACTCAATCACTTCATCTCTCTTCACTCTTCTGATGAGGTTGGCGTCAGGCCGTAAAATCCATCCTACAGACAGAAACCTCATCTCACCTCAACCCCGTTCCAACCCCATAGAAACGGTGACAAAAAGGGTTAGAAATACATTATTAATATTATTAGCGACAGCGGTAGCTACGCTTGCTAACGTGCAGCACTAGGCCTTGGGGCCAAGCTCTCTGTGGACTCGGTAGACGTGGGTTTAAGCCCCACCTTCAGCCATCCTCGAAATGTTTTTCCATGGCTTCCAATTTTCAACTCCAGGCAAATGCTTGGATGGTACCTTCTGACAGGCCACGGCCGCTTCCTTCCACATCCTTACCCAGTTTCATTCATCATCATTCATTTCATCTCTCAATAACTCCTCTCATGAGGTTGGCGTTAGGAAGGCCATCCGGCCGTAAAAACCATCCACCACAAAGACTTTCATAGCATCTCATCTCCAACCCCATTGGGAAACGGGAAAAATAAGGGGTATACATACATTGTTATTTTATTTATTTAAGCGAAAATTCCCCTAAAGGAGAGCGATTGAACTTGATAACATGATGTCATTTGGAGGCGTGTCTCCTCCGTTCCTCCCAAAATCTCTTCATTCTCGCGGAATGCTCACTCTTCCTCTCATCCGTCCACTTTTTCCCAGGTTGTGGTAATAATCTTGATTGAAACTTAACATTCGAGATTTTCGTCTGACACTCAGTTCGGTCTTCGAAATTTTCTATATTGATTACGTGTGAGTCTCTCTGTACCTATTTAAGCCATTCTGTGCCGCATTTACTCTGTGTTATGATACGAAGTAGGTTTTTTTTTTTGGCAATCTGGAGGTGGCCATCCTGTGTATGTGAGTGTAAAATTTGGCTCTGCGTTTTCTAATTTCGTCTGTTATTGTATTGGTCTTTTGATGGAGTTCTGTACTAGGTCACTTCATCCAAATGCCGTTTCTGTTGATTGCTCCGTAGATCTTCCGGAGATTTTTTCGTTCCTGCTTTTCCAGTTCCTTAATCTTGGAATGACCATCGATTACTATTGTTTCAGCGGCATATGTTGCTTCTGGCTCAACAACTGTTTTAAAATGTCGTAATTTGGCGTTCGTCGAAATGCATTTCTTGTTGTAATTCGCCCACGTTTGCCTGTAGGCCTTCTGGAGCTTAGTGATTGTCTTCATTCGCGATTCGATTAAGTCCACAGGGCTGTATAATTTCACCAAGGTATTTAAAAGTGCAGACTTGAGCGATTTTACTGTATTTGGTGTTTAAAGGGGATTTATTATTATTATTATTATTATTATTATTATTATCTTATGCAGTACATATAACACATTGCTGGTACATTACAACATAACTATACGGGCTTTAGGGAACCAAGTACAGTTAATGAAACGGCCACTTCTACGCTGGAATGTCGCTACCCATGAACTTCTGAGCGATTCAGGTTGTTGATAGAACTACTGCCTTCTGCATTAGTTTGTACAGTTGCGTATTGAGATCCAGTTCTTTAAGACCTTGGAGCAAGGTACTTGGGATCACGCCCGTACTTGAGACAATGATAGGTATGGTCATTACCCGCTCTACATGCCATTGTCTTTTGATAGGGTTGACCAACTCGCTGTATTTGCTGATCTTTTCTATGTGTTTTGACTGGAGATTCTTGTTGTTAGGAATTGCAACATCAATCAAGGTAGTTTGCTTGATTTTTTTATTGACAACCACCAGATCCGGCCTGTTGTGTGATACCGATTGATCAGTCAATATAGTTCGGTCCCAATACAACTTGTATCCCTTGTTTTCAAGAACACACTCTGTCTGATATTGGTGGTACGGAACTTTCTTTCCTTTTAGAAGCTGAAACTTATAATTGTTATTATTATTATTATTATTATTATTATTATTATTATTATTATTATTATCGTTATTGAGTATGAATTTTGAAACAATAAATGTGGTACGCAATCCCATGCGTTGTGAATGGTGTGCCCCAATGACAGTATGCATACAAGTTGTTACCTGTGAGCTTGAAATTAATTGAATGTTGGAAGTGGTGTCGTCATGTAATGTATATCGTCAGTGGATCAGGTTCCGAGCGCGAGTGATGGGGCGAGTGTGTATTGCAGCCATCGGCGTCAGATTGCCAAAGGACTCGCATCGCGATTAGAGTAACCAAAGGGAAAGAGGGAGCTAGCGTCAACAGGCATTCCGGAGTAAGAGGAGCTTACGAGTGCCACTTGTCGTTCATATATGCATGCGTGACGCAAGAGTTGACACCTACGCTTCATTCCTGTAGCAATAATAATAATAATAATAATATATTTTTATTTTATTTTATCGTGTGGCCTCCGGAGAGGCCGAGTGCAGGTCTTTCAAGTTGACGCCCGTGGGCGACCTGCGCGTCACAATGAAGTGATGATGAAGACGTCACATACACCCAGTCCCTAAGCCACGGGAATTAACCCCAGGAGATTAAAATCCCTGATGGCTTGGCCGGGAATCGAACCCGGGGCACTTTGGGCCAAAGCCTAGTACGCTAGCCATTTAGCCACGGAGCCGGACATAATAGGCCCAATAAAAAGCTGCAAAGGCGGGCCGGGCCTCCTGATCTCTTTCGAGAAAACAGAATTTATTACTAAGGTCAAAACGGCTCCAAAACATATAGAAGTGAATCATGGGAAAATCAAGCGGGTTGTGAAGTTTAAGTACCGTATTTTGGTGAATGAATAGACCCTACAATGTCCGAGAACGAGGCTTTTGCGTCATGATTGATTAAAATTGAAATGGCTTACCATCTAACTAAGAATGTGTACAACAAAGGATCTATATCCCTGAATGTAAAACTCAAGCACTACTGCACAGTCATCTGGCCAGAAGCTTTGTATGCAGTGGAATGTCTCGCCATGAATAGAAAAGGCATAATGGAAAACCTGGAGACTAAGGAAATGAAGATATTGAGAAAAATCGTGGGTCCAGTCAAAGAACACGGCGAGTTCCGAAGACGCCACAACCAAGAGTTGTACACACACGTAGAGAAAATAACTGGCGTGATGAGGAAAAGGACGATTTCTTTTTATGGACATATAACGCGAATTAAATCAACACGGCTATCCAACCGAATTTTTGTTTTTCTCCACGAGAAAAAGACAAAGGTTCAGTGAAGTAGAGAAAGATCTGATGGAGATTGGGATAACATGTGGAGATATCCAGGAGCGTGGCCCACTTAGGGAAAACCTTCAAAAACATCGGAGTTTTCAACTTAAGCCGAAACTAAAAACCGGGAAGGCGTGGAAGACAGAGAAAAAGGTGCAACATCGATTGCGAATGAAAAAATACTGGGCCAACATTAAAATGCAGAAGAAACAGTTGACATGACGTGGTCCTTAGTTGGCCGTAACGAAGAAAGGAGAAGAAGAAGGCCTAATCAAATTAAATAGCCTCTGTTTGCTATCCAGTCGTCACCATGATCCCCTATTATCAGTCGAAACTGCGGGGTCCTCTGCTTCTACATCTCTCACCTTGTGAAAAGTTCTCTTACTTTCCTCGTCAACGAGCGTGAGAGGCTCGCCATTGAAACATAGCTGGGCGAATATGTTTACATACCATTTCTGCGGGAAGCCAAGGTTTTCCAGCTCGAGGCACAGTGTTGTCAACTCTCTAGCGTAGCCACTGAGAGCTAGCAGTGAGACTGGACAGAACTACGTTCAGCAGTGCAACACTGGACATCCGACACGTCACTTCCAAGCAGCAAAGTCGGCTTAAATAGTGAGCTATGTAGCGAGAGTCTCATCGCTACAATACGTTTCTTGTCGGATACAGTAGATCACAAACTAAAAACGAACTGTATTGACTTTTCTACATCTCGACTCTATCTTTCTCTATAATAATAATAATAATAATAATAATAATAATAATAATAATAATAAAATGAATAGTAATAATAACTAGCGGACCCGTGCAAGAACTCTCGCAAAATGGGCTTTGTGCGCCCCATGTGTACAGACTACCCGCCCGGCCCTAGTGCTATGTGGTCTGTACGCGACACAGTTCTGCCAGGGACTATCGTCTTGTTTATTTGTTTAAAAGCATTTTATAAACAAATATATTTCCGTTGACTTTTCAAGAAATGTACGATTTTTCCTGTACTATTGAGACGATTTGGACGATTTTGGTACAAACCACACCTTCTAACTCCCTCTGGTTTAGGAGCTTGAGTTTTATGAAACATACACCTTAGCGTATTATATAATAAGATAAGATAATAATACCGTAGCTCTGTCTCTTATTATCCCATTTCCCCGGCTTCGAGAATGATGTGAGCTGAGTTTCTGTGTGGCAATAGTTCTTACGACAAAATAGTGTCCTTCCTGACATCAACCTGATGATGAGAGATAATGGAAAATGAAATGAAAGGGGATGGTATGAAGCAGTCGTAATATATTACAAGGCGTCGTCCAGGCATTGGCCTGAAGTAGAAAATGGAAAACAAATGGAAAATCATTTTAAGAACGGCCTACGATGGGGCTCAAACCATGATCTCATGGTGTTGCACTTTGAAAGGTTTTGATTGCTCAGTAATAATAATAATAATAATAATAATAATAATAATAATAATGTACCCATTGCCATTCCTGCTTCAGCGGGGTCAGAGATGAGATGTGATGAATGTCTACGGTTTTAGGTCGGTTGTGCTTACTGACGCCATCATCTTTAAATGATTTATCGAGGGATGAAATGAATGGCAATGGACAAGGAGTTGTAAGTAAGCGGCCGTGGACTATTATAAGGAAATTTCCGTCCCAGCATTTGCCTGGATTTGAAAACAGGAAAACCTCGGAAAGCCATTTCAAGGATTATGGACGGAAGTGTTCGAGCCCACTCGTCTACTGAATTGAAGACAACCTGGGCTCATGGCGTTGTGCCACAGCCTGCGTGGGCCCTGTGGTTGGAATCCATTATGATGATGATGATAATAATAATAATAATAATAATAACCACGAACCTAATACGCTGTCGTAGCAGGCGGAGAGGTGATACTCCGACGTGGCGCGTCCCAGGTGGCGGATAGGGGGGGTCCTCACCGGCTTGCCGGCGGACTTGAGCGAAATAAAATAGCTCTCGCGGACCAAACACACTTAAGCCAGAGAACACCTAGAGGCACCTCTCGATCTCAACAATCGAGTAGTAATTTCGTGATCTTATCTTAAGATCACCACTAGTTGTATATTCAACTTGTATCTAAGGCATGATGGAACACACACTACTAACGCAACTACCCCAGGCCCCGGACACACGTCCGGTCTTTCCCGATCATCGGATTCTGGGGGATCGGGAACGAAATCATGCTTCAGAGAAGGATCGGAGCTTCTCAAAATCTCTTCGCCCCAAGAAAAAGAACTTCTTGGGTACTATTAACATCAATACCCTGTTGAAAACAGGAAAGCTCAAACAACTGACTGACGTCCTGGACAAATTTGATATTCAAATCCTAACAATTCAGGAAACACGATTCCAAGATGAGAACCATTTCGACTCTGAAAACTTCAGGATATTTAAGGGTAAACCAGCCATTAATATCACAGGCAATTTATTAATGTTTGGGACGGCTTTTGCAGTGAGGAAAACTATCTTGGATTCAGTTATTGACTTCACATCGCCATGCGAAAGAATTTCAATGCTTACAGTAAAATCAAGCAATAAGGCATATGCCTTGATAAATGCCCATACTCCCACTAACATAGACAATAAGAGAAATCCACAGAATGTAGAAGACGTTTGGGAATTACTAGAGGAAACTACAAGTAAAATCCCCAAACATCACGTGAAAATCTTATTAGGGGATTTCAATGCACAGGTTGGCAGAGAGAAGATATACAGATCAATAGTAGGACTCCATCCCGCACATCGGCGGACTAATAAGAATGGAGAGCGTCTAATAAACTTTTGTACATTATTCATGCTGAGACTCATGTCCACGCACTTTATCAGACCATTACACAAAAAGAAAACCTGGAGATCACCTAACCCGTTATTAGGGGAATTTCAGATAGATCATGTGGCTATTTCCGCAAAGAATATGCTGGAGATTCAGAATGTTAAGGTACGAAAGGGAGTGGTAGATTCGGATCACTACCTCACGCAAATCAAGGTTCGGTTTCAACCAAACAGATCCAAACCTAAAGGCAACCGGTTTCCAAGAGTTGATCCGGACTGCTTGAGGAAGAACGCCGAGGTTTTCGTACGAGATTTACAGGAAGAAAATCCTAGGGAGTGGCCAGACCTTCGCAAAACATTACAGTCATCAGCCATGAAATTAGGACAACCACCTAGGAAAAGAAAGCACAGCTGGTGGAACACAACGTGCGATGAAGCCGTCAATGACCGAGTCAAAGCATGGCATCAGTGGAATGGACATCGGACAGTGGAAAGGTGGGAGAACTTCCTAAAAACTCAAAAAACTGACCTCTAAAACAATCCGGCGCGAAAAACGTGCCTACAACAAAATCAGACTCGAAGGGTTAGAACAGGATTTCCAGAAAAACAACACTCGAAATTTTTACAAGACATTCCGTGAGGACTTGTCAGGGTACAAACCACCAACTCTAAGTTTCCGTCGACGTAATGGACGACTAGAAACAAACAGTAAGGAGAACTGCAAGATACTGGCTGATTATTTCCAAACTCTACTGAACTGTGGAAAGACTGCAGTTTGAAAAACCTGTACCAAACCTAGACTCACTTCCCCCAACAACTCAAGAAATAAAAGAGATAATCCAATCGCTCAAAAATAACAAAGCCCCTGGGAACGATGGAATAACTGCTGAGATGTTGAAAATAGGAGGAGATGACCTCTTAAGGAGAATTCATACACTCCTAACAGAAATATGGGAGAGCGAAATAATTCCGAAGGACTGGAAGAATGCCATTATCCATCCGTTGCATAAAAAGGGCGACCGAGCGGACCCCAACAACTACAGAGGTATATCACTTTTACCAATTATATACAAGGTATTATCTAAAGCACTCTTAAATAGAGTAGAACAACAAACTGATCATTTGATTGGTGAATACCAGGCAGGCTTTAGGAAAGGTAGATCGTGTTCGGAGCAGATTTGGAGCCTAAAGACGATATTAAGGATACGCCGCAGTACCAACACATTTGTCACCTTCGTGGATTTTAAGAAGGCGTATGATTCTATTGACAGACAAACTGTTCTGAACACCCTAGCAGAGTTCAGAGTTGACAGGAAAACCAGGGACTTAATCCGCCAGACTCTCACTGACACAACATCTCAAGTGAAGTTCCTAGGTGAACTATCAGAGCCTTTCGAAGTACATACCGGAGTTCGACAAGGTGACGGCCTCTCCCCACTGCTTTTTAACTTAGTGTTAGACAAAGTCATCAGGGAGTGGGAAAACAATATCAAAGGCATAAGCATTGGTACTCTGGAACAGAAAATAAAAGTAAAATGCCTAGCTTTTGCTGATGATCTAGCTATCTTTACCAAGACTAGTGAAGAAACCAAGTATGCCATAGAGAAGTTACATGAGTTAGCATCAAAGACAGGACTCCAAATATCGTATGAGAAGACGCATTTCATAGTAAATGGAGACCAGAATATCCCGAGATCTATGGAATAATTAGACACGTACCTTCCTTCAAATATTTAGGAGAAATTATTGTACCGTCTGGATTAGACCGGAAAGCTAATTTAGAAAGAGCTACAAAACTTCAGAAAGCATACCGAATAACATGGAATCACTATAATAAAAGAGTGATGTCACGAAATGCAAAACTACGGCACTACCAGACAGTTGTTCTTCCGGAAGCATTGTACGCCTCCGAAACTATATCTCTAGGAGGCCACTCTCAAATTGGTGAAATCGAAATCCAGGAACGTAAAATTCTCAGGAAAATATATGGCCCCGTTTATGTTAATGGTATATGGATTAAAAGGAAAACCACAGACTTGTACACAGTAATCAATAAGTTCACTGATACCGTGCGTAAGTGACGATTGAAATTTTATGGTCACATCTGCCGAATGGACAACACCAGATATGCAAAAAAACTGCTTGATATAATTAATTCAAAGAAGGTCAAAATCAGTTGGTTAGAAGAAATCAAACAGGACTTAAAGGAAATAAACATTACAGAAGATAGCATCATGAATCGCAAGACTTTTGGAACCCGAGTTACAAATCACTCTTTCGCCGAAAAAGCTAAAAAGACCACTGGAAATAAATGGACGGAGGAACGTAAGAAGGGGCATAGCGAGTTCATGAGGAGATTTTGGGAGTAGAAGAAGACAGCTCCATCAACCCGAGTCAACAAGTTCAAGCGCGCTCCCTAAGTGGGCAAAACGAAGAAAAAATAATAATAATAATAAATATACGAAGTACGTCCAGAAAGTAAGTTCCGTTTGGTAATAACATTAAATTGTGTACCGATACAGAAAATGTATTTATTGCACAGAATTCTACAACCCTTAAACTACTTTTCCACATAACTGCCGAAATGTTGCAGGCATTTGTCGTAGCGTGGCACGAGTTTTTGTATACCTTCTTCATAGATGTGTGCCGCCTGTGTCTTCAACTAGTTGTACGTTCCGCTGCAGCGCAGTTACGCATATGCGCGGTAGACGCTCTGTATCAAGGAGAAGAAACGTGCGCCATTTGGAGAGCGCTGTCAGCCACGTACGCGTTGTTGTGCATGTTTACTCGTACAATGTCGGTGTTGATTGAAAATCCCGCCGCTTGTGAAATCAGATCTGTGATTCGTTTTCTGAATGCTAGGAAAGTGAAACCAATTGAAATTTATCGGCAAATTCTGAAGTGTATGGAAAAAATGCGATGAGTGATTCAATGGTGAGAAGATGGGTCCGACAGTTCAATGAAGGACGTAGTGAAGTGCACGATGAAGAACGAAGTGGGCGTCCATCTTTGGTTACAGAAGAACTGGTTCACGCGATTGATGACAAGATCTGGGAAAACCGCAGGTTTACAATTAGTGCTCTCGCTATGGAATTTCTCCAAATCTCACGATCACTAATTCATGAAATTGTTACCGAAAAACTGAACTTTCGTAAACTTTGCCGACATTGAGTACCAAAGATTCTTACGGAGCAACACAAAACAAAACGGATGGGTAGTGCACTTCAGTTTTTGAGCCGTTACAATGAAGGCGGCGAAGAATTTCTGACACAGATAGTCACAGGAGATGAAACTTGGGTTTCTTACGACACCCCTGAAAGAAAGCGGCAATCAATGGAATGGAGGCACACTTCATCCCCAGCAAAGGTTAAGCCGAAACAAATCTTGACACCTCGGAAAATGATGTGCACAGTGTTCTGGGACTGGAAAGGCATCTTACTCATTGATTTCTTACCGCGTGGTCAAACAATCAACGCAGATGCTTACTGCGAGACACTTAGGAAATTGCGCCACGCAATACAGAATAAGCGCCGAGGGTTGCTGCCAAAAGGTGTTGTTTTTCTTCACGACAACGCACGACTACACACTGCAAATCTGACGAAAAACCTCCTACAGGGATTTGGCTGGGACTTGTTTGACCACCCTCCGTACAGTTCTGACCTCGCTCCTAGCGACTTTCATCTGTTCACACATCTCAAATCTTTCCTTGGCGGTCAACACTTCAACAATGACGACGAGCTGAAAGAAGATGTTTCCAACTGGTTGAAGACACAGGCGGCAAACTTCTGTAAAGAAGGTATCCAAAAACTTGTGCCACGCTATGACAAATGCCTGAAAAAGTTCGGCAGTTATGTGGAAAAGTAGTTTAAGAGGTGTAGAATGTTGTGCAATAAATAATTTTTCTGTATCTGTACACAATTTAATTTTATTACCAAACGGAACTTACTTTCTGGACGTGCCTCGTATGTAGTCGAATTGAGGCTCATTAAGTTCAAATTACGTACAAAATATGAAACCAATGTGCATGCACTGAATGGAATATAAAAGGGTTTGAAGTATTCTATATCCACTAATTGTGTCAACACTAATGAATGCAAGACATTTGGTGATAGTCACCATTTGTATTAGAAAACTGTGACTGAGAGTTAGGAAATGGAGCATTTCATTATTAATAAACCTTCCTAATTATAGCTTTTATTATTCAGATGCTGATTCACCAATAATAGACCAAAACAATAATAATTTTCAACATTATGATTTTGAATTTATGATTAATTTCATGATTTGACTTTATGAAAACCTGTTCAACGTACCGATTTTCTAAAAAAATGGCGAGTGTTTCCCCAATTTAGATGACTGGTCAACAAGAGTTGTTGTTAATTCAGTTTAGGTACTTGGGACATCTTGGTCATCAGCCCCGTGTAGTTGGGTGTGTGTCTGATGACCCGTATTTATGTGATGTCTGTAGTAGTGTGTGTCACACTGTATTAGAGACAGGATGTGTCAGATGGCCCAGGAATTGAGGGAAGGTACTATCCCGGCATTTGCCTGGAGGGAGTGTGAAAAATCCCGGGGAATAGCCACACTCCACTGTCAGTGCCAGGATTCGAACCTGCGATCTCGGCACCATTTAACGAGCATAGGATGGTCAGCAAGAAGATGTATATATTTTCTCATATAGATTATTGAAGTGATAGAAGCCATTTTTCAGTGTTGCCTAGTTCTATTAAAGAAAGCTTTCCAGTCGGTCAACGCAAATTGTGCCCAATTACATTATAATGGTCCAGACCACACATCGCTCAAACAGCTCAGTGCACAATCCACAATAACCTGACCATATAATAACAATCACATAATCACACTAAGCAAGCACACTTGATGGTCAGTCACCACTATCAGTATCTCAACAAAAAAATCACATATCTTGACTATTTGTGCTAGTTTCATCACTACTGAACTAAACAATTGTATATATTGCAAATATCATAACCCATACTTGTAGACATTGATTTAACAAAATTTAGCAATTTTTTTCTAGGTTTGTGCCGTGTCTTGTGTAGGGTTTCGCCGAGGACACCAAGCGGGCACATCAGCGAGCTCTTGGTGTCCCCGCCCGGACCCCAACAGGAGTAGCGATCTGCGCTCTACCCCCAATTTTATGAAGCGCATATGCGCCTCTTTACTGCGAGAACTAAAAGCTCAAACAACCATAACCTCCTTATGAAGGCTTCCAAAAAAAATGGTATATTGGCTTTCATGGCCAGTGAATTAAAACTCAGCAATTTTTCTAGGTCTGTGCCGTGTCTTGTATGGGTTTTCACTTAGGACACCAAGCTGGCTCATCAGCGGGTTCTTGGTGTCCCCGCCAAGACCCCCACATGAATAGCGAACTATTATTTTTATATTATTATTATTATTGATTTAATAGCCTAGTGTAAAGAATCTGATGATGATCGCTTAACGATCGAAACTGGTCATCCAAGTGTATTTATTAATGTCATGCATTTTTTTTTCAGGATTAGGGAACCACCCATTAGAATTGGGTACAATCGTGATGACCAACTGAAAGTCATTACATTTGTATCTGATAAGCTTTGTCATAGTGACGGCTATACTAGTGTGTACATTTGTAATTGAGGTTGGGCTATTGGTATTAGGCGGCCATGGCCTTAAGTAAGGAACCATCTGGACATTCGCTTGGTGTAGATGTAGGAAACTTCAGAAGACCACTTCTAGGATAGCTGAGGTAGGAATTGAATCCACTTCATTCAGTTCTGCCTCACGAGGCTGAGTATAGGCTCCCAGCCGTTAGGCCAGAATTGAATTTTTAGCAGAGCCGGGAATGGAACCAGGACCTCAACGATGACAGCCAAGATTGACAACCACTGCGCCAGGAGGTGGAACACACGGTTCTAATCAGAAGACTGTCCCGCCCCAAAAATATTCTTGGATATGCAGTCCAAGGTTGTTTTCCTGTATCTATTGTGTTCGTTTACGCCGAGATACCATGGAGTTGAAGCCCCAGATCAACCACCATGAGACAAACAACATAACGTAGGCTACTATGCATGCATTTGAACTACTGTAGTTCCAGCATGAAGTAGTACTAGGTATGGGTAGGGTGGAGTTATGAAACTATTCACATCTTTAAAAGAAAGGGAGATATTTAAATCTATTAACATGGCTTAAAACCTCACAATGTCTATTAACATTATAATCCAGAAAATTTAATGTTTTCAGTCGATCAGCACGATTGTACTCAATTATGATGGGTGGTTTGCTAATCCTGAAAAGAATGACATGAGATTAATAAATACACATGGAAACTACCCATTACAGTTGCTACAATGGTGTTGAAATAGAGGGCTACTAGGAATCCTAATGAAAGTCATGGCCGCCGCGCGCAACCGCACTCTTCAATGGCGGGCTTTCCAAATGATTATTTATTTGTTATTTACTTTTAATTATTTATTATTTATTTATTATTTATTTAATTATTATTATTTTCACTATTCATATATTTATTTAATTTCTTTTATTTAAGGGGGGAGGTACACTTTTACAGGTCAAAAAATGCCATTTTTCAATTTATTTTTTCCTTACAGAATAATCTTTCTCTTTAACATGTTGAAGGAATTTTATAATTATCTCTTACGGTATCCGAGATAAGTTATGTCCCGTAACGTTTACGCACGTCACGTAGCTTGTCCTTTTAAACTGTCTGTGACCACACCCACTTGCTCTATCAAAGAGTTATTGCAAATAATTTGTTGCTGCTCCAAATTCTCACTCTGTTTCTACTTCTTAGTTGTCATATAGAATCTCTGACATTATAGGAACAGGAAGTGATGGTAAAGCTTTAGTTTTGTTTATATTTTGCTCATATTCTTCGATTTTGCTGGGAACATTCAAAGGTGAACCTCGCGTGTATATTCGTTGTGAAAATTTGTGCCAGTAGTAATTCTTCTCCAAGTCATCAACTACAAATATAAAATGGGCAATCAGAAACCGACTTATAAAACAAAGAAGCGAAAATTTAGTGGGAATAGGTTTGTAGCGTAGTTTAAACCTGACTCTACTAAGCCACACATCTCCCCTAACCTAGAAAGTGCTTCTGCCAAGAAATTTGGAAGTGAATGTGACAGTGTAACAAATACCAATAACGATGTTAATATTATTTGTGATGTTAATATTATGTTTCGTGAATTACACAAGTGCCTACGTTGTGTTTGTGAGACCAGTGTACATTTTAGTGTAAATAGTGGTGTAGGCCTAGTTTGTAAAATTGCAGTTGTCTGTGAAAAGTGCAACGAAATTGGATCATTCAATAACTGTAACAAAATTGGGAAGAATGCCAATGTTTATTCTATAAACAGAAGGGTAGTGTATGCTATGAGGTGCATAGGTCAGGATTTAGCTGCACTGAAAGTATTTTGTGGTCTTATGAACTTGGCACCACCAGTTAAGAAAAGTACTTTCAGTAAAATAAATGACAGAATTTTGACTGCTACTACAGAAGTAGCTAATGAATCCACAAGTGCAGCAGCTGAAGAAGAAGCAAATCTTACTAACAGTAGAGACATATCAGTAAGTTGTGATGGCACTTGGCTTACCAGAGGACACAGTTCCCAACATGGAGTGAGTACTGTTATTGGTGTAAAATCAGGGAAGGTATTGGACGTAGAGGTGATGTCCTCATCCTGCAAGGGATGTGATCAGTGGAAAAAGAAGACAGACACCGTAGAATATGCAGAATGGGTAGAGAAGCATGAAAGTGTATGTAATATTAACCACAAAGGTAGTTCAGGCAGTATGGAAATGGAAGGTATGAAAACTATTTTTGGTCGGAGTGTTGAGAAATATAAGCTACGCTACATCAGCTATATTGGTGATGGAGACACTAAAAGTTACAAGGCTGTTGCTGATGACCAACCTTATGGTTCAGCAACTAAAATATTAAAGAAATAATGTGTTGGTCATGTCCAAAAGCGAATGGGGAGTCAGTTGAGGAAGCTCAAAAGCACAACGAGAGGGAAGAAGTTGAGTGATGGGAAATCACTAGGAGGGAAGAACAGGCTGACAGATGCAGTAATTAATCCCCTTACGGTGTATTATGGTAATGCTATAAGGGCAAACAGTTCATCTGTAGATGGAATGAGAACTGGAATTTGGGCAATTTGGTATCACAAATGTTCCACAGAT
Organism: Meconema thalassinum; assembly: GCA_946902985.2. Classification (NCBI taxonomy): domain Eukaryota; kingdom Metazoa; phylum Arthropoda; class Insecta; order Orthoptera; family Tettigoniidae; genus Meconema; species Meconema thalassinum. The sequence continues at coordinate 1,118,426,213 of OX336389.2, read as the reverse complement.
GAGAACCCAACTCACTACTTTTGTCCAAAGGGCCTTGACTCATGGTGCCCAATCCAACGAGCATATGCTGAAGGGACTGAGAAGAGCTACCAACACAATAATAATCTACCTCCAGCCATCATGGTGAAATAAAACCTGTTTTCAAAAATCTCGTTTCAACAGATTTATTGAAAAGGTGTGTAGGTGGCTACTCGCAGAATAATGAGTCTTTGAACTAAAAAAAAATCTGGAAAATTTCCCCAAAAACTGGTTTTGTAGGTAGAAAAACTGTAAAAATAGCTGCTAATGATGCTTTGTATGTATGTCTACCCCTTATTATTCCCGTTTTCCAACGGGGGTCGGGGATGAGATGCGATGGAAGTCGTTGTGGCGATGGATTTTACGGCCGGATGCCCTTTCTGACGCCAACCTCATGAGAGGAGTTAATGAGAGATGAAATGAATGATGGTGAATGAAACTGGGCAAGGATGTGGAAGGAAGAAGCCGTGGCCTGTCAGAAGGTACCGTCCCAGCATTTGCCTGGTGTTGAAAATGGGAAACCACGGAAAACCATTTCAAGGACGGCCGACGGTGGGGCTCGAACCCACGCGTCTACCGAGTCAGCAGAGAGCTTGGCCCCATGACCTAATGCTGCGCTTTAGCCAGCGTAGCCACTACTGTCGGTCTGCTAATGATGCTTTAATAACATTTAATGGTGGTGTGAAGGCAAGATTAAAGGTAATGGAAAAATTGGAACTTGGGTTTGGTGATTACTGTACACAGATGGTACATGAAGAGGACAATATGCGAGTGCTTTCTGCAAATGAAAGGGCACTAGAATCAACAAAAGAGGCCAGAAAATGCAGGAAACGGCTTAGGTTAGAGGGGGAAGGACGACAATGTCAACAAGAGGGGATTGTTTATGCAGCAGGAGAATTTTGGTGCCTCTTCCTCCCTTTGGTAAGTTTAACCTTCATTTCCCAAAACTTAAATTTTTACATTTGTTTTCCTTCATAACTTTTTTTGGGGGGGGGGGGGGGCGTGGTGGCTCAGTGGTCTAGCTGTATGCCTCTCACCAAGGCGGTCCGGGTTCGATTCCCGGTCATTGCATCTAAGATTTTCGAAGTGAAATGCCATGTCCTGTGGTTCGGATTCCACGTAAAATGGAGGTCCCGTGGCTCATGATCTCGAGATTAACGGTCACGTTAAACTACAAGCTTCCTTCCTTCCTTTTTCGAACATGTTTTGAGATATTTTGATGAAATTCTGTATGCATATGTATCTTTTGTATCTTAACAATGTGAATAAGAACCATTGCTGTAACATTTGTTTTTTGTAATTTATGAGTGATCACACCCCACAAAAATGCCCAAAAAATCTTCACCTATAAAAAGAGAGAGAAAAAAAATATTATTTCAAAAGATAAGAAAAAAGATGTTACTGTAGTTCACATTGTTAACACAAGCATTATGAACATTCTAAAATCATAATATTCCAGAAATTTGAAGTTTTGTAGAAATTATCAGGGGAAAGCATGATGAATGTATAAACTTTTCCAAAATTTTGAAAATTAATTTTTATTAACCAAGGACAGTTAATTGCAACTATTTAACTGAAATACTAAAGAGAAAGGACAGTACTATGAGTGTGAAAAATTTCATCTCAACAAAGTGAAGGGATATCGAGGGACAATATTTTAAATATCAGTGATTTTTACACTAGTGAAGGTGTACCTCCCCCCTTAATTATTTAATGTTTTAATTTATTATTTATATAATTTTTATTTACCTTTTATTTTAGATTTTGAATTTTTTTTAAACATATTGATTTTTTGACTTTTTAATTTTATTTAATGTTTTAATTTATTATTTATATAATATTTATTTACCATTTATTTTTATTTTTTTTATTTTGACAATGGGCGTACCTAGTAACCCTAGGCGCTCGGCTATGCTACGCGCGGCTAGTGGTGGGCTCCTGGTGGTAGGCAACCTGATATCTCGCGAACCAATAACGCTAGAGATTTTTATGATGTGTCGAATTACTCGGAGTGAATCCCCCTTTCCTGTGGACCACTGATTTACCCCAAAATACCAAAACTACAAGGATATTGATTTTTACCCCCAATATCTTGGTAACTCGTAATTTTATAAAGGCGTTTAAGGACTCGTTTTACTCGCGATGAACCCGTCTTTACCATGAATTAAGTATTGTTTTAAATTTGCCCAAAGAGCTTAACGACATAGGAGGGAGCCATATTATTTGTACGTGACTGTACCTTACAGTGGACATGTGACTAGTGGCGAGCCACTGGCGGTTATTTTAAATGATTATTTATGGAATAGGTATTTTTATTAGATTGTCCCAAAAGGGCATAACTGATAATTATTTTAGTTAATTATCGATTGATTGATTGATTGATTGATTGATTGATTGGTTGTGATAGCTAGCTCGAGTGAGATATTTTATTTAGGAGAGGTAATATTTGTAATTGATGGATAACCAACCACTAATGATTTAATATTTGCTTACGACGCACGGCTATATAGGTAGTGACACGCGGGAATTGCTCTAGGTTACGCGGCCGCTTAAACAAGGGACCGTGGGAACCTGTCCTGAGGTTGTGTGATGGTAGGAGTTTTAGGTTACAGACTGGCCAAGTCTTATTTACAGTTAATGAGTGAGAAAGAATTAATACAGGCTTCAATTATTCTCACTGGCAAGATTTTGACCAATTTAGCTCGTTTTCGGGCTTGAGAGCGATACAAGCCACGGCCGATTTATTTCTATCGAGATTATGAGTTGCGGGTTTTGCGTTTAGGGCCAAAGTGCGAAACTCGAATTTGAGTATCCTACACCCCACTACTCGCCACCACTTTCCCAGTTTTTGAAAACATCAGCCATTGCTCGCTGTGGGAAACCACTCATCAATAATACCTGGGGGCGTGGTGGCTCAGCGGTCTAGCTATATGCCTCTCACCAAGGCGGTCTGGGTTCGATTCCAGGCCAATGCATGTGAGATTTTCGAAGTGAAATGCCATGTCCTGTGGTTCGGATTCCACGTAAAAAGGAGGTCCCGTGGCTTATAATCACAAGATTCACGGTCACGTAAAACTACAATCTTCCTTCCTTCCTTTCAATAATACCTATTGGAACGATCCTAATATACTAGTTGAACGCCTACAGCTCTTGCATGCCTCTAAACAGGCTGGGCATACTGGATATGAGGAAGATCGATTAGAAATGGAAGATAAACTTCGTAATGCTGGTATTATGATGCGATGAGCCTACGTAGCAACACCCCATCACTTGAGACTGTTTTCGACCCATCAGGGCGGACGATGGGAATCTGGTGTAAAACTCACAAAAAATCATTTAAAGAAAATTCTTGGCTCTAGTATTCTAACTTACGAAGAATTCAATTCTTTAATTATTCTCATAGAGGGAATTGTCAATTCACGACCTCTTTCTCCTCTCTCCAACGATCTTTGTGATTTCCTTCCTTTGACCCCAGGTCATTTTCTGGTGGGCAGTTCTTTAGCCGCGCCTCCTCTGTTGCTTGGTCGTAAGCTTGATCTTTCTTTGCCTATTTTGTGAAAAAAAAAATAGAATTCCTTAAAGCTCAATTTTGGAAGAGATGGAAACCTGAGTATTTTCACTCGCTCCAAAGGAGGAACAAGTGGCGGCTCTCTCAGCCTAACCTTCAGGAGGGCGATTTGGTTCTCCTCAAAGACCCAAGTCCTCCTCTTGTATGGAACACTGGTCGTGTTATAAATTGTTATTATGGCAGAGATGCTTGAGTTCGAGTGGTCAAACTTAAAACTTCATCTGGACAATGTGTTCGTCCTATTTCAGTTGTTTGCCCTCGGCCAATCTAGCTCTTTTTTCTGTTATGTTATTTTTGGTTTTCTCTCTTTTTTGCCCCTCTGGCAGTATGTTCACTTTTCAGTGAATATTACAAAGTTATTACTTATTTGGATTTCTTATATAACCTCTTACCTTTGTCATATGTCATTCCATTTTTCGATTAGTACTTGCTTGTACGTGTTTCAAGATACTGTCAATCTTTCCCGGAAGTAATGTTGGTCACAAGGTTCGTTTCAGTTGGCTCCTTACTGTGATTGGCCTTCAGCATCAGTCGAGAATTTTCTACGCACTCTGATTGGCCGACGCCACCTGTCTGCATCACGTAGCCCACGTGTTCGCCAGTATAAAAGCCTGAACCCTGCCTACATCGCCAATCATTCTTCACTTGTCTCCGGCCGTCTTCACCATCTGCGTGAAACTACGAGCAGAATTGGACCATGCTAGTCAAAGAACGACTCGGCATTCTTCGCCATCTTCAACATGACTAAATATTCGCCAAGAACTTCTACAAAAAAGGGTCATGAAGATCGTCTCGGCACATCTCTACAAAAATGCTTCTATTCTAAAGTGCTGGCACATTGCCTCAAATTTCTAGTCCAAATCACTTTATCATCGCAAGCGAGTTTTTCTACATCGATACCATATCGATATTTGGCCTACTGCCATCGCCTATTTTGAATCACCTATTCAAGGTGACGTTTATATTCAGTGCTGGACACAGTCTCCAACATTTCGAAAGAAAAAAAAGTGGTCAACAAATGTTCCCGTTATGGAAATTTCTCAAGAACTTCCCAAGCAAGTTAAGTGCAAAATCTAACCTCAAAATTTCAAAGTGTATCTTTCTTGTTTATGATAAATAACTCATTAGGCCATGTTTAACTTAACCTATTTGTTTAGCGTGGAAGCAAGTACTTTGCCTTCTAAGTGTAAACTATGTTAAAACAATTACTCTTTTGCATGGTTGTCATATTTAAACAAATTATCTTGTTCTCTTGCTTTGCATTATTTAGACGACTTGCGGGATGTACTCCCCACAGGCTTGTCGATCTTAATGTTGGTTTACGATATTGTTGCATTTAAACTAAAGCATGCTAACCGTGCATATTTATAGTCAATCTTTCAAGCTCGTATTGAGCAATGCAGTAACTTAAGCCCTGCATTTGTAAGCTGTCTTCATTTTGGAAAGTTATGCTAGGATTCTGCTACCTAGCGACCTTATATCATAAAATTGTTACCTTGGTCTTATGTATCTCGCTAATTTATACACGTATTAGAATTTCAAGTTTATTCAGTCAATTGTTGTTGGCTGGTGCCTGGTGTTATAGTTTCTATTCCCTGTTGCTGTTATTATTAATTATTGTTGATATTTACAAAGCTTATAAATATATATCACTGTTATTTGGCAAACTGTTTCTATTAACTATTTATTGATGTCCAATTTGTTTCTACCCAGTAAAGTTCACTTGTGTATTAAGCTAGAGGCTTCACCTCTAGTTCTGTCCGAAAGGGGAGGTCTAGCATCGAAGGATCCTAACTAATCATCTTTGTTATTTCCTGCCCCCTCCCCTAAGTGTACACTTTCCTCGCTCACAAGATTTCAGAGACACACACATCGTTGAAGAATTTTGAAACACCATTTTCACCTCCTAAAAATACACCAGAGCGAGAATTTCTCAAATATGCCCCATCGATTTTATGAATGAAAATGCCAAGATTCACATTTGTAGCTCACGTGGTTTAGGAAGAAGCTTATTTGAACCCCCTATTTCGCGCCCTTTTGAATTTTCAAATCCCACTGTATCTCTTGCCTTCGAACCTAAGGGAACCAGCATGTAAAGGTTTAATGATCAATGTTTAGAAGTTTCAGGAATATGGTATGCTAGTGCGTATCTTTATATTCGACCCTCACTATTATGTGTCAGAAAACTGTATCATAATGATGGTCATTATAACACTGTTTTTCATTATGATACAGTTTCTCCAGCCAATCAGAGCTCGTTCATTGACCAATTAGGTAACGATACCTTCACGCATGCGCTCAAAATCCAACATGTCGGACATAAACACAACATCGAACTATAATAAATTACCGACATGGAATACGCACCGTCTATATGTTCACGTAAATAAACTGGCGAATATGAGACAAGAAATAGCACTGTACCTTAATATCACCAACGCTAATTTCTACACAGCGCATTCATTGCCTTCAAACGACTCCGGTGACAATATTACTGAGGGACGGCAGATGTAAACATATGGCCTGCATATGGCATTGCAAGTACACAGAGCGCATGCGTCGGTCGTTCAGAGATCTTGAAAGACAGAGTTATACCCAGCGCTCGCTCTTCGATCACAAAATTCAAGTGGCTGACTCTCAACAGATATTTATGAATATTTATGTTAAAACATATAATAATGTTATAATTATCGTCGAACATAAACAGTCGTATGCAACTCGCCAATAATGGTAATTAAGACACTCGTATGGAAATTATAAAATTCGCATACACTCGTTTTATAAAAGTACTCGTGTCTTAATTATAGCCATTATAGTCACGTTGCATAATGTACTATTAGCCTTTTATATAGAGAGATTATGCACTGAATAACAGAAATTGGAAATGTGGGATTTTATTTGGTAGAAGCTATTTAAGCTGTTTGTGTCTTGCTGGTGACTTGGTTTTAATGACAGAATTGTATTGAAAATTCGCATTCTAACCAGGGGCGTATATAGAGTTTTATTTTTGAGGGTGCCCAACCAGGGTTAAGGGGGTGTGGTATAGTCCCCAAAGAATAGGGGATCCGGGGTTCTTCCCGGAAAACTTTTGTATAATTTGGTGCAAAATGATGAGTTTTAAGGCTATCTGGCACCACTTTTTTGGTTTTATGTTTGGTTAATATCAAACACAAAGACCATTTTATGTTACTTGTTATTAGTACAATCATCTTGCTCACTTGATAGTGATTACATGGGAAGAATTAACATTACTGTTTTGATTTACAACTTACACTATACTATAAAGTCAAGATTTCCTGAAGAATTATCAAATCAGTTTATAAATTCATCGTCAGTGATTTGTATGTCTCTGTGAATCGATAAGAATACTAGACAGTTGAGTCTGTTTTCAGAAGTAGAATTTCTTAAGTATGTTTTCAACCAATTCAAACTCCGTTCGGCAGTACCGGTAGCTACAGAGAGAGGTATTTTACCAACAGTTTGATAGGGGTATAAAAGTTAGGGAAAACACTTTTGTCACACGCTTCAAGGGCACTTGTTGCTGTTCTTGGTACGTTCATAAGAGCGAAGGCCTGGAGAGTAATAAGAGATTATGTTGTTACACATAAGTTCAGAGCAAACTGATTGTCACTCTGTTTACATCGCTCTAGCGTCGCCTTGCTTTTCAACATTGCCATACGTCGCTTAGTAACAATAGTACATGATAAGTATATTAGTTTTTAATGTTTTATTTCAGAAACAAATAGTCTATTATTTGTGACAAAAATATCGGGGAGGGGGGCACCCCCCTTATATACGCCATTGATTCTAACACATTAGAACGGACATATAGGGTGCATGACATTGAATTGTTTCACCAATGAAATTGGCTCATACGAAATCATCTTCCAATGTGTTGGTTCTTAGGTTCACGTAGAGTACTGATTACGCTGCAAGTATATGGGGTGAATTACCACGATGAGATACTGAAGCAGCATGCAGGATGTGAAAGAGAATGCGGGCTGCTAGATGACAGCAGACAATGATAAATTTATCCTCCCAACATGTATCTAGTCGATGGATTTGATCTGTGTTGCGGAGTGTACCGTGTGATTTCCTTGACAGTTGCTAGTGGGTAGAGATGTCGTTGATTCATTTAGGGGAATTGTGACATCGTGGTTGTGGTCGTAGTGTGTGCGGAAACTGTCTGATAACCTGTGTCATTGTGATGGCTATATTAGTGTGTTTGTATGTAATTCAAGTGAGGGTTGGGAAGAAGGCGGCCGTTGCCTTAAGTTAGAAATCATTCCGGCATTTGCCTGGAGTAGAAGTAGAAAACCGCTTCTAGGTTGGCTGAGATGGGAATCAAACCCAGCCTTTCTCATTTTTGCCTTACGAGGCTGATTGTATCCCGTTCCAACCCTCAGACAGAATATGGATATTCAGGAGTTGGGTTCATTAGTTCAGTGAACAGTGCAGAATCTGGTTTTCAATGAGTACAGGACAGTTAAAAATATGCCCTGAATATTTATCCAAATCCATGCAGAAATTTAGGCACCAAACTTCGCCAGGCATGCAGATATTGTTTTACTAGAGACAGAGAAACAAACATCATTTCAATTTTATTAATATACTGCAAATCAAGATTTTCCTGGTCCGAAACTTACCTACCCTGAACCAAAAGCAAGACCGCAGTCTTTCTATCTGGAGAGTCCAGTGCTCACCAGGGGAGAGTGTAGTAACCGGATATCCATAATGATTTCTGTTTTTTTTTTTTACGTGTAGCCTTCTGAGAGGCCGATTGCAGGTCTTTCAAGTCGACGCCCGTGGGCGACCTGCGCGTCGGGATGAGAGATGGAATGGATGAAGATGAATGAAACTGGGCAAGGATATTCATTCGTTTATTTGCAATTGGGGGTGTATCCCACGGTGGCAAATTAGATATACATAACAAATAAATAATTGTACATAACAATTCACTAACAATTAAACTGTAGTATCTACACAAATAGTCAGTCTTTTCTCAAACACACCTATATGTTTGGGAAAAGGCTCAAGATTGGCAAGTTGGCAGTTGGCAGTCAAAGTGAAAGGTCGTGTTTTTCCCGAGCTCTCAGGTGTGCTGAAATGGGTTGTTCTCTGGAGTGTTATCGCGCGAGGATCGGACTGTGGTAAGTGAAGGGTAGTCGGGATTTCCGGTGTTTGTGTGTGCGTACGGGGCCTAGTAACTTGTGGTTTATAGCCCTAGTGATAGTTGCGTTGTTAGTAATTGGTGGAGTGGAAGTGAATCCTGGCCCTGTTACTCCAAATGTGAATCAGGCAAATGATCCAGTGGCAGCTTTAAAGTGTTCGACGTGCAGTAAAACATTGAAGAACGGTGTTCACTGTGGACTATGTGAGAAATGGTTTCACTTCGGCTGTATTAAGGTCAAGAAGGAGGATTGTGATGTCGGGAATTGGTTTTGTAAAGTATGTGATACGCCGGACTGTTTGAGGGTGCAAATCAAAGCAAGGGATCAAATAATACAGGAACTTAGATCAAAGCTTCGTGAATCAGAGGAAACGGTGAAGGATGTGACTGAACGGCTTTCTACTGGGATCAGTGTGGAAGAGGGCGTGCAGGAGCAAACTGAGGATGACGTTATCATAATGGGTGATTCTATGATACGATGGAGTGCGAATATCTTGAGGAAATCAGGTGCGAAAGTGCGGTGGTGTTATCCGGGGATTAAAATTGACCAGCTTGCCCAACAATTGGAAGAAGCTAATGTAGAGGACTGTGACAAAGTTAAAGTGTTGTTGCTCCATGTTGGGACGAACGATTTGAAGAAGAGGGCTACAGCTGATTACATCATGGGGGAGCTCTACGAACTAGGCAGAAAAGCTAAAAGCAAGTTTTGAAATGCAAAAATTACAATGAGTGGCATTGTTCGGCGGGGAGATGTTCCGTTAAGGCGAGTTAAGACTGCAAATGACCGCATGGACTGGGTTTGTGCACAACTGGGATTAGTGTACGTACTGTAGATGCTGACTGCTGGATTGGTGGCCGTGACTTCGCCCGAGACGGGCTGCATTTAAATCGACGGGGCGCTTTCAACCTAGGGAGCCTACATGACAGGGTCATCGGTTCGTGCCGGCCATTGTGAGGAGGAGCAGGTCCAGAGGTTGCCAGCCGACGGGAACAGGAGGAGCTACTTCGGGAAAAGGCTCTAAGACTGCAGCAGGTAGAGAGTTCCGATTATCAATGGCACGGTTTACGAAATAATATTTACCATAAGCGGCCGTGGCCTATCAGAAGGTACCGTCCCAGCATTTGCCTGGTGTTGAAAATGTGAAACCACGGAAAACCATTTCAAGGACAGCCGACGGTGGGGCTCGAACCCATGCGTCTACTGAGTGAGCAGAGAGCTTGGCCCCATGACCTAACGCTGCACTTTAGCCAGCGTAGCCACTGCTATCGGTATTTCTGTGGTATAAGGCCATTTAGGAGTTTAAAGTTTGGAGGTCTAATGAAAGGAGTAATGAGAGGGATAATTTGGTGGTTAATGGGGGTGTATAAAACAATGCATTGAGAGAAGTAGGAAAGGTTCTGGGTGCAGCACATCTGGTCAGGGAATGCAATGAAACTAAAATAATAAGAGCATAGTTTGTAGATATGAACAGAATAGGAAAGTGAAAATGAATGTCACACTTTAATAAAATTATTAAATAGGGAATGGAGGAAGCCAGGTAAATTGACTGGTTCCTCAGTTTAAGGGCTGTGACAACACGGTCATGTAGCCCCGTGTACTTCGGGTGTGTGTAGAATCTGTCTGATAACCGGGGTTAATTGTGATGGCTGTATTAGTGTGTATTATCTGTGATTAAGGTGAGGCCTTCAGACAATCAATTTCAAGCAGTTCTTACTTTTTACAAAATGCTACTGTCAACGACACCTAGCTGCGAGCTTGGCAACTATATGTCACCGGAACTGGCCCCTGGCGGTGAACGTTGGAACTTAATAGAGCGTTAATCAAATCTAACCTACACATTTAGCTTCACACAATTGTAGTTAGTGGAAAGCTCTTTTACATGCCATAAATCTATGACATGAGCTCGCCGGCTTTACTTCCCCTCCGAAGGAAGGCATACTGAGGGATTGTTAACGATGTTAAAAAATCCTACGACTCCGGTCGGGTTTGAACCCGCGATCTTGGGTATAGAAAATCAGAATGCTACCAACTACGCCACCGAAGCCACCCCCAGGTACATTAGCGACATGTTTTATTGTTATCAGGAGAATATGGGATAGGAAAGCGACAGATGAGAAACACACCAATGATGCATGTGAAACAAATATAAGGGTACAGGAGACGCTATCCTAAACTAGAAAACTTAGTTCAAATCTAGGATAGCCTCTCTGTATCAATTAGAATAATATTAAAGTAGTACATGATTAATAGCCATTATTAGCGTTTTAATAATTGCTCTTAACCTTTAATACTAAGTACATTATTTGTAGGATCTGTGACTTTAAAAAATCATGTTGTGAGTTATTAATCTTACTGAACAGAATTTTTGTATTAGGCTCTTAGGGAATCACTTTAACTAACATTCACATGTATCAGGTGAAGGTTGCAATAAACAAAACTCTCGTCCCAAACTCTGGCTATCCGAGATTCGGTTCAGAGGGTATTCTGTTCTATTCTATTCTATTTTTGTAAGGTTCCTTGTGTTTAAGTAATTTGAACACATGTGATGAATAGCTACCATATTATTATTATTATTATTATTATTATTTATCATTATATTTTACTTTTTCTGTGGCCATATGCCTTTATGTCTATCTATCCATGAAAGCCGCAGAACGCTCGTCGTGATGAAACCTGAGTTGCTCTCTGCTATCAAGGCAAGTTTTCTCGTTCAGAGGGTTTAAGATACAAGACAATACAGGCGAGCTGTAATGGTCCGAAAGATGCCGCTACGACTCATCTTCTCTTGTGAACTGGAGCTGAGAGAGAAGGCAGGCGGTCGAGGCGAGGGTTTCAAGTGGTGCTCAAGGCACGCGTCAAGCAACTTAATGATGCGTCACTCCCAGCAACAAGTGAATCTTCTCACTCACCAACTTCCTATCCGCACTTACTCGTGCTCGCCCGTACTTATTCGTACTTGTAGGTGTGTCACTAAGGACTTACTTTTACTGGTACTCGTAAGTGTGTGGCTGGAGGTCCCTTCTTACTGGTACTTGTAAGTGGGACTCTAGAGCAGGCCACGCCAACGCAAGTGCTTCGCGAGCACCAGCCGGCACTGGCAAAAGCACCGGTGCTCTGCTGTAGCACCGGTGGGTTGGGGGAAGGTCAGGGAGGCAGGCACAGCACTGTTGTGGCAGTGGTACAGGGGCGTATATAAGGGGGGGGGGGGAGCCCCCCCCCCCCCGAAAAAAAGCCAATAAAAGTTATGAAAGTGTTGCTTTGGTAATAGCATAAAATAATTGTAAAATTGGTTGTACCCTAATCTTAACTTATTGGCTAGGTTACAAACAATATTAAGATTGAAATTATACTAACTCGTGGTGTAGTGGCTAGCATTCTTGGCCCGAAGGTCCGAATTCGATTTCCGGCTCTGCCAAGACATTTTAATTCTAGCCCGAGGGCTGGAACGGGGGTACTTATAAAAAAAGAAACTGTGTACCTTTCTGCTTAGTAAATTGACAAATATTTAGATATTTGCCATTCACACTCCATAGATCATAATAGAAAATTCATTAAGTATAAAATTTAATTTGTGTGTTGAGTTGTATTTTACATTTTTTTTTTGTATTGCCAGTAACAGGGACGGTGCGTCATTAAGAGCCGAATGGGCCATGCCCACCCAAGGCCGCTAGGCAGCATTGCAAAGAATTTGTTTAATTAATGTATTTTAAAATTACTTTACATTGCAGCTACTCACCCCACCCCACCCCACCCCACACCCTTAAACAGGTATTCAGCTATTGTTCGCAGCTTGCTGACATTAAACAAATATATATTTATACATTCTCAGTTGTCTGGTGTTCCAAGGGGTGATACCGAGCTCCACTAATGAGTTCTCTCCACGGGGGTCAATTAAGAAAATTCTAACAGGGGAAGTTGCCTGAGGCATGTTTCACTGCCCCCACTCCAAACTGAACGTGGTAGTAAATATTGTCGGAATGTGTCAACCTGCACTGATCTTCACTATCTACTCTTGTTATCTCAAACACGTATTCCATACCACTCATTAGATATTTCAGGCGTTATTCCATTATGCCATTTTCTACAGAATGAATAGTGAAGAGTTGATAAAAGTATTTACACCAATACTTGAATGTTACGTCCATAAAAATAGTTTCTCTTTTACACAAGTATTTCAAATTTGATGCAGTTGAAAACATAATAATGTTATTCTCTCCGTCATTTACCACAAGCATATTTTCTTCTAAGTTCGATCGAATGTCCATAATGCCTAGAGCATCATGGACTTCTTGCTTATTTTGAAGAAGAGGTGCTAAGTTTCTGCGTTTCTCGGCTGCAATATATATTTTAATCCTCTCTATGTCATTTGAGAGTAAATTATCAGACAAGGGCTTAGGGGCAGCAAGTATGTGCTTTCACATCAACTTCGATGGCCATTCACATATCTCGTCACGTACGGTACCTTTCTTTTGACACTATTCGAAATAAATTCTCGATTAATCGTGGTACATGGTTCGTGATTGTGAGACCCACATAACAGAAAGTTACCACCATTTGTAAATACAAGTGCAGAACATTCCTTGTTTCAACACCTCCACTTTTGGCCCCGTTTTGACAAATCACACTTATAAAATTTACAGTTTATTATAATTCTCAATTCTCCACCTCTTTGACTGTACATGGATAACATGTTAGCTGCACTGATATATCTACAGAAACCCCAGGGTTCCAGGTGTATGTAGCTGTCAGTCAACCCATGACTTACAAACATTTCAGGAGAGGTTGCCTACCCCCACTCTCCTCCCAAACCCATTAGCGTGAGCTGACAGGACTGTTTGGGTTTAACCTAATTAGCGGAGTTCGACTATCCCGGTTCCAAGTACAGTACAGGTGTATTAGTAAGTTCTGTGGATGAAGTTAATTTCTACTTTATAAATGTGTTTTTAACTTTTGTGGCACGATACGTAGTTATTTATTATATCGATTGTATGCGACATAGGAAAATGAAAGTGGTATTTATATAAACAAATCCATTTTCTTCTATAGCTCTGAACACAAAGTAAGAAATTAAATAATTATGACCTCATCAACCAAGCAGATAGGTAAATTTGCTTCATCCAAGCACAGAAGAGGAGAACATATTTACAGATAAGGAGCCATGCGAGTACAGTTTTTAATGCATCAACTATTTATTAAAACTTGTTTCAAATGTTTTGTTGTGTGGAACGATGATAATGGCAATATTGGCATCAATAAATGCTAAGTGTAAAACAATATGTAATATGAAACAACAATAGTATCATCTGGCCCACGCTAAAATTTTAATCAGGAGCCGCCCTGGCCAGTAATAATTGTAGGCTATATAAACTTTGAATCTTATCTAAAATAATTACACAAAGTTATGTGCTCTAAAATATTGGTTGATATTTCTGGGTATTTTGCGGTGACAATCCCCTGAGAATACTCACAATTTTCCAGGATAGTCACCCCCCCCCCCCTCCCCCCTCACCCCCCGAAAAAATTGTATATACGCCCCTGCAGTGGTAGGAGAGGAACGTGTAGTGGCAGCGCTTAGCGAGGCGAGAATCGTGTTGTTGTTTGGTGAATAGGGCTGGGCAAATCAGCGCGTGTCAGGCGGCGTACTGGTATGAACACGAATAATAATAATAATAATAATAATAATAATAATAATGGCAATTTTGAGTACAGACAGAAATAGTAGTTTTATTGCGCTCCTGATTTTTGCACTCATTTTCAACATTCATTGTTTATCTTTGGCATCGCTTTGAAGCCTCTAATTTTCCGATATTTGGAACAATCGTGTTGGCAGTTGCAATCCGAAGTATAGCTTCCAAGGAAGCATCAGACAAACTTGACCTTAATTAAATACAAGTTTTTCGGGCTTGTAGGCCGTGGTCCAGACAGGATATCTCCCGACGTTTCACCGGAAACTGCGTCCGGCATTATCAAGGGTTCCGCTCCTTTCCTTGGTCTGCAGTGGAATCAAGCCCGAAAAACTTGTATTTATTTATGAACGCCGGCCGTGAAAGCCTAAGCTGTTAAACTTGACCTTGTTTTTGTTTTGGTAATATTCATAATTGGAGACATTTGTTGATAAACTAACGTTGTTCCGAACATAGCAACAAATTTCAGGGCTGGGCATGAATCCTCGGGAAATCTTATCCCTCAACGCGAGCGAGCGCTGTCTCTGTCACACAGGTGCTGCAACCGCCACTACACGGGAAGGAAGGGGAAAAGCACCGGTGCCCCTTGGTGTGGCACGGGGGTGCGCAAGCACTTAGCGCTCGCGTTGGCGTGGCTTGCTCTAGAGCTTCCTTCGCCATGTTGTCGAAATTCTTCCCCCATGGGGACTTTCAATGGGAAACATACAACTAAAGGTGCCAAAACAATAACGGTTCTAATATTATAACTGTGCCTGTCAAAAATCTTGTACAAGAATAATAAACATTTCCAAGGAAACACACACATCTTGCTACTAGAAATAAAGTTTTAAATTTTCAAAATTCAAATCGTAACTAATTTTGTCCATTTTTCAAAATTTGGTTCTTGCTTTGTGCTGATCTTCATCGTTTCCCTCAAATCTCCCATGTTTATTGGAAATTTTGGATTTTTCTTTTTTTTAAGTGGATGTGAAACCTTCAGCTACAAAATGAATCTCCTGTATTTCCATATTATTAATTAATTGTTATATTTTCATTCCTATTTTGATCAAACTCAGCATATAGTTTTAACGTTTCATATAAAGACTAATCAAATCCACAGATGTTTGAGTGAGATTCGTTTTGTTGCTGAAGGTTTTACATTCACTTAAAAAAAAGTCCAAAATTTCATATAAATATGAGAAATATCTGGGAAACGGTGAAAATCAGCACAAAGCCAAGCCCAAATTTTGAAAAATGAATAAAATAGTTACGATTTGAATTTTGAAAATTTAAATCTTTGCATATAATGCGTGTTTCCTTGGAAATGCATTGTGCAAGATTTATGACAGGCAGAGTTATAATTTGAAAATCGTTATTGTGTTGGCTCCTTTAGCTGTATGTTCCCCCTTAACGTGCCAGTGAATCTACTGACATGGCTCCCTCGCATTTGTGCACCTTTAAATGCACCATGATTCGATCCCTCAACCTTGGGTACAGCAGGCGAGAACGTTACCGCTGCCACACGCAGCCAGTCATTTAATAATTGTGCATATTGTGACTATTGAAATTCCATCCTACACGGCTTGTAGCAAGGTGGGAGAATGTGTGTATCCAATTCTCTTACCTCAGTGTGGTGTTCAGTGTCATTATGCTCATACGGCTACAAGGCCATCCACAAAGCGCTCCCCGACTGCTAGCGCTCCGGCCGCGCTCTAAGCCAGTGCTCCGGGCGCTTTGGTGGAAGGAGCTTGGCTGGTTGAGCGCCTGGTATGCCCACCCCGCGGAAGAGAGCAATGTTTGGCTCAACTTACATTTGTGAGCGTTTCTTTTCGGTTCTTAAGCTTACCAAAAGTAAACATCGTGCAACGATAAGCGATAGAACTTGCGGAATTGTTTGGCTGTGTCCAGAAATATTGTACCTAATTTGGAGAAGATTGTTTCCTCCAAAACTAAAAGCTTGTAAAAACGACAGAGCAAAAGTCACTCAAGGTCTGTACTATCTGTTCATATTGGTAAAATGTTGTTGAATTTTCCTCTCTAATATGTTCACATTTCAGTTTGGAATAAATCACAATATTCTTTACGTAACACTTGCATTCGTTTCCTGCACATTCCATACATCGGGTTGCCATTCGATTTGCATATGCTGTATATTTTTATGGCAAAACAGCCCTATCAATATGATGTCAACACTCCCACAGAAGCCGTCGGCCGCAAGACTGTACTGTACGTACGTATCTAGTCAGCGCGGTCGGAACATCGTCCTTTGTCTAAGGTCTCCTCTCTGCCACAGTGTAGTGGTGGTAGGGGAAGGAGCGCTAATCTGACTGCCCAGTGCTCCCCGAGGGCGGCTGCGCTCTCAGAGCGCAATGACTGGATGACCCTGCTAGAATGTCAAGCTATTTATTCTTTGAAGAATATTTGAGCTGCCAACATTCCTACATAACCAACGTAATAACTAGGGACCGGATTTTTAGATTGCCAAAATTGTCATTTAGGTTTTCATAAACATAAAATAGTTTTTAATGGGTAAAACCATCCACACCATAGAATTACACCGTATCTTAACCCCGACCCCGCTGGAAACTAGATTAATAAGGGGTAGACATACACAATAGGATTTTGAATAGGTTTTTATGTTTAAAGTGTAGAAGATATTGACATAAACTTCGCAAAGCTTAAAATTAATGAATTGTTAGTAGAAAATCTGATTGCAACGAGAGTGCAAATACATAGAATTTTACATAATGATACGTCTTTTATAAAATTATCACCGAGAACTTCACACTTTTAGGCAATGTTTGCTCTCCTTAAATAAGTTAATTATTCAAGTTCAATAAAACCAATGATGTCAGAGGGGATTCTCACACTCTAGCCCATTTAATTAACTGTTTTTATTTAGCAGAATTATAGGGAACGTGGAAACAATAAGAGATTCATCCACACTTTTCTGACAGTAAGAATATGATAAGATATTTAGCCGCACTTTTCTTGATTACAGTAAATAACCAAGTATCTCTTGAAATATATGACTAAAAATTCAAACCTACGACAATAAATGGAACAAAACTGCAATTAGGTATTTTAGGTAGGCCTACTCGCATATCCTTAACGTTTTTTGTGGGCAATACAGAATTCATGAATTGGCTCTATTGTGTGTGATTCGGATAAGTATTAAAATATTAAAAAAAACGGAAAAGATAGGTAAAAGCTTAAGAATCCGGTCCGTAGTAGGCCTAATAACGCTAAAATAATACAGCAGTTGGTCTATTTTAGTTAGCATAATGCTATTGTGTTGGAAACCACTTTACAGTGTTGCCTTAATAAATGAGATGCAAATGATTTTAAGTCGGTAAACACGATTATACTGTAATTGTAATGGGTGATATTCTCTATACCTGAATAAATACATGAGAATAATTAATGCACTTGGAATACTATTTTCGATCGTCAAGCGATCATCATCGTATCCCTTACATTCGGGCCATTTATCTCTGTCAATGAATACAGTATGTGGGTAAAAAAATACACACTATTTTGGTTACGGAAGTTTATTGTAACATTGCGTAACTTGCCAGGTTTGTTAGTGTTAAATGATATTTTGTTTTGATAATGTTAGTAGCTATTTGTTTAGTGTGATACTCTGTAATGGTTAGTGAATGGTCAGGTTGGTGTTGTAACTTGAATGTGGATTATTGTACCTACAAAATTTCACGTAATACAAACAAACCCCACAAGTTACGCAAGTTTACAATAAAATTTTGTAACTGAAATAGTGAGTATATCTAAATCCACATATTCCTACACATAGTGTAGATTAAAAGCCTGAGTTTAAAGGATCTGTTGACGATCGCTTCACGATCAAAACTGGTCATCCAAGTTTATAAATTAATCTCATGTAATTCTTTTCAGATGTAGGGAATAACACCCCTTACAATTTGGGCACAATCGTGTTGACCGACTGAAAATCAGTTAAATTTAAGATGGCATAATCTTGGGCCCAACATATACAATAATGCCTAGTAGATAGAATATGCAGCGGACATTAAGTGAATCTGTAACGACGCTCTTGCTTGATGTTATTGTGTTATGTGGCAAACGATGTGAAGAGTGGGCCAGAAAGACGTCACGCCGACAGGTGACGATCAGCTCCTGCTGTCAGCTTTCAAGTTACAGTATAAGTGCTAGTTTCAGTGTCTGAAATTATGAAGTCTTTGAAACATGAAACAAGAGACATTCCAACAGTAAGAAATCATACCGTACCTCAGCATGTTTATAGTAATGGCAAATAAATAGAAACGTTACATTGTTATTAAAGGTGACGCAGTTACCATTCTACATATACCGGCGTTTAGCTCTGCGCTTGATCTTGAGTGCTCAGCGGTAGGAGAGGGGTGTAGAGCGGTGCGGTGAGCAGGCCGAATACTTCGCTATATGAGAACATTAGCGCGCGTGACAGCAGGTTCTCACAATGAGACACAGACACACTTAGCGTGGCAAATGTTTTACACCGCAGTAGTATACTGGGGATTTGGAATGGAGAAGTGCATAGCTACCTGCTGGTAAGTGTACGTGGGAATGACACTAGAGCAGTATCCACAGAAGTATGATGGGTCCTGGTGTAGGTGATTTTTGTGATATTAATCAGTTAGGCGGAACTCATCAAACTTGTTTCTTTTCTGTCTGCTCCTCTTCGCTGAAACCTATTCCAATTTCTGAGGCCCTCATTATTCGAATTACCAGGAGATTTTTTTTTCAGAGAGGTTTAGTTTCGTGACCGTAATCATATCAACTTCCCTTTTGTAAAACTGTCGTAATTATCAACATAATCAACAATATTTCTTTGTCTGAGGAAATCAGAGTTAGTCCTATGAATAGTAATTTAAATGACATCAACTCCAAAAGTTCATAATGGGGGTTCGTTCTGCACTAGACTGTCAAGAGTTCCATGAGCACAACTGCCTCAGAAATCTTCTAGAGTGGAACGAGCTTATAAAGTAATACTGCACATTCGACTCATCAGGGAATCAATAATGCTGAAGTAATCTCCGCAACTTCCGAGCAGGTGATTGAAAATTAAGGCCTCTCGAATCTGGAGGAAAATGGAGCCTTGCGCTACGGCATGCTATTACAACAAATGAGAAACAGAATTCCTTTTATTGTCATTTAGACTTTCACGGCCCGTGTTATTATTCATAATGTTGAATTTTGGGCTTATGCCGTGTTTTATTATATTGCAATTCGACGCGTTTCGAAAGAAACCATGTCTTTCATCGTCAGGAATAATCTGGAATACGACAATGTTGCTAAGAGAAAGCAACGAAGAACATATAGAAGGTGCCCAAAGATGGACGCCATTATAGCCCCATGTTAGGGACAACGGAAAGCAGCAGTGAATTACTTTCTCAGGGTTCTGATAATAGGTAGCCAGGATTCACTGAGATTGTAGCCGGTGTCGCGGTTGAAATTATCTGGGTGTTTACGTATTTCAACCGCCTCCCTGATGATTCTGGGACGATATTGCTTTATACGGGCAAGAACATCCACCCCTTGGAACATGACATCATGGCCAGGTGTTAAAGCATGATCGGCAACAGCTGATTTATCAGGTTGAATGAGCCTGATACATCTATTATGTTCCTTAATGCGAGTGCATATTGTTCTCGAAGTCTGCCCGATGTAAACCTTGCCACAAGTACAGGGAACTCTGTAGATACCCGGTTGTTGCAATTTAGGCAAACTGTCCTTAGTTGGTCGCAGGAGTTGCCTAATCTTAACAGAAGTTCCAAATACAGTCCGTATGTTGTATCGACGTAGGATTTTAGCAATACGATCCGTTGTGTTATGTATGTACGGAAGGTAAGCAGTTCCTCTTACATCTCTTTTCTCAACTGACGTCCTATTATTATTTGTTGGTTTCAGAACCGTAGAAATCAAAGCCTTGCTATAACCGTTGCTCTCAAAGGTGGTTCGCAGGGTGTTAATTTCTTCTTGTAAAGAAGACACTTCACAAATCCTCCTAGCCCTGGTAGTTAGAGTTGTAAGGATACCATGTTTCTGGGCAGGGTGATGGTGAGAACTTGCGTGGAGATATCTATTGGTGTGTGTTGGCTTACGAAAAACGCTGTGTCCTAAAGATCCATCCTCTTTCTTGGTGACGAGAACATCTAAAAAAGGTATTTTGCCGTCAGATTCCTTTTCCATGGTGAAACAAATAGAAGGGTGCTGGAGATTAAGGTGATCCAGGAAATGGCTAAGATTTTCCTCACCTTCCGTCCAAACAACGAACGTGTCATCCACATAACGCCACCAGATCTTCGGTTTGAAAGGAGCCGACGACAAAGCTTTCTCTTCAAAGTTCTCCATGAAGAAATTAGCCACAACAGGAGAGAGAGGACTACCCATGGCCACACCATCAGTCTGCTCATAAAAATTCCCATTCCATAGAAAGTAGGAGGAGGTCATGCAGTGATAAAAAAGTCTTGTGATGTCTTCAGGAAAAAAGCCATTAATGAGAGACATAACACCATCAATAGGTACTCTCGTAAACAGAGACACCACGTCGAGACTCACTAGAATATCACCCGGCTGAAGTGTTATAGCTTTTAACTTTTCCACGAAGTGTGTGGAATCCTTAATGTACGAAGGCGTGTTACCCAAAAGCGGCTGAAGTAGTCTTCCTAAGTATTTGGAAAGGGCATATGTAGGAGAACCAATCGTACTAACAATAGGTCTAAGAGGAACATCTTCCTTATGTATTTTAGGAAGACCATAGAGTCTCGGAGGAATAGCATCCCCTGGAAGGAGAGTCTTCGCTGCATCCGCTGGAATAGATGATTGCTTGATCAATTTGACGGTGACATTTGAGTAGCGAGTAGTAGGATCACGACTATTAATCCTATATACAGGATCTGATAACAAAGACGAGATCTTGGAATCATAATCAAGATTCCAAGATCTCGTCTTTGTTATCAGATCCTGTATATAGGATTAATAGTCGTGATCCTACTACTCGCTACTCAAATGTCACCGTCAAATTGATCAAGCAATCATCTATTCCAGCGGATGCAGCGAAGACTCTCCTTCCAGGGGATGCTATTCCTCCGAGACTCTATGGTCTTCCTAAAATACATAAGGAAGATGTTCCTCTTAGACCTATTGTTAGTACGATTGGTTCTCCTACATATGCCCTTTCCAAATACTTAGGAAGACTACTTCAGCCGCTTTTGGGTAACACGCCTTCGTACATTAAGGATTCCACACACTTCGTGGAAAAGTTAAAAGCTATAACACTTCAGCCGGGTGATATTCTAGTGAGTCTCGACGTGGTGTCTCTGTTTACGAGAGTACCTATTGATGGTGTTATGTCTCTCATTAATGGCTTTTTTCCTGAAGACATCACAAGACTTTTTTATCACTGCATGACCTCCTCCTACTTTCTATGGAATGGGAATTTTTATGAGCAGACTGATGGTGTGGCCATGGGTAGTCCTCTCTCTCCTGTTGTGGCTAATTTCTTCATGGAGAACTTTGAAGAGAAAGCTTTGTCGTCGGCTCCTTTCAAACCGAAGATCTGGTGGCGTTATGTGGATGACACGTTCGTTGTTTGGACGGAAGGTGAGGAAAATCTTAGCCATTTCCTGGATCACCTTAATCTCCAGCACCCTTCTATTTGTTTCACCATGGAAAAGGAATCTGACGGCAAAATACCTTTTTTAGATGTTCTCGTCACCAAGAAAGAGGATGGATCTTTAGGACACAGCGTTTTTCGTAAGCCAACACACACCAATAGATATCTCCACGCAAGTTCTCACCATCACCCTGCCCAGAAACATGGTATCCTTACAACTCTAACTACCAGGGCTAGGAGGATTTGTGAAGTGTCTTCTTTACAAGAAGAAATTAACACCCTGCGAACCACCTTTGAGAGCAACGGTTATAGCAAGGCTTTGATTTCTACGGTTCTGAAACCAACAAATAATAATAGGACGTCAGTTGAGAAAAGAGATGTAAGAGGAACTGCTTACCTTCCGTACATACATAACACAACGGATCGTATTGCTAAAATCCTACGTCGATACAACATACGGACTGTATTTGGAACTTCTGTTAAGATTAGGCAACTCCTGCGACCAACTAAGGACAGTTTGCCTAAATTGCAACAACCGGGTATCTACAGAGTTCCCTGTACTTGTGGCAAGGTTTACATCGGGCAGACTTCGAGAACAATATGCACTCGCATTAAGGAACATAATAGATGTATCAGGCTCATTCAACCTGATAAATCAGCTGTTGCCGATCATGCTTTAACACCTGGCCATGATGTCATGTTCCAAGGGGTGGATGTTCTTGCCCGTATAAAGCAATATCGTCCCAGAATCATCAGGGAGGCGGTTGAAATACGTAAACACCCAGATAATTTCAACCGCGACACCGGCTACAATCTCAGTGAATCCTGGCTACCTATTATCAGAACCCTGAGAAAGTAATTCACTGCTGCTTTCCGTTGTCCCTAACATGGGGCTATAATGGCGTCCATCTTTGGGCACCTTCTATATGTTCTTCGTTGCTTTCTCTTAGCAACATTGTCGTATTCCAGATTATTCCTGACGATGAAAGACATGGTTTCTTTCGAAACGCGTCGAATTGCAATATAATAAAACACGGCATAAGCCCAAAATTCAACATTATGAAGAATTCCTTTTGTCCACGGTGATGATAAAAATAATTACAACAACGAAATAATAATAATAATAATAATCGTAATAATAATATATTTTTCTTTTAGACGGTTTACTCTCAAGAGTTGGCTTTTCCCTCGGACTGAGCGAGAGATCCCACCATTACCGCCTCCTGGGCAGTATCCTGGAGCTTGAAATATCGGGTGGGAGACACAACTGGGGAGGTGGGACGAGCACCTCGCCCAGGCGGCCTCACCTGCAAAGCGAACAGGGCCCTTATGAGGGACGGGAAGGGATGGAAAATTTGGGAGGGATAGGGTAGGAGGCGGCCGTGGCCTTACGTTATGCACCATCCTGGCATTTGCCTGGAGACGAAGTGGGAAACCACTTCGAGGATGGCAGAGGTGAGAATCGAACCCCTTCTACTCATTTGGACCACCGGAGGCTGAGTAGACCCCGTTCCAGTCCTCAGACCACTTTTCAAATTTCGTAGCAGTGCCGGGAATCGAACCGCGGACCTCCTGTGTGGCAGCTAAGCATGCTGACCATTACACCAGAGAGGCGACGTGCATAACATTAATACATGTAATTGTTTTCTGTTTTCAGTAAAGTGTATTATATATATAGTTAACCAACTAATCCAATTGGGCAAAAGCGTATTGACCGACTGAAAAATATAAATTGGTAGTAGATACACAGATAAACAGACAAGAATTGAATTGCGGGTATATTCGATTATCCTTGTATTTGCAAAAGCGCAGCGCTAGGCTATGGGGCAAAGCTACTGTATCTGTAGACACGGTGGACGTGGTTTCAATCCCCACCGTCGACCATCCTTGAAATGTTTTTTCCGAGGTTTCCCATTTTTTACTTCAGAAAAATGCTGGGAAATACCCTTTCTTCTAATAGCACGTGGCTGCTTCCATCTAATTCCTTGGCCAGTTTCACCTTCCATTAACTCCTGTTATGAGGTTGGCCACGAAACCACCCACCACAAAGAATTAATCGCATCTCATCCCCGACCCCTTTGGAACGGGAATAATAATACAAAAGTGGTAAACATTAAAATGCCACATATATGATGTCCTCAAAATGCTGAGCGTACCCTATTGATTGTACCCCATTTCAGCCCTCAGATTACAATTACATTTCTTGATGGACCCGGGAATCGAAGTCAGGTCATTTGAGACTGAAGTCTTAATACATTCCCCTTCTCGAAGGCGTAATTCAATTCGAACTTTACGGACCCTGCAAGATGTCTTCGTTTACCTCTAGGGTGTGCCCAATCCAAACTGAATACCATTGTACGTGTAGTACCATGTCGTGCACTTTCCGTAGCCGAACAGTTTGCTTTATTTTGGAGATTTAAACATTTTAGTAATCCAGCTACTGTGGTGTGTGGAGATAACATGTAGTATTGTAGTGTCCTAGTAATATGCGTAGGCAATATGATAGTTATTATGGACAAGGATTTGAAATTTTAGCCCGGGTTATAAGGTACCGTCGCTACATTTTCCTTAAAGTCATTGTGGAAAAGCAACAAAGGAGAGACGTGCCAGAACCGGTGCTCGAAACTTGACTCTTCAATCAGTTCTGGTGTGAAGCGTTTCATTGCATGCAAGGCTACGGATGTGGGTGAAAGCCCGGCACTTGGTTGTTAAATCATAACTAAAATAACCTTAAAGCTGTGATATCGACGAGGAGTGAACATCACACATATGTAAGAATCGATTGTGATTATTGTGTTACGTTCCATTAGCAGGGCTAATTTCTGGTCGCGTGTCCAGCTGATAATATCCCATTAGCCTACATCAGGACACCTCAGTAACATGGAGGTCGTCAATGATACCTTGGAGGTATTGTCTGTGAACGCTAGAACAGGCAATTCAACAGCACACATTGCCAGCCTGCACATACATGCAGTGACCGCCATATTCTCCCTAGTCCCCCACGATAACAACGTAGTATGATTTTACTAGCATGTGTAGCACTGATATCGCGTGAGCTAGCCCAGAAATAAGTGTACTCCATGTCTCCGTCTTCCTACCATTAAATAAATGATGTAATACTTCTTAGTGAGGCTTTGTTTGTTTTTGTTGATTAATTATAGGGGATTAGCGACATCATGATCTGGTAGCACCGAGTACTTGGGTGTGTGTAAGTGTGCGGAACATGTCTAATAACCTGTGTCATTGTGATGTGTGTGGTAGTGTAGGCTAAGATTTGGAAGATGCCGATTGTGGCCTTAAGTTAGGAACCATCCAGATATTTGACTGGAATAGAAATGAGAAACCTTGTAAAACTACTTCTAGGACTGCTGATGTGGGAATCGAACCCATCTCATCTCAGTTCTGCATCACGAAGCTGATTGAACCCCGTTCCAACATCAGACCAGAATTAAATTTCTTGGCAGAGCAGTGATTCAGACTAATCTCTTCTCAGTTAAGCCTCGCGAAACTGAATGAACCCCGTCCAACCTCAGACCAGAATTAAATTTCTTGGTATTCTATTCAATTGAATAGAAATGCTTTGTTGGCTGGTTTGTACACATCAGAAATAACCATGCCACATACCGAAATATTTGGTTAGGCTATGCGCCATCTGCTGTCTGCCAATGTTGTGGTCATGTTTTCATTAGTTATAATGTCGTAGCCAGAGGATGGGCACCCATTCGCCATGAAAGGCAAGGTGAGGAAGCACAATCGCAGACATCTAGCGGCTTCTATACAGAACATGGGCCACCAAACCTGTTTCAGCTTGATGATGATGATAATTGTTGCTTTTAGGGGCCTAACATCTAGGTTATAGGCCCCTAACGGTTAGGATGATTGTGAAAATGGAAAGGGAAACTAATGTATAACTACAAACTTACAACTAAAGCTAATTACTGACGTATATACTAGAAGAGGAAATGGAAAACAAAGTGAAGAATAAGCTAAATAAAAGGCAGGAGGAAATAAAATGTTCTCAACACTCGAAGAATGAGAATTAAGGGACTTGGAAGAAATGAGAGCCATGAAAGGCATATAGGAAAGGGAAAGAGGAGATGTTCCGCCCCACAGGCAGTGGAAAAAGTTGAAAAACCGGACCCAGCTCAGCAGTTCTTCGGGGTCGCCAATTCCCGAACTCACTAGCCGTGAGCCCTTGAGGGTGTAGCACTAGTCAAAGTGCACCATAAGTGGTGGGGATACACACACCCTGCCTCCTTGAGGACCTTGAGTAGAAGGCAGAAGATACCATGAAAAGAAAAAGAATAGGTCTGACACTTCGAAGACTGAGGGTATCAGGAAAGATGAGACAAGGACCAGTTAAGGTTTGGACAGAGAGACTCCCTAGGCCTCTGATGCCCAAATACTGTCGGGGTTGGAAGAGAACAAGAGTTGAACGAGGGCGATTGACAGGAAAGAAGACATAGAGGAGTCAGGCACAAGAGTGGAAGCAATACCAGAGTCAGCTGGGCTCCCATGGAAGCCAACTCACGTCCTATTTGTCGTGAGCCCCTGGGGGTTTTCAGCTTGAAAAGGCCTTCTCGAATATGTAATAATTTCAATATTCGATGTTCGACTTTCTGCCATTCCCTCGTTAGGTTAAGTAGTTATCGATTTTTATCGTACGGGGATGTACAATAGCCGCACATAACATACAGTCTGGAAAATTGGGACACCCAAGTTTCACCAAAATCTGCCGAAACGGAAAGTACTGTCACTATGAGCGTGTGAAGGAAGGGGTTTTCCATTGTAGAGTCCAGTGACTTACTTTTGTAGTTACATGGTACTCTCTGCTTCAAAATATATTACACTTCCAAACAGTCTCTTTAGAAAAAATAATGCATATGACTTCGGGAAAAATATTTTCTCCCCAAAGGTAATACAGTACATTCTGTTTTATCCAGGTTTGGGGAAGATTCATTGCTTTTATTTACAGGTACATGTAAATAGCATTGTCACGGTAATTAACAAGCCACGACTCATTGAATAATGGCTGATTTTGAAAGGTTTGTTTCTATGCCTTCGCCTTGAAATCTGCAGTTCTCATAGCTTTCTAATTTCTAATTGCTTTTCTTCCTTGACCATACTCCAGTGCAACAATCCAATATGTTTATTTGTTAGTAGACGTAGGCATATCTCTTTAATTATTTGATTGTAAATAGAAGTCACACTTGACTTCGACGCAGCCATTGCAAGCAGTGTCGCTAGGTCCATCATGCTAACTACTTAATTCTAACTAAGCTTGGAGTTTTACGTGGCTCCTAATGTTACAATCGAGAGCAACGAGGTCTCCTTTATACGTTGAAACTGAACCACAAGACGTGACTTTTCACTTCGGAAAGCCCACGTGCTTTAGCCAGATGATGCAATAGCCTTGGGGAGAGGCGAGGTGATTGACCACTGCACTCTAACCTAACTCGGATCTAAATAAAGACTGATCACCCTTCGTGCTTTCCGTAAGTCATTCTATTCCCCCATTGTCCCAGTCGAACAGTTTATTTTAAATCACTGTACAGTCTATTTGACTTCCTTCATGCAGTGAGTCTAACCGAATATGACCACCCAGCGTAACGGCATGACCGCTATAAGCAGCTGAAGAAATCTAGAGACCGGAGGTTCTATTCCCAGCGCTGATGGCGACTTTTGTGAGTTTTCCCCAGGGTGTTCCACGCTCTCTCAAGGCAAATTCCAAAGTTTTACCTTATTTCATGTCCCAGGGCAACTACCCCAATGCCTGTCCCTAATAATTCTACACACATGTCCAGAGTCATCACATAAATACAGGTTATCAGACAAGTCCAACACACAGGGCTGATGACCAAGACGTCTCAAGCGCCTAAGGTTAATGAACAACAACATCAACAACACTTCTTGAGTAAGTCTTGCACGCCCACCAACATTAGTGCATCAAACTACACATAGCCTACATACCGTAGTTTAACCTTCATTATTGCCAGATTTTGTAATTTCCTTTCTATAGGAAGCCTTAATTTCTATGTTCAAACTTTAAACTCACTGCTGCTTTATTCACGTCTGAAATTTCCTCTTAGTCCGTATGGTATGGGATGCTGTGGTACAGCAATAGACATCAGCCAGCCATCGGACTACACAAATCACAAACCTCGCAGGCACCGTACTATCTCATACCAAGCGGCTTAAGAGAGTTGAAATCCTTCAGTAGGCCTTCCTTCGGAGGGGAAGTAAAGCCATGTCATCATAGATTTATGGCATGAAGAAGAACCTACCACTACAATATTGATAGTGTGTAGGTTATTTGGCTAGAAACGCTCTATCAAGCTCCAGCTTTCGCCACTGGGTGTCAGTGATGTCTCGTAGCCAAAGTTGGAACTACTTGCAATTGAACTTGCACAGTTTCATTCATCCTCATTCATCTAATCTCATCCACATGGGACTGTGTGTGTCCGCATGGAAGCAGCTACAAACTCTGGCGAGCCAAACACATCCTCGGATACTCCCGGCTTTAAAAGCCATACGCTAAATAAAATCTCATACCAACACACACACATAGCCCCTCTCTCTCTCTTCATCTCGACTGGCTGCGTAGCTCAGCTGTAACGTTCTCGCCTACTGAGCCCAAATTAGCGGGATAGAATCCCGACTAAGTCAGTTGGCATTTGAGGGTGCTTAAGGCTAAAAGTCCCGCTTTTTAGTTTGTAATTCTGACACCACGTAGCTGCACCAAAGTGAGACATTTTTGTTTTTCAGTTTTCCCTTGAACGAAAGCTCGTAGTTGTGATCTGAAAACCACTATGTATACTAGAGTGCAATTGAATTGATATCAATTCGTTGCAATTTCCAAAATATGAAAAACAAAAATGTTACTAACAGTTTTTTATATTTCTGCTTAAAATATGAAAAGAACCTGGTGATACGAAAACGGAGATTTATTTTCTGATTCCAATGCATTTTTCAGAATTAAAATCGGGTGAATGGAATCGACAGTATTAGTTTGGGAATTGTTTTGAAAAGGGTGGTAGGGATAGCGGCGCGGCTTCATAAGATCTCTTGCGCAAGGAAAATGAACACTCTGACAGGGCGGAGGGAGAAGGGGACGATTTGACGACTGGAAGAAGTTGTCTTCCTCTTGTCAGAAATACTATAGTTCGACGAGTTACATGTACAAGTGCCCAGGCGTGAAACATTATCTGAGCAATAAAATTATACTGTAGTCGTGTCACGCTTAGCCTATGTAACGTCGACACAATGTGTTACCTTTCTTACTTCCTCAAACATTCTTGTTGTTGTCGTTCTTGTAGATAACAATACATTGTAGGAGCTTGGGACATCTTGGTCATCAGTACATTTGGCTGGCTGCGTGGTTCAGCGGTAAGGTTCTCGCTTGCTGTTCCCAAGGTTTGAGGATCAAATCCTGGTGCAGCCAGTTGGCATTTGAGGGTGCGCCAATGCGAGGGAGCCGTGTCATTAGATTTACTAGCACGTTAAAGATCCCCTTCGGGGAAAAATTCCGGCACCCCGGCGTCTCTAGAAGCCGCAGTAGTTAAAAGGAACGTAAAACCAATAACGTTATTATTATTATTATTATTATTATTATTATCAGCCCCGTTTAGTTGATTATGTGTGTAACTGTATTAGAGTCAGGGATGGGGCAGATGCCCTGAGACTTAACTACGGTACTATCTCGGCATTTACCGGGAGGGAGGGTGGAAAAACCGGTGATAACACACTTAGGGTAGATGCTAACAGCGCAGTATTCCCTTTTAGGTAACTGTTTTAGAGTTATTTGAGGATAAACTCCCGAACAAAAAACATATTGTTCCGTCATTAGTAATACTTTGTAGTGCGGTAATAATTACCGCACAGAGCAGCGACTGGTTTCACTCGATGCAAAATTGAATAGTTTATAGAAAGATATGACTGGTTAGTAGTTAGCACGTTCTTGATATTTTAGAAAAAAAGATGGACAAGATCGTGTTCAGGTTTATTGGGAATATCTATTCAAAAACTATCCTATGTGGACGTCCAACTCTAGGTATTGTCTTCTAGACATGACAGACAAGACCACAAACCGTGAAAATTTCAAATCGATTTGTAAGAAGCCAAATGCGCACGCACATAGACATACATACATTTTGGTGAATCGTATGGGTCTTTGGTTCTTTTGACTCTAATTCCCTTTTTTTCCATGAGATCTGAAACGATTCCGTGATGCCAATCACTATAAAATACTTCAATTTACATGGAAGTAATAATAAAAGTTCATTTATGTAGGACATTTTATTACAATAAACAAATTATGAAAATGCATACCAAGAGCAAAATTATTACGTACATATATAGAATTAACGCTCCTAAGATATTCTCATCTGCCTATTCCTAGCACAGGCACTAGTACTGCGAACTATAAACAAAAATATATTATACCTAATTATTTCCTGTTCTTGAAAGTAATGCTTCAATGTTTTCCATATCAAAGATAGCGTTTCATGATGTACACACACTCAGTATTTTACTTCACCTCAGGTTCTCTTATATCCATTGATCTGGTCATCCCGGGATCAATGATCTCAGGCAACAAGATTTTCTCATAGCAGAATGTCAGTTACATAAGCATTTTTTGTCTCCAGAAATTTTCGTCCCTCTTTATTGTTTCTATGTGAATGTCCTTAGGCGTCCATACAACAAAATAACATATTTGCCGCTGTGTTATTTCCAACTGGCCCTGGATCTGGAAGTAAAAATCATGTGAGTGTTACAGTGTTATCAATCTTTTCTCTTCTGAATGGCACTATTCTTGACATTCTCTAAGCTTTCTTTTTCGCTTACTTTCTGCCTAACAAAATCCCTTTAGCTTTTTGCAGTCTTCCAGTATGGTCATATTCCGTGCAGAATAAGGGCACTTGACTTCGACTATAGCATCGTCTCTTATTAATCCGTCTGGGGAGGCACCTAAGAACCCATGCGTTTTATGTACGAAAATACCACATTCTTCGACTTTTCTACCGATTTCTCCTCTAAATTTGGTTTTGCAATTCCCTCATTATAACAGTCATACTGCATTGATTTTGAGTGAAATTCGCCGTACAGAATGTTTTTTGCTACTGAAGCCCATTTTGAAGTAGGTTTCCTCTTGCATACATATCCAAAATGGGATGCCGTAAGTCTGTCCTTTCTAGCTGAGTGCCACTTTTCATTTTCACTTTGGCCTCTTGTTTCCTTTTCCAGTTTTTGTATATGGCCTTCACTAAGCGTTAGTTGCTTGATCTTCTCATCACTAAACTCTCTCAACAGTACCTCATCGAAATCCAACTGCATTGATCGGTTTCCATTATCACGTGAGACAGTATGTTTCAATTCATTGGACTGTTGTCGGGACAATCTTTTCCCTTCTCGCGACGCAAATAAACTTTTTGGGCAAGCTGCTCTTCTTCTCTTTCTTCTGAGTGCAGTGTCCTTCACTATTGTGGCAGGTTTTTCTTTCTTTCTAAACTGAATTCATTGTTTTATAGTGCCAAGATAGCCCAAACTGAAAGTCCAGCCCGGCAGCTTTGGTTCTATGAGTGAAGGAACCTCGTTTCCCTCGATTGATCTGCTTACCACCCGTGAATTTTGCAACAAGGGACATATAATTTTCGGCAGCATTGCTGGTGGTGTTTGATACTAGCTGGGAACTGTTTGCAACTAGGGGCTGCAAGCAAGAACGCACCTTGTCACAAGCATTAGTTTGGTCTACAGTTAGCTGTTTGTCTTCACCTTGCCCGCTGGTAGTACAAAAGTACTGTTTGCAGTCTTTATGAATCCCAATCCAATCCGGTATTTCCGGAAACCAATTTTCCATTTTCACAATCGCTACGCCTTTATTTTTCCACACAACGCATTGTTTTCATTTGAAGTCGAACTTGCTTCTCTGAGAAAAGTTGACACTGAGTAGTTCGTGCTCTCGTACTCCTAAACTTATGTATTAGAAGTAAAAGACAAACTACACCCGTGGCGCGACAGCCCAAGAAGGGCCTGGACCTACCAAGCAACCGCTGCGCTGTTCAGCCATGTAGTCTGCAGATTGCGGGGTGACGTTTAGTCATCCAACTTGTAGGCTACAGGTAAAATATAACTGAAATCATAACTGCTCAGTGCATTACATATTCTCTAATGCAAGCGTAAAGAAATATATAATTTCAAATATAAACTAGGAAAAAAAACTTACGGGTGTGTAGATGTGTTTTTGTTTTGTTTCTTTATGGCCTGGCTTCCTTTTCTTGGTACTTAGTCGCAATCTCCCCTGGGATTTAGTGGAACGCCCTTGAATCGGTTCTGCTGGTGGCTCCATTTTTCAACAAAAACGAAAAAATAACTCCACGTGATGACCGTAATGCCGTCCACCAGTCGTAGCCTACCTATATTATGTACATGTATCTATTCTACCGGAAATACTGTCCGAAAATAGAACACCTAACGGGCATTAAATATAATACCGTTGCAGGTAAAATAAATTAAACAAAAAGTAATTAAAGAGATCGATGAACTAAAAACAAGAAGTCGTAACTAGGAACTGGTGAAATATCAAAGGATCGCTCAGAAATATCCAGACCTTGACAATAATTCAGAACTAACCACCACAGTCAATCGCAACATTGGACTAGATGCTCGGGAATTCCAAACAGTCAGGTAAGATTATCGCTCTTTCAAATCACTCGAGCATCGCTCCCCTCCCCTCCCCTCCCCCACCCTCTCTCCATGACCTTGTTCTACTGCCGTGCCTTTTGATGAAAATCCGGTAACACTTTTATTCACTAACTTCCCAAAGTGATCCGGACGATTCTATTCAACCAATTTGGGTTTTCGATACGGCTTTGGAATCAGTGAGTAAAACTCAACTTTCGTATTACCAGTTTTTTTTTCGAATTTTAATCAGATATTTGAAAAACAAACAGCAACTTTTCTGTTATTGAAATTAAATAGTAAGCAATGAATTAATATCAATTCTGCTACTAGACAGAGTTCATAGCAGTTTTCAGATCGCAGATCGGATCTCCCATTCCATAAATAAATAAATAAATAAATAAATAAATAAATAAATAAATAAATAAATAAATAAATAAATAAATAAATAAATAAATTCTGCATCGCATGTGCTGCCATCTGTTGAAATACTTTCTTACCAAAGTGTCGGGACATTTAGCCTTAAATGTGAGAGAGCCGTGTCAGTAGATTTAATGGTACGTTAAAGATACCCTTCGGGGCAAAATTCCGGCACCCCGACGTCTCTAAAAGCCGCAGTAGTTATAAGGGACGTATCACCCATAACATTAATTAGTCTCTTCTTCTCTCTCACACAAACATACACTGCCTCATTGGCAGTAGATAAATAATGTAATTATTTACTTCTGAATTCTCTTCTGCATTTACCAAAAAGCTCAGATAGTAAGTGGTAGTTAAATAGTTTATACACAACATATTTTGAAAAACAGTACGTATGTTCCGCAATATTTTTGTAGTATTTACACAAAGAGTACAAAACAAAAGTTTGGTGCTTTTCAGTCGGTCAACACGATTTACCCAAGTGAGAAGAGTACAAACAAATACATACACTTTTCAGAAAATATTGTTTGCAAGGTTACATTCTTTCGTAATATTTGCCAAAGAATCCAGCGTTGTAGGACAAATTGATTAGCGACGATAATTCTTCAAACTGCGCTGAATGCTGCATGTGGTTACCCCGAAATTTATTCCCATGTTATCATATTGCAACGCCTTTTTCTTGCTTTTCTGCTTAATTTATTTTCGCTATTTATATACCAGGTGAATCAGCTCCCCCTAACAATTTTTTTTATATGCAGGCTAGCCCAACTAACGTGCGTTGTCACGATGATCAATATTTCTCTGCTTACGTCCCGTATAGCAAGCATATCCCACAAACGATATTGAACACTATTATTTTTCCCTCGTATTAGTCTGTAGTAAACATCCGTGGCTTAGACGGCAGCACGCAGGCCACTTATCGCTGGGCCCATGGTTCAAATCCCGGTCACTCCATGTGAGATTTGTGCTGGGCAAAGCGGAGGTAGACAGGTTTTTCTCCGGGTACTCCGGTTTTCCCTGCCACAATTTCATTCCAGCAACACTCTCCACTTTCATTTCATTTCATCTGTCATTCATTTAATCATTGCCCCAGGGGAGTGCGACAGGCTTCGGCAGCCGACACAGTTCATATCCTCGCCGCTAGATGGGGGCTTGATTCATTCCATTCCCTGACCAGGTCGGTCGACTGGAAGCAGGCTGTGGATTTTCATTTTCATTAGTCTGTAGTCACATCGAGGGAAAAATAATAGTGTTCAGTATCGTTTGCAGGATATGCTCGTAGTGCATTAGCACCTTACGGGATGCAAGCAGAGATATATCGACCTTCCTGATAACAACGCTAGTTGGGCTATATAAAACAATATTATTAGGGACAGCTGATTCTCCTGGTATATATTTTTATGACGTCACAAACACCCAGACTCCGAACCAGGGGAATTAAATATAGGAGATTAGAATTCCCACGATCCGGCCAGCAATCGAACCCAGGACCCTAGCCACACGGCCATATAGACGGACAGCCATTTAGCTACGAAGGTCGTTGTTATGTTGCTTGTATTACAACTGTACAGGTACCCCGCGGTGTAGCCGTGCACATTAAATACCTCCCCGCAACCGCAATGGGGAGCTGTAGCAAGACCGAAGATAAGAGGCTCGAATCCCGGTGCTGAAAGCGGCTTATCCATGGGTTCATCCACATTTCCTCCAGGGAAATGCTGGGATATTCCATTATTTCATGTTTCAGAGCATCAACGTCATTCCCGATCCTAATAATTAAAGTTATACACACTACTACACTCACCACAAAAAACAGGTTATGAGACGAATTGAATACACACTCAAATACTCGGGGCTGATGACCAAGAAGCCCCATGTTCCTGAAACGAATTAACAACAACATCAAATATTATCATCTTGCAGTCCACTTCTTGGTGTAGTTATATTATTATTATTATTATTATTATTATTATATAATATTTGCAAATGGGGGCAAATCTCCGGTCGCAAATTGTACAAATACAGAAAATTACCAACAATAACATCAACACACAATATACACAATTCACAATTTAGGAACTATAGTAATTACATCGCAGTATTTACACAAAATGTCAATCTTCTCTTAAACACATCAATGTGTTGGGGAACGGCTCTAAGACTGAGGCAGGTAATGAGTTCCAGTTATCAATACCACGGTTAATGAAAGAATCCTTTGTACGCTGCGGTCGGCCCTTAAAACTTTATGTGGATGATCTGCCCTGCTCAGGTAGGTGGGATTTCCCAGACGTTTGCTTAGTTCTCCCCATGCTGGCCGATTAATGTAAGTGTTAAACATAGCGTATAGTCTGGATGTCGTCCATCTTCCAGACATTCCCACCCTACTTTTTCTATCATTTGAGCTACACTACTTCTAGGATTAAAATCGTTGAACACAAACCTAGCAGCCTTCCTTTGTACCATCTCCAGCTCACTGATGAGCCCTACCTGATATGGGTCCCAAACCGTTGAGCCGTACTAGCCGTGATAGCATTCTTTTGCTATCAACCCGGAGGTCCGGGTTCGATTCCAGGCTCTACCAAAAAGAAATACTGGTCTGAGAGTTGAATCGGGGTACAACCAGCTACGTGAGACAAAGCTGAGGAGGGGTGGGTTGGATTTACACCTCAGCCATCCTAGAAGTGGTTTCGCACTTCTACTCCAGTCAAATGCCGGGAAGGTTCCTAACCACAGGCGACTCCTTCCCAATCCTCACCTAAGTGGCGTAACTAGGGTTTGCTTCAGATGGCTGTTGAGCTGAGTCAAACCTACATTGGCGGATGAGGGTGCTGAGGGCTCTGATATAATGAGGCGTAATATATGAAAGTTAATATACGGTGTCATTTGAAACTCTATATTTGCATTTGTCTGTTGGCACAGGGTAGAGTAAAATTTGGCTTTTCACCGATGTCTCAGTCTCACTCATGGCTGTGATTATATGGAAGCTACTGAGGTATGGGTGGTCCTTAGTAATGACTTTCAGGGCACAGTCAGTGCCTGTGAATGCTGCGAAAGTTTCTACTCATAGGGTTAGCACTGCTGTTCTGACTCAGTGAGGAAAACAATGACAAACTACCTCACTCCTCATCTTGCCTAGTACGCCTCAATATAGCGCTGTCTTGGGTTTTTGTGGGTATCTACCCACATAACCAAACGACGGTGGTGTTTGAGGATCCAACCAGCCTTCGGGCTGATTACCTAACAGACAGATGTGTAACTCTTCACTTGGTCAACACGAATTTTCCAATTGGCCAGGTGCAATACAATGTATACAGGCTAATATATGAATAATAAGTGAAAAATCCCTGGAAGAAATGCCCCATTATAGTACCGATCATAAGTAAGCCTAGGCTACATGTTTCTTTTTCCACGAGTGTTATTTACTTATCAATACTTTCGAGGGAAGTACCCAAGCTCGAACGGCTAAAACCGACTGGCAGTGCACTTAACATACATCACGGGCATTTATCTGTAAAACCCTGCATTAGTGTACAATCAATGTTTCGAAGTTACTGCGTCCACAGATTGCAGAAACACAATTCTCAGCAGGAACTACCATGCAACAGGCGATTTGGACCATTAAATTAGGGAAAATCCATTCCTAGCAATTGGTTAGACCTTTAGCATATATGTGGTAACATTACAAAAAGATTGCAGAAAAACAATTCGCAGCAGAAACTACCGTGCAACAGGCAATCCGGACCATTATATTAACAAGAAACAGATGTGGTGCAGTATCATCTGTCAAAAGGTTGAACACTCGCTTGCAACAAGAAATCTTAAAACATGCAGTACCGTGTTGACATAGTCATATTTCCCACAGATACTGTGTTGTCCTTCATTCGATGTCGAAGTGTAAATGTGGAGTTTCAATGAAATGATTAAAACCCAGCGGAATGGAACAGTACGCACACTTAACAAGGGCAACATGTAGACATACTCCATTATTTACAATATTCCCGCATTGCAATAGTCCAAACTCAAATGCCACGGTGATCACATTATCACATACTCAGATGGCGCTGGCGACCGAACACATACTTTTGCAGATGAATGGCATTGATAGCTATTGGCATAGGTACAACTGTATACTTTAAACCCACTTTCAGTCGGTTTTCGCCGTTCGAGCTGGGGTACTTCCCTCGTTAGTAAAAAACAAAGTCCTCGATTCTTGGATGTCACGGGTAATCTCGAGAACCACTGGATGGATTTTGATTCGGTTTTCACCATTCTGTCAAAGATATCTCGAGGAAGGTTTCTGTAGAAAATAATTTATTTATGATCAAAGGAAGCCGAGCAGTATCTATTTCCGTGAAAAAGTCAAAACAAAACCTGGCGTCCGTGCGCCTTTTAAGCTTACGCTGGGCAAACCGTTAAAAATATCTATATACTATGAGCGTAAGAATTGTTCAGCATGAAAAGTTCTACAAAAAAGTCCGGGAGATCATATGTCTATCTTCAATACATTGCCCACTATAAGTGTTTTTACGTTTTCATTTCTTCCAACAATCTCCATTCAATTACTGAGGCGACAGTTTAAGAGCTAGCACGTACTGCATTCACAACTGTTCCTGGGCGAAGCCGGGGCGGGTTGCTAGTTATTCATATATTACATACATTGTAGCCCACCCAGTCATTGGGCAAATTCTTGTTGACTAACTGAAGAGTTGCAAATGACAGTTCGTATAGACATCACTGAAAGAATGGTTTCAAAACTTTACTAACATACGGTCCCAAAATTTCAAAACCTCCTGTCGATATTTGCTGCATGTTTGATTTAATCAGCATTTGATACGTTGTATTAGCTCTTATCAATGTGCAAATGCTCAAAAATTAACATATTTTTGACATTAAATGATGTAATGATCGTGTGCAGGTCTTTCTAGTTGACGCCCGTGGGCGACCAGCGTGTCGTAATGAGGATGAAGTGATGATGAAGACGTCATATACACTCAGTGCCCGAGCCACGGGAATCAACCCCAGAAGATTAAAATCCCTGATGGCTCAGCCCGGAATCGAACCCGGGCACTTCGGGCCAAAGCCTAGCGCGCTAACAATTTAGCCCCGGAGCCGGACACATTAAATGATAAAGTCCAATTTTCTTCACGAAATCATCTTTTTCTATTCTCCGACTTTGTATAAATATTAATAAACTACGGTTTCCAACTAAAGTTCAACTTAAAACAGCAATACAATTGAACACAATATTATTCACTTTCCGCAATGACACGTGCACTCGGATAGGCTACTAACAGAATGGTAACTAGCAAGGGGTGTATTTTTGGAAAGGGACGAGAAAAGATAATGCCACACCCATCTCACTGCAACCCATCTGACTAACTGAAGAGCTGACCATTTTGCTTATTCAGTAAATGTAAGATAGGAAACACTAAGAATTTTACACGAGTGAAAAGAAATGGTTTCAAACACAATGTATTCATTTGTGAACAAACTGAAGTTTAGTTTCATTCAAAATTATAAACTTTATCAAAATTCTAAAGCCTCCGTGGCTTAGGCGGCAGCACGCCAGCCTCTCACCGCTGGGTCCGTGGTTCAAATCCCGGTCACTCCATGTGAGATATGTGCTGGACAAAACGGAGGCAGGCAGGTTTTTCTCCGGGTACTCCGGTTTTCCCTGTCAAAATTTCATTCCAGCAACACTCTCCACTATCATTTCATTTCATCTGTCAATCATTTAATCATTGCCCCAGAGGAGTGCGTCAGGCCTCGGCAGCCGGCACAGTTCATATCCTCGCCGCTAGATGGGGGGCTTCATTCATTCCATTCCTGACCCGGTCGGAGACTGGAAGCAGGCTGTGGATTTTCATTTTCATCAAATTTCTTATTTTCATTACTGGAGATTGATCCCTTTCTCCCCCCTCCCCCCCGGTAGTTACGCCACTGCCTCACCTGACATAAAAATACATATAGTACTACAGACGCAACAATAACACAGGTTGTAAGACAAATTATGAAGCCTCCATGGCTTAGGCGGCAGCACGCCGGCCTCTCACCGCTGGGTCCGTGTTTCAAATCCCGGGCACACCATGTCAGATCCGTGCTGGAAAAAGCGGAAGCAGACAGATTTTTCTCCGGGTACTCCGTTTTTTCCTGTCAAAAATTTCATTCCAGAAACACTTTCCACTATTATTTCATTTCATTTGTCAGTCATTTCATCATTGCCTCAGGAGTGCGACAGGCTTCGGCAGCCGGCACAATTCATATCCTCCCTGCTAGATGGGGCTTCATTCATTCCATTCCCTGACCCGGTCAGTCGACTGGAAGCAGGCTGTGGATTTTTATTTCATGAGACAAATTATATATATATATATATATATATATATATATATATATATATATATATACACACACACACACACACACACACAAGTACATGGGGCTAAATGACCACGATGTCCAAGCCCCTCAAATGAAACAACTACTACTCTCATCATGTATACCATTTTATATCTGCCGCTTTAAAATATCCTTGTTAGCGCAGTCGTATATACATTTGTTGTCGATTAATTGAGGGGCTTTGCGACATCTTTGTCATGTATCCCCGTGTAGTTGGGTGTGAGTAGACTTTTTCTGATAACCTGTGTTATTGTAATGGCTGTATTGTTGTGTGTAATTGTAATACAGATGAGGATTGGGAAGGAGGTGGCCATGGCCTTAACTTAGGAACCTTGCCACGATGCCATTCACCTGGAGTAGAAGTGGTAAACCACGGAAAACCATGTTCTGAATGGCTGAGGTGAAACCCACCTCTTCTCACTTCTCCCTGACAAGGCTGAGTGTACCCCGTTCAAACGATCAGACCAGAATTACATTTCTAGGCAGAGCCAGGAATCAAGCCAGAACAGCCAAGATTGCTAGCCACTACGCAACGAGATGGACGCTTGTATATAAACCACGTTCATTTATAAACTACCCGTCACAGAAGGCCTAATGTCTTGGCGTGGTGAGTTTCCTCATGGGTAAGGACTGTCCAACATTTCAGTGAGGCACATAGCAGGTTTGACTAACTTTTTAAAGTTACTTCCGGTGACTATTAGCACGTAAAGCTTGGCACGTGGGCTACTGTTGACAAATATTTTACGTCAAAATGAAAATGAGGATGGCTTTCAACATGACAAGGTAAACATTTCCCTCGCAATTGTTACGTAGCCGTCTTGAATGGTGACCAAACTCTGAGTTGTATTTTATGCGCTAGAGAAATATAAACTTGGAGGGGGAATGACGTAGGATACCAATTATGTTAAGGTGTGCAATTACGCGAAGCACCAGAAGTGTTTCTAATTATCATAATTATCTCAATTTTATTCCAGCATTTCTGAACAGTGCTCTTGTAAGGATTCACCCCAGCAAACAAGTTATGTTTCGTATCACATTTCAGCTCATTTAGTGAAACCCTGTGGCGTAGCCGTGCTCGTTAAATCGTGCTGCAGCAAGTCCGGAGATCAGAGGTTAGATTCCCCGCTCTGTCAGTGGCTATCCTGAGTGTGTTTTTTTACCGGGCTTTCTCACACTCCCTCCAGGCAAATGCCGGGATAGTACCTTATTTCAAAACCCGGGGCACCTACCTCAACCTTGCCCCTAATATAGTTACATTACTACAGTCATCACATAAATACAAGTTATCAGACAAGTTCAACACACT
This sequence comes from Meconema thalassinum, assembly GCA_946902985.2. NCBI lineage: Eukaryota > Metazoa > Arthropoda > Insecta > Orthoptera > Tettigoniidae > Meconema > Meconema thalassinum. The sequence continues at coordinate 1,118,385,367 of OX336389.2, read as the reverse complement.
CCCAACTACACAGGGCTGATGACCAAGATGTCTGGAGTCACTTACATGAATTAGCAACAACAATCATTTAGTGAAGCATATCATAATGTACAAAGGTCAGTGCTCTACATGAGTTTAGTGTTCCATACGTTGTGCGTTCATGTTCTAAGATGTCCTCTACACAAACTACGTATAGCCTACAACAGAGATGCAACTTCAGTCATTTCTCATCAAAGGCTCTTTCAAGATATACACATTTTCCGCAACGTCACCGCCAATAATCTATGGTCTCTGTTAACAATTCTTTAAGTCTGTAATGACCATTGGGCAATTGCTGGCTCGTGCGTGTACGAGGCTTATTCGGATCGTTCACACTTGTACTTCTATCCGCTGTGAATTGTCTGACCTATTAACGCACCTATTTCACATCCATAATATCATCACCACATGTCTCAGTGAACTGCCGATGAATATCGATCAGTTGAACTACACACAAGTTAAGAAAACAGATGAGTATACGTTATAAATGGATTGCAATCGTGGCCATTGCAATTGCTCTAGCAGCTGCCAATACGCTTACGTGTACCACGTGGTGCTGCTGTTGCCATCTCTGCCACGCATTCACAAAGAGTAGGCCTACCTCGTCCTGTGAGCCAAGACCACTCGCGACTGAATGAGATCTAGCTTAGCTGACTGATAGTTTCTTTACCAGTGGCGGCCGGTGGTAAGTAAAGCTGGGTGTTGCACCAAAATTTCTGATGTCGCAATTTTAAAATGGGAAGTTTACACATGTAACAAAAATGAATTAACGTTAGATAAACTACAGTTCTATAAAAACTGAAATACATGGGTTTTCCAAAATAACTGTACATTCGACAAATAGACAAAATTTAATGGCTCTTTTGGGCTTCTTCTTATAGGAATTCATAAAAAATCAGATTTATGTATTTAAGCCCTATGTATTTAAGCCCTATGCCTGAGTTAATGGGAAGAATTTTAAACACAACAGGTTGTCTAAGGGTGGGTCTGCATCTCCGGGATAATAAACATTCTCAACATAAAAATATGGCAACCGAAAAGTTTGTACGTTAACGAAAATGTTATTACTAACAAAGACGGGCACATATTCTGCATAAGGATAGGATTTTTATCATTTTAAATGATCTTGTCGACTTCGTAGTTACGCTGGGGTGTTACGTTGCGGTGACGGGACGAAATGTACCGAGAATGCACTGAGGTGTGTGACGTCACAATACTGCTTGAACTTCCTCCTTTCCCCGCGCGCTCCGGTGAGCGTGACGGTCATCTAGCCAGCTACCTCCCTTGACCTTGGTTTGGACTTGCTAACGGACTTTGAGTTCACGCAGCATTTGTAGCATTTAAAACGATATAAAGTCTAGTCTTTCAGACTGACTATCAGTCTTTTTCTTTACTATAGCTTGAACCCCATCAGAGGAACCAGCCATGAAGTGCGCTCTGTCATACGTCTGCGCAATTCATTTTTCCGGAGTTTCATTCAATTTCTGCTTCTTTAATTCATCCAGTAAACACGCTGCTAATGTGTGTGCATCATGTTTTATTTGCCTCTTACTACGTATCGGTACACAACAGCCATCTGAAATATGTTTGAAATATCACTAGTTTAATCTGCTATAATGGGTAAAATTTCCGATTCCTTTATTTGCTTTCATACTTCTTCTTGGCAAACCTACAACATAATCTGTAAAAGTTAATTTTGAATTGTTTTGGACGTTCCTTTGAAAACAGTAGCCCTTACCAAATGACCTTTAACACAGCATCCAACTCAGCGCTAAAATTAATTATTTCTCTCAAAACACATGGATTTGTTGATGTTACACTTTCATCATGATCACGCAAGACCATTTCGAAAGAGCCACAGAAACGAATACAGTTTATTACAATATTTAACATACCTATTTTGCCTAACATCTTCGTTATATTCCGCAATTTACCTTCTATAGGCACTGTCCAATTGTGCAGCTTCGTTAACAGTTCCAAAAGTGTCAATTTCAAACAGCTGAAGATTGATTGGTTGGTTCCTCAGTTTAGGAGCTGCGACAACGCAGTCATGTAGCCCCCTGTACTTTGGGTGTGTGGAGAAACTGTCTGATAACCGGTGTTAATTGCGATGACTGTATTAGTGAGTGTTATCTGTTTTTAATTCAAGTGAGGACTGCAGACATTGAATTTCAAGCAGTTCCTACTTTTGCCGCCAAAGACCACCGTAAACGACTACTAGTTCAGAACTTGGTTACTACACACCACCGCAGTCGGCTCCTGGCGACGAACGTTGTTCAAATTTTTAACCTATAATTTAGCTTCACACAGGTGTAATAAGTGGAAGGTTCTTTAACATGCCATAAATCTATGACATGGGACCGCCGGCTTTACTTCCTCTCCGAAGGAATGCATACTGAGGGATTTTAACGCTCTTAAAAAATCCGATGACTTCGGCTGGGTTTGAACCCGCGATCTTGGTCATAGAGGCTCAGCATGCTACCAACTACGGCACCAAAGCCGCTCAGCTGAAGATTCATGTTTCTTTATTTTAGGGATTTATTTCCGTAACTCCTATTTTGGTCCACGCGGATTCTTCACCAACAAGCATGGAAAACAGAATAAAGCGTTTTTAATATCGCATTCACATAATCAATTATTGCCTTAAATATCTCCTTTAAACGCCCTCGTATACTTATATTTTGGACAATACTTATCTGGTAATGGTCTACCGAGTGTTTTACTGCAAGTTTATCGTCATCAGGGAGCTGGGAAAACTGTCTTGACTAGTAAATTACTTACTCTATTAATTTTCGCTCACACTCCACAATACAATTAATGTTTCAAATTAAACATTCCGTTTAAATAAAATACTAACTTACAAGATGCACAGATGATAAATCTGGGAGCTATATCGGAAAGTGGCGCGAAAGGCAAACTAACAAAACACTGAATTTTGCTAGCCTAGAAATTTCGTAGTGAATGGATAGGTCTACTCATAATCAAACAAATAATAATAATAATAATAATAATAATAATAATAATAATAATAATAATAATAATGCACAGTTATGTATCAGCCTGGAACCAAAATACACATGCAACTAAATACAGAACTAATCGCAACTTAAAACGCGCAAGAACAAGAGTGGTAAAACCGCTACAGTATACCAACAATACGTCGCAAAATAGTTCAGCAAATTATCTACTGTACTTACAGCAATGGTGGCGTTCTTAGGCTCGCTTCACAGAATAATTGACAAAAATATTAAATAAAGTTATGATGAGAAAACATCTAAAAATAATTGGGTGTGAACCAACTAATGTCTCCCTATGAAATTCCAATATTTGTACTGTTGTGGGTGGTGTAGCATTCCCTAGTGGTGTTGTAACGGCACTGTTGGCTGTGTATTTTAATTTGGAACAATATATAAGACCAAAACCTGCCAGATTATTAATTTCTGTATCCATTTTTTTTACCTGACTTACCATTTGATATGACCCATCAGTGGTCACCGGATCTGAAGTTGTATGTAAGAGTGTTGGGCGCCAAGGGTTCGATCTGAGAGTGATAACCCAATAAATCATAAATAACTTTACGTCCTAGCTCAGGTAGAACATTCACCAGACTCCATCGACTCAAGTCGTGGTATGACTTAGTCATTAACCTGAATAACATTTGCTTCGGGGAAAAGAGGATGGCTTATATCTATTTCTATCATCAAGAAAGGAGACAGACTGCATTTACTTTAAATAAAAATTTAATGGCATCAAAAACAAACAAGTTAGGAAAATGCATTAATTAATGACTTAACGTAGAAAGTAAATAAAATAATTTAAGACAGGCAAAAGTTGCAAGAAAACGGAGGCGTTATGAATTTAATTTAATCTAGATCTGAATTTAATAATTTAGGTTGATTTATTCAAGAGTGAAGAAAGAGAGCTTGTGCATAAAGTCAATGAGCTTACCAAACGATGATTTGGATTTATTGAAGAGTCTCTCCCCAAGAGAAAGCTGCTGTTGTAGGCGGTAGAAGTCCATCTTCATACGAGGAATGTATGTTAAATAACAGGCTACTATTAATTCTGAGGTATGTAGGCTACTCAGAATGAATAATGGTGGTGGATTGTAAGTCCCTTAACCACTCTTATGATGTTAGCGCATGACACTGCCAACACCATAATGTATCGGACTGGCATACGTCCTGAATACAACTCCTGCAATACTGTTCTCCCTGCGACTGTCTTCAACCAGGTCTCGTTGAGTTGTCCTCCTCTTCACATAAAGGAGTCTCGTCCTAAGTCGCTCCGCAACCGTCTCCATTGTTCAGGCCACCTCTTTCCACTCCCCAACCCTTTCCACTCGGCGCACCCTTCTTAGTACCTCGGGCTAGCCACCCGGCTTTTGTTGTTGAGTGAGTACGCAGGTAAGTTATTTCCTCACATCGTGCTGTTCTGGGAGAAGACGTAAGCTCATGAAATGACCCTTAGCGCTCAAGCGCTAGCTAATTACAAAAACAGCCTCTGACTTCTGTCAACTTAATACCGTAACAAAACCTAATCATGATAATACATTATATGGACTAAACCTACACTTAATAACTTGTGGCTAATTAACTGCCGAAATAACACATGATATAACTAACGAATGTCAAATATTGACATAATGTCAGTGGCATAATCGTACCCTTCAAAATAAGGTTACATTCGTCCCGGAAAATCACGCAGACTATTGTTTACTATATTCCACGTGATCTTCCTAAGACACGTGTAAATTAACATCCTAATATAACATAATACACATAATACATTACCCTTATAGACATTTATATATACAATCAACATTTCATCTTTTGGTTTAACACCAATGTTTTTGCGTAGGCTATTATGTCTCAATCGCATATAGTTTATTGTTTTCTTTTTATTGTCTTGCGGTCATTACCGCTCATTGTTTATTTTACCTATATGTGTAAGAAGAAAACATATATGTGTTCTCTTATTTGCCCTTTGTCACATTCTCTTATCTCAAATCACACGAGTTCACTTTGTGATCTGCAGTTTGATTTCCCAAACCACCTTGTATTGCAAGTTCGTTGATTTTGGAATTCCCATTTTGAGTGCTCTGTGTAAGGTCAATCACACACACGATCACTAGTAATTTGGTTATGCTATATGACTCTATCACCCAAACTCTCTCTCATATGTCATTACGTGTATATCACTGAAAAAAAGAACAACACTAGAAATACATACAATCCATCATATTTCTCTCCTGTTAGTCCCTTTAGATATAACTCCCTTCATCTCGATTCCCTCTCCTCTTTAATAGTTAATCTCACACAGATGAATGATACTGACCACATCTGATACCTCATAAATACCTAGGTATTTACCATTTTGATTTACCTGCTCAACAGCTACAATATCTGCAATATTGCCTGTTTCTGGGTCACATCCCATCTCCATCTGCTTCCTTGCGTTAAGAGGTCCCTGAATAGTTCTACTAACTTAGAATATTTTAACACAAATCGTCTAAAAATTTACAGATTCCTAAATACGTCTTCAGCTGTTTAACATTTTGTGGCACACTTGCATCGAGAATTTTGTTGATCCGACTTTCGTCTGGAGTTACCCCTGAACGTGACACACTATGACGCAGGAAAGTTACTTGTGACTTACAAAATGTAGATTTTGACAATTTCAGGGTGAACTCTGCTTTATCTAGTCTCTTAAAAACCGTGTCCAAGTGAACCAAATGCTCTTCAAAAGTACGCGAACTAATTACAAGATCATCAATATATATAGTTACATAATCACCCGTGTTATCACCAAAAGCTATGTTCAGTGCTCTTAACAGGGCTGCTGAACTGCTCTTTAATCCATAGGATACCCTGCAAAATTGGTACAGATTGTACTGATGACTAAATGCGGTAAAGGCTCTATCTTCAACTTTAAGAGGAACTTGCCAGAAACTAGAACTTAAATCAACACACGTAAAAAATGGTTTTCCCTCAAAAGTTTGCATTAGCTCCTCTATAGACATAGATTTTAATTGGTCTGATGAAATGTGTGCATTAACCAAACGCTCGTCTAAACATATCCTGACTTTTCCATCTGCCTTTGGTACTGCAATAAGTGATTTTACATAGGGACTGTTAGAATACTGAAGCATCTGATTGATCTGACTTTCTACGGCTTTCTGATAGACAAAAGGCACAGGATAGCGGTGACAGGTAAATACCGAATTGTCAACAACGTTCAATGAGTGGACATAACATTTGGCTCTACCAATTCGATCTTCAAATACCCTACTATTATTTGACAAAACATCGTAGAGAAGCATACACTTATCTTCCTCTACATCTCCAAGAAATGCAGCTTCACGTAACGAGTCATCTAGACTCTCGTTCGTAACCACACTGCCTACAAAAGTTACTGACTCTTGCTCTATAGCTTGAGACATCTCATTTAACGTACACATCACTCCTACTACACTACTCCTATATTGTTCATTGAACGGTATCACCACCAAATTTAAATGTAATACAGCACTCTTCATAACATATGTTTCCTGACACCCTAGTCAGCCAATCAGAACCCATAATTACGTCGTACACTAGATTTGGAATTACAAGGCACACTTGCTTCTCTACGTGACTGTTTATATTTATCTCTATAAACACCTGTTTTGATATAATTTAGACTTCCTACCCACGGCTATGATTACAAAAGTACTCTTAATTGGCAATTCTTCGAAGTTAACCCCAGTTCCCTTTAATTTATCATAATAAGCATTGCTTATGCAACTCCTTACACAGCCACTGTCTATTAACACATTGGTACACGTCCCGGACACGTGTAGCTTAATGATCGGACTTATATTACCCACCACTGGTAATATAGCTTCGTCACATAGTTCTCTTAACAATTCATTCCTTACGTTTAGGTCATAGTGTTTCTGTATCAGGGTTAAAACAGGGCACGTTGCAGACTGAGATCCTGACCTTATGATGCAGTCTGGCTCGCGTTTAAATTACTATTATTGTCTCTACCTTCACTAGTGGTCACAACGCTGGTCTGGCTATTACTATTCACATTCTGTTGGTTACTATTTTCATTATTACCTACGGGATTACCTCTCCCATATCCTCGGTTCAGATTAATATTAGGGTTATTACCGTAGTTACCCTGCCCGTGTCCGTTGCGTCCATCATTACCCCTACCTTGATTTCCTCGCGAATCATAATTCCTGCCTTGCGAGTAATTATTCCTGTTTTGATAGGGCGTCACAAAATTATTACCCCGGTTTTGGTAATTGTTTCCACTCTGACCCCTATTTTGATAATTGCCTCCTTCGCCACTGTTTCCCTGCGTTCCTTGATTTCTTGCATCCTGAGCCTGATTGTTATAATTACCCTGGTTTCTAGTGACTGTTTCCTCACTTGAACCTTTCCCTAGCGCATCAAAGGTACCTAATAGGTTCTCTACTTGCGTGACAGTTTTTACATTTTGTATGCATGCCGCCTCTTTGATCCGGTAAGGGAAATGCCTTAACAGGAACCTTACCACATCTTTTTCCTCTCTCAGTCCATCCAAGTATTTACAAACCAACACTTGCCCCAGGAAATACTCCGTCATATTGAGATTACCCCTTGCGTTGTATTTTCCGCACACGATTCCCTCACGATACCGTGATTGTATGCTCTCACTCCAAAACTTATCACAAAATTTATGTCTGAAGTCTGTGATATCTTCAAAACCGTCCCTATAAACTGCAAACCAGTTTTTGGTTTCCCCTACGAAGGCCTGTTCTAATATTTTAACAACATTACACCATTCGATGTTTCCGTCCTCCAATCTTTCTTTAAACCTCACTTCAATAGTATTTAGAAACTCCATGGGGCATCCTTGCCGATTGCTAAATTTCCCTAACTCTATATCTTTATGCGTACTATTCATATATGTCGTTCGACTCTGACCTGCTTCTTGTCTTATTCTAGACTTTAATTTATTTTCAAGCTCGACAATTTTCTCCTCTGCTCGTTTCTCCATACTAATAACTTTTGCGTTTATGCTCCCATCTGTTGCTTCAACTTTATCATTCAGCCAATCCTGTGTTTCTTGAATTTTACTTATACTTTCCTTACTCTGTTTCTTCAAATTTTCAATTTCTTTACTAATTTCTGCTTGAACCTTATCGATTTTGCCCCCAGCTGTTCTTTAATTTCCTTCGTTACTCCCTGAATCTTTTTAATTTCTCCCCCCAGCTGTTCTTTAACCTCCATAGCTGTACTCTGAACTTTTTCAATTTCTCCTCCCAATTGTTTCTTAATTTGCTTCGTCTCTAACTGTATTAACTCTTTAGATTCCTCTGCTTGCTTACTTATTTTACTCTCAAGTTCATCTTGCACCCTCCTCAATCTACTCTCCATGTCAGCTAGGATTTCTTTCGTCTTCTCTTCCATCACACCCCTGATTTCACCCTTAATTTGCTCTAATCTCTTATCCATCTCCTTACTGTTTTGATCCAATTTACTGTTAAGTTCTTTATTACTTTCTTTAATTTCCCTACTGTTTTCCTCCAATTTATCGTTTAGTTTACTACTAATTTCTTTACTGTTTTGATCAAATTTCGTATTTAATACCTGTATAAGACTCGCAAACATGCTCTTCATATCTCCCGGACTTTCTTTCTCACTAGCATTACTGGGATTTACCTCCGACATCATCCCTGTGCTGCTTTCACCTTCCTCTGCTAACTTACTACGCGCTTCTTCCTCTTTCTCATTCGTCATCTTACTCCCTAGCTGTTTTTGACTACGTAGTAACATATCGTCTTCTGAATCACTCATTCTGACTCACGTTGATATATAAAATCCCCCAAAATGCAGGTACAGAAATATGTCACTTTTCCCTCCACAAATGTTATCAGGTTTTCGTCCCACGTTTATGGCGACAATGTAACGGCACTGTTGGCTGTGTATTTTAATTTGGAACAATATATAAGACCAAAACCTGCCAGATTATTAATTTCTGTATCCAATTTTTTTACCTGACTTACCATTTGATATGACCCATCAGTGGTCACCGGATCTGAAGTTATATGTAAGAGTGTTGGGCGCCAAGGGTTCGATCTGAGAGCGATAACCCAATAAATCGTAAATAATTTTACGTCCTAGCTCAGGTAGAACATTCACCAGACTCCATCGACTCAAGTCGTGGTATGACTTAGTCATTAACCTGAATAACATTTGCTTCGGGGGAAAGAGGATGGCTTATATCTATTTCTATCATCTAGAAAGGAGACAGACTGCATTTACTTTAAATAAAAATTTAATGGCATCAAAAACAAACAAGTTAGGAAAATGCATTAATTAATGACTTAACGTAGAAAGTAAACAAAATAATTTAAGACAGGCAAAAGTTGCAAGAAAACGGAGGCGTTATGAATTTAATTTAATCTAGATCTGAATTTAATAATTTAGGTTGATTTATTCAAGAGTGAAGAAAGAGAGCTTGTGCATAAAGTCAATGAGCTTACCAAACGATGATTTGGATTTATTGAAGAGTCTCTCCCCCAAGAGAAAGCTGCTGTTGTAGGCGGTAGAAGTCCATCTTCATACGAGGAATGTATGTTAAATAACAGGCTACTATTAATTCTGAGGTATGTAGGCTACTCAGAATGAATAATGGTGGTGGATTGTAAGTCCCTTAACCACTCTTATGATGTTAGCGCATGACACTGCCAACACCATAATGTATCGGACTGGCATACGTCCTGAATACAACTCCTGCAATACTGTTCTCCCTGCGACTGTCTTCAACCAGGTCTCGTTGAGTTGTCCTCCTCTTCACATAAAGGAGTCTCGTCCTAAGTCGCTCCGCGACCGTCTCCATTGTTCAGGCCACCTCTTTCCACTCCCCAACCCTTTCCACTCGGCGCACCCTTCCTAGTACCTCGGGCTAGCCACCCGGCTTTTGTTGTTGAGTGAGTAAGCAGGTAAGTTATTTCCTCACATCGTGCTGTTCTGGGAGAAGACGTAAGCTCATGAAATGGTTCTTAGTGCTCAAGCGCTAGCTAATTACAAAAACAGCCTCTGACTTCTGTCAACTTAATACCGTAACAAAACCTAATCATGATAATACATTATATGGACTAAACCTACACTTAATAACTTGTGGCTAATTAACTGCCGAAATAACACATGATATAACTAACGAATGTCAAATATTGACATAATGTCAGTGGTATAATCGTACCCTTCAAAATAAGGTTACAGTGTGGGAAAGAAACTACCCTTCAGGGGCAGATGACCTCGTAGTTCCACCCCTTAAAACAACAATAACTAACTAACTAACTAAACTACCTTTCGCGGGGTAAGAGAAATCGAGGGTGTTGTCATTTCCAAAGAGTGGTGTAGTCTGACGGTGCCATTTGGAACTGAGTGTTGCCAGGGGGCTGGCAGCTCGTCTGCAACTCCCTACTACCCATGCTGGCCAGCAAGCTATGTACAAGCTTGGCCTCGTCCCTGCCGGCCGCGCTGTCTACTTGGGAGTCGCCACAAGAGAGCTAACCCCCTGGAGTTTGATTTGAAGGCGGCAGCTTTTATAAGTACAGTGTGAAGCATTAGGGTAAATAATATCAAAATATCGATGATTTTAACACATTTTTGAGTGCATTAGATCTATAAAACTAAAACATTAAAGGAAAAGAAACGACGAATTAGATGTAAAATTATTGGGAGTTGTGCAACACTGCAACAATGTCACCAGCCGCCACTGTTCTTTACACAAGTAATCTTCAATGTAAATCTCAGCTTCACATGTACTCTTGCTGCAGCACATTCAGTTCTTGTTTCTTGAATGTAAGGGGAATAATGCACTGACCTTTCTGTTTTAACTTGTTTCTTTTAGTGTGTGTTAGTATTGTTCTGTATCTTGCTCAAAATATAATTGAAGTCTTTTTGCAGTATGTTAAGAGCCTCTGGTTAATATGCATGCAGAGTTTCCAGGGTGATATCATTAACATATAGAAATTTGTAGAAATTTATTATCTGTTTTGAAATGCCATTTACAGAAGCATTCACATAATAATAATAATAATAATAATAATAATAATAATAATAATAATAACAACAACAGGGGAAACCGCGGTACTTAGAATGACGTTATGGAATTTTAGTTAGTATCATTCTAGCATTAATGTCTCATTAATTTTGGCCATACTGTAGCTGTGCTTCTGCATTGGCACATGTTTTGGATTTTTACTAAGTATGTGCAACATACTGTATATTTTTTCTCATTTATATTAAGTACCCTTTTTCAGTTATGACTGACAAAATTTGTTGAATACTACTTTTTCCTAGGTTCTGATAATAATAATAATAATAATAATAATAATAATACTTCTAATAACAGAATACAGTGGCAATCACATGGTATTCCGTCTAGTGTATTGTCATGTTCATTCTGGTGGGAATTCCTTCACTGATCTGTTGTATCGCTGACTAGCCTGCTACTGAAGCCATATACGCCTACTCTATTAACGTTAACAATGTTACCAACTTTCCAGAAGAGAAATAACTACCTACTGCTTGCCTTTAGATAGCTTGTGGGATAAAGCCAAGCCACACGATTGCCAGCAGGCAACGTACACGCGACACTTAATTCCACGTCGTCAATCAATTTTGATTGTAGGACTAATTGCTTCTGTTGATGATTTGCGAGCTGAAAATCTGACGAAAGGAAATGCACGGGAGATGTTGATGTTCTTGTATAATGAAGAAAATTAGGTTGCTTTGCCCGACCACTCTCAATCCTTTTAGACAAATAACAAAGTAAGCTTCTTAATAATTGTTGTTATTGAATCATTTAGGGACTTTGTGATATCGTAGTCATGTAGTCCCGTGTACTTGAGTACGTGTGGATTTTGTCTGATAACCTGGATTTTGTCTGATAACCTATGTTATTGTGATGGCTGTATAAGTGTGTGTATTTTTAATTCAGGTGAGGATTGGGAAGGAGACGGCCATGTCCGTATGTTAGGAACCATCCCCGCATTCGTCTGGAGTAGAAGTGGGGAAACCACGGAAAACCACCTCCAAGATGTCTGAGGTGGGAATCGAACCAGCCTCTTCTCACTATCTCAATTTCTTGGCAGAGCCAAGAATCGAACTCGCGCTTCCGCGGTGACAGCCAAGAGTGCTAGCCACTATGCAACGAGGTGGGCCCGTAAATACTGTACATTCTGCCCAGTTTTCCACCCACTTGCGAATGAATATATTATTATTTGGTTGCAATTAATTCACGTCCCAGGTTTCAAAAGAAAGTCTGGTTGTCAAAATAAGGAAGCCGTTTGAGCTGGTGGATATACCGCACAAAGATAACCTGCTTATGGTATTTTATCAGTTTCTTGCTGGCTCATGCGGGAGTCCAAAAAGTGTGGTTTTGCACGCTCCTGAAAACTGTCTGGCTGCATGACAATGGTTATTAGATTATTTGTAACGACGGAATGTAATAAGCAGGGACCGAATTATTTCAAAATGCATTTGCGCATAAGTTATGCAAATGCATATTTTGTGGGTTTATTGGATCTATTGCATATTTTGAACATAACAGCATATTTTAGCATATACATTTGAAATTAAGCATAATTTAAAACATTTTGGAACAAAATTGGTTTTTCCTACGTGTTGCTCATCCCTTGTAAGACACTTTCTGAGCAACATATAACGGGATAACAGTATTTTAAACCTGGCATTTCAAGGAGGAAATTGGGTGGGGCATTCCTTTCACCAACCCGGCAGCCAATAGCCCAGGGTCAGTTTTGTGAGGAGTTTCTTCAGTTAAAGTATTACTTTAATCTTAGTCTTCATCCTTTGCTCAAAATGCTTAAAGAGAAAAGCAAAAAAAGTATTTTTTAAATCAGTGAGTGTCTGGTAATAGTGATTATTCAACTGATAGTATTGTCTATTGCCAAGTATGCTCGAAGGAAGTGAAATGTGAAAAGAAATTTCAACTTGAACAACATGCAAAAACGACTGCGCATATTACGGCTAATGAGGGAAAGAAGAGTGAATAACATTGACTTAGGCTAGTGTTAAGTGCCTATTTTTCAATTTTTACTGCATACTTTCTACATTTTTAAAGCATAATTGCGTGCATATTGTAATCGATTTTAGTGCATAAATGTCCAGTTCCTAGTAATAAGCTCAATTATACATTAACTCGGTTAAAATAAATAATGTACAGTTACCAAGAATGCACTCATTCTTTATTTGGGTGTTCTGGGACTTGTCGGTGCAGTAGTCAAGCTCCTTGCCTCTCCACCATATTTGATTCCCGGTTTAGGCATGTGAGATTTTCGAGGTGAAATGTGACATCTGATGGTCGGATGCCACGTAAAACTAGAAGATTCCTCCTTTCCTTGCGAGTGTTGTTGCTGTTCTTTTATTTTGGGACTTGCGATTATCCCCGTCTACTTGGGTGTGTTGGTTATGTATGTTAACCTGAGATTGCTGTGTTATTGTATGTGTGTGTAGTCTGGGCTAGGATTGGAAAGGAGGCAGCGAGGCCATAAGTTAACTACAATCCTGGCGTTTTCCTGGAGTGGAAGTGGGAAACCCTGGAAATCCACTTCTAGGTTGAATGAGATGGGAATAAAATCAATTTCTACTCAGTTCTACCTCACTAGGCTGGGTCTACCCCGTTCCAGACCTCAGACAAAATTAAGATTTCTTGGGAGAGCCCGAGACAACAGCAGGTGGCTTTGTTTGAGTGACAGTACATCATTTCAATCACATCACCTTGGTTGCATCTGCTAGGATCTGTCTGTCAGCCCGGAGGCTGATAAGATACTCAAAAAGCACCACAAAACCGAAAACCCCAACGCACAGCTGTCAAGAGGCGCACTAGACAAGGTATGAAATGACGTGGTTTGCTATAGCTTTCGTCTCTGGGCCGATCAGTAGCACATTTCACAGCGTCCGCAGGCACTAACTGTTTACTGTATAACGTTACGTGGCAACGCTGTTCCTTCCATACAATCACATATGAATGAGACAAAGATATTGGTGAAGAGCCACATTCTATTCTATCCTTTGCCAGCACACAACTACAAAATATACTGCATTCTTCATGAGATCTGCCAGGATCATCATAGTGAACTACAGATCAGTTGAACATACAATCCCATTCTCATTAGCCTGGAGCTGATATCCACTTGTGATGCCGCAGAAATCAGACTTGAAGTTCTTTCAACATTCAAAAGAGTGCACTTTTGAAATAACTCCTAAGAAGCCATAAACTGTCTCGCACATTGTAGGACTATGATTGGTATCCCTGGCCGATGAAATCATTTTGGGGAACACTCCTGAGTCAATTCGTGAAACAGTAGTTATTATCTTTGCTACATTTAGGATTTAAGAACATTGCAAGCTCTTGCAGATAGATGAGGAACTCTGAAAATTCATCAGATCGGATGTGACCTAACATAACTTACTTATTAATACTAGAGCAGTACTAGAACTGTGCACTGGAAGAGTTTCTCTCTCAACATGTGATTGCTCATCCAACCAATCCCCTCAATCGTATCACCAGAAAATCAGAATAATAATAATAATAATAATAATAATAATAATAATAATAATAATAATAATGTTATGGGTTTAAGTCCCTTTTAACTACTGTGTCTTTTAGGGACATCGGGATGCCGGAATTTTGCCCCGAAGGGGTTCTTTAACGTACGAGTAAATCTACTAACATGGCTACCTCACATTCAAGCACCCTAAAATGCTAACTGACTGCGCCAGGATTTGATCCCGCAATATTGGGACCAGCAGGCGTAAACGATACCGCTGAGCCACGCAGCCAGTCTTCAGAAGAATAAACAGACCGGGGTACTATTTTAGATAAAAGAAAGAAATTTGAATGTAATTCATGTGCAAATGATGAGCTGAATGAAGTCAGTCCTCTCTGTCAGACAAAGGAAAACTGAACAAGATACGTGGACTTGACAAATATCGTAGGGGTGGTACATTCGACGAAATGATTGGAAGGAGAAGCCCATAAATACCACGCACGTATAGACGTCGTGGAAGGACAACTGAGTTAGCATGTAAGAGAGAGAGAGTTGGGAATCATCGGAATAGAAGTGCCAATTATGATGGCTTCAAATACAAAAAGGCTGCCTATGGCAAATCAGGTGGAAGTACCCGATTCAGTCACAACGAAGTTAGAAGAAATTCGAGACGTCCTAAGAAGGAAGCAAAAAGGCTTGAAAATCTCTTCAGATAAACATGTAGTCTTAATAAATTGTCGAAGAAAGTTAATAGAAGTGGGCCTATGAACTCTGTATTGGCTAGCCAGGAAAGGTTTAAGACTACTTTGAGTGTTACGGTTGTTACAAGAATCTGTTATGTAAGCAATACGGATGAATACACTTCACCTGGTTATGCTCTAACCATTGGAGGCAGCCCGTACGTTATATAGCAGTATGTTTTTAATTCATATCCTCCTTGTATTTTCAACGAGTTGACGGCGGACCTATACGTTTCTTCCTTAATGTAAAAAAATATACATTTGGAATGAAAATATTAATTAACTAGAGAGTTGTCTCCTTTGTCGCTTAGCTACCCGATCCTGCTGCCCTTTCCCCGATACGTTGAGGTTTGATTGGGTTCTTCCTCAGCCGATTATATTTTGTATCCCTTTATTTCTCCACCGTAGCATACTGGAACAATAATTCCTGACTCACATTAGTTTCGCCAGCTTCTGTAAATTGATAGAAGTCGAGATGCGTTTTAATTGACCTCATCGCAAAATGCTTCTGCTCCCAGTTGTGTTCCGTTCTTATGCAAAGAAGAGTCTCTTTGCGTAAAGTCTATGTATTTTGATTGTTGATTATTGACGCTATATGGAGCCAAAGCAATACTAAGATGAGGCAATATCAATGACACTTATCAACTGCGATATATAGCGATAAACTTAACTGACATACGAAGCAGAGTTTAATGCGTTCACTTCAGTTTACTTCTGCCACAGAGATTGATCCTTGTATTTTGCCTATTGTCATCATATGAAATTTAGGCCTGTGAGATTACCTTTTGCTCGTGTGTGTGTGTGCCGCCCATTAAATTACGATGGACTGGAGTGATTTCAATGAATCTTGGTAAGGAATTACTACTATACCGTCCGACCCCGCCATGTCTTTTAAATTTCAATTAGTTTCACCAATCCAACATGGCAGCCGCATGACATATTTCACTGGCTCTCAATATCTCCGATAATAATGCACCAACCAAACTAATATTGTGTACGATGATGGAAGACTATAGAGTTAATTATTGTATGTGACCCTCAAAAACATGATAATTACAAACCCATTAAGGAGGCCATGTTAATAGGGCTTTCCTGCCAACTTAATCAGATGAGCACAGCGAAACTTGACATGTAAATCTATATTTACAGCTAAATGTACTGGTGTCTAATGTGAATCATACGATTTGAAAAATTCAATATGGCAGCTGTGCGAATGTTTAAAACATATTTTTCTTACTTATTTTTCTTTATTTTTTCTTTGCCCAATTGGTACACTGGGGCGAAACGCTAGCAATGTGTTGAGTTATGCTGAACATTTTTATAACTTTTTGTGTTAATTACTTGTATCCTTGTCAAGCGATAGAACCGAATTTTTGTATAACGAACCACTACTATAATATTTATCATCTAGTGCATAGCTTCATGGCTTACATTAAAAATAATCCAACATGGTGGCTACGTGAAACATCTTACCGGTTCTTAGTGTCACCCAAACTACTGCAGCAATCAAACGGAAATTTTGAATTAGGATGAATTATGATTCTCAAGTTAGTACATACTGAATATGTGACTTTTGCAAACCTGATAAAAACAAAACAAACATGGTGGCTACGCAAATTTCAAACATTCAAAATCACTTTCCTTACGATTTAATAATTTCAGCGCAGTGAATCTTGGCACAGCGAATTTTTACTTTAAGTTTAATACTAGTACATTTGCTTCTAATGTGGTTCAACTGTTTCAAAGATTCAATATGGTAGGAGTGTAACATTTTAAAGACGTATTTTTATATCTCGTATCTTATTCAGGCGATCAAATTAAAAATTCGTCTTATAAAAGAACATAAAAATATATATCTACTGGTATATAATTCTCTGGCTTATATTGAAACCAATCCAACATGTTGGCCACGAAATACTTCATAAATACGCATTATCTCACTGCGATCAAGTGATATTTTGTAAGATGATACAGGACTATTAAGTTGATACACATGTGAAATTTTCAGCAACCTGTTAAACACAAACAATAACATGGGGGCCACGGGAATTGTGAATATGTGAAATGACTTTCCTGGCGAAGTGCGAGTTAACACAGCGAATCTTTATTTAGAGCTAAATATATGGGCAATTACAGAGAAGTGCAAATTATTAGACTTGACGGCAGTTTTCCAAAATTCCATTCTACTCTTCACGGGTTATTGCACTAAATAAGTTTGCAAGGCGTTGAATTTACTTCCAATGTTTAACCAAGAGTCTTAATTATATTGTCTCTTAAGGAACTCAAAGTAGAATGATATTTTAGAATTTCCACTAACAGAGGAGCATTGCTAATGCAAAATGCCACACGTTTTGTTTTGATTACTTCGCCGATTTTAATGTGAATTTAGAGAGAGATTTGAGGTCTATTTTACTGATGACCCACTCTTGAGCTGTACAAAGATTCATGAACCATGGAATAAAATCACCTGACTTAGAGGGTACATTCCAAAGTCAATGAAAAATAGAAAATGAACCCAGCTCAGGTAACCCTCAGAATCCCCTATTCTAAAAGATTCCAAACTCAATTCCTTATAGGAAATGGGTGTAATTCCACGTGGGAGGAAACATTACTAAGTAGGGTAAGAAGAGAGCCTGCAGTTGGTCAATAAAATGATTTTGAATACAAAATTGTGACTGATATTTTTGATTCTAATAATTTGCACACCTCTGTAATGTTGCTCAACTCTTTTCAAAAATGTAATATGGTGTCAATGCAAAATATTAAAAACATATTTTTATTTCTCGTATCAAATTCAAGCGATTGAAATGAAGCTACGTATAATAAACCACCCTAATACTGGCACTGAATTATTCAGTGTAATTTTCATAAATTATAGATGCCAAGTATATAACTTTCCGTGAAATGAACCCTTGTGACTCGTTGCAGAAAGATGCCATTATGACTCCTGGTGGAGTCATAATTAACCGATATTGAAAGATACTTTTTAGTACGTATTTTTATGGTAGTAGTGGTGGCGTTGGTAGTGATGGTGTTGAGGAGTGGAAATCTAGGCCATCTGCGTCAATTTTGTAGTTTGGATTCCGTAAATTATAAATTATACGCATGTTAATTTCTGGAAAGGAACATATCTTGCTGATGTTCTATTGAACCGGTCCGTGGAATAGTTGACAAACCACTACCATGCACGAAATATTCCGGTACATAACTCTTACTGTTGTAGCCTATACAATTATTGGAGATAACGCCTCATCATGACTGTTAATTTAGACACATGTACGTTCCTGGAGGTGTGTTGATGAGAGTTATCTTGAGCAAGGATGGAAGTTTTGGTTTAAGTCAGGGCAGACATTTATTTTAATGTTTACAGTCTAAAATTACGACAATGTATGGATATTGAGTTTGAAAGTGTTGCTCTACTGTATACATTATCACAATGTAGATATTGTAGCAAGAGCTATTTTTTTCATCACATAACAAATTCTTTAATTGTTGGGAGAGTTTTGAGATGGAAAGGACCAACAGAATACATGTTTATAGGTTTTATTAATTCTTCACGGAACTACTTGTTTCAATTTGTGATAACTGCACATGTCAGCGATTACGTCAAACCCTGCGTCCTGTATACTATCAGCTGGTGAAGTTTGAAAACTGATATTATGTATAATGGAAATACAAAGCCTTCCGTACTCATTGCCGCAGCGCTCATTTCATAGTGTGTGGTATCGAAATAAGCCCAGTACCGGAAATAATTCACTGGAGTCGTTACCCGATGAACATGTGTAGAGATTTTGAACATCAGGGATATGTTTATAAACCAAGATATATTTACGAGGAACGTGCCTCTCCTACCTTTCCATGTCAAGCTAAAACTATCGTTAACACACACTTCGTAGAAAAAGTTAAATAGATTACAGATTTCCTTCAGTAATATCTTACTTGCGTAACTGTAAGAAGACGTTGTACTAAGACTGCAGATGATGGAGTTATCACGAGACCAAATATTCCAAGAAAGTCACAGAGTGGAGAAATATCCTGTGGTTTCCAAAGCTCAACAGTCTCGTGGCTAAAATGAAGAAGAGATCTTGCTGGATGCGTATAAAAGAATTGACTGTTGCATGCCATTGAAATCTCATTTTTACATTCACATTCATATTTCGTCCATCAAACCTTGGTTTTTATACTGATGGAGATAGCTGACAGATATCAACTAAACATTATAGGGATAGAAAAAAATCTCCGGGATTCATGGAACCAGTCCATGATGGACGACTCTTACTGGTTACTATGTCGTGAGGAGTTAGATTAGTTGAAAGAAGCACAATACTCTGTTAAGCATTTCCAGCTTCCAGTTCTCTCCATTCTACTCATATCTTGTTTCTAGATATTAGTCCAACAAACTGGAGTTCTATTATAAAGTTGGGCATTAATGTGTATATCCATCAATCTTATGATGGAACTTAAAATATGTACGTGATGGGAGAAAACTGAAAGTATATCGACATTTAGAAAGAACAACTGGTTCTGATAAGTATTCAGCAAGAAACCCTGACTTGAATGAGTATATCTCCGTATTGAGGAAGAGGAACTGTTTTTATGGGCGTAGGTTCATCTCAGCGAATTATTTCATTTTTTATTTCTTTGACTGCTGTAATCGAAAATCACCGCCGATTCCCGGCACGGCCAAGGAATTTGATTCTGGTCATAGAGCTGGAAGGGGTACATTCAGTCTCATTAGACATAGCTGAGAAAAGGTGGGTTCGATTGCCCTCTCCCTTCAACCATCCTAGACGTGGATACCGTGGTTTTCTGCAACTATTCTAGGTAAATGCCGGGATGGTACGTAAATTCATGCCACGGCGACCCCTTTCCCTAATCTTAGTCTCAGGTACAAATACACACACTAATACAGCAATCACAACAATTCAGGTTTTCAGACAAATTCGACAAGCATCCACGTACACGGGGATACATGACCACGATGTCCAAAGCCCATAAAAGAGATAACGAATCAAAATCTTTTAACATATCTGTTTTGTGAATATCTTACGAAAAGGTAATAGAATTATTTATTTAGGCTGCGTGAAACAGTTCGTTAAATTCCAAGAATTGTATTTTTCCGGCATGGATCGTTGACTTGATCATCAGTGTGCTAAACCTCTTCCACCAAAATTTACGATTGGGGGTTCAATACCACCTGTCCGATATGATTCAAGAGCGCGACAGCTTCGTATCAGTGGAGTTAGTGGTACGTTAAGAATTTCAAAAGAACCGTGGCATCTCAAAGACCACAATAGCTTATTTCTCATTCTTATTATTGTTATTATTATTATTGTCATTTTACTAACTTTTTTATTATTATTACATTATTATTAATATTGTTATAATTATCATCATACTTATTATTATTGCATTATTATTATTATTATCATTATTTACAAGGAGAACTCTTAAATCCTCTTAAATCAACGCTTCAGGCTGACACAATTACGGTAGTCTATCTCATGTGTTGTTATCTTCATTATTTCTTTGATATTAAGTCTCAAGGAGAGTCATTACTGGTTCCTCTCAGATTCCCTAGATCCTCCAGGAGGTGGGGAGTGTCTAAGTATCTGATGTCTCAACAGTTTCAGTTTTCGTAAGCAGCAGGCCCTTGTTTCCTCTGTGTATATCCACACTTGGCATCCCCCTAAGGTTTCCACAATACATCAGCATGCATCGCAACAGCAAACCACATTCTCGCCATTTATCATGCACCAAAGTTTCAAGCCTGGTATTGGGAACTTGGACTCTTCAATATTTACTTTTGCATTTTTATTGCTATTTCCCGGAGGATATGAAGCTCCACCCCCCTCCAAGGGTCGCTTTGGATTTCAGAGAAGGAAAAACAATCGTTGAATAATTTAATAGCATTATCTATTATGTATCTCTAAGAATATACCCGGGCAAGAATCTACTTTTGGATACGTTTAAGTTGATAGCATTTCAAAGAATGTCATTTCAGAAGAAGTTTGTGACTCTTCCTGAATGAAGACATACATAACTTAGACAAGGTACCCACACGAGCTGAGTGTTTCCTAAATTGACTGTTGTTATTTTAATCATCATTCTTCTGACTGGTTTGATGCAGCCCTCCAGGCCTCCCTGTCATGAGCCATTCATTTCATCTCTCTATAGCTACCACACCTTACATCCGAGGCAATCTGTTTAACATTGGTCTTCCCCTACAGTTCTTGTCCTCGACCCTTTCTTTCGTAACTAAGTTTGCTATTCGTGGATGTCTTAGCTCTTCTCTTCATTTGCAGTCGCCAGAAGCATCTCTTTTCTCCCACTCGTCTTAATACCTCTTCATATATTGCTCTATCTACCCATCTGATCTTCACCATCCTCCTGTGCTGTAACACCACCTTTCATGGTCTTCCCCTACAGTTCTTGTCTTCGACCCTTTCTTCCGTAACTAAGTTTGCTATTCGTGGATTTCTTACCTCTTCTCTTCATTTGCAGTCGCCAGAAGAGTCTCTTTTCCCCCACTCGTCTTAATACCTCTTCATATATTACTCTATCTACCCATCTGATCTTCATCATTCTCCTGTAACACCACATTTCAATTGCTTCTATTCTCCTCTTTTCTGCTGCGCAAACAGTCCAAGTTTCACATATAATTTTTCATAGAGTGCCACGCTCCAGACAAAGGCTTTCAAAAATTACTTTCTAATACCTACATCTATATTTGAAGCCAAATTATTTCTCTGCATAAATGCTTTCCTTTCTTGAGCCAACCTACTTTTTATATCCTATAGAGCATTTCTGCAGAAAATAAATCTGTTGACAACACATATCGAATTACCGGTAGGTATTATAATGTCAATTTTGAAAGCCTTTTTCTGAAGCGTGACACTCTACGGAAGTGAAACTTGGACTTTTGGCGCAGCAGAATAGAGAATAATAGAAGCATTTGAAATGTGGTGTTACAGGAGAATGATGAAGAAAACTTCTCACACCACGAAATGTGTGTTCGGTTGTTATCTTTTAATATTAAAATATTCCGGGACTCAAATTAATCCAATATTTTGATTATGAGCTTGGGAAATATTTTCATGGTGGCAGTGCAAGATAAAGAAGGACATCTAAGTTTAAGAAACATAATGCATTTTGTGTTTTGTTCGAGTATTCAGGTCATGCTCAATATTCTGGTTAGTACAGTAACTATGGGAAGGAGAATTTTTGAGTCAAAATAAAATAAGAAATATCATTTCAACAAAGATGAAAAATATGCAGCCTGTTTATCTTACAAGGATAACTGATTTAGCTATTTCAAAATGGAAACTGGCCAGAAAACAACATTGTTCTGCAGGCAGATATTAGGAAGTCATTTGAATTGAAGTCCCTTTACTTGATGCAGAGAATTTAAAGGTGTATGGTACTTTGATAGATTTATTATTTATTCGGTCTTCTGTGCCATCAATACAAATTTCCTTTGTGGATATTTGTCCCACATCACATTGACGCTCTTTTAATGACATTTCTGTGTATTATATTTGAAACATGATTTAAGTTACCATAGCGATATAGCATTTTTATTTTCTCTAACGTGTTTTGAAAGAACTTCGTGGAAACACTAAAACTTCCAGTAAATAAAGCCCTCAGCGTACAACAAACAAACTTAACACAATATAAGTTAAAGCAAAAGGCCATAGAGAAACATTTCATGAGCAATATTACGACTTAATTAGAAACAAAGTTTACACATTAGTGGAGGAAATCTAATACACAGAGCTCATGGACTCGCGAAGAGAAGATCGAGATATCTTGCTATTTAGTTTTACCTGTGTAAAATCATATTGTAAGGACAGAGTCTCGTTGTAATCGTATTCCTCTAACGTGCTTTTTCCACTATTCCTAGAATAGATACACAGAATGCTATTCAGGTTTTCAATTTGAACACTTGAACACAAATGCCAATATTTGTGGTTTATGAATTGATTAGTGCATTAGAAAAGAGCCAGAGCTAATTTTAAAGCTCAGAACAAAATACAGCGTGGTGTGGTATTTTGGCAGCCAGGATATTACAATTCCCCAGGTTGGGGAACTTCTGGAGACGCCTAAAGCGTATCGTGCGTAAAGTGCGTGGTTTAGCGAAAAAAAAATGTTATAGTTACATTGTTTAAATATATGTAGCTGATATTGAAATTTAATGTTTTTCAGTCGATCAACCCACTTGTAGCCTACTCTGTGTTTCCCTAACCCTGGCAAATATTTACATGATATTAATAAATACACTTGGATGACCAGTTTCGATCGACAAGCGATCATCATCAGATCCATAACACTTAGGCTATTAAATCAATGTCTACACGTACGGGTGATAGTATCTACAATGTGTATACTTATTTACTTGAGGTAGTAGTTAAAACTAAATAAATATACATATTGTAAATATTATCACCAAAATTTGTTGACATAGATTTAACAGCCTAATTGTAATATATCTGGGGACATGGTGGCTCAGCTGTCAAGCTGTTCTCCTCTCACCAAGGTGGACCGGGTTCGATTCCCGGTCAATGTATGCGAGATTTCAAAGTTTAATGCCATGTCCTGTGGTTCAGATTCCACGTAAAAAGGAGGTCCCGTGGCACTTGATCACGAGATCAACGGTCACCTAAAACTACAAACTTCCTTTGTAATTGATCTGATGATGATCGCTTGACGATCGAAACCGGTCATCCAAGTGTATTTATTAATCTCATGTAAATGTTTTTCAGGATTAGGGAAGCACACAATGCCATCGGGTACAATCGTGTTGACCGACTGAAAAACATTTAATTTCGAAAACTAAAGCAACACTGAAAAATGGCTTCAAACACTACAATGTAGCATATAAATCACATGACCTATTACTTTCTTTTTCACTATGTTGAGCAGCGTAAGAAAATACATAAAAGATGTCTGGGATGGATCCGCATAGAGCGAATGGATCTACAAAACATCCATGATATTGCAGTCACTTTGCAAAATGCTGTACTCAGTAGTCTGTCTGGCATTGTGTGCATAAGGAGAGACAGACGGAAATGTCTTTGGAAGGGTTCGCTCCCCCTCCGTAACACCGGCCATCTCATGGCCTGCCTGAGTGACCTTTCCTTGGATTCCAGCTAGCTGTACGTCAGTTATATGTTATCTTGTTTGCGTGTCTCAGATTTGTTGAAGCTTAGACACAAAACCAGTTTGTTCATAACTTCGTCATGTGGTTGCCAGTTTTATCACCAGTAGTAGGCTTCCAAGCGATGTTGCCAGATGTGTCGTAATTTTCCTCATGTTTGTTTCTTAAACCACGCCCTTTTACTTAACGTGTCTCACGTCTTTCGACTCTTCATGACCTGGGGTATCATGTGTTCCCGGCTTCCTAGTCCTACCCCACCCATCCTTTATTATGATTGCTGCAAAGTATAATAAGCCGTAAGGTTAACATTTCATCACGATGAAAAATACAGATTGATAAGCTAAAATATTATGACTACCTTGCTCTAAAACTATTTCTATCTACATTCGAGTGTAGTCATGCTCCTTTTCTCTTTTGTTTACGAATCTATTTTCAATTGCGTCTTACAGTGTGTTGGTGGAGTTAGCCTAAATAAACAATGTTCATTTTTAGCGTCTTGCGACACCCAATTTAAAAACAAAATTTCATTCTGTTTATTATTTAAACAAAGTCAGGTTTAACCAATCCCTAGAGTGACATCATATGCTTTTTTGTGATACAAATTCAAGTATATTTATTGAGGTAACAGCACAACAAAAGTTAAAGTATTGGTGTAGCTCAATCACTATTTCTTGACCGGATAAGTCCAGTCGGTGAGCCTACTTCAATCCTCCATCACTTGGAGGACAAAGAAAAGGAAGTTCTTTCTCTACGTATGTCAGGGGTGGGTAAGCCTGTAGGCTAGTATTGGGTCCTTTCTTGTCACTCTCCTTTGGTCAAGTTCGTGTCCACGTTAAATGGTTCATCAATTTAACGACGACAAGGAGTCAGTAGTCACCTCAATTCCCCAAGACAGGAACGTCTCCCATATAATCCATTCAGTAATAACAAGTTATTATGCCACTCGTGCAATCCAGACATCGTTATACGACAAAAATAATACCATTAGGGGTAATTCACTGAGTTCCAGCACTTGATCAGACGCACGAGCTGCTCCTCAAACCAGCTGGATAAGACGTAACTCGCTCTTTGCCTTCCATTTTAAACAGCCACCTTCACCTGCCTTGTTTGTGACGTAGGAGGAACTTTCGCGTTCAGTGCTTGACAGCCAGCTAGTGCAGTGGTGCCTGTTCGAGTATACAGAGATGCACTCCACCTCATTTAAGTTAATATTATTTCTAACGAAAATGTCAACAGAAGGGGCATCTGACAACCAAAGGCCGTCGACTCCTAACATTTTATTGTCGGTGTGGGAAGAACTATTCTTGTTTGTCGAGTATGGAGGACACCGAATATTGAAAAACTAGTAAGGAGTAAAACAGTTAAGAAGCCCCGTAAGAACAGAGTTGATGATCAACAAACATAAAATCTTTATTTATCCCATTTGTGACTGAAATAATATTGTGTGTAAAATCGAACAATTCAGGTACTAATGTGTTAACTCCAATATATGCCTTACACGTATATAGCTACATGCTAAGACTGTATTTCACCGTGCAGTATTATTATTATTATTATTATTCCGTATGTGTGTTTAGAAGGTGATTTTTCAACCAATATTTACCTGTATATTATTATTTGTCATGAAACCAATGGGCATTGCACATATGTTCTGCCTGCGTTTAATAGCATAAAAACATTCATTATTCAATTAAAACAAATTTGTATTAATGTAGTAAATATATGTTATTAATCAGTAATAATTGTTTAAACCATATAGGTTAACAGAGCAAAATAATACTGCGCACGCATAGTTGAGTGAAGTCCGCCACTGCTAGACATGTTTGCCCTCCCTTGCACTGCCCCTAAATTCCTCTTTCCACGTTCCGTTGGAGAAGCGGAGCACGGATTCTCCATCCGGTGACGTCACAGAGCACTGTGCTTTCAGGAGACTGATTTAAAATGTGCACTGGCCAAGGTCGACCGCTCGACTTATACAAGTGAAGTGATAGAAGCCATTTTTTAGAGTTGCCTAGTTCTATTAAAGGAAGCTTTCCAGTCGGCGAACACAAAATGTGCACAATTACATTTGGTGGGAAAACAAGTATTTATATTGAGCCCGTCAGAGAAGCTGTCAGGGTTTCCAACAACCGAAATGACTTCCCAGACACCTCGCCTGTCGAACACATAGGCTGAAGAGGATTGGATGCATTTCTTATAGCTAGCACTCATCTTATTGGCATTATTTTTCAGTGTGAGTTAGACACCGTTTGGTGCACTCTGTTGACTGTCTGTAGAACGTGGTGATCCTACTGCTTGCTAAATACGACCATGGTATTTGAGCAATTTTTGGTCAACCCTTAGCATGGGTTAATTGCAGGAAAGATGGAAAGCCATTCCTTATTTTAACTTTAGGCCACGACCCCTCTTTTGTAACTTTCTTGTCACGCCACTGCTATTTACGATGCTCGGATCGTTGGATGATCGACAGATGTCATCACTGTTATGTATAATTCTTGTTATATCAGTTTATGTGAAGCTATGAAGCCACATTTGTTCTGTAGATAGAACGTACAGGGATTCTAGTCAACCATGCTAACATAGCATCGGACCCTGGTACCTCACGTATCATTTTGTACATCTCAGCAGAAGTGAGATTGTCGTTAGTATTATCATTTATTTGTGTCGAGTGTGGAACTAGAGAAGTTTTGATCATGAAAAATGTAAGTAGCCAAGTGGCATGTCTTTGAAACCAAAACACTCCATGAGAGTGACATATCTGTTTGTTAATACTATTTGGAATGCCACACATGACTCATCATTGTACGCCGTATTTTTACGGGGTACAACTACTGTTATTTATTATATGTTTAAGATTGTATCAGCACAGTTCACATCAGGACTTTATTTAGTGAATTGCTGCCTGCATTAATGTGATTACAAGCTGCCTAACGCGGCAGAGTTAGCGTGTTGCAAACACCAGTCATAAAAGGTTATTGTTACCCATGAAGCACCACGCTGTACTGTAAGACTCACTTGAACTACTTTTGACAGATGCTCCGGCATTGAAATATTACCGTCTGAGATTGTATCATACTCTAGGTCCAGCCCAGTGGCCATGTTGAAGAAATCTCCTGTTTTGCTTACGTCATGTAGGACGAGCCCATTATGTCATGATCGCCGTTGTGAAGCGATATTATTTGGACACTATTTCTGAGAGTGTTATTATATGAAGTTAGATGTTATTATGTTGTTATTGGCCATGCTGACACACAAGTTAGAGGCTATTGTTGTTATATTTCAGTGCCTGTAGAGCACTGTCGTACAGATTTGGATCTGCGGCCAGGATTTTCCGGGAATAGCCCGAGACTAAATCAGAAGAGCTGTGTGCCTCTGACAGTTGTTATTGTTGTGTCCGAGTTTGTCAACTCGTGTTATTGTTCCGACTATAGCGTCGATGTTTGCAAGTGATTGATCTTACTGAAGACTTCACTTTGTTCAGCCTAGGCGTCTAGGATTCATCAGTCAATCGTCATAAAACCATCGATAAACCTAATCTACACTTCTAATAATCATGAAGCATAATTATTATAAATGAATTATTAATTAATTAATTGTTCGGAACTTAAACTTGATTTTCCAATGTTGTGCCATGAAATGAAATGATAGTGGAGAGTGTTGCTGGAATGAAATTGTGACAGGGAAAACCGGAGTACCCGGAGAAAAACCTGTCTGCCTCCGCTTTGTCCAGCACAAATCTCACATGGAGTGACCGGGATTTGAACCACGGACCCAGCGGTGAGTGGCCAGCGTGCTGCCGCTTAAGCCTCGGAGGCTTATGAACTTATGCAATTGAACATTGTAAATATATTTGTGCATAAGTGGAATTCATAAACATCGTAATTAATTAAGCAGGATCTGAAGATGAACGCTTGACGTTCGAAACATGACAGAGGTTTTAGGTACCCCCATTTTTTGTACATAAGCGTGTTATTTTGTGATAAATATCTTATGTAGTGTTTTTCATGTTATGGCATAGAAATACCTGCTTTTCGCGAATGTAATTGGGCACACAATTTGTGTTGACCGACTGAAAAGCTTTCTTTAAAATGCTATTTGAAAGAGCGGCTTACAGGGAGTTCCCTCGCCTCACTGTCCTGCTCTCCTCTGCCACTACTGTATTTCAAACTGCGGCTCTCTGTGCTATATTTATTTGCTTAATTATTTTATTTATTTATTTATTTCCACACAACAGGATTTTCTTCCTTATTAAAGTGGCATTAAGATTACGCAGTAGTTATCTTATAAGTTATACTAACTTAAACTAAACAGTAACTAAATAGAACTAATTAAAATAACTAGTTGTGAAATTAAAACAGTATAATACAAATGTTATACAAGGTACACTATGTTATACACAATGGTAAGAATTCATGATTTACACTTTGCAAGCTTGAAACATTATTTCTGGACAGTGGTTAGAAATTCCATCAAACATACTGTCGAGGAAGTATTAAAATCTATGGCATTATTTCTTCGAACATCATTGTTGAAGATATTACATACAGTAGTCTGTTCAGAGGGTAATTTTGGTAGGCAGATGTCCTGGTTCTTTTCATTTCAAATGTGATATTGTTCCTTGAATCGATGCGTGGTACCTGGAAATTTAAGAGAGAAAGGAATTCAGAATCATCAATGGAATTGTTTATAATTTTGAATGGGAATTTCATAGCATATTTTTTCGTCGTATTTCTAAACTGTCTACATCAACATTTATTGCCAGTTCCTGATATGGTATCAAGTGAGGATAGTTGTCTGTTCTTTAAAAATGTAGATATTTTAGGAATTTTGTGTGTGTATTTTCAATCATTGAGGTATATATCTTGCATCTAGGACTACATATAATGCTAGCATATTCTAGTTTCGGTCTGACAAGTGTAGTGTTAGTTATAGTTGTTTTAAGAGGCAAAACTACGAGGTCATCTGCCCCTAGTCTGACAAGTGTGTTGTACAGGTGGATACACTTGTACAGGTGGATACACCTGCTTATGTTTTTGAATGGTTTTGTATTCCTGATAATAAATCCCAGTGTCTTGTTTGAGTTAGCTATCATTTTCAGTATATGCGGAGTAAACGTTAGTACTCTATCCAGTAACACCCCGAAATCTTTGTTTTCATTAACGGATTTCATGACACTGCAACCTAGCTTGTAATTAAAAACGATACGGTTTATATTCCGGTGAACGACATTGAGAGACATTTTTCTACGTTTAATCCTAATATATTTTCTGTAGTCCATTCCATAATACTGTTCAGGTCATTTAGAAGTAAGTCGCAGTCAGTAGATATATACTGTATATATATACGGTATATATATATTTCTATATACATTGAAGTCATAAGCATAAAATAGACAATTAGAATGCCTTATTCTTTGAGGTAGATCGTTTATGAAGATTAGAAAAACTAAAGGTCCAAGGTTCGAACCCTGAACTAATCCCGAATTGGCTTCAAATTCTTGAGAGGTCTTTCTATGAAAAGACACATATTGCTTCCTGCCTTTAAGGTAAGATCTGAAGAGGCATGTAAGTAAATTTTGTCGAATGCCTTCTGAAGGTCTGTGAATACAACATCCTTTTGTCCTCCTGCGTCTAATGTTCTGAACCCTGATTCAGTAAAATTGACCATCACGTCCTGCTCAGTGCGGGATTTAATATTGTTGTTGATTTTTTTGACATTGTGGACATTCAGCCCCGAGTACTTGGGTGTGTGTAGGATTTTGTATGACAACCTAGTTCATTGTATTTGTAACTGAGACCAGGATTGGGAAGGAAGCAGCCGTGGCTTTATGTTGGGAAACATCCCAGCATTTGCCTGGAGTAGAAGTTGGAAAACACGGACCCACTTCTTCTCAGTTCTACCTCACTTGCGGGTTCGGCTGAGTGTCCCACGTTCCAACGCTCTGATCAGAATTAAATTTGGAGGTAGATCTGGGAATCAAACCGAGGACCTTTGGGATCGGAGTCAGAATACGTACCTCGAGTCAACAGAAGGCAGCAGGAATTTATGTGATGTGTGCCTATCGCATTGTTCTCATCAGCATCATACCCGGAGTCAGAATACGTACCTCGAGTCAACAGAAGGCAGCAGGAATTTATGTGATGTGTGCCTATCGCATTGTTCTCATCAGCATCATACATTTGATTTGCTGTTTATGTCACAGTGACCCCTCCATTGATTCGCATGGGGCAGATTAAAACTAGCATTCCTCCTGAGCTGATTTCTGGACATCCAACAATGTGTGGGTGACTCTTGGTTATTCTCTCTTTGAACCGATGTTGGGGAGTACGTACGCAATTCGGTTGAGAGTGGCGACGTCACTGGCTCGGGTGTTTTAGAAATGCTCTGACACAATTTCACTCCACCAAATTCACCCGTATTTGTGGCTTTCAGCATGTCGACTGAGCGTAAGTAGGATACTGTATCTGTGAACTTGAAATGGGACCTATTTATGAGATATGTGAGAACTATATTTCACACGTAATTTCTCATAATATCTCTGTCCACCAATGTGAACACAGATGAGTGACTTCAATTTCCAGTACCTCAACCAGATTTCAATTTCTTGAATTAAACCAGGGCTTCTGGAACGACAGCAAAGCACACCTACCACTTCGCCACGGACGTGTACTGTGTAAAAACTGTGAAATTACATAGGTGCTAGCGCTGGTTCCATGCAACAACATGGATTGAAATGATAGACTCAGTTTTTAAGTGTGAACCATAATTTTAATATTGTAGCCAAGACATTTTATTTTCAGGACGGGTCAAGGAAGAGATTTTGGAAGAAATTTGGCCGTGGATCTATTGAAAGGAACCGTCCATGGATTTGTCTGATTGTGAAAATGGGAAACGACGAAACCCATTTTCAGGACGACCGAGAGGTGGGTCCAAACCCACGCTCTCCCGATGCGCCGTAGCGCTCTCGGCTGACGTGCCCAGCAAGTGTGAACCATACAATCACCATTCATTTGATTGAACTACGAGTACATTATCATTAAAGAAAGAACCCTGTGTAACACTCTCACCGCGGAGGGAACGTGACTCAATTTACCTAATCGGACAGACATGCTCCGCATACACGTTCTGTATTATTACAATCTAAATAATAAAATGAGAGTGTTTCCTTTCTTTTTCTTGGAATTAAAGAACATAACGTTTCCCCCCCCCCCCCCTATTATTATCATCTTATATGAGTCGTCTGGTATCAGAACAATATACATCACTATTTTTGTGATTTTGAGATTATGACTGATTTATTATGTCCTAAATTCCCTCTTTACACGTGGGGAGAGAAATGTATTCAAAACAGGATACATCGTGCTGTTTTAAATGCTGAAGTAGTCGGTTTGTTTCAAAATAAGACAAGTAGATGAATGAGTATCAAAACGATACACATCTTGGCAGGGTCTATTGCGCATCGATCAGTGCATCAGCTGAAAGGGCGCTCTCTGTCTGCTGCTTATGCAATTGTTTCGTGTTCTGTTAGTGCCGGTGTGTTTACATTTGTATTGGTGTGTTAAATCGACTTTATGCTTTTATAACATTTTGAAAATAAGGTACTTCCTATTACTGAGTTGCAAAACAAGTGGCATCTGCAAGTTTTAAAACAAAATATGACACATCAATTATTAAAACGCTTATAAAAAGGCAAATAAAACACCATGAGCTATGAAACTTTCGGGAAAATGTTTGCCTATATCACTTATTTCAAAAAAGAGGCATATTTATTTTTCAGTAAAAAAGGAATTAATCAGTATTTTGTGTTTCCTGAAATTTTTTGTTAAAGCGACGTGTCCTTTTTTGATACCAGATGCCTCATACACCAGGTGAAACAGCTGCCCCTTATAATATTGTTTCACGCAGCACAACTAGCGTTGTTATCAGGATGGTAGATATTTCTCTGCTTGCATTCCGTATGTTACTAATGCTCTGCAAGCATATCCTGCAAACAATACTGAACACTCTTACTTCTCCCTCGATATGACTACATAATAATAATAATAATAATAATAATAATAATAATAATAATAATAATAATAATAATAATAATAATAATAATAATAATAATAATAATAATAATAATAACCCCTGGCACTACAGCCCTTGAAGGGCCTAGGCCTAGCAAGTGACCGCTGTCCAGCCATTTAGCCTTCAGATATTGGGGTGACGCGTGGTCTGCGCATCGGTTTCCCTCGGCCGTTAATCTTGGTTTTCATGACTGGGGTGCTGCCTCACTGTCAGACAGCTACTCAATTGTCCTCATGAGGCTGATTGCACCCCGTTCCAGCCCTCACGTCAGTTTCTAATATCCCTGACGGAGCCGGGAATCGAGTTTGGGGCCTCCGGGTGAGAGGCAAGCGCACTATCCCAACACCACGGGGCCGGCTTGACTACGGACTAATACGAGACAAAATATAGAAAAAAAAACGAAAACGTAACTGAATCAACAACAGCAGCAACGTTTCATTGTTGTAGTGTACTAAATGCGAGAATAGAATAATGTGTATTAGTCACTAAACCGATGGCGGTAGCTACGTGAGTTAAGGGCGTGCGGCCAAACTATTTCCAGGCTCGGTAGAGTGGTGGGTTCGGACCCCCTACCAGTGGCCCTCCTTGAAATGCTTTTCTATTTTTCAATAAGTTAGGAATGAACTACCATCACAGATGTATTCCAAGTCGACTGGCTGCGTGGCTCAGTGGTAACGTTTCTCGCCTGCTGTGCCAAAGGTTGCAGGATTGAGTCCTGGTAAGGTCAGTTGGCATTTGAGGGTGCGCAAATGCCAGGGAGCTGTGGCAGTAGATTTACTAGCACGTTAATGATCCCCTGCGGGGCAAACTCTGGCACCCTGGCGTCTCTAAAAGCCGCAGTAGTTAAAAGGGACGTAAAACCAATGATATCATCATCATGATTTCCAAGTGAAATGGTCAACAAATTTGCTAAGTTTCACCAAAATGTTCCCTCATGAGTCGTGCAGGATTATTTTGGAAACACGCGAAGCTACACGTGCTGTATTAGCCTATGTCTGCTGGGTTTGATTCGGCTTTATTGAAGTCACTCGACGCGTGACATATTTTAATGTTGCTTCACAGAGGTTTAGTGAAACTCATTTAGCACAATATTTATCCATACAAAGAATGTCATGAAAGCTTAATTCCATCAAGCATCAACAGACAATATAGGAACATCTCTGTTCTCTGTTTGTTTTGCGCTATTCATATGAGCTGCCGTAAAAGCGGTCGTCGCTGATTAACAAAAAACATCAGCTAACCTTTTGATAAATTGGACACCGCGCTTTTAATCTCATCCATTTGGCGAGGACAGACAGGCGGAACATCCCCGCAACCCCTCTTGCACCGGTTGCGTGCGGGCTTGACGCAGGCACAAATTGAAGCTACCGTTTATATTGTACAATTAGTAGATGCGTGGTGACTCCTAGCTTGAATCCAGCGTCCTCAAATCTGGGCAAACCTGGCCCGTATATCATTAGCAAGAGTAATTTGGAAGGGTGAATGCACGAGGGAAAGGGAGATAGGACTGGGAGTTTTTGTTTTACTCCCATTACTAAACTTCAAGGTGTGATGGCACAGTGGCCAAGCCGCTTGCCTCTCAACGATGCAGGCCGTAATTCGATTCCTGGTTAATGCATCAGTATGCGTTAACGATATGCCTCTTTGTCGGAGCTTTAAAACGTTTGAGTCATTACTCTCTAAATACCTTACCACTCCGTGAAATACGGGCCAGATGATTTGTTTAAGAAAAACCTCGTAAGTTAACGTGACACCAAATCCCATTGTCATGAACAAAGAGACCTTTTCACATGGAATTCGAACCACTGTAGTGGCATTTCACTTCGAAAGCGGCTTCAGTGGCGTAGTTGGTAGCATGCTGAACTGCTGTGCCCAAGATCACGGGTTCCAACCCGGACGAAGTCTTTGGATTTTTAAGAGCGTTAAAATTTTCCAGTATGCCTTCCTTCGGAGGGTTAGTAAAGCCGGCCGTCCCATGTCATAGATGTATGGCATGTAAAAGATCCTTCCACCAACTAAACTTGAGTGAAGCTAAATTTCTAGGTTAGATTTCGTTGAAACGCTCTATCAAAGTTTCAACGTTCACCACTAGGTGTCAGTGATATCTGTTGGCGAAAGTTGGAACTACTTGAAATTGAACGGAACTTGTAGCTCACCCCATGGGTGTCCGCTTGAAGCAGCTACAGCCTCTGGTGAGCCGAACATGTCCTCGGACACTCCCAGGACTAAAATCCATACGCTAAATAAATAATTTACCTCGAAAAGTAAATTTTATCAAAGAAAGCTTTCCAGTCAGTGAACACAAATTTTGAATCTTTTAGCTTCAAGATTTGCCTGACTGGCGGTAAAAATTGAAGTGATAGAATCCTTTTTTCAGTATTGCTTAGTTATAATTAAAGAAAGCTTTCCAGTCGGTCAACCTACCCCTCCATTTCACTGGCCTGTGTTTAGTTTGGTGGACAGAGATATTATGAGAACTCACGTATGGAATATAGTTTCACATCTATCACATAAAATAGGTCCCATTTGAAATTGTGTTGACTGACTGGAAAGCTGTCTTTAATAGAACTGAAAATTGGCTTCTATCACTTCATTTGGAAAGTAAAAGAAAATGAACCTTAAATACACTGTACTGTAGGTGTGCATAACTACACGGAAATATGCTTTTCTACAGTACAATGAATTCAAAGCTGGTTTTTCCTTATGACTCTACACAGGAAAATGAACCTAACGTGAATTGTTCTGCTGGACGGCACATCCACATAGACTACGACTGTGAGGCGTGACCATTCAAACGGAAAATGATGAAAAAGAAGAGCATATTGCAAGTTCAGCGATGATATGTTCCTTATTTTACTTTCACCACGACAGCGATGGGAAGTGCAGCAAATGACCACGGCATCCTGGGCGTAGTTTTTCATAGGGCCTTTCTACACTTATTCCAGTCAAATGCTGTGATAGTACCTTATTTCAAGTCCTGAAACCCCTAGCCTAATAATTACAGTTACACACACTACTAAAATCACCAAAGAACCACTGGTTATCAGGCAAATTGTACGTACCCCCAAGTACGCGGGCTGATGACCAAGAATGTCCGAAGCCATTAAAATGAATTAGCAACAACTTATTTGGCTGTTTTTTTACTTTCATCCACTCAGATCGGCTTTACCCACGGACTCTAAGAGAGGGATCATTCCTCTACCGTCGCAAGGACAGTTTATGGAAGCTTAGAACATATTGTCAGCTAATGCAACCGAGGTTGGTGATATCCCGATTGTCCAGGCGACTGCTAACTTAGGTCTAATTAAGTAAGAGTCAGGGAATGTATTTTGGAAGGAATTGGGCCGTGAACCTGTAGTAAGGAACCTTCCCAGCATTTACTTGTGGGTGAAAATGAGAAATCACGTTAACCATTTTCTGGACGGTTGAGGCTTTCTTTAATATAATTAGGCAACAATGACAAATGTCTTCTATCACTTCAATTCTCGATAATAGAAAACTCGTTAGACGTTGGTGACGTCATTCATTGCAACGAACGATAATATTCATTACGAGTTAAACGCCCGGAGACACCACAATTGTATGATTCACACAAAGTTTATTTGTAAATGTAGAATATAGGATATTTAGCGGCGCAAGTAAAATAAGTGCCTGCCACGATGGCCGAGAGCGCTAACGTTCTAACTTGTGCCCCGCTGGTATCGAGAGAGCGTGATCATGTGCTCCAGAAACACATCTTCATCCTTTTGAAACTGGTTAAGATGATGTTCACAGAGCAGCCTGCATACAGCCTTCTGATCGAATGACAAATATCGCGACACCCATCTTGCGCAAAACTTAGGGAAGAGTAAATGCGTGTGAATGATTGTCTCAACACAGGCAACACTGATATTGACTGTTTGCGCCATGTCACGCACTGTTCGCCACTCTTCAAGGATAACTCACTCAACACACACGATATTCAGCAGAGAGACTGCTGTTGTGCGAACGTGTCCGTGCGGTTCATTTTGTTTTTACCAACTCTCGCCCATCATTGAAATGTTGACGCCATTCACACACAGTTGCCCGTGATATTTGTTCATTGTACGCAAAATTTCAGCAGGATTCACCCTCTCTTTTAAAAGAAATTTCCTTTTGGACCGCTGTTCCACAGCAGCAGATACACTACTTTCAGCCATCTTTGTTTGCACAATTCTGCATGTACCGTATGAAGTAAAGGATCATGGTTATTCGCAAGGAAACAGGGTCTGTCCTGCAGAAGTTATCCAGCACTTAATATTAATATTTTACCCATTAAAGTCTCGGTCAACCTCGAACAACCCTGATCAGCACACCTCTCACCTTTGCATGTTATCGTGGGGTGAGTCGGAGAAGATACAAACAGTAGGTGCATGCCATCAATGTCAGCACATGTAAATACAGCTTGTACAATGAATCTTCGCAATATTCTCAGTTGAGTAAAACATATTACTATGGGTGAATATTTCAAAATAAATTTTAATAACTGTTGTTCTATACATATTCTAAACTAAACGAACTGGTTTTTTATGAGAGACAGATGGCTTTGCTGTTCTATCCCTTATAACATCATCAACGTCATCATCACTAACGGATTTGACGGAATAGAAAAGTAAAATGATCAAGGCTCCTTTTTAACTTTACATCTGCTTAGTGTAATAAAAAGTTTTTTAAAATTTAATTTCAGAGGATACCTTCCATTTAAGTGACAATTTTATGGTATTCATTCCAGTTGTTTTGGCAGTAACGCAAAACTAATAAACAAACAGACAGACAAGGCGGCCAACAAATAGCCAGACTGGCAAAAAATAAACTGTGGTTGTTTCAGGCTGGGGACGAAAACAAAGTATTTACTGAAAGTAGGAAATATGTGGACGGAATTATGATTTTATTTGTATATAGAAGACTCAACAAATGTATGCTTAGCAAAATCATTCTAGATCAGAAGTAGACCTAATACCAGCAATTGGAGGCTCGTACACACTATAGTTTTCATTGAAAGGGTACAATTGACCCTGTGAGGGTTAATGTATCCTTGCATTGTATGTATCGCGATCTATAACTCTATAAATTTATAAAATCCAAGTTAAATGAAAACTCATTGAATTCCATCTCAATAAGTACAAACGTGTGGAGGAAATGGAGGAGATTCCCATCACCACCATAGGGAAGATGAAGTACAGTAGATAGAGGAAAATATTTGGGAGTGAAAGCAAAAGAATGGTTACAAGGGAAGAACCCTAACAACAATAACAATTTATTTATAAAAAGAGGATAACTGAATAATATATGTAGAGGAGGCAGGCTAAATCTAAAGGATATGTAACTTCCCAAAGCAGCGTAGTGCGAGGGAACCGGGGGAGGGGGGGGGGAGGGCGTGGTTCATTTAAAATAGTTGACGATATTTATAAATATGATTAGGCTCAAAGATTTTGAACAGTAGGATTGTTGTGCTCCAAGATAGAACTAAATCTCTCACAAGAAAAGTACGAATAATAGATTTAGATAAGTTAGACACAGTCTTGATTACGAAATAATAGTAATCAAGATGCATAAACTGAGAACGATCCTAGGCAGGACGTTAGCTGAGAAAACTGTACCAGCTATGAACAGTCTGAAGAGATCTGTGAAGAACTGAAGTAATAAATAGAAAAAACTTGGATAAGAGCACAACAAAAAGTTATCCACGTTCACGTGGCGCTTCTCAAATTGCTGCCAAACGTGAAGATCAAGGGAAAAGTGATAATGTTGATGAAATGAAATGATCGTGTGGCCTCCGGAGAGGCCGAGTGCAGGTCTTTCTAGTTGACGCCTGTGGGCGACCTGCGCGTCGTAATGAGGATAAAGTGCTGAAGAAGACGTCACATACACCTAGTCCCCGAGCCACGGGAATTAACCCCAGGAGATTAAAATCCCTGATGGTTCGGCCGGGAACTTCGGGCCGAAGCCTAGCGCGCTAACCATTTAGCCACGGAGCCGGACATAATGTTGATTAGTTTCAATAATAATAATTGCACAGGGCGACCGTGGCTAAAGATTTAAAAACTGTGCCACGCATATAAAAAATATGCAGTTCAATTGCTGTGAGGTTAATATACAAAAAAAAAAAAACAGTTTTAAGAATACAATAAATAGGTACAATTTACGAGAGAAGGAGTCTTTAGACTTGTGCACCGTAGTGCTAGTATACATGAGTAGATGTAGTTTAAGAAATAGGGAGTCTTTAGACTCGTGCACAGTAGTGCTAGTATACAATGGGTACATACAGTTTAAGAGAGGAGTCGTTAGACTCGTGCACAGTAGTGCTAATATACAATGGGTACATACAGTTTAAGAGAGGAGTCGTTAGACTCGTGCACAGTAGTGCTAGTATACATGAGTAGATGTAGTTTAAGAAATAGGGAGTCTTTAGACTCGTGCACAGTAGTGCTAATATACAATGGGTACATACAGTTTAAGAGAGGAGTCTTTAGACTCGTGCACAGTAGTGCTAGTATACATGAGTAGACGTAGTTTAAGAAATAGGGAGTCTTTAGACTCGTGCACAGTAGTGCTAATATACAATGGGTACATACAGTTTAAGAGAGGAGTCGTTAGACTCGTGCACAGTAGTGCTAGTATACATGAGTAGATGTAGTTTAAGAAATAGGGAGTCTTTAGACTCGTGCACAGTAGTGCTAATATACAATGGGTACATACAGTTTAAGAGAGGAGTCTTTAGACTCGTGCACAGTAGTGCTAGTATACATGAGTAGATGTAGTTTAAGAAATAGGGAGTCTTTAGACTCGTGCACAGTAGTGCTAGTATACAATGGGTACATACAGTTTAAGAGAGGAGTCGTTAGACTCGTGCACAGTAGTGCTAGTATACATGAGTAGATGTAGTTTAAGAAATAGGGAGTCTTTAGACTCGTGCACAGTAGTGCTAGTATACAATGGGTACATACAGTTTAAGAGAGGAGTCTTTAGACTCGTGCGCAGTAGTGCTAGTATACATGAGTAGATGTAGTTTAAGAAATAGGGAGTCTTTAGACTCGTGCACAGCAGTGCTAACATAAATAGTTGGTCTCAGACCAAAGATTATTATTTATATAAAATTGCAATCATTGCATAGACTAGATGAGATGGACAAAAAATATCACATATTAGAGTGCCCAAATAGACGCAGTAAAGCTTGACAAGGACTAAGATGGTTGAGAATTTATGGATCCTAAGATCTTGGAATCAGAAGGTGCTGCTGAGAAAATTGAAATATTGCACAAGAGGGCTTTTACGGCAAGAGAATGATGAAATTGGGCCTAGACGGCAAGAGAATGCTAAGATTCTTCCTAGAGGGCAAGATAATACAATGAGACTGGCACTAGACGGCAAGTGAATCAGAACTCTTAGGCCTAGACAGCGTAAGGGAGATACCACTGAATTTATACAGAGTTGAATAATTGTGATACATTCAAGAAAAGGGGGAGGACACCGTAATGTAACCTCAAGTTTACAAAAAAAAATACAACAGATTACTTAAGCTTACTTAATTTAAATTTGTAATGGAGGGGAAATATGGGAGGGAAGGAGATCAAGGTGTTTTAAATGTCCGTCCATGCATGTATTTACGACACTGTAACCTATGGTACTGCAAACCAAGTTATTTAGGGCACGATGGACTTCATAGTTTTTAGCATAGGAGCATAATTTCGAAGTTGAGAGAAGTCACTGTTTATTGTTGTGCATTATTTTTCTTTGGAGAGGCTGTATATTGCGATTTTATTTTAGTTTTAAGCATTGATACAGTTTCTAGAAAGTCTTGTGTTATTAGCAAAGTTAACCCATTAAACCGTTAGAAGCGGAAACAGGTGAATTTCACTGTGACGTCACAGACTTAAAATTTGAAGAGAATGCTTCGAGAACTTTCTAGATGGTTCCAACTAAATGGAATGGAGTGCAAATTGATCCCACGACGTGCCCATTTACGGCCATTTAGCAAAGCGGGTAGAAAAATTCCACGATGTGTCAAGATATTTACTTTGGCATAATATAGATGAAAATAGCACAAATCACTAGATGCGCCTAGCCAAAAGTTACAATATCAAGTGAGAATGACCTCCCACTGTGGCGAAACTAATGTCTGATATCACGAAAGTGGTACTTTTCCATTTGAGATTAGAACTTGCCAGCAAGTTAAAACTTAAGTTAAAA
The DNA here is from genome assembly GCA_946902985.2 of Meconema thalassinum. NCBI lineage: Eukaryota > Metazoa > Arthropoda > Insecta > Orthoptera > Tettigoniidae > Meconema > Meconema thalassinum. The sequence goes on along the minus strand of OX336389.2, from coordinate 1,118,344,617 downwards.
AAACGCAAGTATTCAAAAGAGCTTCATAGCTAAAATAGTGTATAACTTATGTTTATCATGGCTGCTGGCGGTAGAGTGAGTGTCACAACGTGGCCTTCACAAAATGTCGGACTGAGTGAGTCTGCTGGCTGCTCGTAGAAGAATGACAAGCGAGAAAGTTCCAAACCAGTACCAACATGAATAATGTAATGGCCTTTTAAATTCCAAAATTTCTTTCTTGCTCTGGAGACTGAAGAATGCAAGGCGTGAAGGCATCCATCTGTAGGAGGTGGGTCGAACCATTGCGCATTTTACGGTGGCTGTTAACAGCGAGTACTGGAGCAGACCGCCAGGAATATTCAGTTCAGCAATGTGCCGTATGACAGCGCTGCAAGGAGAAGCTTGACGCTACCTCTAAACAGCGGCGGGGTTGGGGAAGACATCTCGTTTTCTGCAACATACTGAGGAAAAACATAAGCAAATGCACAACAAGAGAGCAAAATTGCAAAGAAATCTCTGTTGGTGGTTTTCACGAAATAAAAGATACGAAACGCAGAAAAAATTAAGGAAGACCCCATTCGGGTGCAAAGTTTCATTAAACGTATATATTGAAAATATACCAAAGTGAAACTAACTCTGTGATTGTTTGAAACTTGCACCTGATAGTTTGAGGCTTGAGTTTCCATTGCTGTGCCAACAGCTGACAAGGCGTATTCGGGCCAGAATCTTCCTCTGAACTTGTGTACATTGGATATGTCATTTAAGACAATGCCCCTCTCTGCCTGAAACTAATATCACACCAGGGAAGACGACATATTAAAATCTGATGTATCAACGTTTGGAAATTTAACGCAGAAATAATTGAAAAGGTCATTAGAAAAAGGGCCCTAATCAACAATTGTAATTTTTTCAGGACAGACAAAAAAAGAACTGTGTGACCGATCTGAGTTGGGTCGATCTCAGCATTTGGAACATTCTGGACATTGCTTCATCAGTGAGGATAGTCTGACGTCAGGAGTGACGTTTCATGCCGATTTCCGGAATACCATCCCTGCAGGTAGCATTGCATGATGGGTAATGTGTGTGCGAACCACGTGTGATGGCGCTCTATGGAGAAGAAGTTAAGTTGAGGAATGGAGTTTATGGACATACTTCTCGATGTATCCGACAGAGTAGGGGGAGTGAACTCTGAAACTTTCTCCTACCCCACCCCCTTTTGCGCGGAGCAGTCGCTCACTTTCCTGCATGGGTAGTGTGTTGTTTGAATCGTGGTCGGAAAGTTGGTCTGATCACTGCCAGTGCGACGATAGGCAGTAGGGTCCGTGTCGGGTTACGAGAGGCACGCAGTCGAAATTATCGTGACGGAAATACGCGAGGCATTACATTTTGTTGGAACTTGGCATTTTCCACCGTTGGAAGCTATTGCTAGAAGTCGTGTGAAATATTGATGTTTATTGAAGTATCGAATACGTGCATGGTAGATTAAACACCTCATGAGACTGAGAATAGTTGATTGTACGAGTGAGTGCCGTCATTTGAAGGTGAAATTACATGGTAAGAATTACGTCCGAGAGTTATGAATGTCGCCAAAAATAGGACAGTCTAGCTACTTGAAGACGAATGACGATAATTATAACGAAAGGAGAAACATTGTTGTTATAGCTTGCATTGTGAAAGCACGCGTAAGAAAAACAGCTGATCGTTTCGTGTTATATAAGTCGTGAGCTGAAATGTCGAGGAAGTCTATATTCATTGTGACCTTGTGACCTGGGGTTGTTGAACGCACAGACAGTGTGACACCGCTGGGCAAGGCCAGGTCTAACAGCTGCTTGTATTAGAGCGGAAACACAGCCGAATTGAAGTAGGCCTACATGAAAAGTTACGCGAAATTACGAGTAAGAGAGCTGGCCGGAATGCTACAACATCATGGACATTGAACGTGCTCTTTTATGATGAAATTATTGAAAATGTTACGAACATATCAGAACGGTGAAATCAAGGACTTAAAATGTGCAAAATAAATATACTTCAGATAAAGGTTGCCAGTAACATCATGAAAGGCTAAATCCAGAAGGGACTGAAATGGTAGGAGTGAAAGCCTGAGCCATGAGCCGTGACGTCAGGGGATGCCGCCACCGAGACGGGAACCGGATGCCACCGCCTGGAGAGATGGAGGATGCCACCGCTGGGCGCATGGAAGCCCGTGGAGGACGTCGCTATTGGACGCTGGACTCTGGGGGCGCACGCTTGGTGCATGGAGGCGTAAGGAGGATGCCACCGCCGGACGATGGAGGTGTAGGCAGGATGCCACCGCCTGACGATGGAGGACGGCGCCGTCGGAGATCATGAGGTTTTGGATACACCGTGAAGCCACACAAAGTAAGACGGCAATTTCTGTTCTTTACTTAGTGAAAATGAATAGCTGCTTCGAATAGCCATGCCATAAATGACTTGAGAACGTAAGACAGAAGTCCTTTATCCTAATTTCTTTTGAGGAACGTAAATCCGAACTTCATTATGTTAGTTTTGAGAATGCAATATAGAACTTAATTATTCTTTTGAACTCGACTGATAAACTTGATTTCTTTAGTTACAGCATAATATATGCTTAATTCATGTTGAAGCACTAGTTCTTCATTTATTTAAAGCATTGCAGTACATAGTAAGTTGAAAGGAACTTCGACACTTTAGGAGCGTGGGAACTTGATGCATTGTTCATGAACAGCTATAGCTAATTTTCATCGACATTTTTTATTTATTTATTTATTTATTTATTTATTTATTTATTGCCACAACAGGGCAGTGCCCCAATTACAGTTGCAAACAATTGTTTACACACAGATAATACATGAAAACACACTAAAACACAAGATAAAATACATTAGAATACAATAAAAATTAAAAATTGTTAATTGGAAATTAAAATTTAAAATTGAAGATTAAAAATTAAAAATTTGAATTTAAATAAAAAAGAAATTGTTAACAAGGAATGTACACAAGTTCAAGTCGCACTAACAGTAAATGAAGCATGATTTTTAATATTTGGTCACATAATGTAAAACTAGATTCATATTTTTAGGTACTAATACAATAGCAATGAAGGATGGTAAAAATTGAACATTAAAAATTAAAAAGTAAAGAAATTGTTATCAAGGAATATTCACAAGTTCAAGTCGCAACATCAGTAAATGAAGCATGATTTTTAATATTTGGTCACATAATGTAAAACTAGATTCATATCTGTACGTACTAACACAATAGCAATGAAAGATGGTAAGGAAGTGAAACCTGAAACTAATAGCAGCTAAATTTAATATCTTCGTTATAGTGAATCATTTTACAGCTAAAACTAAGTGTAATTTTCTACTATTAGCAAGTACATTCCAAAATCTAAATTGTTGTCAGCTGAGAGCCTGTTGTAAGTACAGCACATATTCTATATCGGTGAATTTTTATGGACATTTGTATTAGATATTCTAACTATTAGGAGTTCTCGTTTTCTGATACATTTCTTACGTTGAAACTTATTTGCCCTAAAGTTTCACTCGTATCTGAGATACCATTGATAATTTTATACAAATATATCTGCTGAGCAATAAGCCTGCGTGTTGAAAGTTTAGTCATTTGGAATTCTGACAACAAGTTTAGGGTAAGGAATTCTACATCGGATAGCTGATACTGTGTACTTCTTGTAATATAGGAAGCGTAACAGTTTCTTTTGCAGTCTTTCCATGTGATTTATATGTGACTCGTACATTGGAGACCAGACTACCACATTAAACTCCAGTTTTCTTCTTACATATGAATTGAAGAGCGTAATGATTGTCTTTGCATTCGTCAACTCCTTGGAATTTCTAAAACTAAAGCCCAGAGTTCTAAGTGCATCATTCACTACCTTATCAATATGATATTTGAAACTCAAATCATGATTTATATACAACCCTAAAGCCTTGACCGTATTCAGTCTAGTTAAAATATTTCCATCCATTCTGTAGCTCGATTCAAAGCATTGTCTTTTCCGACTGAAGATGATGAAATTACTTTTTATATTAAAAAATAAGTCATTGTTTAGACTCCATTTGTGAATGTTATCTATATCATTTTGCAATTTCTGGACATCCTGCTCTTTATTAATAACTCTGTACACTTTTAGATCATCAGCATATAGGATACATTTTTATTCTTTGATAGAAATGGGAAGATCATTTATAAAAATCACAAAAAATAACGGTCCCAAATTTGAGCCTTGCGGCATGCCAGACTTAGCAATGTAGGTGTAGGAATTAGCCTCACTATAGGACACATACTATTTTCTGTTTGATAAGTAAGATGCCACTAATTCTAACATTTGATTCGAGAATCCTAAGGCTGATAATTTCCGTAATAATATACTGTGCCCGTTTGACGAGAATTTCGGGGAGCCATAGACCTTAAATGACCCTTCCGAAACCCCCATCTCCCAGGAAGACATATAGGACGGGAAGGAATGCATTCTTGGACTGGGAAAGCACTCAAGAATCTGTACTCGGGGGTGTCGGGTGTAATAAGAGGTGAAACTACCAGTCCAGAGGAATACAAACTCAAGAAATACAATAAAGAGGCAAGGCTTACATTTAAATCGCACTCAGTTTATTCAAAAAAGTGGCAGACCCCTAACTACTTCAGAGAGTTGAAAACGGCTAATCCGTGCTAAACAATGTTGATAATAATATAACTCGTTTCCGTGCGAAAATCCTAATAATTGAAGCCTCTTGAAGTCCTACGCAAAAATGGAAAATCAAAGAATGCAATCTAAGAGAATGACACGTAGTTCTTCCCTATACAATTACTTCGGAGATTCAATAATAATGATAGTACAAGCATGACTCTACAGCAAAGAAAGTTATTTACATGTTTACAATGCAAAGTTTCAGTTACATTTACAGCATAATAAGTTTAAAGCTACGCTGTGATGGTGTCATCTCTAACATTTAACGTTACAGTCATTTAATCTAATACCTATCGATCGTCTGGCTGCGTGGCTCAGGGGTAATGTTCTCGCTTGCTGAGCCCAAGGTTGCAGGTTCGAAACCTGGCACAGTCAGCTGGCATTTGAGGGTGCGCAAATGCGAGGGAGCCGTGTCAGTACATTTACTGGCACGTTAAATATCCCCTTCGGGGCAAAATTCTGGCACCCCGGCGTCACTTAAAGCCAGGGTAGTTAAAAGGGACGTAAAACCAATGACATTATTAATTAATACCTATCGTACGTTATTAATAACAATGATGTAAACGAGAAGCGTTTCATCCTAAATTTATTTCCAAGCATAAGCTATGCACATTCTGAACCTAACAGAACGCATGAAAATCTAATCTAATTAACAACACGAATGAGTAACCTGTAACCATCTTAAATTACTGCGCAAGGGCGCCACTGATCCTGCCTACCTACATCGCAAATTCGCTGTTTGTGAAATTGGGTCATGATTTGTGTGGGGAGAGAAAAGTTAGGTCGGCGACTGCAAGAGTAAAACATGTCTAACGTCGCATTATCAGGTTAGCTACCGCGTTTAAACACGTAACTAACTGATTGTCGTCTCTCAATAGGAATAGCTATATTTGTATTTAAGTGTGTCGAAGAATCAAGTCTAAGTAATGGTCATCAAGGTTCATTTAAATTTATAGGTTTATTTACGTTTAATTAGACTTCCTAGTTCTTTGTTTATGTTCATCCTTATATTTGATTATTACTTTCTTATTTATCAGATTAGTTCAGTCCTATCAGTTTCATTGTATTGTTTAGTGACCATGTTAATTTCGTAAAGTGTGAAAAATTGGTGTAACAAAGCATCCAATATCAAACTCATCATTGGAAGAAAAATCAATTCCAAACATCAAATAGCATCTCTGTGTGCTGATCAATACCACTGATCCATAGATCATCTGCTGCAATAACGAGACAAAAGTCGTTCAGGTTATCAGCTCATATAGTACCAAAACTTGTAGTAGGCAACTAAGGGTAATCATATCCTACCTCTGTAGTGCTTTTTAACATAACATGGGTTTGACTAAATTTATACAATCCAAGCTTGTGGACAAGATTTAACTCTGCTGTAATGACAGCTGTGCATTCTGAACTGATAGAAAGGTGCATTATTTTCTCATATATCAGACATTTAAAGTCTGGGAAAACTTGTATTAATAAACCTGGGTCTTTTGTTTACAGTCCTAAAATGACCCCTCACTTCAAACTCAAGATAGCTTGCTCAGCTCATCTTACAAAATATACAGTTCATAGCTTGTTTGGTAGTCGTCTGAATGTCGAATTTTAAAAATTTACTCTCTCACTTCTCCGCATATCGTAAACAGGTTTTGATGCAGTAATTTCTAGTGTTCACTCCACTCACAGCCTTCTAAATAATTTATTTTATCAAGAAAAGAGTGCGCTGTAGTCGCGTTTACAAGGTCAATAAATAAAAGAAAAATGTGACATTAGCATGTTTCACGGCCAACAGGTGGTCGCTGGGTTTACTGTCCCAGTAAAAATGCAGTTATTCAGACATGATTATAAAACAAAAATCCTACACGTTAAAGAGTGTGGGTTCGATGCACTGTCGAACTAGAAAATGTTTATTTACAAAAACGTTGGCAAAAGCGTTGTCCCAAGCTATTGCAAATGATACGACATAACTTGTGGTTACTTCACCACAAGGAATACATGTTAATAATTAATCCTACCTAAGAATGTGTGGCGTAAGGTCTTACTAAACTAATCCGCATTACGAGATCGTACATAGAAAGATGTTTCGGCTTTCAGACAGACTCACGTGCGTGCTTCACATTTCCTCAGTGAAATAACTTGCCTGGTTTAGCTTGCAAGTAAGGCATGGTGGTAAGATGCCTAAGATACACGTGACTTCCTTTATAGTGTAATCCAGCCATCACTGAATCCCGCCATCCTGGGGTTTCTACTCCATTCCCAATTCCATTATAAAAGGAATAATTGGCATTTCTTCGGCATGAAAAATGTGTATGAGTAATGCCATGATGACTTCGTATTCGTTGGTTTGCCCTGAATTTATCATTAGATTGTAATTAGCAATTTCACACTGAAGCTACACTTGTATCAGCGGGTATGCAAATAATAATGGCCATGGATTTTCTGCGCTCACAGATTTTAATCTCAGCAGCTTGTGCTACTGTGCACACTAAAATTGGTGAATTAAATCACACGTGATTTGTTCATTACCGTATTGCACTGTACCTGGTAATATCGTAGCAGTTTAGAAAAACGTGGTTGGCGGCGTGTTCGATGCTAGCGTGGAAAAAGTTATTACAATATCACAAATATCCAAAATTTGTCTTCACTAATTGTTTCAATTCCACATAACAGCTTTGCTGCAGGCAAAAGCGTATCACTGTTCGTCGGATTAAATCAACTTCCACAGATATTTGTCGATTTTGACGAGCACAATTTCTACGTTGTTACAGGACCATGCCTACAGTAAGAGTCGTACGTTATATCAAGACCATGCTTGCGGTAAGAGAGTCGCTCAGCAAGAAGCCGGATGCACTATCTAGACATCAGTCAAATGTGCGACTGTGAAATATTTATGGCATTCTCTACCGGTTTTAACATTCATGTTTCCTTTACATAATAAATCAAATCTCTCTCCGGTGCATCAAAAATATGTACAATAGTGGTTAATAAATACAGTCTTATGAAATACACAAAATTATATACATCCACGGAGCGGCAACTCATATAAATCAAATGAGCGCTATTCATGCCTTTTCCTTGGAAGTCTCCGCTTCTATCAAGGATGGTAAACTCCCCATGAGCCATTGAAGTCGCATGGCAGATGTGATTTCGGGCTCAATACCATGATTAATATTGTCAAAAGCTTTTGAAAAATCAGTGTAAATGGCATCAACTTGATATCGAGAATCTAATGCATTCGAAACAAACTGTACAAAGTTACACATATTTGTAGTTGCAGATCGGTTTGGAACGAAGCCATGTTGAAAATTCCTTATGTATGGCCTTTACATGATTGAGAATTCCATAATGCATAATTTGTTCGAAAACCTTGGCAGGTACAGAGATGATCGTTATTTGTCTGTAATTCTCAATTTGAGAGAGGTCACCGTATTTGAATATTGGACATGCTTTGGATAGTTTCCATATTGCTGGAAATGTGCTATGTCTCCGAATGAGATTGAACAAGAGGAATAGTGGATATTTTATGACATCAACACAGGCCTTTATAATATATTGAGGTACATTATCCAGACCACTGCGCTTTTTATGCTTCAATTTCTTGATGGCAGTTTCAACTTCTTTTATGGTTATGGCTTTTATGAATAGTGAATGAGAGGTGATAGTTGGGATCATTCTTATATGTTCATCGAGTGCGTAAGATGTTGTTATACTTTCATATACTGCTTTAAAAAAATCTGCAAATCCATCTGAAATTTCCTTATTCGTTTTTAACAAGTTTTGGCCAAGTTTCAGCTGTTGATAATTCGCCCTAGTTTTTACCTTTCTATTTTTAATATTATTCCAGAATTGTTTGGGATCTTCCTGCATTACATTTTCAGAGTCATTTATATATATATTATATTCAGTGTCAATCAAAGCCTTGGTTATCTTTCTTAACATGATAAAATTGTCCTTGTGGAATGAAGATGATTTCATTTTCTTTCTATGATATTCCTAAAACTTCTTATTTTTGATAATATCTAAATTAAGCCAACTAGGGTATGAACGTTTTCTATGCGTTTTTATGAAAGGTACAGTGTCATTAAATACTGCATACATTTTGTCATAGAAATACTCAACTGCCCTATCAATGTCATGAAATGTATCAAGATATTCCCAATTAGTTCCATACAATAACCTATACCTTTTATTGAAGTCTGCTCGTTTAAAATTATAAATCATAGTAGATGTGGCCTTACTAGAACCAATGCGTACATTAGTTAGACTTAGCTCAATAGACAATGTGGGATGGTGGTTATCCTCTCCTACTAAGGGGATGCATCCCCTACTGACCGACACGATCTTAGGTAAGTTAGTGAGTACCAAGTCTAGAGTTCTGGAATTTATGCTCTGGATATCGTTTAGAGAATGTAGGTTATGTAGTGAGATAAAATTGAAAAAGGCTCTTTCTTGGGAATCACCACTCAGAAGATCTTGATTAGCACCCCTCACTGTGGGAATATTAAAGTCACCTGCGATTATATGATTGATGATATTGGTGAATGATTGAATGCTATCCCCAATATTTATTTATGTTCAGTTTAGAATTGGACTTTTGTCTATTTTTCGACATTAATACGTGAGTTTTCCATAAAAGGTGATTGATCATGATGAAGTCAGTGAAACTAATGATTGAATGATATGCTAGAGGTGATTATGGATGAATAGTAGAGGTAGCTTGGATACGCTTTTAGATTGCCGTAGGACTTGATGCCCAGATAAAGTCGACATGTTATGTTAAGGGAGGATCTATGTTAATTTCATATAGTGCATGATTTAGTGATTAATATTGTGAGGTATTATTCCATCAAGCTGGGAGCTTGCATGTTGAGATTCAATGTACAGTGATTGGCTGCCGAATTAGATTGCAGGGATATGGTCCCCAATTCTAGCAACCGTCTAAGTTTTTTTTTTTTTAATGTTTTGAATATTATATAGAGCCATGTGGTGATAGATGGAATAATTTATTAATTCGGTAATTGGAACTAGCGAGGATTTAAGTCAAGGAAATACAATACAGATTGATTAGTGATGTAGAATATAACGACATTAACGGCATAATTTAGTCTAGTGACTAGTTACATGGAGTCACATTAAACTTAACTTAATGAAGATATTTATTATGAATTTTCTGTTGCTTAGCTAACATTGTCGTGCGATAAGGGAAAGTTTGCCAAGTAATTGTATACATTTAAATGAAGATTGTATGTAATGAATATTTTTCCATTCGCTACCACAAAATATAAACTCAGTGATTCGTGGGTAGTCAGTGACGAGTATATGCGTGTGCGCCGATATTATTTTTATTATTTTGCTAGGCGATCTCCTTATCGTGAATGCTCTGTAGGACATCAACGAGTTTGAAGGTCTTTTTTTTTATTTTATTTTTTTATTTTAATTTTCTACTTATTTTTGGACTTGGTCCCAACATAATTTTGATACTCGTGTGTGCTAGGATAGAGCCACTATTTTATTCCTTTTGTCCTAATAAAGGATCAGTGCATTTTATTTTACTTTTGTTTCTGGTCATTCCTATTAGTGTGTTTTTGTTTTTGTTTTCGGTTCGTCGAGCCCTTTTCCAAACCGCACCCTTTAAACGACCCGAGATGTATTTGTCTCCTGTCTACCCGGGAAATTGATTGTTTTTTTTTTCATTTACGAACCTAGATCCATACATTAATTTTTCTTTTATCGCTCTCTGGCCGTTTCTTCTAATGGGGTCGGGATGAGAGCCGGGCCATCGCTTGTTCCATTGGAAAACGGGCACAACTGTGAATTCTTGTAATTTGCGGAGCTCAGTGATTTCTTCTCTTGTAGTAGATAGGATATCCACACACGTGCGTGTAACGTTTGAATATTATACTTGCTTTAGTTTATGAATACATTATAATTAAATTCTGCAAATTTGGGCCCCTTTTTACTGAATTAGTTTAGACGATATGAAAAACGGAAATTTGGAAACAAAATTCATTTGTCTGCTATAATTGCATAAAAACAGTTAACTACTAGTTATATACAGGGTCTTTATTTTTGCTTGGCAAGGACATTCTCGCTCACGCGCCGCGCCTGAGGCAGCTCAGTTCCCGGCGACCGTGCGCGCGTATGTACGACAGAATACCGCGCTTAAAATCAGTATCATGCATTTTTACTCACCATGCTTACAGTAGATGCTGAAAATGTACCCCATCTGCTGTCAAACATAATCGGCTTCTCCTTATGAAGTTTCCGGTTACTCCGGTTAATTTAGCTTCAGTAAGAAAATAAAGACATTTTCATCTATTTTTTATCGTTTACAATACAATACAAATACAAACCGATATAAAATAAGTGAATTAATTTACGTATTTCACAGTTATACAGCATAACCTTATGATGTATAAGAATTACACCGCGACCAAGAACTACAATTTCCAACCACCCCGAGCCGAGAAAAAGTTACCTTAAAATATTGATAACAACTTTGTTTCTTGCACACATAACATTTTGAAATTAATAAACCAGTTATATAACATTCCAATGTTTATTGTGTTAAAATTTGGATTCGATCTGATGACGGGTTTTTTGAGATAATAATTCTTCAATGTGACGCATGGCTGAAACACGCTTAAAAATGGGCACTTTTTGTGTTCCAACTGCGATAAAAAAATATAACAATATAAATTAAAAATTCCAAACCTACATGATAACGTGAAATAGAACGATGAAAATGATGATGTTATTGGATTTTATGTAAGTATATTGGTTACTTCACAAAAAAAACTTCAAACTCGAGTGCACATAATATTTTGGTCGACAGTAGTCCTCATGTTCTTAGTACAAAATATCTCAAACTCTTCTTCGGAGTGCCTTCTAATTGTGTCTGTCTACTTCCAGCGTATGGCTTCTATTGCTGAGTGTGACGTATCGGTGTTACAGGCAGCTCCCCGACCACGGTGAGTATTTTCCATTCTTTATAGCCGTGTAAATAAATACATATTTTCGATTTAGAAATGAAGGGTAGTGATGTAGTTGTATATAATAATAATACTGCAAATTGCATATTTACTTAACAATATCTATGAACTGCACATTATTCCCCGGCTTTGCTCGTGTGAAAAACTATGAGCGACTCGAAATTTGCATAAGCTTTGACACCCTTAAAAAGGGGGTACCGGGAGAGCCACAAGTGTTGCTGGTGCAATTAAGGGCACAGGCGCTTTGACCGAAGGTACTCTAAAGCCGTTCGAGCATGAGCTCTGAGTGTAGAATTTGTCTGATAACCTGTGTCACTGTGATGGCTCTGCTAATGTGTGAACTTGTAATTGAGGTAGGATTTGAGAAGGAAGTGGCCGTGGCCTTTAGTTAGGTACCATACCAGCATTTTCCTGGATTAGGAGTGGGAAACCACGGAAATCCACTCTAAGGATGTTTGAGATAACAATCGAACCACCTCTTCTCAGATTTGCCTCACGAGGCTGAGTGTACCCCGTACAAGCCTTCAGACCAGAATTGAATTTCTTGGCAGAGACAGAAATCAAATCCGGACCACCGTGGCGACAGCCAAGAGTGCTAGCCACTACGCAACGAGGTGTACCATAGTGTTTCATTTTGTGCCGTGGTGGTTGCTCTTGTTCTTGTGGAGGTGGTAATGGTGGGGGTATATAACAGATGTTTGTGGGCTGCGGAGCTCTGACGCTGCTCCGTGTCAGTCTCAAAGCTCACCCCCGTTACTCTTTATCACTATAGCTGTGATGATGTAAGAACTTATGTGCTTATCAACGCTCTCCCTCTCCAATCTTCAGTGCTGTTCTTCCGAGGAATTGTGCGTTCATTCATTCAAATATCTTACTATGATTCGTGCTTACTTGAGTTGAACAAGAATGAAGAGATGTACGAAGATAGTAGGTTCAGAACGGAGGGAGTGCCTAATCTGACAACAACAATGTTCAATGTTTAATATGCCTTACCAAATTTCCCTGACGTAACCGGGTGAAATCACAGAAATATCAGGCGGCTTCCTAACTACAAAAATAAATAATAACTTTTTTGTATAAATTTTGTAAAGGCTGTTTCTTTTAATTCTTGAAATATCTTTTAAGATGTACCCCACGCTCCTCACGCGTCCTTTCCCGAAGTGCTTCCCGGTCAGCGATATGCCGCTGTCTCTCCAGATATCACTGGCTTCTGCACGGCTCCTGTAAGCCCAAGTGCCTCTCGGTCAGCGATATTGCTCTGTCTCTCCAGATCTCACTGGCTTCTGCACGGCTCCTATAAGCCCGAGTGCCTCTCGGTCAGCGATATTCCGCTGTCTCTCCATATTTCACTGGCTTCTGCATGGCTCCTATAAGCCCGAGTGCCTCCCGGTCAGCGATATTCCGCTGTCTCTCCATATTTCACTGGCTTCTGCACGGCTCCTATAAGCCCGAGTGCCTCTCGGTCAGCGATATTCCGCTGTCTCTCCAGATCTCACTGGCTTCTGCATGGCTCCTATAAGCCCGAGTGCCTCCCGGTCAGCGATATTCCGCTGTCTCTCCATATTTCACTGGCTTCTGAACGGCTCCTATAAGCCCGAGTGCCTCTCGGTCAGCGATATTCCGCTGTCTCTCCAGATCTCACTGGCTTCTGCACGGCTCCTATAAGCCCAAGTGCCTCTCGGTCAGCGATATTCCGCTGTCTCTCCAGATCTCACTGGCTTCTGCAAGGCTCCTATAAGCCCGAGTGCCTCCCGGTCAGCGATATTCCGCTGTCTCTCCAGATCTCACTGGCTTCTGCAAGGCTCCTATAAGCCCGAGTGCCTCTCAGTCAGCGATATTCCGCTGTCTCTCCAGATCTCACTGGCTTCTGCAAGGCTCCTATAAGCCCAAATGCCTCCCGGTCAGCGATATTCCGCTGTCTCTCCACATCTCACTGGCTTCTGCACTGCTCCTATAAGCCCAAGTGCCTCTCGGTCAGCGATATTCCGCTGTCTCTCCACATCTCACTGGCTTCTGCACGGCTCCTATAAGCCCGAGTGCCTCCCGGTCAGCGATATTCCGCTGTCTCTCAAGATCTGACTGGCTTCTGCAAGGCTCCTATAAGCCCGAGTGCCTCTCGGTCAGCGATATTCCGCTGTCTCTCTCCAGGTCCTACTGGCTTCTGCACGGCTCGTATAAGCCTAGAGCCCAGGGCTGTCCCAGGCACAACAGGGGACTGCCCGCTTGGTATGGTCTCTCCTACCCCACCTGCAAAGACATGACACATAGTTGGTACACTCTTGTATGACAGCTTGGCAAGCATGCTTTATAACGTTAAGTTACAACTCAAGAAATGACACTAAATGAAAGGAATACGATTTAGAGCTTCTTCCTCTACCGGAATTAGAACTACAATACGTCGCTGTTGCTGTTTCGTTCAGTCTTAGGCTTCGTGGTCACCTGCCTCGTGTACTTGGGTATAACTTATGTAAAATTTGTATCATAACATCCGTATTGCCACAGGTAAGTAGGAATACTGTCTGTTAGTTTCGTGACAATCAATTAAGACATGTGGGTACAAACTCCAGACCATTAACGCAGTAGCCCAATGGTACTTTAGTGAGAATTATTCGCCATGTGCCACTCGTGTTGTTTTCATTGTAAGCACGTCCTGAATTCCCGGAGCAGTTAACTCAAGTGAGGGGACTCGGATGAAAGATGTGGCCAATATGTTTGTCGAAGTGACAGCTCTATCCCGTCTATCCCGTCAAAGTGTGTGCCTCCCTGGATGCAGAACTGTGTGTTCGTGTCGTTATCAAAATTACCGGAAGAATGGACTTCTTCGAATGATGTTATTAGCCTATTTCTATGTTATGAAAAAAAAAAAGAGGCTTATGGGATCACCTTTTGTCCGCGCGTGTGTGCGATCTGCGCGTGACCTCCTCCCCCCACCCCGAATACAATCTAAACTCGGTTAGGACGTACTATTACCTAGTCCAAACTCGACAGGGACTTTCAAATTTTAATGCGTTTCACCAATCACACATGACGGCAATGCGAAATATTTCACTGGCATTCTATATCTCTGAAACTGTTACAGATATTACCCAGAAATTGTGTACAATGATAGATAATACACTGCTCTTTTAAACTGCGCAATAAATTTGTGAATATCGTGTTGCATTGCTGTGTTATTTACGTTTGAAATTCGTCAGTTATTTCTGCCGCACCCTGTACTACCTTAAGTTTACATATGTGATTTTCAAAATCCAGTTAAGTACGAAACCAACATGGTGGCCAAGCAAATTTATAATATATAAATTGAATTATCTCGCGAATTGATCGCCCCAGAGCGTAGTAAAACTTCGTATGGTAAATGCATATACAATCTAATTTCATTCAATTGCTTTCATACCCTCAAAATGGCAGCTGTGCAAAAATTAAAATAAATTATTATTTTCTGTATCCTAATAATGCGATTGACTTGAACGTTTGTATAATAAACCAACGCAATAATGATCATTTACTGGTGCATATCTCTATGGCCTCATAGAACAATCCAACAAGGCAACCAACTGAAATATTTTACCAGCTCTCAATATCGACCAATCTATCTCAGCAATCAAGCTGAAATTTTGTTTGTTAATAGAGTTCACGAAAAGACGGTCACCTATGGAACATTCTACAACCTAATTATCCAAAATTCAACATGGCGGAAAAACAAAATTTAAAAATTTTAATAGATTTTTCTTTTGACTTAAACATCCGAGCGCTGAGAAACTTGACATGGTATCTATTCATATTGACGACTAATTTAATTCAATTTTTATGAGATTGGCGGCTGTGGATTATTTTAAATGATGATTCTATTTTATTTATCGTGTTCTCAACAAGCGATATAAATGTAGGTTTGCATAATGAACCCCCATTATGATATTCATCTGATGGCATGTAATTCTATAACCGATGTATAAAACAATCCAACATGGCGGCCACGCGATATGTTTTACCGGTTTACAATATGTGCGAAACTATTTAAGCAATCAAACCTAAATTTTATATGGTGATAGTGGACTTTCAACTAGGTACATATATGCTACATTCATAATCCTGAGAAACACCGAAACAACATGGTGGTCATGTGATTTTCAAATATTTCAAATGTCTCTTCTGGTGATCTAATCATCCGAGAGCAATGACACTTAGCACACTGAATCTTTATTCAGAACTTAGTATAGAAACATCTCATGATCAATTGTTTTCAATTATTCAAGATGGCATGAGTTCAAAATCTTAAATTACTTCTTCTTAGCCTACTTTCGATTTTTGCAAAAAATGAAAGTAGACTTATGAGATCAACACAGGGCGAAAAAAAGTGTGTCTGTCTGTGTGAGTGTATGTGTGTGTGTGAGTCTGTGTGTGTGTGTGAGTGAGTGTGTGTACTCTGAATGTCTGTCCCCCCCCCTATCAATTCAAACACGGCGAACGCGAATTAAACGAAATTTGGTACAAAGGTAGCACTGGCAAAGGACACCTCAGTGTCATGTTTTATATCGCCGCCATCTTGACGGAAACGTAATGGCGGCAACACAAATGTTCAAAGCTTAAATCAAATTACGACTAACCTAATCATCCGATCTCTACCAAATTTTGCAACAACACACTTTTATGGGGGGAGCATCCTTTGCCCAAACTAATAGGCCATCAGCCTAATAGTTTGCGGATGGCGGCCATCTTTGTGTGAAAATGGATTCCCCCTATTAATTCGAACACGGTGAAACCGTATGGAACGAAATTTAGTACAGAGGTAGTACTAGCAAAGGGCACCTCAGTGTCATGTTTAATATCGCCGCCATCTTGACGGAAACGTAATGGCGGCCACACAAATGTTCAAAGCTTAAATCAAATTACGACTAACCTAACCATCCGATCTCTACCAAATTTTGCAACAACATACCTTTATGGAGGAAGCATCCTTTGACCAAACTAGTAGGTCATCAGCCTAATAGTTTGTGGATGGCGGCCATCTTTGTGTCAAAATTGATTCCCCCTATTAATTCAAACACGGTGAAACCTAATGGAACGAAATTTGGTACAGAGGTAGCACTAACAAAGGGCACCTCAATGTCATCTTTTATATCGCCGCCATATTGACGGAAACGTAATGGCGGCCACACAAATGTTCAAAGCTTAAATCAAATTACGATTAAACTAATCATCCGATCTCTACCAAATTTTGCAACAACATACCTTTATGGAGGGAGCATCCTTTGACCAAACTAATAGGTCATTAGCCTAATATTTTGCTGATGGCGGCCATCTTTGTGTGAAAATCGATTCCCCCTATCAATTCGAACACGGTGAAACCGAATGGAACGAAATTTGGTAGAGAGGTAGCACTAGCAAAGGGCACCTCAGTGTCATGTTTTATATCACCGCCATCTTGACGGAAACGTAATAGCGGCCACCCAAATGTTAAAAGCTAAAATGTAATTACGACCAACCTAATAATCTAGTCTCTACCAAATTTTGCAACAACATATCTTTAAGTGGGAAGCATATTTTGACCAAATTGCAAGATCATCAGCCCAATAGTTTGCAGATGGTGGCCAAGTATGTGTGCAAATCGATTCCCCCTATCAATTCAAATACGGTGAAACCGAATTGAACGAAATTTGGTACAGAGGTAGCACTAGCAAAGGGCACCTCAGTGTCATGTTTTATATCGCCGCCATCTTGACGGAAACGGAATGACGGCCACCCAAATGTTAAAAGCTTAAATAAAATTACGACCATCCTAATAATTTGATCTCTACCAGATTTTGCAAAAACATGCCTTTTTGTGGAAAGCATCTTATGACTGACTACAAGGTCATCAGCCCAATAGTTTGCAAATAGCGGCCATGTATGTGTGCAAATCCATTCTCCATATCAATTCAAACACGGTGAAACTGAATTGAATGATTTTTTTTACAGAGGTAGTACTAGCAAAGGGCACCTCATATTCATGTTTAATATCCCTATAGCACGTTGTATTTCAACAAGCTACTACAACCAACATTCAATTATACTCCTTGAAAAGGACAAAGAGTTATAACAATACCCAAGCATTTAGGAGAAAGTAGGCTATATGTTCTTTACTGAACATCTTGTTTATTTCTCGTATCCCATTCAAGCGATTGAAGAGACGATTCATAAGATGAGCTGCTATAATAATAATAATAATAATAATAATAATAATAATAATAATAATAATAATAATAATAATAATAATAATAATAATAATTCTCTTTTCTTCTTCTTCTTCTTAGTCGTTTACCCTCCAGGTTGGTGGAACCCACGGACTCAGCGAGGGAACTCACCACTATCGCCTCTACGGGCAGTGTCCTAGAGCTGGGAACATTTAATCGGAGTGGTTACAACTGGTGAGGTGTGATTGGCACCTCACCCAGGCGGCCTCACCTGCAAAGCGAACAGGGGCCTCATGAGGGAAGGTAATGGATGGTCAGGATGGATAGGCAAGTAAGAGGGAAGGAGGCGGCCGTGGCCTTGAAGAAGGTACCATCCCGGCATTTGCCCGAAGACGAAGTGGGAAACCATGGAAAACCACTTCGAGGATGGCTGAGGGGGAATCGAACTCCCTCTACTCATTTGGGCCACCCGAGGCTGAGTAGTCCCCGTTCCAGTCCTCGTACTGCACCATTATTCATAAAAGGGCTTAAGTACAGACATGGTTACAGTATTTTGGGAACACCCTGTAACTTCCTAACTTGCCTCTGAAGTCTATAATAACAGCTGGTCTGCAGCAAGAAAAAGTCATGCTATCAAGAAAGAGATCGGCAGAGCTCGTGTTTCCGACGAGAAACCCGAAGGTCATCGATAATAACCATGTTGACTGTGTCTAACACTATATCGATCGATTCACCTGAGAGTGATTAATACAAATTAAAGCTTATTTAGCGCTATATGTAAGCAGATACATGTGTCTATATGTATATTTCCATGGCATAAAGCTATTATTAAGAAAGTATGAAGAACAGAAGATGATATGTTAACTCACTGCTGATTACGTTTCGACTGCGATATATTTCGTATCGAGTCATGACGTGTGAGGAAGTGGGGGAAGCAGATGTGAGACTCAGGCGACCTCGTGCAGAGCGCAATGAGTATATAACTTGACAGCGTAGAGGGTTGAGCTGGAAATCAGTGAAAGTAAAATCGCCAGCTAACGGGAGTTTTAAAAACGTGTGACCGTGCTGAAGTGTATGCTAGTTCGTTCAGCATTCTACGTGAAGTAGAAACGTGTTTAATAGGGCTCAGACATGGTCTTAAACATGTAATAGTTTTTCTCTGCGACTGTGTTTCTACAGCAACTAACGGGCCATGCGGATGGATACTTTTATAATCACGACCGCGAGCTCAGCCGTGATGTGTCACGAAACTCTGCATATAATCCGTCGTGGAAATGCAGCCTAGATTTGATTCACTCTTCACAGTGATTATTCTTTTTGAAAAGAGCACATTCTCAAGCAAGGTGTCAGAGTGAAGGAACAATATGAAGCTTATATCCACTACGATGGTAGGCTAAATTGATTTAAGAATACTGCATTAGCAGGGTGCAGCGGGGACTTGTTGAAGGCAACTTTCATTTAGCATGAAGTGTGCACGCGACTCTCGTGTTGTAAGGGGCCGCGTCGACCCTCGTGAACTTGTTCACACGCGCGTTCACATATTGGAACTTGTTAGTGACTGTTCGATTCACCTTCGCTTCGTGACGAGTTGATAAACTGTGTGCGGTCCATCCGTTGGTATTCGAATATGTATGGGAAGATATCGCCAGGATATGTTGGAACTATTTCGACCGACCGGGTGTGGTTCGAGCCTGGGAGGACTTTGGTTCGTTCTATGGAAACCCTTTTGAAGTCCAGCATATTTTCTGTTGGTCCGGAGCTGATTATGGCCAACGATATCCTTTTTTCCTCATCTAGATTCGCCAAAGGTACTGATCACTTCAACTTGTTACAGTAGTGTAGCGTGGACATTTAGAAATACCACTTTGCCATATTTGATTTTGTAGCTTAAATGGTTGAGTAGAAAGTGCAGGTTCGATGTTCATTTCGAAACTGACCTTCTATGATGCCAGGGTTTTGACTCATAAAAATGAGTGCATCCTTTGTGTAATTTTGATGAATAAATTAATAATTTCAGTAGTATTTTACAGTATTTAAACTAATATGCTCATTCTTATTTGTCGAGAAGTAAATGTAGGAAGAAGATTTACAGTTTTTCTTGTGTAAGAACATTTTAGTAACACAATTTTCTTTTGAGAACTTTGGTTGAGTTTTCATATTCTAGTGCATTGTTCTTTAAGCACTTTCGCTTGGATTATCGTATTCTTAGAAGGGAATTTTCCTGTTCGGATTCTGATTACGATATTAGGAAGTTTTCGGACCCAGTTATTCTAAATGCTAAATATAGTCCTTGGACTATATTTTCTTCAGTTTTTTTAATAACAGATTTAACTTGTGTTTTCTGAGCGTGATTTTCGAAATGGATTGCCTAATGGGTCATTAGTCGCTTAGCCTTTGTTGCTAACCTAGATCCATGCTGTAGGTCTAATCCATCGACATTTTCGCGTTCGGGAAATTCAGGGAGGATCTTATTTTGAGATTGAATTTATCTTTATAGATCACTTTACAACCTCAGTTTGTGTGGTTGGGCAGCGTTATATACAGTTTTTTTAATGAAGTTAACACTGGATTAAATTGATATCATTGCCTTTAGTGCAATAGTTTTTCTCTAGTAAGAGGATATTTGAACGACATCCAAATTTGCGAGGATAATCCCAGGGACGACTTACTATAAGTCATACGTTTAAGAATTATGGATCATATAATGAATCAATGTAAGGCAAGTTTTTTTAAGATAGGTGGAATATTTCTGAAATCCACTGGGCTTTGTTGGTAATCTGTTACGGGATCATATTTTTCTTGTTCAGGATTTTTACCATAAACAGCTGATTTGCATAATTGTGGATTTATAACAGTAAGGCTCCTATTATAGGTGCATGTTCGACTTTAGAGAGGCATATACTATGAGTAATGTCTTTGTGTTTAAGTATATTGATGCTATGCTTTGTAAAGCATATTTTTCTTGTTGAGGATTGAGCCAGGTGTGCCAATCAGGATTAGATTGATTGGGGTTTTAACCCAGAGAGGTGTTGTTTTTAACCTAGTATGGTTAATATTTGGTCATAGTTAACTTTATCGCTGTTATCGTGAAAATGCCTGTGTGAAGATTAATATTTTTCTGAGCAGTATTGTTGGGAATCTTGAGTGGATATCCGGTTAAATATTTCCAGTAAAACTAATATAACAATTTTGCCATAAGATGTATATTTAATAAGGAAACCGATAACTATTTAAGACTGACTTTATGATTAATTTTTGCTTAGCTTAACTGTTCGGCAGAATTACCCTAAAACAAGAAATGAAATAATATTAAACAGAAAGGAATGTCGTGACATCAAGTCAGTGGGAAGAGAATAATTGAAATTATTCTGGAATTTTGTGTAAATTATATTCTGTAAATAGACCATATGAATTTCTTCGTTCAATAACAAGAACATATAATGTTACTGAAGATGTCGTGTAGGATTAGTAATTATAACCAGGATATTTTTGTATAAGATGTTATTTCCGTTAAGGAACCGAAATTAATTTAATGTATTCAAGTCTTATAATATTTCTCTTTTTGTAAATACTTACCCTATGGGATTGATCATCATTATTATTAATATGCCTTATATTTTAGTCAGCTAAAAGTTAGTTGTGATAATGGGTAAAATATATTTTTTTTTGAAAGACAATCCAATATTATCAGTGAGATTTTTTTTTGATTGGTCGTGGTATCGACGAAATTGATATTCTTCTGTCTTGTTTATTCTTACAATAAACTACTTTATTACTTGGTTTTAATTATTGCGTGATGCTTTATAGAGGTGATGGAAGGGTGTATTAAGGGGGCCATCGCTAGGTATTTTAGTGTTTACCACACCTTTGAGATTCTTTCTTCCTCTTGAAGAATTCTTGTGTTATGAGCTAGTCTTTTCTTTTTCTGAGCCTTGGTCAGTCTTAATACATCCTGTTAGGTATTCGAGTGGCCCTATTATCCCTGTGTCTGTTGGTAGAACTTGGGGGGTCTTTAGAGCCGGGGCATTTTCAGGTTCTACGATCCAGCTGCTATCCAGGGATTCAACAGGTATTGGTAGGTAAAAGGGTACATTAGGTGGCGCCCAGCTCAGGGGCTTCGAAAAACTGGAATACCAGAGCGAATACCAGGGAGTTGAATGCCATAATTCTGCCAAAATTGAAACTGAAAGTACAAAGTGGAAATTAGTTTTATGATCATGTAACACAGATCGCGATTTGGAACACCGTGTTTCTTGTGTGACTATGAATCAAGGCGACAAAATAATGGTGAACCAATATTTTGGCACGAACTATTGGAATTCCTATGGAACAAAGCAATTACGAGGATACTCGAGCTACTTGACTCACAAGTGGTATTGCAACCATTATTAATTTTTATTTTATTTTATGTATTGGAGTGGTGCCACACGCTTTGTTAATAATTTGTTCTACTTGTTTCCGGCTGATGATCATTGCTGACATCATTAAAAATAGAAGTATTTGTAGTAAATTTAAAATTTAAGTAATGGTAGAATCCTAGACCTTCACCGATATAAACCAACACGCACTTGTATATGGTCGATCCCAAATGAAATGGGGCACTTTGTGTTTAGACATAAGCTTATTTTAAGGTAACGCCAGACAATAAGAATGAGCATGTATGGTAAATGGTGGTTGTTTGTGGATGTTCTCGCTGTGCTTTGTTGGTGTGGTATTCTTATTTCTTGTGAAGTGTAGTGAAGCATGTCTGAAGGTAATATGGTGACTGTTGGTGACGTTAAGAAGATGTTTGAAATTCTTCAACATAAAATGGACAATTTGAATCAGGACATTGAAAATATTAAGGTCCAAACTAGATCTGCATTAGACCATATGTCCGAAACTGTGCAGGGTGCAGTTGCTGAAGGTATCAGGGGGGAAATTGATACTATGCAATCCTCCTTGAAGGCTATCAATGACAGTTCTAAAAGGGTAGAAAAGAAGGTTACCAGTGTAGAATCTAATATCGAAGATATCCAGGATGATAATAGAAAAACTCAACTAGATATGAGTACACTACGGGCTAATGTTGGATTGGTACAGGTTGCCCAAGAAAGAATCCAAACTAGTCAGACATCAATGCAAACTAGTCAAACATCAATCCAAACAGATCTTAACAATATGCAAACTAGTCAAACATCAATCCAAACAGATCTTAACAATATCCAAACTAGTCAAACATCAATTCAAACTAGTCAAACTTCAATGCAAACAGATCTTAACAATGTTCAGACTAGTCAAAGGGGAATTGAGGAAACAGTAAAGGATGTAAACTCTAATGTAAGGATTATGCAATCCCAAATCAATGATTTAAGAACAGATGTGGGATTAATAGAATCCAGTCAAAATAAAATGGAGCTAGAGGTCCGAAAAATCGAATCTAGTCAAAATCAGACGGAGGTTAAGTTAATGCAGCTAGAAAAATCTAATAAAGAGTTTCAAGTTGAGATTAGACTAGACTTTGAAAAGAGTGTGAAGCTCAGTAAAAAAAATTTAGAAGCACTTCAGCTGCAGTTTTCCCATGACACTAATCAGACCCAGAATAGCCTGGAGCAGTTGAAATGTGAAATGGGGACACTCCGAGCTCAAGTCACTGATCATACGAAACTTCTCAGGGATGATTTTAACATCGATTTGAAAGGGATCATAAGTGATAATATTGTAACATTTCGTCAAGATATTATGAAAATTAATGAGGAATGTTTTAAAGTTGAGAAATCTAAGCTAGAATCTAAACTTGCCACTGGTCTTGCAACTAATAGCAAGGACATAATAAATGTTAGGGAAGATCTAAGCAAAAGAATGGATGGAATTCAAAATACTCAGGTTAATAACATATCCGATTTAGAGAAACGTATTAACAGTGTTGAAACTAAAGTCGACCAAAGTAAGATAGAGTTAAATGAGGTCAGGGAGAAGAAAACTTCCGAGATTAACGAAATTAGAAAGGGTCTCGAGCAAATTAATCTAGAGGGGCATATCAATTTAGATACTCTAAAAGATCAATTGCGATCACTTTTACAGTCCGATTTTCGAGTTGTAGTTGAACAACCTGAAGTGATAGTACCTGATGGTAGGGAAAGGATGATGCAGGAATCTTCCAACAACGAACCCAACGTTCGGCTCAGTCAAATGGAACATTCGAGTCCCATTCGAACAAGCAGGGAAACTTTTAGTTCTCCGAACCCCAACGTAGGCGTGGGTGATTATACTTCGAAATCATTGGAAAGGACACCGAATGTAACCATAATACGAAATTTTGATGACAAACCTAGGAAGTTTAGCAACTTGGATGGAATGACACCAATCGAATTTGTCAGGACATTAAGAGATTACTTTTTGGAGTCACATGTGCCACGTGAGCGTGAGCTACGTATGGTGGAAAGGTTTCTCACCGATGCTCCGTTACAATGGTTCAGGGCTTTTCGTTACACATTTGACAACTTTGAGCAGTTTTCGGAAGCCTTCATACAAAGATTTTGGTCGATCGAGGTCCAACAGAATGTGAGATCAGAAGTCTATTCACGCAAGTACTCCAGTACAGGACCAACCAGCTATGCTGAATACTTTGCGTGTCAGTTAGCAAAACTCCGTTTTCTTCAGCCGCCGTTAACCCAGGAAGAACTCCTTGAAGCTATCTCACGTCAATTGCCTGCGGAAGTAAGGAGATCTATTATTTCTTCCGGAGTATCGTCTTTAACGTCGTTAGATGACCTGTTACGTCGATTAGATCATATGAGTATGATGACGCAACCTACTATAGTCAAAAATGCCAGGCAGGAATCGAAAGTTGTAAACGCGGTAATGATGAACCGTACACAGCAGACGGATCGTTTCGAACAAAGAAGAGATGATAGAATAGGTCCTATTAGAAATACCCATCAGGAAGAGAGGAGATGGGAAAACCAACGTAGGGACGCCCAGGAGAGGCCTTGGCAACGTCGCTACGAGGAGAGAAATTTTTATCGAAGAGATAATGATCGAGACCGGAATGATCATCGAGAAACGCCTTATAATAGGAATTACAGATATGATCAAAATAATCGAGATAACAGATATAATAGGAATGATAGAGATACCCGAGACAATAGAGATAACAGATATAATAGGAATGATAGAGATACCCGAGACAATAGAGATAACAGATATAATAGGAATGATAGAGATACCCGTGACAACGGAGATAACAGACAAAATCAAGGGTACTCAAGATACAACAATTATCGAACGGAGGCGTCCGATAAAAAAGTGCAACAGGAGAGGCTCAAGAGAGGGCGAGATAAGTCCACGGAGGTTGGACGAAGAAAATCGAAGGAAAGAAAGGATGAAAATCTAGATAAGTCACAACCCAGCACTAGTAGAGAAGGTCGGAGTTCAGAAAGAGCTCCGGATCGAGAAAAAAAACGCCAATTTCCGGGCGAAATTAATAACTGATGTTGCCACGCATTCCTCTGATATCACGATTTTTGAAATATTTGAAGCTACTGACGAAGACCTTCTATTTGAACCAGAAACGAAACCGAGAGGAAGGATAGTTGAACTTCCCGTTATTGATATACTAATTGGTCTACAACATTGTAAAGCCTTGATGGACACAGGTGCTATGATCTCTATAGTTGACGAGGACTGTTTTGAGAGAATGAAACCAGAAAATCAATTTACCATTCTTCCAGCATCTCCAACAAAAATTCGTGGGATATTTAAGGATAAAACTATGAAATGCAAAGTGCAGATTCTAATGAAATTCTGGATCAATGAGAGAAGTTATGAACATATTTTCATAGTCGTTAAGAATATTAATTTTGACGTCATACTAGGGATCGATTTTATTACTCAAGCTAGAGCAATCATCGACATGGACAAAGGAATAATAAGATTCAAGGAAGAAAGTACAGAGGATGTAGTGATGGAAGAAATGGATGGAAACGAAATTAATAGAGATATCCCTAGAATGGAAATCCTAGATCACGTGGTTGAAGAAACTGAGCAAGTGAGGGAACAATATACCTTGAAAGCCGAGGGATTTAAAAATGTGAAAGAAGAATTTGACGACTTGATTTGTCAGTTTGCGGACATCTTCGATGATAAACCTGGTTTGATTAGAGACTTCAAGTACCAGATTAGGCTTATAGATGAATCCCCTTATCAAGCCAAGCTTTATCCTATCCCAGAAAAATACCATGATGAGGTCAAAGAGATCATAGATAAAATGGAGACAGATGGTATAATAAAAAAACAGGCTTCTTCGTATTTGAATCCAATAACTGTGGTAAAGAAAGCGAACGGACAATTGAGGCTTTGTTTAGACGTTAGGAAGATCAACACGAGAATCATGTTAGAAACTGACCGTCCACCAAAAATTAGAGAACTTTTGAAAAAGTTCAAAGGTAAAGCGTGTTTCAGCGTCCTAGACCTAACCGCTTCCTTTTATCAAATAGAGCTGGAGGAAGATAGCCGGCAATACACCGGATTCTTATTCGATCAGACCACGTATGTTTTCTGTCGCGTTCCTTTTGGAATGGTGAATAGCGGTCCGGCCTTGATCAGAGCCCTTGATAGCAAATTAACGGAAAGCGTGAAACGTAACGTTATCTGCTATATCGATGACTTGATAATCTCTTCAGCGAATGTTCAAGAACACCTTGTGCACTTGAAACAGCTATTCGAGAATTTAAGAGAGGCCAATATTAAGGTCAACATGCATAAGTGTCAATTCATGCATGAATCTATCAAGTTCCTAGGCCATACTATTGATCAGTTTGGGTATCACCCAAACTTGAAGAAGATAGACGCCATTTCAAGATTCCCTCGTCCCGCAAAAGTAAAGCAGCTCCGTGAGTTTCTGGGCATGTGCCAGTTCTTGAGTAGCCACTGTCCGGGATACTCAACTACTATGGCCCCTTTGTATGAAGCATTAAAGAAAAATAATAAATGGAAATGGACAGAGGATACGAATAGGGCATTTGAAGAGGCCAAGCTCATGCTCCAAAATTGTGTTAAGCTGGAATATCCTGAGTTTGATCGGATTTTTTACATCGAGTCTGATGCTTCAAAAGTAGGTATTAGTGCTGTCCTCTATCAAAAGGACGAGGAGGGGAGGAAGCACTACTTGGACTTCCACAGCAGAAAGCTGCAGGAACACGAAAAGAATTATTTCACCTCTGAGCTCGAAGCATTGGCATTCATATCTGCTCTTCAAAAGTGGAAGAAACTTCTGATAGGACATCGAGTGGTCATTATCACGGATCACAGAGCGCTTCAGTTCATGATGCAAACCGACCTTTCCAGTGACAGATTGACGAGGTGGACATTGTTTCTCCAGCAGTTCAATGCCACCATCGTGCATCAGCCTGGAAAAGATAATCTGCTCGCGGATGCACTCTCAAGAAATCCAGTTAGTAAGATCGAGATTAACACTGTACAGTTGGAGAGGGAACACGAACTTACCCTGGAGAAGCTAAAGAAGATAGCGGTGTCACAGAAGAGACACACCCCAACTAGACATATGTACAGGTTTTTGAGAGGTGCAATGGACCATACCGATCTTGATTACGAGCAGACTAGGAAGCGATCTGAGAAATTCCTGGTGTGTGATGACGTCGTTTGTAAATACATTGACCGAGAGAGGACGAAAATTAGAATTGTAGTCCCTCCAAAACTGATAAATGGGTTGGTGTGGTTAGCTCACGGCACCATTGGCCATGGGGGTGTCGACAAAACGTTTAGAACGTTATTGGAAACATTCACCTGGACCAAGATGCGGGGCACTATAGCAGCCATTATCAGATCATGCCAGGAATGCCAACGAGGGAAATACCCGTCGGCGTTATCAAAAGAGAGACCTCGAGCCATTATTCCAGAAAGGCCGAGAGAGCTAATGGCTTGCGATATCTTCGGTCCTTGCCCGAAGGGAGCTAGGGGAAACCAGTTTCTCCTAGTCACGATCGATGTATTTTCTAAATACGTGACTCTCGACCCTATGCAGAGGGCTACTACAGCTCAAGTCCTTAGTCGTCTTGAAAATAGTGTGTTTTCTAAGGCAGGAAAACCTGTAACTCTCCTATCGGATCACGGAGCTCAATTCACTTCGATGGAATTTGAGAATGCCATGCTTAGACTTGGTGTCAAGCACGTGTTTTCTAGCGTTAGATATCCGGAATCTAACGTCTCGGAACGTGTTATGGCAGAAATTAGCAAGTTCGCGAGAATTTACTGTCCTGAGGATCATGCGAGCTGGGTCAAGTTCATCCCACTCATGGAAAGATGCATGAATTCCACATTCCATGAGAGCTTATCAGACATACCTATGGTTGTTCACCATAATAAGAGGCCAGAAAGAGCCTGGACAGAGATCGTGAGATTTCTACCCAAGGACAGGGAGCCTACAGTCCAAGAAAGAATTAATTCAGCTAGAGAAAGCTTGATGGATGCAGCCGAGAAGCGGCATAAACGAATCAGAAATAAAAGATATCGGCCACCGATGAGAGTAGGCGAGATGATTCTCGTCAAGAAACCGACGAAAGCAGATGTGGCTAAGAAGCAATTCACCAAGTTTTCCTATGTCTTCCACGGACCCTATAAGATTGCTAGGACGTTCGGAAATAATTGTTATGAGGTAGTAAGCCTAAATGGAAGAGAAATGATAGGTCGTTTCAATGCAAAAAACCTGAAAAGATATGTGCAGAAGATAGACTGAGTGTTGACTGAATAATGCTACATATGCTGAGATTACCTGGAATGGTGTAAATAAAAGTTGAGGAGACTTTTATTTAAGGTATCAAAGGGAAAATGCACCATTATTCATAAAAGGGCTTAAGTACAGACATGGTTACAGTATTTTGGGAACACCCTGTAACTTCCTAACTTGCCTCTGAAGTCTATAATAACAGCTGGTCTGCAGCAAGAAAAAGTCATGCTATCAAGAAAGAGATCGGCAGAGCTCGTGTTTCCGACGAGAAACCCGAAGGTCATCGATAATAACCATGTTGACTGTGTCTAACACTATATCGATCGATTCACCTGAGAGTGATTAATACAAATTAAAGCTTATTTAGCGCTATATGTAAGCAGATACATGTGTCTATATGTATATTTCCATGGCAGAAAGCTATTATTAAGAAAGTATGAAGAACAGAAGATGATATGTTAACTCACTGCTGATTACGTTTCGACTGCGATATATTTCGTATCGAGTCATGACGTGTGAGGAAGTGGGGGAAGCAGATGTGAGACTCAGGCGACCTCGTGCAGAGCGCAATGAGTATAGAACTTGACAGCGTAGAGGGTTGAGCTGGAAATCAGTGAAAGTAAAATCGCCAGCTAACGGGAGTTTTAAAAACGTGTGACCGTGCTGAAGTGTATGCTAGTTCGTTCAGCATTCTACGTGAAGTAGAAACGTGTTTAATAGGGCTCAGACATGGTCTTAAACATGTAATAGTTTTTCTCTGCGACTGTGTTTCTACAGCAACTAACGGGCCATGCGGATGGATACTTTTATAATCACGACCGCGAGCTCAGCCGTGATGTGTCACGAAACTCTGCATATAATCCGTCGTGGAAATGCAGCCTAGATTTGATTCACTCTTCACAGTGATTATTCTTTTTGAAAAGAGCACATTCTCAAGCAAGGTGTCAGAGGGAAGGAACAATATGAAGCTTATATCCACTACGATGGTAGGCTAAATTGATTTAAGAATACTGCATTAGCAGGGTGCAGCGGGGACTTGTTGAAGGCAACTTTCATTTAGCATGAAGTGTGCACGCGACTCTCGTGTTGTAAGGGGCCGCGTCGACCCTCGTGAACTTGTTCACACGCGCGTTCACATATTGGAACTTGTTAGTGACTGTTCGAGTTCACCTTCGCTTCGTGACGAGTTGATAAACTGTGTGCGGTCCATCCGTTGGTATTCGAATATGTATGGGAAGATATCGCCAGGATATGTTGGAACTATTTCGACCGACCGGGTGTGGTTCGAGCCTGGGAGGACTTTGGTTCGTTCTATGGAAACCCTTTTGAAGTCCAGCATATTTTCTGTTGGTCCGGAGCTGATTATGGCCAACGATATCCTTTTTTCCTCATCTAGATTCGCCAAAGGTACTGATCACTTCAACTTGTTACAGTAGTGTAGCGTGGACATTTAGAAATACCACTTTGCCATATTTGATTTTGTAGCTTAAATGGTTGAGTAGAAAGTGCAGGTTCGATGTTCATTTCGAAACTGACCTTCTATGATGCCAGGAATTTGACTCATAAAAATGAGTGCATCCTTTGTGTAATTTTGATGAATAAATTAATAATTTCAGTAGTATTTTACAGTATTTAAACTAATATGCTCATTCTTATTTGTCGAGAAGTAAATGTAGGAAGAAGATTTACAGTTTTTCTTGTGTAAGAACATTTTAGTAACACAATTTTCTTTTGAGAACTTTGGTTGAGTTTTCATATTCTAGTGCATTGTTCTTTAAGCACTTTCGCTTGGATTATCGTATTCTTTGAAGGGAATTTTCCTGTTCGGATTCTGATTACGATATTAGGAAGTTTTCGGACCCAGTTATTCTAAATGCTAAATATAGTCCTTGGACTATATTTTCTTCAGTTTTTTTAATAACAGATTTAACTTGTGTTTTCTGAGCGTGATTTTCGAAATGGATTGCCTAATGGGTCATTAGTCGCTTAGCCTTTGTTGCTAACCTAGATCCATGCTGTAGGTCTAATCCATCGACATTTTCGCGTTCGGGAAATTCAGGGAGGATCTTATTTTGAGATTGAATTTATCTTTATAGATCACTTTACAACCTCAGTTTGTGTGGTTGGGCAGCGTTATATACAGTTTTTTTTAATGAAGTTAACACTGGATTAAATTGATATCATTGCCTTTAGTGCAATAGTTTTTCTCTAGTAAGAGGATATTTGAACGACATCCAAATTTGCGAGGATAATCCCAGGGACGACTTACTATAAGTCATACGTTTAAGAATTATGGATCATGTAATGAATCAATGTAAGGCAAGTTTTTTTAAGATAGGTGGAATATTTCTGAAATCCACTGGGCTTTGTTGGTAATCTGTTACGGGATCATATTTTTCTTGTTCAGGATTTTTACCATAAACAGCTGATTTGCATAATTGTGGATTTATAACAGTAAGGCTCCTATTATAGGTGCATGTTCGACTTTAGAGAGGCATATACTATGAGTAATGTCTTTGTGTTTAAGTATATTGATGCTATGCTTTGTAAAGCATATTTTTCTTGTTGAGGATTGAGCCAGGTGTGCCAATCAGGATTAGATTGATTGGGGTTTTAACCCAGAGAGGTGTTGTTTTTAACCTAGTATGGTTAATATTTGGTCATAGTTAACTTTATCGCTGTTATCGTGAAAATGCCTGTGTGAAGATTAATATTTTTCTGAGCAGTATTGTTGGGAATCTTGAGTGGATATCCGGTTAAATATTTCCAGTAAAACTAATATAACAATTTTGCCATAAGATGTATATTTAATAAGGAAACCGATAACTATTTAAGACTGACTTTATGATTAATTTTTGCTTAGCTTAACTGTTCGGCAGAATTACCCTAAAACAAGAAATGAAATAATATTAAACAGAAAGGAATGTCGTGACATCAAGTCAGTGGGAAGAGAATAATTGAAATTATTCTGGAATTTTGTGTAAATTATATTCTGTAAATAGACCATATGAATTTCTTCGTTCAATAACAAGAACATATAATGTTACTGAAGATGTCGTGTAGGATTAGTAATTATAACCAGGATATTTTTGTATAAGATGTTATTTCCGTTAAGGAACCGAAATTAATTTAATGTATTCAAGTCTTATAATATTTCTCTTTTTGTAAATACTTACCCTATGGGATTGATCATCATTATTATTAATATGCCTTATATTTTAGTCAGCTAAAAGTTAGTTGTGATAATGGGTAAAATATATATTTTTTTTGAAAGACAATCCAATATTATCAGTGAGATTTTTTTTTTGATTGGTCGTGGTATCGACGAAATTGATATTCTTCTGTCTTGTTTATTCTTACAATAAACTACTTTATTACTTGGTTTTAATTATTGCGTGATGCTTTATAGAGGTGATGGAAGGGTGTATTAAGGGGGCCATCGCTAGGTATTTTAGTGTTTACCACACCTTTGAGATTCTTTCTTCCTCTTGAAGAATTCTTGTGTTATGAGCTAGTCTTTTCTTTTTCTGAGCCTTGGTCAGTCTTAATACATCCTGTTAGGTATTCGAGTGGCCCTATTATCCCTGTGTCTGTTGGTAGAACTTGGGGGGTCTTTAGAGCCGGGGCATTTTCAGGTTCTACGATCCAGCTGCTATCCAGGGATTCAACAGGTATTGGTAGGTAAAAGGGTACAGTACCACTTTTCAAATTTCGTGGCAGAGCCGAGAATCGAACCCAGGACCTCCGGGGCGGCAGCTAACCATGCTGACCGCTACGCTACGGAGGCGACCAATAATAATAATAATAATAATAATAATAATAATAACAATAACCAGCGGACCTGTGCGATAACTCTCGCATTATGGGTTGTGTGCGACCCATGTGTACAGACTACCCGCCTGGCTCTAGTGCTATGCTGGCTTTACCCGACACAGTTCTGTCAGGGGCTATCGTCTTGTTTATTTGTTTAAATTCACTTTATAAACAAATAAATATATTTCCGTTGACTTTCAAGAAATGCAAGATTTTTCCTGTACTATTGAGACGACTTGGAAGATTTTGGTAGGAACCACACCTTCTAACTCCCTCTGGTTTAGGAGCTTGAGATTTGTGAAACATACACCTTAGCGTATTATATAATAATATTAATAATAATCTAATGGCACTAAATTCTATAGCTTACTTTTCGTAAATCATAGAGGCCGCGTATTCGACTTTTCTGAAAATCAACTCCCGTGACTCGCTACAGAAAGACGCCATCTCGCGAGAGGAGTCTATATCTCCGACAATGAAAGTTATATATTCCAGCACATAATTTCTCAATGTAATAGTGTTGGTGGAGACATAGGTCTTGTACCGAAATATATCACATGGAAGAAAAACTTTGTAATAGGCGAGAGAATGTTTTATAGAAAGGACCAGTTGGATATCAGAAAATAAGATATTTTGTTCTTCACGGAACTACTTGTTCTCTTTTGGGTGGGTGAGAAGAAGCACAAATGTATGACAGACATGATTTGCGAAAGCCAGACTGACAATGATCATTCCAGAAACAGTGAGTTATGTACTGTACATCACATAGCGAGCGAGGCGGAATGTTAACGAGTTGTCACATTCAAATTACGTCCTCCGTATAAACTGCCCGGCAATGAAGAATGCGCTGCGATAATGAAACACGTCATGACAATACTGACTGTTGTGGGAAAAAACATCGTACAGAGATTCTCACACGTTTACATACAGAATGTTTCTTGGCTGCAAACTCAGGCGTTGATCACTACAGGAACATGCATTGTGAATATTTTTATATATTCTCTTGATTTCCCCCTCCCACAATATTGAGTGTGCCCTGAGGGATGCGGAGGTGAGGGATGTGGATAAGCTAGCAACCCCTTGCTACGTCCCAGCGTTCCAACCGTCTGGCTGCGTGGCTCAGTGGTAACGTTCTCGCTTGCTGGGCCCAAGGTTCGTATCCTGACACAGTCAACTGGCGTTTGAGGGTGCGCAAATGCGAGGGAGCCATGTCAGTAGATCTACTGGCTCGTTAGAGATTCCCTTCGGGGCACAATTCCGGCACCCCGGTGTTTCTAAAAGCCAGGGTAGTTAAAAGGGACGTAAAACCAATAACATTAGTATTATTATTAATATATATAAATTAAATTACTCGTTCCAACCACAGCCTCCGTGGCTTAGGCGGCAGCACGCCGGCCTCTCACCGCTGGGTCCGTGGTTCAAATCCCGGTCACTCCATGTGAGATCTGTGCTGGACAAAACGGAGGCAGACAGGTTTTTCTCCGGGTACTCCGGTTTTCCCTGTCAAAATTTCATTCCAGCAACACTCTCCACTATCATTTCATTTCATCTGTCATTCATTTAATCATTGCTCTAGGGGAGTGCGACAGGTTTCGGCAGCCGGCACAGTTCATATCCTCGCCGCTGGATGGGGGCTTCATTCATTCCATTTCCTGACCCGGTCGGTCGACTGGAAGCAGGCTGTGGATTTTCATTTTTCATTCGTTCCAACCCTCATGACAGAGCTGAGGATCGAAACTGGAACTTCGCGATGGCAGCTAACAATACGAACATATACACTACGGGGCTGGTCTCATCGGACTGAGGAT
Organism: Meconema thalassinum; assembly: GCA_946902985.2. NCBI lineage: Eukaryota > Metazoa > Arthropoda > Insecta > Orthoptera > Tettigoniidae > Meconema > Meconema thalassinum. The sequence goes on along the minus strand of OX336389.2, from coordinate 1,118,310,427 downwards.
ATTACATTAAATTTATATGAATGAGGATTCTCGGGGACTGAGTCGTGTGGCCACAATATGTCCACGAACACGGCTGAAGGTAGTGGGTAGTATTTGCTCATGTCCACCAACATAACACTGTTTGACTGACTAACATTGAAGTCTTTCTCTGAAGTAGTAAGGCATTGCCCAAAGTGAAGCAATTGCAGTAGAGATTGTAGGAAAATAATGTTAGCGGGATCATAGGAAGTTTCAGTAATACTGGTGTGAAATAAAGCATATTTACTTTTTTCCAGAACTATAACTCCTTCTTAATACTTTCCCCTAATCCTCAAATGTATCTACTTCGGAAGGGAATAATGGCTACCAGCTATGTTTGGAAAAATGAGATGACGAAATTGATAATTTGTAAGCAATGTAGGTTTGGACAGTTACGGACAGTCTTGTATAGAAAAGAAATCAGTTGACATCAAATATAGATTTTGGTGTTAGAATGTAATTGTTGTAAGCCTTTGTCTGGAGCGTGGCACTTATGGAAGTGAATCTTGAACCGTTGGTGCAGAAGAAGGAAAGAGAATAAAAACTTTTGAAATGTGGTGTTACAGGTGAATGATGACGATTAGAGAGGTAAATAGAGTAACACATGAAGAGGTATTAAGACGAGTGAGGGAAGGGAGATGATTCTGGCGACTGATAATGAAGAGAAGATTGTGGTTAGTAAGGCACATACTAAGACACCCAGGAATAGCAAACTTAGTTGTGGATGGAAGGTTAGTTATTAGTTAGTTAGTTATTGTTGTATTAAGGGGCGGAACTGCGAGGTCATCTGTCCCTGAAGGAAGGTTCAAGGGCAAAAACTGTAGGGGTTTGCCAGGGTTGGAATATGTTGAACAGCCTCTGATGTAGGGTGTGGTAGCTATGTAATGCAGAGGTGAAACGATTACTTCAGGACAGGGATGAATGGAGGCCTGCATCAACAAGTCTAAAGACTGAACACTCAAACAACAACAGCACGTAGTAAAAATGTGTCTGTATTCCAGGTTATGCATATATATATTTGGGGTAAATGACCATGCATGATATCCCTACTCTTCAGTCACAAACATGATCTTACTGCAATTACTGTATGAGTCTGGCTGCATTCCGCCACGGTAAGGTGTTTTCGTCTGTGGTGTCCAAGGTTGCGGGACCAAATCTCGACACAGTCAGATGGCATTTGAGTGTACCTGAATGCGAGTAACCCGTGGATGATCCTCACTAGCGTCTCTAAAGCCACAGTAGTTAAAAGGGACGCAAACCTTTTAATGTTGATTGATTAATGCAATTAACAGAATGAGCAAACGTTCTCCACAAGAAGATAATGGACAGCTTCTTCCTTTTCAATGAAGACTGTCTTCAAGTAATGACGGAACGCAAAGAATGTAAATGGCTATGACCTAATTCACTGAAAGTTTAATCATTGTGTATAATTATTTAATGAAAGAAGGAATTTGTCGTGTGCCTTGCAGGTAGCTTATTCACAAACATCTACCGTCTCTTACGAGTTATGCACAAACCCAATTTATAATATTGATTGCTTCTTTTCATTATGTCATACTGTTCCAAGACATTGAGTTACATTTTATAATAATAAATAATAATAACCCCTGGCACTACAGCCCGTGAAGAGCCTAGGCCTACGAAGCGACCACTGCCCAGCCATTTGGCCTGCAGATATTGGGGAGTCGCGTGGTCAGCGCAACGGGTCCCGTGGGCCGTTAATCTTGGTTTTCGTGATCGGGGCGCTGCCTCACTGTCAGACAGCTGCTACGCAATTGTCCTCACGAGGCTGAGTACACCCCGTTCCAGCCCTCACGTCAGTTTCTAAAATCCTTGACGGAGCCGGGAATCGAACCCGGGGCCTCCGTGTGAGAGGCAGGCGCACTACCCCAACACCACGGGGCCGGCATTGAGTTACATTTACCGTTGATTAACTTCATTCATACTGCCGTTATAGAGCAGTGCTCTAAGAGAACTACGCTCTGATGCTAGTAACAGTGCAGTGGAGTGGTTTAGACCCGGCATGCTCGCTCACCAGCTCGGAGCTCTGCCTGTACAGGGGAGCTGGCGAGAGCTACGTGGGAGGGTAAGACAGCATTAGCTGTGTGCGCTTTCCGTCGCGGCTCAATTATAGTATATGATACAAGCGATACGACTTGATGGCCTTATTTCAATAGTGGTACACCTCCGTTCGTGTTTATATACAGTGTCATCAGTATAAATGAGTGGCGAATCTGTGGATTGTATTACAATCTCTTTGCCGAACAACACTAACAGGATGTGTACACTTTATAATCCTATTTTCATCATATGAAATATAGACTTATAAAATCCCCTTTCGCCCACTTGTGTGTGTATCTCCCTGTAGTCCAATAAAATCTAAACGGCTGGATCGACTTCAATGAAACTCGATACCTCGTCCGACCTTAACTGTGCCTTAAAAATGTTAATACCTTTCACCAATCCAACATGGCGACCACGCGAAATATTTCGCTGTTGTACTATATTTTGAAGCTGTCACTGATATCACCCTGAAATGTTGTGCGGTGATTGAGAATACTACAATAAGTTCACCTATGCCACTTTTAAAAACCTCTTGTAGCCTGTATCTCGAAAGAAAGTATCTGAAGCATTTGGTGGGAGTGATTTAAAATGCCCGCCAACAGGCTCCTATTGACTGGAGTTTGACAGCTAGCACAACAAGTTGCCAGCGCGTGTTCATTCAAACTGATGACGATGACGATGATGATGATGACGATAGGAACAGTGAAGGAATGGGAGGGGGCGAGCCCTTGCCAAGATGCTGAGGATTATGTATTTAATGATGTCCGTTCATTTGCGGCAATCGATAATAAACGTAGGACTTAAGTGGTTTGAATTCTATTGTTTCCCGTCATAATGATTAAAGTAACGCCCGTCATCCAATACCACTTGACAATGCAAAAGCACGTCACCAACAGTCTATCGCCACAGTGTGGCTTGTTTAAGTGCTCAGTGGTAAAAATTATTTTATCTTAACAATATTTGTACTATATATTATCCCAAAATCGATTATAAGCCGTGAAGAGATGCAGTGAATATGCTTGGTGCCATCATGACCTGTTGTTTCTGTGCCAACTACACTGTCGACGACCATTACCCAGATTTCTTTCATCTTGAAAGACAATCATCATCATCAATAATACCTGCTTATCTCGCGGTGACTGTTAATTTATTCAACAGATTGCTTTGCATTAGCTGTAGAGTGTTTGCCGTCTTTATCGTATTTATTGATTTCAATAACGGTGAAAAAGATAGCCAGGTAGCATGCCTTTGGCCTGTAATTTCATTAATGATCTACTTTTAAAATATATTATGTAAAATTGTACCGATATTATTTCCGAAGTGTAGCCCTGTATATTACTCGAATCAGCTGATTTACAATAAAAACTTGACGACACAGCTCAGCTGTTTCAAGCTCCCGCACGTTATTTCTTTCGAAATACAGGGTATAATTACAAAACCAATATGGTGGCCAAGCGAAGTTAAAATCTTTAAATGGAATTTTGTGCGTTCGAGGTGAACGTTTGTATAAAGAACCAACACTATATTTTTCATTTACTGGTACATAACTATATGGTTTACATAAAGAACAATCCAACATGACGATTATCCGAAGTAATTCACCGATACTCAATATCTATGAATCTGTTATAGCAATCATATTGACATTTTGTATGTTCATAGAGGCCATTAACATGAGTTCACTTACGGGGCTTTTAATAACTCGGTGAGTACAAATCCAACATAATGACGATGCGAAATTTAAACAATTGAATGAGTTTTTCTTGTGACTTAATCATCCAAGCGTTGTGAAACTTGGCACGGTACATCTTCATATAAGGCATAACATACTAATGTTTAATTTACTTCAACTTTTATGAGAAGTTAAAAATGGTGTGTGCGCAAAATTTTTAAAATCACGTTTTTAGCCTACTTTCGATATTTGCAAAAAATGAAAGTAGACTAATGAGATCAACACAGTGCGAAAAATTGTGTGTCTGTCTATATGTGGGTGTCTGTGAGTGTACTCTGAATGTCTGCCCCCCCCCGTATCAATTCGAACACGATGAAACCGAATTGAACGAAATTTGGTACAGAGGTAACACTAGCAGAGGGCACCTCATTGCCATGTTTTATATCGCCGCCATCTTGACGGAAACGTAATGGCGGCCACCCAAAGGGTTAAAGCTTAAATCAAATTACGACCAAACTAATCATCTGATCTCTACTACATTTTGCAACAACCTGACTTAATGCGGGAAGCGTCTTTTACCCATACTATAAGGTCATGAGCCAAATAGTTTCCAGGCGGTGGATGTATATCATGTAGTATATCGCCACCATCATAACAAAAAAGAAATGGTGCCCACCCAAATGTTCTGAGCTTCAATCAAATTACGACTAACCTAATCATCCGATCTCTACCAAATTTTGCAACAATATACCTAAATGTGGGAAGCGTCTTTTGCCTAAACTACAAGGTAATCAGCCAAATAGTTTCAAGATGGCGGATGTATGAATCATGCAAGTATTATAGCCTAACTGTTACTTACGATTCAACAAGGCTTGGCCTCAACAATTCAGCTTATCGTACATAGGGAGGTTTAAACTATCATCAAGGAGGTGACTAGCAGGATATTAGCATATTATAATAGAATATGTAACCCTAGAAGTGACTAACAGGCCAGGCTTACCGTGCCATATCGTTGTGGAGCCGTGCCGACCCGTTATCAAAATGGCCGCTATATTTGCTAGTAAATCCGTATATTTCCATAACTTCGTAAGTCTATATCCTTTTAGGAATCTACTGAACAAAATAATACATATTTAGTATCAAATGGTTTATAGAAACGGCAGAAAATGCTAATGAAATCAACGATTTTAACACGAAATATGATACAGTTCTACTAAACCAGTTGTTTACCAAGTATTAGACCTATCGTAGCGCATCCGTGGCGTAATGGTACCGATGAAGGCTTATAGTCTCAGGGTTCGTGGTTCTAATCCCTGTAGGTTCATTTTTAGCCTATTTTTATTTTATGAAAAATCGGCTTATGAGATCACCTTTGGTCCGTGTGTGTGTGTGTGTGTGTGTATGCGTATGTGTGTCTGTGTGATGCGTGTGTGACGTGTGTGTGTGTGTCCCCCTCTAATAACTTATAAACGGCTGGAGCGATTTCAATGAAACTCGTCAAGGTCATAGCACCATTTTGGCCGACCCCGACCGTGCCCTTCAAATTTTACTACGTCTCACCAATCCAACATGGCGGCTGTACGAAATATTTAACCAGCATTCAATATCTCCGAAATTATTGCCGATATCACTCTGAAATTTTGTACGGTGATAAAGGGCATTACTAGAAGTTCAGATATGAGACTTTCGAAAATCTAGTATAGACTAAACCAACATGGCGGCCAAGCCAAGTTGCAACTTTCAAATAGACTTTTCTCGCGATTTAACCATCCAAACGCAATGAAACATGGTACAGCAAATGTTTATGCACATTGTAATGTACTGGCATTTAATTTAGTTATTTGTTTACATAAACTCAAGATGGCGGCTGTGCGAAATATTTCACTGGCATTCTGTATCTCCGAAACTATTACCGATACCACCCTGAAATTTTGTACAATGATAAAGGGCACAACTGCACGTTTATCTATGTAACTTTCAAAAACCTGTAAAGTACAAAACGAACATGGTGGCCAAGCGAAGTTGAAACGTTTTAATAGATTCTTCTCGCGATTTAACCATCTAAGCGCAGAGAAATATGGTACAGTCTATGATTATACATATTGTAATGTACTGGCGTCTAACTTAGTTCAATTGTTTACATAAACTCAAGATGGCGGCTGTGAAAAATGTTTAAGTTTTAATTTCTTGTGTCGTAATCATGCGATTGAAGTGAAAGTTTGAATAATGAAGCTATGTAATAATTTTTCTTTAATGGTACATTTGTCTATGGCATATACATATAACAATCCAAAATGGTGACCATTCGAAATATTTAGACGGTTCTCAATATCTACGAATCTTTTACCGCAATCAAACTGATTTTTTTATGTTCATAGAGGCTATGAACATACGTTCACCTACAGGACTTTCAATAACCTGGTGCGCACACATCCAATTTGGTGGCGACGCGAAGTACATATATATTTAAATGGACGTTTCTCGCGATTTAACCATCCGAGTACAGATAAACTTGGTACGGTAAATGCTTTTACAAATGTTAATCCACTGGCAGCTAATTTATTTCAACTGTTTTCATAACCACAAGATGGCAGCTGTGCGAAATTTTAAAATCTCGTTTTTACGTCTTGTGTCCTAATCATGGGAATGAAGTTTGAATACTACACGTACACAATAATCTTCACGTAATAGCACATAACTCTAAGACTTACATATATAAAAATCCAACATGGCGACCACCCGTAATATTAGACGGTTCTCAATATCTACGAATCTATTACAGCAATCAAAATGAAATTTTGTATGTTGATAGAGGCAATTAACATAAGTAGGATATATGAAAATAGGCTATTTTGTTCTTCACGGAACTACTTGTTTTTACTTCGATCTTTTGGTGTCTATTGATTTATAACTACTCACACGTTATAATGTTCAGCATATGTAGGCCTAGTGTGTATTTGCAATCGAAAATATTATATATACCCGTATATAACTTACTAGCAGTAGTGCCCGGCTTCGCTCGGTGGATTTATTTGTATTATGGATGATAATGAATACTACAACAGAACTGGCTCATGATACTTAAACTAACAGAAACAATATTTTAAAAATATAACATTTTGTGGTGGTGGTGGTGGTGGTGGTGGTGGTGGTGGTGGTGGTGGTGGTGGTAGTGGTGGTTGTAGTGGGGGTGATAAGCAGTACAGTATAATGGACGTAACATTCAGGTCATTTTCCCGTTACGATAATAATGATAATAATGCATAGGGAAACGCCTATTTTCTAACTACAGCACTGACACATGTTATTTACAAACAAATTTTAACGAAATGATTAGAAAGAGGAATAAGTGAAATAAAAGACACTGCCTAGGGCCTATATCACATTGGCTGTTGGAAATGTAGAGACCAATAGTGTCGTCTTTTATCGCATAGCGCCGTAGGAAAATAATCAGAACAATTTGGAAAACTTCGGCTGTCCCGAGCTACTGAGGTAGCAATAGTATCATTTATCGCCACATAGCGCTCAACGATAAGGTTCGTAATAATTGAAGGTAAATTTGAAAGCACCAAAACTTATTGCAGCTGGTAAGCTCAATGTACTGCACCAACATCATTGCACTTGTACCGAGGCATAATATTTTCATGATCATAACTCTTTTAAGGTGCCTAGTGGATCTTTTTGCACTAATCGCTCCCCGTGACTGCAATTTATAAACAGCGCAAGATGCAACTAGTTTCGCAATTCTGCACCAGAATGCTGTTAAGGGAGACGTGATGCAGCCCGAACTGCCCGTCAACAATAGACTTATTAAAATACTCTTACAGTTACACTACTACGAACATGAATAGTTCTAGGGCCTTAATACGTGGTTTTCAAGTTTATTTTGACTGTTATTCTAAATGTAGGGAATGGAGAGCGTTGTCCAAAATATCAAGTGAACAGTGCTACCAGCAGGGTTTCAAACTGTTTGTAAAATTTGGTTCAATTAGGAGAAACGGTGTAGATTTGTAATAAAGGGCCCTCATGCACGGAATGGAGTGATCTGTCCTAAATTTAAAGTGGACAGTTTCACCCGCAGGGTTCCAAAGGATAAGTATACAAAATGTGGTTCAGATCGGTGAAACGGTGTATATTTGTGCCAAACGGTGTATATTTATGACAAAGGGAGGGAATGGAGTGGTCTGTCCAAAATTTCAACCTGACAGTGTTACTCGCAGGGTTCCAAAGGGTTAGTGTACACATTTTGTTTCAGATCGGTGAAATGGTGTAGATTTGTGCCGAAGGGCCTAAATGCAGGGAATGGGGTGGTCTGTCCAAAATTTCAAGCAGACAGTGTTACTCTCAGGGTTCCAAAGGGTAAGTATGCAAATGTTGGTTCAGATTGGTGAAAAGGTGTAGATTTGTGACAAAGGGCCTAAATGCAGGGAATGGACTGGTCTGTCATAAATGTCATGTAGGCAGTGTTACTCGCAGGGTTCTAAGGGGCAAGTATACAAATTTTGGTTCAGATCGGTGAAACGGTGTAGATTTGTGCCAAAGGGCCTAAATGCAGGGAATAGAATGGTCTGTCCGAAATTTAATGCAGACTGTGTCACTCGCAGGGTTCCAAAGGGTATGTATACAAATTTTGGTTCAGATCGGTGAAACGATGTAGATTTGTGCCAAAGGGCCTAAATGCAGGGAATGGAGGGGGTCTGACCGAAATTTCATGCAAACATTGTTACTCGCAGGGTTCCAAAGGGTATGTATACAAATTTTGGTTCAGATCGGTGCAAAGGTGTGGATTTGTGCCAAAGGGCCTAAATGCAGGGAACGGACTGGTCTGTCATAAATTTCACGTAGAAAGTGTTACTCGCAGGGTTCCAAAGGGTAAGTATACAAATTTTTGTTCAGATCGGTGAAACGGTGTACGTATCACTAACCATAACGCCAGCGCATCCGGACAGGGCAGTTCCGGAGCGCTTGTTCTATCGACTTACTGAACAAAAATCAATATTTTAGGTTATCTGAGAGTTGTAGCCTAATACTACATAGCCTAAACTATTCCTCTTGAATCTGGCTATCATATAAAAAGAGAATTTTTCGAATCGGACTGGTAGTTCCAGAGATTAGCGCGATTAAACACACAAACACGCAAACACACAAACTCTTCAGCTTTATTATATTAGTATAGATAACTTATAACACCACACATTTCAACACTCGAATACAGCAATTAATATTCGTTGACCTTGATCCACGGTTGAGTCTATTGTTGTTGTTGTTGATTATGTTGTTGATTCTTTAGGGGTTTTGCGGTATCATGGTCTTGTAGCCCCGTTTACTTGGGTGTGTGTTGAAGTTGTCTGATAACCTGTGTCACTGTGATGTCTGTAGGCTTACTAGTGTGTGTACTTTTATACGAGGAAGGATTTGGGTAAGAAGCTGTTGTTGCTGTTGTCTCATATGTGTTGCATCGACATCATGGTCATTTAGTCCCGTGTGCTTGGGTGAGTGTTGAATTTTGTCTGATAACCTGTGTTATTGTGATGGCTGTATTAGTGTGTGTGTATATATAATTCAGGTGAGGATTCAATCAATCAACGTTTAAAATCCGTATAGCACGTTGTATTTCAACATGCTACCACAACCAGCATTCAATTATACTCCTTGAAAAGGACAAAGAGTTATAACTATACCCATGCATTTAGGAGAAAGTTAGCTATATGTTCTTTACTGAACATCTTGTTTATCTTTATGCTTTCCTTTTTCTATGCATTATTTTATTTTATTTTATTTTTCTTCTTACTTTATTTTCAATATTTGCATTATGGAGGCGTCATAAACACCCAGTCCCCTAGAATTGATCACAGCCCCATTCAGAAATTGAAGCCAGGACCCTCGGCCAAAACCTAGCATGCTAACCACTAAGTTATGGGAAAGATTGGCTATATTAACTACTAGGCCTACCGCACTTCATTTTGTACGAAGAAGAGATAAGCAGTTTCACTTCCATGAAGCTGTTATCAGAATCCCATTATATTGACTAGCTCTACCCCCACAATGAACCATCAGTTTCCGATCTTTACTAAAAGATGACCACTGTTCTTATCAATCAGTACACATGGCGGAAGACGCTGGAATAAAGCGACCACAGTCAACGAAACACGTCCACCCCACTACTTGACCTACGACATCCTCCCCCATATCGTATTAGTTCTCGTACTCATTTAAGTAGACGCAGTTGGTCAGGCTGTCTTCCAGAACTTTGTAATTTACGGTTGCACCAGCGTCCCCCTCGCTGTAAGAATGAGTTATGACTGTGCCAGAGATGAAGGAGGGTTGGCTTTGGAGCTATATGTGTTCGATAGTTAGCGTAGCCTCGTCCTGCCCACGGTCTTTTCTCTCAGAGTGGATCAGTAACGTGACTGACCCAAAAATTGAGTTGTCTACGGGGTTACCTACGGTAGTTCAAGGATAGAATTGTAGTAACACTATGGTCTTAATTTTAAACCTCAAGGTTAATGGTACATCTGGCAAAACAGACGCGAAATACAGTTTGCTTAAAATTATTTTATTCTACATACCAATATGAAAAGAAGGGACTCTACTTGCATTCAAGGGTATTACATGGTGACCACTGCTATCTACGGAAACTGATGGGTAGTCGAAACTCAATGCCTTAACAGAGAAGGCTATGGGTAGCAAATTTAATTCATGAACCCATGATTGTCTAGAATGGAAACACTAAGCGTGACCAAATAGCTTTCTCAAGTACAAGAGATATCTTGTGATACTACTAATTTACGCCACTAGTTCTCGGGAGTGTTCGAACCTGTTAGGTCGTTAAATGCTCATCGTTACTCAGCGTTCATTAAGCCGGAGGCCACAATTATGAACTATTTTCTGTTTGAAAATTTCAGTGAGAACATGATTGATTTGCCAGATTAAAATAATTATCAAACATTGATCTTCGGCACTTCTTCAGCCCTTGTTGGCACCAGATCAGGGTCAAAAAAGAAGAAATATAATCTTTCCTACCTTTTGAACATTCTTGGATATGATAAAAATGAAAGACTGGAATTTATCAGCGAGGGTAAAACTGATGGAAGCCGTGATCCAGACAGATGTCATTTATCGTCGATGAAGTCCTATTACTTACCAATAATGGCGTATGGAGAAGAAACTTGGCCTATGACCAGGAGAGAGATAAAAGAGAGAGAGAGAGAGAGAAATGAAGGCATTCGAAAGGAAGTGAATATGCATAAGCTGCAGCAGAACTGATTGAGATGGTATGAACATTTGAAAAGGATGAATGATGAAAGGATGTCAAAACAAGTGATGGAGATACAGATGACTGTAAAGAGAGGACGAGGAAGTCCTAGAGTACGGTGGATGGATTTGGTGAAGGGCAGTGTTAGTGAACGAAACCTGGAGTGGGGTTCAGTGGTTGAGGGAGGATGGTGGACAGAGTTAAGTAGAGGGGTGTCATATTTGCTCCGACCTGGCTTAAGCTGGATAACCGAAAATGATGATGATGATGATGATGATGATAATGATGATGATGATGATGATGATGATGATGATGATGATGATGATGATGATGATGATGATGATGATGATGAAGTATAGATACTAATCTTTGTCTGTACTGCAGAAGTGAATGATGAGTTTCAAATAGTTATCGCCAATTTGAAATGAAGAGACGACCCGTGAAGAAGGTGAGTCCTGATCATAATTTCTACATTTGTCTGGAAGGAGTAAGAGGGAATGAGGAGCGAGTGGAAGTTATCAAAACACTTGAAGTCTTGCATAAGAAAAACAATTTTACACTTTTTTCGGTGTTTTTTCTTCTTCAAATAAACATGCAAATTGGGATTATCTTTGAAATTCCTTCAGTAAGAACGCTTGAACAATATAAGAATGATTTCATTTTGACCTAAAGAACTCCAGAAATAAGTAATAAAACAGGTAGTTGAGCGTTCACGCTGTACTTTCTAATAAGAGCATTTGTTTTTCTTAAATCAGGTAGCATTGTAAATGACAGAATTGGATGCCAATAATAAAAGAATGTGGAATGGATAGTACCAGACACTGAACGCGTCGGCCTCGTGGTGTTGGTGTAGCGTGCCTGCCTCTCACCCGGAGAATCCGTGTTCGATTCCCAGCTGCATGAGGGATTTCAGAAACTGACGTACGGGCTGGAAGAGGGTGCACTCTGCATCGTGAGGACAATTGAGTGGCTGTCTGACAGTGAGGCAGTGCTCCGGTCAAGTAAACCAAGATAGGCCGGGGGGACCCAACGAACTGACCACGTGTCACCCCGTGATCTGCAGCCCAAGGCCCATCATGGGTTGTAGTGCCACGTGGGTTAGCGCTATTCAGCCATACGGGTACACAGTACTTAGCACAAGAGTGGGCCAGTTTCAAAGCAGAAGATCGCACGGTTTTTGCTGGTGGTGTCGAACTTAGCCGCAATTTTTGCTTGGTATTATTGAGAGTTTTAAAATTTCTAGACAGGGTCAGAAGATGTTTAAACTAAGTGGATACCATTTATGCCATAGAAAACGTTGTCTGAAACTAATATCAAGTTTACTTTGTTTCAATGAAAGCATACCACCTCTGATTTGGTTGGGTAAAAGTTCAGCCTCCATTTATTGAAGAAATAATAATAATAATAATTGTATGTATGTCTACCCCTTATTATTCCCGTTTTCCAACGGGGTCGGGGATGAGATGGGATGGAAGTCTTTGTGGCGATGGTTTTTAAGGCCGGATGCCCTTCCTGACGCCAACCTCATGAGAGGAGTTAATGAGAGATGAAATGAATGATGGTGAATGAAACTGGGCAAGGATGTGGAAGGAAGTGGCCGTGGCCTGTCAGAAGGTACCGTCCCAGCATTTGCCTGGTGTTGAAAAAACAATAATAATAATAATAATAATAATAATAATAACTAGCGCACCCAAGCTAGAACTCTCGCGTATTCCAATGGGTTGTGTGTGCCCCATGTGTACAGACTAGCCACCCGACTCTATTGCTATGCGGGCTGTACGCGCGAGAGTTCTGCCTGGGGCTATCGTCTTGTTTATTTGTTTATTAGCACTTTATAAATAAATGAATATATTTCCGTTTACTTTTCAAGAAATGCAAGATTTTTCCTGTACTATTGAGACGATTTGGAAGATTTTGGTACAAACCACACCTTCTAACTCGCTCTGGTTTAGGAGCTTGAGGGCTGTAACAGGGTACACTCTACTTCGCGAGGCAAACCTGAGAAGAGGTGGGTGCGATTCCCGCCTCTACCAAGAAATACCATTCTGGTCTGAGGGCTGGAACGAGTAACACTCAGAACTAACAAAAGGTGGGTTCAACCTCCGCCACTACCATGAAATGTCATTCTGGTCTAAGGGATGTAACGGGAAACATTCAGCTTTGTGAGGCAGAACTGAGAAGAGGTGGGATCGACTCCCACTTCTAGCAAGAAATATCATTCTGGTCTGAGGGCTGGAACGGGTTACATTCAGCCTCGTGAGGCAGAACTGAGAACTCGGCCACCTCAAAGTGTTCTTTTCCGTGGTTTCTCACTTCTACTCCAGGTAAATATCGGGATGGTATCTTTATTCAGGTCACAACCCCCTCCTACCCAAATTGTAGCCCCAACTAGAAATACACACATTAGTATAGCTATCACAATGACACAGGTTATCAGACAGGTTACATACACACCTAAGTACACGGAGCTGCATTACCGCGATGTCTCAAAGTTCCTTAATGAAACAACAACAACAAAAATACTGGGGGCTGGTGATGAAAGTGTCTTGTAGCACCACAGCGTAAAAGCCGACGAATTTTGAAGTAAGGGAATGCAATTCTTTATGAAATTGTGTCAATAGTCAACAAACAAAGTTACGTTTATCCGGAACAAAATGAGAGCCGTATGAATAAAAGCGTTCCTCAATAATTGTAATTCCGCGAACCTCACTTACTGTAAACAGCATACCGGATATTAAATTACTGACTTTTTACAGTGTAGTAGGCCTAATAGGTATACTAGGCATGAGCACATATGATCATATTCCATAGTACAGGGTCATTATCAGGGAACGGATTTATATGTAAATACATATCTCTTTGTGAAGCTAAACTTAATTATATTTTGTATTGAAAATGAAAATCCACAGCCTGTTTCCAGTCTCCGACCGGGTCAGAAATGGAATGAATGAAGCCCCCATCTAGCGGCGAGGATATGAACTGTGCCGGCTGCCGAGGCCTGACGCACTCCTCTGGGGCAATGATTAAATGAATGACAGATGAAATGAAATGATAGTGGAGAGTGTTGCTGGAATGAAATTTTGACAGGGAAAACCGGAGTACCCGGAGAAAAACCTGTCTACCTCCGTTTTGTCCAGCACAGATCTCACATGGAGTAACCGGGATTTGAACCACGGACCCAGCGGTGAGAGGCCGGCGTGCTGCCGCCTAAGCCACGGAGGCTCTAAATTTTGTATTATCTTTACAAATATGATGGATGGAGTTGAAAAATGGAGTATTTATATTCCATATTTGTCCATATTTTGGAGTTAGCACATAATGTTCCATATTCTTAGAAATTAAGGTCAATACTGTCCATATTTTGGCAAAAAAGTATTAAATTATATTAAATTAGCAGTCCTGTCAATAATGGAGAAACATTTAATATTTAAACTGGGGTGCAACTCATCATCACGCCTGCCCACGCCTGAGTTGATAAGGTAAGGTGATAAACGGCGTGGTGAAAGAGAGATAAGTGAACCCGGAAGAGGTGATATCAGCTGAGCATCAGAATCACACATAACATCGACTATGTCTGTCCCATAATTTCGTTACTTAGGAAATCCCATTCATCTACGATATGCCAGTAGTTTCCGGATTATTTCGTTATTCGGGCATTCCCCTTGATGGCGCAATACCTCCATCTATTGTAGTTCCTACCAGTGATTCAAAGTTTGAATTAGCAGTGAGACGGATCGTAGTGTTCTTTTACGTACCGCTATGTCTACCAGTGCAGTGTTTTCAGTTGCCTATTGACATTCATTGAAGACACTAACATTGTTACAAGATGCCTAAAGTAGCACAGTCAACCAATTTAAAATTAAAAAGTTACGTAACAGAATTTAAAGAAGATGGTTTATCAACCGACAGTAAGGTATTATTTTGTAATTTTGTGTCAATGTTCAGTGGCATCTACTCAAAGGTTCCTTGTGCAACAACACATTTCAACCAATAAACATCAGACTAACAAACTACGAAATTCCAAGCTGAGACAGTTGTTTCTGACACAACCATCAACTTCGAGTGTAACGTCGAGTTCAACTCCGATCTCTGCCACGCTCTCATCTCTGCTGACATCCCTCTCTCCAAACTGAATAATCAGTACTTCAGGGAATTCCTCGAGAAATATACTAACCGAACTATCCCGGATGAGTTAACGTTCAGAAAAACCTATGTTTCAGCCATATACGATGAAACTGTTCAGAAGATAAGACAAGAAATTAAAGACGGTCCGATTTGGGTTTCCATTTACGAGACGACAGACAAAGAAGGTAGGCTATTGGCAACGTAATCATTGGTTTGTGAAGTGAAGATTATTGTACACAGATTCTTTTACACTGTGATGTTCTAGAAAACTGCAATAACAAAACTATATCAAAACTGTTCAATGAAGCTATGGGTATCCTCTGGCCACAGGGCGTTCAGTATTATAAAGTGTTACTTTTTTATTAGCGATGCCGCATCTTATATGATGAAAGCCGGAGAAGCATTGTGTGTTGTATATCCTAAGATGACTCATTTAACTTGTGTAGCATATGCCTTTCATCGTGTGGCAGAAGTGGTAAGATCGTCGTGTGGCAGAAGTGGTAAGAGGCAGTTACTCCAAAGTAGATCTAT
This sequence comes from Meconema thalassinum, assembly GCA_946902985.2. NCBI lineage: Eukaryota > Metazoa > Arthropoda > Insecta > Orthoptera > Tettigoniidae > Meconema > Meconema thalassinum. Next base: position 1,118,294,762 of record OX336389.2, on the reverse strand, counting down.
TGATTTCCTCAGTGAAAAAAGTTTTTCTCAAAGACCACAAAAGAGTTCTTCTTTTGAAAGAAATGTGCCCAGAAATTCCATTGCCACCTAAGCCTGTTCTAACTAGGTGGGGTACGTTGCTGACAGCGGTTGAATGCTATGCTAAATATATAGACCCCATTAAGAACGTTCTGCATGCTATGGACTCTGAAGATGCAGCCTCAATTGAAGCTGCACAAAAAGTTGTTTGTGTCACAAGTGTGAGGAATGGCTTGATTTACATTCAGCATAATTTTTCATGCATCACAAAAACACTCAAAAGCCTCCAAAACTCGCATCTCTCACTTTCTGAAAGTTTCGAAATTGTGAATAGAACTGTGGAACAGCTAAATCATGGTACAGGTAAAGTTGCAGATGTAGCAAAAATGAACATGGACACTGTATTTTCAAAGAACCCTGGAATGAAAGAATGGGAAAGGTTGCTGCAATTATGTGTGGAGATTTAAGTGTCAAGTTAACGTTGGATTAAAGCCCAGCAGACGCTGTAAAGTTTAAATATGCCCCAATTACCTCTTCTGATATTGAACGAAGTTTCAGTCAATATAAAGCGGTACTTAGAGACAATAGGAGAAGATTCACTTTCCAGCACTTAAAAGAACATTTTGATATCCATTGTTTTAGTAACAGAGATTAAAATATTGCGTGTTCTTCAAAGATCATATTAAAATGAGAAGTACAGCATTTTAGTTCATGTAGATCTACTTTCTATAGCTTCTTTGAACTTTGGTATCAAATAGAAATGATAGTTTTTTTTTTTTTGTAATTTGAAGTCCATATATAATTCCATATTTCAATAAAAAATAACTAAATATATATGTACATATTTCCTGAATTATTAGTACATATAAATCCGTTCCCTGGTGCGCCCCGATAAACACGGCAAGCTAAGCTGGCTGAGACTGACGCAGATCGCGGGCGCGCGTAGGTGGTTCAGCTAGTGGTGGCACGCTCCACTGATGCATATCGTTAGTTCATACGTGTTTTGTCATTCATATGAACGTGTATCTGCATAGCTTAGACGTTAGTGTTGCACGTTTAGTGAGTTTAGTGATTCCTGTGATTGTTGGTTATGCCTAGACACCAACTGGCCATAATTCAACTAAGTAATATTTAGCAGTGACTTATATTTGGAAGTTAATTATCGATGATAATTGGATAATTTAAATTTGAGTTATTGATTGATTACATGATAATTGATCAATCAATTTTGTATTACTACCTGAGCAAAAATAAACTCTCGACGAATAGATAGACTGTATTAGATTTTAATAATTTGACGATATTTATCTTCCATAATTTGTACGTGTCCGATGATATTTTAGGATTTTCCCTGGTTATTTGAGCCATTGTTTTGCAATATTCAAAATAGATAAGTTAAAGGATTTGCGCCTTCTTCAAACTTTGTTTCGATAAAAAGAATTATCTTCAGGTATGTGAAACATTATGCATATTAAGAACTGGTCAAAAATGGTTGTATCAACGGATTTGGAATATGAATTTGTCTTTATAAGATAAGAATAGGCTACAAATCAGTCTTTTGAATTTTCATTTTCTCATTCAATGAACGTTAATTGCTAACTTCACTCCCAGGCCACAAAACAGATCGACAGATCGAAGGGCCACGTAACTATGGTCCACAGACCATTGGTGGTGGACCCCTGATGTGCTTAACTACTTTATTCACAAAGTTGAGTGAGAAATCTGAATTATATCCTTCATTTTGTCCTCGTGTTGGGATTGGCCTGTATTCCTTTGGGCTCCTCGTTTTAAATTCAGACGCTGAAATAAGATTGTATTTTGTAGCTGCGGCTCCATGAAGGACATCATGTGGACGAGACATGGCCACGCAGCGTACGACCGAGGAATTGGCAGTTGGGGCACGCACGAGACTCAAGCCATGGTGCTGTGGCGCACCGTGGTTGACACATTCTGGCAATTCGATTGCATCTGCTCCCTCTACTCTTCATCCTCTCCTTGTGTTTGTATTCTTCGCCAGCACCCCATCACCAGCTTGCCCTAATGTCCGAGCAATGATGCGCTGGTAATAGCCACGAGGATCAATACAAACCTTGTTGCCATATCACTAGCTATTCTTTCTGCTTTTGTCAAACCTATGTAATTCGTGAGAAGACCCGGAAGTCCAAGTTGACTGATTTGATCTCAGGAAGCAGTGACTTTATGTGACTATGCGAAATATAAATTTCGTTCGCATGACGAATTTGGGATTCATTATAGATGCGTATTGACACAGTCGGTATAGGCGCTGAGCTTCTAACTGAAAGGGGTTCAATCCCCACCTGGGTAGTGGCTTTGAGAAAGAAACCTACCACTTTCGGAAACGAAAATGGCCCTGGGGTTCACTCAGTCTACACCAGAAATGAGTTCCAGAGTAACTCCATGGAGCAAAGACGGCTGGACGTGGAGCTGACACCTCCATCCCATCTGTTGTCACAAAGAGCGGAAGCCTCTAACTTCCACTACTCCCAGGGCCTCCATGGCCTGTAAAGAGTTGGCATTGCTTTGACATTGACACAGTATAATAGGGAAATACAAATTGTATATTATTAATTTCATATCATGGTACATGAAAGACATGAAATAAGAACTAAGAATTGTTACAAATATTTTACAGTAATATAACACAGATTGCTTTTTATATGGTTGATATAATTTTTATGATCGGACTTTTACTATCACTTGTGTTTTTAAAGTATATGTTTTAGAATTTTATAATATACAGGGTCTTTCAAATAAAATAAGAGCGCCAAGGGGCGGCTTTGTTAACCGCAGCTGCGGTCACCTTGGCCGAGCTTGTGGCGCGCCAAGGCCCCCTGCTTTAAGCTTGTGTACAATCCTATATGATGCAGCGGCCTTGCTAGCATGTGTACAATGCTGAAATCTTATTTAGTTAGTTATTGTTGATGAAACCGAAACCCCTACCTGTGCTAATTTTGTGAGTGATTTATTCGGAGACCTTTCAAGATTCTCGCCAATGCCATCTAGCTCATCCTCTGTTAAAACTTGTTCGTGTGCGGGCATGTTTTTTATTGAGCACCGAGCCAGTAGTGTCAAACTTATTTGCAATTACGTGAATCTGTGCTAGTGAAGGTGGCACTTCATCAGGAAATTGCTGAACAAATGCATCACGTACCCGCCGAGCCGACTCGTACTTAAAATAAGTTTTACATAAAAAATATGATGTTGCAATGATAACTGTCTCACCATGTTAGCACTTGAGGTTTAGACTGGCGACTGAGCACCTGCACGCTTATTGCAAGGTCAAGTTTGGTAATGTCAATCTGTTATTTTTATACAGTCCATCGGAACTTGAAAATAAAAAAACAGCCCTCCTATGTACTATGCGCGCGCTTTATACTACAGCAGGGGGCCGTGGCGCGCCACAATTTCGGCCAAGGTGACCGCAGCTGCGGTTAACAAAGCCGCCGCTTGGCGCTCTTATTTTATATGAAAGACCCTGTATATACAATATAGGTATATACTGTATAATACACGTACCATGTTATTTGATTAATCATAAATAATTTAAAAGGTATTGACTAGGCGGAACCTGTCTACATTTGTATTACCCTATTGCCATGGAGAATGGAAATAAGTAGTGTGATCACTCCACTGCCTTTCAGATAATAGCGGCGGACGTGGGAAACTGTGCCACTAGCTCGCTCATGTACGCAACAGTCCACTTGTTACTGGAATGCGAAGGGCAGTTTTAATATAATTTTTAGTCCGCTTTGTTGGCGTAGTGGCTAGAATTCTTGACTGTCACCGCGGAATCTCGGGTTCGATTCCCAGCTCTGCAAAGGAATTTAATTTTGGTCTGAGGGCTGGACGGGGGTACGCTCAGCCTCGTGAGGCAAACCTGAGAAGAGGCTTGTTCGATTCCTTCCTCAGCCATCCTGGAAATGGTTTCCCATGGTTTCCCAATTCTACTCCAGGCAAATGCCGAGATGGTACCGAACTTAAGGCCACGGCCGCTTCTTACGCAAATCCTACCTCTTTTACAAATACATACACTAGTAAAGACATAAAGACATCACATTTACACAGGTTGAGGATGAGAAAAAATTCTACACACACCAAAGTCTACTGATGGTTGGCATTACTGTCTGTAATCCATTGTGTCTCACATAAACTAGTGACAAAGTAGCACGTAAGGGATTGGTTTTGTTAAAATTTGCGAAAGAATGCTGTATTGTTTCGTTCCATGTTGTAGGTCGGGATTTTTCTTTTTTTTTAGCGTATGGCTTTTAGTGCCGGGGGTGTCCGAGGACATGTTCGGCTCGCCAGAGTTTGTAGCTGCTTCAATGCGGACACCCTTGGGGTGAGCTACAAGTACTGTCGCGTGTGGAGTGTTGTCTGGGGAGGAATGTGTGAATGTAAGAGGACGAGGATTTGTATGGTAGCGGCTGTGGCCTATAGTTATGGACCAACCCCGGCATTTGCCTGGAAGGAAGATGGGAAACCACAGAAGACCATCTTCTAGGTTGCTGGCGGGGGGATTCGAACCTCCTCGCCTCGCGGATGTGAGCGGCTGCCTGCAGCCACGCCGTAACGACCACATCTAATTCACCCGGTAGCTCGGGATACACCAGACAAACTGAAGGTAAGAGTGAAGCAGCGTGTGTCGCTGACGTTATTTACAGCTAGGCATGAGCAAAATCCTACCCGTTACCTGTTCCGTGTTTGTGGGCACTTTATGGGTGCATTATTATCATCATGGTTACTTGCGGGACGAATGAAAAGTAAGTGAAGGCCTACATTTAAAAAAATTACTTGAAGAAATTATTGAAAAGTATTTCAACTTACGAAGGTTAAGGATATTTTGTATTTATTTATTGTCTTTTGAGTGGCGAAGTTAGGGCTCCCGGTCCCCTCTTACACTTAACCACAATCATACTGTGTTATTAATTTAACATGTAGAATCGTTAAAAAATTTACAAATAAATGACCCTACACTAGAATTTGCACAAACAAAGCACAAATGTACGTTAATATTTGTTTCATTATCGAAACACATTCACACTAATCATTCAGAAGTACTCATCAGATGGTCATGGCATACTGTTTTGAATTTCTTCAGTGAGGTAACATTCCTGACATTGACTGGTAGGGAATTCCACAGTCTTGAACCCGTGACCACAGATGATTTGTGAAAGAAGGTAGTTTGGAGCAGGGGAATAGCAAGGGAGGATCCAGAAGGCGTATTGTTACTATGGAAAGATGAGAGCAGCTTAAATTTATGGGAGATGGACAGTGGTGTTTTTGGGTCAGTAACCTGTGTATAAGAATTAGGATATGATGGATCCTACGTTTTCCAGGTTTTAACCATTTGAGTGGCTGATAATAGGGAATAATATGCTCATCATTCCTCAAGTGGGAACTTTATTAAGGAATTCTCTGCTCTTGCAACTACATTCCAAGGTACAGTATAAAACTAAGAAAACTAATTAGACACCCAATTTTAAGGAGGCAACATTTCAGGTCAGGTTGCTATTGGCCGAGCCGTAAAGGGTCTGATGCTTGGCAGAGGGTTCATACTTTCAAATACCCCACAATTATCGTCAGTTACTTCCTTTCCTAAAAAACCGTCTGATGCTACAATATTATGGCATTTGTTTTTAAAATGTTACGCCACCTTCTGTGGTATACCGGCTGATATTGACACTCCGGGTCCAAAGGTTGTCGGTTCGATTCCCGGTTCTGCGAAAATATGTAATTTAATTTCATCTGATGGTTGGAAAGGATTACACTCAGCCTCGTGAGGCACAATTAAGAAGAGATAGGTTGTGGTTTTCCTTGAGGCATATGCCAGTATGGTACGTAAATTGAGGCCACGACTGCCTCCTTGCACATCCTAGTCTCAATTATAAATAGTACTACTGGCTTCACAATGACACAGGTTACCATAAGGATTCCACTCACACGCATCAATTACACGGGGATACATGACCATGATGTCTCAAAGCCACTATATGAATCAACAAAAACACCATTTAATAGACGACTTGGGAATAGTGGTAAGAACACTTTTATGCCAAGGAGTAACGTCTATCACCGGTTAAGAGATGATTACATGCAGTGGCATAACTACGAGGGGAGTGGGGTGTTGATCAATTTCTGGGAAAAATCATCGTTGGGGAAGTAGTTTCTGCATATTGGTCTTCATGTTACATGACAAACAACAATTCTATTTTTTATTCATTTAAGGACTTAGACATCGTTGTTATAAGCCCCGTGTACTTTTATTTGTGTATATTCTGCCTGATAACCTGTGTGTTTGTAATTGGGGGCTTGAGTTAGGGAGAAAGTGGCAGTAGCCTCATGTTAGCAACCATTCCGAGATTTGCATAAAGCAATTCAGAATCAGATCGTAGCTTTAAGTGTGGTATTTTCAAAGATCCACTAAGAAACTTTCATTTTCACACACTATTGCCAAATATGTGGCAATGAATCAATATGTATTCACTAATTCAATATCTAGAACTCCACGTTTTATGGATAGTGCACGTACTCCTCACTAAATACCACCGTTCTCGACGCCTACTGTATGTGACTACGAACGACGTCTGCACTTCTGAATAGCGAGTAGAACGTACATAAACAGAACCTCATGCACGGAAAACTATTTGAATCGGTCGGAGCTGAAAAGCATTAAGTCAAAAATAGTGATTTCTTAAAGAATTAGTATTCTGAAGTTTTTACCCAAGTGCCTTGGAACGGTATAGGAAATAATTAAGTCAGCCTTCTGTTTAAGCTACATACAAAACATTTTCATCTTACGAGCAGGAGAAAAAGCACGGAAGCTCAATGGCAAGGTAAAATCCATCACAAAGCAATTTGCCTTGTGGGTATAAGCCAGAAACCACTGCTACATGAAGTGCGATCAGATGATAAAAGCTCTAAGTCAAAGACTTTCAGTGCCGTATTCCGTACTTAATATGGCGGCACTGCAAGATTCCTGCATGTTACAGTGTTATTGTAAATTACATTTGTACTGGATTTAGGTTGTTTTTATGTTACAAATCCATTTTAAAACAAAATATAATGTGAAATATTCATTCTGGATGGCTTAATGCCGCACTAAACTGACCACGGAGCTGAAAGGCATTAAGTCACGTTTGCAAAATCGATTAGAAAAATATGTTTATTAAATTAAAATTGATATTCCGCTAACACAAATATAACCTGAATAGTTTCTTCACAACATAGATGACTAATATAGTGCGTTTGTTAAGTTCTGTTCTGTCAATGACGTTTTATCTGTCTCTTGAAAAGTACTGAAAACTGTTTTTCAGTTCCGACCGATTCATTTCATACACGCACTCACACATACCGTTGTAATAATAACGTATGCCAGAGCAGTGACAATAACAAGGGTTGTCCGCTCAATTCCACCCATTCTTTCTTATGACATACCTCATTTTCATATAAAAATATTCTAAAGCGCTCCTTCTCTCCAAAGTTCATCTTAGTTCAGTCGTTGTATCTGATAATATCAAAAGTCTGGCAGTAAAGACCCGTCGTTTGGATCGTTGGAGCGCTGTAGCGGGAAAGAACGGGTGGTGAATGGTTCAAGTGCAAGGAAACTTGACTTCGGAATGGCTCGTGTGTCTCTAGATTCATCTAGGCACCCACACTCCGCTAAGGGTAAGTGGTGAGTTGGGTCCTCCATATATTCTTGTCAAATGTTAGATATGTTATCTGCGGGGATTTTGTTGTTGTTGATTAATTTCGGAGCTTTGCGACGTCGTGATCCTGTAGGCCCGTGTGCTTGGGTGTGTATTGAAGTATTAGAAGCAGGTTATCAGTACTGCCTAATTCTAAGAAATATATCCAGCCGGTCAACGCAAATTATGCCCATTACATTAGGCAGGAAAATAAAATGTAAACGTCCTAACGTGAAATACCCCCTTTTTTGCTTTGTACAGTACATAAAAAAATTCTACGTTCTTTAGTGATACATATTTCATAACATATTTCTTTCAGGTTAGGGCGTTTCAATACTTGTACTTGGGCAGAATTAGTGTTGATTGACTAAAAAGCTTTTTATAATATTAGGGTGTGTGTGTAATCTTTCTGATAACCTGTGCCATTGTAATAGCTGTACTAGTGTGTGTGTTTGGAATTATAGCTAGAATGTGGCGAGAAGGCAACCGAGGCCTTCATTTAGGTACCATCAGAGCATTTGCCTGGAGTAGAGATGGGGAACCACGGAAAACCACTTCCTGGATGGCCGATGTGGGAAACTAACTCACCTCGTCTCAGTTCTGCCCCTTGAGGCTGAGTGTACCCCGTTCCAACCCTCAGGCCAGAATACAATTTCTTGTTCTATCCGAGAATCGAACACGAACCTCCGCGAAGACAGCTAAGAATGCTAGCCACAACGCCATGAGGTAGACTTATCTGCGTAGAAGGGTAGGTGGTGAGGAGGAATCGAAGTGGTCTGTCTGTTTATAGACCTCTTCAATTTGCTGTTAGCTTCGACGAGTCATGTGAACAGGTGTTTAGAGGGCACTCGTGGCCCATCCACCTCCGAATTAAAAACTCGTTGATTCTGACTTAGAACTAATTCCTTTTACGTCATAGCGGTTGTTGCGTTTGTCTTCGTTGACTAAATGGCATGTAATTTGCTGACTTTAATATTAACAAACCATTAAGATCATTGCTGATTCATTTAGGGGATTTCAATAGTGTGTGTGGGGTGTGTGTGTGGGGCAGGGGATATGTCTGTTAAGCTGTGTTATTGTGGTGGCTGTATTTATGTGAAGCGATTATGACATAATAAGGTAGTAGCTTACTTTCTGATATAGATTTTTTTTCGTGATGTTATTTTATTCATTGCTGTAGGACTTAAATCTGAGAATATAATAATGTGCATTTGTCACTAAACCAATAGCTATAGCTCCGTGCTCTAAGGCCGTGAGGCCAGGCTGTTTCGGAACTCGGTAGAGTAGTGGGTTTCGAACCAGAACGCCGGCCAGGCTTATAATGGTTTCCCATTTTCAACTGCTGCAAATCCCGGAATAATACTAGATATTAGGCCACGAACGCTTCCTTCCAATTACTTGTCTTGTTTCATTCATCTTCATTAATTTCATCTCTCAATATCTTCTCTGATGAGTAAGATGTCAGTTAGAGCATCAGGTCCAGTGGCGTAACCGTGCTCTTTATATCGTGCACCACGGTTGCGAGGGCAGCTGCAACAATTTCGGAGATCGCAGGTTCAAATCTCGGAGCTGACAGCGGCTATTTTGAGTGTTTTCCCAGGTTCTTCTTACTCCCTCCAGGCAAATGCCAGAACAGTACCTTATTTTCAGTCCCGGGGCATCTACCTCATCCCTGTCCCTAATAGTCTACAGTTACACACACTACTACAGTCATCATTAGGGTTTGGATTTTTAGGTGCTAAAATCGGGAAATATTTATTTTCCATGTATTAAATATTTCTGAATTATGTGACCAAAAAGTAAAACTATGTAATTATAATTTAGTTTATTAATGACAATATAAACAATATGCAGCATTCATGAATGCAATTTATGCTATGCCTCACTGACTGCTGAATTATTACAATACACAACGAGATATATCTTCAGGTTGTCCATCACAAATGACCGACGATTATCGCGAAACACTTCTTCTGAAGGCGCGAAACTTCAGCAATATGTTTCTTGCTCCTGAGGTGTGGTGTAACTTGAGATTGTTGTTCAGCCTTGATTGCTTTACCACATGGTTGGTAAAACAGAACGCCCCCATCAGAAGTAAAATTATCCTTAAATTCTGCAACATACTGGTGCAGACGATAACTTGTAGTTGCTTTTACTTTAGGCATCCCCGGCTTCCACAGTGAGTGGGACGGGTTGACAAGATAAGAAGAACACAGCTGCAAACTGACATACGCTCTGCCTGAAGATTAAATAGCTCACAGGTTCTTCCCCGTTTATGTAACACAGAACAAAAATGCAATTAACTGATTTAAAAAAATGTAAATATTATGTCTTTTTATGTGCTAATAAGAGAAAAGCAGGAATTTATATATTTATAGACAGAATGTTTAAAATATGTATTTACATTTTAAAAAAAATATTCATTTACCTAAAAATCCGAGCCCTTGTCATCACATATACACAGGTTATCAGACAAGATCAACACACACCCAAATACACAGGGTTGATGACCAAGATAACCCAAACCCCTAAAATGAATTAATATCAGCAGAAGTTAGAGAATCAGGGCGAATAAAACATTACCCATATAGGAAATATCTCAACCTTACACCGGAACAACAGCAGACGCTATATCAGTCCCAAATAAATTAAGTGCATTTAACCATTACTAGTTTTGTGCCTATCGTTACCACAGGGTTGTAATTATTGTAACTTCTGAGTTCAGATAGAAAATAATCCCGTGATGAAGAGTCATGATTCTGTAAAAATCGCTTATTCCCCCAGCTTGGCTTCACCAACGGACTCTGCAAGGGATCATTCCTTTTCTGTCACAAGGACGGTTTCTGGGAGCTGAATACACTTTGTCAACAGATACAACTGAGGATGGTGACAGGCCGCTTGCCCTGGCAACCGCTAACTTGGGTCTAATTAAATAAGCGTCAGGGAAGGGATTTTATAATGAAGTCGGCAATGGACCTGTTGAATGGAACCGTCGGGCATTTGCCTGGTGGTGAAAATGGGAAGCCACTAAAACCATTTTCAGGACGGCCGAGGTGGGATTTGAACACACGCTCTCGCGATGCCAGCGAGGCACGAGTTAGCGCACTGGCACTCTCGGCCAACGTGGGTGGTATAGTCATAAAGGAAATAAAATACTTCTTTTCCAAAATATGAGTAGAATATTTGGTCATATTGTAGCTTATGCCGGATATGTTTATCTAAGAGTCATCAGACGCCTTTCCTCCAATGTTTCTAAAGGTAGCCTATAATGAATGCGTTCTTTATAATTGGTTTTGAGTTCTAACTGGGCGAAAGTGGAGAATCTATATATAGTTCTACCTGGGCGAAAGTGGAGAATCTATATGGAGTTCTAACTGGGCGAAAGTGGACAATTCATGTTGATTTATAACTGGGCGAAATTGGAAAATTCACGTGGATTACTAACTGGGCGAAAGTGGACAATTCACTTTGATTTATAACTGGGCGAAAGTGGACAAGTCACGTGGAGTTCTAACTGGACGAAAGTGGAAAGTCCACGTTGATTTATAACTGGGCGAAAGTGGACAATTCACGTGGATTTCTAACTGGGTGAAAGTGGACAGTCCATGTTGATTTATAACTGGGTGAAAGTGGACAATTCACGTGGATTTATAACTGGTTAATAGTGGACAGTCCACGTTGATTTAAAACTGGGCGAATGTGGACAATTCACGTTGATTTATAACTGGGCGAAAGTGGACAATTCATGTTGATTTATAACTGGGCGAAAGTGGAAAATTCACGTGGATTACTAACTGGGCGAAAGTGGACAATTCACGTTGATTTATAACTGGGCGAAAGTGGACAAGTCACGTGGAGTTCTAACTGGACGAAAGTGGATAACCCACGTGGAGTTCTAACTGGGAGAAAGTGGACAATTCACGTGGATTTCTAACTGGGAGAAAGTGGACAATTCACGTGGATTTCTAACTGGGCGTAAGTGGACAGTCCACGTTGATTTATAACTGGGCGAAAGTGGAAATTTCACGTGGATTTATACCTGGGTGAAAGTGGAAAATTCATGTGGATTTCTAACTGGGAGAAAGTGGACAATTCACGTGGATTTCTAACTGGGCGTAAGTGGACAGTCCACGTTGATTTATAACTGGGCGAAAGTGGACAATTCACGCTGATTTATTACTGGGCGAAAGTGGACAGTTGATTTATAACTGGGCGAAAGTGGATTACCCACGTGGAGTTTCAACTAGGTGGAAGTGGACAATTTACGTGGACTCTTAACTGGGCTAAATGGCTGAAGGTGAACATGCGAGCTACCTGGAGTTCTAATTGGCTTCATATGGTCAACACAACTACAAGGGTGATCCTCACTCAGTATGTTTCCGAGAACATTTGCAGCCTCTGACGACCATGTTGGGGTCAATGTTTCCTGTGCAGACTATATCCGCGCCTTTTTGGAAGATAATCTGTAACAAGGAAGCCTTGTTTCTGTGCGTCTGAGCGTGCACGAATCTCCTCAGCTTAACTTTAGGAGCAGTTTAGATAAATATTCTTGTTCAAGAGTCAAAGATCAGCCTGAGGATAATCTAACCATGACGGGTTTGCTATGCTATGTTATACTGTACTTGAGCGTACGGCCTACTAGACGGGCTCTTTCGGTAAGTACCTAAGACTTATTGCCGTGAGGTAGGGCTTATTTAATTTTAAACCTAAGAAATGCACTATTTTGCTATGAGAGAAAACACAACCTTGTAACCGTAAGCAATGGAACTAATTTACTTGTAGTTACTGAATCGTTTTCTTTTGTTTTGGACTGGCTGCGTGGCTCAGCGGTAACATTCTCTCCTACTGTGCCTAAGGTTGCAGGATCGAATCCTGGCGCAGTCAGCTGGCATTTGAGGGTCCACACGCTAAAGATCCCCTTCGGGGCCAAATTCCGGCAACCCGGCGTCTCTAAAAGTCGCAGTAGTTAAAAGGGACGTAAAACCAGTAACATTATTATTATTATCTTTTGTTTTGAAGTCAAGACGCTAAAGGGGCTGACCTGATTCATTTCGGAGAGATAACATTCATTATTATTGCTTTATGAGGCACTGTAATGAAAAAAATACTCTTCGCCAAGAAAACTTAAAAAAATAAAAATAAAAATAAAATGTAAACAAACGTGTTGATGTATAGTGACACCTTGACGCGCGTTCCTGACCATCTACTGAAACGTAGGCGTTGAATGAAAAACAGTCCACAGGACAGGAATCCCAGTCAGCTACATTTCAGGCAGTGGTGATTGTCAATTCTGCAAGCATAATACCGAAGGAAGCAGGTTTTGAATTCCATACTGTACGATGCCCTAATAATGCGCTCTGATGAACAAAGACCGAAATATCTGTGATTCCATCTGATGATCTTCAGACGCTGTGTGAGCATTGGCCGAGCCTGACATTGCTTCAGACTGTTGTACAGTATAATATTATTAACTTAGCACTGGTACAATCATGATTATCAGTGGCCTATATTTTAAATCTGTAATGATGTGAGTAAATGAAATATGGTTTATATAAAACATATCTATCACAATACTTAATAGGAAATTGGACTCCTTGAAACGTGCATCGGTACAGTTGGTCTGGTTAATCAAGACCCTTGGACTAGGACTCGTGAGGTCCTCCATGATTGTTTAGCCCGTGATATCCTGGAAATACCTAGTTAGCATAAATGCATTTAACACCCCCCTCCCCCCCCCAATTAAAAACCATGGAATTTAGATTTTAATCTTTAAAATTTATTTTTGTTGGTTGTTAACGTTTTAATTCTGTTTGATGAGAATTTTTAAATGTCATCTTCGTTGTATATGACTGTTATCAGAAGAACAAGTCGAACGCCATAAGAAGCAGTTGTTTTGTTGTTGATTCTCTTAGGGGCTTTGCGACATCGCGGTCATGTAGCCTCGTGTACTGGGGTGTGTGTAGAATTTGTCTGATCACCTGTATCACTGTGATGACTATAAACTGGAAGGCAGATTTCCTTGCGTCGCACAGTCGTGTGGTATCTTCAGTTTATTTAACGTAGGCTGTTAGTAGGTGTAATCAATAAACAAATTAAGGGAACCGGGTAGTGTAGATTAACCAAAAATGCTTCTACTTATTAAAACCTTCATCATTATGTAACCATGGAAACTAGAAACTTGAAATATTCAGTGGTTTTCAACAACATTCATGGCTGAGTGTTGATAATGTATTACAAACATTTCTGATATAGGTTAATTTTATTATATAAGGGAAGGATGAATTTAAAAAAACCTTACTCCTAGTTATGTACCGTCTTCTATGCTGTTGCTGTATATATGTAAACCATAATATATAATCGTATGTTATTTTAAAGCTTCTAAAACGAACTTATTGTTGAAAGGCATTTTGTTGTAGATTTTATGAATTTTTGTATTTTGTCAATACTTTTTGACATTATTTCAGTTACTGTTTAATTGTTTTATTACTTGCTTTTACTTTGATTTCTTTCATTTTGATTCCCGTAAACGATAAAAGTTTGGACTGGGTTAGTCTCAGTGTTCCTGAGAAAAAGATGCATAACTTAGAAAATTTGAAGTTTTGGGGAAACTCAAGTTAAAATCTCACTCTGGATGTTCCGCCCCGTTAACCAACAACAACAACAACAAAGTTGCACATATAGTATTTGTTATAACTACACATCCTTCTGTCTATTGGCTAATGGTAGCCTCTAAAAAGTCAATTAAATTAACAGTACTATCATGCACTATTTAACAGACATAAAACGTTTCTTCAACAACCCTTCTGTTAAAAGGGGAGTAATGACCTCAAAAATGCCATTGTGTCATAGGTAATCGGCAAACAGTGGAGAATGCTCTGAGCCTAAAACTAAAAATTACTACTTTGATCGTTCAGCACCCCACTTAAAATAAGCCCATTGTGAGTAATAAACATGTTATAAATAGTCTGCCCATAATTAGGCTACCCAGCATTACTGTTTATGGGGAATTTATTGCCCAAAGTCCATCCCGTGTGCTGGCTTAATATTATTCATTTTCTCCGCCACTAGTTTTGTAATTTTGGGGTTTCACTGATGCTTAGATGAAGATTGTTTTTGAAATTCCAATGTAATTTTTGACCCTTCTCTTGAAGTTTTCAGAATGTCAAGCACGAGAATAAATGTTCACATAAAGACGTAGTCCCGAATATTCTAAAATACCATGCAAAACGCACACACAAGCCACCACTGAAATTTGTTTGCTCGCTCCCTGCGTGAATAAAAAATACGTTATCCGCACGACTGTTATCCGCAACCGCCCCGCATCCGCACGACTGTTATCCACACGACTGTTATCCACACGTTTGTTATCCGAATCTACTGGCATTACAATACTATTTTTAATTAGATAGAGAATTAAAGCATCACATTCAGACATTTGAGGAGAGATTCCTTCCTCTAGGCTATGTATGCCATGTGCTATGTTTAAAATGAATGTTATACAGCTAGAATTGCATCCCTTTTAAATTCATAATGTTAATTGAGCTTAATGACATAATTCAAATGAGATTAGCGTAACTCATCATCTTACATTTGTCATGAAAAAACATGACGGAAAAATATATGTCATAATATCATAAACATCCGGGTCTTAATAATGATATTCAACAAGTTCAGATTGTATTCTAAAAACTATTCGTAAATTTACTCCAAACATTATGCACAGCTTATCCGCTATCTGCATAGCCAATCAAAGTATATCCGGATGACGAAAAAAAAATGCGGATATCCGCTGTTTATAGGAGTGCTGAAGTCATTGCTCGCTTTCACAAGCTCGTGAAGACGAGTGTGCTCTTACGTTAAAATATCTTGGTCTTCATTTGCTGACTACTGGCCTAGGGCCATGGCTCACTCTTACATAGCTCAGGGTGTCAATGCATTGCCCCAGAACGTGAGACAGTGGCTCCACATGACAAACAGGACATCAAAACCAGTCTTGGGCCAATGACGTGACTTAAGTGATGAGCAATATTCATACCTATGGTCGCACGCATGATCAATAGCTGTTTGCAATCAAGATCGGGGCAGAGTGCAACACAGAATAGCCTTCAATAACATGAAGCCACAAGCCTTTAACATATTCATCTACATGCACTCTATATATTTGCTGTACCATGTTTCACTGCGCTTGGATGGTTAAATCGCGAGAAAAGTCTATTTAAGTATTTAAAATTCGCGCTACCACCATGTTGGATTTGTGCTCAACAGGTTATTGAAAGTCACTTAGGTGAGCCTATGTTAAAATTCTTAATCAACATAGAAAATGTCAGTTTGATTGCTGTCACAGATGAGTAGATATTGAGAACTGCCCAAAATATTTCGGACGATTGCCATGTTGGATTTTATATAAGTAGGCCATAGAGTTATGTACTATTAGATGACGCT
The DNA here is from genome assembly GCA_946902985.2 of Meconema thalassinum. Lineage (NCBI taxonomy): Eukaryota > Metazoa > Arthropoda > Insecta > Orthoptera > Tettigoniidae > Meconema > Meconema thalassinum. Next base: position 1,118,278,596 of record OX336389.2, on the reverse strand, counting down.
TATTGTGTAGGCTCATTATTCAAACGTTGACTTTGATCGTATGATTAGGACACAAGAAATAGAAATTTAATTTTAAAATTTCGCATAGCCGCCATCATGAAGTTATGTCAACAATTGAACAAATTAGATGTCAGTTCATTACAATGTGTATAAACATTTGCTGCACCATGTTTCACTGCGCTCGGATGGTTAAATCGGGAGAAAAATCTATTTGAATGTTTCAATTTCGCGTCGCCGCCATGTTGGATTTGTGCTCAACCGGTTTTTCAAAATTACATAAGTGAACTTTTAGTAGCGCCTTCTATCACCGTACAAAATGTCATGGTGATATCAGTAATAGTTTCGGAGATGTAGAATGCCGGTGAAATATTTCGCACAGCCGCCATGTTGGATTGGTGAGACATAACAAAATTTGAAGGGCACGGTCAGGGTCGGACAGAATAGTTCTATGATCTTACTGAGTTTCATTGAAATCGCTCAGTTTTTGGATCTTATTATGGACACACGCGCACACACACACACACACACACACACGGACAAAAGGTGATCTCTCAAGCCTATTTTTCATAATTGAAAATAGTCTAAAAACATGTAAATTGTAGGAAGGTTGTTCTAGAAATAATAATTACTGCGTGTTACCAAATATTCAAGTTATAGAAGTTCGAGATTATTATCGAGGTTCGAATGTATTTTCAATATACAGTACTCTGAAAAGTATCATTCCGAATAAAGTGTAACCACGTTCCCAAATAAGAAGTGCAAATAAATTGATGGCATATTACAAAACCTGCTTAATACATAAACTAAGTGTTGAAGTGACATTCAGTATAAACACATATCCCGTTGTAAGGTATATCTCGATAATCTCGTGCTGTAGTACAGTAGGTAGCCTTCTTGGCTGTCAATTCCCGGCTCTGCTAAGAAATTCTGGCATGAAGGCTACACAGGGTACACTCAGCCTTGTAAGGAAAACTTGAGAAGATGTGGGTTCGATTACCACCTCAGCCATCCTGGAGGTGGTTTTCCGTGGTTCCTCATTTCCACTCCTGGCAAATACTGGGATGGTTCGTAACATAAGGCATGGTCTGTTCCCTACCGATTCTAATCTCAATTAAGTTACAAATGTAGGCCTACACACTAGGCTAATGCAGATGCCATAGTAACAGAGATGTTCTACACAAATACAAAGGGCTGATAACCATTATGTCCAAGCCTCTACATGAAGCAAAAATAACAACAAAATAAGCAATATATAATTAACCACTGACCAAGCGTATAGACAGGATGCTTCTTTGCATACATGATCACGTCCTTGTTCGTAGGACTAGCATGCCCATCTACTGTCAACAGAACATGATTATGTTGTGAGGGATTTGCCCTCTCAACCAAAGTTTGCATCCATTTCAGGCAGCCTAAGTTGGTAATCCACCTGCTTGAATGTCCATCAACATTTTCATTCCAGTGAACAGTATTTCTTTTCCCTTTTCCTTGCACGTGGTAAAAGTTTCTGTAAGAATATCAGGGAACATTTGATAAAAGCTATGGACGGGTTTATCGGAGTGTGGCTGGGGTTATCGTCCAATTACATTTGGCATGAAGGAATTAATAATTGGTCTGAATGACGAAAGGAAGTCAGAGAATAAACAAACAAAAAATAAATCTCTATTTAGTATAAGGCAAAGTCCCCGATTCTTGGATGTCACGGGTAATCTCAAGAACCACTGGATGGATTTTTATGCGGTTTTCACCACTCTGTAAAGGATATCTCGAGGAAGGTTTGTGTAGAAAATAATTTATTTATGATCAAATGAAGCCATGCAGTAACGATTTCAGTGAAAAGGTCGATAAATAAACCTGGCGTCCGTGCGCTTTTTAAGCTTACACTGGACAAACCGTTATAAATATATACTATGAGTGTAAGAATTGTTCAAAAAGTTCCGCGAGAGCATATCTCTATCTCGAATACACCGCCCACTGTAAGTGTTTTCACGTTTCATTTCATCCAACAATCTCCATTCAATTACTGAGGCAACCGTTTACGAGCTACTTAGAGGCGAATCTGTAACCCTTGATACAGCCTAGGTAGCGGGCGAGCCTATTACCCCAGTTACAGCTTAGCTAGCGGGCAAACTCTCGAGTCGTGTTGAGTTAAGACTTCAGAGAAGAGTGGTTGTGTTTGGAGTTTCCCTGGAAGTGCAACTTGGATTTTTTTTCATTTCGCCTGTGAACTTTTCGTTCCGCAAAATACACGGTCATGTTAAGATTGGACGGAAGGGGGATTTGTGTTTCATGCACCTCGCCACTTTTAAATTACTGTACATCTGACAAGAATTCGTAGCACATGCATCTCCATGATAATATAATTAATAGTCCAGTCAGTGATATTAACTCATCATGCCGAGACGTAAGACGGATATAGGTCGCAGTTCATTGACATCGGAGAAAAAACGCTTATCTCGTAATGCATTCATAACTGTTCGCGGGCGAAGCCGGGACGGTAGCTAGTAAATAAATAAATAAATAAACAAATGAGCAAAAAAGTAAAATAATGAAATAGGGAGTCATCTGACAATGTAGAAAGTATGCTATGATCCAACAAAATACCCGCACACTATGCGAAGAATGTTACTGAAGATTTATTAGAATCATCACAGATACCGTTCGTATCTTTTGAGCTTAGTCTCCGGCCCTACGAACAACAAAGAAAACTGATTATTGGTTTGATACAGTGGAAAGTCAAGGAAATGAGAAAAACATATCTTCTAATACATTTTGACTAACAAGGAGAAAAAAGAACATGAATTAAAACATAATCACCAATATCAACGAAACACTATATTTTTGCACCACCTTCCGTCCTTAAATTCTTCAGTCTGTGGATGGATGGTATTTTCTCTGATAATAACCTGAATTTACCACCTTACCCTCACCACAAATGAGTTTTGAGTTTGATCCATTCAACCGTTGTGAAGTTGATTATGGTCTTGAACTATGACTTCCAACCGTATCTCTTCAGCGGCGACCACAGCGCTGAATTTACCCAGTTCAGTGTATTTATTAGCATCGTGACTTGTGTTCCGAGTTTTGTCACAATCACTTATGGTGACTCTTTAAATATTAACTAGTCTGGTGATCATAGACGGACTGCTACGTAGAATTCTCTATCCTTAAAGAACGGGGATTTTTTTTAAATTATTTATTAATTATTTGAACTCCCATTGCTGTACAACTTGTTTAAGTACATGTTTTACTATGTGTTTAGATTCATACATACATTTTAATTTGAATCTATTTTGCAGTCTAATCTCATGGCGACTCTTTAAATATTAACTAGTCTTGTGATCATAGACGGACTGCTACGTAGAATTCTCTATCCTTAAAGAACGGGCAAATTAAATTTATTTAATTATTTATTAATTTTTTGAACTCCCAATGCTGTAGGCTACATCTTGTCAAAGTACATGTTTTACTCTGTGGTTAGATTCACAAATACATTTTAATTTGAATCTGTTTTGCCCTTCAGCGTGCAGTCTAGTCTGCAAGCCACTAATTGTGAACAAGTCGCCTCCATGATCCCCTATTAGCATTTAGCACTGCGGCCTTCTCTGCTTCTACACCTCTCACTTTGAAATCGTCCAACACTGAATCTAACCATCACCTCCTAGGTCTACCTCTGCTTCTCTTTCCTTCTATGGCAGAACTCATTAACCTCTTACGTAATCCCTCCTCCCCCATTCTCATCACATGGCCGCACTATCTGAGTCGGCTCGTACAAACAGCTTCATCTGGAGTGTTCATTTCTAACTTAGCTTTTATCTATTTAATACGAGTACCTTCTCGCCATTTATCCCAACTATTTGTCCCAGAAATCATTCACGCTACCCTCATATCAGTTACATCTAGCTTATGCATCAGATAATCTGAATCTACCCAGCTCTCTCTTCAATACAGCAAGGTCGGTCAAAATACTGAGCGATGCAGGGAGAGTTTCGACAATACTCCGTGGTTATGTATACATTATCGATTAAAGTTCTATTTATTCTTACGCAATGTGTTTTTAAAATGCTGTTGGAGAGTTCTTGCATCATATTTAGCATGGGATTAAACCCTGATATTTTTTCTTCCTATTCTAACGCCACTTTTGTAGATGAGCCACGTCTATTTAATGCCCTAAGTAATTGATTTAAAAGAAATGATTTAGAGAGAATTTTGCATGCCGCTTATTTGTGTGGTCAGGCCATGGGCACGTTATGAGGCCTTGCACCAGTTTGGGTGATTCCGGTCTGGACCAACATGCTCTAAATGTAGTGTTCTGTAGCGTTATGTGAGTATTTGAGGTCACACCACGTCATGAAAGTGTCGTTAGTTCTTCTTGACCCATTCTGTTCCTGATGAATCGTTTCACGGTTTTCTTGGTATTGCCTGTAGGCAGGCCCGTATTTAGGTCTTCTGATGCCCCTGGGCAACTGCATTTTTAATGCTCCCCCCCCCCCCAACTTGGGATATGTATGCTTATGACATTTTTATAACTTACAAGCTGTACCCGGCATGCGTTGCAATGCCAATCAAGAAAAAAGTGTTGGCATTGTAATTTTGTTTCTTGAAGTGCTTCTGGATACACAATATTTTCTTCAATTTCCGTTAACTGCCTCTAAGCTATCGTAAAATGGATTTACTAATTTATAAGCATTTGTGGTAGCGTGTACAACAACTCACCAATGTTTCATCGCAATCGGATGAATGGTATATGAACGCAGATGAAACTCTGTTCAAACGCTTCGCGCGAAGTCACTCATTTGTTGAATCAATTCGTGCACTACCTATTGTACAATGGATTTACTAAGTCAGAAACCTTCCCTGCAGTGTGCACAACAATTCACCGTAGTTTCATTACAATCGGATGGATGGTATACGATCGCAGATGGAACTTTGTTGAAACGATTCGCACCCCGTCACTCATTTGTTGAAACTACTCGTGCGCTACCTAGTATACAATGGAATTACTAAATTAGAAACGTTCCCTGCAGTGTACACAATTACTCACTCAAGTTTCATCGAAATCGGATGAATGGTATATGAACGCATACGGGATTTTATTTATACGATTCGCGCGCCGTCATTCATTTGTTGAATCTACTCGTGCGCTGCCTATTGTAAAATAGATTTACCTTCTTTGGAGTGTACTCAACATCTCACTCAATTTTCATCGCTATCGGACGAATGGTATATGAATGCACACGGGACTTTGTTGAAACGATTCGCGCGTCATCGCTCATTTATTGAATCTACTCATGCGCTACCTATTGAAAAGTGGAATTACTAAGCCAGAATCCTTCCTTAGAGTGTACTCAATATCTCACCCAAGTTTCATCGCTTTTGGACGAACTGTATATGAACGCATACGGGAATTCGTTGAAACGCTTCGTGCGTCGTCGCTCATTTGTTGAATCTACTCGTGTGCTGCCTATTGTAAAATGATTTACTAAGCCAGAAACCTTCCCCGGAGTGTACACAACATCTCACCCAAGTTGCATTGCTATCCGTCGAATGGTATATGAACGCATACGGGACTTTGTTGAAACGCTTCGCTCGTCGTTGCTCATTTGTTGATTCTACTAGTGTGCTACCTATTGTAAAATGGATTTACTAAGCCAGAAACCTTCAATGGAGTATACACAACTTCTCAACCAAGTTTCATCACAATCGGATGAATGGTGTATGAACGCATACGGGACCATTTTGAAGCGATTCGCGCATCGTCTCCCCTTTCTTGAATCGACTCGTACGCTACCTATTGTAAAATGGTTTTACTAAGACAGAAACCTATCCTGGAGTATACTCAACATCTCACCCAAGTTTTAACGCAATCGGACGAATGGTATATGAACGCATAACGGACTTTGTTGAAACGCTTCGCGCGTCGTCGCTCATTTGTTGAATCTTCTCGTGCGCATCCTATTGTAAAATGAATTTACTAAACCAGAAACCTTCCTTGAAGTTTACTGAACATCTCAACCAAGTTTCATCGCAATCGGATGAGTGGTATATGAATGCATAGGAGACATACACACACACACCCACACACACACATACTTTCTCGTAACATTGATTTTTATATATAGACAAGCTGTACCCAGCATGCGTTGCAATGCCAATCAAAGAAAGTGTTGGCGGGGGCAGTAGACCTCGTAGTTCCGCCCCTTAAAACAACATTAACTAACTAACTCAAGTGTTGGCGTTGTAATTTTGCTTCTTGAAGTGCTTTTGGATACACAATATTTTTTCTTCAATTTCCGTAAACTACCTCTAAGCTATCATAAAATGGATGTACTAATTTAGAAACATTCGCGGGAGCGTGCACAACAACTCACCAAAGCTTCATCGCAATCTGAAGAATGGCATATGAACGCATATGGGATTTTGTTTAACCGATTCGTGCGCTGTCACTCATTTGTTAAATCTACTCGTGTGCTACCTATTATGATATGGATTTACTAAGTCGAAAACCTTCCCTGGCGTGTACACAATACCTCATCAAGGTTTCATCGTAATCGGATGAATGGCATATGAACGCATACGGGATTTTGTTTAAACGATTCGCTCACCGTCACTCATTTGTTGAATCTGCACGTGCGCTACCTATTGTAAAATTGATTTACTTAGGCTGAAACCTTCCCTGGAGTGTACTCAACGATTCATCAAAGTGTCAACACAATCGGACGAATGGTATATGGAAGCATACGGGATTTTTTTTAAGGATTCGCTCGCCGTAACTCATTTGCTGAATCTTCACGTGTGCTACCTATTGTAAAATGGATTTACTAAGCCTGAAAGCTTTCCTGGAGTGTACACAACAATTCACCAAAGTTTCATTACTATCGGACGAATGGTATATGAACGCATACGGGACTTTGTTGAAATGCTTCGCATGTCGTCGCCCATTTGATGAATCTACTCGTGCGCTACCTATTGTATAATAGATTTACTAAGCCAGAAACCTTCCCTGCAGTGTACACACCATCTCACCCAAGTTTCATCGCTATCGGACTAATGGTATATGAAGGCATACGGGACTTCGTTGAAACGCTTCGCGCGTCGTTGCTCATTTGTTAATCTACTCGTGCGCTACCGATTGTATAATGGATTTACTAAGCCAGAATCCTTCCCTGAAGTGCACACAACATCTCACCCAAGTTTCATCGCTATAGGACGAATGGTATATGACCTCATACGGGACTTTGTTGAAACGCATCGCGCGTCGTCCCTCATTTGTTGAATCTACTCGTGCGCTGCCTATTGTAAAGTAGATTTACTAAGAAAGAAACCTTCCCTGTAGTGTACACAACATCTCACCCAAGTTTCATTGCTATAGGACGAATGGTATATGAATGCATATGGGACTTCGTTGAAACGCTTCGTGTGCCGTCGCTCATTTGTTGAATCTACTTGCGCGCTAGCTAATGTGAAATGTATTTACTAAGTTTGAAACCTTCACGTTAGTGTCCAAAACATCTCACCCAAGTTTCATTGCTATCGAACGAATGGTATATGACCTTATACGGGACTTTGTTGAAACGCTTCGCACGTCGTTGCTCTTTTGTTGGATCTACTCATGTGCTGCATATTGTAAAGTGGATTTACTAAGCCAAAAAACTTCCCTGGAGTGTACACAACATCTCACCCAAGTTTCATCGCAATCGGATGAATGGTGTACAAACGAATACGGGACTTTGTCGAAATGCTCGCGCGTCGTCGCTCATTTGTTGAATCTACTCATGCGCTACCTATTGTAAAATGGATTTACTAAGCCAGAAACCATCCTTGATGTGTACTCAACGTCTCATCCACGTTTCATCGCAATCGGATGAATGGTATATGAACGCATAGGAGACATACCCACAGACAGACCCACAAACTATCACGTAACATTGATGGTTTTATATATATAGATGGAAATGTTTTTACTTCTTTGGGTACCGGTACTTGAATATGAGTGGCAAACACTATGAATGTATGTTTATCTTATGAGTTTATCTTACCGTACGTTTAAAATAATTTTTCAATGGAGAAAAATGTTGAGTTGATCGGAAAAGGCACTGCAAGATATTGTTGCTAGAGTATGGATCCAAGTTAGCGAAGTCCGAAGGAAAGTTAAGTCCTAGTTGCAGATGTCCGGTAAGAAAATGTCCTTAGGAGAAGATCCGGAAAAGGGACTGACGAAAATAGAGCGGGGTGCTGCTTGTAAGGAAAACTGAGCATTCAAACGAAAGGAAATTGGTTTTAGACTTGACAAATTTCACTCTGATTTCATACATAGGCTATAGGCAATATCTTTAAGAATTGTGATTAAATAATTTGTACCAAGTGGGCGGGTTGTACATTTCATAAGTTAAAGTAACCGATCGTCACAAATAAGAATCTACAGAATCTCATTCAACAGAAGGAACACATAAGCGCATTTATGTCACGTATGACGAGGATTCACTTCAGGTAGATATCGGTTACCTGTCACAGCTGCAAGACTTATTTCAAAGGCTAAAGTAACTGATCGTGACAAATACACATCTCGGATATTAGTAAATGTTCCCTTACGGGCGGCAGATTTCAATTCCAGGAATTTGATGTTTAATGTCTATGCTTCTTTCTATAGTTTTCCAGAAATGATGCCGCCCTGTGCAGTCGCCCGGTTTGCCCCCCACTAAATACGGCATTGCCTGTAGGCCTATATAATCATTTATGAGCAACTTTTATGGTTTTCGCGGTATCCAAGGTGGATTAAGTTTGTGTTTTGTATTGTAAAGGTTTATGGAGAATATAATACTGTATACCTCATGTATCTGTGTGTATCCTATCCTTAGGAGCCCACAGAAATTCCCGCTTTTCTACCTTCTAAATGGGGATGGGGACGGTGGTGGTGGTAGACAGAGTTTCTTTTACGGGACTTGTTTATAGTCTTGATGTATTTAAGGTACACAGGTGATTGTGAGGTGGTAGATGAATAACAATCATTGATACATATGAGGATGGCGATGATAGTGTTTACTACATAATGTGGAATGTTCATCGTCAGCGTCAATGACAAGAAGGGCACTTTGCGCCAATACAAAACACTTATGACTCACATGATGCGCGTGAGCTGCTGGGCATAGTCCCCCAGCCGGCGATTTCTTGTAGGACAGCGAAGGCTCGTGAGGACACACTCACCTACCTCGGACATGATGTCTAGTTCTGTTTAGAGTACCGAAGTTTTCAACACACAGTGCACATAACAACCGAGGAGTAACACTACCGCACTGTTCAGTTGAGGCAATTGTAGGCTAAATGTGGGGCGAGTCACCCATGCAGGGGGAATGTAGGTAGTAGGACAGTTGATGAAACAATGCAGGACCCGGTCGAAGCAGTTACTGGTCGATCGAATCTAATCACACTGGGTAAATCGGTGCAGGACTGTATCCTGATGGGAACATGAAGTGCATAATTCTGTCTCCACCATGTGAATGCAATGGAGTCTGCGGTTGGTATAAGGTCATGGATTACTTTGTACCAAGTTTCCTTCGCTGCGGTGGGAAGAATGCGATTGGAGACATTCCTCCAGAATCCATTCCAGTTGACTATCAATGCTGAGTGCATAATTCTGGGGTCAACATACTGTTGTGCCAAGATTAAACGATACAACTTTTTAGTTGAGATATCTGTAGACCTGATGTTGTCTTCTGGCACGTAGCTTAATTCAACTCTTAGATACCGGACATGGGGTGCACAATGATCGATATCATAATGAACTTGTGGTTTCGAGCAGTCATGGGGACTACACTATCTCCGTGGGAAGTTATGTGATTCATTGGTTACGAAGCCTGTAAGCAGTTGAAGATTTTGTTTAAGGAATAAAGTTCTAGCTTTCATTTTGACGTCTATGAGTCCCAGACCTCTCTGGGATTTATACAATGTTAGTGTGCTGCAGGAAAGACTTAGCAGAACTCCTTGCCAAATAAACCAGCCGACGGCGGAAATAATGCGTTTACCAACCATCCTTGGCACGGGAAGAATTTCACTGAGATACCATATTTTACCTAAGCTGAACATATTCACGCACTGTATATTGTTCGTTGGTGTAAGAGGAAGGAGTGGTACCGCACTTGTTGCAAGACACCACGCACAGAATGTAGGACAATAAACCGAATATCAAAGCCAATAGCTTGAAGGATCGCAAGGATATATTTATGGTTTACCCTATCAAAGGCATGGTCAAAATCCAGTGATAATAACAGATTCTTCTTATTGCTGACCAGTGACTCACTAATGACATCGCGAATAGCATAAGTACAGTTGATAATGCATCTGCCTGGTACCCCATCTGATTGGTAGCGCGATGTGGCGTCCTCCATAAAGGCCTGAAGTCTCGTTTTCATACATTTCGTGAAAATCTTGTAGTCAAGTTTAAGAGCGACAGTGGGTGAAAGTCACTAAGCTGTGTAGGTTGTGTTATTTAATGGACTTTCAGAGTGTCGATGATTCGTCCAGGACGACACGCATCATTCAACACTGCTGTAAGTTCATCGCGAATGGTGGTCCAAAACGTCATGTAGAAAGCTCTCCCCAGGCCATCAGGACCAGGACTCTTGTTCGGCGCACTGTGGAGTATGGAGGTATATTATATTTATTCGGCGGTGATGTCCTGGGTCAAGCACTGTTGTTCTCTGTGCATAAGTCTTCCTCGAACACCATCGAAGAACGGAAGCTGGTAGTGAAGTGGGACGGGGGAGACGTCTGTATACAAGGACTGAAAGAAGTTCTCGACCGTTTCTGTGATTCACCAATTGTCCCTCAGGTGTCGCAATGCGGTTGATGTATTTCTGACGGCCCGTATAAAATGATAAACGAAGGGTGCCTCTGAAGCCAGATTTTGATGATCTTGTGCTTGATGTTTGAGTCCTTCCATTGCTTTGCGGTGTAGCGTGAGGAGCAGTGCTCTGATTTTCTTTATTCTGCGATATGTAGTAGGGTTGGTAGGGTCTTCATTGTATAACTGTCGTAAACATTTATCAACATCAACCACCAATCAAGAGTATCTTGATACCGGTGAATGTGTCGTTTCCAGTTATTCCATTCAGTGGAAAAGCTGTATTTTGAGTCCAAGTGTGTCAAAGTAGATCATTTAACCTCCATGATCCTCTCCCACGGCGAGGTCCCAATTTTGGTTGCCGGATCTTGCACAGATATGCACAATGGTTGGAAAACTCCACTGGGCACACATCTGTATCCCGCATGTGTTATTTTAATTCCCCGCTGACATATAATCTATCCAGTCGAGAAGCACCATTATGGTACGTGCACTACCAGGCGTAACTAGTCGCACCAAAAACCGCACTTTGCTTCCATACAGTCGGCATTCCAGTATTACCTAGAGTTCAATGACCCTGATGCGGTCACGGAGACAGTGCTACCTGTATTCAACCCTCAAACCTGTCCATAGGTAGTTGTGAACCACCGACCGCTGGTATACGATGGTCGGGTGAAATTGAAGACGATCACTCCAGCCACATGGATACAGAAGAGATGGGGTCACGGAACCCGGATATCATGGACACCAAGGAACTAAATCCTAAAGAACAGGTAACATTGAAAACCACCTCCAAAGCTAAAACAATCCGGCCGTCAAAAGAGGGAACACACAAGCCTTAGGCGGGTGCCAGAGACCCCCGCCTACAAGGCGGGAAGTCGGGCGACAGTCGATAAAGACCTCTCCATCTCCATCTTGTCTATTTGGATAAGAAGCATGCCTATCTGACGATGTTTTTGGCGTATACTCTTAAGACACTCAATGTAAACTGCATTCAAACTGCTAGTAAACAGTTGATCTTACGCAGCCTTATTCGAGACCAAGATGTGGATATTGTTATGTTGCAAGAAGTGGCTATTGAAGACCTCATTACCATTCCTGGCAACGATAAAATAGTTAATGTCAATGAGCACAAACGTGGTACAGCCATCTATATTAAGGATCATATACCATATGTGGATCCAGTCCTGTTAGTCAACTCACGCGGACTCGGTATCCGTATTCGGAATCTTTTGATTGTCAATATATATGCTCCCTCAGGTTCGAAGGCCAGGATACAACGGCGGCTCTTTTATACCACAGACATTCTCCCGCTTCTTCATAATCATACCGGCAATATAATAATAGGTGGAGATTTTTACGCAGTGCTATCGCCCAAAGACCAAAGTGCTGAATTTCAGGGTTGCCCTGCGTTATCTGCGTTAATACAAGGGTTGCGCTTAAAAGACACATGGAGATACAAGTTAAAGAGGTACTTTTGAACATTGAGGCGAACGGTAAACTAAACGGAACTTACGCCGAAATACATATTTCAAAATATCATAGTTATTTGATACTTAAAATGGCTAGGACTATACGCCAACATAAAATACTATATTGCAGCCTGATTGTTCATAATTTTTATCCTTTGATCAAAGGCAGCATACACAATAACTATAGGCCTACTGGCAAAACATACAAGCCGTACGTACATTAAAATAAAATAAAAAATAAGGTTAGTCAGGGAATGACTAAGAATTAAGATCAAAAGATATGGTAATTGGTATTCAACATTTTTATTAACTCAAATGCAGCATTCATATATGTGTGTGAATATGCATAAGCCTACAACTAAACAATTAAATAGATGCTTAGTGAAAAAAATACACACTTTATTTATACAAAACAACCACATGTTCAATATTCTTCAAAGCAATGGAGCGAGTTGTCGCAGCGGTCAAGCTATCCGCCTCTCACCAAGGTGGGCCGGGTTCCATTCCCGGTCATTGCATGTGAGATTTTCGAAGTGAAATGCCATGTCCTGTGGTTCGGATTCCACGTAAAATGGAGGTCCCGTGGCTCATGATCACAAGATTAACGGTCACGTAAAACTACAAGCTTCTTTTTCTTCAAAGCAGGTCGAAACTTGACCTCACATAAGTCATACAGCAAACGAACAGGGTCCTGCAGGGAAGATCCCTTAAGCCCAATTCTTTTTATCGTCTACAAGACGGACATCATAAAAGTATACTGGAAAACTGTGAAATTTTATGCCTATGCTGATGAAGAAAGTAACAGTAAATATTAGGTATACATACTTCAAATTGTACTTGTCGTTCAATAACTCTCGGTCTTTTCTTGGGTGGCTGAAGCAGATGCTGTGGGAAATTGAAAATTGCAGGTACTGCATCATATTTAAGCAATGGTTTGTTTCTATTTGAATGAAACATGTAGCATGAATTATAAAAGTGTTCACTACAGATATACCGGTAGCGTAACTGTATTTTGTTGGGCTCCAGTCCTTCCTCCTCACAGCTATAACCCATTTATTTAATAGGCCTACATCTGGACGTTTCAATGGAAATCTGTAATATAAGTTACGCCAAGATTATACTTCTGTGACTAATAACGTATAACCTATTATAGGGCCTACGTGTATTGGTCATATGCTATTTAGGTCAAAATTTGATGTAAGACGTATGCATAAACGCAGAATAGGCTATTTCATTACAAATCTCAATTCGAAAATAAAGTCGACCGTAAACCTACCGTATTGTTACGTGCCACCCCCTAGTGGCACCTTTGTTAACTGGATTACGGTGGGTATATAGCACAACACCAATTACTGCTTAAAGAAATAATTAATTTTATTGCAGCCAGAAAAATACACTACTCAACAGTAATTATTACCTTACTCCAGTTTCCTCACGTCGAGAATACTTTCCCTTTCACTTGTCAACAGACCACAGTTAATCCTCTTCGCTAATGAGTCCGGTCCAGTACGCTAGCTGGAAATAGCTGCACTAGGTCTGTCACTGTACTATACACTGTTTCACAAGCACCACAATCACTTCCTCAGTGTCAAGAGAATGAGCTTCACTAGGGGTTTCGCAAGTCACCACACTACTGTCGCCCGGGATAAACACTCGCACTAGCTCGTAAAACACAACAACAACCACTGCTTGACAGGTCGCTCTTATATAGCAGGCCGGTGACTCAATAAATGCTTCTAGATCCATCCAGGGTTCACGGCTTCTCGAGGTTTCCATCGCTGGTCCAGTCACGAATATTCTGGACTATCCCTTTGTCCTAGTAGCCCTGTTGCATAAGGCGCACGCAATACAGGAGGAAGGGCACAGCCCAGCCCTGGGGCAGTTGTGACTCATGCGGCGAGTGATGACACAAACTCACAGCCGTAACACCACCCCCTTCCTAAAAAGGCTGATCGTCCCGATCAATCATTGGTCCGTCTGTGTCCCTCCTTAGGCTGCCAGGCGATCTCGATGCACGATCTTCATCTTCGCCCTCGGGCTCCGCTGGATCCTGTAGACGACATCGTTGATCCGTTTCACGACTCGGTACGGGCCCTCCCAGGACTTCTGCAGTTTGGGTGACAGGCCTTTCTTCCGTAATGGGTTGAAGAGCCAGACCAGGTCGTCCTCGTGGAATCCTCCGGCATCCGTCTGCTGGTCGTATCGGGTCTTCATTCGGTCGGTCTCGATCCGCAGTTTCCTCCTCGCGAACGCGTGCACGTCCTCCAGTTGGTCGACCAGTTCTTGACAATACTGGCTTACCGGGATCGGATCATTCCCAGGTCGGCCGAAGGCAAGATCGACGGGTAGACGGAGCTCCGTCCCAAACATGGCCCGGGCTGGTGTGCACCCGGTGGCTTCATGCACGGCGGCGCGGTAGGCCAGGAGAGATAGTGGAAGATGCTTGTCCCAATCCCTCTGGTGCTCGCTGACAACTATTCGGAGATGGTTCTCGATGGTGCGATTGAATCGCTCTACCATCCCGTCGGACTGAGGGTGTAGCGGCGTTGTCCTTGTCTTCCGGATTCCCAGCAGCTGGCATAGGTTCTGGAACACCTGCGACTCGAAGTTCCTCCCTTGGTCGGAGTGCAGCTCCAGGGGTACTCCGTACCGGCTGACGAATTCCTTCACCAGGGTCTCTGCGATCGTCGCGGCTTCTTGGTTAGGGAGCGCATACGCCTCCGGCCATTTGGTAAAGTAGTCGCTGACGATTAATATGTAGCGGTTCCCTGCCTCGCTTAACGGGAATGGCCCAGCAACATCGATGGCCACTCTCTCCATGGGGCCGCCCACGTTGTAGGTCTTCAGTGGACCCCGTCGTCTTCGTCCTGGGCCCTTGCTGGCTGCGCAATCGTGGCACCTCGCGCAGTGGTTCTCCACGTCTGTTCGGCATCCGATCCAGTAGAACCGCTCTCTCAGCTTCTCCAGGGTCTTCTTTATCCCTAGGTGTCCACCAGATGATCCTCCATGAACTTCCTTCAGGACTTCCTCCGTCATAGCCTTTGGAACGATGACTTGTTCCCGATATGTCTTCCCGTCGGTGCTCTCCCAGGCGCGGCAGATGAGGCCATCCCTTACAATCAGCGAGTCCCACTGCGCCCAGTAGGACTTAAACTTTGGGCTGCAGTCACTCACAATGTTCCACCCGGGTCTGGGGACACAGGCCCCCTTCCATTCGGCTATCAGTCCCAGGTCATCATCTTCTGCTTGTGCCCGCGTGAAAGATTCGCGGCTCCAGTTCCCTTGAAGTTCCACAGTAGTCCGTCGGCACTGTATCCCGGTGTTCTCCTTCCTTCGGGCACAGAAGGTGCAGTCTTCGGGGCACGGTCTTCGTGACAGGGCGTCGGCGTTAGAATGCAGTTGGCCTTTCCTGTGCTGAATCTCAAAGTTGTACTGTTGAAGCCTCTCTAACCACCGCGCGAGTTGACCCTCGGGCTGCTTGAAGTTCAGGAGCCATCGCAGGGATGCATGGTCGGTCCTGATGAGAAATTCTTGCCCGTACAGGTACTTGTGGAAGTGTTCAATGGTCTTCACGATGGCGAGCAGCTCCTTCCTGGTGACGCAGTAGTTCCTTTCCGGCTTTGACAAGGCTTTGCTGAAGTAGGCCACTACTCTCTCCTCGCCGTCCACTACTTGCGACAGGATTCCCCCTATGCCAAAGTCGCTGGCATCGGTATCGACGATGAACCTTGTTCCAGGTCTGGGGTAGGCCTGAATAGGTGCGGTGCACAGAGCCTGCTTGAGTTGTTCGAAGGCACTGTGGCATTCTGCTGTCCACGTGAAGAGTTGGTCCTCCTCAGTCAGTCGATGTAAAAGTTTGGCGATGTCAGCGAATCCTCTCACGAAGCGACGGTAATAAGTGCAGAGTCCCAGGAAGCTTCGTAGTTGGGACTTGTCCTTCGGAACTGGCCACTCCCTCACAGCTGCGGTCTTCTCTGGGTCGGTGCGCACCCCTTCCTCGGAGACGATATGCCCAAGGTACTGGACCCGCTTCTAGAACTGCTGACACTTCTTGGGGCTCAACTTCAGCTGGACAGCCCGTAGCTTCAACAAGATCTCCTTCAGGTTGCTGTAGTGCTCCTCGAAGCTCCTCCCCAGAACGATGACGTCGTCTAGGTATACCAGGCAGGTCTTCCAGTGTAGTCCCCTCAGAATGGACTCCATTAGCCTTTCGAAGGTCGCAGGGGCGTTGCACAGACCGAATGGCATGACGGTGAACTGCCAGAGCCCGCTGCCCACAGAGAACGCCGTTTTCTCGCGGTCCTTAGGGTGGACCTCCACCTGCCAGTAGCCACTCTTCAAATCCAAGGTGGAGAACCATCTTGACCCTGATATGGTGTCCAGCGTGTCGTCGATCCGGGGTAGAGGGTAGCTGTCCTTCTTCGTGACGTCGTTCACCCGCCTGTAGTCCACGCAGAACCTGGTGGAACCGTCCTTCTTCTTCACAAGCACGACCGGAGAACTCCAAGGACTATGTGATGGCTCGATCACCCCTTGCTCCTTCATCTCTTCTACCATCCGGTCGACTTCGGCTTGCTTGGCAAGCGGGACACGTCGGAATGGGGCCCTAATCGGTGCGCTGTCCCCAACGTCGATTCTGTGCTGGACCAAACTTGTCCTGCCGAAGTCTTTGCTCCCCACGGAGAAGGCATCCTGGAATTCGCGTAGCAGGTCCTGAAGTTGGCGTGATTGCTCTTCGTCTAAATGGTCCTGGGATCCTTGGTACAGCTTCTGTAGTTCTTCTGGCAGGGCGCGTCTTCTTCGGTTGTCCGTCTGCAGGTGTCCGTCCGTCGTTTCTGTGATGCGGGCAATCCAGGTAACGGGCTCGCAGACTCCTAGGTTGGTGTCCCGGTGAACCGTAATATCGTAGTCGTTCAGGTTGGACAGGCGGACGTACGGCCGAGGCGTCGTGTTGATGAGGGTCTTGGCAACAAGCAATCCTTTTGTCTGGATGTCCTCATATTTTGGCTCGATGACAGCCGCCACTCCCTCAGCAGTTCCGTCGACAATTACGGCGGCGCTGACCTCCGTCCTGGCAGGAACGATGACGTCCTTTCTCAGCCTTACTCGTCGTGCTGTGACAGCCTCGTGTGCTGGCTGCAAAGCAAGTTCCTCACCTCCGAAGTGCAGAGTGTTGGTACTCAAGTTCAAGATGATGTTGTTCTGGTCCAGGAAGTCCAGTCCGATGATCACTTCGTTTGATACGTCAGCCACAAGCACTGGATGCTTCACCACCCGTCGACCAATGACGAGCTCCAGTGATGCTTCGCCATGTACCGGTGCGGTCTCTCAGGTCGCGGTTATTAGCTGGAGGTTCCTTTGTGTGGGTTGCACTCTCCACTTCGGGATCACGGTGGGATTGACGATGGTCCTCGTCGCTCCCGTGTCGATCAGCATGGGCCAGCTCACTCCGTTGACGACTCCGTCGACCATTAGGCTGCTATTGTCCCTCCGTAACTTCGTCACACGCACTTGGACTGCTGGGGCTTGACGACTGTCACAAGCCAACCTTTGCCCCCCAAGGCTGTCTAATACTCGTTTCCCTGGGCCGCGCGGTTTTCAGACGACTGATTTCCCGTCGGATACCCTCGGCGGCGGCGATCACCGCGGTCCTTGCTCAGGTGGCCTTTCTTGCCGCAGGCCCAGCAGGTCAGTAGTCCTCTTCCGGGCCACCTCTCCGGTTGTCTTTCGGCTGTGTCGTTGCTGGTGGTACCGCGACTATCGAAGAAACGGCTTAGCGCCTCCATTAATTCGTCGGCCAGGGGCTTGGTCTCGTTGGTTTTTACTGGTTCGTCGACGTCCACTTGACGCACCCGCGCGTGCATTCTGGATACCTGTTTTGCCGTCTCGAACTCAAGTGCGTGGCTCAGCGCATCTGCCAGGGTCTTATTGCGCGCGAGACGCAGCGCCTGTTGAGTGTCCGAGTCCCGTAGCCCGTCGGTGAAAGTCTGTGTCGCTATCTGCTCCAGAAAGTCGGCCGGCGCTGTTGGGTAGGTGAGCCTTACGAGGCGTGCGATGTCCATCTCGAACTCCTGCAGGGTTTCCGCGTTCTTCTGTACCCGGGTCCGGAGCTGCATCTGATAGGCCTGCTGAAGATGGCTATCTCCATATCGGGACTCCATGTGGGCGATCAGGGAAGCGTAGTCCTGGGATCCAGTCGGGATGGCCTGAAGGACGTTAAGGGCGTCACCTCTCAGCGCCACAATGAGAGCTGTAGCCTTTTCTGTGTTGTTCCAGTTATTTATGGAACAGGCCGCCTCGAACTGACGTAAGTAGGTGCTCCACGGGACCTTTCCGTCGAAGGTTGGGGGGCGTCACTCTCCTATGTCCCGTTCCTGATATTCCCGGTGTAACAGTGGGCGGGCGTTGGCGCAGCTCGGCAACTTCCTCTCGTAGAGCGTTGAATTTCTCCTCCACCCCCGTCAGTGGGCGTTGGTGCAGCTCGGCAACTTCCTTTTGTAAGACGTTGAATTTCTCCTCCACCCCCATCAGCGGGCGTTGGCGCAGCTCGGCAACTTCCACTTGTAAGGCGTCGAACTTCTTTTCCACTGCCGTGACTTCCTCACGCAGACCCAGTTCTAGTTTCTTCAGGTCCTGTGTCAACTTATTCTGACCGTCTTCCATCTTCTTCTGGCCGTCCTCTATCCTCTTCAGGTCCTCCGCTAGCTTATTTTGACCGTCTTCCATCTTCTTCTGGCCGTCTTCTAGTTTGGCAGTTAGGTCCTTGGCTAACTTCTTCTGGCCGTCCTCCATCTTCTTCTGGCCGTCCTCCATCTTCTTCTGGCCGTCCTCCATCTTCTTCAGGTCCTCCGCTAACTTATTTTGACCGTCTTCCATCTTCTTCTGGCCGTCTTCTAGCTTCTTCTGGCCGTCTTCTAATTTGGCAGTTAGCTCCTTGGTTAAATTCTTCTGGCCGTCTACTATGCCATTTAACTTTTCTAGCAATGCTGCCAATTGCGCCTCCATTTTAGTTGTTTGCCTTGTAAAGGGCATGCACTCACAGGACAATTAGAGAAAATGACCTGCTCGGGTTTTGAAACCAGGACCGTCAGGTGTTGTGCTTGAGTTCGTAATCCGGCTTCTGACACCAGTTGTTACGTGCCACCCCCTAGTGGCACCTTTGTTAACTGGATTACGGTGGGTATAAAGCACAACACCAATTACTGCTTAAAGAAATAATTAATTTTATTGCAGCCAGAAAAATACACTACTCAACAGTAATTATTACCTTACTCCAGGTTCCTCACGTCGAGAATACTTTCCCTTTCACTTGTCAACAGACCACAGTTAATCCTCTTCGCTAATGAGTTCGGTCCCGTACGCTAGCTGGAAATAGCTGCACTAGGACTGTCACTGTACTATACACTGTTTCACAAGCACCACAATCACTTCCTCGGTGTCAAGAGAATCAGCTTCACTAGGGGTTTCGCAAGTCACCACACTACTGTCGCCCGGGATAAACACTCGCACTAGCTCGTAAAACACAACAACAACCACTGCTTGACATGTCGCTCTTATATAGCAGGCCGGTGACTCAATAAATGCTTCTAGATCCATCCAGGGTTCACGGTTTCTCGAGGTTTCCATCGCTGGTCCAGTCACGAATATTCTGGACTATCCCTTTGTCCTAGTAGCCCTGTTGCATAAGGCGCACGCAATACAGGAGGAAGGGCACAGCCCAGCCCTGGGGCAGTTGTGACTCATGCGGCGAGTGATGACACAAACTCACAGCCGTAACAGTATTATTGGAAAATACCATACATATAACGTTGCACAGAGGTACTGTGCTCTTATATAGATATGAGCTAGGAAATTATTCATCTCTTCAAAAGTTTTCTAAATTGCCCCATGGTAAAATATAGCGACTCTGGAAGTCGACATAAAACTGGTTTATACATAGCACAGTTAACCGAGTTAACCGAGCCAACCAATGAGATAATTAGCAGTCACGTGGGGGAACTTGGAGCTAAACAGCGTAGCTCGGACAATGACCGGACGAACGTGCACGAGGAGGATCGAGTATTCCCGAGGAGAGCCAACCCCTGCACGCACTACAAGTGTGTCTAGAGTGTTGAAGGGGAAGACGCGGGCACGGCGCGTGGCACGCAGCCAATGAGAAGCGGCCTTACTTAAACAAGAGCAAGCAATGTAATGAACATAGCTAATTACCAGGATGATTTTAACACATCGTAATATCATGGAAGATATTAAATAATATTTTTTTTTTGTCGTGTAGCCTCCTGAGAGGCCGAGTGCAGGTCTTTCGAGTCGACGCCCGTGGGCGACCTGCGTGTCGGGATGAGAGATGGAATGGAGGAAGATGAATGAAACTGGGCATGGATGTGGAAGGAAGCGGCCGTGGCCTGTCAGAAGGTACTGTCCCAGCATTTGCCTGGTGTTGAAAATGGGAAACCACGGAAAACCATTTCAAGGACAGCCGACGGTGGGGCTCGAACCCACGCGTCTACCGAGTCGGCAGAGAGCTTGGCCCCATGACCTAACGCTGCGCTTTAGCCCGCGTAGCCACTACTGTCGGTAAATAATAAATAAGAACTATTTATTAAAATTGCGACTAATTATTTATGTAATTAAGGATTATTATGATCATCGATAGTGAGCGACCAATCAGATCCTTGGTCTGAAAAGGACGTGGACTTGGAAATTTGGTGAGGGGGAAATGAGAGAAGAATCAGGGCTCTTAATACTTACGACTTCAGCGGAGAAAGACGTCTTAACAAGTTACTCAACAATACAACAAAGCAAATAGAAATTCACGAACGAAGGCACATAGTTTGTGCAAGCAGATATATAAAGTCGACATTCAACGAAATATAAAAGTCATTAAAACCAATCTACATTATTAACCATGTCGAAATTCCTGAAGTTGAGGGAGGAATTTACAAATGAATCTACAGGAGTTATGATGATCAACTAAGACGTTATGGGGACAGAACTGTGACGGCAGCAAGAATATTCGAACTGACATAACATCAATCTCGCGGGAGAGATTAACATCTCATCTCTCCCATGCAGAAAATTCTACATCTACAAGTCATTTCAACAACTAAAATGACGATATATATCAGAACTTTGGCGAAAGAAGATATAAAATTTCCAGAACGAGCGCGGCCAGGGTGGACCCGGCGCCATCAAGAGAGAAAGGGTTTCCCATCTTATACAAGAAGATTCACCAGCAGAAGGAATGGCAACACGATGATGATAGAGTTCGAATCCCGGACCTGACCGCATGGGAACTTCTATAGGAGACCGTAGCAGACCGAACTACATCATGCAGTCTCGCGCTATTGGAAACAATCCGTTTCTAAAGTATAGCGAAGAAAGCCCAATTCTAGTCATCTTTAACGCAACACAAGGGCAACGATATGTATCCCACTTTGTAGAGTATTGTAGAATATTTAAGAATATCCGACAACTATTTATTGATGCCATTTTTCTACGTTTTTTTAAGAATATTATTGTAATTTTCGACGTTATATTTTCATAACTACATCATGCGGATGTTTATTCACGTTTTTCGTCGATTTTTAGTACTTAGAATTTTATTTGGAATTAATGGAATTTTGCGACTTTCGAAATTTGAATGGGGAGTTTTTACAGTTTAGTTCAGAATATTTTATGGTAAAGTTTAAATGTGTTCAGATCACATTTTGTCAATTTTTGAATTGTATGATATCGTTTTTTTTGTCAACGATAATAATAATGGAAATTTGTTCCAAGAGTGTTATACAGAGATATATTTTAGAGAATGCGATTCTTAAAGATCTTTTGTAGAGATCTATGTAAAGTCACGATCTGATAACTTATTAGACAGATTTGGTTATAAATATTTGGTGACTAACAATTAAAAAGTATTAAAGTTTGTGAGAAATATATTAAAGGAAGAATAAGTAAAGAAATACAATGTTAAATGAACAAATACGAATTACAGCGTATTTTTGAAGTAATAAGAATGTGAAGAAAGATTTAAAGAAATATTACAGCTAATTGAAAGCTTTTATAGAAATGTGAGTGATACAAAGAAATAAGATTGTTCTTTGAAGACTAGTATTTTATCGTATTACCTGTTAAATTAATTCATTGATAGAACCAGTATTTTTATTAAATATTTTTATTAAGATTGTTGCAACTATGAAAAGAATTTGTTAACGAGAAGTGAGTTAAGAAGTATATGTTTTTGAAAGGAACTGCGAAGCATCTCTGAGAGTGAGATTTATTATTCCCGTAGCAGACGGAGGTATTTATTGTATGACAATGGGCAATTGTGAAGCCATTGGTCAATTATTGAAGGAATGTCTGTAGTGACAGACTTGTGCATATTTTGAGATTGAAATAGGATGTTTTATGAATATGCAGTATTATTAATGTTTATTAGTATTGGAAGTTAGAGCCTCCGTGGCTTAGGCGGTAGCACGCCGGCCTCTCACCGCTGGGTCCGTGGTTCAAATCCCGGTCACTCCATGTGAGATCTGTGCTGGACAAAACGGAGGCAGACAGGTTTTTCTCCGGGTACTCCGGTTTTCCCTGTCAAAATTTCATTCCAGCAACACTCTCCACTATCATTTCATTTCATCTGTCATTCATTTAATCATTGCCCCAGAGGAGTGCGTCAGGCCTCGGCAGCCGGCACAGTTCATATCCTCGCCGCTAGATGGGGGCTTCATTCATTCCATTCCTGACCCGGTCGGAGACTGGAAGCAGGCTGTGGATTTTCATTTCATTAGTATTGGAAGTTATTGTAATAGTCTCACAGAGTTGAAACTCCTTGAAATTCACAGGACAGCGGATCCTAGATGAAGTTGAATCTGAAAGTAATTATAGGATTTAATGGATCTTTGTTGAAACTTAGAGTAAACTGAGATCTATTTAAATGGTTCTTAATTAGACATTGAATTTACGGTAATTATTCAACGCAGTGGAAGTATATATTTCTATTAAGCATTTTTATTATGATAACAGACAAGTTGTAGGAGGTCTTTGGACTATGTCTCTACTTAATTGTATGGATTATAGAAACCCGAATTGTCACTCTTTCACGAATAAGACATAGTATGGTGAATTATTATTTTCTAAAGTCAGTAGAGAAGCAGTTAAGAAATAAGAAGACGACTTCAGTCTATATTGTCAGTAGAGAAAGCGGTTGGACCGTTGTACATATTTTATATTATATTGAGTATTGCTGAACTACAACGTTAATATTTGTGTAGTACATAAATTATATTAAGAATTTAAAGAAAGGTTTATTGTTACATTTATGCGCATTATAATTTTTAACTTGTAATTTAAATGTATATAGAGATTTTTATCGCTTCCATGAGAAGAATTTAAGTGATAGGAGGCGGGAGATAAATTGTATAGAGTAATGAATAGTTTTTGTAATGACGGAGATCTACGTCAGTGGTAACTTCATTTATTTTTGGGAATAATAATTTTTTTAACTTAATAACATTTTTCTTGTTATAAAACTCCCATTACCTAGGACATAGCAGTTGTTTGCCGCTATTTAATACATGATTTTATTTAAGCTTATAAAAGCGTTTGATTTTTTTTATAGTTTCTAAAAGAAACGAACATGTATTTTATGCAAGTGAAGCAATGACATTTGATCATTTGATCTTATTTAAAGTTGTTAAGGCATATAATCAATGCTAGTGTTAGGAAACGTGTAATTGTTTAGTGAATAAATACGACAGGCACGTTGTTACGATTCCCTGATCTTTTATAGGAAATTGGCATTATCTTTGTAGTTAAATGGTAGTGGAATGTGCTGTAGGGTGGAAGTTCCCGAGAGACCTGATCCGTATCCTTACACCCGAGATTTTCATAGATTCTCATTTTTCCTGAGTAGATAGAGAACCCTACTGTTCTGTAGTTAGTTACTATAGCACATTCCATTTGAGAAAAATCCTGTTCCTTATTCTGAGTGTTTTCGCCAAGTAGCACCATGTTGTTTTTAGCCGGGACCTCAAGATGCTACAATCCATTATTATTTCCAGCCTGGGATTTTGGTGGATCATCCAGATATAAGGGTGCAGTACGTACGATCAAATATATGAAAAGAATCACGACATATCAGCTGACTTGCAACCTAGAGTTCAATGGTATGACAGTTTTTGGTGCGACTAGTTACGCCTGGTAGTGCACGTCAAGGAGGCGATGATCAGGAAGCAGTTTTCAGCGAGGGTTACCATGGGAGGAGTTGTTCCAGTAGTACCTACAGTTCAATGATCAGGGCTAGCAGTGCGTTTGTCAGGTTTCTGGGCAGTTGTAGGAACTAAAGAAGTGGCCGTCCCACCAAGACTGCCATTGGTGAATTGGCTTGTAGCGGACGCAAGTGGCAACGCTGGCTGCCCGTGGAGTTCCCATTGTAAGGCGGGAGTGTGTTGTTTACTAGTGGCGGGCAAGGAGACGGCCGAGCCAACTGGTTGCGGCGATAAGGCAGTGGAGTAAGGAGGCGACACTTCCATCGTGTCTTGTGCTACAGCTGACGTATAAAATGGGGCAGATTGTTCGGCGGAAGGAATACTGACGTTAGAAGAATTCGGTGCCGATAAGGCAGGCGAGGCAATGTCACTTTCCTTGTTGGCTACTATTTCACTGAGAAGCTTAGGGCCGGTTTTGTTTTCAGGTTCACCGCGCCTCACTGGGCATTCCAGTCGAAGGTGGTCAGTGGCATTACAATAGAAGCTTGATCGAGGTCGTCCATCATAGACCACCTGTGTTTTGTAGCCATCAATAGAGATAATGGGTGGAATTGCAGTTTTTAGTTCAATCCTCATAGCCCGAATGCCGCTCAAATATTGAATAGGTTGGTACCAGACCATCTCTCGTTCCTAATTTCACTAACCTTCCCGTACGACATTATCCGATCATTCGGCATTTCGATGGGAAGATTCATAATTCGGACTAGTTTGCTGTCAACATTCGCACTAGTTACACTTACTCAGATATAGAGCCATTAAACCTCCGCACCTGGGATTTGTCGTTGGTACCGTTGAGGACCTTCTCCATCAATAGTTTACTGGTGAACTTTATGAAAACAGCAGTTTCCAGATTGTCAAGTTGAATGGCTTTCAGTTGGTCCACGTCGAGTTTTAAGGTGTACTGAATCCACTCATGTATTTCTTCTGGACCTGGTTTATTGGCCTTGTCGGGGAAAGCACATTTTATTGTACTGCATTTTTAGCCTACTTTTCACATTTTGCAAAAATGAGGAAAAAGTAGACTTATGAGATCGGGCAAATGTGTGTGTGTGTGTCTGTCTGTCTGTCCTTCTGTCTGTCTGTCTGTCTGGCTGTGTGTGTGTGTCCCCCTATCAACTCCTAAACGGCTGCAGCAATCGAAACAAAATTTGGTAGGAGTAAAGATCTATACCTGAATATCTCACGCCCATATTTGAAAATGATGTCAGTGCTACCAACTGCTGAAAAATTGCAATTGAAATTTGAGCTCCATGTTGAATATCTTGGAAGGTATGAATAGGAGCTATTTCAAAATTGGCACACGTATAGATAAAAAATATTTCAGTTTAATTTCCAGGAGGCCATACATCGCAGTGTTGCCAAAATGAATATACGCCTGCTGATATGTCCAAATTTTAAATGCATATAACTTCTACACTATCAATTGGATTTCAACCAAATTTCGTATGTGCTATGTGTACATAAACAGACATGACTGAACGTATTCTTAAGAGCCACTAGGGCTGCCAACTGTTAATAAATGCTCTCAATTTATTTTATCCAAATACCAATATATCAGAAAGTATGCCAGCCGACAGCTTTAAACTATGCACACGTATAGTACCTGACATTCTATATTAATTTGGAGTAACTTATGTACGTCAGTGCTACCAACATGATTCTAAGCCTGTTGAGAGGTCCAACTTTAAATACATGTAACTTCTATACTATCATTTGGATTTCAACCAAATTTCGTGTGTGCTATTTGTACCATAACAGATATGTATATGCCGATTCTTAAGAGTAACCAGGGCTGCCAACTGTTAATAAATACTGTGTCTATTTTTGTTACCCTTATATCAATATATCAGAAAGTATGCAAGCCAATAGCTCTAAACTTTGCACACGTATAGTACCTGGCATTCCAGATTAATTTGGAGTAACTAATATACGTCAGTGCTGCCAACATGATTCTACGCCTGCTGATAGGTCCAATTTTAAAATGCATGTAACTTCTGTACTAACTAATGGATTTCATTCAAAATTGACACAATAATAGATCATATTATTTCAGATTATTTCTGACCAATGATCATGTCATTGTTGCCAACATGATTTTACGCGCGCTGTTAGATCCAATGTTTAACTGCATGTAACGTCCATGCTATCCATTGGACTTCAACCAAATTTTGTATTCTGTACCTTAAGAGATGGAACTAAGAATATATTCAGTCACCAGGGCTGCCAATTGTAGTTCTCTATTAGGCTACATTATGCCAGGTATACAGTATTTCGAACTAATTAGACATTTCGATATTACCAACTTAATTTCGGCATTATTCTAGATAGATCCATATAGATTAATCATTGGCATAGATCTTAAATTTTAAGAAAAGTAGGCTCTTTAGTTCGTCACGGAACTTCTTGTTCCTAATGCTGTTGGTTGCCATTTTTACTGTACTTGAACTGACTTGAAAGTCACACACTTGAAACGTCACTCACAAGGAAGCAAAGCGCAGCGAACCGTTCGCTGCCACGGTTCAGACCGGACTGAATTGATACAGACATAATAGCCGGCCTGGTGTTTGCAAGTAGAGTAGGTTATATACACTTAGCACGGGAGTCACAACATTTTCGATGAGTTGAAACAAATGAGAATGCAATGCGTATCAGGCTATATCCTACCACACTGGGCTAGTTAGAAGGTAGTTGTAATAATTATTATTTTTCTTAAGGGTGCAGAATAACGAGATCATCTGCTCCTGAACGGTAGTATACTAAACCAAGTATAACTAACAATAGATAGGCTACATTTTATTGAACATTAAGTAAAGAAATTAAATAAGGCACACATTTTGGCAGTCCGGAGAGAAGTTTGATAAATAAACTGTTTTAGAAAAATCAACATACGTTCATCCTAAGTCACATGCAGAATGGATGCTAGGAAGAATAGCTGCATAAATAAGAAGGATTTTGCCGTTAAGTCAATGAAATCATTCATACACCACTTCTATGAAAATGCACCTCATAATGCAGTAAATTATGATATAAGGCATGACCAAAAAGTTTCCGTTAGAGGGTGTTGCATCCGCGTATATGCAATGTAGCTTGACTCCGATGCGGATATAGAAGCACGGACACGTGGAATTCCATACGGATTAGTGTGGCAGTCGTGTTTTGCTGAGCTGCGTGCGTTAAATGTGGCAACGGGAACTACAATATGTCGACGTTATTACCAAATGCGTCCAAACAGGACCAACGTGCTGTTATTCTTTTCCTGGCTGCCCAAGGACAAACACCGGTGGACATCCATCGGAGAATGATGAATGTGTGTGAGGCAGCATGTTTGTCGAAAACCACCGTAATTCTTTGATTGTCGGGGCCCATTGCTTATTGATTTCAAGGAACCTGACGTCTCCATCACTGGGAAACGGTACTGCCCAACACTGGAGAAATTAAGGCGTGCAATGAAGACGGAACGTCCGGGAAAACTGCGACAAGGGGATCTGCTGCTTCATGATAACGCACGTCCCCATAGCGCAAAGATCGTAACGTAGAAGGGAACCCAACGCAAGAGGGAGACACTTCAGCATTCGCCCTATCGTTTTGATCTCTCCCCATGAGATTATCACGCCTTCGGTCTCTTATAAGAGGTCTTGGAGGGTTGACGATTCCTGTCAGACGAGGATGTGCAGCAGGCGGTTACGGACTTCTTCACGCAGCAGGACATAGTGTTTTACCGCAAGGGGATCTTCAACCTGGTGCGTCGCGTCGTTGGGATGAGCATCTTCATGCTCACGGCGATTTTGTCTGATTTGAACACCGATTCTGGACTTTACGGCTGTCGAACGGAACTTTTTTGATC
Organism: Meconema thalassinum; assembly: GCA_946902985.2. Taxonomy (NCBI): domain Eukaryota; kingdom Metazoa; phylum Arthropoda; class Insecta; order Orthoptera; family Tettigoniidae; genus Meconema; species Meconema thalassinum. Next base: position 1,118,250,180 of record OX336389.2, on the reverse strand, counting down.
ACGGCTTATATTTACCAAAAGCAGAAAACCTTCATCGAGATCTCCCAGGTTCTGGCTCAGACGGGGGTTTAGATACTTAGGGCTTGGAGGAATTGGAAAATATTGTTTGGGTAAGTTATATACAACTAGGATGACAATGGTGTGTGGGATGTCTCGACTGATAGAATACACTCATGTTTAGAGGATCAAGTCAGGGTTTCAAATACATAGAATAGTTTCAAGTGCTCAAGATATGGTTTGCTGGCAAATGTTGACAACAGGCGCATTCCTTAATCTAATTAGAATTCCATGGAAGTGAGTTTTATAACGGTTCAACCCACGTGGTCATAAATACCTCAAGTACCAGTAATAAAGATATCCCACGCCGGCCATCGTTGATTATTTTTAGAATCCTTCTCCTTCCCTGGATGTGAGTAGACACACTCACCCAATGAGAGAGAGAGTAATTCCAGTTTACGTTTACTCAGGGTTGGGGAATAACGCGTTACTCTTTGAAGTAACGTCGTTACTAATTAAACTGGGTAACTATGACTGTACCACAGCTACTTTTAACAGGAGCGAAGTAACCTTTGGTTTACTCTTTTGAAAAATATTTTTAATCCTCTGCCCACATCGTTAATGCGTAATGCGTGTAGCGCACACTTTACCTCTTCCTCCTATTGCAATTCCAGAAATTCAATGATGTTGTTGTTAATTCATTTAAGGGGATTAGGACATCTTGGTCATCATCCCCATGTAGTTGGGTGTTGTTAAACCTGTGTGATAACTTGTATTTATGAGATGACTGTGGAAGTGTGTGTAACTGTATTTGGGTCAGGGATGAGCTAAGTACTACTGTATCCCGGCATTTCCCTGGAGGGAGTGTGATAATCCACACTCAGGATAGCCGCTGTCAGCACCAGGATTCGAACCTGCGGTCTCCAGGTTTCATGCAGCTGCCCTCGCGTTCGTGGTGCGTCATTTAATGAGCATAGCTACGCCACGGGGTTGAAAATCAATGAAATAATAGATTCAGTTGTGTGCCTACTTCTAAGTCCATATCTGATCCACTCTAAACGGGACAAGACGATGATCAAAGAGTATAATAATGAAAATGAAAATCCACAGCCTGCTTCCAGTCTCCGACCGGGTCAGGAATGGAATGAATGAAGCCCCCATCTAGCGGCGAGGATAGGAACTGTGCCGGCTGCCGAGGCCTGACGCACTCCTCTGGGGCAATGATTAAATGAATGACAGATGAAATGAAATGATAGTGGAGAGTGTTGCTGGAATGAAATTTTGACAGGGAAAACCGGAGTACCCGGAGAAAAACCTGTCTGCCTCCGTTCTGTCCAGCACAGATCTCACATGGAGTGACCGGGATTTGAACCACGGACCCAGCGGTGAGAGGCGGGCGTGCTGCCGCCTAAGCCACGGAGGCTAATAATAATAATAATAATAAGAAGAAGAAGAAGAAGAAGTATTACCCCATGACTTACAACCAAGGTAATTTGGCTGAGGATGTCGTCATTCTGGCCGTGTGAACTCCACAAGGAGCAGGATATAAGCTGGGCAGCAATTCTCCATTGTCCACGCAATCTTGTGAGCGTGGATTGCGGGGGTAGATTATAAAAGATGTATCTGATCAATAGCAAGAGCTTGCCACGGTGGGTGAGTGGATATCGTGTCGGTCTACTAACCCCAAGATTGCAGGTTCGCTCCTGGCCGTGGTAAGTGATTTTTTTTGAAAGGCGGCAAAAATTCGATACGCATGCCATACGATGTTGGCATGTCAAAGAACCCATTTGAATTCAGTAGGCCAAGTTCATAATGGCAAAATTAATCTCGGGAGTTTCCGCCAACACAAAGTTCCTCATTTCTCGAATAGAAAGCGCTATAGTGTTCAAGGAGCTTAGATATCTAACATCTAACCTCCTTGACTTTCATAGTCAAGGAACAACGAAATTCAACATGCAAGTTACCCTCTGGGTGTCAAATAACAAAGCTTGCACCTGGAACCCGAGGCCAGACGAAAAAGAAAATCAATAGCAAGCATATTTGTATTATATTGACCCCCATTCCGTCAATTAACTCTCTACAATGACACAGGAACGAAACGTTACGAACTTCAGAAGCTTGTACACTTATGGCTTCAAGCCGACCGGACTTGATTGTGATCGGCAAAATATGTTTTTCAAAGCCAAGTACTGTACACGATTCTAGTGTAAACAATGTGATGTGGTTAAGGCTGTCAGAACACGTCACTGCTTTCTTCTTGCATTTTGTAAGTTATTTGAATTGCAATTGCACTTTGTGAGTATTTTGAACCTGAAATGGCCTTTTTCAATCTAAATTGCATTGTGTATTTTCAATTTCAATTGCATTTTGTAAGTATTTTGAACCTCAATTGCATTTTGTACGTATTTTCAATCTCATTTGCATCTTGTAAGTATTTTGAATTTCAATTGCATTTTGTAGGTATTTCGAATCTACAGTACATTGCAATTTGTACGTATTTGAAACCTGAACTACATTTTGTGCGTCGTTTTTCAATCTATTCGTTTTGTGAGTATTTTGCTTCTAAATTACCTTTTGTAAGTATTTTCACTCTACTTTTTGTGAGTCGTTTCAATCTGAGTTCCATTTTGTAAGTATTTAATTATTTTTCGTTATGGATCCCATTTTATTGTCATTTTCGCTATCACCCAGATAATTAAGGGCCGATAACCTAGATGTTAGGCCCCTAAAACCAACAATTATCATCATCTTCCTGCTTTCCTCAGCTCTTTCCTTGCACATTCACTGATCTACTTTCCTAACAAGCGCCTCTTCAGAACGCGGCAAGAGTTTCTGAGGCCATGTTTTGTATAATTCCTGTATCATATACGCCTAAAAACATTGATTTTGTAAACACTAGACCCAGACGTCTTTGTTCAGATATATTTCGTTGATGTACTTTGTACAGGCATGCTGCAAACATCTTGAGCCATTGCCATAACACGGTTATTTATTTATTTATTTATTTATTTATTTATTTATTTATTTATTTATCGTATGGCTTTTAGTGCCAGGAGTGTACGAGGACAGGTTCGGCTCGCCAGAGGCAGTAGCTGCTTCAAGCGGACACCCTTAGGGTGAGCTAAAATTTCCGTTTAATTTCAAGTAGTTCCAACTTTCGCTACCAGATGTCAATGATACCTAGTGGTGAACGTTGGAACTTTGATAACACGGTAAATTACTGCAAACCTGTGGTACACACTTTTTCTTGCTTCACACATTTCAATACATATTTAGGATACCTATCTGAAGATTTTGTTGCCTTCCACCTTGTAGGTTTTATGAATTTCAAGACCCTTCGGAGGTCTGGGTTCGATTCCTGGCTCTACCAAAATATTTAATCCTGGTCTAAAGGATGGAACGGGAAACACTCAGCCACGTGAGCCAAATCTAAGAAGAGGTGGGTTTGATTCCCATCTGAGCCATCCTGGAAGTTGTTTTCCGTTGTTTCCCATTTCTAATCCAGGCAAATGCCAGGATGGTTCCAAAATTAAAGCCATGGCCACCTCCTTCCCAATCCACACCTCAATAACAAATACACCACTACTACTACCACCATTAAAGACACCACAAGAACATACGTTATTAGACACTTTCTAAACACACCAAAATACACTGGACTAAATGACCACGATATCCAAGCCCCTCAAACGAAAAAACTAATTGTAAAATTAACCGTGATGGTACCGTACGTACAAACATTCAGGTTTTAGTAAAAATGTTGCAATTGTGTTGTTCATTGGGAACGACACTCCTTTCTTTGAAAGATTCCGAATACAGCGCACCCAATAAAATGGAAATTTTAGTTAACGGATAATATTTCCATCAATGTTACTGTTCTTACTGAGGTGAACGCCACCATTTCATTTGAATTTGTTTTTATAAAATCGAGAATATGGCAATGATTTCGTAAAGAAGGTAAATGTTGGATATTTTGGCTAATTAAATACTGGTAAAACCCACTTGCAGGAGTCTTGGAGCATGGAGATACATTACATGAGCCTCCCAGGGACTCAGATCTAGTGGGACGTGGTTTGGCGACCACGGGACCCCAGCTGAGTCTGGCATTGCTTCCAATTACTTATGACGGGCTCCTCTCCGTCTTCATTCCTCTCGGCCTACCTTGGTCAGCACTTGTGCTCTTCAGACCCTGATGGTATTAGAATATCCGAGGCCTAGGAAGTCTCTTCCTTTCACACCTTAATTGGCCCTTCTCTCGTCTTTCCTGATCCCTCATTCTTCGAGAGATCAGCCTTCTCTTTCTTTTCATTATAGTTCCCTTTCTCTTTAAGATTCCCGCCCTGTTTTTATGAATTGGCTCTTTGTGTATCTAAATTACATTTTGTGATTATTTAGAACCTCAACCACATTTTGTATGTTATTTCAATCTACATTGCATATTGTAAGTATTTTCGATCTAAACTCCATTTTGTAAGTAATTTCAATCTAAATTGCATTTTGTAAGTATTTTGAATCGCGGGCAGACATATTGTTAGTACTTTGAATCTAAAATGCATTTTGTAAGTATTTTCAATTTCAATTGCAATTTGTAATTATTCATGTGTAACATCTTTCCGCTCGGTTGCTGGATAGTTTTGTGGGAGTGATTTTGAAAATTGGGGACGGAAGTGGATCGGAACGATCAAGCTGGCAGTGGTGGATCGAACGGAAGTATGCACTGCCCGCTCGATCGATCGAACGGAAGTGTACTAGCTGGCAGTGGTGGAAAACGGAAGAATGCACTGCCCGCTCGATCGGTCGAACGGAAGTGTACTAGCTGGCAGTGGTGGAAAACGGAAGTATGCACTGCCCGCTCGATCGATCGATCCAGCGGGCAGTGGTAAGACCCAGCTGGCAGTGGTACGAGAAACAATGAGCGCGCGGTGTCGGACATTGATACCACGACGTATTCTCGTCCATGTGGAATGTATATGACATACTGAACGGAAAACGCTCATGCGAACTCTGGTGTCAAGTGATTGAAACAAATGACATGGTACATGTTCGAAGTCTTCGTATCAGTATTTAAATGGTAAAATGCCTTAATATCAAACATTGTAAGTAGTCGGCATTGCCGGTATTATGTTTCTGCACAATGGCTATTTAAATATTAACCCACTTAACGGTAATGCAGTAATCAATATAATATAATCGTTGTGGTTATACGAGAATTGAGCAAGCCTTCATGAACTATTACTGAATAGGCTACATTCTCTTTACTCACAAGAGGGCCTATTCATAAGGCATTTTAAACTCAATTTCACACAGGAACATTATCGAAACAAGCAAAATATAGACTAAATGAAACTTACTTCCGTACTGCAGTATTATTGGAACGTGGAAATAAGTCACCATCTTGTGCACACAATTTGCGTAGTCGAAATAGCCGTGGGGTTAGTGCTTATGACTGAATCTGGAGATCTTGGTTTCGAATCCCGGACGGGGTAGATATTTTTGCTACCATATTATCATTTTAAACGATATTTATCATATCAATATGACTAATTTTAACAGAATCCATATGAAATTACGTGTTGGTCTTTGAATGAAGAGGACCTGTTTATAAGGAATTTAAGGTTAAGAGCGGTGTCGCGTCTATTAATCTAGTTGATCCATATCGTATTATTTATTTAGGCTAGTGCTGGTGGAAGCTACAAATCATCTAATAAAATGAGTTCCGTATTATAAACTACAATATCTGTAAAATACTCCCTTTTACAATAGATTAATATTTGTGCCAATAATAGTGTAAAATACCGGTGTATCAACAATTTCACGTGAGGTTTCTTCTATGTCAGATGTTACACATCATATGCGACTACTGTAAGGCTGGTTTTTTAAATTTAAATTGCATTTTGTGAGTACAGTATTTTGAATCTGATATGTCATTTTCTATCTAAATTGCATTGTGTATTTTCAATTTCAATTGCCTTTTGTAAGTAATTTGAATCTACATTGCATTTTGTTAGTATTTTCAATCCAAATTGCGTTTTGTAGTATTTTCAATTTCAATTGGATTTTGTAAGTATTTTGAATTTCATTTGCATTTTGTGAGTATTTGGAATCTACATAGCATGTTGTAGGTATTTTGAACCTAAACTACATTTTGTGCATTTGTTTCAATCTAAATTACTTTTGTGAGTATTTTCCTTCCGAATTACTGTACCTTTTGTAAGTATTTCCACTCTACATATGGTGAGTCGTTTCCATCTGAGTTCCATTTTGTAAGTATTTTCAGTCTAACTCAGTTTTCGCTATGGTTTTCATTTCATTGTCATTTTCACTATCACCTAGAAAATTAGAGGCCGATAACCTAGATGTTAGACCCCTTAAAACAACAATTATCATCATCAATACATGACGTGTTGTAGACAAACTCTATCCATATTTCAAATACGTTGAAAGCTGCTCAGAATTAGGTCTTTCCACGGATCAGTCATTGCACGTTCTGGCGATCACTTACAGTCGTGCTTCACTCAGCAGTTGATGGTGTTCTGCTCTGATGAGTTAAGTGATGATGCTTGACTATGAGTGGACAGCCTTTAATGTGTCCCTCTTGGCTTGACTGAGGAGCTGATGGGGCCCTTCTCTGGTGAGTTTAGTGATGATGCTTGACTATAAGCGGACAACCCTGAATGTGTCCCTCTTGGCTTGACTGAGCAGCTGATGAGGCTCTGCTCTGGTGAGTTTAGTGGTGATGCTTGACTATGAATGAGGGGGCGTGGTGGCTCAGCGGTCTAGCTGTATGCCCCTCACCAATGCGGTCCGGGTTCGATTCCCGGCCAATGCATGTGAGATTTTCGAAGTGAAATGCCATGTCCTGTGGTTCGGATTCCACGTAGAAAAGAGGTCCCGTGGCTTATAATCACAAGATTCACGGTCACGTAAAACTACAATCTTCCTTCCTTCCTTGACTATGAATGGACAGCTCTCAATATTCCCCTCTTGGCTTGACCGAGCAGCTGATGAGGCTATGGTGAGTTTAGTGATGATGCTTGACTATGAATGGACAGCCCTGAATATGTCCCTCTTGGCGTGACTGTGCAGGTGATGAGGCCCTGCTCTGGTGAGTTTAGTGATGGTGCTTGACTATGAGTGGACAGCCCTGAATGTATCCCTCCTGGCGTGGCTGAGCAGCTGATGGGGGCCCTGCTCAATGCTCTGGCGACTGTGAACAGAAAATATTCATAATATCAGCCAAGAAAAAAAAAACCTGTTTGCCAGAGCCATGTGTGAAAGTGTTGCAAAGATAAACCTGACGAAGTCCAGAGTCTCCATGAAAGAGGTCACATGAGCTTGGTTGCCGTTATGAATCCCGGAAACTAAATCGTGTGAAAATTGGGAGAAGTAACTTGAGTCGTCTGGTATCAAAACAAGATGCAACACTATTTTTGCGATTTTGAGATTACGGCTGATTTAACAAGTCCTAAATGCCCTCTTTACATGTGGGAAGAGAAAGGTATTCAAAACAGGACAAATCATGATGTTTTTAAATGCTGAAGCAGTCAATTGGCTTCAAAATAAGACAAGTAGATGAATGAGTATCAAAACAAGACACATCTTGGCAGGGTCTATTGCGCATCGATGAGCCCTTCAGCTGAAGGGGAGCTCTCTCTCTGCTGCTTATGCAATTGTTTCGTGTTCTGTTAGTGCCGGTGTGTTTACATTTGTATTGGTGTGTTCAATCGACTTTATAATTGTGAAGTGTGATTATTCTATTTTCAAAATAAGATAAGTAATGTACTTGTCCACTTTACAATACAAAATATCTTTTTATTTATACATTTTGATACATGTTTCGGCCCTGTGAGCCTTCTTCAGTCAAAATCAATAAAATTCTCCTAGATCATTCTAAAGGTTGGTCTCTTATTAAAATAAATTGTAAATCAATTTTACATCGTCAGGATGCTTAAAATACATGAATATAAAATGCTTAAAGAAATTAAAAGATTTAAAAATGCACGAAATTTTGAAACGTGGGCTCCATTCTTGTTAATCTATTTTCAAAACGAGGGACCCCATTGTACAAGCATCTTGAAAAAGGAAAGTAGAAATAGGAATCGAACGTTGTTTATTTAGAGCTTTGCGAAAATGTTTTTCAACAACCGCAGTTTGGAAACCATAAACTGTCACCTCACAACTTGAAAGAGCTACTACAAATGTGTCCGTCTTGTTGTTCACCTTTGATCACATGTTGACTAGAATTTATGGTTTCCAAACTGCGGTTGTTGAAAAACATTTTGGCAAAGCTCTAAATAAACAACGTTCGATTCCTATTTCTACTTTCCTTTTTCAAGATGCTTGTACAATGGGGTCCCTCGTTTTGAAAATAGATTAACAAGAATGGAGCCCATGTTTCAAAATTTCGTGCATTTTTAAATCTTTTAATTTCTTTAAGCATTTTATATTCATGTATTTTAAGCATCCTGACGATGTAAAATTGATTTACAATTTTCTTTATAAGAGACCAACCTTTAGAATGATCTAGGAGAATTTTATTGATTTTGACTGAAGAAGGCTCACAGGGCCGAAACATGTATCAAAATGTATAAATAAAAAGATATTTTGTATTGTAAAGTGGACAAGTACATTACTTATCAAAATCAATACGGAAAAACTTGAAAAAATGACTAAAGTCATAGATATTCATTCAAAATAAGATACAACCGATTACTGAGTTGCAAAACAAGATACATCAGGAAGTTTTAAAACAAAATAAGACACATCAAATATTAAATCGCTTATAAAAAGAAAAGAGAACAGCGTGAGTTACGAAACTTTTGGGAAATATTTGTCAATATCATTTATAACTTACAAAAAAGAGGAGTATTTATTTGTCAGTAAAAAAGTATCTATTCAATTTTTAGAATGCAAACACATTTGCCATTAGGAACAATTGTCATAAACATCCGTATTGACAGTATAATTAAAAGTTTATAATTTTTATTCCACTTTTGCATCTCCTGAAAATGATTGTTGAAGTGATGTGTCTTGTTTTGATACCAGTCGCCTCACTTGACAGGTTCAACATTTAGCCTCTTTCTGGTGCTAACAGGCTTAAGCAGGTACCAAACATGAAGAATTCCTTTAATTACCATTGTTGGTTAATTTCAGCTGCATACACCTTTCTCCGCTTGTGGGTATCTGTATACTCCGGTTAAGTATACAGTGGCTTTTAGTTTTATTTTACGCAACCAAACTCATAGTTGTGCACGACCACGGTAGGGTGCTGCAGTATCTGAAGAGATTGGATAGCGACTATCTTAATTATATTGTCCCCTTTTTTCCACACTCCTTCCCGGCAAGTACCGGGAATAGTGCCTTATTTCAATTTCCGGGGAGGGGAGTGTAGTGGCTAGCATCCTTGACTGCCACCCCAGAGGTCTAGGTTCAATTTATGGCTCTGCAAAGAAATTTAGTTTTGGTCTGAGGGTTGGAACGGGGTACACTTAGACTCGTGAAGTGAAAATGAGAAGTGTTGGGTTCGATCTCCACCTCTGCCATTTTGGAAGTGTTTTTTCACATCTAGTTTTGTCAAATGCCGGGAGGGTTCCTAACTTAAAGCCATTACTGCTTCATTTCCAATCCTAGCCTAAATTACAATTACTGTATAGACAGACTATATAGACAGTATAGACAGACACCGCAATAACACAGTTTATCAGACAAATTCTACTTTCACCCAATTGCACGGGGCTAAATGGCAACGACGTTCAAGCCCCTCAAATGGGACAATAACAACAACAACAACAACTCACATTCCGGGGCACGTAGCCTTCTCATGTCTGTTTCTCTTATACACGTCAAAATAACTTGTGATTGACTTATATCATGTTAAGCTATGTATAAATTTAGGGTGAGTGTTGTCTAGTTTTATGAACGTTAATATCCACGTGTACATTGTGGGATATTCTCTTGAACTTCTTGCATTTATTTGTTTCAAGCGTGAAACATTTCTACGACCAGTTCATGCCGTGTGATATAGTACAGTAGTTTGATTTTCTTTGATTAGGAATTTATATTGTGCTTGTAATAGCTTCGAATTAATAAATTTAGTGATATTTTTATGCAAATTTGACGTTGTGATTTATAATAATTGGTGGGAGATTGTGTTAGGAAGACTAGTGATAGGTGTTAATCCCATGTTAGTCCCATTGCTTTGAGATTTATTTTTCTTGATTTTCAATTTTTATCGACCGAGCTAGTTCAATTTCATTCCATTTGTCACTTTCTTAACGCAATCTTGATAGGATATGTATGTTCCCTTTGATGTAATGCTTGTCGGTAGGATTTTGAGTTTTTTTCTAGCCGGGGACTTTCAGGTTCTACGATCCAGCTGTTCCATCGGATACGATGAGTACTGTTCATGATTAATCTGGCACAGTACCTAACGTAAGGCCATGACCGCCTCCTTCCCTCTACCTTGCCTATCCCTCTCAATCTTCCCCTCCTTTGCCATCCCTCATAAGGCCCCTGGTCGCTTTGCAGGTGAGGCCGCCTGGGCGAGGTGCTTGTCCCATCCCCCTTGTTGTATCTCCAAGCCCTGGAGGCGGTAAAGGTGGGATCCCTCGCTGAGTCCGAGGGAAAAGCCAACACTTGAGGGTGAAATTACTAGGAAAAGAAGAAAGGATCATGAGTATGGAATTTATCTGATATAATCTGTGTTATTTGTGGTGCTTTAAGGTGTGTGTAACTGTAATTAATTGCACCTAGGATTGAGGTGGGTGTCTTGAAATAAAATATCATTCCAGCATTTGTCTGGAGTGAGTGAGAAAGACCCCGGGCGCAGGATGGCCACTGGCTGTGCCTAGATGTTGAAATATTTGAAGCCATTATTCAGTGCTACTAAGTAATTAAGGCTAGGATTTGGTAGGAGGAGGCCGTGGCTTTCAGTTAAACACCATCCTGGAATTTGTCTGGAGTTTAAGTGGGAAACTACTGTAAACCTCTTCTAGGATGGCTGAGGTGAAAAAAAAACATGTCTTCTCAGCTTTTATCTCACGAGGATTAGTGCACCCATTCCAACCCTCAAACCAGAAGTCGGAGGATCTGAGGGCTGGAACGGGGTACTCTCAGCCTCGTGAGGCAAAACTGAAAAGAGGTGGGATCGATTCCAACGTTAACCATCCAGGAAGTGGATTTCCGTGGTTTCCCATATCTACTCCTGGCGAATTCCAAGATGATGTTTAACTGTGGGCCACGATTGCCTCCTTCCAAATCCTCACCTGAATTACAAATGCGCACGCTAATACAACCATCACAATAACAACAATTGACAACATTTTACACCCCAGTAAATGAAAATCCACAGCCTGCTTCCAGTCTCCGACCGGGTCAGGAAACACCCCAGTACATGGGGGTAAATTACCACGATGTGCAAGCTCCTCAAATGAAACAACGAAACCAAAATATCCCCAAGCCTACAGAAACTATTCGCATGAAAATGGCCACAGGAAAAGAGGAAGATGTGTTCTATCAAATGAACGTAAAATCAGAGATTTTTCTGAAGCTTTCTTACTGTAAGTTTTGTATCACAGCGAGGACGTGTGACTTGTCGGACACCACGCGTGCTAGTGTAATATAGCATCGTGGGCCGGGACCGGGACCTCCTGGTTGCATATTCATGAGCAGAGCCACTCCAAGCAAAGCTCCACTCTCCCTCTCTTCAACTTGTTTTACACACCATCAACTCATTTTCTGGAATAAACTGCCTGATTAACAGTCACCTTTATCGTCAAACTTCTTATGTTTCAACCCCATGGCGTAGTCATGCGCGTTAAATCGCTCACCACGACTGCGACGAGGAGCTGAAGTGAGTCCAGAGATAGGAGGTTCCAATCCCGGCGCTGACAGTAGCTATCCTGAGCGTGGTTTTTCCCGTTTATTCCACACTCCCTCCAGGCAAATGACGGGATAGTACCTTACTTGAAGTCCCGGAGAACCTACCTCGTGCGTGTCTTCAATACAGTAAAACACACTTACAGTCATCTCATAGGCTACTGTAAATACTGGTTATCAGTCAAACTCAACACACACTCCTCTACACGGGGCTGATGACCAAGATGCCCCAAGCCTTTAAAATGAATTAACAACGACGACATCAACAGACAGACGGAAGTAGAAATTACGAGGGGCATTCGGAATATAACTTTCCTCACTTTATCTCATAATAAAGCTGTATTATAGGTCGTCAAAGCGAAAGACATACCTTTGCCTACTTCTCCACATAGTCGTCACTGACATTGATACACTGTCGTGTCGTGAAATCAATTTCAAGAAACCCTCCTGGCAGAATTGAGTGCCCAGTCATTACAGAAAGTTCTTCACAGCCTGCTGCACCTCTTCGTTGCTTCTGAAGTGACGTCCCGATAGTGCTGCCTCCATATCTCTCTCGCTGTAATGTTCCTTAACAGGAAGTGTTCCAGATTTCTTGTCATTATTAGGTCTTGTGATAAGGGGTGAGCTGTCTCAGCGCCCATCTTGCCAGCATCTTCCGATATCCCAACACTTTGTGAATCATGAGGTGGGCTTGAACACGTCCAACACCCAATATGGATGCCACATCAGACACAGTTGCGCCCTAACAACATTTCCTGTACTATTTCGACGTTTTCTGCAGTCGTGGACGTGAAGGAGCGCACACACTTTGCCTTCCTTCTCTTGACATTGAACACCAGGACCCAACCATTTGACGTTCTGAACGCAACGACGAATATTAGTAATACTAGTCTTACCCACCCATTCATAGCGCAAGACACTACTACGCACTTTTATTCTTGAACTCGTTACCAGAAGACGTCTTTCTGTCATACTGGTTTGCACTCGAATGAACAAAGGCACGCCGATCTGCTTCTCCTCTCGCTGCTTTGGCAGTCAGCGCATGCGCCAATGTAGAATTTAAGAAAGATTGTCTTTCGTGATGGTGATGTTCTTTCTTGAAATATTAGAAGCTTTTCAGTAGGTCAACACGAGTGTTCCCAAATTAGATTGAGCAGGGAATTGGTTATTAATATCCTAGTGTCTGAAATAAATTACCTGAATTATTCATACACCTGACAAAACATTTCTCACAAAATGGGGCGGCCCCCATCTAATTTGAGCACACTCGCGTTGACTGACTGACAAGTTACTAACAATAGATGTGTCTCCTGACTTTATAATAGAGCTTCCCCGTGCCATAAAATTACGAAACTGATATTCAGAACGTACCTGGTATATACTGTACACACAGTGCTTGAAGAAACACTCTCCAGAATGTAGAGCAGACCCGTGAAAATACAGCAAAAATGAGCAGGAGCTCTCTCGCTTACTCACGAGCAAGTGAGTGGTGTGTCAATATCTCCCCGCTGCCTTGTGGCTATGGTTCTCACTCTCACTACTCAAACCTTCCAAAAGCGAGGTTGGAAGTGCTGCCAGTCCCGTGGTGTTGGGGTAGCGCACCTGCCTCACATCCGGAGGCCCTGGTTTCGATTCCCGTCATCGACAGGAGATTTAAGAGACAGACGTGATGTCTGGAACGAGGTGCCTTTAGCCTCGTGAGGACAATTGAGTAGCTATCTGACAGTGAAGCGTGCCCCGGTCACGGATACCAAGATGAACCGCCGAGGGGATCCGACGCGCAGATCGCGGTCACCCCACAATCTATAGGTAGAGACCAAATGGCTGGGCAGCTAGGCCCTTCACGGGCTGTAGCGCCAAGGGTTTCGGTTTTTGGTTTTAGATCTCCGTACAACAATATACGCAATGCAAACCTTCCTCATCGTTGCATGTGGCTATCTCCAAACAGGATTTACCTGTAATCAAATCTTTCCTTTTAGCTCATGGGGATTTTACCTGACCCATTTTTCTTCTTTTAAAATGTCTGACCATTGACGGATTCTAACCCGTGTTCTCCTGACTTGCACGCCGTTGCTCTATCACTTTTCTTTACTTGTTTCTGTTTATTTTTCCAAGTGTTTGGTTTCAATGTAGAAGACGTCACAAACACCCAATCCCCGAGACAGAGGAATTAACTACAGGAGATTAAACTCCCCATGACTCGGCCGTGAATCGAACCCGGGATCATTCGGGCGAAAGCCTAGCACGCTAACCTTTTAGCCACGGAGCCGGACTATCCTTCGTCAACTACCTTACCTATTTATGTTCCTAAACCCAAACGATGATGCCTGGTAGAGCACGCAGTTTTGGGACAGGCAGAAAGTCTCGCAAGGGTCTCATCCAAACCCCCGTCTCCTTCTTCTACTATCTTAGGACTAATTCCATGTTGATGGTGGCCAGCCATGGTTGGCCGCCACGCGAGAGAAAGGAGGGAGGGGGAGCGGGGGAGGGGGGGGGGGGTGACATTTTCTTCTGCCCCCCCCCCCGTCCAAAAAAAGTTAGGTGAGCAAGTAGTCTTGCCCGCTCTCTGTTTCTGTCGGGAGGCAGGCAGAGTGTGGAATAGCGAGCCAGTAGCTTATGTTCCATAACCTAAATGATGATGCCTGGTATAATTCTTTCACATTCCTCATTAATGACCGCTTCGTTTTTGAAGCACAAGAAGCCTAAACTGGGCAGTTGTGTTAACATTATACGTCTGCGTGAAGCCAAGCCAAGTCAAGGCACAGTGTTGTCAACTCTCCACCGTAGCCACTGGGAGCAAGCAGAAAGACTGGACAGAACTGTGTGCAAATGTGCAACAGTGGAGACATGACAAGTGACCCGACAGCCAGGACTCCACGTGGAGGGATAGAGCATACTGAGCCCGTATGGTTCATGTTGGTGACTACGTTGATGTGCATGAGTTGATAATCCTTCCAACGATAGCCAGAATTCACCATGAAAGCTTTGAGCTAGTTCCTACCCTAATTTGACTCCAGTATCCCATTCTAACCTTCTGACAGAGAGGAAAGAACTTACATCTTTAATTTGGAATTCTACGAATTATTTAACGTTATCATGGATATCTCACCACATTACTCTGAATTTATGAATTGATGGGAATATCGGATCTCAATTTTCCTCGCAGATATGCGAAAGGTGATTAATTAGTCGCTTCACGACATGATGGTTTTCTTCACGAACCAGGAACCTCGTCTAGATTGACGTCACAACCGAGTCTGCTTGATAGTAGCACAGACATGTTTTTCGGGACAACTTCCCATGTGAATTGAAATTAACCTCGGAAAGCGACGTGATTGTGAATTGTATCTTCTTAGAGATGTTATAATTGAAGCATTACGCCTTATGAACAAGTTGACGTGTGAAGAAGGCACGATTCTGTGGTAAGTGTGTAATTTTTGCAGCACATTGAAAGTTGTACGATTACAGTGTGCGATTGTAAGCGTGGGCAAGCCACGATTGTTCAAGATTATCACAAAACCTTGTCTGTAATTATTAAGGCTACTCTGGGCTACATTAGCCTGTGAACTTCTCCAAAACAACTTTTGAGACCTTTATTTGCAAACGATTGCCACGATTTTCAACGATTTTTGGTCAATGTAATAGATCATGTGAGCAGAGCACCACCCGCGTGTTTTTAACGTCAGTGCAGACACAGAGCCAATTTTGATATCAATCTACAACATTTTAGAGCCTGTGTTTGATTATTTTGAGTACGATAATGATTAGATTCAGTGCCACTATTCTTCTAATAACCAAGATGAAACTATCCAATCACCATGAGGATGCACCCATTACCGACCTTAGGATGAGGTCATGATTGAGTAAATTACCTTGTGAGGGGGATGCATGGGGTCAATTTTGCATAGTGAAGAGGAAATGGAAACGATGGATTGGGAGGACGTAAAAGGATCGAAGGCAGGACTAGGAGATAGCCCTAATCCCAAGTTAACGTGAGATCCAGCTCGCCGACCATGTGAGTCCAACTATTTCATTCTGTTAAGGTTTCTGCTTCAGTTGAGTAGCTGTAGAACCGCACTCAATAGCAACCATTCAGGTAGGACCTGTTTAGATCTTAATATTCACTGTTCTTAGTTTTTTTAGACAGCCCTGGTTCAATCATTACATTAGTGACACCCTGTGGCGCGACTATGCCACGTATACATTTCAAGTCTATGAGCTAGACCATTCATGATTTGGACACCCTGAATATGCTTAATTTTCTTTATTATGGAATGCAGAGGCATCCACCCATTTATTGGACACCTTATGATTATGGGCGTATCGTTTGATGGAATTGAAGGTTCACCCGTCTTTTTAATTATGGTTCAATTTGATTCTAAGCTCTGATGCTACATTATTCCAGAGATTGGAATTAGCAGGATTGATGAATAAGGCACTAGAAGCTGTGTATTCGTCTTTGCCAAGACATCGTATCAGTTTTCAACACATGAAATTTGTAACAAATAGAAACGTCCCAAGTCCACTAGAAACGTTTCTATCGATTTGTCTCAAATTTCAATCGGTAAGTTCCACTTATATTAATTGGTCTGTCGACCAGGCAGTACGCCTGGTGACGCAGTAACAAGCATACTTGGCTATTACCCCTGAGTCCGGGGCCGATTCTCGGCTCCACCAAGAAATTTAACTCTGGTCTGAGAGCTGAAATGGGGTACACTCAGTCCCATGAGGCAAAGCTGACAGGAGCTGGGTTTGATTCCCATCTCATCCCACTTAAAAGTGGTCTTCCTTGGTTTCTGAATTCTACTCCACTAACTTAAGGCCACGGCCGCCTCCTTCAAATTTCATTCCTATCTTTTCTAGAGGTTATATCGATACGTTTATGATGAATTTTCTCTAGAAGGTATTAGGACACCGCGGTTCGTTTTTCTCCTCAATAAGGCTAATTTAGCTTCACAAAATTATAATTAGTAGACTACGATATGGGAAAAGGCACCCACTGTATTATTGCAAGCAGCAAAAATATTTCATATAACCCTTCCTAGTCTAACGTGATTAATCACACGCACCGTCGCTCCTTCTACATCGGACTTACTAACAATAACTTTATGGCCCTCTGTTCGAGCTGTTTGCTTAATAATGCTCTTAACGGAATACGAACATTTTTTTTTGATAAAGATTGGGATTGACTAATAACCAAGAAATGGGAATAACATAAATATGTGAAACTCAAATTTTAGTCGTCTTCTTAATAACGATATGGTCAGTAGCTCTCACAATTTCGTTCCTTAGAGGTTGGGTATGACAAATAACAAAAAAAATAGGCAAATAACGTTTTTATGAGGAACTTCCTTCACCCGCCTTTCGAATATCGTTATTGTCAGTAGTTTGTTCAATTTCTTTCTTCGACATCAGGTTGAACTATTAACGAAATTATGCCAATAACATTATTTAGTTATTCACTATGCGAGTCACCCGCCCAATAACGTTATTGGCAGGGACCGGAATAATAGCGTTCTTCAATTCGGTTATTGAATTTAACTTTTTTGTGATAGTATATGATAAATACGGTATTCTTGTCGAAACGAAGTAATTCGTTCTATAACGCATTTACCTAAATGCAGTAACGGAATTTTCCGTTACGTTACGGTTACGGTTATGTTATCCAGCCCTGCAAAATAGTATCAGCTAGTCCTAATAATGTCAGTTCCATCACGGAAGATTGGCTCTATGCGTCGGTCAACAATAAAAATGCTCAATCAAATTTAGAATCTGTTCAAATTAGTTATAAATTGCTTTAAATCGTCGGTTCAAGATAAGTTAGGTTTCATGATTTAGTTGTTCATTTAATTCGATGTTTTAATCTCTCATAGTGTAATTTAGATTCCTAGTGGCCATCGAGACACATGCCGAAAACCAGACACACACTCCTATGTTGGATATCTCAGACGATATGCATTGGAACTGTTCCAAAATTGGCACACACATAGATAATAACAATCCAGATTAATTTTCAGGAGCCCATACATGACAAAGGTGCCAGCATGATTCTAAGCCAGTTGAAAATCCACAGCCTGCTTCCAGTCGAACGACCGGGTCAGGGAATGGAATGAAGCGGCAAGGATATGAAATGTGCCGGCTGCCGAAGCCTGTCGCACTCCCCTGGGGCAATGATTAAATGAATGACAGATGAAATGAAATGGTAGTGGAGAGTGTTGCTGGAATGAAATTGTGACAGGGAAAACCGGAATACCCGAAAAAAAAACCTGTCAGCCTCCGCTTTGTCTGGCACAAATCTCACATTGATAGGTCCAATATTTAATGCATGTAACGTCTATATAGGTTAATCATTGGAATGGATCTTGAATTTTAAGAAAAGCAGGCTCTTTAGTTCGTCACGGAACTACTTGTTTTCATTCTTAATATTATTATTATTTATTGTATATTGTATATTATATATTATTGTGCTATCAAAATTATAATTCTTTCGCGAATAATATAGATATTCATGGTTTTGAATAGGGATGTGGAGAAAACAAATTCTAATGGGAGAATAGAACAATTTTCCCTACCATTATTCATTATTAAAATCGCCGCGTAGATCATGTGAATACAAAGAAGTTCAAAAAGTACAGCACAAACTAGTGTGGATACAACAAAATAATTCAAAAAGAATACAATTGTTGCCCATTAGGGCGTCTTGAACGCAGGAGCCATTAGTGCTCTATTATACTACATTATTTCAGGCATATATCAATTTAATATTAAAAATGTTAGTATTACCAACTTAGTTTCGTCATTATTCTAGATATGCCTACCTTATATAGATTAATCATTGGTTTGAATCTTAAATTTTATGAAAAGTAGTCTGATTAGTTCGTCAAGGGTCTACTTGCTTGTCACCTTGCAGCACTACGAATCAGAATTCATTTATAGCTAACTTTATTTCGTATAATAGTAGGAGAAGACCGTTATTGAATTTGGGACCTTAGTACGAGGCTAATAACGTTATTCAATCCGGGACTCATACAACAGAACACGAAGCTAATAACGTCATTCGGCCCGCGAGGCATGCAGCGTAACACAATGCTACTCGGTCTTGTCAGTAACGTTATTTAAATTTCGAATTGAGTGGTAGGTATTCACAACGTGTTGCAGCACGGATAACGTCATTCGACCTGCGAGGCATGCAGCGTAACACAATGTTATCCGGTATTGTCAGTAACGTTATTTAAAACATTGGAGTGAATGTGCTGCTAATGATCGTGTGTTTGGGGCCGATAACCTAGATGTTAGGCCCCTTAAAACAACAATTATCATCATCATCAATGATCGTGTTAAAATGCCAATAAGGTTATTCGACTTGTGTCTCTAGCGATAACTAGAATAATATCTAGTATGATAATAAAATATTTAAAATAACGGAATATGTACAGTATCGGTTTATTCGTTCTTCGTATTAACAACGTTAAAATAAACATTCTGTTCTAAGTTAGTCAATGTATACCGTAACACCGAACAATTCGTTATTGAAGGCCATTATGTTGAGTTATCCAGCCCTGCTATTTTGAGACGATGGTCACTAACGCCACTACAGTTCGTAACTTGAGGGCACCAGTGACTCATGCAATGTTAAACAGAGTTTTCTCCATGCTATTGCACACACAACCACATGCATTTCGATGACGATTAGATGCAAACAGTATGCTAATCAGCGTAGGCAGATATATTCTATAACTAAGACTGTATTCATTTTATAAGCGTATTTAATCATGTTCCCTGTACTATTGTGTGTATTCATGAGACTTGTTGTTTTTCTTCTTTGTCATGCTAGGATTTGGTTGCTGTTCTAGAATTTTCATTTATTTGCTACGGATGCTTCTCACCCGCAATTTAGCGTCATTTAGGGCTTAGCTGATCGATTAACGTAAAGATGAATATCGGAAGTGGTACCTTCGTGACTTTGTTTATTGACCATTGGTGCTATTGAATGTAATTTACACTCTAGTCACTGTAGGACAATATTAATTGTTTTCCTTGCAGTAAATTCAGTATGTGATTATTCGTATTCTTAATGATTCATTGTATTTTCGTATGGTTTCCGCTTTCGTGCCACATTCCAAGCTTGCTTACTGCTTAATTCTTTTAAGACGGAATTTCGATAGGGTGTGACTTTACGTCCGTTTGGGGATTGATTATTTATTTTATGTTTATTAGTTTGTGGACTAGCCGCTTTTCGACCCTCTGAATTAGGATAGGGGTCTGTGATTTTATTGAATACATTTTTACGAATTTTACCAAAGCCTGGACCTCTTTATTGCTAGCTTTATATTTTAGGGGTGTGTTTCCCCGGGCATGTCTATGACTTTTCCTCCCGTTATACCTTATACCCCTGGGTTATCAGTCTCGTGCCTGAGCTGACCTAAGGAAACACATTCGATCCTTTCAGTGTGTGTGTTTGGAAGATGGGGGCGTCTGGAATGCCATCTGCGGTAGGTGGTAACCTGACGGTCTCGCTTAACGGGCACAATACATACTATTGTTCCACAGTGAGCAATGGTTATTGTTGGCGCGTGCTCTTGCCCAACGTTTGAGTAGTCACTCTTTGACGAGGAAAGTGGGAGGTTTATAGGGTTCATAGCACTGAGACAGGAAGACAGTCTCAACATCCATGACGATAGGGAGGGGTAAACAGGGCAGTGGCTGTGGCCTTAGGGCCAGGACATGCTGAGAGGCCCAGGATATTAAATGATTTCAGAGTAGACAAATTCACTCAATTTAACTTAATTTTCTACTAAATGTGAAATTTTCTAATAGTAGACTATAGTCATAGTAACTGAATCCAGTTAATAAATTAAAAATCATTATCAAGAGAACATGACATGATACCTGAAAATAAGCATTATGCTTACAACTTCATTTAGAGAGAAGTAGCAAAGTTTCCAAAGTTGTCAAGCCATTGTTGTTGTTGTTGTTGCTGTTGTTGTTTTAAGGGTCAGAACTACTAGGTCATCTATCCCTCAAGCCGTTGTAGTGGGGAAAGTTTTTAGAAAACGTTTGCGAAATCAGACTTTTACTTCATCTAGTTGTGAAAGGCATTCAACCTGTTCTTCTTACGAGAGTTAACTTTTCGGTCAAATACAACGAAAACGACATTAAAACTAAAAAAGAAAACGCTCAAAAACAAAAGTAAAAATATAAATTCTATGGAGAGTTCTTATAAATGAGGGGGTGGGGATTAAAATATAAATTGAAATTTGATACGAATAAAGATGGAGGGACCCGGCCATTCCAGTCCTAGGGCCCGTGTTTGCCCTCCACGGCCCGGAGAATCAAAGGGTTGACTATCCAATCCCCATCTTTTTCTCCAGTTATATTAGATCCGACAGCATGTTGGAGGCGGCGCTAGCTATGTGTTTGCCACCACACGTGCACTTCCGGGGCCCCAACAAGAAAAGTCAGCAGCTTACTCGCATTGGAACTACGAGTACAAGCAACTTTCATGAACAGCTCATCTGCTCAGCTCTGGTGTAGAGAGCATCGGGCTGCGTTAAGTTGGCAGCGCCTCACGCTTCGAAGTGTACCTTGCCGTACCGTAAATATCATAACTCTCAATGATTGCAATTATGACAATCAATAATTATGTAACGAGTAGCATTTAAAATCACAGTGTTTTCTGTGGGGTATCCTCATTTACTCCAGTATAGTACCTTATTTCTCCCGGGCACCTACACCATCCCAGACCCTACACACACTATCAGAGTCACTATAAAAACACAAGTTATCAGATGAATTCAACACACCTCCAATTACACGGGGCTGATGAGTAAGATGCCACAACCCCCTAACATGAATTAAAAACGATCTTATTAGAGTTACACACACTGTGGCAGTCACCATAAAAACAGAGGTTATCAGTGAAATTAAACATTTACCTAAGTACAGTGAGCTGATGAACGAGATGTACTGAAATGAATTAACAACATGCTCCTATTCAGTTCTGGGAAACGGGTCATGGAAAAGAAGATAAGTGCCACATGCAGTAGACAAGCCACTTACGTGTGAATCAGTGTGGACAAGCAGGCTACCGGTGCGGCGACCAGTTAGTTGACTGCCCTTGCAAGGCCATACTACATGCTACCAGTTTAATTCCAACCTCTCGAAGGCGTAATAGCAAAACACAGTGACGTCATCAGTCACTTAAAGCTCTGCAACGATCTGGTGTACTCGCCTGCCATTTTGATTCTGTTGTACCTACCCTTCTGATGAAAACTTTCTCTATCTTACCTGCTGTTCATTCGCTCTTGATTGTTTTAATGTTGTTGTTGATTTAGTTAGGGGCTTCGTGGCATCTTGGCCATGCAGCCATTTACAATTGAGTGTGGGTGTAATATGTATCATAACCTGTGTCATTGTGATGGCTGTACTAATAGGCGTATTTGTAACTTGGGTTAGGATTTGGGTAGGCGACGGTCGTGTCTCAAGTAAGGAACCATCCCAGCATCTACATAACGTAGTTGTGAGAAACCATGGAAAACCACTTCTGGGATGACTGAGGTAAGAATCAAACACACATCGTCTCAGTTCTGCATCACGAAGCACAGTGAACCCCGTCTCAGCCCCCACACTAGAATTAAATTTCTTGGCAGAATTGGAAATCGAACTCGAACCTCTGAGACAACAGCCAAAAACGCTAGCCACTACACCATGAGGTGGACGGGTTGTTAGAACTAACTGCTTTCAGGAAACATCACATTCGCCATTTAATAACAACAACAACAAAACTTCCCAGTAAATAACCTGTTTAAAGCGTTATTCACTATGTTGAAGAATATAATATTTGTATCAGGCAATAGTGCCACCTTCAATTCACCACAATCTCTTAAAGCCATTTTCAGAACGAACCTCAACTCCCCTAAACTCATTGGCACGAAGAAACAATTGGTCGCTACTGGATTATAATATTATTATTATTGGCAGTTGTTTCATTCCGCCGCATGGCTATTGCCTCTGCGGCGGCGGGCCCCCTTAGACGGTTTCGCCGTCTCTTCGGGCCAGGGAATTAACGTTGTTGGGAGGGGTGAAATTTTGGGGATGGTTGAGTTTGGTGTGAAGATTTGGGGGAAAGTGTGTTTGAATTTAGGTTAGGGGCAATGCGGTGGAGTTTGAAGATGGGCTTGGGCGATGTGGCGATGTGGAGAAGGGAGAGTTAGATGCTAGGTGGGGGAAGAAGGTGGAGAAGGGGGATTGTGTGGTTTGACAGGGGTAGTGTTGAAAAGGTCGGAGATTGACGACCAACAAAGAAAACATGGAATTACTGCTGCAATTGCCAAAAGTAGACGGTGTAACTTGTATTGCTCGGAGGTTATAGAGGTGCGTGGGTGTTGAAGAGACGAGGTGTAGTGGATAAGGGGCTGCAATGACGTCCAGATCATAAGATTGTGGAGGAGATAAAGTAATGGTGATGTGGAAGAGTGAGTTTGGAGCTGAAGAGATAGATAGTTTTTTTTTTTTTTTTTTTTTTTAAGAAATGAATGTTGTCGATGACGATGGAGTAGACAAGTATGATCGCTGAGATGAAGAGGAGAGTGATAATACCTTAAGAAAAAGAAAGAATAAGTGAAAAAGAAGAAGAGAAAAAGAAAAGGGAGAGTATAACTGGTGAAATGGGGAGTGCGGCGAATTAATGAGATGTGGTGTAGCAAGCGTATGAAATGAATCAGTTTTTTATTTTTTTTATTTTTTTATAATGCTACTGGATTAGACCACTGTCTGGACGATAATCTTACTGTTTGAACAAGAAGTAAGGGGGGTCTGGGCTATAAGCCCCATGGTAGACGTGGTTTTGTATGTAAAGCCTTATAAACATAAAACACAAAGGAAGAAATAAATAATTAACACGGAAACACCACTACTGTTACCACTTTCACCATTGCAGATTCATTCTGAACGCCAAATCAAGTGATCTTGCGCCAAATGCAACCATTTGGCTCTATTGAAAAGAACCAACAAAATCCCCTAGTGATAAAATGTCCAACTTCTTCTTGTCGGTGTGATAACCCATTCCAATTGTAAAGATTGTACTTTATGCACTTTTGCCATCGATTTGTCAGTTACTCCAGACCTTCCTGAAACCATTCTTTCGGAGTGCTGCGTACCCATGCCTTGACAGCTGTGTCCAGAGGTTTCTTCTTGTTCCCGAAAAGGTGATGATCACTTGGTGCCAACAAGTATGGTGGGTGTGGCATCACAGTGAATCCAATTTGATCAATGGCAGCGGTGGTCTCTCGGCTAGTGTGGGGGCGGGCATTGTCAAGTTGCAGAAGCACACCTTTAGTCCATGTTCCTGGCCACTTACTTTGAATGGCACGACGTAAGCGTTTAAGGGTTGCCACATATGCTGCACTGTTAATCGTGGCCCCCAATTCCAGCCAGTCAATGAGGATGATGGTATTTGTGTCCCAGAACACTGTCGCAATTCGATTGCCAACTGATGGCACTGTTCGACATTTCTTTGATGGTGGACTCCCCCTATGCTTCCATTGCATGGTCGCCGTTTCGCGGATTTTGCAGAACTGGACACAGCTGTCAAGGCACGGGTACGCAGCACTCCGAAAGAATGGTTTCAGGAAGGTCTGGAGAGACTGACACATCGATGGCAAAAATGCATAAAGTTAGGAGGTTATGTTGAGAAGGTGGACGTATCAACTGATGTGTAATGTATGGTACTTCTTTTAGGTAGAAACAAATAAAATGTAAAACAATATAGTGCGCCCGACGTAGTCTATTCATTTTGTAGTTGGGCAAATTGTGAATGAAACTGAGTTTGGATATGTTTGGGCAAACAGCTTGTTGGGCATTCCTTGCATTCATTTCTCATTTCCCCAACATAAATTCCCTACTGGTAAGTATAGTAAGTTCCATTTTCAGTCTCTTAAGGAAAGGTGATGCAAGTGATTGTTCAGTGATTCAAAGTCCAAACAGACAGAGGGCTCTCTTGATAACAGTTTTGACCAAGTCCCAACGTGTGTTTACAAGAAAACTTTTACAGGGGTGTCACACATAACAATCACAGGTCTATATTACGTAGCTACTCGTCTAATTTATAAGAACGTTAAAATCCTTCAGTATGCCTTCCTACAGAGGGGAATTGAAGCCGGCAGGCCCATGTAAATGAACCTACCACTGCAATTGGTAGTGTGTAGCAAAATTTGTAGTTTATATTTGGTTAGTTAGAAACGCTCTATAAAGTTACAACGTTCGCTACTAGGTGTTAATGACATCATCTGGTAGCCAAAGTTGTAACTACTTGAAATTGAACTTGTTGGCAGCCTTCGGGCGTTCAAGCAAAAATACCCAGCTATGGCCATTGGCTGCAATTCATATATAATGCTCTACTCTTTTCGTACAGTTATAAATCGGGGCTCGAAAACTAAACAAGGCAATGAGAAAGAAAGAAAAGCAGTCCGGATACCAACAGAGTGTGGATTTTCTTTGTTTGAGCGACTTTATACCAACCGACATAGAAAGTGTGCGGCCTGAAAAAACCCGTGCAATGGTACGATGAGGAGCTTTGTCCCATGCAACCATGATATTGTGGTTCTTAGTTCGATACTCAGGGACTATAAAACATTAGCCATAATTGAAGTATCTAAGAGTGTGGGAAGCATTTAGATATCACCGTTTCATATATAGTGCCTTAAATACCATCAAGTTATTTTCCATAGTTTCCCACTTCTTGTTCAGGCAAATGCCAGGCCGATTCTTCTCGCATCCACCTCCTTCCCAATCTTAGCGTCAAATGCACTCACTACTACAGACAGCACAATAACACAAGTTTTTGAGACAAACACTATTGACACCCAAGTACACAAAACTGATGACGAGGATTTCCAAATCCCTAGTGCAATAAAGAAAACAACAGAAATGCTGGTTGGGCATTGTGTTATCAGTTATCACTAATGGGATTTGGCAACATAAGAACTTGGAAAGAGGCGACTGTTGGTGCTGGTGGTGGTGGCAGTTGTTTTAAGGGGCAAAACATCCAGATCATCTGCTACTACTGCTATGGTGGCAATTAAGTATGAATATAAAATTGAAAAGTACTAATTACAACTAACATACATCACCCGATGGAATAGCCGTGCGCGTTAAATCGTTCATTACGACAGCGATGGGGAGCTACAGCAAGTCCGGAGATTGTAGGTTCGAATCCCAGCGCCAACAACGAATATCCTGAGGGAGGTTTTTCCTATGTTCTCCCACACTCCCTCCATTTTGTTTGACGTGTGGCCTCCTGAGAGGCTAAGTGCAGGTCTTTCTAGTCGACGCCTGTGGGTGACCTACGTGCCGAGATGAGAGATAGAATGGATGAAGATAAATTAAACTAGGCCAGGATGTGGAAGGAAGCGGCCGTGGCTTGTCAGAAGGTATCGTGCCAGGATTTGCCTGGTGTCGAAAATGGGAAAGCACGGAAAACCATTTCAAGGACGGCCGATGGTGGGGCTTTAGCGAGCGTGGCTATCGCTGTCGGTACTTCCTCCATAAAAATGCTGGATAGTACCTTATTTCAAGTCCCGTAGCACCTATCACACCCCGACTCTAATTGTAGTTCGCACACACTACCACAGTCAGCACAGAAACACAGGTTATCAGACAAATTGATCGTACACCAAAGTACACGAGGCTGATGAACAAGATGTCCTAAGCACACAAACAAAAAACAACTAATTACGTAGACACAATAAGTAGAAATGAGAAATAATATGAATAGGGGAAATAGAAGACAAGAGATTTAATTCTGGTCTGAGGGCTGGAACGGATTATACTGAGCCTAGAGAGGCAAAACGGAGAAGGGGTAGGTTCGATTCCCACGTCGGCCATCCTGGAAGTGTTTTCCGTGGCTTCCCACTTCTACTCCAGGCAAATGCCGGAATGGTACCTAACTCAAAGCCACGGCCGCTTCCTACCCAAATCCTACCTCAATTACAAATACACAGACTAATCCTAACATCAAAGTGTCACAGGTTATCACACAAATTACACACACACACACAATTACACGGGGCTATATGACCACGATGTCGCAAAGCCCCTATAAGAATCAACTAGTTCTAGAGTTCTAGGGTGAAGGAGGCACCTATCTTAAAATACTGTAAATACTTCGAATACACTTTCTTCTTCACAAGGTTGAGTGGAACTCATTCAATCGCTCAATCCTGAGTTTGAAATTTTGTCACTGCTGGAATCAAATCTGTAATCCTCTGAACTGGAATGTGTAACATTACCCGTAGACCACGCAAGCTGAGAATATTAGCTACAATAATTATCTACACAGAATGCAAGTCGCTTGTTGACGAGTTCAATGTAATAACCGTGAAGAGAAACTGATGCAGTTAAATGGAAACGTAATATTTTAACGTCTCTTTTTAATTAAAATGAAATGTCAAGCCCTTTTTGCATTTAAACCTGTAGTTAGGATTTAAGGTGTACTCATATGTGTGTGATGAGGGAGAGAAGGTTATGCAATGGTTATGTATTCTTATTTCATCCACAATGAAATGTGTAAGGTTTGTTTCAAAGGATAATTGAACTGTAATTAACCATCTACTTTTAATTAATTAGCTAATTACATGGAAATTGTGAATTTATATTCATACTCAGAGCTGTTACATTATACTGGAAAAGAGCACGGTATTAGAGCGAACGGGAGGGGTTTATTGGACCAAAATAAAACTCACCTAGTCGTTGGTGAAATGGATGGAATGGCCAGTTCTGCTGGACTACAGACAAATGGTGACAAGACAAATACAGAGAGTCCAGTTTGTATGCATCGGTGACCTTCGCTAGCCCGCTCGCCTGCGTTGCGAGCCTGTCTCCCGCCAGGCACTTTGCCGTTTTGCGGCGCTCGCGCAGCATTGAGTCATTGAGTATAGGAATTTGTACTTAAATTTGTACTTCAATGTGATCCTTGACCAATTTTCTTGACGAACTGACTTACGGAGAGCGATTGTCAAAATATTTTCAACAAGATTCTGCCACTGATCACAATGACGAAGCATCCATGACAGAATTGCGTCACATTTTTGGTACTAGGATTATAAGTCGGAAAGTGTGGCCCCCGCGAAGCCCAGACTTATCACCATGTGACTTTTATTTGTGGGGGACGCTTAAAAATAGAGTGTATGCGAGAAACCCTCACAGTAGTGTGTTTTGGCCGGTTCTACAGCCTCCTCCTCCACATTCCTCCACACAAGATGGCGGCGACGCGATATCTCTCGAACGCATGGTCGGATTTTGACGAATGAGGTGTCATTGAACTCGGGCTGACACCCCCTTTGCAATGGATAACATATTTCCACCTCAAAAATAAAACCTACCCCTACTAGGGGGTGAAATTGTAATTTTTTAAAATCTCGCTTTTCAAGTGCAACATGTGAGAGTTTGAAGGCCAATATGGAATTAAACGTTGTTCCACACCAGAGACATGTGAACGGTGGAAAGCCACTATGATTTAACATGCTTGTTTTTGTTTTTACGCATGCCCAATCATAGCTTTTGTAAGAGGGCAGGCTTTTTAAAGATGGCGGCTGTAGTGTAACCTAACCTAACCCAACCCACGAGGGGTGATCAAAAAGTTTTCCAAGCGACGCTTGTCGGTAGGCAAACCAATAATCAAAGAGGGGCATGTCAGACCTTGAGGCGAAGTCCCTTTTTGATTGATCCCTGTTGATTGGTCCCTTTGGACTGGTCCCTGTTGACTAGCCCCTGTTTGACAGGTCCTTTTTGACAGGTCCTTTTTGACGGGTCCCTATTGACGGGTCCTTGTGGACGGGTCATTGTTGACGAGTCCCTGTGGACGGGTCATTGTTGGCGAACCCTTGTTGACGGGTCCCTGTTGACGGGTCCCTGTGGGCGGATCCCTGTGGACGGGTCCCTGTTGACGTGTCCTTTTGACTGATCCCTTTGGACCGGTCCCTTTGGACTGGTCCCTAATGCTATGATGAAATTAAACGTTGTTCCACATGAAACGCATGTGAAGAGCCGATTGCTACTATGAATTAACATGTTTGTTTTCTGTTTTTACGCATGCACACTTGGGGTTTTGTAAGAGGGCGGACTTTTTAAATAATGATTTATAGATGAGTTATTAAAAAAATAACCAAACGATCCAAAACTAATAGGTCATTGGCTTTTTAATATCTCATGAACCAATAAGGCTAGGGACTTGTATGAGGGGTCGTTGGACTTGGGATGACGCCCCGTTTTTGAATGTATTTTTGATGTTTGTCAAAAGGGCCTAAGTACACTTTTGTTAATATCTCGCGAACCAATAAGGCTAGGGACTTTTATGAGGGGTCGTAGCACTTGGGATGACATTCCCTTTTTAAATGTATTTTTTGAAATTTTGACAAGGGGCCTAACTACACTTTTGATGATATTTCCGGAACCCATGATGGGATATTGACCTGTGAGGTGTCGTTGGACTTGGGCAGACACTCTCTTCTTGAATGTATTTTTGACATTTTAACAAAGGGCCTAACTACACTTTTGTTAATATCTCGCGAACCAATAAGGCTAGGGACTCGTAAGTGGGGTCCTAGCACTCGGGGTGACGCTCTGTTTTTGAATATATATATTTAATGTTTGTCAAAAGGGCCTAACTGCACTGTTATTAATATCTCGATAACTAATAATGGGAGAGAGTCAAGTGAGGTGTTATAATACTTAGGATGGCCAACCCTTTCCCATGATCAACTAATTTACCCCAAATATTCAAAACAACAGGGTCATTGACCTGAAATTATATAAACTAACAATCGGATATCGACATGTGAGGTGTCATAGGACTTATAATGGTCAACCCTTTCCCATGGCCAATGAATTTACCTAAAATAACCAAAACATTAAGGTCATTGACCTGAGATTTTATAAATTAAAAATTGGATACGGACATGTGAGATGTTTACCGTGATTGATGAAACATAGCTAGGTAGAGAAAGAATTAGTGTAGGCTACATATATGGTGACTGACAAGTCTTTCACTATTGAAACTTGTTTTCAGATCAGACTGTAGTACAGAGTGAGTATAGGTTGTAGGCATGGGTTAATAAATGACAAACGGTGTACACAAAATCTGAATTATTGATTCAAGAATTAAGAGTAGACTATTTTTAATTGATTGGTTAAAGAGGATAGCTAAAGAAACAAAATGGTGACTACATTGAACTAAACTGAACCAAGCTGATCAAACCCAACCAAACCGAACCAAACCTAATCGAAAACAAGCTAAGGGTTTAAGTGTAAAACTTGTGGGTGAATGTGGTCATTGGTAATGTCAGAAAGGAAAGGGATAACGCTCTACCTATAGAGGGTAAGGTAAAGCTAGTGCATGGTGCTAATGCACACACCCAAGTACATGAACCACACACAACTATCCTATGCAGTTTCATGGGTTGACTGTTAAAACTTGCTCAGTGGTTACTTGGACAAGATGGTCGCTACACACAACAAGCTTTAAATTCTTGAGGCTAATAATCTATACACACACACACACTTGTTCTAAACTAAACTGTCTTGCTGGCAGTGCTCACACAGTAGGCAAATGACAGAAATGCTTGGCTAACAGAAATACAATCAGTTTCGGTTGTCTAATGTTACCAGCTAACCATTACGTGCTATAGTGGTGAGCACATGTGCCTCTTGCACTGGAGATCGTAACTCGATGTGTAGCTCTAAGGCCTAGAACGAATCAAACTAAGAAAGAAGGGTATGGTGACGCAGTAGTTAAACTGTTAGCCTTTCACTAAGGTAGACTAGGGTTTGATTTTAGGTTAATATCCGTGTCATAAACAAACAAAAAAGCAGAGATAATGTTTAAAACTGATTACACTTGCCTCTTTTAAAATTATTACTTAGATTACAAATACAAAGGTGGACTAGGTTTGATATACAGTTAATGTTGCCTATCGCATACTAGCCTGTAAGAAAGCCAAACAAGCATAAGGCGTAGGTAGAGCAGTGGTAAAATCGCTATGTGTAGAGAACTACCTAACGGTTTTATGAACTGGCAAAGGTATGTCGCATAATCAGTGCAGGATACAATCCAGGAACCATAATTTTTATCTTGTGGAACAGAGAAAACATAGAGAGAGAGAGAGAGATATAGAAAGCTTGTGTTTGTATGGGTAGCATTGATTGTTTGACCAGAGAAAATACGGCGAGGTAGGGTGGGGAGAGGGAGAATAATTAACACTTATACACACATCAAAAAAAGTTTTGCATCACCTCGGTTCCAAGAGTTCCGGAACCGTTAAATACAAAGGGAATAGAGATCAACACAAACAACATTTCAGCTCGTTTTATTGCTCATGAGACCCACACATTGCATGTTGTACCATCAAACAGCTAGACTTTCAGCATTTGTGGTCCAGATTGCAGTACACACCACTACCTCTAATACCCAGTAGCACGTCCTCTTGCATTGATGCATGCCTGTATTCGCCGTGGCATACTATCCACAAGTTCATCAAGACACTGTTGGTCCAAATTGTCCCACTCCTCAACGACAATTCGGCGTAAATCTCTCAGAGTGGTTGGTGGGTCAAGACGTCCATAAACAGCCCTTTTCAACATATCCCAGGCATGTTCGATAGGGTTCATGTCTGGCGAACATGCTGGCCACTGTAGTCGAGCGATGTCGTTATCTTGAAGGAACGCATTCACAAGATGTGCACGATGAGGTCGAGAATTGTCGTCCATGAAGACAAATGCCTCTCCAATATTCTGCCGATATGGTTGCACTATGGGTCGGAGGATGTCATTCAGGTATCGTAAAGCCGTTTCGGAGCCTTCCATGACCACCAGTGGCGTACGTCGGCCCCACATAATGCCACCCCAAAACATCAGGGAACCACCACCTTGCTGCACTCGCTGGACAGTGTGTCTAAGACGTTCAGCCTGACCAGGGTGCCTCCAAACACGTCTCCGACGATTGTCTGGTTGAAGGCATATGCGACACTCATCGGTGAAGAGAACGTGATGCCAATTCCGTGGGGTCCATTCAGCATGTTGTTGGGCCCATCTGTACCGCGCTGCATGGTGTCGGGGTTGCAAAGCTGGACCTCGCCATGGACGTCGGGAGTGAAGTTGCGCATCATGCAGCCTATTGCGCAGAGTTTGAGTTGAAACACGACGTCCTGTGGCTGAACGAAACGCATTATTCAACATGGTGGCATTGCTGTCAGGGTTCCTCCGAGCGGCAATCCGTAAGTAGCGGTCATCCACTACAGTAGTAGCCCTTGGACGGCCTGAGCGAGGCCTGTCATCGACAGTTCCTGTATCTCTGTACCTCCTCCATGTCCGAACAACATCGCTTTGGTTCACTCTGAGACGCCTGGAAACTTCCCTTGTTGAGAGCCCTTCTTGACACAAAGTAACAATGCGGACGCGATCGAACTGCGGTATTGACCTTCTAGGCATGGTAGAACTACAGACAACATGAGCAGCGTACCTTCGTCCTGGTGGAATGACTGGAACTGATCGGCTGTCGTACCCCCTCTGTCTAATAGGCCCTGCTCATGCATGGTTGTTTACATCTTTGAGCAGTTTTAGTGACATCTATGAACAGTCAAAGGGACTGTATCTTGGATACAATATACACAGTCAACGTCTATATGCCGGAGATCTGGGAACCGAGGTGATGCAAAACTTTTTTTGATGTGTGTATATGAATGGTAAATAGTATTTTTTTTCAATAGTCTTGTTTTTCAAATGCAGTGGTAGATAGCCGTTATTTTGTAAAACATTCTTACTTGCAGTAGTAATAAGCCTCTACGGTTCCGCTAACACACATAGACAGACTGTACTATTGCCATGGTCAAGCACTCACATTAAGATCATTTACAAAAACATAAAATGAAAAATAAAAAAATTGTTCTGGAAATATCGTTTTTCAACATACACAAAATAAATAAAAAATGTATAAACAGCAAAATCCATGTTTCCATATAGACAAAATTTAAAAACCTTAAACAAATATTTAAAAAATATATACAAATGGGAAATTGATAAATGTGTAAATATGAAAATGGAAAATCCATGTTTCCATATCATGAAATTGAAAAAACATCAAACAGTCATTTTAAAAAATGCAAATGGAAAATTGATAAATTGCAATGTGTGAAATGTAAAATTAAACAAATGGCTATCATTATTAAAAGAAAAAACCATGTGCTGTATGGTTGAGGTGTGAATCAAACCCTCTCTACTTATTTTGGACCACCCGACACTGAATATACTTGTTTTAGTCCTCATACCACTTTTAAAATTTTGTGTTAAAGCTAGGAATTGAACCCAAGAACTTGTAGGGGGAGACCAAGGTTAGAATATGTTAAACAGATAGTCTTGATTGTAGGGTGTGGTAGCTATATAGAGATGAAACGATTAGATCGGGACAGGGGGCATTGAGATCTGCAGCAAACAAGTCAAACGACTAAAGACTCAATCAACAACATGTAAGCTCACCAAAATAATGTTGTGTAATGGTAAATGTTAGTCAACGAACAGTAATGCATTACTAAAACCCATAACACGATACCTAAGAGCTTTTCTAAAATTATTTTAAAATGCCTTTAACCCTATATTAAACACCCAGTTCACAATACTCATTACTGCAAAGTTATGGTAAAACAAAACAAAATCTATATTTCAAAACAAGCAAATGGTTTAGTCAATGTATACTGGGAAATGTTTTGTGGACACTCAAGTCCACAAGACTAATTAAATTAGTAACTGCCAGGTTGGCCGAGTGGTTAAAGTGTTTTACTTAAGATCAAATTTCCTGTACAAGGAAGCAAGGGTTCGAATCCCTTACCTGACATAACTATTGCCTTAACATGGATTGTCCACACTGAATTATAATGATACTCGCTACACAAACCATAGACAGAGTGTATTGTTTAAGGCACTCTCTTTATGAACATAGTCAGAGACTGTTAATGGTTAACAATTGCATTAATGTTGGGACATGGGGATAGCAATTAAGAAAAACAGCCAATACTCATACAATATTTTTATTCATTTAGTTTTTTTACAATAGTTACACACAGAATACAACTTTTTATATTTTTATCATTGTTTGATATAGATTTTAAACACAACGCTTGTTGTAGATCCTTTTATAACATTCTCCAGGTACTCTTGTTCTTAAAAACTGGGGAAGCCCCAATGGTTTTATAGACATTAAACCCTCATCCTCTTCTTTTTCATCATCATCATCATCATCATTATAAATATTATCATCATATTTATTATAGTCTTTGTCACCAACATTATTATCATCATCATCATCATCCTCAACATTACTAGAACTATCCAATTCCTTTTCTTCCTTTTCAAAAGGGATCTCTTGAAGAGTCTGTGTTGCTTTTGTTAGTGTTAAGTGTTTTTTGAACGTTGACAACTGTCCTAACATGACTTTTTGAGGAGTTGATAATTGCTTTTCAACAAACAATGCATTTATGAAAAAATAAGCCACCAACATAAGGCATTAATATAAGCCACCAACATAAGGCACCAACATAGCCATCACCATAAGCCACCAACATAAACCACAAATATAAGCCATCAACATAAGCCACAAATATAAGCCACCAACATAAGCCACCATAATAAGCAACCAGCATAAGCCACCAACATAAGTCACAAATATAAGCCACCAACGTAAGCCATCAAAATAAGCCACAAATATAAGCCACCAACATAAGCCACCAACATAAGCCATCAACATAAGCCACAAATATAAGCCACCAACATAAGCCACCAACATAAGCCACCAACATAAGCAACCAACATAAGCCACAAATATAAGCCAACAACATAAGCCACTAACATAAGCAACAAATATAAGCCACCAACATAAGCCACCAACATCATCTATATATATAAAGCACAATGTTTGTCTGTCTGTCTGTCTGTCTGTCTGTCTGTCTGTTATGTATACAAATCTAAACCGTTTCACCGATCTCAACAAAAAATTGTATATTTACCCTTCGGAACACTGCGACTAACACTGTCTGCTTTAAATTGCGGAAAGGCTACTCCATCCCTTGCATTTAGGCCCTTTGGCACAAATCTACACCGTTTCATCGATCTGAACCAAAATTTGTATACTTACCCTTTGGAACCCTCCGAGTAACACTGTCCACTTAAAATTTCAGACAGACCACCCCATTTCCTGCATTCAGGCCCTTTGGTCCAAATCTACACCGTTTCACCGATCAGAACCAAAATTCGTATTCTTACCCTGTGGTACCCTGCGAGAAACACTGTCTGCTTGAAATTGCGGACAGACCACTCCATTCCCTGCATTTAGGCCCTTTGGAACAAATCTACACCGTTTCACCGATCAAACCAAATGTGTATACTTCCCCCTTGAAACCCTGCGAGTAACACTGTCTGCTTGAAATTGCGGACAGACCACTCCATTCCCAGCATTCTAACACTGTCTGCTTTAAATTGCGGAGAGGCTACTCCATCCCCTGCATTTAGGCCCTTTGGCACAAATCTACACCGTTTCATCGATCTGAACCAAAATTTGTATACTTACCCTTTGGAACCCTGCGAGTAACACTGTCCACTTAAAATTTCGGACAGACCACCCCATTTCCTGCATTCAGGCACTTTGGTCCAAATCTACACCGTTTCAACGATCAGAACCAAAATTCGTATTCTTACCCTTTGGAACCCTGCGAGAAACACTGTCTGCTTGAAATTGCGGACAGACCACTCCATTCCCTGCATATAGGCCCTTTGGCACAAATCTACACCGTTTCATCGATCTGAACCAACATTTGCATACTTACCCTTTGGAACCCTGCGAGTAACACTGTCCACTTAAAATTCGGACAGACCACCCCATTTCCTGCATTCAGGCCCTTTGGTCCAAATCTACACCGTTTCACCGATCAGAACCAAAATTCGTATTCTTACCCTTTGGTACCCTGCGAGAAACACTGTCTGCTTGTAATTGCGGAAAGACCACTCCATTCCCTGCATTTAGGCCCTTTGGAACAAATCTACTCCGTTTCACCGATCTGAACCAAAATTTGTATACTTACCCTTTGGAGCCCTGCGAGTATCACTGTCCACTTAAAATTTCGGACAGACCACCCCATTCCCTGCATTTAGGTCCTTTGGCACAAATCTACACCGTTTCACCGATCAGAACCAACATTCGGATTCTTATCCTTTGGTACCCTGCGAGTAATACTGTCTGCTTGAAATTGCGGACAAACCACTCCATTCCCTGCATTTAGGCCCTTTGGCACAAATCTACACCGTTTCACCGATCAGAACCAAAATTTGTATACTTACCCTTTGGAGCCCTGCGAGTAACACTGTCCACTTAAAATTTCGGACAGACCACCCCATTCCCTGCATTTAGGTCCTTTGGCACAAATCTACACCGTTTCATCGATCAGAACCAACATTCGGATTCTTATCCTTTGGTACCCTGCGAGTAATACTGTCTGCTTGAAATTGCGGACAAACCACTCCATTCCCTGCATTTAGGCCCTTTGGCACAAATCTACACCGTTTCACCGATCAGAACCAAAATCTGTACTTACCCTTTGGAACCCAGCGTGTAACACTGTCTGCTTGAAATTGCGGAGAGAACACTCCATTCCCTGCATTTAGGCCCTTTGGCCCAAATCTACACCGTTTAACCGATCTCAACCACAATTTGTATATTTACCTTTTGGAACACTGCGACGAACAGTCTGCCTGGAATTGCGGAGAGGCCACTCCAACCCCTGCATTTAGGCCGTTTGGCACAAATCCACACCGTTTCACCAATCTGACCCAAATTTTACATACTTTGGAACCCGACAAGTAACACTGTTCACTTTCAATTTCGGACAGACCACACTATTCCCTGCTTTTTGGCCCTTTGGCACAAAACTACACCGTTTCACCGATCTCAAATAATTACCCTTTGCAACTCGACGAGTAACACTGTCCACTCGAAATTTCGGACAGACCACTCCATTCCCCGCATTTAGGCCCTTAGGCACAAATCTACATCGTTCACCGATCGAAAACAAAACGTGTATACTCACCCTTTGGAACCCAATGAGTAACACTGTCCACTTGGAATTTCAGACAGACCACTCCATTCCCTGTTAGGCCCTTTTGCACATATCTACATCGTTCCACCGATCTGAACCTAAATTTGTATACTTACCCTTTGGAACCCGACGAGTAACACTGTCCACTTAAAACTTTGGACATACAACTCAATTTCCTGCGTTTAGGCCCTTTGGCAAAATCTACCCTGTTTCACCGATCTGAGCCAAATTTTACATACTCACCCTTTGGAACCCGACGTGTAACACTTTCTACATGAAATTTCAGATAGACCATTCAATTTACCGCATTTAGGCTCTTTGGCAAAAATCTACATAGTTTCACCCATCTCAACCAATCTTTATGTAAGTTACTTACCCTTTGGAACCCGACGAGTAACACTGTCCATTTTAAATTTCTGACATACCTCTCCATTCCCTGCATTTAGCTCAGGAATTCCTCGGGGTTGCCAGCTTCCTAACTCACCCGCCATGAGCCCTTGAGGGTGTACCAGAAATGGTGGGGCTATACACAACCTGCCTCTTTGAGGGCCTTGAGCAGAGGACAGGAGATATAATGAAACGGAATAGAAAGCAGACCCCTCGAAGAATGAGGGCATCAGGAAAGATGAGACAACGGCCAATTAAGCGGGAAATTGGAAGACTCCCTAGCCCATTGGATGCCCTAATACAGTCGGGGTCGGAAGGGAACAAGAGTTGACCAAGGGAGGCCGTCAGGAAAGAGAACTGAAAGGAGCCTGGCACCAGGAAGTAGAAGCGATGCCAGACTCAGCTGGGGTCCGGTGGTCGCCAACCCACGTCCCACAAGTTGTGAGACTCTGGGGGGGGGGGGTGGCGTTGTGAGAATAGCTTGCTGATTCATCGCGAGGTGACATGAGAGGACTTTCCAGAGCTGTCTATACTCATGCCAGCACAGGGCCGTTGCTCAAGCCACACTGTGGTGTTGCGAAAGAGTGAGTGATTCCCCGGCCAATCTAAATACGACGGGGAACCCCGAACGTGTGTCATCGTATTTCGTCATCTACGATCATCTCAGGTTCGTGCAGCTTGGACCCATTTTTTTGCCGAGCAGTACGCCATAAGCTCTTTCACTAGACGCATCGAGTACAGGCCTAAGCCAGAAAATAAGGTTGACACTTTGGAAGACATCGAAGCTAGACATCTGAATTATCTATATCAGTTGTAAATTACACCATGTTCGTTTAGTAGTCATTTTTTCATTACCTTATTATTATCATCATCATAAGTGCAAATGACCTAGATGTTACGCGCATCATACCACTAATCACCGCCGCATAAAGTCATTCTCGACTGTGATTTTTAAAATATTTATTTTTATTACAGTACATTGTGTACATTATAAGTTGAAGTGTCAATTCAATACAGGTAGTAGTTCCCCTCATCATCCTCATCATAAGGGCAAATGACCTAGATGTTATGCCCATTACACCATTAATCACCACATACAATAAGTCTTCCTCGCCTGTGAATTTTGAAATATGTATTTCTATTCCGGTAGTTTGTAAGTTTGACGTGTCAATTCAACAGTAGTTTTCATTATCATCCTTATCAAAAGGGCAAATGACCTAGATATTACGCCCTCATTGTCTTTGGGGGGGGGGGGGGGGGAATGACCTAGATTTTATGTCCATTATATTTCTAAGTAGACTTTGATACATTATCATCATTCCACCGGGCGAAGCCGGGTACTACTGCTAGTCCTATATAAAACGTCAACACAAAATCACACTTTCACCAGAATTGTTCTGACCTTTGTAGTAGGTAGATCAACTTTACAAGTCAGTTACTACTATGTAATATACTATAACCAATAAAGGCAAACCACTTGCACTGTATCATGGCTACTCCTATAACTATAAGAGGCAAAATGTGAATGGAATCATATTTTGGCAGTGCTCAAAACAAAGGACAACAAAATGTTTAGGTCATCTAAAAAGTAAGAATGGTAAGGTCTTAAGTGTGGGTAATCATCAATGTAGTGTACCAGATAAAACACCGTTACTGTCAACAAAATATCATGAAAATGCTAAAAAGCAAGTTCAAGAAAAGGATATTGCTGCTCAAGACAGTGCATTGTTTGTTGAAAAGCAGTTATCAACTCCTCAAAAAGTCATGTTAGGACAGTTGTCAACGTTCAAAAAACCCTTAACACTATCAAAAGCAACACAGACTCTTCAAGAGGTCCCTTTTGAAAAGGAAAAAAAGGAATTGGATAGTTCTAGTGATGTTGAGGATGATGATGATGATTATGATGATAATAATGTTGGTGACAATGACTATAATAATTATGATGATAATATTTATAATGATGATGATGATGAAAAAGAAGAGGATGAGGGTTTAATGTCTATAGAACCATTGCGGCTTCCCCAGTTTTTAAGAACAAGAGTACCTGGAGAATGTTATAAAAGGATCTACAACAAGCGTTGTGATTAAAATCTATATCAAACAATGATAAAAATATAAAAAGTCTTATTCAGTGTGTAACTATTGTAAAAAAAACTAAATGAATAAAAATATTGTATGGGTATTGGCTGTTTTTCTTAATTGCTATCCCCATGTCCCACTATCAATGCAATTGTTAACCATTAACAGTCTCTGACTATGTTCATAAAGAGAATGCCTTAAACAATACACTCTGTCTATGGTTTGTTTAGCGAGTATCATAATAATTCAGTGTGGACAATCCATGTTAAGGCAATAGTTATGTCAGGTAAGGGATTCGAACCCTTGCTTCCTTGTGCTGGAAATTTGATCTTAAGTCAAACACCTTAACCACTCGGCCAACCTGACAGTTACTAATTTCATTAGTCTTGTGGACTTGAGTGTTTACAAAACTTTTCCCAGTATACATTGACTAAACCATTTACTTGTTTTGAAATATAGATTTTTTTTGTTTTACCATAACTTTGCAGTAATGAGTATTGTGAACTGGGTGTTTAATATAGGGTTAAAGGCATTTTAAAATAATTTTAGAAACGCTCTTAGGGATCGTGTTATGGGTTTTAGTAATGCATTACTGTTCGTTGACTAACATTTACCATTACACAACATTATTTTGGTCAGCTTACATGTTGTTGTTTGAGCCTTTAGTCGTTTGACAGGTTTGCTGCAGATCTCAATGCCCCCTGTCCCGATCTAATCGTTTCATCTCTATATAGCTACCACACCCTACAATCAAGACTATCTGTTTAACATATTCTAACCTTGGTCTCCCCCTACAAGTTCTTGGGTTCAATTCCTAGCTTTAACACAAAATTTTAAAAGTGGTATGCGGACTAAAACAAGTATACTCAGTGTCGGGTGGTCCAAAATAAGTAGAGAGGGTTTGATTCACACCTCAACCATACAGCACCGTGTTTTGTTTTTATTTTTTTTAAATAAAGATAGCCATTTGTTTAATTTTACATTTCACACATTGCAATTTGTCAATTTTCCATTTGCATTTTATAAAATGACTGTTTGATGTTTTTACAATTTCATGATATGGAAACATGGATTTTCCATTTTCATATTTACACATTTATCAATTTCCCATTTGTATATATTTTTTAAATATTTGTTTAAGGTTTTTAAATTTTGTCTATATGGAAACATGGATTTTGCTGTTTACACATTTTTTATTTATTTTGTGTATGTTGAAAAACGATATTTCCAGAACAAGATTTTTTATTTTCATTTTATGTTTTTGTAAATGATCTTAATGTGAGCGCTTGACCATGGCAATAGTACAGTCTGTCTATGTGTGTTAGCGGAACCGTAGAGGCTTATTACTACTGCAAGTAAGAATGTTTTACAAAATAACGGCTATCTACCACTGCATTTGAAAAACAAAACTATTGAAAAAAATACTATTTACCATTACTATATAAGATTTAATTATTCTCCCTCTCCCCACCCTACCTCACCGTATTTTCTCTGGTCAAACAATCAATGCTACCCATACATACACAACCTTTCTATCTCTCTCTCTCTCTTCGTTTTCTCTGTTCCACAAGATAAAAATTATGGTTGCTGGATTGTATCCTGCACTGTTTATGCGACATACCTTTGCCAGTTCATAAAACCGTTAGATAGTTCTCTACACATAGCGATTTTACCACTGCTCTACCTACGCCTTTTGCTTGTTTGGCTTTCTTACAGGCTAGTATGCAATAGGCAGCATTAACTGTATATCAAACCTAGTCCACCTTTGTATTTGTAATCTAAGTAATAATTTTAAAATAGACAAGTGTAATCAGTTTTAAACATTATCTCTGCTTTTTTGTTTGTTTGTTTGTTTGTTTGTTTATGACACGCATATTAACCTAAAAT
Source organism: Meconema thalassinum (assembly GCA_946902985.2). Classification (NCBI taxonomy): domain Eukaryota; kingdom Metazoa; phylum Arthropoda; class Insecta; order Orthoptera; family Tettigoniidae; genus Meconema; species Meconema thalassinum. The sequence goes on along the minus strand of OX336389.2, from coordinate 1,118,208,823 downwards.
CAAACCCTAGTCTACCTTAGTGAAAGGCTAACAGTTTAACTACTGCGTCACCATACCCTTCTTTCTTAGTTTGATTCGTTCTAGGCCTTAGAGCTAGACATCGAGTTACGATCTCCAGTGCAAGAGGCACATGTGCTCACCACTATAGTACGTAATGGTTAGCTGGTAACATTAGACAACCGAAAATGATTGTATTTCTGTTAGCCAAGCATTTCTGTCATTTACCTACTGTGTGAGCACTGCCAGCAAGACAGTTTAGTTTAGAACAAGTGTGTGTGTGTGCATAGATTATTAGCCTCAAGTATTTAAAGCTTGTTGTGTGTAGCGACCATCTTGTCCCAGTAACCACTGAGCAAGTTTTAACAGTCAACCCATGAAACTGCATAGGATAGTTGTGTGTGGTTCATGTACTTGGGTGTGTGCATTAGCACCATGCACTTGCTTTACCTTACCCTCTATAGGTAAAGCGTTATCCCTTTCCTTTTTGACATTACCAATGACCACATTCACCCACAAGTTTTACACTTAAACCCTTAGCTTGTTTTCGATTAGGTTTGGTTCGGTTTGGTTGGGCTTGATCAGCTTGTTTCATTTTAGTTCAATGTAGTCACCATTTTGTTTCTTTAGCTACCTCTTTAACCAATCAATTAAAGATAGTCTACTCTTAATTCTTGAATCAATAAATCAGATTTTGTGTACACCGTTTGTCATTTATTAACCCATGCCTACAACCTGTACTCTCTCTGTACTACAGTCTGATCTGAAAGCAAGTTCCATTTGTGAAAGACTTGTCAGTCACCATATATGTAGCCTACACTAATTCTTTCTCTACCTAGCTATGTTTCATCACTCACGGTAAATATCTCACATGTCCGTATCAAATTATTAATTTATAAAATCTCAGGTCAATGACCTTAATGTTTTGGATATTTTAGGTAAATTCATTGGCCATGGGAAAGGGTTGACCATTATAAGTCCTATGACACCTCACATGTCGATATCCGATTGTTAGTTTATATAATCTCAGGTCAATGACCCTGTTGTTTTGAATATTTGGGGTAAATTAGTTGGTCATGGGAAAGGGTTGGCCATCCTAAGTATTATAACACCTCACTTGACTCTCTCCCATTATCAGTTATCGAGATATTAACAACAGTGCAGTTAGGCCCTTTTGACAAACATTAAATATATATATTCAAAAAACAGAGCGTCACCCCGAGTGCTAGGACCCCACATACAAGTCCCTAGCCTTATTGATTCGCGAGATATTAACAAAAGTGTAGTTAGGCCCTTTGTTAAAATGTCTAAAATACATTCAAGAAGAGAGTGTCTGCCCAAGTCCAACGGCACCTCACAGGTCAAAATCCAATCATGGGTTCAGGAAATATCAACAAAAGTGTAGTTGGGCCCATTGTCAAAATTTCAAAAAAATACATTTAAAAAGGGAATGTCATCCCAAGTGCTACGACCCCTCATACAAATCCCTAGCCTTATTGGTTCGCGAGATATTAACAAAAGTGTACTTAGGCCCTTTTGACAAACATCAAAAATACATTCAAAAACGGGGCGTCATCCCAAGTCCAACGACCCCTCATTCAAGTCCCTAGCCTTATTGGTTCGTGAGATATTTAAAAGCCAATGACCTATTAGTTTTGGATCGTTTGGTTATTTTTTTAAATAACTCATCTATAAATAACTATTTAAAAAGTCCGCCCTCTTACGAAAACCCCAAGTGCGCATGCGTAAAAACAGAAAACAAACATGTTAATTCATAGTAGCAATCGGCTCTTCACATGCGTTTCATGTGGAACAACGTTTAATTTTATCATGGCATTATGGACCAGTCCAAAGGGACCGGTCCAAAGGGATCAGTCAAAAGGACACGTCAACAGGGTCCCGTCCACAGGGATCCGTCTACAGGGACTAGTCAATAGGGACCCGTCAACAAGGACCCGTCAACAAGGGCTCGCCATCAATGACCCGTCCACAGGGACTCGTCAACAATGACCCGTCCACAAGGGCCCGTCAATAGGGACCCGTCAAAAAGGACCTGTCAAAAAGGACCTGTTAAACAGGGGCTAGTCAACAGGGACCAGTCCAAAGGGACCAATCAACAGGGTTCAATCAAAATGTCTGACATGCCCCACTTTTATTATTGGTTTGCCTACCGACAAGCATCGCTTGGAAAACTTTTTGATCACCCCTCGTGGGCTGGGCTAGGTTAGGTTACACTACAGCCGCCATCTTTAAAAAGCCCGCCCTCTTACAAAAGCTATGAGTGGGCATGCGTAAAAACAAAAACCAAGCATGTTAATTCATAGTGGCTTTTTACCGTACACATGTCTCTTGTGTGGAGCAACGTTTAATTCCATATTGGCATTCAAACTCTCACATGTTGCACTTGAAAAGCAAGATTTTCTAAAAAAAATTCAATTTCACCCCCTAGTAGGGGTAGGTTTTATTTTTGAGCTGGAAATATGTTATCCATTGGAAAGGGGGTGTCAGCCCGAGTTCAATGACACCTCATTCGTCAAAATCCGACCATGCGTTCGAGAGATATCGCGCCGCCGCCATCTTGTATGGAGGAATGTGGAGGTGGAGGCTGTAGAACCGGCCAAAACACACTACTCCTCACACTATAAATGAGCTTAAAGACTATATTACAGCTGAAATACAGTCAATCGGTGCTGAGGAACTTCAGAGAGTAAATGCCAGTATCATAAAAAGGTGCCAGTGATGTGTAGCAGTGAATAGCGAACATTTTGAACACCAGCTGTGCACTAGGTAAGTACACATTCCTATACTCAATGACTCAGTGCCACGCTGGCGCCGCATAACGGCAAAGTGCGTGGCGGGAGACAGACTCGCGGTGCGGGCGAGTGGGCAAGCGAGGGTCTCCGATACATACAAACTGGACTCTCTGTACAATGTGCATAAAAAGTGGGAATGTATCTACACAAATTATAGTGCAACAGAAGATTCTACAAGATGTTGACCGATTTTCATATCTCGGCAGCCTTATCTGTAGTAATGGGGACGTAGATGCAGACATCAGCAGCAGAAAACTTTGGCAGTCTTTCAACGAATGCGATCCATATGGCAATTAGACTCTATAAGTATGTCCACAAAGATTCGGCTATATTCCTCTACCGTCTTACCGATCGTCATATATGCATTTGAGACCTGGAAAATATCAGTAAAATCAGCCCAAAAGCTGAACGTTTTTCACCAACGATGCTTGAGGCGAGTTTTGAAAATTAGTTATCGTGACCACAAAACAAATGATGAAGTATTGAGAAGAACTGTTCTACAGAGCCTGCACAAAATCGTTGCTCAAAGAAGAATTATTTTTATTATTATTATTATTATTTATTTAACAAAAATTGTGCTTACAATTTATGAACGGCGGATAGAGAAAGGGCAAGCCCCACATACACAGCAATGTCTCCATAAGAATGAAGTTCGCGGGACATGTTCTACGAATGAATGATGGAAGGATACCCTAATCAGCACTGTTGTGGAATCCAACGGAAGGATACCGAGGTAGAGGATGACCTGGATATGAAAAACCTGAAGTTCCTGCTGCTTTTGCGGTACCGTTATGGGAAGTGCGTGAGGTGGTCAGTAGGCACTGAGAGATATTTATATATTTATTTAAGTCATATGTGCTTCAACAGAGTCGCACTCCTATTATAGTATCTGCGTAAAGTATATTAACTCAAAATATTAACTGATAATAGAGTGTAACACAATATGAAAATAAATAGTATATCAATAATAATGTTATTGGTTTTACGCCCCTTTTAACAACTGTGGCGTTTAGAGACGCAATGGTGCCGCACTTTCCCCCCAAAGGGGATCTTTAACGTGCCAGTAAATCTACTAACACAGCTCCCTCGCATTCGCGCACCCTCAAATGTCAGCTGGCTGGGTCAGGTTTCGATCCTGCAACCTCGGAAACAGCAAACAAGAACGTTAAGCGCTGAACTACGCAGTCAGTCGTAAAATAGTAGTTCAATGATAGCGTTAACTAGGTTATGTTTGCAAATTTAAAAATAATGCATGAATTCAAGGCTGTAGCCGGTTCGATTCGTGGTTTTGCTAATTAATTTAATTCTGGTGTTATGGCTGGAACTGGATTCACTGAGCCTCGTGAGGCAGAACTGAGGGGAGGTGAGTTTGATTTCTTCCTACACCATCATAGGATTGGTGGCAAATGTCAGGATGGTACCCAAATTCAGGTTACGATCATATCCTATCCAAATCATAGCCCCAATTACTAATACACATACTAATTCAGCCACCACAATGTCACAGATTATCAGATGAACATGATGGCACAAAATTCCTAAATGAATTAACAACCCCAACAAGGAAAATAAAAGTTTGATGCTTGTCAGTCGGTTAACAGGATTGCACCCAAATTAGATGGGATATTCCCAAATCCTGAAAAAATACATGCGATTAATAAATAATAAATAGGGAATAACCCATCTCATTTGGGTACAATCGTGCTGACCGACTGAAAATTACTTCAAACACCATAATCACAACAAGCATTAACTGAAAAATTCAGCACTATTTATTATGCCATTTTATAATAATAATAATAATAATAATAGTAATTATAACAATAATAATTTTATCAACAACTAGCTGAAGTCAATCTCAAATTGACTGTGAATTTTGCGGAACGAAAAGTTCACAGGCGAAATGAGATTTGCACTTCCTGGGAATGGCGAGTTGAATGAAACTCAAATCCCCCTTCCGTCCAATCTTAACTTGACTGTGTTTCACAGGCGAAATGAAGAAAACCCGAGTTGCACTTCCCGGGAAACTCCAAACACAACCACCCTTCTCAGAAGTCTTAACTCAACACGACTCAACGGTTTGCTGCTGGCCGTATCTGGGGCAATAGGTTCGCCCCCTAGCTGGGCTGTAACAGGGATGAGACTCGCCCTTAGCTAGCTCGTAAACTGGCGCCTCAGTAGTTGAATGAACATGTTTGGAAGAAATTAAAACGTAAAAACACTTATAGTGGGCGATGTATTGAAGATAGACATATGCTCTCGCGGACGTTTTTGTAGAACTTTTCAAGCTGAACAATTCTTACACTCATGGTATTTAGATATTTTTATCGGTTTGCCCAGCGTACGCTTACAAAGCGCTCGGACGCCAGTTTTTTTTTCGACTTTTCCACTGAAATCGTTACTGCTCGGCTTCCTTTGATCACAAATAAATTATTTTCTACAGAAAAAGAATCCTCGAGATATCCTTTACAGAATGGTGAAAGCTGCATCAAAATCCATTCAGTGGTTCTCTAGTTTTCCCGTAACATCGAAGAATCAGGGACTTGGTTTTATACTAAGTAGAGATAGATTACATCACCACAACCATCCAGTAATGACACTGCCTGACATGGAGAAATTGGAAGAGTTCCGGACCCTGCTTTGCAGACACACAGGAGAATATAATAACGATGTATCGTGGATACACAAATGAACAGGAAAGATACCAACAGACTCCAGAGATGGAATTTAATGACTTCATAACAGCGAATATCACAACAATGAAAAGAGAACACACAATTGGAAAGGACCTGGCCTGGTTCATAGCTGTAACTTCTGGTACAAAAATTTCTCACCGGTGCACTATCACAAAAATAACGCATTCTTTTGTATCACCAGAAGAAAACTACTTCTTCTGCTTATATGACAACAGGAATCACCTACCTGAAGCATACGTCAGATGACATGGATTTTTCCGGCGACTATAGACCAATTACATTCCTGTCAGGAAAGTACAAAATCTTCACAGCTCTAGTGTCAGAACGTATTTATGAACACCTAATTGAGAATGACATGATAGCAGAAGAATAGAACGGATGTAAGAGATTCTCATTGGGGTTTAAGGGACAATTCACATTGGATGCTGTGGTACATGATCATATTAGAAAGAAACGACATAATTGACTATAAAAAAAAGCATTTAAGTCCGCCTCACACTCTTGGCTACTTCAGGTCAGGCAGATCTAAAAGATTGTAAAAAAAGAATAACTGTTGACCGCATCATACTTGAATGTCTTCTATATGATCAACAAAGAACTTTGCGCAATCTCCATCAGAAAAGTTGTCTATGTGATATTATGAATGAATACAACCACTGCAAAAACATTATTAAATTCTTAAAACAAACGAATCTACTCAATGCCATATCAATACTTTGTTTACTTATCTAATGTCTTATTGTAATATATTTTAATCAATGCATTTATTGTATTACTCATAATTCTTTATGTCGCGATATGACTCTGTGAGATAAAGCGACAAATTAATGAGCAGATTGAAATAAAATTGTTTTCAGAAATCATAGACGTACGTGCCATGGCCATGCAACAATCGAACATATGACTGAAACTTTGGAGTCACTCAGAACAGATAGAAAGCAACCGAATCGATATACAGTAAAGCGTGGTATCTTCCAGGGGGATTGTCTGAGCCCAAATTGGTTCTGTATGGCACTTCACCCAATATCCAATGAGCTTAAAAAAATTCCATTCGACTATCAGATCAAACCCTAAAAAAAGAAAGAGTGCATATACGTTCAATCACCTTTTCTATCTGGATGACCTGAAGCTTTACTCCTTTGAAGAGGAACTTCTGCAAGTGCTTGTTCATGTAGTACACAACATTTCCAGGCACATTAAGATGGAGTTTGGTGTGGATAAATGCAGGACAATGAAGATATCTAAAGGACAAGCTTCAGAAAATCTAGGCAGATTAGAATTTCTAGATCAAACATAAATTCAACCTCTTCAACCTACAGAAATATAAGTGTCTATGTTTGACCAAGAGCCATAGAATTGGTCAAGCACAGGATAAAGATAAGGTGAAACTGGTATTGAAGGAAAGACAAAAAAAATTGTCCGCAGAAAACTCAATTCTAAAAATATGACAAAGGCAATAAATACGTTTGCAATTCCTGTACTAACATACACGTTTTGCTTAGTTAGGTGGTTCCACCATAGATGTAGAAGAACATCAGCAAAAGCTACGAATGGAGTACAGTATACGAGAGTAAAATTACACTATCCACATTCCTTTACTGTCTGGTTGATGCTAAGCAAGGTTCAAGGAGGAAGGAGGCACATGCATCATTTGCCTGCAGAAACTGTACAACAGAGAAATCTACAGGCTTCGGCAGTATTTCTACAGTAGACTTGGCTCTCATCTCCACAACGTGATACTTGAACTTGACGATAACTACACGCCACTACCTATGAACCAACAGGGTCTCACTGCAGAGCTAGAAACTGAAATAAAGGACAGTTATTAACAAGCACCATGAAGGGCAGAAGAGGCAGGTTAACAGAAAACACTATCGTAGACCCAATTTCCCTGAAACTGACAAACAAGCAAGTAACACCTGGTTAACCAAAGGTGTCCTACATCCCGAAACAGAAGGATTTATGCTCGCCATTCAAGACAGTGTCAAAGAAATCCGTAACACCAAAAGGTACTTCAAAGACAACCATAACCCATAGTAGAAAATAACACATTTAAAAGACATTTTAATTCCTATGTTATCACCAACAAGATTTTAGTTGCCAATAAACCGGACCTCATTGTCACAGACAAAGTGCACAAAAACATATAGCTAATAGACATCGCAGTATCGAACTCCCAAAGGCTCTCGAAAGAAACAGCAAATATGGACTTGGCAACAGAAATCAAACGCCTTCGGAAACAACAAACAGTCACTTGGTCATCCAAATCGCAATCTCAGCCACAGCAGTAATATCAAAACAGCTCAAAAAAGCTCTACCCCAACTTAATCCACCATTCAACACCTACCAGTAAATACAGACGGCGGTAATACTGAGCTGCTGTCATATGGTCAGGAAATGAATACAGATTGAACACCAGCAAATTAACTTGTGTGAGATCATCGTAGGTGTGCTGAAGACCAGAAAAACTTTTTTAAGGAACATTATGTGAAAATAATATATGTTAATAATAATAATAATAATAATAATAATAATAATAATAATAATAATAGATGAATGGCTTATGCTACCATGCTGTATATCTTTTGAATTTGAGTGATTTATGCTATCCGTTTTGCACTGCCATCTGTCAGAGAGACCGGAAATACATTGTGCGAACTGTGGCTTATGTTTAATTAGCATTGCCTTGTAATCAGGAAATTTGATACGAGAGGTCGTAAAGAGTCTATGTCTTACAACTCGCAGTGTCGTGGATTCTCGCCACTTTTAAAGGTCTGACTTCCTTGATTGAGAATCTAACCCTTGTTCTCAGAAAGAGAATCGGGCACAATACCACAATCCACAGAGAACGCTTCATTTTTCGGTAAATCCAAGATTATAGCCGTAAATTTAAATCTAAATATATGTTGGGTATGACTTCGAAGTAAGAACATCTATGGCATTCAAACCCTAATCTCATGCTGTTCCGCTAGCGAGCTAAGCCACTCACACCATCGTGGTTTCCACCACGAGCGATTCCCAAGCCTTTGTCAACATGATTGTATGCCCCAATATGAAAGTAAAATTGCTGTAGAAATCGAGAGAAAACACATTTAACATTCTTGGAATTTTACCAATTAATTAGTATTTATAATTACAATTCGTTGGGCTGAGTGGGTGCGATTATAGCTCAGTCCGAATACATCTGAGGGTGTTTAAATGCAACAACTTCGTGTCGGTAAATTTACCGGCTCGTTTCAGAAACCCTCCAGGGCATAATTACGACACTCTGATGTCTTTAAAAAGTAAAACAGGGCTAACATGAATTAAATTACAATCAGCCTAGTTCAATGGGCTTTACTTACCCATGTCAAGGTACCAAAATGTACAGTAGCTAATATCAAATATATACAAATAAATCTGCATGTTAATTTATATGTCATTTTAACTTCGTTTATGGATAATATTATGGTTTCTCATACAACTTATTGGTCTTAAAACTGTTATATTGCTTTAACACTCTTGACTTATTCCTTAGCCGTATGTGGTCTCGGGGTAAGTATTGAGACTTCGGATCCAGAGGTCTTTGATTCGATACCCGGCTAGCTTTAAGAAGGAATTTTATTCCGGGCTGAGGATTGAAACAGTGGTACACTCAGCATTTCGAGGAAAAACTGAGAAGAGATGAGTTCAATTCCGACCTCAACTGTCCTCGAATTTCCATGAGCTTCCACTTGTACATCAGACGATTCCTGGGATGGTTTCTAACTTAAGACCATGACTTCCTCCTTCCAAATCTTAGTCTCTATTAAAATATATTCACTAGTACAGGAATCACAATGACACAGGTTGTCACACACATTCCATACACACACCCAAGTACACGTGGCTACAGAACCAGGATGTTGGAAAGCCCCTAAACGAATCAATACCACAACACCAAGAGTTCGCCTCAATGCGTAGTGGCTAGCATTCATGGCTGTCACAGCTGAGGCCTGGGTTCGATTCCCGGCTCTGCCAAGAAATTTAATTCTGGTCTGAGGGTTGGAACGAGGTACACTCAGTCTCGTGAGGCAAAAATGAGAACAGTCGGGTTTGATTCCTACATCAGCCATTCTGGAAGTGGTTTTCTGTGACTTTCCATTTCCAATCCAGGCAAATGCCATGATGGTACATAACGTAAGACCACGGCCACTTCCTGCCCAAATCCTACCTCGAATACAAATACACACACTAGTACAGACATCACAGTGACACAGGTTGTTAGACAACTTCTACACATACTCACGTACACGGGACTAAATTACTACGATGTAGCAAAGCACCTAAAGAATCAGCAACAACATCACCAACAACAGCTCTTAAGTCATAGGATATTGAGGCTGTACGTTTCTGCAAGGAGAGGGAGAGGTCCAGTGTAGGCTAATAAACGACAATTAAAATAAAAAAACTCTGGCACTATAGCCCAAGAAGGGCCTAGGCCTACCAAGCGACCGCTGCCCAGCCATTTGCCCTGCAGATATTGGGGTGACGCGTGATCAGCGCATCGGGTCCCCTCGACCGTTTATCTTAGTTTTCGTGATCGGGGCGCTGACTCACTGTCAGACAGCTACTCAATTGTCCTCACGAGGCTGAGTGCACCCCGTTCCAGCCCTCACATTAGGTTCTAAAACCGCTGACGGAGCCGGGAATCGAACAATATAGGATGTTAATTCTGGTCTGAGGATTGAGATGGAGTATACTCAACCTCGTGAACAGAACTGAGAAGAGACGGGTTCGATTCCTGTCTCATCTGTCATAGAAGTGGTTTAGGATCTATAGCATTAGGTACTTGCTATTGAACCCTTGCGAGAAGCTTTTTATGAGACTCTACCTGCGGGGTCATGTGCAGTCCATACGAAGTTGTTAAATGAATGCTTCTACAAGGTGCAAGGTAACATAGTCCAAATGTATATGACAGAAAGAACAAAAGTGAAGCCAAACTATATAAACACAAAATTTAATATCAGAATAAAAGAATATAAACACAACAAATAACACGAGGGAACACCCTCTTAACGTCACACCCAATTTACAGTGTGAATGCAAAATACTTATCTCCTCTGAGATGTCAATAAAAATGACAGGTCCCGAAATATGGCCTTTTCATCTACAAAATCATGTGTGCGTGATGTGACTAAAGCATGCATTATGGAAGAGTACTTGATACGCGATTTGTTGCCATCCTGCGACTGCCGACAGGCTCCAAATCCGTATCTGAGATAAAATAGCGATGGGAACTAAACACTACATAATACTATCAATACTCTACCGACACTCACTAACTTTAAGTACGGTATTTACAACAAACAAAGATTTCCGTTGAAATCTGGATCAACGTGCTACAGCACAACAAACTGCCTCATCACAGGACTTTATCAACCAAACACAAGAATGCTTAGCGTGACCACGGTACAACAACACAAAGAAGAATGACCGCATGTCATGTTACACTGAAGTACACAGCAAGGTGTCAACAACAAAAATTTACATGACATAAAACAAACTAAAAACAAGATGTTCAGTAAAGAACATATAGTCTACTTTCTCCTAAATGCATGGGATTTGTTATAACTCTTTGTCCTTTTCAAGGAGTATGATTGAATGTTGGTTGTAGTAGCTTGTTGAAATACAACGTGCTATAGGGATATTAAACATGAATATGAGGTGCCCTTTGCTAGTGCTACCTCTGTACCAAATTTCGTTCAATTCGGTTTCACCGTGTTCGAATTAATAGGAGGAATCAATTTTGACATAAAGATGGCCGCCATCCGCAAACTATTGGGCTGATGTTCTTGCAGTTTGGTCAGAATATGTTTCCCACATCAAGATATGGTGTTGTAAAATTTGGTAGAGACTAGATTATTAGGTTGGTCGTAATTACATTTTAGCTTTTAACATTTGGGTGGCCGCGATTACGTTTCCGTCATGATAGCGGTGATATGAAACATGACACTGAGATGCCCTTTGCTAGTGCTACCTCTGTACCAAATTTCGTTCCATTCGGTTTCACCGTGTTTGAATTAATAGGGGGAATCGATTCTGACACAAAGATGGCCGCCATCCGCAAACTATTAGGCGAATGACCTATTGGATTGGTCAAAGGATGCTCCCTCCATAAAGGTATGTAGTTGCAAAATTTGGTAGAGATCGGATGGTTATGTTAGTCGTAATTTGATTTAAGCTTTAAACATTTGTGTGGCCGCCATTACGTTTCTGTCAATATGGCGGCGATATTAATCATGACACTGAGATGCCCATTGCTAGTGCTATCTCTGTACCAAATTTCGTTCCATTCGGTTTCACCGTGTTTGAATTAATAGGGGGAATCGATTCTGACACAAAGATGGCCGCCATCCGCAAACTATTAGGCGAATGACCTATTAGATTGGTCAAAGGATGCTCCCTCCATAAAGGTATGTAGTTGCAAAATTTGGTAGAGATCGGATGATTAGGTTAATCGTAATTTGATTTAAGCTTTGAACATTCGTGTGGCCGCGATTACGTATCAGTCAAGATGGCGCTGATATAAAACATGACACTGAGGTGCCCTTTGCTAGTGCTACCTCTGTACCAAATTTCGTTCCATTCGGTTCCACCGTGTTCGAATTAATAGGGGGAATCAGTTTTGACATAAAGATGGCCGCCATCCGCAAACTATTAGGCTAATAACCTATTAGATTGGTCAAAGGAGCCCTCCATAAACGTATGTTGTTGCAAAGTTTGGTAGAGATCGGATGGTTATGTTAGTCGTAATTTAACTTGAGCTTTGAACATTTGTGTGGCCGCCATTACGTTTCTGTCAATATGGCGCCGATATAAAACATGACACTGAGATGCCCTTTGCTAGTGCTACCTCTGTACAAAATTTCGTTCCATTCGGTTTCACCGTGTTTGAATTAATAGGGGGAATTGATTTTCACACAAATATGGCCGCCATCCGCAAACTATTAGGCTAATGACCTATTCATTTGGTCAAAGGATGCTTCCTCTATAAGGGTATGTTGTTGCAAAATTTGGTAGAGATCGGATGATTAGGTTAATCGTAATTTGATTTAAGCTTTGAACATTTGTGTGGCCGCCATTACGTTTCCGTGAAGATGGCGGCGATATAAAACATGACACTGAGGTGCCTTTTGTTAGTACTACCTCTGTACCAAATTTCGTTCCATTAGGTTGCACAGTGTTCGAATTAATAGGGGGAATCGATTTTCACACAAAGACGGCCGCCATCCGCAAACTATTACGTTGATGACCTATTAGTTTGGTCAAAGGATGCTCCCCCCATAAAGGTATGTTGTTGCAAAATTTGGTAGAGATCGGATGATTAGGTTAGTCGTAATTTGATTTAAGCTTTGAACATTTGTGTGGCCGCCATTACGTTTCCGTCAAGATGGCGGCGATATAAAACATGACACTGAGGTGCCTTTTGTTAGTACTACCTCTGTACCAAATTTCGTTCCATTCGGTTGCACCGTGTTCGAATTAATAGGGGGAATAAATATTCACACAAAGATGGCCGCCATCCGCAAACTATTACGCTGGTGACCTATTGGTTTGGTCAAAGGATGCTCCCCCCATAAAGGTATGTTGTTGCAAAATTTGGTAGAGATCGGATGATTAGGTTAGTCGTAATTTGATTTAAGCTATGAACATTTGTGTGGCCGCCATTACGTTTCCGTCAAGATGGCGGCGATATAAAACATGACACTGAGGTGTCCTTTGCTAGTGCTACTTTTGTACCAAATTTCGTTCAATTCGCATTCACCGTGTTCGAATTGATAGGGGGGGACAGACATTCAGAGTACACACACTCACACACAGACACACACACACAGACTCACACACACACATACACACACACACACACACACAGACTCACACACACACATACACACACACAGACAGACACACTTTTTTCGCCCTGTGTTGATCTCATAAGTCTACTTTCATTTTTTGCAAAAATCGAAAGTAGGCTAATATACACGATGCTCAACAGCAAGACAAATAATATACAAGAATAATATTTAATTTGGACGTCGTACATGGTAATTGCCGCTCAGGCGTAGCGATCATATTCCCTTAATATCATATCACACTTTAAATGAACAAGCAGGCTATCTTTAAATAAGTAGGTCACGGCTAGGCCATTCCTCTCCTCAGAAACAGGTGTCAACAGGAATACCCCAGATCAGCGCACAGTGTGGAACGTCGTTATCAGATGTCAAAATCACCCCTGCATGAACCAATGTCTCAGGCCAGCACTAATTGCTTGGTCCCCAAGATCCACGAAGAAAATAGCTGTCACCGCAGCTCAAATGTGTGTGTGTCAAAATAAATATCTCATCGATTCCACTTGGAATCACAAGTCCAACATTGGACTGGTAGAGGTCCCGTGGGCAACACTCTCCATCCTTAAGACATTGCAGCAGGCAGAGGACTAGCTCAAAGCTATCCTCCCGCGCATATAAATTCACATAATAGACACACGTAGACACACAGACACACACAATATCACGCGCTAGGGTTTTGACAAACACCTGAAATAAAGTACACAAATATTTTCCACACACAACGCGCGCCTGATCTAGTATTCTGACCGAAGTATTAATTAATCAAAAAGCAAACATTAAAATGAAATAAAAAACAGACGGTTCTTTACAAAATCATAGTCGCAACACGGCAACTCAAAAACTTGTTCATCCAAAGTCCTAACGAACACAAGTTTCCCCCCTTGCTATTTTTACTGTAAATTACTGCAGCGCCACTTATCACTGGTGCCGCCTCCATGTCTACTCCAAATCAAATCATGTGTACACGAGTACGATTAAAATTACGCAAAATAGGATAAACAAAAGGTGGTCACGCATCCTCACGCATTTACATAATTAAGTGTCGGTACACTACGTTAATCTAAATCAAAATGAAACAACAGAAAAATACAAATTTATTTACAAAATGTTCCCATGCCAAAATATCTACTATATGATAAATCATTATTTGTACTCATCCATAATCAGCTCGTCACGTCCGTGTACGTCACTTTCCATGGCCCAAGGTGGATCTACTAGGCCATGACCAACATCTCAGTAGGTCGCATGAACATCATCCCAGTAGTCGACCCAAAGTTCGTCATCTTGCTGCTTGCTTCGACGATGAAAAATATAGTTCAAAAATTAATATTCCTATCTATTCCTGCTATAATTGCAACAGAGCTACACAATCACTTTTAGTCCTAAGCAATTAATAAACGTCGACACTTTCCCTAATATAAGTACTTGGCTAAATTCACACGCAAACATACTATAAAAACACTGTTATATTACACTTGGCTCTCAACAGAGTCCTTAAACTATTTATCATCTCACTTGAGATCGAAGACCAAAAGTACTTTATAAAATGTTAATAGCGCTCGGCTATACCAAATATGAACTTGAACAATACGTGTAGTGGCCTCCGCCACGCAAAAATTATGAACAGTAGCGACGTGTAGTAGCCTCAGCTACATCGAGATAAGAACTGTAGTACCTCCCGGTACATCAGAATAAAAGACATCGTGGTTAACACAGACAACCAATTTATATAAATCTAGACAAATAGACGATAGTGGGGACAATATTTTTTTATAATCTGAAGTAGTCGTCGTAGAAGCTTGCGGGTGGTGTCAAACTTCATCATTTCTTCAGAACGTCAAATCGATGCCTCGCGGAATCAGAACGCATCGGTGATTAATTAGATATCGCTTTCGCGGGCTTTTTCCAGGGCACGCTACATGAGCGCCGAGATTGGCTTGGTTATTCCTGATTCGTCCAGTCGTATGCAAAATCGTTGGGTAAAGTAGGTCGTTTCCCCCACCTGTCTTCATCGATAATACCTCTGTCTCTTTCTTTCATCACCACTTGCTCTGCTGGACAAAGACTCGGGTTGCTACGCCAGCGTTCAATGACCTGGCTTCCAGGAAAATGTTTAAATTTACCAAGTGCTCTCAACTGCCTAACTCATTGCGACACACAGCTCCCAAATTGCTTCAACTGGCTGGGCCAACTTGCAGTACAATAAAATAAAATATGAACAATTAATTCATGATAATTAATTAACAGTTCATTTCCTCCAGAACAGTTTATAAATTCGAAAAGTCATGAATTGAATTTTTAAACATCAACGTAGTCATTTTCACACTCTCAGTCTGGACCTCACCAGCTCTTTAAATTTTCCAGCACCGTCTGAGTATCTGGCATACCTCGGCTCACTAATTGCTTCTCCTCTGTTGACTAAGTGTACCTTGGCCTCGCTGAGTCATCAACTACCTGTCCCATCCAGTCTCTCCCTCTCTGTCACAACAACAAGTCAACCTGCCTGACTCGCCAACATGTTTGTAAACAAATACACTCTCATTCATTCTTCCACCCAATAGCCCCGTACATTTGAATGTTTTCTTAATTTGCACCAGAATTTGCAACTACTTCATT
This sequence comes from Meconema thalassinum, assembly GCA_946902985.2. Classification (NCBI taxonomy): domain Eukaryota; kingdom Metazoa; phylum Arthropoda; class Insecta; order Orthoptera; family Tettigoniidae; genus Meconema; species Meconema thalassinum. The sequence continues at coordinate 1,118,192,830 of OX336389.2, read as the reverse complement.
TTCCACTTGTTCCCACGGCTCTCTTTTATAATATAATTTCAAATTTGCGACATTGAAAACTGACTTAGTTCCAGTGCTCACATCTTCAATCCTGTAGGCGTTATTTCCTAGATTCTTGATTATGCGGAACGGTCCCTCGTATTTGGCACTAAATTTTGCGAATACTTTGTTCTTAGGATCAGATATTGGTGGTCGTCGTACGAGTACCAATTCGTCTTCACGATGTTCTCGGTGAAATCTCTTCCCCCGGTATCTGCGTAATCTTCGTTCTGCCTGATTCTTCATGTGCTCTTTCGTTCTCTGAATCCTTAATTCATGTGCTATTAATGGATCCTTAGGACATGGAATGATCTTGTCCCAAGTTCTCTCTGGTACCCTGTTATGGTGCACTAGCAATGGTACCTGTCCTGTAGATTCATGCTTAGTTGTGTTCATAAAATGCTCGTTGTCACCAACTTTATCCACCAAATTATTATGTTCATTAGGGATCAGAACACGATAATACTTCTCCACACAACGGATTACTCTTTCACTAGGGTTAGCTTGGGCGTGCCTTATGCTTGATAATATATGTTTTATTCTAAGATTCTCAACTCCTTTCTTAAACACGGAACTGGGAAAATAGCTACCATGGTCGGACAATATGAATTCCGGTTTTCCTAGAGTAGGAATGACTTTGTTTTGAATCCTGCTGAATACTTGTTTTGACGTGGTCTTTTGGATCGGGCATAATACATCAAATTTTGAAAAGACATCAACGCAGACTAACAGATGTTTACACCCACGCCTTCCTTTGGGTAGGGGCCCTAGACAATAGATCGCCAGTAGCTCACACGGCTTCTGCGGTAATAATGGCTTCGGATACTGTTTCATGAGGTAATTATTAGGCATAGTGCGCTGACATGCATCACAAGTCTTAATTACCTCTACAATCGTGGATCTCATTCTCGGCCACGTAAAAGATTCTCCAATCGTCGCTTCTGACTCATCCGCGCCCACATGTCCCAGATTTTCATAAGCATGCCACGTTAATCCCCTCTGAAGAGAAGCTGGAACTACAATTCTGAGTTTAATATTCTCTTCGTCCACAAACTTGTGTAGAAGGCCATTTAAATACTGATACTTGGCTTTCCTCGCTCTTGCTTCACGATATTCAGGCATCCCCTGTTGTATCTCATAACTGAAGTATCTTATCATCATAAGCATCCACGGATCTCGTTCTTGCCCCTGTTGAATATTCTTGAGTCTGTCCAGAAACTCTCGGTCCTTCGGCGTCAGCTCCAACTGGTGTACTTCTACTGCTACCTCGTTATCCTGCTCAGGATTTCTGCTCAAAGCATCGGGAATGATATTCATCTTTCCTGGACAGTGCTCTATGGTAATGTCTAACATCTGGATGTAAATAGGCCAACGAGTCACTCGTTCACTCACCATCGTGGTCTTGAAAAGGAATGTCAATGCATGGTGGTCGGTTCTTACAATAATGGCATATCCAAAAACAATCTACCTCCACCGCTAGAGTGCATAGAGTATAGCCAATAAGTCTAGCTCTGTAACTGTATAATTTCTTTCGTGCTTACGTAGCTTGCGACTCGTGAATGCCAAATATGATCGGTGATTTAAATCTGAAGTGTCCTCTTGGTATAACATTGCACCTATCCCAAAGACCGGATATCCTAATTTCACACAGTTGTCGAGCAGTTCTTTCGTGGCATTGAAAGACCTGTCGCACTCCTCACTCCATGACCATCTATTTCCTTTCTTCAAAATTTCTTGCATTGGCGCGACTGTCTCCGTGTAGCCTGGACAGTTCTCCTTGAAAAAGCCAGTGACTCCCAAAAATGCTCTCACGTGCTTTACTCTAGTTGGTGTCGGGAACTTCTTAATAGCATCTATCTTGGCAGGATTAGGTTTAACATCTTCTTGATCAATAATGTGTCCCAAATACAATATTTCACTCTGAAAGAAGTGTGATTTCTTGAGGTTAATTTTGAAATTCATAGTTCTTAAGTTGTCCAGAAGTTTGTTAAAATATACCATGTGTTCTTCCATTGTCTCTGAAGCCAGAAGTATGTCGTCAACATATCTCGTAGTGAATGCTTTTACCTCATCTGTCAAGTTTCTATCCTGGGCTCTAATTAGTGTACAACCTGCTGTTTTAAATCCAAATGGCATTATCAACCACACATAGGTCTGATTATCAAATAAAACCCCGTTAGCAACTGTGATTTTTCCTCTAGCTCTAGGTGATGAAAGCTGTTGGTCAGATCAACGCTGCTATAGATCTTCTTTCCTCTAAATCCTTTCAGTACATCTTTAATAAGCGGCGCTTTATCGTGCTCGGGCAGAAGCTTGCTATTTAAAAAACCTGCGTCTAGGCAAAGCCTAATAGACCCATTTGGCTTAGCTACTGCTAAAATAGCATTTAAATATGGTGTCGGTGATTTCTTAATCATTCCAGCTTCGAGTAAATTGTCAATAATGTCCTTCACATGGGAATGATGTTTCTCCGGGATTGGGTAAAGTTTACTTTTAAAGGGCGGCCAGTCATCTACCTGCATAGCATACTTGAAATTGAGAACGTTTCCTGGTATGGTATCAAATACTTCCTTACGACGGCGTAAAATAATTTCTAAGTTCAATTTATCAGAGTCCCCCAATTTCGCTTCGTTCAGCCGCTCCTGAATTATATTTTCAAACTTTGAGCCAGAGTGGTCTTCTTCCGCTAAATATGTCCATAATTCCTGTGAGATATCTTGACTTCCAATTTCCACTAGTGCCGTACTAATTACTTCTCCCCCTTGTTTGTTTATCTCGTCCGTGACGTCCTCCGGGATTACGTCCATTGTCCAAGTGCCAACCTCGCGTTCCAAAGTCGTCTTCTGCATGTTCAGACCAACATGACTCAACTCTTCAACTTTCTTGAAACTGACATTGTTATTCCTCAAATCTATTACTGCATGGTATTCACATATAGTTGTCTAATAACATTCTCATGTGGCCTCGCTACGTCCTCCTGACAATCATCCGGGAACGCAATCCATTCCTCAATGTAGGCAGTAATTACATCACGGTCATCAGCCACTCCCGTTTTCAACCTGTCTTCTAGTTCGTAATTTGGGCTTTTTATCGCCCCGAAATCCGTCTTGTGAATTTCGTCCGCCATTATTTTGCCTCTCCTGTTGCCTCAGCAAACTATCTGCTCCTTCTTCGTGATAATCGGGATTTCTTCTGTTTTCCAGAGCTCGCCCCCACTTCTCTTTCTCAGTCTCTTCATTAGCATGTACTTCCTGTAGATATTTCTGCGATTCTCTGTAGCGCTCATCCCAGTTGTTCCGGTACTCCCTTGGATCCTCTTGTGCGTTATCCCGTCTGTTATTCCATTGGCGCGTATCACCATTTCTCTGATACGGCCTGTCCTGCTGCCTATTTCGTCTCCAATTAGAATATCCTGGCTGGTACGGTCTTCTATTATTGTTATTATTATTATTCTGGTACTGGTTGTAGTTATTATGATTTTGGTACTGATTGTTGTAGTTATTACGATTATTATTCTGTTCGTAGCGACCACTGTTATCGTACTGATCCTGCCTCCTTGGCGTGAACTGTGTGTTCGTTGCTTGCGATTTCGTATTTGAATGCTGATTATTATTATTATTATTATTATTACTGCTCGGAACTATTTCTGCTGCATTAACGCATTCAATATTTCTCTGGTGACTTTGGGCTGAAACCATACTTGTTTCAACCAAATGACGAAGGATCTCCTCTGCCTTTATAGCCGTTTTCACGTTTGTCGTTACCAAAAATTGTTGAATATTCATAGGTAACTGTTGGCCTATGGTTAGTACTAGATTTTCCTCTGTAGGCGGTTCATCCAAATCTTTCAGTCTAATCATGTGTTGTGAGAAAAGCTCTGAAAATTTCGTTGGGTGTGTGCTATGGTATTTCCTAGCATACAGATCCATTTTTAATCCTAGTTGCAATGCGAGACTCCAAAATTTCCTTAAAAATGCCTCTTTAAATTGAGCCATATTTTCAAAGGTATACTTGAAACTTTGAAACCAGACAAGACTTGATCCCTGGAGAAATTTCTCTACCATTCTGAGCTGTTTAATTGGACTGACTTGATTATCATTATAATAATCGTCCAGTTCGCGGAGAAAAGCTTTCGGTGTGATTCCTTGCCAGTCTATGAATTTTGAAGGTTTAATATCATTCCCTCGTATCACCTGAATTACTTGCTGCGTCGTTACATCCGGTTGCGGTGTAGATGTTTCGCCTCTGTAATTACGGAACGCTTCCGTGTCGACCCCTGCTTTCACGCTGTTTTCCTGGCTCGCGCTTCCCGTGGATTCAAATGCCTCCGGACTTCCAATACTAACAAGTTTTCCTGCTGTTTGTTCTGAATAAATAGAGTTGCATTTTCTAACGACCGTATCTCGTTCTTAATAATTAGATCCGCATGCTCTTGGAATTTAGTTTTCATACTGTCCTCCAGCGCTTGTATTCGAGAATTGTTATCTCCTAATCTCTTTTAAATTGTCAATCTATCTCCTTTACTTTCTTCCACCTGCTGCTTCCAATCTTTTCGGATCTTGTCTTTCATTGTTTTCCAACCCTCTACGAATCGATGTTCTATCTGCTCCTGATTCTTATCTATCTTTTCTTCTAGCTACTCCAGATTCTTGTCTATCCGTTCTTCTATCTGCTCCATCTGTTCTTGGCTCTTATCTTGACCTATCTCAATTTTTTCAAAACGCTCGTCCATTTGCATCCTATTTATTTCAATACTCTTCTTTATCTGCTGTTGATCAGCTTCTAAATTCGCCCATCTCTCCGTGGATTTAATTTCCAACTGATTGAGTTCTTTAATTAACCCCGATACATTGTTGTCTACTGATTTTATCTGCTTCTGTATTTTCGCTGTCTCGGACTCAATTTTCTTAAATTCTCCCTGTAATTTTTCCTGCGTTGTTTTTATCCCTGTCGTGTTAGTCGTACAAGCTTGTTCTATTTGTTCCAACTTCGCAGCGACCTTTTCGTCTAACTCGACCATTTTCAAATCAAATTTAGCTTCTATCGATTTAATCTGTCCCAATTGTTTAGTATTGTTCTCGTACATCTCATTTGCCAGTCTGTCTAATTGTACCTTCGTATTTTCATTTATCTCAAGTGTGATTTTACTTAAGTTTTCAGTCTGTGCTACCGCCTGTTCCTCAAGTTTACTGTTTAACGTGACTAAGATTTCACTATTATGTTCCTTCATTTTATTTTCTAGTGTCAATAATTGTTCCTCGCTACGCTGATTAATTTCATTCTTTAGCGTTAACATTTGTTCACTACTGTTCTGAGTAATTTCGTTTTAGTGCTAATAATTGTTCCTCGTTACGCTCCTGCATCTTCGCCGAAGACCTCTCCAACAACTCACTAATTTCGGCAATCGTTGTTATCACAACACAAATTATTTCACTTAGAGAAATAGGGCCATGCAACCAGTAACCTCCGCCGCATTCACACACATGTTTGACATTTAAAATTATTCATACTCTATCATTTATTTTTACGTTAGAACACATCCCACAATCAAAGCATCAATGAGTATTTGAATTTAATTTTAATTTTAATTTCCCCCTTTTATTCTGGTCATAAATTCCTAATCTGAATGAATTTACATAAACATATTTTAATTAACCAGTGTTAATTAAAATATCAAGGCTACACCTTCCTGTCATTTAACTATTTCTGAGTTCATTGGATCAAAACAATCACTAATTTACTTTTAAAATGGGCGCCAGGAACACATCATAAATCAATACAATATCAAATCTACTGTGTTCCGTATTTCTAACCTTAAATGAACTCTCTGATTTTACTTATGCACATGGTGGAAAGACTTCACCTAATTTACTGATTCTACTAAAATATGCAATGCCTAGTATTATTTTTCCACAAGATGCTAAGAGTCAAGCAAAGCAACAACAAACCGATTTGTTATGCTATTTCAGGGATGCAACACAACAAACCCCACGTTTCGCAGACATTTTAGATCTATGAACCCTTGCGAGAAGCTTTTCATGAGACTCTTTCTGCGGGGTCATGTGCAGTCCATTCGAAGTTGTTAAATGTATGCTTCTACAAGGTGCAAGGTAACATAGTCCAAATCTGAATGACAGAAAGAACAAAAGTGAAGCCAAACAATATAAAAACAAAATTTAATATCAGAATAAAAGAATATAAACACAACAAACAACACGAAGGAACACCCTCTTAAAGTTACACCCAATTTACAGGGTGAATACAAAACACATATCTCCTCAGAGATGTCAATAAAAATGACAGGTCCCGAAAAATGGCCTGTACATCTACAAAATCATGTGTGCGTGATGTGACTAAAGCATGCATTATGGAAGAGTACTTGATACGCGATTTGTTGCCATCCTGCGACTGCCGAAAGGCTCCAAATCCGTATCTGATATAAAATAGCGATGGGAACTAAACACTACATAATACTATCAATACTCTACCGACACTCGCTAACTTTAAGTATTTACAACAAACAAAGATTTCCGTTGAAATCTGGATCAACGTGCTACAGCACAACAAACTGCCTCATCACAGGACTTTATCAACCAAACACAAGAATGATTAGCGTGACCACGGTACAACAACACAAAGAAGAATGACCGCATGTCATCTTACACTGAAGTACACAACAAGGTGTCAACAACAAAAATTTACATGACAGAAAACAAACTAAAAATATACACGATGCTCAACAGCAAGACAAATAATATACAAGAATAACATTTAATTCGGACGTCGAACATGGTAATTGCCGCTCAGGTGTAGCGATCATAATCCCTTAATATCATATCACACTTTAAATGAACAAGCAGGCTATCTTTAAATAAGTAAGTCACGGCTAGGCCATTCCTCTCCTCAGAAACAGGTGTCAACAGGAATACCCCCAGATCAGCGCACAGTGTGGAACGTCGTTATCAAATGTGTCAAAATCACCCCTGCGTGAACCAATGTCTCAGTCCAGCACTAATAGCTTGGTCCCCAAGATCCACGATGAAAATAGCTGTCACCGCAGCTCAAATGTGTGTGTGTCAAAATAAATATCTCATCGATTCCACTTGGAATCACAAGACCAACGTTGGACTGGTAGAGGTCCCGTGGGCAACACTCTCCATCCATAAAACATTGCAGCAGGCAGAGGACTAGCCCAAAGCTATCCTCCCGCGCATATAAATTCACATAATAGACACACGTAGACACACAGACACACACAATATCACACGCTAGGGTTTTGACAAACACCAGAAATAAAGTACACAAATATTTTCCACACACAACGTGGGCCATTTCTAGTATTCTGACCGAAGAATTAATTAATCAAAAAGCAAACATTAACATGAAATAAAAGAACAGACGGTTCTTTACAAAATCATAGTCGCAACACGGCAACTCAAAAACTTGTTCATCCAAAGTCCTAACGAAATCAAGTTTCCCCCCTTGCTTTTTTACTGTAAATTACTGCAGCGCCACTTATCACCGGTGCCGCCTCCATGTCTACTCCAAATCAAATCATGCGTACACGAGTACGATTAAAATTACACAAAATACGATAAACAAAAGGTGGTCACGCGTCCTCACGCATTTACATAATTAAGTGTCGGTACACTACGTTAATCTAAATCAAAATGAAACAACAGAAAAATACAAATTTATTTACAAAATGTTCCCATGCCAAAATATCTACTATATGATAAATCATTATTTGTACTCATCCATAATCAGCTCGTCACGTCAGTGTACGTCACTTTCCATGGCCCAAGGTGGATCTACTCGGCCATGACCAACATCTCAGTAGGTCGCATGAACATCATCCCAGTAGTCGACCCACGTCATCTTGCTGCTTGCTTCGACGATGAAAAATATAGTTCAAAAATTAATATTCCTATCTATTCCTGCTATAATTGCAACAGAGCTACACAATCACTCTTAGTCCTAAGCAATTAATAAACGTCGACACTTTCCCTAATATAAGTACTTGGCTAAATTCACACGCAAACATACTATGAAAACACTGTTATATTACACTTGGCTCTCAACAGAGTCCTTAAACTATTTATCATCTCACTTGAGATCGAAGACCAAAAGTACTTTATAAAATGTTAATAGCGCTCGGCTATACCAAATATGAACTTGAACAATACGTGTAGTGGCCTCCACCACGCAAAAATTATGAACAGTAGCGACGTGTAGTAGCCTCAGCTACATCGAGATAAGAACTGTAGTACCTCCCGGTACATCAGAATAAAAGACATCGTGGTTAGCAAAGACAACCAATTTATATAAATGTGGACAAATAGACGATAGTGGGGACAATATTTTTTAATAATCCGAAGCAGTCGTCGTAGAAGCTTGTGGGTGGTGTCAAACTTCATAATTTCTTCAGAACGTCAAAACGATGTCTCGCCGAATCAAAACGCATCGGTGATTAATTAGATATCGTTTTCGCGGGCTTTTTCCAGGGCACGCTACTTGAGCGCCGAGATTGGCTTGGTTATTCCTGATTCGTCCATTCGTTTGCAAAATCGTTGGGTAAAGTAGGTCGTTTCCCCCACCTGTCTTCATCGAAAGTACCTCTGTCTCTTTCTTTCATCACCACTTGCTCTGCTGGACAAAGACTCGGGTTGCTACGCCAGCGTTCAATGACCTGGCTTCCAGGAAAATGTTTAAATTCATTAAGCGCTCTCAACTGCCTAACTCATTGCGACACACAGCTCCCAAATTGCTTCAACTGGCTGGGCCAACTTGCAGTACAATAAAATAAAATATGAACAATTAATTCATGATTATTAATTAAGGGTTCACTACGAGACATTACTTCACTCGGTCTACCCTTGTTATTAGCCTTTTTTTTTTTTTTTTTAAAGAAAAATAGGCTTATGTGATCACCTTTTGTCCGTGTGTGTGTGTGTGTGTGTGTGCACTTATGTGTGACTGTGTGTGTGGATAACTTCTAAACGGCTGGAGCGATTTTAATAAAACTCGGTAAGGTCATATTTCTATTTTGGCCAACCCCGCCTGTGCCCTTCAACTTTTATTATGTCCCACCAATCCAACATGGCGGCTGTGCGAATTATTCCACCGGCATTCTATATCTCCGAAACTATTACTGACATCACCCTGAACTTTTGTACGGTGAAGAACGACACTACTAAAAGGTCACCTATGAGACTTTCAAAAACCTGTTAACTACAAAGCGAACATGGCGGCCCAGCGAAATTTATACTTTTAGATAGACTTTGCTCACGATCTAACCATCGAAACGCAATGAAACTTGGTACAGAAAATGTTTAAACACATTATAATGCACTGCCATCTAATTTAGTTCAATTGTCTACATAACCTCAAGATCGCGACTGTGCGAAGTATTTCACTGGCATTCTATATCTCCGAAACTATTATTGATATGACGCTGAAATTTTGTACGGTGATAAATAGTACTACTAGAAGTCCATCTATAAGACTTCTAAAAACCTGTAAAATATAAAAAGAACATGGCGGCCAAGCGAAAGTGAAACATTTTAACAGACTTTTCTCGCGATTTAACCATCTGAGCGCAGTGAAATAAGGTTCAGTAGTTGTTTATTCACATTGTAATGCACTAGCATCCATTTTAGTTCAATTATGCACATAACCTCAAGATGGCGGCTGTGCAAAATTTTAAAATAATGTTCTTATTTCTTGTGTATTAATCATGCGATCGTAGTGAACGTTTGAATAATGAACCTACGCAATAATCGTCATCTAATAGTACATAACTCACTGGTCTACATATATAATAATCCAACATGGCGACCAACCGAAATATTTAGATGGTTCTCAATATCTACTAATCTATGATAGCAATCACACTGAAATTGTGTATGTTGATAGAGGCTATGAACATAAGTTCACTAATGGGACTTGCAATAAGCTGGTGAGCACAAATCCAATATGGCGGCGACGCGAAATAAAAATATTGAAATGGACGTTTCTCGCGATTTAACCATCCGAGCACCGTAAAACTTGGTACGGTAAATGCTTATACAAGTTTTAATCCACTGGCATCTAAGTTATTTCAATTGCTTTCATAACCACAAGATGGCAGCTGTGCAAAATTTTAAAATCTGATTTTCCTATCTTGTGTCCTAATCACGCTATTGAAGTTTGAATACTACACCTACACAATCTTCATGAAGTAGTACATAACTCTTAAGTCCTACATATATCAAAATCCAACATGGCGCCCATCCGAAATATTTCGACGGTTCTCAATATTTACGAATCTATTACAGCAATTAAACTGAAATTTTATTTGTTGATAGACGCAATTTACATAAAAAGGATATATGAAAATAGGCTGTATAGTACTTCACGGAACTAATTGTTTTGTTCAATATTGTCGCTACTTCGATGTCGTTTGCGTGATCGGCCTTCTCTTTTTGGAACTACCAGACGTGACATTTCACCTTAAAATTTCCATATGCATTAGCTTATCCGAGAACCGAACCCGGACCGGCTTGGTGAGAGGCAAGTAGCTTGACCACAGCGTCATAACGATCCTTTTGTTCAATACTGTCTTCCGCTAAAGGACTGCATGCGATCGTATTTTACACACTCCACGATGAAGCTTGTTCTCTTACCTTTATGTACCCAGTTTATATTCCGTATGCTATCAGGTAAACTAAGACGGGGTTGTGTGCTCCATCCAGCATCTACCAACCACTTCATTCAGAACTCTTTTCACTACTACCTATTACAAAATATCTGTAGAATATCTGGACGTTACGTATGAAGACCATGTGCGCCAACATTCTGGATCCACCCTTCTGGAGAGGGAGCATGGGTGGGGGTGGTAAATTACCGCATGCTTTCCTTCCTTGCACAGAATATTAAACTCCACTTCTCAATACGTGCAACGGAACTAGGGAAGTATTCCGCTTTCTCCTTGGATATGATCATTGACTAAAACCATTAAGCTGAAAGTAGTAGATACGAATAGAGATATTTCAGTAAATTGAAGTGATAGAAACCATTTTTCTGTGTTGCCTTGTTCTAATAAATAAAGCTTTCCAGTCGGTCAACACAAAGTTTTGTGGCCAATTACATTAGGCGGGGAAACAAGTATTTATATGCCCTAACATGAAAGCAATACATAAGATATTTATCACAAAAAAAAAACATTTTATGTACAACAATTGGGGCACTTAAAATGGATGACATGTTGACATTAGTGTTGACCGACTGAAAAGCACTCATTGTTATTATATTTCAGTAATGAATAATAGCTTTTTGTCGTTGGTATTCTTGTTTCATTGAGGGACTTAGGACAGCGTAGCTTTCTTCCCTATGTAGTTGGTGTGTGACAAATCTATGTGTTAACCTGTGTTATACTTGTCATTGGCGTGTGGTGACTTTTCTAATTGTTCTTGAGAAAATTGTTGTTTGAAGGGGTGAAGTATCTATATTATCTGCCTCTAATTGTATAGTGATCAAGGAAAATGAGATTGATATTCTCTAGAACTCAACTACTACTTCTAATTACTGACTAATAATTAACTACATACTTGGAGAAGAAATGAAACAAAAAGTATAAGGGAAAAAGCACAGGGGAAATTAAGTGCTGCGAATCCTCGAATATTGAGGACTGATGGACTTTGGAGGAAGGAGAGCCATGAAAGGCAGATAGAAAAGGGAAAGGGAAGAGCGTCCGTCCCAAAGTCAATAGAGAAAGGGGGGATATAAGACCCAGCTCAGAGATTCCTCGGGGTCGTCAACTCTCGAACTCATTAGTTGTGAGCCCTTAAGGATGAACCACTATCGAGGGTGCATCCTGCCTATTTTTGGGCCTATTGTAGTAGACCTTGCGATGAAGACAAGAGGTCTGGCACCTCAAAAATTATGGTATCAGGACACAGAAGGTAAGAGCCAATTAAAGTTGGAAAATGAAAGATACCCTAGGCCTCAAATACCTTTATAATGAGGGGCATGGTGGCGAAGTGGTCAAGGTGTATGCCTCTCACCAAGGTAGACCAGTTTCGATTTCTGGTCAATATATGTGAGATTTGCGAAATTAAATGCCATGTCCTGTGGTTCGGATTCCACGTAAAAAGGAGGTCCCGTGGCTCATGATTGCGAGATTAACAGTCACGCAAAACTACAAGTTTATTCCTTTCTGTCCTTTATAACGTCGAAGTTGGAAGACAACAAGAGTTGGTCAAGGAAGGGTGACAGGAAATTAAGAAGGAGAGGAACCTGGCACAAGTAAGTGGAATCAATACTGTACTCAGCTGGAGTCCCTTGGTCGCCAAACCACGTCCCACTAAATGTGTGGCCCTGAGGGAGAGGATTTTCCACTTGTCTATGCAGTCGAATTTATTGTGGAATGGAATGTATTTTAATATGTGACACAATATCTTTGTTTAACTCGGCTAGTGCGGTAGTCTAATGAGCACAATGTCCCAAGCAACAACAATGTCATACGTCAATATAGCGCAAACAGTTCCTCACATTTTCCATTTTCTCATAATTGCGTAACAAGATCCATAATTCAGCAAATCGATGAATAATACACGAGATTCTAAATGACACAGTGGATTGTCAACCAATGGACGTGATACACTAGCTCGCAGCGCATAGTGCCGGGAGTGTCTGAGGACATGTTCGAGTGTTCGTGGAGTGAGCTACAAGTACCGAAGTACCGTCACGTGTGGAGTGTTGTCTGGGGAGGGAAGTGTGAGTGTAAGGACGAGGAATTGGAAGGTAGCGGCTGTGGCATATAGTTCGTGACAAACCCTGGCATTTACCTTGAAGGAAGATGGGAAACCACAGAAGACAATCTTCGAAGTTTCGGTGGGGGTATTAACCTCCTCGCCTCCCGGATGTGAGCGACTGCCGGCAGCCACGCCGTAACGACCTCGGCTAACTCACCCGGTACTCAGCAAATGACACACAGTGAGTCTCGGGCTATTGCTTGGCAGAGGAATGTGCGCAAAATAAGATGTCTTCCCCTATCTGTTTGCGCGTGAGTCTCTTTGTTGTTCTTTCATTTGAGGAGTTTGGGCATCATGGTCAATTACCCCCCCCCCCCCCTCCTTGTACGTGGTTGTATGTAGAATTTGTCTGATATCCTGTGTAATATGGTGGCTGTAGTAGTGCGCGTATTTGTAATTCACATGAGGATTGGAATGGAAGCGGCCGTGGCCTTAATTTAGTAACCCTTCTGGTATTTGCCTGGAGTAGAAGTGGGAAACCACAGAAAACCACTTGCGCCTGAGATTTAGGGGTGAAATTAGGTGTATGCACCCATCACTGATTTGTTTGAAATGACTGCCTTATTATTTTAAAAATAGAAAGAAACAAAAAGACTCACGTGCGGACAGATATAAGGGAAGACATCTCTCCTTGCGCACATTTCTCTGCCAAGCGATGGCCTGGGACGCACTGTGTGGCAGCTGCTGAGTGCGGCTGTGAGGTAGTGTATCACGTCCGATGATGAAATTAATAGAAACAAAGTTGGGTCAAGAACAGTTTGGCTTCAGGAGAAACGTAGGAACAAGGGAAGCTGTACTAAGTCTTGGCTGAGTTTGGAAGCTAGAATGAGGAAGGATAAAAGAACGTTTATGGCATTTGTAGACTTAGAAAAGGCTTTTGATAACGTTGATTGGAGTAAGTTGTTTGAGATTTGGAAAACGATTGGAATAAAGTAGAGGGATAGGAGGGTGCTCTACAATCTATACAGAAACCAGACAGCAGTTATTCGAGTGGAAGGACGTGGGAGAGAAGCTGGTATTCACAAAGGTGTAAGGCAAGGCATACTTTTCAATCTATACATTGAACAAGCAATGAAGGAAATTGGAGAAAAAAATCAAAGTAGGAGTAAAGATTTAAGGAGAAATAATTTCAACTCTGAGATTTGCTGATGACATCGTCAACTTAGCCAACACACCGGAGGATTTGAATGAGTTTTTAAATGGTTTGGGCTCTGTCTTGAGGAGATAATTCACGATGAAAAATAATAAATGTAAAACAAAAATGTTGGAATGCAACCAAAAGAAATCAGAAACCCCTATGAATGTCGAATTGGCGGGTGAAAAGCTAAAGTAAGTAGGGGACTTCTGTTACTTAGGAAGCAAAATAACCAGATGGACGGAGCAAAGAGGATATAATATATAGGTTAGCACAGGCAAGGAACGTATTTCTACAGAAAAGGAATCTGTTGACATCGAATATAGATTTAGGTATTAGGAAGTAATTTTTGAAAGCCTTTGTCTGGAGCGTGGCACTCTATGGAAGTGAAACATGGACTGTGGAGCAACAGAAAAGGGGAGAATTGAAGCGTCTAAAATGTGGTGTTACAGGAGAATGATGAAGATCAGAAGCGTAGATATGGTTACGGATGAACAGGTATTAATACGAGTGGGAGAGGAGAGATGTTTCTGACGACTGCTAATGAAGAGAAGAGATAGGGTGGTAGGACACAAACTAAGACACCCAGGAATAGCAAACTTTGTTATAGAAGGAAGGGTCGAGGATAAGAACTGTAGCGGTAGACCAAGGTTAGAATATGTTTAACAGATTGCCTCGGATGTAGGGTGTGGTAGCTATGTAGAGATGAAACGATTAGCTCAGGAGAGAGAAGCATGGAGAGCTGCATCAAACCATCTAAAGTCTGAAGAATCAATCAACAACATTATTTTAAAGTAGCAACCATTAAGAGGGAACATTTGTTCATTTGTTGATATTTTGGTTGTTACTTTCGAATAATTGCAGGGGGCGTGGTGGCTCAGTGGTCTAGCTGTATGCCTCTCACCAAGGCGGTCCGGGTTCGATTCCCGGTCAATGCATGTGAGATTTTCGAAGTGAAATGCCATGTCCTGTGGTTCGGATTCCACGTAAAAAGGAGGTCCCGTGGCTCATAATTTACAGATTAACGGTCACGTTAAACTACAAGCTTCCTTTTCCTTCGAATAATTGTGGTTAGGCAACTTCGATCATGAATCTCACATACACACTTCAAATGAAGTGTTGCATCACCTCGGTTCCAGGATCGCCTGACAACTGACCCTAAATGTCGATATAGCATCACGAACACAGTCCCTTTGACAGTTCCTAGATGTCACTAAACCTGTCCAAAGCTCTACACATTCATGCATGAGCAGGGCCTATTAGGCGGAGGGCGTACGACAGCCGATCAGGTCCAGTCATTCCACCACGAAAGAGGTACACTGCACGTGTTCTCTGTAGTTCTGCCATGCCTAGAAGGACAATACCGCCGTTTGATCGTATCCGCATTGTTACTTTGTGTCAGGAAGGGCTCTTATCAAGGGAAGTTTCCAGACGTCTCCGAGTGAACCAATGCGATGTTGTTTGGACATGGAGGAGGTACAGAGATACAGGAACTGTCGACGACATGCCTCGCTCAGGCCGTCCAAGGGCTGCGATGGCAGTAGATGACCGCTACCTAGGAATTTCAGCTCGCAGGAACCCTGAAAGCAACGCCACCATGCTGAATAATGCGTTTCGTGCCGCCACAGGACGTCGTGTTTTGACTCAAACTGTACGCAATAGGCTGCATGATGCGCACCTTCATTTCCGACGTTCATGGCGATACCATGCAGCCCGGTACAGATGGACCCAACAACATGCTGAATGGACCCGTAAGAATTGGCATCACGTTCTCTTCACAGATGAGTGTCGCATATGCCTTCAACCAGACAGTCGTTGGAGACGTGTTTGGAGGCAGTCTGCTCAGGCTGAGCGTTTTAGACACACTGTCCAGCGAGTGAAGCAAGGTGGTGGTTCCCTAATGTTTTGGAGTGGCATCATGTGGAGCCTACGTACGCCACTGGTGGTCATGGAAGGCGCCGAAATGGCTCTACGACACATGAATGACATCCTCCAGCCCATAGTGAAACCATTTCGGCTGAATTTCAGGGAGGCGTTCGTCTTCATGGACGACAATTCTCGCCCGCATCGTGCACATCTTGTGAATGCGTTCCTTCATGATAACACCATTACTCGCTTAGAGTGGCCAACATGTTCTCCATAGATGAACCCCATCGAACATGCCTGGGATACATTGAAGAGAGCTGTTTATGGACGAGATGACTTGCCAACCAATCTGATAATTCTACGCCGAATCGCCGTTGAGGAGTGGGACAATCTGAACCAACGGTGCCTTGACGAACTCGTGGATAGTATGCCACGATGGATACAAGCTTGCATCAATGCAAAAGGACGTGCTACTTGGTATTAGCGATACTGGTGTGTGCTGCAATCTGGACCACAACTTCCGAAAGGCTCGTTGTATGATTGTACAACTGCCAATGTGAGGTTTTCATGAGCAAGAAAGAGTGCTGAATCGTTGTTTGTGTATATCTCTAAGCCATTTGTATGTCAAAGTGCAGGACCTCTTCGTACCAAGGTGGTGCAATACTTTTTTTTGTGTGTGTAATAAAGAAACCTCAAACTTGGTACCAATTGAATTATTTTTCCTTTCACTGCTTTCTGATTTATTTATTGTTGTTAATTCATTTGAGGGGCTTAAGACATCTTGGGCATCAGTCTCGTGTATTTGGGTGTGTGCTGAACTTATCTGATAACCTGTATTCTTATGATGACTGTAGTAGTGGGCGTAACTGTATTAGAGACAAGGATGGGGTAGGCGTTCCGAGATTTGAAGTAAGGTACTATCTCAGCATTTGCCTGCATAGAATCTGTGGGGGAATCCAGAAAAAAAAACTCACTCAGGGCAGCCGCTGTCAGCGCCGGAATTCTGAACTTGCGACCTATGAACTTGCTGCAGCGCCCTCGAATCGGTGGTGCGCGATTTAACGAGTATGGCTACACCGCAGGATTTGTGATTTATTGCATTGGTCTTGAAGCAGGAGTGAAAGAATAAATTTTGCTGGGGAGAGGAGTCAAACTACGTGTCCAAGGATGTAATACTGTCTAGAACAGACTGAAAGTTCTACCGTGATCAATAAGAGGACCGCTAAGGTTCGGTAATTGGCTACCAGACGTTGATGATGATCTATGGGTTCTACGTTCCAACATTACTGCAGGTCAAATATCAAGACGACACCCCACATACGGGAAGCTTCGTGCAATGTCATCTCGCCTCGTGTAAAGGTCGTATATTATGTGTGCCTCCTTGTTGCGTAGTGACTAGCATTCTTGACTGTAACCGCGGATGCCCTGGTTCGATTCCCGGCTACTGACAAGAAATTATTCTTGTCTGAGGGCTGGGACTGGATAGGCCTACTCTCAGCAACGTGAGGCAAAACTGAGAAGAAGTGGGTTCGATTCCTACCTCAGCCATCCTGGGAGTATTTTTCCGTTCTTTCCCACATCTACTCCTTGCAAATGCCGGTATGATACCTAACTTAAGGCCACGGCCGCTTCCTACCCAAATCCTACAAGTACACACACTAGTACAGGCATCACAGTGACATAGGTTATCAGACAACTTCTACATACACCCAAGTACACGGGGCTATAAGACCACGATGTTGTAAAGCCTCTAAAGAATCAACAAACACAACAGATTATGTATTGTTGTTGTTAATTCGTTTTAGAGACTTGGGATGTCTTGGTCACGAGCCCCATTGTACTTGGTTGTATTTTAAATATGTCTGTTAAACAGTGTTTCTGTGGCGACTGTAGTTGTGTGTGTAGCTGTAATTATTAGGGTTGGATATGGGGTAGGTACCCCAGGATTTGAAATAAGGTACTATCCCAGCATTTACCTGGGGTGAATGTGGATGAACCCTGGGAAAATCACACTCAGAATAGCTGCTGTCAGCGTCGGGAATCGAGCCTCCCATCTTCAGACTTGGTGCGAATCCCCATCGTGGTCGTTGTTGTATAATTTGGACGCTCTAAGATCGACGACAAAAACGAAACAAATAAAACGCCGATTGATCACACGTTATGGATAATTGTCTTTGCTGCTTTTCAGTCGGTCAACACGATTGTATCCAATGAATTGTGCGGGGAACAAAATTATAAATATGTCAACACACTCCAGGAAAAAAGTATATGTATTAGTTAGTTATCACACTTAAATGGGCAATTTAGGATAACTAACTAATGCATGTGAGCCTCCGTGGCTTAGGCGGCAGCACGTGGCCTCTCACCACTGGGTCCGTGGTTCAAATCCCGGTAAATCCATGTGAGATTTGTGCTGGACAATGCGGGGGCAGACAGGGTTTTCTCCGGGTACTTCAGTTTTCCCTGTCACAAATTTCATTCCAGCAGCACTCGCCAGTGTCATTTCATTTCATCTGTCATTCATTTACTCATTGCCCCAGGGGAGTGCGACAGGCTTCAGCAGCCGGCACAGTTCGTACCCTCACCGCTGGATGGGGGTTCATTCATTTCATTTCCTGACCCAGTCGGTCGACTGGAAGCAGGCTGTGGATTTTCAACTAATGCATGTAATTTTGTCCATGAGTTTGTTGACATATTTATAATTGGGTACCCCGCCCTATTAATTGGGCACAATCGTGTTCTCCGACTGAAAGGCATCAAAGACAATTTTTATAGGCAACACTGAAAAAGGAATGGCTTCAAATTTCCACATTATGGATACGTTATTCGATGTTCGGCCACCTCGTGGCGCAGTAACTAGCACTCTTGGCTATCACCACAGAAGTCCGGGCTCGATTCCCAAATGAAGGCTGAAACGGGGTACACTCAGTCACATGAGGCAGAACTTGGAGGAGGTGGGTTAAATCCCCCCCTCAGCCATCGTTAAACTAGTTTTCTGTGGTTTCCCCACTTCAGCTCAAGGCAAATGCTGAGATGGTACCTAAATTAATTAAGGCCACGGCCACCCTCTTCCTAAACTTAGCTTCTATTACATATACACACTTTAGTACAGCCTTCACAATGACATAGGCTACCAGACAGATTTCACACACATCCAAGTTCACAGGGCTACATTTGAATGCTCGTTTCTCACCATCGGTTACTTGTGGGCGACACTTTACAATACCCGCCTTCGGTCTGTGCGTGCACCTCCTGTTTTCAAGTACGTGTTCTGCGTATCTGTGCTCGTTTTACGGGTTCATTCGAGGTACCCATACTGAATTAATAGTGGCGCTCACGATTCCTGCTGTCTTCTAGCAAGTAAACCCATCTCGTTATATTAACCCAGTTTAGGGAGAGGGACCGATGTATTTCAGAATTGTAGTACATGTGACGGGATGCATAAAACTAGATCGCAAGGGGCTGGTGGATCACCCGGTATATGACACTTGTACACACTTCTCGAAATATGAACTATGCAGACACCTTGATACCGTTAACTGCTATTGAAGCGAGCCTCTATTCTGATCGGAGGAAAAACCCTTTTGTTAGAGTTCGTACTATACTATACTGATACCGTCGGTACCCCAGACTTGACGTTTCAGTGTTACGCTAGAGCTATCTAGCGGTCAGAAGTAAAATCACTCAAACAAGCCATTCACATGCAACCATTCTATCGATATAATATAACGGCAAATCGAGTTTCGTCCGCGATGTTGCCTGCTAGATCACGACATAGCGGACGAAACACGATTTGTCGTGATATATCGATTGAATGGCTGCCTGTGATTGGCTAATTAAAGTGATTTCACTTCTAACCACTAGATAGCTCTAGCATACCACTGAAATGGCAAGTTGGAAGTAACGATGGCATCACTATAATTCTTCTGTCTAGTTGAAGAGCTGTTAGTTATGTTGCTAAGATACGCAAAATTTTAATTTTATATCTTCTGTCTATTTGCTACTTACATGACCACTACAATAATAATAATAATAATAATAATAATAATAGTAATAACCCCATATGGAGCTATCCTCCCATAATAAAAAAAAGTTGAATTTCACACAGTGCAACCGGTATCCGCAGAGATTGCATGGTGAGCCTAGTTGAAGAATGGACTACTGATCAACCACACCTCTGTCGCTCTAGTGAATTATTCAAACATCAATTCCCTCCTGTCCAGCAGCTTAGCCGAGCACGAAATATCGCGCTCCAAAACTCTAATGGGGAGGTGCAGCAAGTTCCGATATCGAAGGTAAGACTCTGAACGGTTGCAATGTTTCTTCTTCTGGTCTGAAACCGGCCTCGAACATTGGTGTTAGTGTTGTCTGTAATTAGCCCATATATTACCGACAGCAGTGGCTCAGCTGGCTAAAGCGCAGCGTTTGGTCATGGGACCAAGCTCTCTGCTGACTCGGTAGACGCGTGGGTTCGAGCCCCACCGTCGGCCGTCCTTGAAATGGTTTTCCGTGGTTTCCCATTTTCAACACCAGGCAAATGCTGGGACGGTACCTTCTGATAGGCCACGGCCGATTCCTTCCACATCCTTGCCCAGTTTCATTCATCTTCATCCATTCCATCCCGACACGCAGGTCGCCCACGGGCGTCGAATAGAAAGACCTGCACTCGGCCTCTGAGGAGGCCACACGACAACAACAACAAAAAAAAAAAAAGCCCATATATTCGAACTGTCAAGTATTGAGCTTATTATGGTTCCGAAATACAAAAGGAAACCGCAATAAATTATCAAGTATATTTTAAAAGTTGCCTTAATCATAATGACATAAATATACAGTAAATTTTTGCTGGCTGCATGCTCGATAAGACCACAAGTGAAATAAATAAATAAATAAATAAATACATAAATTAATATATATAATGTAAATAAATCTTTACAGAGTATAAAAACATTCCCCGATTCTTGGATGTAACGGGTAATCTCGAGAACCACTGGATGGATTTTGATATGGTTTTCACCATTCTGTAAAGGATTCCTTGAGGAAGGTTTCTGTGGGAAAACATTTATTTATGACCAAAGGAAGTCGAGCAGTAATGATTTCAATGCATTATGTCGAAGAAAATCATGCCATCAGTTCGCCTTTTAAGCTGGGTAAACCGTTAAAGATATAATATGAGTAAGAATTGTTCAGCATGAAACGTTGTACAAAGAAGTCCAGGACAGCACACCTCTATCTATAATTCATCGCACACTATAAGTGAATTTACGTTTTCATTTCTTCCAACAGTCGCCTTCGTTGCGTTGTGGTGTGGTCAGCGTGATTAGCTGTCACCCCGAAGGTCAGCGGTTCGATTCCCGGCTCAGCCACGAAATTTGAAAGGTGGTATGAGGACTGGAACGGGGTCTACTCAGCCTCGGGTGGTCCAAATGAGTAGAGGGGGTTCGATTCCCACCTCTGCCATCTTCGAAGTGGTTTTCCGTGATTTCCCACTTCGTCCGTAAGGCCACGGCCGCCTCCTTCCCTCTTCCTTGCCTATCCCTCCCAATCTTACCCTCCCTTCCCATCCCTCATGGGGTTCCTGTTCACTTTGCAGGTGAGGCAGCCTGGGCGAGGTAATGATCTCACCTCCCCAGTTGTATCCCCCGACCAGGTGTTTCAAGCTCCAGGACACTGCCCGTAGTGGCGATAAAGGTGGGATCTCTCGCCGAGTCCGTGGAAAAGCCAGCCTGAAGGATAAAATTGACAAAAAAAATAATAATCTTCCAACAATCTCCATTTAGTAGAAATTTCAATTACCAACTTCGGAGAGAGTTTACGAGCTAGCGAGCGAGCCTATCTCCCCAGCTTCGGCCAGCAGCAAACTGTAGCAAACTGTCGAGTCGTGTCGAGTTACGACCTCAGTGAATAGTGGAAGTGTTTGGAGTTTTGCTGTTCACCTCGGCTTGTCCCGCATGTTCAGCTCAGTTCAGTAGTAGCATTCATTATCATCAATAAAACAAATAAATAATTAAATAAATCCACAAGGCGAAGGTGGGTACTACTGATAGTAAATAAATGAATGAATGAAGAAAGACAGCAAGAATGAATGATCGTGTGGCCTCCGGAGAGGCCAAGTGCAGGTCTTTCTAGTTGACGCCCGTGGGTGACCTGCGTGTCGTAAGGAGGATGAAGTGAGAATTAAGACGTCACATAAACCCAGTCCCCGAGCCACGGGAATTAACCCCAGAGATTAAAATCCCTGATGGCTCGGCTGGGAATCGAACCCGGGGCTCTTTGGGCCAAATCCTATCGAGCTAACCATTTAGCCACGGAGCCGGTTTAAAAGGAAGAAAGAAAGAAAGAAAGAAAGAAAGAAATACTGTACCGTTATCTGTTAGGGTGTATTCGTTTCCTGAACAAGCTGCTTGCTTCCATCCGGCAATTTTCAGCGGTACTGAAGGAGAAGAATGTTGTATAACATAGCAGAGCAGACAAGTTGATACGAATGGTCCTCTCGATGGGAAGTTGAGGGGAATCCTGTTTGACATGTTGTCAACAATGAGGACACTCGCTGGACTGATGGAGCGAAACAGGCCAGGGTATCGAGTATCTGCTCCTGCCTGCCACGCCCAGCTACACGTGACTGTGTGGAAACATCTCTTCACATATATCATTTACCAAATTCCATGCACCCCTAGGTATGGGGAGCCTGAGATGGATGTGAGGAATTCCCTTTGATTGCATGATTATTGAATGCATTCCCAACATCCACCGCGTTACCGGGTGAATTAGCCGTGGTCGGTACGGCGTGGCTGCAGGCAGCCGCTCACATCCGGGAGGCGAGGAGGTTCGAATCCCCCCCGTCGGCAACCTTGAAGATGGTTTTCTGTGGTTTCCCATCTTCTTTCCAGGTTGGTCACTACTATAGGCCACAGCCGCTATCTTCCAATTCCTCGTCCTTACATTACAACTTTACTCCCCAGACAACACTCCACACGCGACGGTACTTGTAGCTCATCCAATGGGTGTCCGTATAGAAGCAGCTACAAAATTCTGGCGAGCCGAATATGTCCACGGACACTCCCGGCACTAAAATCCATACGCTAAAAAAATAAAAAATAAAAACAAAAACAAAAAAAACATCCCGTTAGCTGCACGATGCCACTTCGAAGACTGCGAACCGGAAAGTTTAGTAATAATGTAATATCATGAAAAAATTATTTATTTGTTTTTGTACAAGATTATTTCATCTTTCCATGCACATTTTGGTGAATGTAATGTCCCTTTGTTTCAGGTGCTGTGATATAAACGTCTCCGGTCAACTTAATGTCATTAGGTACGGTAAGTACTTCCGTTGTATGCATAGCACTGGGCGACCGTATTCATTGTATTGAAACCATTTATTCAGACAAGAACGAGTGTTCATTTCTAGGAAACAATTTTAAAATCACGACGTACACGTTGAAACAATTACTGGTGAAATACCGATACCTCTCTATACGAGGGGCATACTGAAAGTCATGAGCAACATTTTCTTTTACAGAAATATGTTTTTAAATTGAGATACACTGAATACATCATTTAAAACTATAAACTTTTGTTTAGTTTTCAACATAGTCTCCATTCCTTTGGAAACATTTTCTCCACCCTTGCGGAAGTTTGAAAATCCCTTGACGGTAGAAGTCCGTTCCGGCATGCTGAAGGAACTGACGCATTCATATCACCACTCGTCTCATAGTGCTGGCCTCTCATCTGCTCCTTCACAAAACCAAAAAGACGGTAGTCGGAGGGTGCCAAGTCTGGACTGTAGGGAATATGCGGCATAACTTCCCATCCAAATGTTTGAATGTTGTCGCTGGTGAACCGTGCACGCTGAAGTCTCTGCTCCTTCACAAAATCAAAAAGCCGGTAGTCGGAGGGTGCCAAGTCTGGACTGTAGGGAATATGCGGCATAACTTCCCATCCAAATGTTTGAATGTTGTCGCTGGTGAACCGTGCACGCTGAGGCCTCTGGGGAATTTCAGCAACAGGGATTCCTTCTTTAACAAGGAATTCTATCACCTGACGATGAGGGAACAAATCATCGAAGTCGGCCATTTTGTAACTCCTTGCTGGGGTCACTTGACGAAAGCTAATGACGTCAGAGCACCAGCACGTGTTGCGGAAAGACGGAAGATTTCACTGATGTGCATGATCAAACTATGTATGTTAATGGATTGTGATTAAAGAAAAAAAATGTTGCTCACGACTTTCAGTATGGCCTTCGTTCAAGTACGTTATATGGTTTATTTGCATGTGCTTACAGAAATATTGCAGAAAATTATTTAGATATGAAAATACACAATGAAAATTATGACTTTGTGCTATGAAACTAATCATATCTAGGAACCATGGGCTATGGTATTCATGTTGTGCCCACATCATGAATCATGAGAATGCTGGACGAAGCTGGGGTTATAGTAGTCCAGGACAACAGTCTAAACACATTCTTTTAATAAAATGTGTCAACAGAATATATTGGAGAAACGTGCATGGTACACTGGTAGAATTTGAAAATGAATACCCATAAACAATGTTCCCGCATGAATGTTGTTTTATTCGATTATTATACAGGTTGAGCATTGTTTATAATCAGAATCAGCGGGTCATACAACAATGGACAAATTGTCTTGGACAACAATTTCATCATATTGTGTATCCTCCTCTAATTACAATGCCTTCCTGCAATCCTGCATAGATCCGGTCATAGAGGCGTCGGATGACATCTTGGGAAATACAGTAGTGGCCCATGCTAATTCCACCTGCTGTCACAAATGGTCAAGGGATGTTGCCGGTGATGACAAGACGTCTTGCCACCATGTCCTACACATGCTTAATGGCGGACAGATTTATTGATTGTGTTGGCCAAGGGAGGTGACGAACTTCTTGGGGAGCGCTTTGGACAATGAAAGAAGTGTGGGCACGAGCATTGTCCTGCTGAAAGAGCATACCTCCCTAACGTTCTAGAAATGGCAACAATATGGGCTGCATGATATCCAGAGTGTATCCTCCATTGTCCAACCTCGGAAAACGCCGTGGGTGTACGGTCATTGTAGGCAATGGCTGTTCAGACCATGAAGCCAGAACTTGGTCTTGCATCTCGCTGCCGTACAGTAAATGCTCTGGTAATATCCGCTTTCCTGATTGATGTCGCACTCGAAAACGACCATCACTGACGCCAAGGCAGGATGTGCTTTCATCAATAGATACAACTCGGCGCCATTCATCTCTCCTGTTGCACCGTTCGCGGCGCATCGGAGGCTGCCGTTGATGAGGTGTAAGGAGGAGCTTCCACATACAGTTATGCGCCATCCCTTTCACGTTTCTTACAATTTTTGATGTTTTCACACGACACCAGTTTGTCATGTCACGTTTTCTGGTTCCCGGGCTTACGGTACAGTAATAGGCCTTGTTGAATGCGACGTACTCCTCCTCCTTTTGCTATAAGTTTTTCACGTCTTTGGTCCCATCCTGACTTGAGGAATCCGGTTGCTTCCACCCACCCTGTAAAACTTCATATCATTTAGGGTGTGAACTTCCTTAGTGAGCTCGTTAGCTCAAAGATGGGCACAGTTATGAGCAGCGCTGTAGCTCAGGCAGGATAAAGGAGCAGAGTGTGCACTCTGACGGAAAGTACAGCCTACCAGCTGCTTACACTGCGCGCACGGGAATGGACACGTGCCAAAACATATTTACGGCAACCTTCTTAACAGATTTATTGTGTCTAATGTGTCGCTCTATTCAGTGGATTGGATTATGGTGAGGAAATACAATATTTTGTGTATATACATAGCATGTGCTAAGGAAATAAGCTACGTAGAATTATTCATTTCATTAGATCATGCGTAAGCAGCAACATTATTCTGATATGTGATACCTATGTTTTAGAAGAATAAGTCGACTTTCACCCTGTACACTTCCATGTTGGTGGAAGTGATGTGTTCCATGGTGATATTCTAAATTGAACTCTATGGAGCCTAAAATCTTGCCACACAGCAAACATTGTGCTCACTTACGATATCGGTGATTACTTAATAATCATACTCCCAACTCGAATTGAACTGTACAATAGAACGACGCTTTATCGCATTGCTTTGACTAGTCATCTTAAATTCACCGCGTACACTTACCGGCAGTTAGCTCTGCACTTTCTGGCTGCGTGGCTCAGCAGTAACGTTCCCATCAGCTGTGCCCAAGGTTGCAGGATCGGATCCTGGCGCTGCCAGTTGGCATTTGAGAGTACGCAAACGCGAGGGAGCCGTGTCAGTAGATTTACTGACACATTTAAGATCCCTTTCGAAGCAAAATTCCGGCACCCCGGCGTCTCTAAAAGCCGCAGTTGTTAACAGGGACGTTAAACCAATCACATTATTAACAGCTCTGCACTTCCCCATCTCACTTCCCCGGTATACTACAGGAGCGTAAAACATGTGGCCCATGGAGCGTATCTGTGAATGGTTGTAAGAACCTAATGCCACGCGCGAAAAGTTCTCATTGGGAAGTATTCATCACGCTCCCCGCACTGCTCTACACCCCGCTCCTATCACTGAGTTCTTAAGTTCAATTGCACAGCTGTAATGTATCATTGTATCGCGTAAGCATAACATACTCGGTCAGGTAGCCTGCAGTTACCCCCACGGTTTTTGGTCGGTGAGTCCTCATTGCGCAGTCGTACAGAGGACAGGAAGCGAGCCTCAGGCATTTGAAATTGATACATAAGTTGCTTTCCGTGCAACTGAAAACTCGCTTATCAATTTCACATGCGTGAGGCTCGCAGACTGTCCTCTGTACGACTGCGCAATGAGGACTCACCGGCCAAATTCCGTGGCGTGAACTGAATTGCCGTGGCCTTGGTTGCTGTGGGGCGTTCCACTTGTCACCATCTATACTCGGCCGGTTATTCCTTCCAACTTGACAGCTCTCCGATCAGCTGGGCAATGTTGCCAGCGCGCTGTCGGAGCGCAGTCAGCTGATTCAAACGCCGTTCACTTTCTTATACCTAAACACAACTACGGTTACCGAAGACTTTCTACCATAGAAAGGATCACATTTACGCAATGAAACGAGCAGCTTCGCAAGAGACGGATGTTCTTTTTTGCGATAATACGCATAGATATGCTGACATATAGCATCTTGCTGAAAACTGTCTATATTTGTAACTCGTTTGGATAGATTCCTGTTCCTACCCGGTCGTTACAATCTTCGCAGCCCCTTGCTCTTCAGCACGGTACTTCTCCTTCCCGATTGCAATAACTGCGGAAAGACTGGTTTTTGTAGCATGAGCCATTCTCTGCACTGCTTACGCCTTAGGCAGTAGAGTGATACCGTTCTTTTTCTCTCGTTCAAAATACTCGCGCACATTACACAACATTTCACGAGCCTGACTCCTCAGAGGAGTGCCTTGTTTAATTCCTTTGTTTTCCTTGGCATTTGCCTGCCGTGGGGTAGAACTTCCCTCTGACATTGTGAAATTCACTCAATGATACACACACAGTAAGTTCACGAATACTCGCACGGACTTGAAATTAACCTACGACTACACTAAACTATTGAGCCTATAATATATTATTTTACGTACCGTACGTCTTCTATACTACACTATACTTCAGAAGAGGAAGTATGCAACTAACTACGAGATATTCGTAAGAACGATGCAAACGACTGACAAATTAGCACAACAGAACCAAACACTGCGCGCTGAGCAGGTTAGCTTGACCACGTGGGAAATGCAAACAAAGACTGGCGGAAACAACGCCTCGCCAGATCGCCTTATCGATGTAAGCTGCTGTCTAAGATTGGCTGGTTTAAAGTAATTCTTCTCCTCGCCACTTGACAGTGCCAAAACGTCAAGTTGGAAGTAAGGTCTTTACAACACAAACTCATAGAAGTCAGCTGCTCACGGCTCTTACCACGCTCATGCCATTAGCTGAAGGAGCGAGCTTGCGAGTAAAGTGTGAGTAGTTACGATAGGTCAATTGCCATTGTTGCACTACATCACTTTAAGTCTCGCATTACCGCATTGCATCCGGCCAGCTGTTAGAAGCCCACTGCTTCAGTTGAAACATGTGTACTGCAAGTAATCACTTTCTGTCTTATTTATAGTTCTTTTTGTCTCTAATATGTATACTTCCTATATTGGCTTCTTCATTTGTGAGAAACGTTTAGAACTACTCGATTTTTTTTCAAAATATCCGGTTGTGCTTGTTGTCATGGTGAACGGTTAGGGATAACTTGGTCATCAGCCCTGTATACATGGGTGTGTGTAGTGGGGGTAGTGTGTTTTAAGGGGGTGAAATGTCTATGTCATCTAACCCTAATGGTGATAATGAAAAAAAATTAGAATACTATCATAATCTACTCTACTGACTTACATCGAACCTACATACTAGAGTTGTTGTTGTTGATTCATCTATGGACATTGCTACTACATCATCGTCATGTAGCCCCTTACTAGAGGAAGAAAGGGTAAAGAAGAAATAGCGGTGATAAAATACGGGATGAAATGAATGCCATTAATCCTCGAAGAAAGATGTTATTGTTGGTGACTCAATTAGGGGTTTTGCAATATCATGGTTATGGAGCCCCGTGTACTTGGGTGTGTGTGGGTGGAATTTGTCAGATAACCTGTGTTATTGTGATGGCTGTATTAGTGTGTATATTTGTAATTCAGATGAGGATTGGGATGGAGGCGGCCCTGGCTTTGAGTTAGAAACCACGGGAATCCACTTCCAGGATGGCTGAGGTGAGAATCGAACCCACCTTTTCTCAGTTTTGCCTCACGAGGCGAGTGCACCCCGTTCCAGTCTTCAGACCAGAAATGAATTTCTTGGCAGAGCCGGGAATCGAACCCGGACCTCCGCTATGACAGCAAAGACTGCTAACCACTCGTAAAAAGAGGAATGAGAGATTTGAAAGGAAGTAGAGCCATGAAAGGTAGATAGGAAAGTGGTAGAGGAGTGAGTTCACCCCAAAATGAAAGGAAACGGGGGGAAACCGGGCCCAGCTCAAGAATCCTTCGGGGTCGCAGTCTCCCAAATTCATCAGTTGTGAGCCCTTGAGAGTGCTAAGTTTTTAGCTATTCTCTCAGACTGTCAGTTGGAACTCTTCAGTCGCTCAACATTAATTTGCACAAAGACTGGGCAGGGTGCAATGTAAATGTTATAGGTAAATAACACTCCTGGAGAAATATACGTGTATTAGTTCTGATCACTATTGTGATCCTCAAAGTGCCCCATTATAATAGTGATCAATACTAATACATGTGAGCCTCCGTGGCCTAGGCGGCAGCACGCCGGCCTCTCACCGCTGGGTCCGTGGTTCAAATTCCGATCACTCCATGTGAGATCTGTGCTGGACAAAACGGAGGCAGACAGGTTTTTCTCCGG
Source organism: Meconema thalassinum (assembly GCA_946902985.2). Classification (NCBI taxonomy): domain Eukaryota; kingdom Metazoa; phylum Arthropoda; class Insecta; order Orthoptera; family Tettigoniidae; genus Meconema; species Meconema thalassinum. The sequence continues at coordinate 1,118,163,593 of OX336389.2, read as the reverse complement.
GTACTCAGGTTTTCCCAATCAAAAATTTCATTCCAGCACACACTCCACTAACATTTCATTTCATCTATCATGCACTTAATCATTGCCTCAGAGGAGTGTGACAAGCTTCGGCAGCCGGCACAGTTCATATCCTCGCCGCTAGATCGGGGCTTCATTCATTCAATTCCTGACCCGGTCGGTCGACTGGAAGCAGGCTGGATTTTCAATCACTAATACATGTAATTTTTTCCCCAGGAGAGTTAATCTATAGGCCTATAGGATAAAGCTTAATGTTTGTATGTTTGTCTGTTATTTATACAAACCTACACCGTTTCACCAATCTGAACCAAAATTTGTATACTTACCCTTTGGAACCCTGCGGGTAACCATGTCCACTTTAAATTTCAGGCAGACCACTCCATTCCCTGCATTTAGGCCCTTTGGCACAAATCTGTACCGTTTCACCGATCTGAACCAAAATTCGTATACTTACCCTTTGGAACCCTGCGGGTAACACTGTCCATTTTACATTTCGGACAAACCACTCCATTCCCTGCATTTAGGCCCTTTGGCACAACTCTACACCGTTTCACCGATCTGAACCAAAATTAGTATGCTTACCCTATGGAACCCTGCGGGTAACACTGTCCACTTTAAATTTCGCACAGACCACTCCAATCCCTGCATTTAGGCCTTTTGGCAAAAATCTACACTGTTTCACCCATCTGAAACAAATTTTACATTCTTACCCGTTGGAACCCGACGAGTAATACTTACCCTTTGGAACCCTGCGGGTAACACTGTCCATTTTACATTTCGGACAAACCACTCCATTCCCTGCATCGGCAGACCACTCCATTCCCTGCATTTAGGCCCTTTGGCACAAATCTGTACCGTTTCACCGATCTGAACCAAAATTCGTATACTTACCCTTTGGAACCCTGCGGGTAACACTACTTGAAATTTCGGACAGACCACTCCATTCCCTGCATTTAGGCCCTACCAGTATTCTGGTGCAGAATTGCGAAATAGTTACATCTTGCGCTGCTTATAAATTTCAGTCACGGGGAGTAATTGGTGCAAGAGGATTTCTTAGGCCCCTTAAAACAGTTATCATCATGAAAATAATATGCCTCTGTATAAGTACGATGGTTTTGGTGCAGTACATTGAGGTTATCAGCTGCAATAAGCGTTGGTGGTATCAAATTTACTTTCATTTATTCCAATCCTTATCCTTCAGCGCTATGTGGCGATAAATGACACTATTGCTACCTCAGAAGCTCGGAACAGCCGAAGTTTTCCAAAGTGCTCTGATTATTTTCCTATGGCGCTATGCGACAAAAGACGACACTCTTCGTCTCTACTTTTCTAACAGCCAATGAGATATAGGCTGTAGGCAGTGTTTTTTTTATTTCACTTACTCTTCTTTTTCAATTCGTTTGTTAATTACCAAGGTACTGTGACCAAAATCTAGGCATGAGATACGCAACCCTCAACTGTATAGTGAAAGGAAGCGTAAACTCACGACCAGTCCTTGCATAATGAACTTGAGAGCGAGTCTTGAAGCCTAGCGACAGCTTATTTACACGCAAGCACGTAGAAGCCATTTTTGTGATATATGCATTATATTTATTAACGAATGCATCTTTAATTACATCTGTATATCCAAGTATTAGCAAATATTGATATCAATCGACTAACGGCTAAATATTATAGCAGAAAGCCGAGTATTCATTATAAATCACCAGTGTCAAGCTTACCTTTGTGTTACGTTGTATTACGTCAGAGAGAGGGAGTCTCAACTTACCCCTACCAACCCACGTGATAAGGAAAGGAATATTCTAGTCATTATTTTAATTATCAGAGGACTGCTAGAGATTATTTGAAGTGAGTTCACGCATGAAAGATCAAGCCAACTTCAACCGAGGTTCTGATTTTTCAGACCGCGCACGTGGAGCGAAATTGCTTAGTGAACGTGAGTTCGATAGAATAAATGCACGGACGGTAAAGTGTTTGATATCAGCGATAAATTCAGTGTGAATCGTGTGATTGAAATGGCGGCCTATGTGAGTACAATTTCCTACATTATTATACACCACAAGGAACTATTACTGCATCGCAATGAACGCCATAGTGAGCACTACAAGTCAACATATCAACGTAGTGATGCAATGTGAAGTCATAGATTCGATACAATAAGACATTTATACTGTAATATTCACAGTTGTACACGACAAATTACCATTAATAAGCATAACACAGTTCTATGAACGACACAATTAACTTAAAAACTGAATATCAAGATTCATAATATGTGCAGCATTCAAATAGCAGTGGCGGACAGCCCAATGATATTTTAGGGAACCTGAACTATTCATAATGCTTATTCTACACAATATTTTTCTCATCGTGGGAACTTAAATAAAATAAGGGGAAACTTATAGACTTTGATGAACACCAGGATCAGCAGACACAATAACTTACACAGTCAACACGTCGATGATGGAGTTCATGCGACGCCGGTCTAGCAAATTCAAGACATCTTTAGTATCGTGGGATTACACACCACTTTCAAGGGCAGTGAAACCATACATCTATAATACACCATTTCAACCAACACCATGAAACATGATTGATATTATTTTCGGATGACTGTTATATCATGCCTGATTTTCAAACAAAAAAGAGCCACTTTAGGAATTAGTCATTCCTAATTTATATATATTTCACACATTTTTCTAATAAATATAACGACTTAGTATTTATTTGTTTGATTGATAAATTTAAATTAATTTCAAAAATTATTTGATAATAATAATTTTTCTGGATTATAAATATTTTCGCACGATTAATTTTGGATGCGATTGTCAACGACATTTCCAGATGTTTAGCAGCGAAGGTTAATACATTTAACTGATTAAACTCTTTTTAAATTATGAATTAAATATGATGAATTATTATAATGGTAATAATATCTAATTTATTTAAGCAGAAGTGATATTCATATTATTGATTGATGATTATCAACGATCATAATTGCATTTGCATAGCAATTATTGCAGATTAGAGCGTAATTTATAGTAATAATGTATTGGTTTTCAATTAACTGAGTATTGGAAGATTCTGAATTATTGATTTGATTGATTTTTCGAGTTATATCAAGCAATTTGTATTATATTTTTACAAAGCAGCCCATATATGAAAGCATGTAATTTGATTTATGTTGTAAACACTTCTTAGAAAAGTGGTCTTATAGTGGCAACATTTGAATGCGAGTCAGGTGGCCCATTCAATAACAAAGATATGAATATTTCACATTTGTAGGAGTGATAATAAGTATTTAACTAAATGATTTTTGTGATTAGGAGAATTCAAGAATGTGTCTGTGAACACAATCCTGAGATGATAATTGCGTTATGCATGTTTTATGATTACGACGATGAATAATAATGATATATTAAAGGCTGTAAACCAAATCCTATTGATAAAAGCTTAAAGAGATATTAATAATAATAATAACTACCGACAGCAGTGACTACGCTGGCTAAAGCGCAGCGTTAGGTCTGGGGTCCAAGCTCTCTGCTGACTCGGTAGACGCGTGGGTTTGAGCCCCAGCGTCGGTCGTCTTTGAAATGGTTTTCCGTGGTTTCCCATTTTCAACACCAGTCAAATGCTGGGACGGTACCTTCTGACAAGCCTTGGCCGCTTCCTTCCACATCCTTGCCCAGTTTCATTGATCTTCATCCATTCCATCTCACATCCTGACGCGCAGGTCGCCCACGGGCGTTATCTAGAAAGATCTGTACTCGGCCTCTCAGGAGGCCACACGACAAATAATAATAATAATAATAATAATAATAGTAATTAAGAATCTACTTAATCTGGTCAACTCCTCGAAAAGAAAATAATTAAATGATGTGATCTATAACCAATTAAATTAATGAATGAACTTGCTATATTAATTAATTAATCAATTCATCGCGCATATAATAATACAATTTATGGAAATTATTATAACAATTTATGGATAATGATTTCATATTGGAAATGAATACTGGAATTTGACAACGATTAGCAGATTTATGTAATATAATTGGAGTAATATCATTAATGAACATTTGAATAATATGTGAGAAATTTGACGTTATTTGAATGCTAACTGTAAATAGTTTTGCTACTAATTTTTTTTCTATATTTAAATTCGTGATTTATACACGCTAAATAATCTTCTCGTTAATTAATTTTTCAACATGTGTGAATTTACTAGTATGATAAGATAGATTTGTTGAAGAGGAAGTGAAAACAGTGATATATACATTCTTTTGATTTATTTAAAGCTGAAACAGTTATAGTGAAGTGCGACGGTTTTTATTTAGTAATTCAGCTGAACCAACGAACGTTGGAACTTTAATTTCTAATCACATTACCCCAAGGTCAAACAGGAACATTGAATTGGCAGAATATGACTCATGGATCTACGATCCCAACATAAGATTGAACCAATTTGATTTTAGGAGCGTATACTTTTTTTTTCGTCTGCTCTTAAATAAAAGAGATCATTTTTATCTTAGCAAATCAATTTTTTCTGCAGTTTGGAGCTTCGTCCTGATTGAATGAAATTATCCTATTTTATTTATGAATATATATCACCTGTCCCGTTAAACGACCCGAGATACTTGATCTCTTTCCTGCCCGAGTTTGCAGTTGTTTTTGTGTAGTTATTTTCCGGATATATATTTTGGGGACTCCTATATTTATTGTAACGGCCCTGTACCTTTACTTAGACGTCACGTTTGATTTCCGGGCCGACGTGAAATCTGGGAAACGGGCACAGTACATGTGGCAGTGCTGTAGTTAGTAAATAGCCGTTTCCCTATTCATTATTATTATTGTCATTACAGGAAAATGACCTGAATGTTGCATCTATTATACTGTACTTCTTATCATCCCCACTACCACCACCACCACCACCACCACCACCACCACCTCAAAAGGTTATATATTGAGACCGTGTGAGCTCATCCTCGGTAATATTTCTTTGAAAAGTATTTGTGAATACTTTGTCACAACATTGAAACCACCCGGAGGCCAGCACATGCTTCGACAAGCTGTCAGACACTCTCTTGACTTTGGAGAAATGTCTTATTAATTTTTCTGAGCATATATTGCTACATGTTTTGCAACCACCAGACTCAGAATTTCTCATTTTGTAAATCTGCATAATTTGAACACTGTGGAGTGTTTATTTTCATTTTTGGTAAAGGTATTTTCATCGCAGATATGCGAAACGGATGTGAATAGTCGCTCAATGACTAGAGCATTTGCTTGAACCCAGAGCACGATGCGGTGCCTGACACAACCGAGTTTAGAGTCGTCCAAATTGGACGTGTTTGTTAATCCGTCCGCTGAGACGATGAAACATAGTCCATCCACGAGGTGATGTGAAAATTCGTTATCTACGATCATCGAGTATTATTTAGCACCGTGTTGTATGCAGTGATTATAGGAGGACGTTATTGGTCTAACAGTAACGACCACTGTGAAATCTTGTATACAAACTGTGAATTACTTCAACATTTTTGGCATCGTGGAACACCACATTTTTTCCACGAATATTCTAAGTCCACGAGGGGCAGAAAATAATCTGCAAAGGCCATTGAATATTAGTCTACATGAATGTAAAGCACGCCAATATCAGAATGTCAGTAACATTATTAATGCCAGTAGTGCAACATTTCTACGACGACTGTGCCCTAGAATCTGTGTAGCAGGCAGTGAAAGGCCATTTTTTGTATAACAGTCTGCAATCCTGTGTAGAAGCAGTGAATAATTATTTTCAACAGTTATAACGATAACTTCTGTGAGCACCACATGTGGAAAATATATAATAAAATGTGCTACATATTATACCACGTGTGTAACTGTATATCTTCACTATCATCTACAATGTTTAACATGGTGTAAGTCAACCATGTGGAGGAGATATTCCAAGGAGGAACCACGCTATGGTTTGGGAACCTGCAAACAACGAGGGACATCGGGGCCCGTTGCAGACCAAAAGAACCGCCAGCATGAAGAGGAACGCAATCCAGCATCGACCACGTGTACGCAGAAAATGCCAGGGAGAGGAGAAGGCTTCGATGAAAAGCCTAGTATGGATTTACCCTTCCTGATGTCTGAATTTTACACACCCCTCAATTCCGGCGAGGATGAGGTGAAATACTGGTCTTGTGAGTTTATATTTCTTTTTCTGTACGGATTCTTATTGTGGTAGACGTAGCGTAGATTAAACAACCGAACTTCTTGACAACCCGTTAGGTAGGGATTTGTAGTTTAGCACTCATGATTTTGTTATTTATTTCAGTACGCTGAAATGAGTTAGTCACCGTGTAGTTGGACTTGATCCATTGGTGCATCTTGATGGACGTTTTTCCGAACGCCAAGCCATACAGCCTACTTATCATGACTATAGCTGATGAGCTAATTCTTTGTCTGTTAACTACAAGTTTAGGAGATGGATTGCCACCCGTGTTTATAATTAGTCGTGACTCCCGTTTTTGTTATTTTCTAGTCACGCCACTGCTTTGTCATATTTTTATAGCGTATCGTTTAGTTCAGCCGACAGTAGCTGCCAATATTATAATGCATTTAATTGAGCATTGTGAAGCTCTGAGGCCACACAGTTCTAAGATAGAACAATACAGGGAATATTATAAGGATGCCAGTCGAGCATCGAACCCTGCCGTTTCATATCATTTTAAACAACCCAGAAGCTGTGGAGGTTGTGTGTTAACTTTTATTTAGTGTCTAGTAGTCGACACTGCAACGTTATTGTGAAGAGAAATTGTAAATAGGTGAAGTGAATCATCATTATTCTAAAGCAGTTGGAACAATGTGGAATATTTATCTCTTAGGACTGTTTGCATTGGCAAACACATATATATCATTGTACTCCGTATAGTTACGCAGTACCAGCTTGTAAATAGTTATTTGATGAGGCAATTTAGTGCACAGTTCACATAGGACTGTCAATAAGTGAATTCCTTGCCTGAATGTAATGTTATAATACTGTCAGACGCAGTGAGGTTTGTGTGTGACTACACACCTGAAGAACGAGTTAGCGCTTACCCATAATGCAACGCGCCACACATATTTGAGTCATACTATTGATTATTTCAACAGACGTGATTACGTCAAATTTACTGCCTGGTAAATGTTTTCATAAACTAGATCAACACTAGCAGCCATCTTTGTGAGCTACCATATGTTTTGATTATATACTGAAGGACTTTCAAGTCACACGGTAGATCGCCATTTGTGAGCGACAAATTGTATGATACTGTTTCAAAAAGTATTACAGATTGATGATAGGTTTAATCTTTGTTTATTGACCACGTGGACACGCGTTTAGAGGCAAATTTATATGTATTTTAGTGCATTTGAAACACTGTCGTATGGACTAATGTCTGCGACCTGGAATGTAACAGGAATGTATTGCCGGGAAGAATCTGATGTGATACCAGACTTGCCCGAGGTTATTTCGGTGAGCTGCACGCTGCCGTTAGTTCCTGTTATTGTCATTGTCCGAGCCTGTGTTAGCTCGAAGAGTTGTATTGACTATAAGTCATTGTTTTAAGTGACAGATCTCATGGGGAGACTTACTTCTAGCCTACGTGTCATGGGTCAACAGTAATTCGTCATAAACCAACGATAACCTAATTCGACGTCTATAAATCATGAAACGTAATTATTCTAAAATTTTTAACTAATTAATTAATTGATTGCTATTAAATTTGGTCTTACAGTTGTGCTCGCTTACTGATGCCATATAATGTGAATCACTTCATGGCGGGGATGACTTTAGACAGAATACACTATTTTGAGACGACGGAGTGGTGCTCGAACCTGAAGTTCGCACCTGGTGGAGCACGATGCTCATGTGATATAAGACGTAGTTTTTACTGCGCGTTCGCCATCGTAACAAACATCCATTTAGAAGACTTTTCGGTACAAGCAGTATTCCAGAATGTGCAGGAAGGCTTTAATCAGAATGTTGTTTTGTGTTAAGTGTTTTATTTATGTATTAATCCCTGTTGTACCTGTAATTTGTTGAACACTGATAGTAATAAGACTGATTGTTGTTTTTATCACTGGTTTTCATGTAGATCTGATTGTAATTTTGCATACAGACGCTTCTCGCTGTATTTTGTATTCATGTCAGGACTTAGCTCAATGAATTAACGTTAACTCTAAAAGCAGAAGTGGTACCATCGTATCATAGACCTTGTTTTGCTACTATGTTAAATCTAAATTCCGATTGAGTAACTTATTTATAATTGCATAGGGATCATTTTACGTACCACATTCTAAGCTTTGTTGTTGTTGTTGTTTCCTCTTGTATTAAAGGACTTTTGAGTGGGTTTTAACTTAGCTTCAGTTAGGGCCTGATTCATTTATTTATTTATTTTTATTTATTAACTTGCGGATTAGCCGAAACAAACCCTCCGAAGTAGGATAGGGGTTTCTTGATTTTTAATAAACATGTTCACGAGATTTTACATAAGCCTGGATGTTTTCATTTCTTAGTTTTGTGTTAGAGGGTGTACTTCTTGGGCTGTCGTTGACATTACCTCCATGATTACCCAGATCTCTAAGACCACGACTCTCGTGCCGCTCTGGCCTATAAGAAGTGCACCCGATCCTCTCCGTTCATGTGTTCGATAGATGGGAATGTCCGGGAAGTCATTTCGGTTGTTGACAACTTTGGCATACTCCTCTAACGGGCTCAATATAGACTTTTTTCTGTTAGTTTAAGTATCATGTTCCAATTCTGTAGTAGTATTTATTATCATCCATAAAACATATCTATCCACCGGGCGAAGCCGGGTACTACTGCTAGCCACTTATAATACATACATTGTATTCCACCCTGTCATTGGGCAAATTCGTGTTGACCGACTAAAGAGTTACAGCTGACAGCTCTTGAGAGTGCAGCATGAGTGGTGGTACTATACACACCCTGCATTGTTTAGGGCTTTTTGCAGTAGGCAGAACATACCATGAAACACCATGCGGTCTGACACTCGAAAACTAGGAGTGTATCAGGAAAGATAAGTCAATTAGGGTGGACACTTTGGATACACTAATCGGGCTACTTTCGGGGTTGGAAGAGAACAAGATTTGTCCAAGGGAGACGCCCGGCATAATTGAGTGAAAATAATTCCGGGCTCAGCCGGGGTACTAGGGACGCAAACTCACCTCCCTCTAGATGTGAGCCCCTGAGGGAGGGCGTGTGAGGAATATGTCTGGTAAACGGTGTTTTTAACAGTGTGTGTTTCTAAAACTAGTCAGGTGTGGGATTGAAGTGTAGCCTATATCCTGGGACATGAAGAAAGTTCAGTACGAGTTTATGTGGCTTGAGTGAGTGTAGAATACTGCGAGGAAATGTCATTGCTACCAGCGAAGTTTGAGCCTCAGATCTCATATTTTGCTTGACTTTCCTCGTTAGCTACTAATCATTCAACAAACTAACGAGGTAGGAACTCAGTACTGACTCTGGTCTCGCGCTCAATCTCTTTGTGATACCTTATAAGCGCGTCATTATCTAGCAAGCACTTCGCAAACACACACCCTCCGTTGTGAAGGGGAGCAGCCAGGTAATACAGCATGTTCATAAAGATGAAATTAGGCTTTCTATTTAACATCAAATACTGCCATCTTGGTCCTTGTTCCAAAGAGTGGATGCCACCACTACAGCAGTTGCCACTATTAAATTTCAAGCAGAAGAATCTCCACCAAAATGAAAGTCAGTTCTTCTTATTATTATAATGATTATCAATATTATGATTATTAATGTTATTATTGTTCGAATTATTATTATTATTATTGTCCCAATTATTAGTCTATTATTATTAATGTTAGAACTATTATTATTATTATTCGAATAATTAGTCTATTATTATTCTTATTATTCAAATTCGAATTGAACCTCTTTGGACTGCGTGTTAACAACCAATTTTCGTTCAAGTGTCTAGATCTTGTTAATCTTCCGGCTTTGACATCCTCCAAGTATTCCTCGAGTCCATCGAAGAGTGGATTCTTTCGTGCTTCTGACAGAGACCATCCCCGTCTTTTGGGTTCAGAGTCCACTTTTAATACTCAGTTAGATTTTATAATTTCTCTAAATTGACATCTGTCGTGGATTTTCTATTTTTGGGATACCAATTTGCATCAGGTATTTCTTACATTCTTGGAACCCTCTTCAATTGATTGCCTTTGGTTATTATTATTATTATGTCCGATCCCGTGGCTAATTGGTTAGCGTGCTAGGATTTAGCACGAAGGGAACCATGTTTGATTCTTAGCCAGACCGTTAGGAATTTTAATATCCTTGTTTTGATTCCCCTGGCCCGGGGACAGGGCGCCCTGTACGTGTGGTATCAATAAAAGCTATCATTAAAAAAACAGAAAATGCAAAACGAAACAAATTTAAATAGGAAAGAATAGGAAAAATATATTTAAAAAATCTATATATCTCGCAACCAATCTTAATGCTTTTCAGTCGGTCAACACGATTGTATCCAATTTTAATGGGGGGAGTTTCCCTAAACCTGAAAAATATTGACATGAGATTAATCAGTAAATTAACTTGGATGACAGGTTTCGACCGTCAAGCGATCATCATCAATCTTTTACACTTAGGCCCTTAAATCTATGTCTACAAGTGTGTGAGTGATGGTATGTACAATATATACGTGTATTTACAGTAGTTACAGCAGTTATCATAAACAAACGTTTTGTGCTTTTCAGTCGGTCAACACGATTGTACTCAATTGAGATGGGTTATTCCCTAGTCCTGAAAAAAATTACATGAGATAAATAAATACACTTGGATGACCAGTTTCAATCGTCAAGCGATCATCATCAGATCCATTACACTTAGGCTATACAATCTATGCATGAAAGTATATGTGAAAATATTTACAACATGTTCACTCATTTAGTTGCAGAATTAGTAATGCAACTCTTCAATATTTTGTTTGTTGTAGTCCATGTGATGTTTTGTTGAGATACTGAAAGTGGTGATTGACCTCTGGAATTTGCCTGTTAGGAGTGAATATGTGGTTGTTGTAAATGGTCAATTCAGATTGTATTTTACAGGCTACTTATCTGGTTGAGTCTTGCGCGGTGAGATTTTCGAAGTGAAATGCCATGTCCTGTGGTTCGGATTCCACGTAAAAAGGAGGTCCCGTGGCTTATGATCTACAGATTAACGGTCACGTTAAACTACAAGCTTCCTTCCTTCCTTCCTTCCTTCCTTCCTTCCTTCCTTCCTTCCTTCTTGCGCGGTCCTATTGGGAGCAGTTCACTTGGTCACTGTACATATTGTGAATATTTTCACCCATACTTTCAGGCATGGATTTTCTAGACTAAGTGTAATGGATCTGACGATGAACGCTTGACGATCAAAACTAGTCATCCATGTGTATTTATTAATCTCATGTTATTTTATTTTCAGGACTAGGGAATAACTTACCTCATTTGAATACAAAAGTGTTGACCGACTGAAAAGCACCAAACCTTTGTTTACTAAGGCAACACTGAAACATGGCCTCAAACATCATAAATTTATCTTAAACTTGCGCAACTGGTCAACGTTTGTTATTTATACGTTCTTTTTTGTTATGAAATTGTTAGTGGTTATTGACCTTCATGTTTGCTTGTTTAGTGTGATACCTGTGATTGTTAGTGAATGTTCAGGTTGGAATGGAATATGAACTTAGCTTATTATTTGAGCGATGGTGAACCCGTTCTCGCGGAACTGCTACCTCTTCCACTGGCTGCACATTTCAGTGTCATTCAAGTGAATTTATTTATTAATCTCATGGAATATTTTTCAGGTTTAGGGAAACACCCATTACAATTGGGTGCAATCATGTTGACCGACTGAAAAGCAATTTTGCTATCAAGACAATACATAAAAATGGCATCCAACACAATTACTGATATCCCACCTTATTAGCATGAACAGTGATTTAAATTAATTGTCGCTAATTTAATGTCAACAGGGCTACTTCAGGAGTAACGGACGTGCTTATTTCTCTTGATCACGGTACATAATTTCCAAGTTCCGTCTGCATGGAGCGCGACTCAATAGGTTTGATTAAGCTGCTGGGCGACTTGTTTGTTTGCTATCAACATATCTGTGCTTATAGAGAATACAACATCACTTGTTTTTAGCAGGTACAAGCAACTGGGACTGTAGCGTTAATGAATCATAAAACGTAACGGGAGGAGAAGCCTGAGCTGCACATGGATATAGGATTATTTTCCCGGCTCAAGCCTGCGGAATCTTTCTAGAAAAAATAAAGCCCGTTGAAAGGGAAAGCACGTTCCGTTAATTGAGTTGGCTGCTATTTTAGACCATTCCGTTGCGGATCGAGCAATCTGTGTGTGTTTGTCTACGGAAAACCTCCTGTGTTACTTTTTCCAGTACTTAACTTTACCGTGCACACCACACGTAGCTCTGGATGTCTTATCGTGTTGTGTTAAGGTCTATTTACACTTACCAGTGGCGTAACGTTACCGGCATGTGATCCCGCCGGCCGTAAACTCACAGTGATGGTTATTCACACTTAAACGTGGCATGATTTGCATCAGGCAGTGTTTTCTATACCACGGAAAATGCCGAAACTCGCAGAAGCAGATTTATAGATGATTGCTCTTATTTTGGATGAAGAGGAGGAGCAACAAGTGGGTTCATCATGCCTGGAAAAAGAGAAGAACAGAAGCGGAATTTGCTACTCTTTATATTTATACTCCATATATTATTCTTAAAATCCGTTTCCATGTACTTAAGGTTGGACAGATGATACAGCACAGGGTAATTGCGCAATTGTTCAATAAGTGTTTGAAATGAGCCAGTGACACGGTCGTGAAATCAGAAAAATATAGGCGGGGACTAACCTGACTATCACGGTACGGCGACGGTTAGAGCACTGACTGCACTGTCACGGTCCGGTGCCGGGCGAGTGTGAACAACACCACTCAATATCATGGAAGAATATTTTCAGGCTTGCCGGTAGAAGCACGTGCCGGTCACGTCACGGTTACGCCACTGCTAAGAGTAAATAGACCTACAGTATAATAGGTCCATTCACACATATCCGTGACGTGTCAGTTCCGTGAAATTGCATCAGTGTCAGGGATGATTCATATCGTTGTATTGAATCTCTCTGACGCGTTCACACTTGTCCGGCGCAGTGCCGTAATTTGTGTGTCAGTATCAGTGCAGTGTCCGTTCCGTGATATTGAGTATTGTCGCCAACGATATTTTTGCTGTTTTCACGGACGTGCTGTGGTGTGATTTTGTTCGTTCTTGTGAATATTGGCTAAAATGAATGACGAACAACTTATTGAACTCGTTCGCAATAATGCTGTTCTGTATGATTTATCGCAGTCAAAGTACATGGACAGTTGGTTTCAAGAATGCAACTGCTAACCGTTCCCTCGGAGTTATGGCCTTTCTCCAGCGGATGTCTTGTCGTTTTAAATGAACCTCCAGTTTACTTAGCAATATGTTGAAACAATTTTCTGACATTCTGAAATATTCAAAACATTTAGTTTCATCATCAATGAGTTTCTTGTACAGGGTAGTGAATTCGCCATCACGTTCTCTATTCTGCCACGCCTCATGTACCCACTTCTGTTTTTTTTTAAACTGACCCTGTTCCTCTTCCTCCTCTTCATCTACAATTATAGCAATCGCTGCCAATTCCACATCCGTAAACTTAGCCATTTTGACAATCACTGAACTGAAGCAACACTGATAGGTGTGTATAGCCATCACTGAGACAGGACGGATATCACGGATCTGACACGTCACGGCTCTGACACGTCACGGATATGTGTGGATGGACCTTTAGTCGTCATTCTGCAGGATGGAACGATGACGCACCCTTACCCCTCCCGTATCCTGTGCTGAATTGCTTCGTCTCGATACATCTGAGGCGATTCGTCCAACATAGCCCAAGTTCGATCTTCATCTAGAGTTCGTGCAATCATAAGTTCTCAATGAGAAAGAATATGGATCTACGTAATAGCCAGGGGTACTTACCGTGGTCGGAGAATAGGCTACGGCTGTAGAATTTTGTTCCAGAGGAACTGAGGTTTATTCTCAACCCTGAGAAACTTCATTTTTGGTCTGTGGGCTGGAAAGTTAAACCATTTCAAGGACGGCCGGGTGGGAGTTCGAACTCATTCGTCTTTAGAGTGTTGCTACAAGCTGTCTCCATGGCCTTGTGTTCTAATTAACGTACCCCGTGGCGTAGCCGAGCTAGTTAATTCGTGCACCACGTCCGTGAGGGCAGCTGCAGCAAATCTGGAGATCAGAGGTGCGAATCCCGGCGCTGTCAGTGTGGTTTTTCTCCGTTTTTTTCACACACTTCATCCAGACAAATGTTAGGATAGTACCTTACTTTAAGACCCAAGGCACTTACCTCATCCCTATCCCTAATACAGTTACACACACTACTACAGTCATCACATAAATACAGGTTATCAGACAAGTTCAACACACACCCAACTACACGGGGCTGATGACCAAAATGTACCTAGCCCCTAAAATGAATGATTAACAACAACATCATCTGACGAGCGTGCCTTCAGCGATCAATGAAGATCCCCAATATGTTTTTTTAAGCTACTGTATGTAAATAATGGCTATAATCACATATTGTCATACTCGTTCATTATATTCTAAATCATGACTGTTTCACATTCACGATTTAGAAATGGTGAGTGAGCAGACCCTTAACTTTCGTGGCGATGTTGCATTATTGGCGTAACATCTAGGTCATCCACCCATACCTTGAGTGTCTATTGAATACCACACACAGGATAGGGCTATTTTTTGAGGTGGCTAAAATGATTCTCTGGGTAATATCTTTGAGAGCTGGCAAATTATTTGGATAGATAATTTGAAGTTCAAAACCTATATTGTGGCTCATCGGTAAAGTGTTGATCCATCCGCTATGATCCGCATGGCCTTCATACGGGGTGTATCAGCTCAGAGTCGTCAGGCGTATTTAACACGGTGTTTTTGATAATATTTTCAATGGAGTTTTATCAATGTGTGGGTAGATTTGTCCCAAATAAACACTGTCCTTCGGCTACACCTTGTAGTGTTCCGTTCTTTTTCTCATTTTTCGCTAAAAAGTCTTTTGCTTGCCATATTTTAAGCTAATAGTTCCACCTCCTCTCCAAGCTTCACCTAAATTCAGGGGCGAGGCACCCATTAGGGCGCTGAGGCTCAGCCTATCCGTAAAAAAAGTTAAATTAGTTTTCTTCCGCTGTTATTGGTATTTTTCGATTGATATTTCAAATATTATATATTTGAACCCGCGCTGCCTAGCGCTGTGTCTGCTCACAACCAATAGCTATTCACCTCAACTCAGCCTGTCGCGCGCCGACGCAATAGCAACTACGTAGGCGGCGGGGTAAAGAGGGGGGTGTATCTTTTAAACGTGTGCGTTAAGGCTTGCCCAAGGACTCCTGGAGATAGATACCCCACAACGATAATTGCTGCAATCTAGGGGTGTTTGGCAGAACTAAGACAGCACAGTATAATGAATGATTCTGGTTACAGGGTTGTCAACGATATTAAATGCAAGATAGCATAATTTTCTGACATGAAACATTATTGAACATGGACATAAACCTGAACAGGACCCAGACATACGCAAAAAAAAAATGAATTTAAGAAAAATTTCATTATGTGTTACTTTAAAATACATAACTTAACTTGCAGAATGATATATTTTTTTATTTTAAATGTGCTCTTTCGACATGTTGGCAGTCCTGGCTACACGGTGAATGATACGAATCTGTGTAGCCTATTGCCAGTGTAGAATGTAAGTGCGGTGAAGTGTGTTTCTATTAATATATTTGTATCTTACTGTGTGGTGTGTTTGTGTTACAGTGTAGTTGAAAACAAATAGTAGGCATCAGTACGGTAATCTGCACGACACATGCGTTTCAATGGATGCGTTCAATACATCTCATGATCCATTGTATTTTCTTATTGAAAACCCAACATTTTTTTCTCAACTCTCATTGGAGGAAGAAATCCAGGTGAAAGAACGGAAGCCCACGCCAAGCTTGTCACTTCAGAAAACCGATGGAAAGTTTGTAAGACGGTTTCAGAGACAATGGTACGAGTCGAAACCATGGTTGAGTGGTAGTGCTACCCGAAATAGATTATTTTGTTTTTATTGTGTGCTTTTTGCTAAAGACAATTTAGAATGGGGCAAAAGAGGGGTTGGTGAGGAAAGTCTTAAAAATTTTCTTTCTAAGGCAAAAAAAAACATGAGTGTTCAATTTCACACATCACAGCAGCTGTACAATATAATCATTTAGGTACCGCTAGAATTGACCATGCACTTTCTGAGGCGATGCGTCTTGCAGCTTTGAAACACAATGAAAAATTCGAGCGAAATAGGAATATAACGAAAAGAATGATTTCAACTCTCTGTTTCCTGGCGCGGCAAGCGTTAGCTCTCAGAGGTCACGATGAATCTGAGACGTCTTTAAACAAAGGCAATTATTTAGAATTATTGGATTTCTTGGCAGAGGAAGAACCGTATATGAAAGATCATTTATTATTCGATGGGGTATATAAAGGCACTTCCTCTGACACACAAAATGAACTACTCGAATGCATTACGGAAGTAGTTAAAGAACAGATTTTTATTGAACTTGAAAATAGTCCGTTTATTTCCATGCAGGCTGATGAAACCACGGATGTCTCAACTACAAGTCAAATGAGTGTTATTTTCCGTTATGCCAATAACGAATCGAGAGAAATTGATGGGAGATTCGTCGAATTTTATGACGTTTCAAAAGACCGAAGTGCTCAAGGTATAGCCGCTGTTTTGCTTGACGTCCTCTAAACCTGGAAGATCTCGAAAGGGAAATTAATATCCCAAACGTACGATGGATGCAGTGCAATGGCAGGTAAAAATGCTGGTGTTCACTGTATTGTAAAACAAGAATATCCTCATGCCCTCTTCATCCATTGCTATGCGCATCAATTAAATTTGGTTCTGCTTAATGCTTGTAAAACAATTACGCAAGTTAAGATTTTTGTAGCAAACCTCGCAGGATTCCATACTTTCTTTAGCCGTTCTAGTAAAAGAAGCGATCTTCTTAGAGCAAGGGGTTTCAAATTGCCAAGCTCATGTGAAACAAGATGGAACTTTCATTCGCGCGCAGTTGCAACAATTATCCTTCACTATGCGGAACTAAAAGCCGCATTTCATGATATTATAGACAATGATGGATGGGATGATAATTCCTTACATCAGGCAATTGGACTCGGCAATATATTGAATGATCTGACGTTTCGTTTTTTGCTGCAGCTTTATAATTTGATTTTTCAGCATACTGGTGTATTGTTTGACATCCTGCAAAGCAAAACCGTAGATATAAGACGTTGCAAGTACGAAATTGAAAATTGCACCAAGGCGGTTGATAAACTAAGATGTGAAGAAGTATTTCTTGCCTGCATAGAGAAAGCTAACTCTCTCCTAAATTCAGCAGGTGAACTTAAAACTACTCTAAATGAAGCAGGATCACAGAAATTGAAGAGACTTGCGTTTTAAATAGTTGACACTATAGTAGTGAATATGGAAACCAGATTCCAGGACTTTCAGAAGCTAGATTTTACGGAATTGGTAGATCATGAAAAATGTTTGTATTACAGTAGGTCAAATAATTTCCCGACATTTATTCTCGAAAAATTGTTTAAAGTGTATCCATTCTTCGATCATGAAAAACTTACAGGAGAACTTATGTTCGTTTACAGTAGCGAGGATAAACACCTATCGCCTAGGGATTTATTCAAATACATTATACACAATGGATTAAAAAATGTGCTCCCCGAGTGCGTGAAGCTACTTTCCTTGGTACTTTCAGTTCCGGCGACCACTGCTTCATGCGAAAGAAGCATGAGCACATTGAAACGTGTTAAAACGTACCTCCGCAACACAATGACGAACGATTGACTATAAAATTTGGCAATTTTGGCTATAGAGAAGGGAACTGTTAAATCTTCTTCCAACGTCAAGAATTCATTCCTCGAGTTATCGACGTCTACGCCCAGAAAAAGGACAGAAGGATCGAACTTATCTACAAAAAAAAATAATGGTGAGTGATAATGTACGTATTAATTTGCTGATGTTCCTTGTCGAATTAGATTTAATTATTTTAAATAACACATCAGCTCTATTATGACTGTGTAAGTGAAGAATACAATTTAGTTGAGATATTTTAATTTTTTCCATATATGGTATGAGTAACTGTGTGTGCCCCATTAAAGTAAAAAAGGCCCGACCTGTGATGAGTTAAGGGACACTGGGGGTGAGGACACAGCCTTTCCAGTAGACTAAAGCTGTGCATTTTGAGGAGTTGAGCACGTTTGTTACTTTCGGAATTCATTCAACTTCAGCCTACCCTACAAAAAATATCACGCTTCGCCACTGCCTAAATTACAAGTACACACACTTAATACAGCCATCACAGTAACACAGGTTATCAGACAAATTACACACAAGTATATGGGACTAATTGACCAAGATATGCAAGCCCCTTAATTGAAACAATAACTATTATTTTAAATATGAAAAACCCATGACCTCGTGGCCCTTGTATCCTGGGTTCGTTTCTCGACTCCCCCCCCAAAAAAAAACTGAACTGAGGGATGGAATGGGGATCACTCTGCCTAGTGAGGAAGCACTGAAAAGAGGTGGTTTCGATTCCCTCCTCAAACATCCTAGAAGTTTTTTTTCCCGTCGTTTCGCACTTCTATTCCACATAAATGTCGGTATCATGTCATTTGATTATAGGTTACTGTAGTCCATATTTCCTGTTTGCGGTGCGTTGTGACAATTCTAGGATGTGTTCGTTATCGATATTGTCTGCCATTACTCAATAAAACAGTTCAACTTATGACACAGATGATTGCAGAGGACACGATGATTGCTATTTATGGTATACTGGGTAGGTTAATGATCAGAACACAATGCCACCTCAGGAGCATTCACAGTGGTCCATCTCCAGGTTACCAACTGCTGAGACAGGAAGTGGAAAACAAATTTTCCTCGGATCTTCTGCACTCAAGAGTTATAGTAACGAACTTTAAAACCAAGATAGAAGGACTGACACATTTGCCCGGGTGATCTCATAAGTCTACTATTTTATCGTTTTGGCAAAATGTGAAAAGTAGGCTTAAAATACGTAAGGAAATATACAGCTTTCAGTGTCGGCTAATTATTATTATTTCTCCCGTAGGGATAACATCTATTCGTAATGACTCGCAGGAGTTAATTTTATGAAAAGTTAAATGCTTCGCTTCTCTAATTTACGAAACGTTATCTAGAGAATTATGTGCCAATATATTGAGACTATTATGGTGGTTAGTTATACAAAATTTCACTTCGATCACTTTATTAGGATACGAGAAAACATGTTTTTAAAATTTTGAATTGCCACCATCTCGAATTTCTTGAAATTAATTTAGCAAATTGGATGCCCATGTACTTAACTCTAAATTATTATTCACTGTGCCATGTTTCACTGCACTCGGATGATCAGATCGCCAGGGATGCCATTTTAAACATTTCAATTTTATGTGGCTTCATGCTGTTTTTGTATTTATCAGAATTTGGAACGTCTTAGTTAGATAATTAATAGTCCTGTAACACCATACACAATTTTAGTTTAATTGTTCTCATAGCTTCAGAGATATTGAGAACTGGTGAAATATATTTCGAGGCTGTCATGTTTGATTGTTTTATATATACGACATAGATTTATGCACCAATTGATAAATATTATAGCAGTGGATGACTGTAAAGGGTATCATTTTAATCGCATGAATAGGACACAAGAAATAAAAGATAATTATTAAATTTCACACAGATGCCATTTTGAATTTCTGACAAATGAATCATAGTAGATGACAATACATTATATTTTAAATAAAGATATCCTTGCAAGTTTCACTGCACTAGGATGATTAAGGCATGAGAACAGTCCATTTAAACATTTTAATTTTGCGTGGCCTCCATGTTGGGTTTGCACTTAGCTTATCAGAAATGAAATACAGTAGTCACATAGCCTATGACTGTACAAAGTTTCAGGTTGATTGCAACAATAGTTTCGAAGATATTGAATGCTGCTGGGTTAATTCACGTGGCCGCCATGTTGGATAAGTGAAACTTATTAAAGTTTGAAATACACGGTCGGAATCGGACGGGATGATACTATGCCTTAACTAAGTTTTATTGAAATCGCTCCAGCCATCAGATTTTATTAGGGGACTGACACACGCGGAAAAACGGTGATTTCATACGTAGGTAAGATGCAAATAGGCTCAAAGACAATTGTCTGGCCATAAGACACATTACAGTCCACACAGCGTACAACTTGTCAACACATACAAATAATTCTAGACGGCCTATTGAGGGAGCTGGCCCCTACCATATCAACTCTACCCTCCATGTAAACATTTAACATTTAAGAAATTACCCAGCAAATGACAAACCCCAACTTAATACCATTTTACCAATGAGATGTCAATGATAATCAGTGACAGTCCAATATAGTTTAGCTACGGATTTCTTCCTCCCGTCTGACATGGGAGCGTCTTGGTCAGGCGTGTAAACATTACTGTGAAAAAAAAAATATATATATATATACGGTATTAGTAGTACCAACTACTCGCCAATGACTGGTATACAAAGTTAGTACTGTAAATAAAAATTTCACAAAACTTCTGGAGTTTCATTCAGCGTCATTCATATACTGTACGTAGCTTAGTCATAAATCACGTGGGTCGAGAAGGAGAAAGGGGGAAGCAGTGAGGTGCCTCCGGAAACAACCACCGCTCCCCATGAACAAAATGTGTGCTATTACAAAACTCTGTGTTAGTTTGTAAACGAAATGACAGCAGGCAATTAGTTCTTCCTCTAATTTCGTTAATTGGGTCAACTATACATTGTTCCAATTAAGTTAGAATTACCGCACTTGCTTTCCTCAGTAATTTAAATTCTCACTATTGCAAATAAAATTATTGAACATCTAATTGCGAAACTTGCTGTCCAGAAGGGTGCGCTTCAGGTAGACGCCTGCTAATCATTTCATACGGCTCTCATTAATGAAGGCGGCTAATGAAGAACATCAGTCTGAAGCATCCGCTATTACTACAGATAATTGCTTTCATTGCGGTCGAGCCTTATCCACGCTATCGTCCCCACAGCTGATACCTCTTACATCATTAACTCACGCTTTATAAACTTTCCAGCTCCGCGGTTTTTAAGTCATCTCATTTTAGGGATTAAGAGAATTTTTGGCCGCCAGCCCCGTATGCATTGGCATGTGGGAAAATTGTATGATTATAATTATGTTATATTTGTGTGCCTCTGATATTGTGCAGCAGTAGTTATTTGGGTCTAGGTTTGGCACAGAGGCCCCCCTGGGCTTGAAATTAGGAACTATTTCAGTCTGATTAATCCTGGAGAAAGCAGGCTGGATATGTGAAACTATCTTCTCCATACGTGAACGTGATGCGTGACACCACACTCAGTAATGGAGATGTATGAGAAAATAGCTACTATTCATTTGAACTCAAATTCGTCCCCACTTTGACTTTGTTGTAAACAACAAGTACTGCAGCAATAGTGTATGGAGTTCATCTAGAGGTGATTCTGATTGGTGTTTGAAGCTGTGAAACACCGAAGTTTGCCCCTAAATTTAATATAGTCCTACTCTCTAGCATGTAGAAGTCACATCCATAGAGCTGAGAGTGGGACACAAATAAGATGGATCATTCCCTAATCCTGAAAAACAATAATATATATGAGATTAATAAATACAGTTGGATGACCAGTTTCGATCGTCAAGCGATCATCATCAGAACCTTTACACTTAGGCTAATAAATCTATGTCAGCAAATATGTGGGTAATGATATTTACAATGTTGTTGTTTGAGTCTTCAGTCGTTTGACTGGTTTGATCCAGCTCACCATAGGTCCCTGTCCTGGGCTAATCGTTTCATATCTACATAGCAACCACACCCTACATCCGATGAAATCTGTTTAACATATTCTAACCTTGGTCTACCCCTACATTTCTTGTCCTCGGCCCTTCCTTCCATAACTAAGCTTACTATTCTCGGGTGTCTTAGTATGTGTCCTACCAACCTATCTCTTCTCTTCATTAGCAGTCGCCAGAAACATCTCTTCCCTCCCAATCACCTTAATACCTCTTCATTTGACACCCTATCTACCCATCTGAACTTCATCATTCTCCTGCAACAACAAACGCTTCAATTCTCCTCTTTTCTGCTGCACCAATAGTCCAAGTTTCACTTCCATAGAGTGCCACGCCCCAGACAAAGGCTTTCAAAAATGACTTCCTAATACCTAAATCTATATTCGATATGAACAGATTCCTTTTCTTGTAGAAATGCTTTCATTGCCTGAGCCAACCTACTTTTTATATCCTCTTTGCTTCGTCCATCGCTGGTTATTTTGCTTCCTAAATAACAGTAGTCTCCTACATCCTTTAGCCTTTCACCTGACAATTTGTTGTCCATAGAGGTTTCTGATTTCTTTTGGTTGCATTGATATTTACTATATATTGAACCCTTAATAAGCTAAGCATATTAATGATTCTAATTATTCATTTCATTATATTCTGATTTTACTGCCAGAATCATACAGGAAGGCCAGACTGGATTGCGAAATGTCAAGCTTATGTGGAGACAGTACGTTTGAACGTGCCCAGTCCTGAAACAAAGGAGTGACGAGATCGGAATATTTGACAGACACTTTATCAGACAAAGGTGTGTTGGGGTCCTGACTCATTTCAGACCGTAATTTCTTTGTCACCCTAGCGTTACGAGTAAGATAGTTGCTGGATGAGAGAGATGAGAGGAACTTTCAACCAATCATAGGACAGAGGCTTCTGTTCTAAACTGCGATATTGACGTCATGAACTACCAATCAGAGAGGGTCACCAATTTTAGCGCCAAGGGAGCGTCTGACGCCGGCTTGAAGTTGAAAGCGGGAAAGATTGGATTAACGAAATCTATGATCGATTCCAGAGCACGATAGCCCCATTGTGACATGTATAATATTTCAAACTGTTTGATACCTGTTGCATGCCAATAGTCGCATTATTATAGAAGTTAGTGATAGATTTCCCTCTCCCTCCGTCCTTTTGCTAAATTCACATAAATACTGTCGTCTGAGTGACGACGAGGTTGATTCTTGGTGACACCGTGAGGTGATCACTTATTCTTTTCCATACCGTGAAGATATAATGTGTTAAATTTATCAGAGATAGGGTCATTATTGAAAACATTATAATAAAGTTGTGTGCGCACAGCTGAGTGTGAAATTTGTGTATCGGTAAGATTTTAGTAGTCTCCCACGACTACAACTATTAGGGAAAGTCTACGTTTAATTTTGCACTAGACAAATGGTGAATAAAGTAACTATTGGCAAAATTTAGATAGAAAATTACGTGTGACTATAAATAACATTTTATTTTTATTCAACGTCAAGATGGAACTCCAGACCCAGAGAAAGACATCGAACCAACGTTTCTACGGCTCCATGTGGTCTGAGATGAGCTAAACACTTTGGAGAGAGAATGTCAGGCGATGTTCTATGAGACGACGCAGAAAGAGGAATGAGTACTGAAATAATTTATTATTTGACAAACTGGTTATGGTTTTGTGGGAACATATTATTTTGTGTAAATATTTTATTTTATTTTTGTCTTCGTGTTTTATTGTAGTTGGTTGGTGGTATTGACACACTTTAGTTTAGTTCATGAGCAACGTGGCATGTATTCTATCTGTGTGAAGATTTTTTTGTTGATGTCAAGTTCACGGGGCAAGCGTACTCGAGTGCGTGTCGCTACCGTAAAATGCGCGGCTAAGCGACGCAAATTGGGAACCGATATCATAACAGAAGCGAAACTGAATTAACTAGAGTAGATAATAGAATTGGTGGGAAATCTTTTTATTGTATAGATTTTTATTGTTACACAGGCTTGTGTGTTAATTGCCGTTTGTTGCATTTTTGTTAAGTGAGGGGTCATATGCCCAATGACTTTATTTGTTGATGAAGTTTCTCTTTTAGTGTTATGGTACACAAAATCTATGATATTTGATTGGAGTGTCGGCCCGTGGTAGATTTGTGTTGTGTTCTGCCCTAAATGCTTTGTTGAGTCTGCAAATATATGTTTTATGGGATAGGAGTTTTCTGGAACCCTGGTTCTGTCTGAAGCTATGTCCAGGTTAAGCATTTAATCCTTGCGAGGAAAATGTTGGAATCCCCTTTTACGATGTTCTTGCAATTCTTTGGAATTGGCAGTAGTGTTTGAAATTTTGTGTCGCGATTAACAGGTGGCGTAACGGGACTGTCTAGTCTCTTGTTATAAATAGCATGACTCAAAGCTTCGACAAGGAGGGCTGGTTTTGAACACAGACGTTAATGAGTGGTAAGTGAAGGTATTTCTACCCGGCGCACTCCATCAGATAAGGAGCAAGCTGTGCTCATTAGTATTCACGGACCAGGTCTCCGTTCTTCGTAATTGTTTATCTTATATATTAAAATAAAGCCTGTTTAATGATAAAAGAATTGTAATCGGTAAATGGGTGCTGTTCGCGTTTTGATTGATCGAGTCCCAGCGTGTTAGCTTATCCATGCTATTATTTCATGTAAATATCATCGGGTTTTAGGCATCTTATTTCTTTTCATAAACCCAAAATTCAACATTATGAATAGTAACACGGGCCGTGAAAGTCTAAATGACAATATCTTATTTCTTGTTTATTTATTGTCATGTTCATTGACCTCGGGTGGTCTCGATGTTCGGTCACGTTGTTGTCATGTATGTGTTGAGCAATATGAGCCATTGGGCAAGCTTCTGTTTTGCTGGGAGTTTCCTGACTCACTGCGATCTCGATGGAGATCAATTAGTTTATAAATTTTAAATGGTTGCGTGTGTCAGTAAAATTATAATTGTTGGTATGTTATTCTACGAGTGTGTCCCATAAAGCCATAATAATGGTTTGCAGTATGGGGGTTTGCAAGCATATTGGCTGTTCCACCTGTGAGCAAATCTCCATCAAAAGTACTTATTTCTTCTCTAGCGTAGTTATACGCGTGCATACATATTAATCAGACAAGTGGAATTTTGATCCACAATTTTAATTCTTTGGAGTGGACCTTTCTAGGCCACTCAGATCTGTGTAAATTCTTGTACAGTGGGAGTAAAGTTCAGGGTGGACTTTGTTTTTGTTATATTTTTTATGTTTTGTTGTTTTTATTCAGTTATTAAATGGTGGTAATTTTATTTGTTTTTCACTCATTTCTTGTTTGTAGTTTTGCATATGGTCCTTGTATTTGTAAGCAGCCGTCTGGTATTTGAGCTCTAGTGAAAGCATACCCGGACTGAACGCCCCCCGAAGTTTGATTCTCGTATATACGACGCTGTTATATACAAGGGCACATAGGCAACGCTGGCATTACCCTACGTGGGGCATTTCACTGTTTTAGGCTTTTCTAGCGCATTTTTTGATAAACTGACACGCCACAAGTGGAGGCAGAATGTGACAGTATTTGAATCACCGAATGTGATAATTTTAAGTAACATAGTTATGGCGAAGGTATTACCGCCAAGTGAGTGAATTATACAGTAAAATCAGGAGTTGCAATGTAAAATACAGTACACGTTTTTATTTCTTGCATTAATTGTAAAGATAATATCGTGAGACTGGGCGCCCATATTAATGATAAAAATTAGCTTTGCATAGAAAGACAACTCCATGTATGTAATAGGAAGGCGTGTAGCTTTTCCAAGGCAATTAATACTTGATTAATTAGTCTGTTCTTGTAGCGTTTTGTAAGGCTAGCATTTAATAACTGAATGTGTGGGTTAAGTTTTAAATTATGTAAAATGAAGGATACTCAGGGATGCTATTGGATTAATGGGATTGTGTTTATAAATTTAAACGAACTGAGTATGTGTAAATTGATATAAATGTGTGTTAATATGTATGCACGTATCGGAGAACATCGCCAATTGGCATTTTCTCTAGTTTCTCAAGTGTATTGAGGTGATGGCTTCTTTAGACGAAATAAGACAGGTTGTAGAGAGCGCTGCGGCACGCACTCAGCAGCAAATGGTGTTGTTACGGCAGGAGATGACGGCTGAATTTAAGGCACAAATGGACGGTAGCAGGGCTGAACAATCAGCGGAATTAATAGCACAGAGTGAAACATTTAAGGCACAAATAGACAGTAGCAGGGCTGAACAATCAGCGGAATTAATAGCACAGAGTGAAACATTTAAGGCACAAATAGACAGTATCAGGGCTGAACAATCAGCGGAATTAATAGCACAGAGTGAAACATTTAAGGCACAAATAGACAGTAGTAGGGTTGAACAGTCAGCGGTGATCAAAGCCCAAATTAATGAATCTATTGGCACACAATTAGCGCTTCAAAATGATAGTATTAATACACAATTAGCTCTACAGAATGATAATATTAGTTCTCAATTGACACAACAAAGTGAATCAATAAACTCTCAACTAGTCGCGCAAAACAGTCGTAACACTGAGCAACTCGATAATGTAGTGGTTGAAATGAAAGAACATACAAGGAAACAGCTTATACTACTCGCCTTAGATGTAAGTAAGAACAATGAGAAGCAGGTTAAACAGATAAAACAACTTGAGGACCAGTTTAACGCTAAACTTAATAACTTAGACGATACAGTTCTGGCAAAATTGGCACAGATTGAATTGGCATGCACAACTAAAAATAGCGAAATTATAACTGCACAGGACAGGTTACAAAACAGATTTAATAAAGTGGAGAAAATAACCGTAGTTATATTCTACAGGAACAGATAAAGGCGGTAGATGAAAACGTGACCGGCCTTATAAAAGACATAGACCGTCTCGAAAACCAATCAACAGATCGCTGGAAAAATGCAGAAGTAGACCGGGAGGGATTAAAAGCCCCTATTGAAGAAAACAATGTACGCGTGGAGGATCGCTTGGAACGGATCGAAGTGAGCCAGGACACTAATAATCTGAAGATAGAAAACGTTAGAAAGGATTGGCAAAAATTATGTAAGGACTCCAAGGAAGAAAGGTTGGCGGTAATTAAGAAGCTGGGGGAGAACCACACACGGATACAGACGTTAGAAGATGAGATAAAAGCAAAATTTAAAGAACAAGGTGACAGGCTGATAAAAGCAGAATTATTTTCTATGGAACATAATGCAGGGTCATTAGGCGTGAAGGGGAGAGATGGAGACAGAGATAGCCCGGGGGCGACTCATTCAACTGGTAGTCAGGTTGACACGGAAAGTCCACTTGCTCGGAACACGGAAGAATTTCGTAATCACATAGGGAGAAGTTCTACACCACATGACGGTAATCAGCACCCTCAACTTGTACAAATCATCCGTTCTAATGAATTCAAACCGGCTAAGTTTATGGAAAATTCTGGAGTCACACCCAAGGCATTCTTGCGGGAAGTCGAACATTATTATAATGATAATGATATAGCTCCCGCCCGGCAACTGCGCATGATGGAAATTTTTTTAACTGGAAATGTTTTAACGTGGTACTTGAGCTTCAAATACACGTTTGAAAGCGTAGATGCATTCAAGCATGCTTTCCTTCGAAAATATTGGTCGTCTTCATATCAACAGGGGTTAAGAATGGAATTGTACTCCAGAAAGTACCAATCTACTCAGCAAACTAAGTATTCAGATTTTTTTTCATCACAGCTCCTTAAATTTAAAGATCTGGATAATCCTTTAAGTGAGGCCGAGCTAGTCATGACTATCGGACGCCAGCTTCCCGTTAACGTTCAGCAGGTATTGGTCGCAGCTAACGTTTCAGACGCGGTACACGCTGAACAGATCCTGCGCCAGATAGATGAAACCACGTCCCACTTACACAATAGAGTTGGAAGACAGGTCGAAATGGTAAATACAACCGAGGTGATTAAGCCGAGCCAGGTAAAAACAAGATCCCAGGCTACCAATACAAATACAAACATTTCAACACCCGTGAGAGGTCAGGATGATGTCGAGAAAAGACAGCGCCAACATTACGATAACAACCGTAATAACAACAGACAGTTCCAAGGACAGAATAGATTCCAACAACGAGGATTTCAACAATGGAGGGACAATCGGAGACAAGATGTACCATACAGGAGATGGGGAGATCGGAATGAAAATCACAGATGGCAAGACCGCAGATTTCAGAATCGTGAGGACTCTAGAAGCTACCGAGACGACTGGAACGATAGGCATGCTCAATCGCAGAAATACTTAGAGGAAGTTCATGTAAACGAGGGAAATGAACAAGGACGTTGGAAACAGGCAATTGACAAGCGGAAAAATCCCGACACCTACAATGAGGAAGGAAGAACAAATCAAGGGTTTGAAGCCATGCACATAGAGACGCAGAGATACTTGGATCAGCTGCATGGAGAACAAGCAAAGAGCGAAGCCAGCCAGGAAGACGAACGAAGATTGCCTGCACGGGGCATTAGAGAACGCAGCCCGGTGGGGAAGAGAAACACCGGTGCGATCCGAAAAACTGGTCACTACTAAAGGAAGAAGATGGCAACACGCGGGAGAGAGGAAGAGGATGGCAGCATGGAGGAGTGAAAACCGTTCAGCATCGTGAGGAATCTTGGAAGTAATGCAGAGAATTAAGTACGTGATCGTCCAACATCATGCAAGTAAACGGGGGGCAAGCAGAAGCCAGCACGACATCGAGGAAGTGATTAGCGTCCGGCCTGTTTACATCTTGAAGCAAGCAGAGTTGACAGGTATGTCGACAGACGAGCAACAGAGAGGGGAATAGTCTTCAAGTAACAAATAGCCCCAGGCGAAGCGCTGGGCAAGTGAGCAGCAGACTGGTATTGTCCTAATGACTGGGCGAGAATGTAAACATTGGAACGAGGAAAACACTTGTCAACTAGCAGAGGCGGACTGACTGAGAACTTTGAAGGGAGACTAATCCAGTATTCTGCACCATGTGACTTAGGGAAGAAAAATCGACTTTATCTCTAAGTTCGATTTTTTCCAACTAAGGGACATGTGAACCCTTAATAAGCTACGCATATTAATGATTCTAATTATTCATTTCATTATATTCTGATTTTACTGCCAGAATCATACAGGAAGGCCAGACTGGATTGCGAAATGTCAAGCTTATGTGGAGACAGTACGTTTGAACGTGCCCAGTCCTGAAACAAAGGAGTGACGAGATCGGAATGTTTGACAGACACTTTATCAGACAAAGGTGTGTTGGGGTCCTGACTCATTTCAGACCGTAATTTCTTTGTCACCCTAGCGTTACGAGTAAGATAGTTGCTGGATGAGAGAGATGAGAGGAACTTTCAACCAATCATAGGACAGAGGCTTCTGTTCTAAACTGCGATATTGACGTCATGAACTACCAATCAGAGAGGGTCACCAATTTTAGCGCCAAGGGAGCGTCTGACGCCGGCTTGAAGTTGAAAGCGGGAAAGATTGGATTAACGAAATCTATGATCGATTCCAGAGCACGATAGCCCCATTGTGACCTGTATAATATTTCAAACTGTTTGATACCTGTTGCATGCCAATAGTCGCATTATTATAGAAGTTAGTGATAGATTTCCCTCTCCCTCCGTCCTTTTGCTAAATTCACATAAATACTGTCGTCTGAGTGACGACGAGGTTGATTCTTGGTGACACCGTGAGGTGATCACTTATTCTTTTCCATACCGTGAAGATATACTGTGTTAAATTTATCAGAGATAGGGTCATTATTGAAAACATTATAATAAAGTTGTGTGCGCACAGCTGAGTGTGAAATTTGTGTATCGGTAAGATTTTAGTAGTCTCCCACGACTACAACTATTAGGGAAAGTCTACGTTTAATTTTGCACTAGACAAATGGTGAATAAAGTAACTATTGGCAAAATTTAGATAGAAAATTACGTGTGACTATAAATAACATTTTATTTTTATTCAACGTCAAGATGGAACTCCAGACCCAGAGAAAGACATCGAACCAACGTTTCTACGGCTCCATGTGGTCTGAGATGAGCTAAACACTTTGGAGAGAGAATGTCAGGCGATGTTCGATGAGACGACGCAGAAAGAGGAATGAGTACTGAAATAATTTATTATTTGACAAACTGGTTATGGTTTTGTGGGAACATATTATTTTGTGTAAATATTTTATTTTATTTTTGTCTTCGTGTTTTATTGTAGTTGGTTGGTGGTATTGACACACTTTAGTTTAGTTCATGAGCAACGTGGCATGTATTCTATCTGTGTGAAGATTTTTTTGTTGATGTCAAGTACACGGGGCAAGCGTACTCGAGTGCGTGTCGCTACCGTAAATTGCGCGGCTAAGCGACGCAAATTGGGAACCGATATCATAACAGAAGCGAAACTGAATTAACTAGAGTAGGTAATAGAATTGGTGGGAAATCTTTTTATTGTATAGATTTTTATTGTTACACAGGCTTGTGTGTTAATTGCCGTTTGTTGCATTTTTGTTAAGTGAGGGGTCATATGCCCAATGACTTTATTTGTTGATGAAGTTTCTCTTTTAGTGTTATGGTACACAAAATCTATGATATTTGATTGGAGTGTCGGCCCGTGGTAGATTTGTGTTGTGTTCTGCCCTAAATGCTTTGTTGAGTCTGCAAATATATGTTTTATGGGATAGGAGTATTCGGGAACCCTGGTTCTGTCTGAAGCTATGTCCAGGTTAAGCATTTAATCCTTGCGAGGAAAATGTTGGAATCCCCTTTTACGATGTTCTTGCAATTCTTTGGAATTGGCAGTAGTGTGTGAAATTTTGTGTCGCGATTAACAGGTGGCGTAACGGGACTGTCTAGTCTCTTGTTATAAATAGCATGACTCAAAGCTTCGACAAGGAGGGCTGGTTTTGAACACAGACGTTAATGAGTGGTAAGTGAAGGTATTTCTACCCGGCGCACTCCATCAGATAAGGAGCAAGCTGTGCTCATTAGTATTCACGGACCAGGTCTCCGTTCTTCGTAATTGTTTATCTTATATATTAAAATAAAGCCTGTTTAATGATAAAAGAATTGTAATCGGTAAATGGGTGCTGTTCGCGTTTTCATTGATCGAGTCCCAGCGTGTTAGCTTATCCATGCTTTTATTTCATGTAAATATCATCGGGTTTTAGGCATCTTATTTCTTGTTTATTTATTGTCATGTTCATTGACCTCGGGTGGTCTCGATGTTCGGTCACGTTGTTGTCATGTATGTGTTGAGCAATATGAGCCATTGGGCAAGCTTCTGTTTTGCTGGGAGTTTCCTGACTCACTGCGATCTCGATGGAGATCAATTAGTTTATAAATTTTAAATGGTTGCGTGTGTCAGTAAAATTATAATTGTAGGTATGTTATTCTACGAGTGTGTCCCATAAAGCCATAATAATGGTTTGCAGTATGGGGGTTTGCAAGCATATTGGCTGTTCCATCTGTGAGAAAATCTCCATCAAAAGTACTTATTTCTTCTCTAGCGTAGTTATACGCGTGCATACATGTTAATCAGACAAGTGGAATTTTGATCCACAATTTTAATTCTTTGGAGTGGACCTTTCTAGGCCACTCAGATCTGTGTAAATTCTTGTACAGTGGGAGTAAAGTTCAGGGTGGACTTTGTTTTTGTTATATTTTTTATGTTTTGTTGTTTTTATTCAGTTATTAAATGGTGGTAATTTTATTTGTTTTTCACTCATTTCTTGTTTGTAGTTTTGCATATGGTCCTTGTATTTGTAAGCAGCCGTCTGGTATTTGAGCTCTAGTGAAAGCATACCCGGACTGAACGCCCCCCGAAGTTTGATTCTCGTATATACGACGCTGTTATATACAAGGGCACAATATACACTTCCCTTACTCGGCTGAATTTGATATTCATCACGTAGATCTAAGAATGTACAGTTTTAGACTAATAAGTTTAGTCTATTTCTGTTTATTATCAAGTAAAGTTACGATATGATGAAGATTGCATATATTTAATATAATGGGACTCCAGTGATCAAGAACAAGTGAATTATACAGTGTTGTAGTGACAAGGACAATGTCTATATAGCACACGCGATTGCTTGAACAATGTACGGGGATGTCCTAATACTTAAAAAGCTATGTAGCCATATATTTTCTTGTATTGCTGGATGTAATATTGATTATTCTCAATAAATTCTAAATTATAATTCTACAAATTCTAATTGTATTTAGTTACAGCAGTTATTATCTAGAGCCCTGCGCGGATAAACAAAACCTTATCGGCATCCGCCCCGCATCCGCATTGCTGTTAATCGCATCCGACCCACATCCGCACGGCTGTTATCCGCATCCGCCCTGCAACCGCACGACTGTCATCCGCATCCTCCCCGCATCCGCACGGCTGTTATTCGCATCCGCCCCACATCCTCACGGCTGTTATTCGCATCCGCCCCGCATCCGCACGGCTGTTAACCGCATCTGCCCCACAACCGCACGAATGTTACCCGCATCCGCAAGTTTGTTAACCGAATCTACTGGCATTACAATAAGTTTTTCAATTGAATAAACTATTAAAGCAACACATTTAGTTCTGAGGAGAAAATCGTTTCCTTGGGCTATGTATGTCAAGTTCTATGTTTAAAATGAATGTTATACAGCCAGAGTTGCAACCCTTTTCAGTTCGGAGTGTTAATTGCGCTTAATGACATAATTTGAATGAGACTGGCGTAAATCATCATCTTAAATTTGTCATGAAAAAAAAAAGACATAACGGAAAAATATGATATGTCATAAACATCCGGCTCTTAGTAATGATATTCAACAAGTTCGGATTGTATGCTAGAAACTAGCCGCAAATTTACTCCAAACATTGTCCGCAGCTTATCCGCTATCCCCACAGCCATGCAAACTATATCCGCATGGCGAAAAATTTTGCGGATATCCGCGGATTATCCGCGCAGGGCTTTAATTATAACCTAGCACGGCTAGTCATGATTGGCAAGTTATATGTGTTTTATCTGTTAAGTTATTGTTAGTGGTGATTGACCTTTAAGTTTGCTTGCTTAGTGTGATATCTGTGATTGTTATTATATAGTCAGATTGGAGTGGATTGTGAGCTCAACTGGTGGTTTGAGCTATGTACAGTCCGTTCTCGTGCAGCAGCTACCAACAAATGTCTACACTGGCCTTCTAGGATTAGGGGTACACCCATTACAATCGAGTACAATCGTGTTGACCGACTGGAAAGCATTACATTTCGATAACTAATGCAACACTGAAATGTACTTCCCAACATCATAATTCTTTCCTTTTCTCATACAACAAAATACATATGAATTTGCATAATTGATCACAATCACTTAAAATCCGAACATTAATTTTCAGAGATCTGCAGTCTATAACAACACAACATTATCAAAGTCTTACATAATGCTCTAATTTGTTTGATGATCTTGTTGTTTCATTTGAGGGGCTTGGATATCGTTGTCACTTATCCGCGTGTACCTAGGTGAGTGTTGAATTTTGTCTGATAAGCTGTATTAATGAATGTATTTGTAATTTAGGTGAGGATTTGGAAATAGGCGGCTGTGGCTTTGAGTTAGGAACCATCCCGGCATTCGCCTGTACTAGACGTACTGTAGGAAACCACGGAAAACCCTTTCCAGGGTGGCTGAGGTGGGAATCGAACACATCTTTTGTCAGTTTTGCCTCACGAGGTTGAGTGGATCCCGTTCCAGCCCTCAGACCAGAATCAAAATTCTTGGTAGAGCCAGGAATCGAACGCGGACCTCCGGGGCGACAGCAAAGAACGATAGCCACTACACCAGGAAATGGTCGTAATTTCTTTGACATTCTGAACTGATCACCATCACTGAGTACATGACGTACTGTTGTTGTTGTTGTCGTTGTTGCAATTTCACTTAGGGGGCTTTGCCACATTGTGGTAATTTAACACCGTTTACTTGGGTTCATGTGGAATCTGTCTGATAATAGGTATGTGATATTGGGATAAATCTACTAGAGTGTGTATTTTTTAATAATTGCTAGGATTTGGGGATGAAGCAGCTGAGGCCTGAATTTAGGTACTATTCCAGCATTTACCTGGAGTTGAAGGGTAAACCACGGAAACTGCTTCCAACCGCCTCTCCTCAGTTCTGCCTCACAAAAGTGAGTGTATCCTCATTTCAGGCCTCAGATCAGAATTAAATGACTTTGTTGAGACGAGAATCACACCCGGCCCTACACCATTAGGTGGACATGTTAAGTAGCATACAGGATCTTGCCAATACAACACTATGGTTGTAGATGTGGTCACTCAGCAAGAGTTGTGGCCACAAGAGCAATCTTACACTTGTTTGATGTTACTGATAGCCCCACCGGTACAGAATGTTCCTGCGTGCTTATTTATCCTCATGTTGGCGACTACTAATTTATTTGTGAAATTATTATATTTATCACGTAATATTAACATTTTCGATCTCTTTAAGAATGTTTGCTTCAAGGTGTTGTGTAGAATAGCTGTTCACGCACTAATAGATACCCAATATAACGACTAACTCCTTTGGTATAAACTTAACGTGAAGAAGCCAGAGAAAGTGTGTGAAAAATCGCACATTGCCCCTTGCCACGGTTCTTCCTATTTCACTACATTTGCGATCATTTTTGGCCAACGTTATACAGTTGGTAGAGGAAGATAAACTAAGTATTTGGACATAGGGAACCAAAGGTCAGAAGTGCATTTTTGTAAATTACCGTACACAGTATATACCGCATACCTACATCCTGCAGATCGAGGCAACATCCTTCACCTCACACTGTAATGACATTTTCTAGGTTGGGTGCTCCACTATGTTGTAATAAAATATAATTGGGTGGTTGCCAGTTCATAAGCAGAAAGCTTGTTAACAATCAAACAAATAATATTTATTAGAGCACAGCAGAAATCTCCCTTCTCGAGTCGTAGGGTAATAATATTACCAACCAGAATCATTAGACGAGAGGTAAGATACTGTACTATATACTGTAATATAATTCATTAATAACTTACACATATGGTGAAACATAATTATAACAAGTGGTGGTAGTGGGATCCGTAATAACAGAGCTTACTGTGGCTCTGACATATATTACATAACACTTTCAATTAATATCAGCCAACAATCACTCACTGGGAAAATGGCTCTGGTTTAGGCAAACTCCATGTCTGGTTGTTACATCATAATGCACATTATTCTCTTGATACTAATGGCTTCTTATATAATTTCTAGCAACTCAATTCCGATCTCTTTGACTTCTTTGACTGTCGCAACAGTCCAAATCTGAATTCCTTCACGGATCAAACTTCTTATTTTTCTTACCCCGTGTTATATCTCTTCTCTCCGAATAAACAGGTCTCTTTGCTTTTCTTGACGATCTAGTTCTTTATTTCACCAAATCTCCACTACTACAAATTCAAAGCCGCAGCAGTCATTTTGTCTTAGTAGAGCTTCTTTAGTTCTGCGTTTCACCACAATAACAGCTTCAGCCTCCATCTTGCACGTTATTTATATATAGTCTGTTTCGCATCCATTATAATACCTTCTCCATAGTTTCTTTACTCTATGCTAGCAAATCAGAGTGCAGATACTAACATATCAATACAAGTACATCTATGGATCTTCTTAGGAATGCTACCATTTCGTCTCCTCCCAACAGCTCATCGCAATTGCACCAGTGGTTCCAATCATGATTTCTGGACGCGTTACAATACACAAATCTTACAGGTCAAAGCAACATCCTGCATCTCAAAGACACATCCTACATCTCACAACCAATTCCTACAGCTGAAAGAAACATTATACAGCTCATTGCAAAGGCAAAAATCAACTTCTTACAGCACCTCATACCAACATTGTACAGCTAAAAGCAACTTCTTACAGCTCATACTAACATCCTACACCTCATACCAATATCGTACAGTTCAAAGCAACATCCTACACTTCATGCCAATATCGTACACCTCAAAGCAACAACCTACACCTCATAGCAACGTCATACAGGTCTAAGCAAAATCCTGTACCTCAAAGCAACATCGTTCAG
This sequence comes from Meconema thalassinum, assembly GCA_946902985.2. NCBI lineage: Eukaryota > Metazoa > Arthropoda > Insecta > Orthoptera > Tettigoniidae > Meconema > Meconema thalassinum. The sequence continues at coordinate 1,118,127,390 of OX336389.2, read as the reverse complement.
CTCATAACAATAACTTACATATCAGAGTAATTGTTCAAAGTCGTAATCTCCTAGTAGCGCCTGAATCATACTCTAATTTGAGCCCTCTACCTTCGGAATGGTGTTTGGAGACACCCTGTAGGCGTGTGAAGTTAAGACACTGGCCCCATAGAATGCTTGCCGCCTCTTGAAGGAGCACGTCCCCTCGTCCTTGGCTCTCAGTCAACTGTGCTATGATAACGCGGGAGCATCCTGAAACATCTGGCATTAATTAGCTATCTGGTCATCAGAAGGAGTGGAGGAGCTGCAGTTCCCAGAAGGAGCATCATGCCGAAGACGTCATTAGTCTAGTAATGCGCCATTCCACTCTCAGCCGTCAAAGAGGTCCCGCTTGATGCCAAGAGAAAGGAGCGAGCTACGATTGTTATTTACAAAACAGATTAACTCCACTCAACTGGAATTGCATTCAGACGACTGCGCGGTAGGTGAGTGGTCTTTCACGTCACAGTTTTATTCACGGCTATTTTGATACAAACACTGTTAGATAAAATGGTGAGTCAGACAGAGTTTTGATACTAGTCCAGTGTAATTCCAAAATCCAGTTGCCAATAGTTGCCTGTTAACCCCATAGTTCTGAGCAATGTCTAATATTAATGTTATTGATTTTTACGACCGTTGTAACTTCTGCGGCTTTTAGAGACGCCACGCCAGGGTGCCGGAACTTTGTCCCGAAGGGGATCATTAACGTGCCAGTAAATCTACTGACACGGCTCTCTCGTATTGCGCACCCTGAAATGCTAACTGATTGCGCCAGGGTTTGATCCTGCAACCTTGGCCACAGCAGGCGAGAACGTTACCGCTGACCAACGCAGTCCATCAATTAACAATATCTGAATAAACCTCACTAAATAATAAATAATCTCTCTCCTTCCATAGTTGACTGCCACCGCGGAGGCCTGGATTCAATTCCTGGCTCTGCCTAGAAATTTAATTTTGGTATGAGGACTGTAACGGGTTACACTCAGCCCCATGAGCCAAAACTGAGAAGAGGTGGGTTCGATTCCTAGCTCAGCCATCCAGGAATTTGTTTGTCGAAGTTTCCCCACTTCTACTCCAGGCAAATGACGGGATGGTACCTGACGTATGGCCACGGCCGCTTCCTACCCAAATCCTCCCCCGATTACACACACTTATAGAGCCATCTTAGTGACACCGGTTATCAGACAATTTCTATACATGTCCCTAAAGAATCACCAACAATATGGTATAAATATTACGTTTGAAGTAATTTTGATGACTAATTCATAACTAAACTTTCCCTTCTTTGTGGAATTTATAGTATACCATAATTAGAAAATACCGTGCCTTGGCTGTTGCTGCTTTATTTATAAGCTGAGTACAACTTGGTCTACCGTCTGTTTCTGTATGTGTAGGATATTTTATCAACCTGTGTTATTGTGATCTCGTTAATAAGTGTACCTCTGATTATTAGGGGTCTAGGAATCAAGCCATTACAAATACAGACACTACAATAGCACAGACTATTGAACTAAATGTACACACACGCAGGAAGTACGTAGTGGCTTATAAACTCTTTGTCCGGATCTACTAACGTAAGTGAATCGGCCACCTCGTGGTGTAACGGCTAGCATTCTTGGTTGTCACCCCAGAGGTCCGGGTTCTATTCCCGGCTCTGCCAGGAAATTTAATTCTGGACTGAGGGCTGGAACAGGCTACACTTAGCCTCATGAGGAAAAACTGAGAAGTAGCGCGTGCAATTCTCCCCTTGGCCATCCAAGAAGTAGTTTCCTGTGGTTTCCCATTTCTATTCCAGGCAAATGCCTGGATGATTCCTAACTTTAAGGCCACAGCCACCTCCATACCATTCCTTATCTCAATTACAAATACACACACTAATACAAGCACCACAGTTATACAGGTTATCAGACAAACTCGACATACACCCAACTACAAGGGGCTACATGACACCAATGTCGCAAAGCCCCTTAATGAATCAACAACAACTAAGTTAATCGACTGGGGGAACTTCTTCGTCGGCCAAATGAAAGGGAAGAATTGTCCACTGGAAAATATAACGATATATGTGCGATGTATTTTCACCGCGAGGCACGTTATGTCGTTCACCACGGCAGCGTTGGGAGCTGCAGCAGTTTCTGATATTGGAGGCTCGAATTCCAGCACTGACAGTATCTATTCAGAGTGTGGTTTTACCGTTTTTTTTTTGTTTTTTTACACACTTCCTCCAGACACGTAGCTGGAGACGTTTAGAAGCAAACGGGAAAAGTTATGATTGAGAAACAATGAAAAATTACCTTTGAAATATAACCCCTTAAGGGTGATTTTTCCAAATGAAATACAGTAAATGTGAAATCTGCTGTGCGGCAATGCCATTCACTTTCATTCTGTCCTCTAACGCTACCGCTGAGGGTACACAATCCAATCGAACAACTCACTTCGGGTTAATTTTCGATACCGAAGTTCATAGGAAAATGAACCTTTTGCGGGACTATATACCCTCATATGCTTGGGGCGTGACCGGTATGAAGCTAAAGCATGGAAGAGAACAACGTTGTCACATAGGGGAGGATTTTGCAGCCACATAAACGATATAATATGCTGTTAGTGGACAGAGAGTACGCTGTCCTTGAGATAATAATGGTAAACGTTTTGGTGAAAATACGAGTATTGACTGAAACTGAGTAAGCCTATGATTTACTAATTATTTGCAAACGTAGGCACTGGGAAAATTCAATTGTCACAAGATTCACTACAATTAATTGGTTAGAACGTCAGATATGATCGTTACAAATCATATGAAAAAATAGGCTTATGAGATCACCATTTGTCCGTGTGTGTCCCAAATAAACTCTAAACGACTAGAGTGATTCAATGAAACTCGGTAAGAACATTGCACTATTCTGTCCGACCTCGACTGTGCCCTTCAAATTTAAATACGTTTCACCAATCCAATTTGGCGGCCGCGCGAAATATTTCACCGGCATTGTATTTCTCCGTGCCGGCCCCGTGGTGTTGGGGTAGCGTGACTCCCTCTCATCTGGAGGGTCCGGGATGGATTCCCGGTTCCGTGAGGGATTTAAGCTACTGACGTGAGGGTTTGAATGGCGTGCACTCAGCCTCGTGAGGACAATTGAGGAGCTGTCTGACAGTGAGGCAGCGCCCCGGTCTCGACAATGAAGATTAAAGATAGAGGGGATCCGATGTGTTGACCACGCGTCACCCTAATATCTGAAGACCTAATGGCTGGGCAGCGGTTGCTTGGTAGGCCTAGGGCCTTCATGGGCTGTAATGCCACGTTTTTTTTAATCTCCGAAACTATTACTGATATCACCCTGAAATTGTGTAAAGTGATAGAGAATACTAAGGAAAGTTTAGCTTTGTGATACTTAAAACATGTTAGGTACAAAACCAACATGGCGGCCAAGCGAATCAAAAATATTTATAAGGCATTTTCTCGAGATTTAATCAGCAGAGCGCAATAAAACTTAACACCCCACTTTTCTGTACATGATTTAAAAGCAAGATGGCGGCTGTGCAAAATTTGAAAATTTATTTTTATTTTTGTGTGTCCTAGTCATGCGATCGATGTGAACGTTTGGATAACGAACCTACGAAGCAATCTTCAACTAATGGTACATATTTCTCTGGCATACATATACCTAGGTAGAACAAAACATGGCTATCACCGGAAATACTTAGACGGTTCTCAAGAACTGTGAATCTATTACAGCAATCAAACTGATTTATTGTATGTTGATAGAGGGTATTAACATAACATCACCTATGGGACATACAGTAACCTGATGAACACAAATCTAACATGGCGGCGACGCAAAGTTTTAATATTTATATGGATTTTTCTTGCGACTTAATTATCCGTGTGCAGTGAAACCTAGCATGGTAATTCTTCATATATTGGCGTCTAATTTAATTTAATATCTTTGAGGACTTAAAATGGTGACTGGATTTTTTTTAAATTCACGTTTATAGCCCATTGCTCGTGTTCGAAACAAGCTACAGAAATGTAGGTTGGTATACAGAGCGACGATTACAATATTAATCTTCTGGCATATGCTTCTATAGTAATCCAACATGGCATCCATAGGATACATTTCACCGGTTCTCAATATCTCCGAAACTATTTAAGCAATCAATCTGAAATTTTGTATGGTGTTAGAGGATCGTAAAGTAGGCACAAATAAGTGACTTTCCGAATCCTGAGAAACACAAATACATCATGGCAGCCAAGTGATTTTCAAATATTTAAGGTAACATTTTAAGCGATCTTATCACCCGAGTGCAATGAAACATGGCACAGCGAATCTTTATACGGAGCATAAGTAGAGACATCTAATGATGTCCAAAAATTTTCAAAAATTCAAAATGGCATCAGTTCGAAATTTTAAAACCTTATTTGTTATTTATTATTCGTAGCCTATCTTATTCAGGCGTTTGAACAGATGATTCGTGAGATGGGCTATGATAACAATCATTATCCAATAGCACTGCATTCTGTCGCTTACTCTTCGTAAATCAAAGAAGCCGTGCATTTGACTTTTCTAAAAATTAATTCTCGTGACTAGTTACAGAAAGATGCCACTCGCAAGAGGAGTCAATCACTGATATGGAAAGCTACACATTCTAGCACATAACATCAGATTCTCATTGTAATGGTGTTCGTGAAGACATAAGTCATGAACCAAAACCTATTTAGTATGTCACAAGGAAAATCCTTTTAATATTTGGAGTGTTTTAATGGAAAATACCAGTGGAATATATGAAAATAGGCTATTTATTTCTTCACGGAATTACTTGTTAGGTCACCTTGTTTATTTCTTAGAGATTTGACACTGGACTTAAGAATGTAATAAGAAGAAAGGAAAAGAAACGGAGAAAGCATAGGCCTAAGAACAAGAACAAAAACAAGAACTGGAACATGAACAGGAACAAGAACAGGAGCACGAACAGGAACAAGAACAGGAGCACGAACAGGAACACGAACACGAATAAGAACAGGAACACGAACGGGAACAAGAACTGGAACATGAACAGGAACATGAACAGGAACAAGAACTGGAACAAGAACAGGAACAAGAACAGGAGCAAGAACTTGAACACGAACAGGAACAAGAACAGGAACACGAACAGGAATATGAACTGTAACACGAACGGGAACAACAACAGGAACATGAACAGGAACACGAACAGGAACAAGAACAGGAACACGAACAGGAACACGAACAGGAACAAGAACAGGAACACGAACAGGAATATGAACTGTAACACGAACGGGAACAACAACAGGAACAAGAACAGGAACACGATCAGTAGCACGAGCAGGAACAAGAACAGGAGCACGAACAGGAATGAGAACAGGAGCACGAACAGGAACAAGAACAGGAACACGAACGGGAACAAGAACAGTAACAAGAACAGGAACACGAACACGAATAAGAACAGGAACACGAACGGGAACAATGATGATGATGATAATTGTAGTTTTAAGGGGCCTAACGTCTAGGTTATCGGCCTCCTAATGCTCTAGTGATAGCGAAAATGACAATCAGAACGAAAATTAAGTGAGACTGAAAATACTTACAAAATGGAACTCAGATTGAAACAACTCACAAAAAGTGGAGTGGAAATACAAAAGGTAATTTAGAAGGAAAATACGCACGAAATGAATAGATTAAAAAACACACAAAATGTAGTTGAGGTGCAAAATACGGGCAAAGTGCAATGTAGATTTGAAATACTTACAAAACGCAATTGAAATTCAAAATACTTACGAAATGCAAATGAGATCGAAAATACATACAAAATGCATGGTAGATTCAAAATACTCATTTGGATTGACAACACTTACAAAATGCAATTTTGATTGAAAATAGCGGCTTCAGTGGCGTAGTTGGTAGCATGCTGAGCTTCTATGCCCAAGATAGCGGGTTCAAACCCGGCCGAAGCCGTCGGATTTTTTAAGAGCGTTAAAAATCCCTCAGTATGCCTTCCTTCGGAGGGGAAGTAAAGCCGGCGGTCCCATGTCATAGATTTATGGCATGTTAAAGAACATTCCACTAATTACACCTGTGTGAAACTAAATTGTATAGGTTAAGAATGTAAACAACGCTCTTAGGTTGCCAAGAGCCGACTTCGGTGGCGTCTAGTAGCTATGTTCTGGACTAGGCCTAGTAGTCGTTGACGGTGGCGTTTGGTGGCAAAAGTAGGAACTACTTGAAATTTAAAGTCTGCAGTCCTCACTTGAATTGAAAACAGATAACACACACTAATACAGTCATCACAATTTTATTAACACCGGTTATCTGACAGATTCTACACACACCCAAGGTACACGGGGCTACATGACCGCGTTGTTGCAGACCCTAAACTAAGGAACCAACCAACCAACCAGATTGAAAATACGTACAAAATGTAATTTAAATTCAAAATACTCACAAAATGCAATTGAGAATCAAAATATTTACAAAAGTGCCGTCCCCTACATTGTAAGACTTACTAAAAAGCAAGTTAGTTTATCAATCCTTACAAAATGCAGTTGAGGTTGAAAATACTCGCAAAATGCAATTTGGATAGAAAATATTTACATAATTGAATTTAGAGGGAACATACGCAAGAAAACGAATTTAGATTCAAAATACTCACAAGATGCAATTTAGATTCAAAATACTTACAAAATGTAATTTATATTAAGAACACTTACAAAATGCAATTTAGGTTGAGAATACTTACAAAATGCAATTGAAATTCTGAATACCCACGAATTGCAATTTAGATTCAAAATACTTGCAAAAATGCAATTTAGATTGAAACTGCCGGCAAAATGCAATTGGGGTTGAAAATACTTACAAAATGCAATTGAATATCAAAAAAGCTTACAAAATGCAATTTAGATTGAAAGTACGTGAAAAATGCAATTTAGATTGAAAAAATCCCTCACAAAACGGAATTTAGATTGAAAAGACGTACAAAATGTAATTTGGAAGCGAAGAGACATACAAAATGTAAAAGAAAAAGAAGGCGGAACCCACAACGAATGAGGGATTCGGAAAGATGAGAGAAGGGCCAATTAAGGTGGGAAAGGAAAAGACTCCCTAGGCCTCGGATACCCTAATACCGTCGGGGTCGGAAGAGAACAAGAGTTGACCAAGGGAGGCCGACGGGAAAGAAGATGGAGAGGAGTCCAGCACAGGCAAGTGGAAGCTTGCTGGGGTCCCGTGGTCGCCAACCCACGCCCCACTAGATGTAAGCCCCCGGGGGGGGGGGGGGAACAAGAACAGGAACACGAACAGTAACGAGAACAGGAACAAGAACAGGAACAAGAACAGGAACAAGAACAGGAACACGAACAGGAATAAGAACAGGAACACGAACAGGAACAAAAACAGGAACAGGAACAGGAACGGGAACAAGAACAGGAACACGAACAGTAGCATGAACAGTAACACGAACTGGAACACGAAGAGGAACACGAACAGGAACACGAACAGGAAAAGGAACAGGAAATGGAAATGGGAAAGAGGAACGGAAAGAAAGTTTGACTTTACATATGTCAGGATTGCGATCTATATCTGTTGTGCCAATGTATAGCACAGATAGAGACGGGAGTTGAGAGATGTCTTCAGTCATACCTTCGAAATAGCATGTCATCAAATGAAGTCTTCCATGGACATATTAACTCCGGAGACACCTGGCGCAGGTCTTTAGAGATGATGCAAAGTTAGCATCACTGCGTTACTGAGTGGTTGGGATGAAAAACGAAGAGGTCACCAACACCTGTCCTACCTGTCCTGGAGCCAGGGAATCACCAGTGCGGAGTTAAAATCCTACGATCCAACCGGTAAAAGAACTCGGGGCTCTTCGGACCTAAGGAAAAACCATCCCATCCACTTAGCCAATAAGCCTGGCAACAAAAATGATAAACACGATGCTCGTGTACTCTGGCTGGCTGCTGACATTCCTACAGTACGAACCCGTTTGGAGTAAAGAGTAATGTTAGTTACGTGGACCCCGCCTACTACCTTCTAATAAAAAGTAGAAGATAGCTTGCTGCTAGTTGCAGACAATAGCTTTACTTAATGAACGAAGAGACTAGAGGGGTGATAGATGGTCCAGACCACGTAGCTTAACATTATATACTCCGCCTTCTGTGCGCCAGGAGCAGATTCTCGACTTTATTTACACTCAGCAACTCAAACTCGAAGGACTGTACTACAACTGGTCCTTGATTATTCCCGAGCCTCTCAGATGCAAGGTTCTCAAGGTTTCCTTCCTCAGAGAGTAATGCTGTCAGGTACAAGGTTCTCAAGGTTTCCTTCCTCAGAGAGTAATGCTGTCCAGGTGCAAGGTTCTCAAGGTTTCCTTCCTCAGAGAGTAAGGCTGTCAGGTGCAAGGTTCTCAAGGTTTCCTTCCTCAGAGTGTGAGGCTCTCAGGTGCAAGGTTCTCAAGGTTTCCTTCCTCAGAGTGTGAAGCTCTCAGGTGCAAGGTTCTCAAGGTTTCCTTCCTCAGAGAGTAAGGCTATCATGTGCAAGGTTCTCAAGGTTTCCTTCCTCAGAGAGTAAGGTTGTCAGGTGCAAGGTTCTCAAGGTTTCCTTCCTCAGAGTGTGAGGCTGTCAGATGCAAGGTTCTCAAGGTTTCCTTCCGCAGAGTGTGAAGCTCTCAGGTGCAAGGTTCTCAAGGTTTCCTTCCTCAGAGTGTGAGGCTCTCAGATGCAAGTTTCTCAAGGTTTCCTACCTCAGAGTGTGAAGCTCTCAGGTGCAAGGTTCTCAAGGTTTCCTTCCTCAGAGTGTGAAGCTCTCAGGTGCAAGTTTCTCAAGGTTTCCTTCCTCAGAGTGTGAAGCTCTCAGGAGCAAGGTTCTCAAGGTTTCCTTCCTCAGACTGTGAGGCTATCAGGTGCAAGGTTCTCAAGGTTTCCTTCCTCAGAGTGTGAGGGGCTGTCAGATGCAAGGTTCTCAAGGTTTCCTTCCTCAGAGTGCAAAGCTCTCAGGAGCAAGGTTCTCAAGGTTTCCTTCCTCAGAGTGTGAAGCTCTCAGGTGCAAGGTTCTCCAGGTTTCCTTCCTCAGACTGTGAGGCTATCAGGTGCAAGGTTCTCAAGGTTTCCTTCCTCAGAGTGTGAAGCTCTCAGGTGCAAGGTTCTCAAGGTTTCCTTCCTCAGAGTGTGAAGCTCTCAGGTGCAAGGTTCTCAAGGTTTCCTTCCTCAGAGTGTGAGGCTGTCAGATGCAAGGTTCTCAAGATTTCCTTCCTCAGAGTGTGAGGCTGTCAGATGCAAGGTTCTGAAGGTTTCCTTCCTCAGAGTGTGAAGCTCTCAGGTGCAAGGTTCTCAAGGTTTCCTTCCTCAGAGAGTAAGGCTGTCAGGTGGAAGGTTCTCAAGGTTTCCTTCCTCAGAGTGTGAAGCTCTCAGGTGCAAGGTTCTCAAGGTTTCCTTCCTCAGAGTGTGAGGCTCTCAAGTGCAAGGTTCAAAAGGTTTTCTTCCTTGGTTTGTGAGGCCCCCAGGTGCCGAAGATCCTCAAGGTAGCAGTGGAAGAGGTCTTACCCTCAGTATGTGAGCCTCTCACGTAATGGGCTCTTTAGGTTGTCTTTCTAAGTGTGTGAATGCACTCATATGCCGATGATACTCAAGGGTTAGGTGAACTGGCTATTATACTCAGTGTGTGAGGCCCCCAAGTGCCAGAGATCCTCAAGATAGCAGTGGAAGAGGTGTTACCCTCGGTATGTAAGCCTCTCACGTAAAGGGTTCTCGAGGTTTTCTTCCTACTGTAAGTGTGTGAATGCACTCATATGCCGATGATACTCAAGGGTTAGGTGAACTGGCTATTATACTCAGTGTGTGAGGCCTTCAGGTGCCGACGATTCTCAAGGGGCACTGGGTTTGGTCGTTACACTCAGAACATGAGGTTATCAGGTGGCGATGTTTCTGAAGGGAATAGCATAACCAGTTTGTATCCTGGGTATGTGACGCCCTTATGTGCCGATGCTTCTCAGGAGGGTAGCAAAACAGGTTCTCATCCTTAGTATATGAGGCCCTCATATGTCGATGAATCTGAAGGGCGCTGTAGAACTATTGAACTCCTCAGTGTGTGACGCCCTTAAGTGCCAATGTTTCACAAGAGGGTAGCAGAACAGGTTCCTGTCCTCAGTACGTGAGGCACCAGGGTGCTGAAATTAGAGAGTCTACTCTCTACGGTGAGAAAGCAGGGTACATGCTTGGGGAAGTGGTCTTAGTAGCGTGATTGGATGGAGATAATGTAGGATCAACCTGGGCTGCTCTAGGTCTCATGGGTGTCTGTAACCTCACATAATTTTGCCCTCTCTAGGACAGTCCAAGAAAATTTGGGGATTAAATACCATCACAGATATTTTCCTTGAGTTCTGACTAATAATACCTCTGCTAAACAATTAGGATATTTGTCACTTGTAAGACCTATTCTGGAATACGGCTCGGCGGTTTGGGATCCATATCAAGTAGGGCTCATCAATGAGTTGGAAATGGTACAAAGAAAGACCGCATGATTTGTGCTCAGTGACTTTAATCCCAGGAGCAGTGTGAGCCGTATGTTAAAGAAACTTGGGTGGGAATCACTTGACGCTAGGAGGATGAAATCTAGACTCAGTGCTATGTACAACACGTATACAAATCAACCAGAATGGGGTGAGCTTAGCAAACGTATGGGAACGCCCAGTTACATTAGTAGGAGTGATCATCCTTTCAAAGTTAAGGGCTGACCACAGCGAACAAATTATGGTAAATATTCTTTCGTAAACCGTGCCATTGATAACTCGAACTCTCTACCTGCCGCAGTCATAGAGCCTTTTCCCAAACATATAGGTGTGTTTAGGAAAAGACTGACTATTTGTGTAAATACTCCAGTTTAATTGTTATCGAATTGTTATGTATGATTTTGTATTAAATAAATAACAAATTAAATAACAAATTTTGTTATGTATATCCAATTTGCCACCGGGGGACACACCCCCAATTGCAAACAAATGAATGACTGAATGAATGAATTTTATACATGCAACGTTTCAGTGAGATCAAAAGATTCATATTCGCGATGTCCCTTCTTCAATTTCTCCAAGTGAATAGTCCTCCGTCGGTTTGATTTTATTATTGTAGTTCGTACAGTGATATGCTTTGCCCGTATAAGGTGCGGTCGAATAGCACCCACGCACTAATCAATATTATATCACCTTTCATAGCGGATAAATTTGACCGGATAACCCAGAAATTAACAAGAAACTACAATGTGGCAGTGTGTTCTATCATCTGGTCTGGAGTTTAATTTTTGGGATAAAGACATAACACTCAAGGCTAAAGAAGTGATGTAAGACCTATTACATAGCATACGTATGGAGCAGAAACTTGGCCGATGACGGGGAGAGATGAAAGTACCTATAGAATACAGGCAGCCAAAATGTAATTCTTGAGGAGTATGGTATGGACATGTGAAAATGATGAATGATGAAAGAATGCCGAAACAAGTGATGGAGAGACGGATGACTGGAAAGAGGGGACGAGGAAGTCCTAGAGTATGGTGGATGGATTTGGTGAATGCCAGTGGGAGAACGAAACCTGGAGTGGAGTTAAGTGGTTGAGGAAGGATAGTGGGCAGACATAGTAATGTGGAGGGGTGTCATTATTTGCTCTGACCCGGCTTGGTCTGGAAAACGGAAATTGATGATGATGATGAAGCCAGATATCTCTAATTATTCTGTGACTCATCCGCGCTCACTTCACGTAACTCCGACTGCATATGTCTATTGCTACCTGTATCCTTACCTACCAGGAGATTCAGAATCCATTTCCAACTTAATGATTGAAGCATTGTAACTCCATAACCATGTGCCTGCGGGTGTTGTAATTTATTATTTAGGCGGATAAGTTTTCAAAGGATAAGGCAATACCTCCAATTGAAACACACTGTATACTCGCAACCCACGCCGGCTTTGCCCGGTACCTTAAACGGTTTACCCAGCGTAAGCTTAAAAGGTGCACGGACGGCAGGTCCCAGACGTCATTCAGAAAAGCCGAGGTGAACAGTGAAACTCCAAACACATACTCTTCTGTGAAGTCTCAACTCGACACGACTCGACAGTTTGTTGCTGGCCAAAGCTGGGATGATAGGCTCGCTCGCAAGCTCGTAAACTCACTTCGAAACTAGCAATTTAAATTTCCACTGAATGGAGATTGTTGGAAGAAACGAAAGTGTAAAAACACTTATTGTGGGTACAGGGCGATGTATTAAAGATAGAGATATGCTGTCGTGGACCTTTTGTGGAACTTTTCATGCTGAACAATTCTTTCACTCATAGTATATCGATATTTTTAACAGCTAACTCAGCGTAAACTTAAATGCCGCGCGGACGACAGTTATTATTGTTTTGACTTGATTCACTGAAATCGTTACTGCTTGGCTTCCTTTGGTCATAATGAACATTTTTTACAGAAACCTCCCTCGAGAAATCCTTTAGATAATGGTGGAAACCGCATCAAAATCCATCCAGTGGTTCTCGAGATTGCCCGTTACTTCCAAGATTAGGAGACTTTGTTTTATACTATGTAGAGATTTCAGAAATGTGGTAGTGCCATTTAAGGGTGTGTTCTGCGATAAAATATCTGTCCAAATTTGATGTCAAATGACTCAGCAGAGCGCTGTTGTGGAGATAATTGTAATATTTCATACTATCGTTAATTGATAACGATTTCGTAACAGGATACTTAGAATTGAGTACTGACGTGAAGCAATATTTAAAGGCCTGTACCTCCATGACAAAGTACATTCAGACGTTGTGATTTCATATTGTGATGGATATGTTCCGCCTGTAAAGGGGGTGCCATTATTTTGAAACCTTCTGCATATGCGTACAGTCACTAACATCGCAGGAATATTTTATCTAGGGTAGCAGGTGGGATGAAATATGATACATGATCACTTTTCGTGATATTTTCAATGATTAGCATGGCCCATTTGTCGGTCAAATTTGTTTCTTGTCACCGAGATCCTCGAATGATAATTATTTCTTTGGAAATGTATTAATTGTTTAATCAATATGCATAATCTTATTATTAACCATCCATTTATAAGATATTAAGTTACTCACCTAAGTGTTTAAGGCTACCGCAACACATCACTGCACTATCTACACTGGGCTTGTCTGTTCCGTGCTCGATGTTGCCTCGAGTTCGTGACGTCATTTTTCCTAGACAGCCAATTAGCAGCGGTGTTCCCGGCCCTATATAACCTCGACTCATCTTATTTGTGATGTCCTTTCCAGTCCATTCTTCGTCTGCGTGCATTCTTCGCACAGTCTGCTGCCACCACCATACGGGCCATGCTGGGCCTATAATACTTTGAGTATTCTTCGAAGAGCAGGTTTCTCTTCTCATGGCCGCTCTGTGTCTACACTTCTGCCAAGATGTCAGAATCACCGTTCTGCAGATATTCTGAGGCCACTACTCTTCAACCTTTGCTACAAATCACAGCAAGAAACATCGTACATACCTTCAAGTGTGATTAGCAAAATTAACCGCAGAAATACTTCGCCGCAGATAAGCTTTAAGAAAAGGTATGTCAACAAGGACTATCACGCACAGTTGTCAGTCACAGCATATCTTGTTTACCAACAAGATCCATATGCTCCAAGTTCAAAGCAAAGTGATTTCAACTTCAAGTGTTGAGCGGGTTGCGACTCATAACCACATCACTTCGTTTCCACCGCATTCCTTCTTATGAGGAAGGATCCTCTACGAACATACTTTCAACAAATATACCAAAGCTAAGTTTAAACGTTTTATTATTTATCTTTTAAGACATTTAATCACAATTTTAAATCCATAGTGGATAAGTTCAAAGAACTCTTTTCTGAAGCGTTTCTGATGGTTATTAATTATTTACTGTTGTTATTCATTCAAATTGTTGCACCATGTTGAGAAATAAATTATATATATTGTTACAGAATATGTTTAAGTGTGAAATCCATTCAGCCCTAATATTAATTCAGTCTAATGCTTCCCCACAATGCTATACATTCCAAGCTAATGCTTGATGCAGTTCTCCCTCTATGAGTTGGAGTTTTTTAGGGCATACTCCACCAATACTGTACATACGGGCGAGCAAAGATTGAAAATTGAACATAATTTTTATTTAGTTGTTGCAGATTCTCTTATGGGCTTTGCGGAATAGTGGTCATGTAGCCTCGTGTACTATGTGTGTAGAATTTGATTGATAACCGGTGTTATTGTGATGGCTATATTAGTGTAGATATCTGAAACTAAGACTATGATTGGGGAAAGAAGAGGCCTTAACTTAGGTACCATCGGTATTTGCCTAAATTGAAAAATCACGGAAAACCACGTTTAGATTGGATGGATGAGGTGATAATCAAACCCTCCTCGTCCCAGTTTTATCTCACTACGCTGAGTGTACCTCGTTCCAAATCTCGGACCAGAATTAAAATTCTTAGCAAAGCCGAGAATCGCCTCGAGGTGTCTTTTTCAAATGGTGATTGTTCTTTTTTTTACCGAAGACTGAAACAATCCACCGCCATAGAAATTATTAAATTAATTTAACTCAAATTTACGTGTAATCGGTAAGTTTACTACAAAAGTAGTTGAATTTCTTTATTAACAGATTTGTTGTTGTTTCATTTGAGGAGCTCTGACATAGTTGTCATTCAGCCTGGTGCACTTAGGTATATATTTAGAGAGAGAAAAATAAAACTCTGATAACCTGTGTTATTGTGGTAGTTGTGTAATATGTGTAATTGTAATTCAAATGAGGATCGGAAGGGAAGCGAGCGTGCTCTAAGCTAGGAACCATTCAGAATTGGCCGGGACGAGAAGTGAGGAAACCACGGCAAACCACTTACTGGATGGCTAAGATAGGAATTGAACCCACCTCTTTTCACTTTTTCCTCACGAGGTTGAGTGTACCCCATTCGAGCCCTCAGATCAGAATTAAATTTCTTGGCTGAGCCGGGAATCAAACCCGGCCCTCCGGGGCGACTGCTAAGGATGCTATCAACAGAGCATGACTTATTTCTATAGGTGACACCACCTTGTGGTGTAGTGGCTCGCATTCGGTTATTTATCCCTTAAATGTCGAGAGTAATTTTTGTAAATTATAACTTCAAGATGGCGACTGTTCGTAATATTCACGACCAAATAGTTATACCGTTGGTAATAGAGCGTCTATATATAAAAATCTACCCGACTGCCAATTACTGTGAATGTGGTTTTATTTAGTCCTAAGTTATAGATTATAATGAATGCATGATTCGTACAGCCGCCATCTTGAAATTGTTTGGCTGACAACTCTGTAGTTTAGGCACACGACGGTTCCCACATGATGGTATTTTTTTTCAAATATTTGATAGATATCCGATGATTAGTTTTGTCGTAATTTGATTAACGGTTTGGATCTTTGGGTAGCCCCTATTTTGTTATCGTTAAGATGGTGGCGTTGTCGCAGCCCCTACTTTCATTTCTTACAAAAATCGAAAGTAGACTACAAATGTAGCCTATGTATTCATCCATGAATGTAGTTGCTAGATCTAGCGATAAAGTCGCCAAATTGCCTACGATGTAGCACAGGAAATTAGGGCATTCATAGTACTCGTGATTCATAAATAAAACGTCATTGCTCTGAAGAAGTGAGGAAGGGGTTTATGCTGCTCGGACATAACTGAAGTTAGTAACCAGACTTCTGATTCAATTATGTCCCATTCACTGAGCACTGGTAGGAATGTAAGTGCAGTTTAATTGACTTTATCGATAATTACCCCAAAATATTTCAAGATTTCTCCTATCCTGGACTTTGAAAGTCTCCAATATACAAAAAGGACAATACTATGAATAAGCATATTGTGGTTCGTACAGTCTGGAAGATAGATAGAAGGACGAAATCTGGACTTTACGGTATGTTTAACACATACACTCGGTGGCGGATCCAGGCCTTGCGGGGACCTGGGCGATCTGATAAGGTGGGGCCCACAACAATAGGAAATTTAAAAATATCAAATCAAATGGAAACTAGTTTTGTAATAACAATAAAATAAGGAATAGTTACAATATTTTCAATACACTACAGTACATTTTTTAAATAATATGAAAGAAACCTTGAAGAAGATTATGTAAACTATGAAATAATAAAATATTACTTTGCGACTTTTTTTTCGGCTGAAGTCTTCTATTATTTCACTGAAATCTGAACTTGCTAAACGGTCAAGGGTGGTCATAGCTGCACTGAAAAAAAAAAGAATTATAAATTAGTTTGACAAGTATAAATAATTAATTAATTAAATTTAAAAAAATCCATGGCGCGGGGCCATAATAATAATAATAAAAAGATACGAGCCTTACAGTAGTCGCATATGATGTGTAACATCTGACATGTTATCCTACTCGTAGGCTATACTACACAGCTTGGACATTCTTAAAATGTTAATTTACACTCCATTTTCATACTAATAATAATAATAATGTTATTGGTTTTACGTCCCTTTTAACTACACTGGCTTTTAGAGACGCCGGGGTGCCGGAATTTTGCCCCGAAGGGGATCTTTAACGTGCCAGTAAATCTACTGACACGGCTCCCTCGCATTTGCGCACCCTCAAATGCCAGCTGACTGCGCCAGGTTTCGAACCTGTAACCTTGGGCTCAGCAAGCGAGAACGTTACCCCTGAGCCACGCAGCCTGACCATTTTCATACTGGTACTATGATGAATGTATAGATTGAATTGGAGATATGCTACTGTCACATTTGTGGCGCAGCGGTCGAGCTGTTAGTCTCTCACCAAGGTAGACCAGTTTTGATTCCCGGTCAATACATGTGAGATTTTCGAATTGAAATGCCATGTCCTATGGTTCGCATTCCACGTAAAAGGGAGGTACCGTGGATCATGATCGTGAGATTAACGGACACGCAAAACTACAAGCTTCCTTCCTTCCTTTTACATTAATAATTCATAATAACAAAGTGACACACAACGTCGACAGTACTCTCAAATACTGTGAGCACATTCCTCAGTAACTATAACATTCATTATTCTCCAGGCTCTCATACAGTTCGTCGTAAACAATCAAAACATGGCTTCCTACAATCATGAAATGACCTAGTCTCACATATGATGAAAATACAGCTTTTATTCCACTCATATAACAACATTCTGTTATGCATTTAATATTTGACTACTCACCCACAGCTTGACAATAATGCCGCTTACTTATGTGTCATTTGTCGTCTTTGTCCTACCCCATGTGATATTCAACCTTGAACGTGAAGCTTCATAAACTGCTCAATGACAAATGAAAGTCGGTGAAACATTTGCCACTGTGCTCGTCAAACCAGTGCCTGCTAAATGCACTGCCTACTGTATTGCCACAGAGCACACACTGCCTTGTTTCCAATACACATATTTTCAATTGTATATCCAGCTGGCAGTGCGTCTTCACTTCCGTCCGATCCACTTCCGTTCGATCCACTTCCGCCCGATTCACTTCCGTCCCATTTTTCTGGCAGTGCGTCTTCACTTTCGTCCGATCCACTTCCGTCCGATCCACTTCCGTTCGATCCACTTCCGCCCGATTCACTTCCGTCCCCAATTTTCAAAATCACTCCCACAAAACTATCCAGCAACCGAGCGGAAAGATGTGACACATCAATAATCTAAGGGGGCAACAGGATAGGCAAACCCTAATTCTAGGCAGGCTCGTGCCTAGTGGCAATGTCCTATGAACGATATTTTAAAATTGCCTAGTGGCAACTGCCTCGTGAGGAAAAACTGAGAAGAGGTGGGTTCGATTCCTACCTCAGCCATCCTGGAAGTGAATTTCCATGGTTTCCCCTCTTCTACTCCAGGAAAATGCTAGGATGGTACCTACATAAGGCCATGGCCACTTCCTACCCAAATCCTACATTAATTACAAATACACACGCTGGTGCAGACATCACAGCAACACAGCCTCAGACACATTATACACACCCAAGTACACGGGGCTGCACGACTACGATGTCGCAAAGCTCCTAAAGCATTATCAACAACAGCAACAAATATATTGACATATTTTATAATGACGACTGAAAGAAGAGAGACTTGCAGCAGAAATCGAAATACACGTTACATTGCTTCTCACCTTCAAATGTGAACGACATACAATCACGGCTGCCAGTCATACGATAGATTGAAAATATATCTTCATTTGTTTGAGAGGAACGTCAGTCGATAAGAACATTTCAACTTCGCTCCTAGTGTAAGAGAACTGTCTTAATGCCTGACATTGTTCTGTTGTCTGAGTGTCGGTAACTAGCTGAGTTGTAAGGCATCACCAATGTTACCAACCATACGATTATTTATTACCATATACCACAGATTGACCACGCCATGGCAAAGTTCACGCAGACGGAGTTTGTTGCTCGCGCTTGAGGTAGATGTGACTTGTTACATGAGACCAATTCAGCTCACCACCGCTAGTCATGTGATCTTGGCTGAACTGCTCGTTGCTAACAGGATCCTTACTTTGTTGATATGGAGAGCAGATTGCCTCGCTGTAAATGTAGAGGGCTATGTGTGCGGCTAGCTGAAAGCTCTTTGAACACAAAGAAGAACTCTTGGCTATTCCTGTCATATACGGTGATAGGTTCTATGATGATTATTTAGCCCTAATGACTAAATACGAATGCGTGATAATTGTAATGTAGTATATACAGTAGTATTTGTGATAAATTCATGATTTATACAATTCTCCTTCATTTGTATTTTTGTACTAAGGGATGACATGTTTCGCTCGTCAAGCGATCTGATGATGCTCGCTTGACCAGCGAAATATGGCATTTCTTCTTCTTCTTCGTCTTCTTCAATAGTCCGTAACAATATACAGTGGCGGGAAAACATATCCCAACACTATGAATTAAGGAATGTAGAGTACGGAAATTTCGGCAATATATTTGGCGACGTAACATAAGAAGGCTCCACGGAAAAAATCGGATCAGTCACATTATGTAAATTTTTCAGGAGAGCTAATTTAAACTTTCAACACTAGAAAGAAATACTTAAAATACCCAAATTCAGTGTAAGCAATATAGTTATTATGCGAGATATATTTCTTATAAAGGAAGTAGCAAACATTGTAACGTGTTTTTCGTGGGGTTTTTATGCAACTGGCATAAGTCAGTAGGAAGCCATTCTATATTTATTTACGCGGCAAATTGTTCAGCCAAGAGAATTTTTCATGTTAATTTATTATTATTATTAATTTATTATAATTATTATTTAGATATTTTCGGAGCATTTTATAAAAATTATTAGCATTCAGATAGCGTTTTCTAAGACATAGAAAACCTATCATGCAAATTATTACGAACGACGATATCATAGAAAATTATCTGATTACGGAATTTTACGGAGTTTTTGTCAGTTAGGGTATTTGAGAGAGTTGACTCACTGGGAATTCAAATACAAGCTGATTCCTGTCGAGAAGAATTACGCAAGCGGGCTCGCATCGTCCAGGAAAGGCGAATTGTTGAAACGGAACCCTCCCGCCGAGTGTAATGACCCAGAGGAGGGGAAGATAGCGCGGCGTGCTCAGCCAATCAATGAGGACTACGTAAGCTAGTAGACGGCTCCGGAGTGGGGAGCCAACGTGTGCATATATCGTTCAGCGCGCCGTCGAACGAGGACAATCTGTGAAATACTTGAGGAGTATGGGTGCGCGTGCGTGTCGCTCCGATGTTCAGTGGCGTTAGTAACTATCTATGTAGAACTTGTCGAGTACGGATGCACGCGGGAGTCGCTCCGATGTTCCGTGGAGTGGACGACTAACTTTTATAAAACTTAACCAGGTTGGTTATACGTGTGTTTGGGTCCGATGTACGGACCATAGAATTATCTAATCTACCAGAATATCATCAAATTTCGACGGAGATGACGACGTCCAGGAGACTGTGGGAAGCACACAGCATCATCAAGTACGAGGGAAATGCTTTGGCAATTTCCAGTGGTAAGCGCAAATGACGCAGAAATACGCAATCTCTCATTTCTCGTTGTTTTACATTTCATATTTCAGTAACTTCATAGCTTGGAAATAAGAGTAAAATCAATTTATCAAACTCCGTTTTCACGTAATTTTCTATCGGTTATATTCAAATCACAACGCTCCAATTTAAGTTTTATACTTATTATTATTATTAATTTTGCTATACTTGTTTTATATAATAAATTCATTTCTTTTACAATGCAATCTTTGCTTTCAGTAGGTAGCATTAGATATAGACCAATTCCTTCTCCTGATACAATTGTTTGTTGGGTTAATGATCAAATCATACCACGATCTGAGTGAATAGAGTCTTGAATGTGTTCTGCCAGAGCTAGACGTTGTTAAATACAAATTTAGATTTCAACATTGCATTGAGGTCTTGGCGCCCATTAAAACAACATAGCTTAGGCAAAGGTAAACAGTTACATTTCTCACCCAACAGTTAGGAGCTAGCAAAAAGTTTCATTTGTCGCTACCAACATGGGGCATTAATAAACATTACACTTGTCGCTCAAAGTAAGGGGCAGTCAAAACGTTTCATTTGGCGCCGATAACTTGGGGATGAAAACCTAATAACATTTGTGGAAGGAGAAGGGTATATATTTCTGTGCCTGTATTTTGGGGGTTATTTGTCTTTATCAGTGTATATCATTATGGGGGATGAGAAAGAAAGACAGATGAGGTTACGTAGTGGTCATCAACGGGAGAGTGATGATACGAGCAGTATGTCGAGTGATGGTAGTACCGGGGTAGCGGAGGTAAATCCCGATACTGAAACAGGGAGTGTAGGCGGCCAACCAGAATTAAAAACTTTACTTCTTGAGTTCATGTATCAGAACAAAGTTAGTAGTGATGCTTTAAATGCAAAATTAGAACAGAATAATGCAAAATTAGAACAGAATAATGCAAAATTAGAACAAAACAGTAGGGAAAATAAAGAAAGTACAGAAGCTTTAAATGCAAAATTAGAACAAAACAGTAGGGAAAATAAAGAAAGTACAGAAGCTTTAAATAAAAAATTAGAACAGAATAATGCAAAATTAGATAAGAACAACAAGGAAATTAGTGTGAAAATGGAGCAGATTAGAGGAGAAATCAGAGGAGTAATGGAAGAGAAGGTTAAAGAGATCATTGCAGATGTAGACAAGAAATTAGGAAAAGTACAGGAGGAGTTGGAAATTAGAATCAGTACACAGGCTGAAAATTTAAAAGAACTAGTGCAACTGGAAACACAGCAGGTCAAAAAGCAATTGGGGGGGAGAAATTGACTAAATTCAGGTAGCTACTAAAGAGGTTAAGGAACAGCTGGGGGGTAGAATTGAGAAAGTCCACTCACAAATAGTTGCAGAAGTAAATGATTTAAGAGAGAGTAATAGAGAGAGCATTAGCAAGATTGAGGAGAAACAAGCAAAGCTATATGATAAAGTAGAAGAATCAGAAGGAAACATTAAATTAACAGTAAACAGTATTGAGAGGAAGGCTGAGGAGAAAATCGAGGAATTAGAGTTAAAATTAAAAGCTAGGATCAGGCAAGAAAATAGTCAGAATAGGCCAGTTTTTGTGAATAGCACACACAGGGAGGTAGAACTGGGTAAGTTCAGCAATCGACAGGGGTGCCCAATGGAGTTCATGAACACTATAGAAAATAAATTCGGGGAAAGGTTGGAAAATGGTAGTATTGAGTGGTGCCAGGTAGTTGAAATTTTAGAACAAGTGTTTGTGGGGGAAACGAGGAATTGGTTTGCTGTCTACAGAGACAAGTTTACTGATATCAATGATTTTAAAATGAAATTCTGTGAAAAGTTCTGGAATGAGGTTATTCAGTCGCAGCATCGTGAGGGAGTAGTGTGTGGTAAATATAACCCTAAAGGAAGCTCCACCATGACCGAATGCTTTTTAGGGCAGGTATTAGTGTGTAAATATCTGGATGGCTTGAAGGAGGAAAGTGATGTGGTAAGGTTGCTACTTAGGCACTTTCCCTATAGGATCAAGGAGGCTGCTTGTATCCAGAATGTAAAGACAATATCACAAGTAGAAAATTTGTTAAGCACATTTGATGCACTAGGGAGAGGGGGTTATGAGGACAATTTCAATCGGAACCAGGGTAATAATAATAATAGACCTAACGAAGCCAGGCATCAGGATGTTCAAGGGAACGGTGGCGAAGGGGCCAACGCTCAAAATAGAAATAATAATAATCAGCTAAATCAGAACAGAGGAAATGGCTATGGTTATCAGTATCAAGGGAGGAACAATGATTTCAGGGGAAATCAAGGGAGGAACAATGATTGCAGGGGAAATCAAGGGAGAAACAATGATTTCAGGGGAAATCAAGGGAGAAATTATAATGACAATAATTACAACCAGAATAGGGGTCAAGGAAGAGGACAGCCTAGTGGTAGTAATATACAGCCAAACAATGACAACACAACTCAGAACAACCAGACCAGTGCAGTAGTAACTAGTACTACGGCCAGCTGTAGCGGTTCTTTAAACGCGAACCAGGCTGCGAAGTAAGGTCAGAATCTCAGTCTGTAGCATGCCCTGTCCATACAATTATACAGGAACACTATGACCTAAATGTAAGAAATGAATTATTACATGAACTAAATGATGAAGGTTTTATTCAGGAAGTGGTTAGTAAGAGCCCCATAGTTAAATTTAACGTGTCCGAGGCGTACACAGATGTTTTAATTGAAAGTGGTTGTATGAAGAGTTGCATAAGTAGTGCATTTTATGATAAAATGAAAGGAACTGGAGTAAATTTTGAGGAGATGCCAATTAAAAGCACTTTTGTTATCACAGCTGTTGGGAAGAGGTCTAAAGTAATTTCTAAGCAAGTTTTAGTAGACATTAAAATTAATAATCATGTAGAGAAGCAGATTTGCCTTGTAATTCCAAATTTAGTATTCAGTGTTATCTTGGGTTCAGAGTGGCTAAGTAGAGTGTCTGGTAACTTATGTTATGATGTAGGGAGTTTGAAATTTAAATGGGGAAATTCTGAAGTAGAAGTAGCGTTCAATGACCATATTCAGAGGAGTAGTATTGTAGGTGTGATTTGTACTTTAAATGAGATATCGCCAGCCGTAGAGCGGGGTTCTCCATGTTTTGTGGGCAGTGTGATTACGAACGGAAGTCTAGAGGACTCGTTACGTGATGCTGCATTTCAGGGTAATATAGAGGTGGAACAGTGTGTTCGGCTCTATGATGTGTTATTGTGTAATAGGAGAGTTTATGAGGATCGCATTGGTATGGCCAATTGCTATACCCATTCATTGAACATTATTGATAGGTCAGTATTCACAGGACATAGATATCCTGTACCTTTCGCTTATCAGAGTGCAGTTGAGGCACAAATTAACCAGATGCTTGAAGATGGGATTATTGAGCACTCTAACAGTCCATATGTTAATTCTTTGATCACGGTACCCAAGACCGACGGCACTGTTCGTATTTGTTTAGACGCTCGTTTGGTTAACAGTAGAATTAGTTCAGCTCAGCTGAAATCTATGTCAATAGAGAAATTAATGCAAACATTTGAGGGGAAGAAGTATTTCACTTGTGTAGATTTGAGTTCCAGTTTTTGGCAAGTGCCACTTATGTACGAAGATAGACCATTTACAGCTTTTAGTCATAAATATAACCTTTATCAATTTTGTAGAACACCTTATGGGTTAAAGAGTAGTTCAGCAGCTTTAATTAGGGCTTTAAACATCGCATTAGGGGATGACACAGGAGAGTTTGTAACCATTTACATAGATGATATGGTATTTAGTTCACGCAGTTTTGAGGAGCATCTACGTCATTTAGATATAGTTTTTCAGAAGTTAGATCAGGCAGGGTTCACTTTGAAGCTGTCTAAGTCGTCATTCTGTCAGTCAGAAGTGACATTTTTAGGTCATAGAGTGTCGAGTAGAGGTGTAACACCAGAAGAAAGTAGGGTTAATAAGATACTTAACGCAGAGGTGCCACAGAATGTTAAACAGTTAAAAACTTACCTGGGAATTTGCAACTTTTTCAGGAGGTTCGTTCTTAAATACTCTGGGTTGGTAGAACCATTCAGGGAATTGCTTAAAAGTGGGACTCGGTGGAGATGGGAGTCCAAGCATGATCAGGCTTTTAGAGCGCTGAAGGAAGGTTTTGAGAAAGCTGTAGTGCTGAAATATCCGTTAAAAGATAAGGAATATGTGGTTATGACAGATGCTTCACATATAGGCATTGCTGGAGTATTATGTCAGAGAGATGATGAGGGTAATCTGTGCATTGTATCTTTAGCCTCGCGAGGACTGACAGCAGCAGAGAAAAGATACACGATTACTGAGTTAGAGCTTTTAGGTATCGTTTTCAGTTTAGGGAAATTTAGAATGTATTTAGTAGGGGGGAAATTTGAGATCCACACAGATCACCATGCATTACTGTATATGAGAACTTGTAAACTCAGTTCTAACAGAGTTAGTAGGTGGATTCTTGCTCTGCAGGAATACGAATTCACAGTAAAATATATTAAAGGTAAAGATAACATTCTTGCAGACATGCTATCGAGGGACACTAATTTATGTAGGGATTATCCTGTGGTTAAAGCAGAGGATGGTATTTTAATATGTGCATGTGTGGACAGTAGCAACAGGGCATCGTTACAGACACTGAGAAATATGCTAGTGGAGCAACGTGATGACGTTAAGTTAAAGGAGCCACTGGCTAGGTTGGAAATAGGTGAAGAAGAGTATGTGAAAGTAGGACGGTTCACGTACAAGATGCAGGATGGGCTTCTTGCAAGGAAATGTAGGAATAATCGGTGGGCAATATGTGTTCCTGCCACTTTGCGGGAGGAGCTAATTTGGTTCATTCATAGGGAATTAGGACACTTTGGTGCTGCCAAAGTCTTCTATGAAATTGGTCGTGACTTCATTTGGAGTAAAATGGGAAGGGATGTTAGGAGGATTTTAGCTAAGTGTGACACCTGTCAAAGGAGTAAATATCCAGTTAAATATTTAGTGGGGGAGAGATCTGCAGTTCTCATCAGTAGTCCCGGCGAACTACTGTGTGTGGATTTATTTGGCCCGATCTTTAAAGGACAGTACGGCTACGAGTACATTTTTATAGTTATTGACGCATTTAGTAAGTATGTCAAGCTATATCCGCTAAGGAAAGCCACGGAACTAGCGTGTAGCCGTCTGATCATTAATAAGTATGTACCTGAGTTTGGCATTCCTCTCAGGATACTATCTGACAGTGGACCACAGTTTACTGCAAAGAAATGGAGAACCAGTATGCAGGAAGCTGGTATAACACACGTTCATTCCTCTGTAAGGTACCCTCAGGGTAATTCTGCAGAGCGTCCATTAAGGGAAGTGGCTCGTCTTTTTCGGACTCTAGTGCATGACAAGCATGCGGCCTGGGTTGGACATCTTCCCAAGGTCGAGACTTGGCTGAATTCTGTCCAGCATGAGAGCACGAAATTGACGCCATACGAAGTTCACTTCGGAAAAAGACCACAAAATGAACTAGCGAGGGTGTTGGGATTAAATGAGGGTAAGCAACCGGGGATGGATTACATTGTCCAGTTGGCGAAACAGAATTTATCTAAGTCAGCACAAAAGAGAATTCGCCAACAAAAAGAAACTAAATTTGACCTATTCGAGCCGGGAGACAGAGTCTTACTTAGAGTGCCGAAACAGTCAAATAAGCTAGAGAAAGTCATGTCCAAGTTCTTTTATCTCTACGAGGGCCCATTTATAGTTTCCAAACGTATTGGGAAAACAGCATATGTGCTGGAGAATAGTGAGGGAAACAGATTATACGGGACGTATAATATACATAGTCTACGAAAATATGTGTCATAAAGTGAGTGTGTTTAGCTGGCGAGCCAGCCTATCAAATGAGTAAGTGTGGTATTTGGTGCGTGGGAAGATCTGGTCTTCAAGGCAGGCGTATCAGAAGTCGCACAGGGGGGTAGTATGTAAGTAAATGAGAGTTTTTAGGTACAGGGAAATATGACGGGATTGTCGGATGCTCTTGAGCACTAAAATGTCTCGATACACCAAGGCCAGAATTTGGTAGCGCTGGTGAATTCCCATTTGCCTCCAAGAGATGGGTGAGCGCTTGCACATGGTATTTTTGCTTAAGGGGTCCACGAGGCAAAAGATGGGCCATCAGAATGCGAGACAGTCCTTCATGAAACTCATACATATCAGCACACGTGATTTCTGTTTACGGCCTCGCCATGTAAGATTTGTAAGTGTGTAATTTAAAATAATTTGTACAGAGGTATTATTTGTGTGAGAAGAACTGATCTGTGTTGAGAACTAGTATTAAGTAGAATATGGTCTACGGGAACTTAACAAGACAGGGCGATTACGGCACAGAAATATTTGGTGTTACATGTAATGCACATTTACTGTTTTTTTTTTTTTTTCAGAAGTCAATATTAATTTAATCATCTTTAAAGAGAGATTAAGTATTATGGTCACGAGGCGCTGCCACAATAGTGTGATCGTGTGCTCAGTGATAAGTGAGATTAAATTTCACCATAAGGAAGGGACCTCCAGTGAAATTAGGAAGTTCTATGGTGATATAAATATATCAGAACACCTTCAATGCGTGTGATATGACATCAAAAATACATAGTGCTCACACATTTATTATGTCTATTTCTCCAACATAGAGGAATTTGAGAGGCGGAAATATCCGTGGAACACTATTTTATATGAGAAACATTGGACTGGTTGCAAAGTGCAATCCATAGTGACAACAAACTTTGACGCAAAGTGCGTGAAGAAAAATTATGAGTGTATATATCTGTAATTTAGGGAGATTTCATTTATGTAATATGTATTTTGGATGGGGTTTATTAACGTGTCTGGGATAATCGGATAATGGACCGTCGTCACGGTAAATCATCCGATGATCCGAGGCGAATATGTAACGTGTTTTTCGTGGGGTTTTTATGCAACTGGCATAAGTCAGTAGGAAGCCATTCTATATTTATTTACGCGGCAAATTGTTCAGAGAAGAGAATTTTTCATGTTAATTTATTATTATTATTAATTTATTATAATTATTATTTAGATATTTTCGGAGCATTTTATAAAAATTATTAGCATTCAGATAGGTTTTCTATGTCTTAGAAAACGCTATCATGCAAATTATTACGAACGACGATATCATAGAAAATTATCTGATTACGGAATTTTACGGAGTTTTTGTCAGTTAGGGTATTTGAGAGAGATGACTCACTGGGAATTCAAATACAAGCTGATTCCTGTCGAGAAGAATTACGCAAGCGGGCTCGCATCGTCCAGGAAAGGCGAATTGTTGAAACGGAACCCTCCCGCCGAGTGTAATGACCCAGAGGAGGGGAAGATAGCGCGGCGTGCTCAGCCAATCAATGAGGACTACGTAAGCTAGTAGACGGCTCCGGAGTGGGGAGCCAACGTGTGCATATATCGTTCAGCGCGCCGTCGAACGAGGACAATCTGTGAAATACTTGAGGAGTATGGGTGCGTGTGCGTGTCGCTCCGATGTTCAGTGGAGTTAGTAACTATCTATGTAGAACTTGTCGAGTACGGATGCACGCGGGAGTCGCTCCGATGTTCCGTGGAGTGGACGACTAACTTTTATAAAACTTAACCAGGTTGGTTATACGTGTGTTTGGGTCCGATGTACGGACCATAGAATTATCTAATCTACCAGAATATCATCAAATTTCGACGGAGATGACGACGTCCAGGAGACTGTGGGAAGCACACAGCATCATCAAGTACGAGGGAAATGCTTTGGCAATTTCCAGTGGTAAGCGCAAATGACGCAGAAATACGCAATCTCTCATTTCTCGTTGTTTTACATTTCATATTTCAGTAACTTCATAGCTTGGAAATAAGAGTAAAATCAATTTATCAAACTCCGTTTTCACGTAATTTTCTATCGGTTATATTCAAATCACAACGCTCCAATTTAAGTTTTATACTTATTATTATTATTAATTTTGCTATACTTGTTTTATATAATAAATTCATTTCTTTTACAATGCAATCTTTGCTTTCAGTAGGTAGCATTAGATATAGACCAATTCCTTCTCCTGATACAATTGTTTGTTGGGTTAATGATCAAATCATACCACGATCTGAGTGAATAGAGTCTTGAATGTGTTCTGCCAGAGCTAGACGTTGTTAAATACAAATTTAGATTTCAACATTGCATTGAGGTCTTGGCGCCCATTAAAACAACATAGCTTAGGCAAAGGTAAACAGTTACATTTCTCACCCAACAGTTAGGAGCTAGCAAAACGTTTCATTTGTCGCTACCAACATGGGGCATTAATTAACGTTACAACATGTAAAACAAATAACAACTAAAGTTAAATTATGACATAAGTGAGAGAATATAAGACGTTCTTTCTGTTTCCACTAAAAATTAAAACCTCTCTATCACGGTGACTTACCGCTTTATTTGAAATTAATTTCAACTGATCTGTAGTTACGACTGCTGGTAACCAGAACGCTTCATAAACTCATATCTGAAAAAATTGGCTTACCCCATTCTTTCCGTGGGGTATTCATATTTAATTGATAAAATGTACAAGACAACAGGGTAATGTCCACGCGAGAAAAGCCATCGCAAATGTTCTATGCTGGTCCATGTATAACCTGTATAATCGCCAGACTGTTGAATGCAGGCATGCAAACGTGCATGCAATGTGTCGTACAGGTGCCGGATGTCAGATTGTGGGATGGAGTTCCATGCCTGTTGCACTTGGTCGGTCAATACAGGGACGGTTAATGCCGGCTGTGGATGACGCTGGAGGTGTCGTCCAATGATGTCCCATACGTGCTCGATTGGGGACAGATCGGGGGATCGAGCAGGCCAAGGCAGCATATCGACACTCTGTAGAGCACGTTGGGTTACAACAGCGGGATGGGTGCGTGCGTTATCTAATGGAAAACACGCCCGGGAATGCTGTTCATGAATGGCAGCACAGCAGGTCGAATCACCAGATGGACGTACACATCTGCAGTCAGGGTACGTGGGATAACTACGACAAAGCTCTTACTGTCTTAGGAAATTGCTCCCCATTCCAGAATGCCCGGTGTTGGTCCAGTATGTCGACACCGCAGACAGACAGGTGGAATCCAGGCACTCACCTGGCCTGCTTCCAACCAACACACGGCCATCACTAGCACCAAGGCAGGACCGGCTTTCATCGGAAAACACAACGGACCTCCACTCCATCCTCCTATGAGCTCTCGCTTGACACCACTGAAGTTGCAGACGGCAGTGGTTTGGGGCAAGTGGAATGCACGCTGCAGGGCGTCTGGCTTGGAGCTGTCCTTCAAGTAACCGATTTCGAACAGTTCGTTGAGTCACCATAATGCCAACTGCAACTCGAATTTCTGCTGCAGACGCCATCCGGTGTGCCAAAGCCATACTCCGAATACGGCGCTCCCCCCGCCCCTCTCGGTGGTGCCACGGAGACGTCCGTACCTTCTCGTCACCACTGCTGCCAGCACGCATGCACAGTGGAGGCATTCCTGCCCAGTCGTTCTGCAATAGCGCGGAAGGAAAATCCACCTTCACTTAGGCCTATTACATGGCCTCGTTGAAACGCAGTGAGCTGTTGATACTGGCCTCTTTGTCGTCCGAAAGGCATTCTTGACCCAGTCACAGTCACTCTGTCCAATCCCACATATAACTAACACTCTTGAACAGTACAGCCAGTATTTAAAGCAAACCTGATGTGTAACGTCCTGGGGCCACTACAAGCGCCACACTAATGCGATCTGCGGGAAATTTGAATCAACGTCATATTTCAGATGTATAAACACGCCTACCAACGTTCGTTAATCTAGCACAACCCCTTCTTGGTGTTGGGATATTTTTTTTCTACCAGTGTGCATATATATCACATGTAATGTAATTCAAGTTATTTTTCATATATTCCAGTGAATGAATTATTTTGTGTCGACCGACTGAAAGCTAAATTATTAATTATCGTATTCAATCACTTCTCTGCGATTCCATTCCATTCTCTACAACCTCCTTCCCAATCCAGAACCTGATTACAAGTGCACAAACTAAAACATTTTATCGACAAATTCTGCGCACACCCAAGTACACGGGGCTACATGACCACTATGTCGGAAAGTCCCTAAATGAATCAACAACAATGAAATTAGCTCTTTTTGAACCAAACACTTGAGCTTCATGTTATGGGGAGGGGGCAGGGTAAGGTAAGTCACTCCTTTTGTTGTTGTTGTTGTTGTTGTTGTTGTTTCATTTGAGGGGCTTAAGACATCGTGGTCATTTAGCCCCATGTGCTTGGCAGTGTATGTATAAATGAATAAATAAATAGTCTAATAAACTGTGTTATTGTGGTGGCTGTACTAGAGTGTGTATTTATAATTTGGGTGAGGATAGGAAAGAAGGCAGCCGTGGCCTTAGGTTAGCAACCATCCCGGCATTTGCCTGGAGTAAAAGTGGGAAACCACGGAAAACCACTTCCAAGATAACTGGGATAGGAATCGAACCCACCTCTTCTAATATTAGCCTCACGAAGTTAAGTGCACCCCGTTCCAGCCCTCACACCAGTTTTTTTTTTTGCAGAAATGGGAATCGAACCCGGACTTCCAGGGTGGCAGCTAAAAATGTTAGCCACTACACCAAGATGTCCCTGTTATAAGTAGCGGCGTTACAGGTAACGGGTCACTCTCCAACCCTGGGCGGAAGTGCGTAGACATAGAAGGAGCTACAAACTCTGGCGAGTCGAACATCTCCTCGGACACTCCCGGCATTAAAAGCTATATGCAAAAAAGTGCGTAGACGAGCGAACGCATAGTAAATTCAAGAAAACTCCCCAAAGCTTTCCTTTGTTTTTGTTGTGGCTTGGCAACATCGTGTGTCTGTGTGAGTGAGAAATCTGTCTGATAACCTGTGTAATTGTGTTAGCTATAATGGAGTGTGTATTTGCAGTTGACGCTAGTATTGGTAGGATGCAGCCGTGGCCTTTATTTAGGAATCATCTCAGCATTTTTCTTGGAGTAGAAGTGGGAGAGGGGAGGGGGGGGGGGGGCATGTAAAACTACTTCTAGGATGGCTGAGGTCGGAACCGAACCCACCTTTTCTTAGGTCTACATCACGAGGTTGAGTTTACCACGCTCCAGCCCTCAGACCACAATTAAATTCATTGGCAGAGCCGGGAATCGAACCCAAACCGCAAGGTTGAACAGCCAAGAAGGTTAGCCACTACACCACGAGGTGAAAACAATCTTTCCTACAACAGGTTTGACGTTAATCCCAAAGGTACTAGAACCGGAATATTAACTATAATGGTTACAGAATTGAACCACATATGCTCTGCTACCACGCGTGTTACAATTAATTCACAATTTTTGCGGTTATTATTGATCGTCGATAAACATTTCTCTGTGATTATTTGCTTGAATTCCATTCACTATAACCTCCTGTATGTTCACGTCAAAACGCGTCTCATTCATCAACTGTCACAATGTATATATCATATTTAACGAATACGCACTCATAAAGTAGGTCTCTATCAATAATGAGGGAATGTGAAATGGAAGCTGCCAGAATGATTCACAATTCGTTAAGTCCGAAATATATTGAATTAATTTAGTTATCAGATGTTGTTGTTACTTGGACATTGTGGTCATTTAAACCCGTGTACTTGGGTGTGTGTGTGTGGATTTTTGTCTGATAACCTGCGTCACTGAAATGAGTGGTTAAGTGTGTGTATTTATAACGCAGCTAAGGTTTGGGATGGAGGCAGCCGTGGCCTTATGTTAGGAACCATCCCGACAACTGCCAATTCTTCAGAGTTTTGCCTCACGGGGCAGAGTGTACCCCGTTCCAGCCCTCAGATCAGAATTATATTCCTTGGCAGAGTTAGGAATCGAACCCGGGCCTCTTCGGTGAGAGCCAAGAATGCTAGCCATTACGCAACGAGGCGGACTCCTACTTGATCAGTAATAACCATTAAAACAGGTAATTAATTGCATCACGCTTGTTGGCAGCGCACATGTTATTGCGATCTAGAGCCACAATTACGACATTTCAGTTCATAGAACTGTGGGAATAACGTCATTGAACAAAGGCATTACCGGGTTTATCGCTTTACTACTTACACCACATTTTAGTACATTGCCACATTAGTGTATTATTTTTCCTTAGGCCACGGATATCTAGGAGATATCTGGGATCTTGTTAATATATGGTGGCTATGGCCACTATCCACATACGGGGTACCAACACCAGATATCTAGTGGATGTAGTAGTCGTAGTGATTGTTGTTTTGGTGCCATAACATCTAGGTCTTCTACCCCTAAATCTAGTGGCCATTGCGCTCTATAGCTGCCACCTACCAGTAGGCCTACACCCAAGTGCATGGGGTTGATGATCAAAGATACCCCAAGCCCCAAATACGAATTCACTACAGCCTTACACCATAACCCTTAACTTCGCTTTCCTGAGCGACTGTTGATCTTTAAGACTAATCGTCACTTGACTCCAGGATCCATTATGGTGTTTGTGTAGATAGAAGGAAATGTTGTTTTAGCCCCAATTATTTGGTTGTGTGTGTATGCATTGTGGCCATTAGACAAGGTCATCGAGAGACTATCTGTCTCGTTAGTTGCGATAAGCAAATATGGTCTCCACACTTAAGAGAATGAGTTCACAAAAATGCAAAATATCGCCAAAATATTGCATTGTTTCCTTCACAAAAATATTGCTGCGTGTTTAATACTCACAAAGGATTATTACAGCTTCTACGAAGCACAAGTATACAAGTAATTCACACGCGTTTCTGCTCGTACAAAATCACGTGCGACGATCCCGCAGATCAAAATGATAGTTGTCGTCTCTCGTGACGTAGCTAAGGTTCCGGAAGAACACTCTAGTCATTGAGCAACTAGGCTATATATTCATAGTTAGTTCCACCGCTTGTTTTGCGTTATAAAATTCTATTCCAGAACTATGGAAAAATCTCAAATTAGTCCAATTATAGAAGCAGCATTTTGCCAATTTCAGTGGCGTAACATTTATAATAGGAAATTATGCTCGTGGACAGAAAATAATGTGTGAATGTCCACTGCCATAGTCAAAATCGTGATACAAGCGAGATCAAAGCTCTCAAACCGGGTGAGTTAGCCGTGGTCGTTACGGCATGACTGCTGGCAGTCGCTCACATCCGGGAGGCGAGGAGGTTCGAATCCCCCCGCCGGCAACCTTGAAGATGGTCTTATGTGGTTTCCCATCATCCTTCCAGGCTAATGCCGGGGTTGGTCCCTAACTATAGGCCACAGCCGCTACCTTCCAACTCCTCATCCTTACATTCCAACTTTCCTCCCCAAGGGTACTTGCAGCTCACCCATTGGGTGTCCGTCTCGAAGCAGCTACAAAACTGGCGAGCCGAACATGTCCTCTGACACTCCCGGCACTATAAGCCAAACGCTAAAAAAAAAAAGCTCTCACGGCTTGTCCTGACCGTTTTAGTGCAATACCAACTTGAAAACAGTGAAAGATATCGCCAACCATGGCCCATAAGGGCTCAGTATGTATAGAATTTGTGTGATAACCTGTGTTATTGTGATATCTACTAGTGTGTATTCGTAATTAGATGAGGATTAGGAAGGAGGGGGACCGTGACATTAACTTAGAAACCACCCCGGTATTTGCATGGAGTAGAGGTGGAAAACCACGGAACACCACTTCCAGGATGGCTGAGGTGGGAACCGAACCCACAACTTCTCAGTTTTGCCTCATGAATCTCAGTTTAGCCCGTTCCAGCGCTCAGACCAGAACTCACTTTCTTGGCAGAGCTGGGAATCGAACCAGGGGTGACACCGCGAGGTGGACAGGAAATGATATTGGAGGAATGCGCAGCTATCCACCGTCTTTGGTCGAGATTGAAATCGAACCTCGAACCTCACGTAACACAGCTTCCTTGTTTACCTCAGCAGATAAGCAATAAGCTACGTATTTGTACTGTACAACAGAACACCTCTCCTTATGTGGAAGGAAGGTTTGTGTTAACAGTCACGAACTAGGAGGAGCCACGTTGCGAGGCTTTGTTGATATCCAGGACAGGTAGCACCCAGGTAATGAGGGTCCACCTCGCGTACTGGGGCCAGCGGACGTGGCAAATTCCTTATACCACGATACGACCATATGCAAATTAAGTTCTCTGGAAATTGACCACAATACGTTCAGTAAATTACAATGATCATGGTGGGGATGGCTAGCTCTTTGCTAATAGGGTTCAGTGCCTCCCAGCACCCCACACTTGCAGCCGTTCTCGCTTTCCCCTGTGACTGGTGGAATAACAGCAAACACCAGCCGGAGAAAATAAACCAAGAGAGTCATTTTTCTGGACATTCTTCAACGTGGATAATAGTTCCTCATAAACTGACGTGCAGATCATATTGTGCAGAAATCACCCCCAATCGTTCTTAAGGGTTATATAATGAAACTGATCCAATTTAGACATTTAGTTGCTGTTCTCTGTATGAGATTGTTGGTATCTTCTAGGCCCCTGTGATACAGATTCAAGCACCAAGTCGAGTGGGTGGAACTTTGCAAGAACATCTCGATGTGATGAGCACTGACATTAAACGCCGTCTGTTCTAGGATTCGTTTTCCACGAATCACATTTATTGATTTTCTCGCAAGCACAGTTGACAATGTTCCACACATTCCATGCTACCTTTTATTTTTCCTCATTCAAGTCTCAACCTTGAAATAAAATACGTGTCGAAAATCCAAATAACCTACTGCACATCTATCTTAGCTCTAATCAGTATTTAAATGTTTCTATTGAGACTGCATAAGTATCTAGAAGCCCCCGAGAAGTAAGAAAGAATGACCATTTATTTAGTTTTATCTCATGTGTTTTAAAATTATTTTCTTTCCATTTGTATGTACATTGTTTTCTCAACTTATATTTTAGCCTATTTTAGCCTATTTTTAGCCTATATTCATTTATCAAAAATAGGCTTATGACATCACCTTTCGTCCGTGTGTGTGTCCCTAATAAAATCAAAACGCCTGGAGCGATTTCAATGAAACTCGGTAAGGTTATAGTACTATTTTGTCCGACTCCGACCATGCCCTTCAAATTTTATTTCGTCTCACTAATCCATTCTATATCTCCGAAACTATTACTGATATCACCCTGAAATTTTGTACGGTGAAAAAGGGCACTACTAGAATTTCACCAATTTGACTTTTAAAACCTGTTAAGTACAACACCAATATGGCGACCAAGCGAAGTTGAAACATTTAAATATACCTTTCCCGCGATTTAACTATCCAAACGCAGTGAAACCTGGTACACCAATGTTTTTACATATTGTAATGCACTGACATGTAATTTAGTCAATTGTTTACATAACCTCAAGACCGCAGCTGTGCGAAATTTTAAAATTAAGTTTTTATTTCTTGTGTCCTAATCATGCGATCGAAGTCAGTGTTTGAATAATGAACCTACGCAATAATCGTCATCTAATAGTATATAACTCTATGGCCTACATATATAAAATCCAACATGGCGACTATCCGAAATATTTAGACGGTTCTCAATATCTACTAATCTATGACAGCAATCAAACATGTTGATAAAGGCTATTGACATAAGTTCCCAGAAGGGACTTTCAATAAACTGGTCAATACAAATGCAACATAGCGGCGACGTGAAATTGAAATACATGAATGGACGTTTCTCACGATTTAACATCCGAGCGCAGTGAAACTTGGTACGGTAAATGCTTGGACAAATTTTAATCCACTGAAATCTAATGAATTTCAATTGTTTTGTATAACCACAAGATTGGGGCTGTGCGAAATTTTAAAATCACGTTTTTATTTCTTGTGTTCTAGTCATGCGATTGAAGTTTGAATAATACACCTAAGCAATAATCTGCATGCACTAGTACATAACTCTATGGCCTACATGGCAATCAAACTGAAATTTTGTATGATGATAGAAGCAATTAACGTAAGTAGGATGTATGAAAATAGGCTGTTTAATTCTTCACGGAACTATTGTTATCATATGAAATATAGGATTACATCATCTCTTTTCTCTCTCTCTTTGCGTGTGTGTGTGTGTGTGTGTGTGGACTCAGCTGACATTTTAAGCCTGCTGAGTAATACGAACCTAATCGAGGAGCTCGTGGATCGTGCTAATAAGGTGATTGATAAACTAAAAGAAACAATAGATTTTAACACCCAGGTCGTCAATGAACTCAGACAGGAACTTGCCAGGCGAGACGACACTATAAATCAACTTGAGCTGCAACTGAATGACCGCACTGATGAACTTGAGCAGTACCAGCGTCGAAATAACTTGAGAATTTTTGGTATTCCAGAAACTCCAGGCGAGGACACCAACAGGTGTGTAATGAATGTTGCTGCCAAGTAGAATGTGACAATCGATCCCCAAAGAATAGACCGATCTCATCGTGTAGGACTCCGGGATGCTGGAAAGAAGCGGCCAATAATTGTGCGGTTCGTGTCCTATGCAGATCGAGCAGCACTCTTCAGGTCGAAGAAATACTTAAGGAATACCGGCATAACTGTAAGAGAAGATCTGACGAAAACCCGGACTGATATTGTAAAACAAGCAGTAAGCCACTTTGGGTTACACGGTGTCTGGACTGCAGATGGCGTTGTTCTGATCCGCATTGATGACACGAGGCATCGTGTGAAAACACTCCGAGAATTGGACTTTTTGAAGAAAAAGTTTCCCGCTCCTCGTACGTAAAGGACCCTCCCTCATACGTGCCAGTTTGAGGGGGCTCAACTGATCAAAGTTACAAGTGTAAGCACAAACATGCAATATGGTTACTGGTGGAACTTTAACTACAGTGTCTAGCCAAAATACAAGCCGATATTATTGATTAATATTTAGAAAATAGCTTAAGTTTTAGATTTTGTAATTTTTGATATTTCTTGTTTAACAATTTTACAATAACTTTCAATTATCTTTTGCATGGATATTAGTACCAATGAGTATGATACGCATGCCTATCTTTGTGATATAGCTGATAGATTACCCAATGATTTTAAAGTAACTCACCTGAACACGCAGTCACTTAAAATGCTAGAACATTTCGCAGAATTTGAATACACATTTGTTAACTCCAGTATTGATGTAATCGCTGTTAGTGAAACTTGGTTCAATAAGTCCATTACTGATTCATCTGTAACCTTGCCAGGATATAATATCTACCGCAATGACAGACAACGTAGAGAAGGGGGTGGAGTAGCAGTGTATGTTCGACAGCACATTAAGTGCCGGGTTATCTGCAAATCCCCAAATAATGAGAATTTCAGACCTGAGTACCTATTCGTGGAGATTTGCCTGAAAGATACTAAAGTATTATTTATTTGTGTTTATAGAGCACCCAAAGTCGGTTTTATGGAACTACTATTAAATGACATGCTTTCACACATTTTTAGTTATAAATATGTAATATTAGCCGGTGATTTCAATGCCCATTTTGGGTCGGCTACATTTGAAACGAAAAACATAGTAGAAACTCTAAATACTTGCAATCTGTCGTGGCTCCCGTATCAAGATACACATCACACTGCAACCTCCTCTTCTACTCTGGATCTAATAGCATCCAACTGCAATGAGCACGTGATTCAGTTTGGCCAAACAGCTGCTTCTGGCTTCTCAGCACATGATCTCTTATATGATCGCCATGCTCCATTGCGCTCAGCTAACGTGAGGCACGCACCAGCTGCCTGGATCAACACAGAAATAAAAGATCTAATAAGATCTCGAAATAGAGCCAGAAAGAAGTGCAACAGAACACAGAAACTCGAGGACATTGTAGAATACAAAAGCTTACGCAACAGAACCCAGCAAGTTATTCGTAATACAAAGATACGTTACACTTATTCGCTAATTAATTCAGCTAAAAACTCTTCGGCTTTGTG
This sequence comes from Meconema thalassinum, assembly GCA_946902985.2. Classification (NCBI taxonomy): domain Eukaryota; kingdom Metazoa; phylum Arthropoda; class Insecta; order Orthoptera; family Tettigoniidae; genus Meconema; species Meconema thalassinum. The sequence goes on along the minus strand of OX336389.2, from coordinate 1,118,089,366 downwards.
GAGAGCTATAAAAACTCTCGGTGTTGGAAAATCCAGACACAAAAGCAATAACCCAACAATGAGCGCTGATGAGCTTAATAAGCATTATTTAAACGTATCAACCGTTGTAGACAGCAATAGAGTTTTGTCAACTGTTGCTAACTACAGGGAAAAATTTACTGACCGACGGGAAGAATTTCATTTTGGCTATATATATCCAGAGGACATTCATTTAGCCATATTTAGGATAACTTCAAAAGCCATAGGACCAGATCATATATCTATTACGCTATTGAAAAGGAATATGGACCTCCTCATGCCAGTTTTATTGCATATATTTAACTATAGCCTGCAAATGGGTATTTATCCGACACAATGGAAAAAAGCCAACATCAAAGCAATACCAAAATTCACGAACGCCTTAAACTGTAGTGACTTTAGACCAATACGTATATTGTGTGCAATTGGGAAAGCGTTAGAACGGATTGTTTTTGATCAGTTTTATGAATATATAAATTCCAACAATATCCTAAACCCGAAACAATCTGGATATAAATCAAAACATAGTACTCTGACAGCCCTTATCAAAGTCACAGACGACATTCGTCTAGCAATGGACCGGAAGGAAATAACTATATTATCTCTATTCGATTTCAGCAAAGCCTTTGACAGAGTTCACCATGAGATCCTACTAGTTAAATTAAGAAATCTAGGCCTTTCAAAGTCTGTAACGAACTGGTTTAGGTCTTACCTAACAGGCAGATGTCAGAGAGTAGTCCTAGCAGATGACAATGTTTCAGAATGGTGTGAAGTAACAACAGGTGTGCCGCAGGGTTCGGTCCTTGGTCCACTCCTGTTCTCCGTGTATATAAATGACCTTCCATCTGCCCTTAAATTCTGTCAACATCATATGTACGCAGATGACCTTCAGCTATATCTACACACGGATCTGAAATCCATTCATTTGAATGTAGCTCTAATTAACAGTGACATTCAAAGCCTATCTCAGTACGCACTCGATCATAATCTAATACTTAACTTCGAAAAAACGCAACCGATCATCATCGGCTATACCAAATTACTCAGTTCCCTACCTGACCCAGTACCACCTTTACAGCTTGCATCCCAAACAGTTCCGTACCGGTCAGCAGTAAGAAATCTGGGAGTTATTTTTGACTCTCGATTATCGTGGCAGGATCACACAAACATGATTCTGAAAAGGGTTGCATCGTCATTATATCAAATTAGGCGAACTTGCTTCTATTTGCCTCAAAATGTACGAAAGATACTGATACAGAGTTTGATATTACCAATATTTGACTATGGATCTATAATTTACAATGATATGGGAGGGGTCCTCAATACAAAATTGCAAATAATGCAAAATGCTTGCTTGCGGTTTGTTCTCAATGTACCAAGAGAGTCTCATATAACTCCATTTTACGTCCAGATTGGATGGCTAAAGTTAAAGGAACGAAGACAGTATGCCATGGCTCTGACTGTGATAAAAATTCTAAAATTCAAAATTCCGTCTTATATTTACTGCACACTAACTCCCATGCAATCAGTGCATAACCGTGCGAATAGATACACTGCACAAATGCTCCAGATACCTCATCACAGAACCTAAAAATGCAAAGGTTCATTCCGTATTTCAGCTAGTATTCTCTGGAATAAATATAAATTGCACCAGTATTCAGGACTTCCTATCAGAGCGATAAAACACTCCCTTCAGTGTAATCTATCAACTATACAATTATCATGTTCAAGGTGAACGGATGTAATAACAAGAACTTCTATTGTCAACTGTATGTATAGGTTAAGTTTTTTCTTTCTTCATTTATTCTATTGTATTTAACCGCCCTCTGAATGAAGAGAGCTGCATAAAGAGGCTTTGTAGCCTCAGTGGCCTGTATAAGAGAAACAATAAATTCAAAAATTCAAATATTATGATTGATGGAGCGATTTGAATAAAACGTGATAAGTTGTTTCTACTACCCTGTCCAACCCAGACCGTGCCTTTTAAAATTTAATAAGTCTCACCATTCCAACATGGTGCTCGCGCGAAACATTTCACTGGTTCTTAATATCTCCAAGAATATTGCAACAATTAACCAGAATTATGTATGATCATAGGACACTACATAGTAAGTTCCCATACCGCCTGTGTTCTTGCACAAAACTAACATGGCGGTCACACGGAGTTTTCTGGTGACTTGATTATTCAAGTGCAGTGAAACTTGGCTTAGTAAATTACTACTTAGATCTCAATATACTAGCGTCTAATATAATTTAAATGTTATGAAAAATTCAAGATGACGGTTATGGGAAACTTTTCAAAAACCATGTTATCATTTGTTGTATCCTAATCAAATGGTTGAAGTGAAACTCCAAATAATGGTCCATAATTTGGATCTACTGGTAGAAATTGCTATGGCTTACAATTAAAACAATCCAACATGGCGATCACGTGAAACATTTTCTAGTTAGGCTATATTGGCATCTTAAGTAATTCAAATATTTTACAAAATTCAAGATGGTGGCTGTGCAATTTTAAAAACATGTTTTTGTTTTTTGTATCGTAATCAAGCGCTCTAAGTGAAACTTTGTACAATGAACCATTTTTACAGTATTTATCTACTGGGGCATATCTCTATGGTGTGCACTAAAACAATCTAATATATGAGCCACGTGATATGTTTCAATGTTTCTCAATACCTCTGAATCAATTACAACAATCAAACTGATATTTTGCATAGCAACAGACAGATAACAGTTATCTAAGTCCATGTGGCTTTCAAAAACCCGATAAACAAGAAAGAACATGGTGGCAACGCGAAAAGCAATTACTGTATTTAAAAATACTGATCTAGCGATCTTATTTTCAACCCGCAGTGAAGCTTGGTATAAAGAATCTGTACTAATAGATAAATAAGCTGGCTTCTAATTTCGTTCTATTGTTTACAAAAAATCAAAAATTGCGGCAGAGTGGTATTTAAAAGAACTTTATTTCTCGTTTCCTATTCACGCGATTGAATTGAAGCTTCGTGTAACGAACCACCTGAATAGTCTTCGTCTGCTGGCAATGACATCTCTAGCTTGCTATTTATGAACTGTGGAATCTGTACACATGACACTCCTTAAAATGAACTCCGGTGATTAGACATAGGAAGATGCCAACTCTACGGACGGCGTGTTGGTAATTTTCTGTTAGTGCACAATTTGTCACTGGGGAATTACCCCCAATTTCAAATAAAGTAAATTAAATATTAACCGTTGCTAAAAATTATATTATTTAGTGGTCTAGAAAAATGTTTTAAGGGAAAAAACATCGATAACATCTCCCTCATTTTTCTAGTGTATGTACCTTAAAGTAGTCTGTAGAGTATACGCAAGTTAAATTGTTGATGATTCATTTAGGGATTTTGTGACATTGTGGTCATTTAGCGTGTGTACTAGGGTGGGTGTGGAATTTGTTTTATGTCATTTGTTATTGTGATGGCTGTATTAGTGTGTGTAATTGTAATTGAGATAGGATTTGGGTAGGAAGCGGCCGTGGCTTAAAGTTGTGTACCATCCCGGAATTTGCCTGGAGTAGAAGTAGGAAATTACGGAAAACCACTTCCAGGATGGGCGAGAAAGGAATCGAACCCAACTCGGGCTTACCTCTCGAGACTGAGTGTACATCGTTCCAGCCTTCAGACCAGAATTAAATTTCTTGGCAGAGCCGGGAATCGAACCCGGGCCTCCGCAATGACAGCCAAGAATGACCTAAATGAAACAGCAATTTGTTTTATTGTTGTTATTGTTGTTGGTAATTCATTTGAGAAGCTTGGGACATCTTTGTAAACAGCCCCGTGTATTTGGGTTTATGTTGAATTTGTCTGATATAACCGGTATTTACTGTATGTGATGATTTTAGTAGTGTGTGTAACTGTATTAGGGACAGGGATGAGGTATTTGCTCCGGGTCTAGAAATAAGGTACTATCCTGGCCATTGCCTGGAGGGAGTGTGGAAAATCCCGGGGAAAATCACACTCAGGATAGCCGCTGTTAGCACCGGGATTCGAACCTTCGATCTCTGGACTGGCTGCAGCTGTCTGACCGGCCGTGGTGCACGATTTGTTTACGAACACGTCTGCGCCGAGGGGCAGTTTGTGTGTGCGTACCCTGTATTGGCGAATTCCGTGGGGAAGGTTGGATTTTCATTAAGTGACTTACCATAAACTCATAAGAAGAAGTGGACAAATGCCCTCGCCTTTCACTTTTAATATTCTGGCAGAAGCTTTCCACCTAAATCCAGGGTACACCAGGAATAAATCCCCCCCAAGCTGCACATCGTGATTCAAATAGAGATTTGGTGTCCCCGTGGCTATTGGATTCTCGTTTCATTGCAGCAACACGTTAAGTACACATGCCACTGACTTTGCATATGATAATACTATGGCGAGGTAGGCTATCTATAAATTTCAGACAAGGGAATTTCAGCAAGTAGTTATTAGATTGCTCTTGTAGCATCTTAAATCTTCTTACGTTGTTTGCTACCGCTATCAAGTATGCTCTTCAGCACCTTATTTTTACCACTAATGTAATCTTGTCTTGTGTTATTCCGTGTCAAAATATTGAACACTTTAACACGGCAATAAAGGTCACACATTGTCTGTTAGGTAGTCAGCTTGGAGGCTGGTTGGATCCTCAAAAAGCACCACCATAGGTTATGTGGTAGAAACCCACAAAACCGATGCAGCACTATATTGAGGCGTACTAGGCAAGGTGAGGATGAACTAGTTTGCCATTGCTTTCCTCACTGAGTCAGAACAGCTGCACTAACTCTATGAGCAGAACCTTTTACAATATCCACAGGCTCTAGCTGTGCCCTGAGGCCATTACTCAGCACCACCTATACCTCAGTACAGGCACAGTCCGGTCTGAACCCCGGCAGCGACCGGTTCGCTGCGCTCTGCTTCGTTGTGAGTTACGTATTCGAGTGTCTAACTTTCAAGTCTTTTCAAGTACAGTCAAAATGGCAACCAACAGTATTAGGAAAAACACCATAAAATGTGCATTCCCCGACAAGGCCAATAAACCAGGCCCTGCAGAAATACATGAGTGGATTCAGTACACCCTAAAACTCAACGTGGACCAATTAGAAGCCATTCAACTAGACAATCTGGAAGCTGCTGTTTTCATCAAGTTCACCAGCAAACTACTGATGGAGAAGGTCCTCAACAGTACCAACGGAAAATCCCAGGTACGGAAATTTAATGGCTCTATATCTGAGGTAATTATAACTTGTGCGGATGTGGACAGCAAACTAATCCGAGTCATGAACCTTCCCATTGAACTGCCGAATGACCGGATAATGTCGTACTTTAGTAAGTACGGGAAAGTTCGTGAAATTAGAAACGAACGATGGTCAGCTACCTACCTATTCAATATTTTGAGTGGTATTCGGGCTATGCGGATTGAACTAAAAACTGCAATTCCACCCATTATTTCTATCGATGGCTACAAAGCACAGGTGGTGTATGATGGACAACCTCGATCATGCTTTTATTGTAATGCCACTGATCACTTTAGACAGGAATGCCCAGTGAGGCGCGGTGAAACTGAAAATAAAACCGGGCCTAAGCTTCTCAGTGAAATTGTAGCCAACAAGGACAGTGACATTGTCTCGCCTGCCTTATCGGCACCTTGTTCATCTAACGTCAGTATTTCTGCCGAACAACTTGCCCCACTTGATACGTCAGCTGTAGCACAAGACACAATGGACGTGTCGCCTTCTCACTTCACCGCCTTATCGCCGCAACCAGCTGGGCCATTGACCTCCACTTGTAAACAACAACATACTCTCACATCACAAGAGGAACTCAACGGGCAGCCAGCGTTGCCAGGTTTGTCTGATACTAGCCAATACACCAATGGCAGTCTAGGTAGGGCGGCCAATTCTCTAGTTCCTAAAACTGACCAGAAACCTGACACTAGCACTGCCAGCCCTGATGCGGTCACAGAAGGCGTGACCTCAGGAGACAATGCTACCAGTATGCCACCCTCAAACCAGTCCATAGTTAGTTGTGAACCACCGACCGCTGGTATACGATGGTCGGATGAAATAGAAGACGACCCCTCCAGACACATGGATACAGAAGAGACGGGGTCACGGGACCAGGGGATCATGGACAACAAGGAACTAACTCCTAAAGAACAGGCACCTTTGAAAACCTCCTCCAAAGCTAAAACAATCCGGGCGTCAAAAGAGGGAACGCACAAGCCTTATGCGGGTGTCAGGGACCCCCGACTACAAGGCGGGAAGTCGAGTGACAAGCGTTAAAGACCACCCCATCTCCATCTTGTTTATTTCGGTAAAAAAAAAACATGTCTATCTATCTGACGATGTTGTTGACATACACGCTAATGACACTCAATGTAAATTGCATTCAAACTGCTAGTAAACAGTCGCTCTTACGCAACCTTATACGATACCAAGATGTGGATATTGTTCTGTTGCAAGAAGTGGCTACTGAAGACCTCCTTACCATCTCTGGCTATGATAAAATAGTTAATGTCAATGAGCACAAACGTGGTACAGCTATCTACATTAAGGACCATATACCATATGCGGATCCAGTCCAGTTAGTCAACTCACGCGGAATCAGTATCCGTATTCGAGATCTTTTGATCGTCAATGTATATGCTCCCTCTGGTTCGCAGGCCAGGATACAACGCCGGCTCTTCTATACCACAGATATTCTCCCACTTCTCCATAATCATACCGGCAATATAATCCTCGGTGGGGATTTTAACGCAGTGCTATCGCCCAAAGACCAAAGTGGCCAATTTCAGGGCTGCCCTGCACTATCTGCGTTAATACAAGGGTTACGCTTAAAAGACACATGGGAACTGAAGCCGTCGGGGTCAGCCGGTTACACGTACTACTACCATAATGGTGCTTCTCGACTGGATAGAATATATGTCAGCGGGGAATTGAAAGAACACGTGAGAGAAACAGATGTATGCCCGGTGGAGTTTTCAAACCATTGTGCGTATCTGTGCAAGATTCGCCAACCAGAATTGGGACCTCGCCGTGGGAGAGGAACATGGAGGTTAAATGATTCTATTCTGACACACTTGGACATGAAAGATAGCTTTGCCACTGAATGGCATAACTGGAAACGCCACATTCAACGGTTTCAAGATACTCTTGAGTGGTGGCTGAAGTATGCGAAACCCAGAGCTGTTAGGTTATTGAAGGCCTACAGTGCCGAGAGAAGACGCCACATCCATCAGACGACAGATTTCTACTATAAATGTTTACGACAGTTATACAATGAAGACCCTACCAACCCTAATACATATCGCCGAATAAAGAAAATCCGAGCGCAGCTCCTAACGCTGCAGCGCAAAGCATTGGAAGGACTCAAACTTCAAGCACAAGATCATCAACATCTGGCATCAGAGGCACCCTCCGTTTATCATTTTATACGGGCGTGCCGCAAAGGCCGTCAGAAGTACATCAACCGCATTATGACACCTGAGGGACAAATGGTGACTAGTCATACCTTAATCACAGAAACGGTAGAGAACTTCTTTCAGTCCTTGTATACAGACGACGCCCCAGTCCCACTTCACCACCAGCATCCGTTCTTCGATGGTGTACGAGGAAGACTTTTGCACAGAGAACAAGAGGGCTTGACCCAGGACATCACCGCCGAAGAAATATATACCTCCATACGCCACAGTGCGCCAAACAAGAGTCCTGGTCCTGATGGCCTGGGGAGAGCTTTCTACATGACGTTTTGGACCACCATTCGCGATGAACTTACAGCCGTAGTGAATGATGCTTGTCGTCCTGGACGAAATATCGACACCCTGAAAGATGGCGTGGTGGTATTAGTCCCAAAAATTACACAACCAACACAGCTCAGGGACTTTCGCCCACTGACGCTTTTAAACTTTGACTACAAGATCTTCACGAAATGTATGAAAACGAGACTTCAGGCCTTTATGGAGGAAGCCACATCTCGCCACCAATCGGGTGGGGTACCAGGCAGGTGCATTGTCAACACTACATGTGCTATTCGCGATGTCATTAGTGAGTCGCTGGTCGGCAATAAGAAGAAACTGTTATTATCACTGGATTTTGACCATGCCTTTGATAGGGTAAACCATAAATACATCCTTGCGACTCTTCAAGCTATTGGCTTCGATATGCGGTTTATTGCCCTCGTGAGCAAAATTCTTCATGGTGGATCTTCAAAAGTGAGTGTAAATGGGTATTTCACACGGCCGCTCCTCATCCATCGTGGAGTCAGGCAAGGGTGTCCGATGTCCATGCTTCTTTTTGTTCTGTCTCTGGAACCCCTTCTTTGTAATCTCCATACATCTTTCAATGGCACGGAGATCAGTATTTTTGCATATGCGGATGATGTCACCCTTGGGGTGGATCGAACCGTTGACATGCAGCAATTGTTCACGGACCTAGATGAGTACGGGAGATATTCTGGTGCGCGGCTGAACCGACGAAAAACAAAGGCGATGTGGATTGGGAAATTGGACCGCGTCCAAGGGGTTCTCCCGGCGTGGGTAACGATCGCCTCAGAACTCAAAATATTAGGCATATCTTTCTTGAATAGTGTACACCAAATGATTAAAAAGAACTGGGACGTTGCCCTACATTCTGTGCGTGGTGCCTTGCAACAAGTGCGGTACCGCTCCTTCCTCTTACACCAACGAGCAATGTACGTGAATATGTTCAGCTTAAGCAAAATATGGTATCTCAGTCAAATTCTTCCTATGCCAAGAATGGTGGGTACACGTATTATTTCCGCCGTCGGATGGTTTATTTGGCAAGGAGCTCTATTACGTCTTTCCCGCAGCACATTAACATTGCATAAATCCCAGGGAGGTCTGGGACTCATCGACGTTGAAAAGAAAGCTAGAACCTTATTCCTCAAACGACACCTGCAACTGCTTACAGGCTTCGGGACCGATGAGTCACATAACTTCCTACGGAGATGGTGTAGTCCCTATGACTGCTCGAACCCACCTGCTTATTATGATATCAATCATCATGCACCTCATGTCCGGTATCTGAGAGTTGAACTCAGCTACGTGCCACAAGACGTCATCAGGTCTATCTCAACGAAAAAGCAGTATCGTTCTATCATGGCACAACAGTATGTTGCCCCCAGAATTATGCAATCCGCATTGATCGTCAACTGGAATCGAGTCTGGAGGAATGTCTCCAATCGCATTCTTCCCAGCGCAGCGAAGGAAAGTTGGTATAAAGTAATCCATGACCTTATACCAACAAACAGCAGACTCCATCGCATTCACATGGTGGAGAACGCCTTATGCACTTCATGTTCCCATCAGGATACAATCCTGCACCGATTTACGCAGTGTGATCCGATTCGATCGACCTGGAACCGCTTCACCCGGGTCCTGAATAGCTTCATGAACTGTCCTACTACCTCCATCACTCCTGAATGGGTGATCCGACCAACATTTAGCCTTCAACCGCCCCAACTGAACAGTGCGGTAGTGTTACTCCTCGGTTGCTATGTGCACTGTGTGCTGAAAACTACGGGGCCATATACAGAACTCGAAATGCTGTCCGAGGTAAGTGAGTGTGTCCTCACGAGCCTTCGCTGTACTACAAGAACTCGCCGGCTGGGGGACTATGCCCAGCAGCTCACCCGCATCATGTGAGTGTTTTGTGCATTGTGATAGTGATTGAACATTGAACATTAAGTAGACTAGTATAACTGTGATAAACGCATCAATATCCATGATTGTTATTCATCTACCACCTCACAATCACCTATGTACCTTAAATATATGAAGACAATAAACAAGTTTCCTTAAAAAAAAAAAAAAAAAAAAAAGTACAGTAGCTTCCATATAATCACAGTCATGAATGAGACTGAGACATTGGTGAAAAGCCACATTTTACTCTAGCCTGTGCCAACAGACAAATGCAAATGTACTGCATTTATCAAGAGATGGAAAACAGGCAAAGGTCACCCATTAGTGTACTCAAAAAAACTTATATCCAGGCAAACGCCGGGATGGTTACCAACTAATGGCCACTGTTACCTCCTTCTAAATCCTTGCCACTGTTACAAATACACACATTACTAGAGCCATCACAACAACACAGGTTATTAGACAGATTCACACACACCGAAATACACGAGGCTACATGACCACAAAAAACCCTAAATGAAGCAAAAACGGGGGGCGTGATGGTGCAGTGGTCATGATGGTTGGCTCTCACCAAGGCGGACCGGGTTCGACTCCCGGTCAATTCATGTGAGACTTACGAAGTGAAATGTCACGTCCTGTGGTTCGGATTCCACGTAAAAATAGAAGTCCCGGAAACCCCTAAATGAAGCGAAAACGGGGGGCGTGATGGTTCAGTGGTCAAGATGGTTGGCTCTCACCAAGGCGGACCGGGTTCGACTACCGGTCAATTCATGTGAGACTTACGAAGTGAAATGTCACGTCCTGTGGTTCGGATTCCACGTAAAAATAGAAGTCCCGGAAAACCCCTGAATGAAGCAAAAACGGGGGGGGGGGGGGGGTGATGGTGCAGTGGTCAAGATGCTTGGCTCTCACCAAGGTGGACCGGGTTCGACTCCCGGTCTATTCATGTGAGACTTAGTGAAATGTCACGTCCTGTGGTTCGGATTCCACGTAAAAATAGAAGTCCCGTGGCTCGCGATCACGAGATTAATGGTCACGGAAAACTACAAGCTTCCTTCCTTTGAAGCAACAACAACGATAATATGCAAAAATTAATGACAATGAGTACCGTAGAGTCTTCTGCTCTTTAATCCCGTGCATGATTACTTTGAACACTTGGGATCACGTGTGCAACCACCGTACCGACGAAAACGACAAGTGCTTGCATGAAACAAAGCTTGCCTTGTTGCTTGATTTTCAAATCATTCTATGCTTCTAGCTAACGAGACTGTGGAAAGGCGACTGCAATTTCTGAATGGTGTTCTTTCACTCTTCCTAATCCACTGAACATTCATCACGAAGTAAAATTAGAACATTGTAAAGAGGTAAAAAGAGCTCGCTGTCTCAGCCAGTCTAGAACAGAAGAAGAACCGCTAACTTTATGTTCTGTGGAATCATGGAAGGGATATGAGATATTATTGTAAACTTACGCTTCAGTTTATGTCTTGTTCCTCGGATAAAGGCCATCATAAATACTATCCCTACTTTAGGATGACATTTGTTTTGACCGTTGGTCAGTGTGAGATGTTGCCTGGCACAAATCCAAAACAAGTCTGTCCCCTCAAAGAAGATTACTATTTTACATGGTTTGCAGCTGTGCAATATTTCTCTCGTGAAATGTTTCACTTGAAGCTGTACAGCGGGAAGTGATAGTAATCGTAAACGGAAAACAACCATAGCTGTACGTATTACAGCGGGTATCGGGAATGTATTTCAAATGAAGTGCTACAGCTATGTTCGTTAAAGCGCGAAGCCATGTAGTCACCATCAAGCATTAATATCAACTATGCAAAACTGACTTACAATAAGACGGGGTTTCATTCAGATTACGCAGTTATCCTGGCACAGCCCGCTGGCATTTGAGGGTGCGCAAATGTGAGGGAGAAGTGCCAGTAGCTTTAGTGTCAAATTTAAGATCCCCTTCGGGGCCTGGCACCCCGACGTCTCTAAACACAGCATTAGTTAAAAGGGACGTAATACCAATAACCTTAATATTTACATTATTATTAGATTACGCAGTTCCTCATCACCATATCTATTAATATTGCGCCCGTTGACGCATGTTTGCTCAGACAACAAAGACTAAAACTTATGCTGAAATGTAACTGAACATACCCTGCGAGCGGCGGGAAGAAGCTGAAGCAATATCACTTATGATTATATTTTTACTTATTTTTCACATTCCAAAAATCTATTACAATTATAACCAAATAATTCTGCATATTTGAAGTACAGCATACTTTGTAAATCGAATAAACCATCAATTTACGCGGCCAGCTCATGTACGGAGAGCACGCCATATTTGGTAACACCAGTTCCTATTTGTCTGTGGAAGAGACAACATGCGCATGTTGGAGCACAAGTGAAAGGAAACCATGTGGCAGGAAAAATCTACGAATAACTTTCATATGGATAGCCATCATGGCATTGTGTAATAATTGAAGGATTGAAGACATTCACCACTACGAAAACTGTGAAATATTTTTATCATTATCCGAGGTGAAATGAAGGACTTGTGTGAAGAAAACTTTGCGACCGCATGGTCTCATTCTCACGCACACACACATATTTCAGTGTTATATAAACTGTGTATCTAACTAACTTTATAACTGTACAAAATCTACAAGTACAATCTTTATTTGCCGGATGGGCAGTGATTTTGATTTATATTTTGTTAATATTTTCTTGTGTAAATATCAGTGCAAGTCACGAGTGAGTGTCGCACAAGCGACAGAGACTAGAGCCAGTGGCGGAGTGAAAATGGGCAATTTTTTTTACCGCATATTAGCTGCAGTGCGCGACAGTTTTATTTAATAATGTGCCACGTTTTTACCAACGCTATCATCGCAATAATGATAAACCAGCAGATCTTCAGATACAACTCCAACCGCGCGATGGCATGTGATTGCTAAATCATGCGTGGGGAATTGGCGACGGAGGATGTCCAGACACAATGAAATGGTAACCTTAAGCCATACACGAGACCGCATACAACATCTCATGGCGGGACTCGAACCAAGTGACGCTGAATCTGTAAGTCAGATCTAATATTCATAGCGTATTGTAAGAGTTGGAAAACAGTAGACTAGTTTAATTTGGTTTCATTTATTTAGTGCACAATGCAGGTAGCTAATTATAAGACGCGTGTGGAAAATATAAGTTTTATTAAACATTTATAGACGCCAGGAAGGCTGGATTTTCAATGCTCATTCGTATCATTTAAAAACAGGTATTATCAACTTTTATTTTTGTCAGGCTGCTGACAAATAAACTTGTTTGACAATGTTAAATCAAGGCCAAGGTTACGAGCCAAGTTCACTACACAGCACACTCGATTCTAGGCAGTGGATTAATATTTTGTTTTAGAAGGCTGTGAGATTCCTGACATTATTACAAGTGGAATGCAGAGTTCCGTTATTCACATTTATTGGCCAGAACAATACTTGAAAACAGGTTTATTTCTTTAAAAGAAGCCACACAGGCATGAATGAAATTGTATTTTGTAACCAAATGAACGCAGGTTCGATTTATTCAGGGAAGAGGCAATTTTATAAACGCACACACACAGTTAGCTTGTATCAGAAACCTTTATGTTTATTTAAAGCGTTGTCAGGATGTGTTTTTTGTACACATAATCTTTATTACCAGCAATTCAAACGTGTATCAATTAGGATTCCACACTTTTGTAAAATAAGAGTATTATATGAGTCGTGACGGTGGATGAATACCTCCGACATTGTTATTGTGGTTATATCGGTGGTAATGAACTAATTAAAGTCGTACCAAAAACCGAAGGCGCCTGGATCAAAGCATCCGAAATAAGAGTAAAGTAATTGGTGAAGACATAGGATGTCTAATAAGTGTGATGAAATATTGGTGAAGACACAGGGTGTCTCGTAAACTATTGAACTATTGAGTTATTTGCTTAAGTTGGATACAAACGTTACCTGAATACACTGAACGCTTTTAAAGGTCCATAAACTGAACAACAATACTGTCAGGAATAAATAATTGAGTGAAACTTTAATAATCAAAAATAGGGTTTTGAAAACTAACAAATCTTATAAATTCTCCCTGAACCTAAATACAATTTATAAACATTAAAAATAAACTATTTTTCTGGACCAAATGTCAACACTTAGATATTGTCAAGCTATTGTAGATACATTTTGATACATTATCACATGATTAGTCGACCACTAATTGGTGATGTGATAACTGAAGCACACACATCAGATTACTAGCAATATGAGTCGATGTAATTGTTTAATTACTATCGCATTTGCAGCCTTTCCTATATTTTCTATTTTTTTAACACTTTGACACTATGACCGTTTGTTACAAACAGTAACAAATCGAGTACGCAGGCAGTGCCAATTGCACAACCAGAGGAGTGCTGAATTATTGTATGCATTTGTGTTGTATTAGCATAGTTTTTTTTATTCAGCAACATTCTGCACATAGCTTGATTTTGTTAGTAATAAACGCATCTCGTTTATTAATTAATGATATGTAGGACTAGGTAAACACTTAACTCTAAAGATAAATGTTAGAGATGGCACCATCATAGCATAGGACCAATTTTCCCCTTGCTACTAAATGTAAATGTTCTAGTATTTGTAAACAAGTAAATGTCTTGCTTTGCTGTAAATTCCTTTGATGTTTGATCCACCCGTAAGTTATTTCGATGTAATTGCTTAGGGCCGATCTTACGTGCCATTCTCTTAGCTTGTTCATTTTGTCGAATTTTGTATTAGGACCATGAGAGCAATTTAGATCTTGTTTAGGACTTTTTTATATTTCTTTCAGGGCAGAATAGTATCGGACTAGCCGTTTGCAACTCTCATGCTAGGCTAGGGATCTATTCTGAATAAAATTTATTTGTGATTTTAACCTAAGACTGACCTCTCTTTCTTGTTTAGTTTTGTTATTGATGCATTCCTCTGAGCTGGTTAAGGATCGAACCTCACTAATTCCCGACACCCCCGAGTGCAGACTTTTGTGCTACACCAGCCTATGAATGTATCGTCCCCTATACTTGTGTGTTAACTGGAAGAGGGTCTCGGAAGGGTTATTTGAAACCGGTGGCTCCCCGAAACCTTCGGCCAGCGGGCACAATATATTGTTGATGTTGTTGATGATTCCTCAGGGGCTTTGCAACATCGTCGTCATGTTGGCCTATCCCCATGTAGTTGGGTGTGTGTAGAAGTTCTATGATAACCTGTGCCACTGCGATGTCTCTATCAGTGTGTGCGCTTGTAAACGAGGTAGGATTTGGGTAGGAAGCGGACCTGGCCTTAAGTTAGGTACCATCTCGTCATTTGCCTAGAATAAAACTGGGAAACCACGGAAAACCACTTCCAGGATAGCTGAGGTAGGAATCTAACCCACCTCTTGTCAGTATTGCCTCACGAGGCTGTGTGTACCCCGTTCCATTCCTCAGACTAGAACTAAATATCTTGGCAGAGCCGGTAATGAAACCCGGGCCTCTGCGGTGACAGCCAAGAACGCTAGCCACTACGCCACGAGGCCGACTGAAGAATTACGTATCTCTGGGATTCTAACGTTTGATCTATGGACTTCCAGCTCCCCGGTGCATTAAGTTAGTTCATCTTCCTATTTTCGAAGGAGCAACTATTTTAATCCGAGTGAATTTTCGCTATACGTGTAGATGACCAATCAAAATTGGTTGCATTTCTTGAAACGTGAAATATGAAATATAAGGTAGGTAGTTTAAAAACTCGGCAATTTTTCTAGGTTTTTGCCGTGTCTTGTGTGGGGTTTCACCTAGGACACCAAACTGGCTCATCAGCGGGCTCTCGGTGTCCCCGCCCGGACCCCCACAGGAGTAGTGAACTGCGAGCTATCTCCCTTTTTATGAAGCGCACCAGCGCCTCTTCACTGCGAGAACTAAAAGCTCAAGCAGCCTTAACCTCCCTATGAAAGCTTCCAAAAAGATGGCGTATTAGCTTTCACGGCCAGTGAATTAAAAACTCAGCATTTATTTTTTGCTGCTGAGTTTTTAAATCACTGGCCGAGAAAGCCAATATACCATCACATGGTAGTTTACTTCAGCTAAGTTTGGCTTTGTACAATTATCTGAATGCATTTTTCAGCACTCCAGTAGTTCTCACTCGTTGTGTTAATCGCTCTCAGTGCTCCAATCATCATCTGCCCCTTCTCGTAATAAGCACTTGCATCCTGAACTATGGCGTTATCAGTACACGCAACATTCGTAAGGCCAAATACACACGCTACTACAGACCCCACAATAACACGGCTTATCAGACCCATTATGCACACACACAAGTACATGGGGAAAAATAGACACGATGTCAAAAAGCCCATACATTAATTAACAACAACCAGCAACGTTCACAGGTAGCGCACTGGTTCAATTGAAGCCTACAAACTTCTTAATATAATAATGAAAATGGAAATCCACAGCTTGTTTTCAGTCGACCGACCGGGTCAGGAATGGAATGAATGAAACCCCCATCTAGCGGCGAGGATATGAACTGTGCCAGCTGCCGAAGCCTGTCGCACTCCTCTGGGGCAATGATTAAATGAATGCCAGATGAAATGAAATTAAAGTGGAGAGTTTTGATGGAATGAAATATTGACAGGGAAAACTGGAGTACCCGGAGAGAAACACGTCTGCCTCCGCTTTGTCCAGCACAAATCTCACATGGAGTGACCGGGATTTTGACCATGGACCCCAGCGGTGAGAGACCGGCGTGTTGCCGCCTAAGCCACGGAGGATAGTTCTTAATATAATAATGTTATTGGTTTTACGTCCCTTTTAACTACTGCGGCTACTACTACATCGCCAGGACTCGATCCTGCAACCTTGCACAAACTTCATACCTACCATTACACCAAATATTATAGTCCCGACATAAACGTATGTTTAGCCTCCTTTCGATTTTTGCAAACAGTGAAAGTAGACTTATGAGATCAACACGGGGCCAAAAAGTGGTGTGTCTGTCTGTGTGTATGTGTGTGCACTCAGCATGTCTGTTCCCCCTCCCCCCTATCATTTTCAAACACGGTGAAACCGAATTGAACGAAATTTGGTACAGAGGTAGCAATAGCAAAGGGCACCTCATTGTCATGTTTTATATCGCCGCCATCTTGACGTAAACGTAATGGCAGCCACCCAAATGTTCAAAGCTTAAATCAAATTACGACTAATGTAATCATGTGATCTCTACCAAATTTTGCAAAAACATACCTTCATGTGGGATGCGTCTTTTGACCAATCTACAATGTCATCAGCCTAGTAGTTTTCAGATGGCGGCCATATATGTGTGCAAATCGTTTCCCCCTATCAACCCAAATCGAACCACCTTTGGTACAGAGGTAGCCCTAGCAAGGGACAACTCAGTGTCGTTTTGTTTATCGCCACCATCTAAACGAAAAAGAAATGGCACCCACCCAACTGTTCTGAGCTTAAATCAAATTACGACTAACCTAATCATCCGATCTCTACCTAATTTTTAAACAATATACCTTAATGTGGGAAGCGTCGTTTTGCCCAAACTACAAGGTCATCAGCCAAATAGTTTCAAGATGGCGGATGTATGAATCATGCAAGTAATATAGCCTAACCCTAACTTACGATTATACTAGGCCTGGCCTCAACAATTCAGCTTATCGTACATAGGGAGGTTTAATCTGTCCTCAAAGAGGTGACCGGTAGGATATTATCATATTATAATAGAATATGTAACCGTAGAAGTGATTAAAAGGTCAGGCTTACCGTGCCATATAGCAGTGGGCTCATGCCGGCCCGTTGTCAAAATGGCCGCTATTGTTGCTCGTTAATACATATATTTTCGTAACTTCCTAAGTTTATATCCTATTAGGAATGTACTGAACAAAATAATACGTATTTAGTATCACATAGTTTATAGAAACACTAGAAAACGCTAATGAAATCGTTGATTTCAACACAAAATATGGTAGAATTATACTAAACCAGTCGTTTATGAATTATTTTCGTAGCGCATCCGTGGCGTATTGGTAGCGACTTGTGCTCATAGTCTGTGGGTTCGTGGATCAAATCCCTGCCGGTTAATTTTTTCTTACTTCGTTCTTTTTGGTATTTATTAACTTATAACTACTCCCACGTTATAATGTTAAGCATATATAGTGTGTACTTGCAATTGAAGATATTATATATACTGATAACACCATATACTTCAACACTCGAATACAGCGAATAATATTCGTTGACCTTGATCCGCAGTAGAGTCTATTGTTGTTGATTCTTTAGGGGTTTTGCGGCATCATGGTCTTGTAGCTCCATTTATTTGGGAGTGTGTAGAAGTTGTCTGATAACCTGTGTCACTGTGTTGACTGTAGGCTTACTAGTGTGTGTACTTTTATACGAGGAAGGATTTGGGTAGGAAGCTGTTGTTGTTGATGGTTCATTTGAGATGCATGAACATCATGGTCATTTAGCCCCGTGTTCTTGGGTGAGTGTTGAATTTTGTCTGATAACCTGTGTTATTGTGATGGCTGTATTAGTGTGTGTATACCAGGTGGCAAATTTGCGCTGTGCAATCTACTTGTAAGTGTCCCGCATGCAGTAGTGATGAACAGGAGGTCTAAGTCAGAATGCCAAGCGATAACAACCAGACGGCCGCACGTTGCATGTTCCTCAGTGCTCCCAGCGCAAAATAGTAGCTTTGCACGTGGTACAGCAGTATTAAAGCTATCAACGCATCGAAAATGGCTGAGGTTTTCACCATAAACGAGCATACACACATAATTTTAATCTATGGAGAATCTGGTCACAATCCCACCGAAGCTCGCACATTATATGCACAGGAGATTCCAAATAGACGCCTGCATTCTGTACATGCATTTCCCCGAACAGAGCTGTAATTAAGTGCTAATGGATTGAAGCACATACCAGCAAGGCTAGACCCGTCTGCAACAATTCTGATGTTGTGCAGACTGTATATCAGTACTGTCTTCTTAATTACACCGTACTGAAATAATGAGTAGTTGTTGATTTTAGGGGCTTTGCAACATAGTGGTCATGTTGCCCCGTGTACTTGAGTGTACTTGAGTGTCTGATAACCAATGTCAGTATTATTTTATTATTTCAGTCTAGTGCAGACAACATAGTGACAATAATAATAATAATAATAATAATAATAAAACTAATAGGAATCTTGTTACAGTACTGTGTAGTAAAATTACTGCTAAATTGTTGCACAACGTCCAGCATATTGTCTACCACGTTGTAACGCTCCTTTGCAAACAGCGATTTCTGTAATAAACAGGATTCATTTGTAAATACGCCAAAGATGCAGAAAATAAAGTTTAACAACACATTATTTTTTACATTTAGGCTACAGAAAATCCAGTCTACAATATGCTTGATATATGGACAAAAACCTACATATTATTGCTTCGAAGCTTAGAAAATAAAATAAATTAAAATGTCACATTTGAACAGCTATTCATAATGAATATGCTCAAAGGCATGTTCTTGGTGGCAAATACAATGCTGAACACGTCTCGCAGTGTCTGCATGGACACGTCGTGTCATTTCAGGTGTCACTGTAGCACAGGGATCACCAATGCGTTGTTTTAATTGATCAACATTTTCTGGCGCCGTTTCGTAGACTTTTGATTTTATATAGCTCCGCAGAAAGAAGTCCTGGGGGTTTAGATCAGGCGATCGTGTTGGCAACTGTCAGGGTCCTCCACAACCTATCCACCGTTCAGGATATCATGCATTCAGATATTCCATAACGGTTCGGAAGGTGTGAGGTGGGGCACCATCATGCTGGTACCAATGTTGTAATACAACCTGGAGTGGAATATCTTCTAGAAGGTTCCCAGAGACAAGTCGGTTTGTAGAAATTCAAGATAGTTTCTACCAATGAGTCTGGGGGCTATAAAACAGGCCCAAATATGCAGTCTCCCTAAATACCACACCACACCAGCATGAATCAGAACATGCTGTGCTCGAACCCAGTGGGGGTTCACTGAAGCCCAGTAATGAAGATTGTGAGTATTGGCTTTGGAATCATTGGCGAAATTGCTTTCATCACGCCACAGAATATTCCTGGTAAAAAGTGGATCTTGTTGTAATGCAGCGGTCATTCTTCTGCAATATGGTACGCTGCGATCGAAATCATTTCCATACAGTTGGTGTAGGTGCGATTTATACGGATGCCATTTTCGCTCTTTCAGGATCCTCTGTATTGTAGTTCGTGGCACTCCTAGCTTCCTTGCAGCTCCTCTATGCTCTAAGCAACTATAAATAAGTGCACGTTGTAACATATATGGTTTGTATCTTTATTATTATTATTATTATTATTATTATTATTATTATTATTATTATTGTTTCAAGAGTAAACTATCTTGTACCAGCACTACTTAATGAACTACCACCTGGATTGTCCAATACAAACAGCAACAACTAGCTAAAAGTAGCATAAAAATAATTACATAAATAAGCATTAATATATATCATAAACTTATTATTGCATGCACTCTTGAATTGAAATACAATCTGTATAATTTTGTAAAAAATAATTAATATGTCTCACAGATAATCTGTACTGGTTTTGCCGTCAGATTCCTGAGCCATATCACAAATGCAATATCAATAGTAATTAATAAATAAATTCTAATTTAAAATTCAAATTATTATTATTATTATTATTATTATTATTATTATAACCGTATTATTATTATTATTATTATTATTATTATTATTATTATTATTATTATTATTATTATTATCATCATCATCAGCAGTAGCTCAGTAAGGTGAAGTGTAATTGACCTTGTGTAGGATTCCGCTCAAAGTTCTGCAGTACATTCTGCACAACTTCAGCATTACTGCAGACGGGTCTAGTCCTGCTGGTATGTGCCTGTTCGGCGAAATACTTGTCGAGACGGCAGACGTCCATCTGGTAACACCAGTGCATACCGTCTACGTACGAGCTTCAACGGAATTATCACCAGCTTCTCCATAGATTAGTATAATGTCCGTGTTCTCATCGATGCTGAATACACCAGCCATCTCAGCAACTGTCGTGTTGTTGTACCACATACTGTATGAGTTCTATTACGCTATCAAATGCGAGCCTCCAAAAGGCAATGGAGTACATTACACGGGAACATGCAGCTAGCAGCCGTCCGGTTGTTATTCCTTCGTATTCTGACGTATTGGTCAGCATGCAGGGTGACCCCTGTGGAAAACATATCAGATATCCCATACAGCATTAGTGTATGCGGGACACCTAAAACTAGGTTGCACGGGGTAAACGGGCCACGTGGTATCTCTACCTAGTATAAAACAAAATCCCCAATTCTTGGATGTTACGGGTAATGTCGAGAACCACTAGATGGATTTTGATGCGGTTTTCACCATTCTGTAATCGATATCTCGAGGAAGGTTTCTGTATAAAATAATTTATTTATGATGAAAGGAAGCCAAGCAGTAATGATTTCAATGAAAACTTCCGAATAAAAACCACCTGGTGTCCGTGCGCTTTTTAAGCTTATGCTGGGCAAACCATTAAAAATATCTATATACTATGAGTGTAAGAATTGTTCAGCATGAAAAGTTCTACAAAAAAAGTCCGCGAGAGCATATCTCTATCTTCAATACATCGCCCACTATAAGTGTTTTTACGTGTTCATTTCTTCCAACAATCTCCATTCAATTACTGAGGCGACAGTTCACGAGCTAGCTAGGGGCGAGCGTATCGCCCCAGTTACAGCTTAGCTAGTGGGCGAGCCTATTACCCCAGATACAGCCAGCAGCAAACTGTCAAGTCGTGTTGAATTAAGACTTCAGAGAAGAGAGGCTGTGTTTGGAGTTTCCTTGGAAGTGTAACTAGGCTTTTCTTCATTTCGTCTGTGAACTTTTCGTTCCGCAAAATACACAGTCAAGTTAAGATTGGAGGCAAGAGGGATTTGTGTTTCATGGACCTCGCCATTCTTAAATTACGTCTGACAAGAATTCGCTGCACACGCTATCTCCATGATAATATAATTAATAGTCCAGTCAGTGATTTTAACCCATCATGCCGAGACGGAAAACGGATATACTGTAGGTCGTAGTTCATTGACATAGAAAAAACAGCGCTTATCACGTAATGCATTCATAACTGTTCCCGGGTGAAGCCGGAGCGGGTTGCTAGTACTGTATAATTCAGGTGAGGATTCAATCAATCAAGGTTTAATATCCGTATAGCACGTTGTATTTCAACAAGCTACTACAACCAACATTCAATTATACTCCTTGAACAGGAAAAACATTTACGAGTATAACTATACCCATGCATTTAGGTGAAAGTACGCTATATATTCTTTACTGAACATCTTGTTTAATGTTTCCGAACATGATGGCGTCAGTAACGAACACATGCGAGTTTGACAAAGGTAGGCCTATCTTCGATGTTAAATACCTCATCAATTCTGACATGGCATATTGGTCACGTGCGTCGAAAGAGCAAGTGTTGCTCTTGTGAGGCAGCGATTGGTCGTGACGTTTCATCTAGAGCTGCTTAGAGATGGTTCAGAAGTGGCGGGTGTCGGGGCACATTGGACGACTGCCGTGTAAAAGCGTGACGTAGGTTTCTTCAAGGGTAGAAGACCGCATATTTGAAACATCACAGGAGAATCCATTCTTATATTAGGTGGAGTTCGTGAAAGCGACCTAAAAGATGTTGTTGATTCCACCACGAGGTGGGTGGTTCGAAACTATATGCTATGTTTAACACTTACACTAATCGGCCAGCATGGGGAGGACTAAGCAAACGTCTGGGAAATCCCACCTACCTGAGCAGGGCAGATCATCCACATAAAGTCAAGGTCCGACCACAGCGTACAAATTATGGGAAATATTCTTTCATTAACCGTGGTATTGATAATTGGAACTCATTACCTGCCTCAGTGTTAGAGCCTTTCCCCAAACATATTGATGTGTTTAAGAGAAGATTGAAATTTTGTGAAAATAGTACGATGTAATTATCATAGTTCCTAAATTGTGAATTGTGTATATTGTGTTTGATGTTATTTTTGGTAATTTTCTGTATTTGTACAATTTGCCACCGGGGAATTACCCCCATTTGCAAATAGTATATAATAATAATAATAATAATAATAATAATAATAATAATAATAATAATAATAATAATAATATTGATAGTAATAAAGTAAACAAATATAACTCATTAGTATTTTTAAAACGTCTAGTGGATAGCATTCTTGGCTGTCACCGCGGAGGCCCAGGTTCGATTCCCGGCTCTGCCAAAGAATTTAATTCTGGTCTGAGGGCTGGACCGGGTTACACTCAGCCTCATGAGGCAAAACTGAGAAGAGGCGTGTTCGATTCCTGCCTCGGCCATCCTCTTCAACTACAGGCAAATGCCTGGATGGTTCCTAATCTAAAGTCACGGACGCCTCCTACCCAAATCCTACCTCAATATTACAAATACACATACTAGTACAGACATCACGGTGACAAACGTTATCAGACAAATTTTACACACACTCAAGTACACGGGGTTACATGACCACAATGTCTAAAAGCCCTTAAAAGAATCAACAACCACTTCCTTTTTAAAATAAATTTGCTAAACAGAAATCAACTCTTGAAATGTTATTTACTGCATAGTCTATATTACAATTGTGATTTAACTCCTTTCTCTGTGCTTTAACTTGGAAAAGTTCTGTCTACCAAGGCAATAACTTCAGGAGAAGTGGTCGATGGAGGTTCATATTAAGGGCAGGGGATAATCTTTAAGACACACTTTCGGAAAACAGGTGACAATATGGGAACAGGGGACTGTCTGCGTAATCACGATAAATCAGAGCTCTATTATAAAGCAAATTGCGTGTTTCCATAACCACAGTAGCAAGTCCGTGACGAGACGCTGGGCTAGGGCGAACAGGCCGTGGTCGCGTGCTGGCTCTTCCAGTAATGAAGCGCTAATTGCTATAAGTGAGTAAAATGAGATGAATGAGCAAACAACTTAATTGTGGGTGTTACTTCATTCAAGGATGTGGCTGTACCGCTCCTCGCGGTGTGTTAGTGGGGTACCAACGGGGGGGGGGGGGGGGGTTAGGGTTTAAACTCCCCCAGGGACATTCCTTTACTTGAATCTTTATATTGTCCTATCTATCACCTGTTTCACACTACCACTAGTGAGGCGCCTTAACTCCTGTATATATTTTTAAAGTGGTCACGTTCTTCACTTGGTAAATGACCTGTACTCTACTCGCAGCGAGACTCCTCCTTCAGCATTGAAGCTATCCATGATTCAGTTTTACTGTTGAAGTGTGCGATCGGTTACCGTTTTCACGTCACTTCGGGTTGCTTTAATTGTGTGTCCGTTTCGTTAAAGATAATTCAGTACATGAGGAGTTTCTGAAATTTATTCCAATTAATGATACAGATAAAGGCATCAAGATCGGCAGATTTTGGGAGTCAATAGTAATGGCTGTAGGAACACGGAGAGCAAAACAATATTTTTCTCTTACATAATTTCAATATTTCGAAAACTACGTAACTAGGGTCATTTTGATACCACTGCATCGTATCACTTTTAATATTTAGTTACCGTTTTCCATATTTTTTCATTATTTATTGTGCCGAAAAAATAACGAGGCCTAAAATAGTTTTCATGCAAAGAGAACGGTTATTTAACTATTTTTTTTATAAATATTAATATAAATATTGTAATTATGATGATCACTGTAATTTTAAGGGGCGGAACAGCAAGGTCATCTGTCCCCTTAATAATGTACACAATTACCCTATAATATTAATGACCCCCCCCCCCCCCCCCAGAAGGAAACCCTGCGTTCGCCAGTGTGTGTATAGTACGCTATATTTCCAATGATACCGTACGCATAGTTATGCAAGGGACAAGGTACCAGTTCCCGGCTTCTAGTTTAGAAGATATTCCAATACAAACCAGAAACTGACAAATCTTTTTTTTTGTATTTATAACGTGTATTTGCATTCTTCTCTACTATTGCGATGATTGCATTAGTGTGTGTGTTTGTTATTCAGATGGGGATTGGGAAGGAGGCAACCGCGGCCTTAAGTTAGGAATCATCTCGGCATTTGCCTGGAGTAGAAGTGGGAACCTACGGAAAATCACTTCTATGATGGCTGAGGTGGTAAACGAACCCGCTTATTCTCAGTTTTGCCTTACGAGGTTGTGTGGACTCCGTTCCAGCCCTCAGACCAAATTCCTGTCAGAGATAGAAATCGAAGCCGGAACTCCGGGGCGACAGCCAAGAATGTTGGCCGCTACACCAGGAGGTGGTAGTGAAAATGTTTTCTGGATGAATATAATATATTCGATTATTGACGTATTAGAAGCCCTTCTTCAGTGTTGGCTAGTACTACAGTATTATAGGAAGCTTTTCAGTCGGTCAACACAAGTGTGCCTATTTACATTAGACGGGAAAATATAATAATAATAGAACTAGGCAATATTGAAATGTGGCTAAATCTTCAAAATTCTCCGTCAGTCAGGCAAATCGTGAACCCAAAAGATTTATGTCACTGAGGCTTAGGACGTTTAAATACTTGTTTACCCGTCTAATGTAATTGGGCACAATTTGTGTTGACCGACTGAAACGCTTCCTATAACATAATCGAATAATCTAAGGTTTTACATTTAAAACAATAAAATTGATTATCGTCACCTCCGTAGTGTAGCGGTCAGCGTGGTTAGTTGCCGCCCCGCAGTTCCTGGGTTCGATTCCCGGCTCTGCCACAAAATTTGAAAAGTGGTATGAGGACTGGAACGGGGTCTACTCAGTCTCGGGTGGCCCAAATGAGTAGAAGGGGTTTGATTACCAGCTCAGCCATCCTTGAAGTGGTTTTCCGTGATTTCCCACTTCGTGTTCGGTCAAATGCCGGGATGGTAGCTCCTGTAAGGCTACGGCCGCTTCCTTCCCTCTTCCTTGCTTATCCATCCTAACCTTCCAATCCCTTCCCTCATGAGGCCCCTGTTCGCTTCGCAGGTGAGGCTGCTTGGGCGAGGTGCTGATCCCACCTCACCAGTTGTATCCACTCCGACCAGATTTTCCCAGCTCTAGAACACTGCCTGAAAAAGGCGGTAGGGGTCAGTTCCCTCACTGAGTCCGTGGGAGCCACCACCCTGGAGGGTAAACTAGATTTTAAAAAAATGCTTATCAAAATGTATTACTGATTAAAATCTCTTTCTATCAATGAAGAAACCCCAATATTCAGATACAATAAAAACTCATCTGGGTCACAAGTCCAATGCATGTCTTCCACCTTTGTGACTTGCAGGTCAACGATACCGTTCCAGTATCTTTAAACAAGAATTACATTCCTTGACCGAACTGGTACTCAAACCCAGAATTTCAAGATATTAGCCAATTACTCTAGCCACTATACGGTGAAGTGTAAAACATTCTAGTGGTCCAGTATTCTGTCCAATGGTATTCCATTTATAAGTTTTCACATTTGTGTAAAACAGGCACTAAAAGACTAATTCTCCTCAGGACGAAATCTCACATTTCTTTGCAGAAATTTCAGGATTTGAAAGTAAACTGCATTTACACAGCACACACATAGATGTGTTTTTTACCTGATGAATAAAACTTTTCTCTTCACACAAGTAAACCAAATGTAGATCAATTATCTTAGAGAAAATTGTTGTCTTGTTTTCTTAGCAGCAAAGTCCTTAGAATGAAATTGGGTTTATGATGTCACATTCGCAAGAAATCACTGCTAACCAGTTCAGTCTCTCTTATACAGTACCAACATTGTCTCTTTATGAGAAAATTCATTGTTCCTTTTATATCAACCCCTTACTATTCGAGTATCTATAATGTAGGAAGTGAGGTGAGATGAACTTTGATTTGTAACGGAAGGTATTTACAGCCGGATGCTCCTCCAGATGCCAACCTCATTACTATAGTCACTTATCGCTGAGGTTAGGATAGCTTATTTATGGCTGAAAAAATGGGAAATATGCAAGCGAATATGACTTTAAAAGATGTAAACATCCAAATATGACAAAATAAGACCAAATGAATACATATGGTACTGTACATAATGACGCTAAACTGCAATTCTTTGAAATATTTAATTACCCTATTTTAACTTTATTTTTTATTTAGTAGCCTCTGCGTGATGTTTTAAGCTTCCATATTGTCTTCTAGTCTTCACTCTATTGATATTTCTTGTCATTAATGTTTATCATATTTATCTAACTGTGGATAAACAATTACGTATACTAATACAGTGGAATTAAGGCCACATTCCATTGATTGACAGTTCAAAATATCCGTATCTCTTGTAATTCTTACAATATAGTCATACAATAATCGGAATATAAGATCTTGTCCACAAATTTAACCGAAATATGACCTTAAATTGCAAAAATATGCACAATATATCCAAATTAGGAAAATGGTTTAAATGTGCAATATACAGTATTTAGATTAGAAGTAATTATTAACGTTAAATTTCTAATTCGACAGTACAATTGTTTGTTGTTGCTTAATTTGAGGGGCTTCGACACCGTGGTCATTTAGCCCCGTGTAGTTTGGTGTGTGTAGAATTTATCTGATAACTTGTGTTATCGTGATGTCAGTAGTAGTATATGCATTTTAATTTCAGTAGAGTATTGGAGAAGCAGTGGCCGTAGCCTGAACCATCATTGCATTTTCCAGGCTTAGAAGTGAAAAGCGCGGAAAACCACTTCAAGGATCGCCATTTTTGACATTTTTGACTTATGACCACTTCCATAATCAGTCAACTGTGTTTCACCTTAGAGTCAGACAAACGTATCCTTGGCTGCAATGGTTTGGCAGTTAGGCGTCGATCTATCTACAAAATAATATATTTTGTAAGGGTCACACAAGCGTAAAACCTGATACGTTTCTCTGACATGCATTTGTGTAGTTACGTTAGTCTGACCCTAAGGTACCAAACTGATGCATTTTTTTTAGGATACAATAATGCTATTTTATAAAAGATTGTTCCTCATTTGTGTGGGTATTTTCAATGGACCACAATCGCGCTATAATGCTGCAGGTTTGTAAAATAAGCTCAATGTAAACCACGTAAATACCCAGCCTGGTCATTTGTCATCATAGAGATGAGAATTGTATGCAAATACATGTTTGTATTGACACCGACCTGTTTTGCTAAGCTGACTGTATTAATGCACCAGGTCATGGGACCAGGCTGTACAGTATATCACAATAGAGAGACATACATTTCTCCAAAATAATATCCTCTCTGTGCTCCGAAATATTGCATTTGTTCACGTAGAAATATTTAAGACCAGATGTTTCTTAAAGAAGGTATTGCCTAATTTCTCTTAAATTCATGGGTATATCTGTATCTCTTTACCTTATTATGCGTTCTTGGCTGTCGCCCCGGAGCTACGGGTTACGTCTCGTTCTCTTTGAACTGAGTGTTATGCCAATGACAGTCGGCAAAAGGGGTTGGTATATAGCAATA
The DNA here is from genome assembly GCA_946902985.2 of Meconema thalassinum. Taxonomy (NCBI): domain Eukaryota; kingdom Metazoa; phylum Arthropoda; class Insecta; order Orthoptera; family Tettigoniidae; genus Meconema; species Meconema thalassinum. Next base: position 1,118,061,138 of record OX336389.2, on the reverse strand, counting down.
GCAACGAAGACTGTGAGTTTTTTTTTTTTTTTTAAGAAAAATCACATCAGTTTGTTTGGATATGGCCTCTATAGATGGAAATTTTGACAAAGGGGGAAGAGGAACGATGTGCGATTAGCCTCTGTGCGTGACCCTGTACACACTGCAACTTGTTAAGCATTCCGCCGTAGTGGGATGCCAAGCGGGTAAGCCGTACGTCAATATCGGACGGACCATGCCATCCTTTCAGGTGTGGGTTTACAACCTCTCAGATTTCTGAACAAGAAACCCAGAACTTTGGAGGCCTTATAACTTGCCTCCTCACTTTGCACGTTTCAATTTAGGGTGTCTGAGATTGTTACCCCTAATAACTTTATGCATGTGCACTATATGGGATAAAACTTCAATATTTTGTATTAGTTTTCAATGGCCTAGTGATTCTTATGTATTTACACCTTTTTACATTCATATTCAAATTATTTACAGAACTTCACAGCGATAAATCATACAGATCTGATTTCGGAGAGAGAGGGAATCTTCTCTACTTTTAATGCACCTGTATAGCACGGTGTCATCTGCATATCGTCCGTTAAGATTTAATACCTTCTTTCCCAATAGTTTACTTATGGTTGGCCACGTCTCTCAACCGAGTGTGGATGTGCCGTCAACAGTACAATTCACGTTAAGTTCACTTTCCTGTGTGTAAGTATAAAGGAATTGAGGTTTAATTTCATTTTATTGCAGAAACGTATAATTCCGTGTAGTTATGTACTCCTACAGTACAGCATATTTAAGGTAGTAATCTACACAGGAAAATGAATCTAACGTGAATTGTTCTGTGGGCCGGCTCATTCACATACGGCTGGGAGGCGTGACCAGTCATAAGGAAACTATTGGAAAAGAAGAGCATTTTCAGATACGCGGCATTAATTCTTAAGGGACGATATACAGTAGTAACATACATGAGGTGACACAGCCAGGAAGTTCGAGCACATACATGTATCAGAAAAAGTAATCATAGTAGGCTGAAGTCTAAGACAATTCATAGTGCACATAAGCAAAATATTGCTGGTTCGAATAACAGAACTGTCGATTAATACTTTGTAACATGAACAGAATCCATGAGCATGTCCGATAGTGAAATGAGATAACTGCCAGCGAAAACACAGTATGTCGTTCTGAAACCAACATAACTGGTTAAAATTTGCATAATAGTAATTTAATAAGCAGGACCCGTACTCGAAATCAGGGAAGTAGGCCTAATTATTATCATGTCAAGAAACAGAGTGTCAAACCAATTGCACAGAGCAGACTGGTAGATGAATGGATACACGCTATAAAAACACAGATATGAGGTTGGACACACAAAGCACTGGGCAGTATGAGAACACATGAACGGCACCTGACAGAGCATCACTAAGATAGAAACTGACCTAAAAATTATCAACTAAAAATTATGCACTGCGAAACAAAGAGTTCCATTTAGCTGAAGTAAACCACCCAGCTAATCTAAACGAACATGCATTAATAGAGAGCTCACTTTGTTTCACGCTATTAGGGAATATTCCAATCAACAAAAAGAAAGCAACTTAATGAACAAAGCCAGGCTATGAATATAAAAAAGGGGGGGAAACACATGAACAAAAAGGAAATATGTCATACAGGAAGGTTGTACGTTGTATCATATTCTCAATAAACCAAGACTGAAGTTAGGTTGTACACACATCAAAAAAAGTTTTGCATCACCTCGGTTCCCAGATCTCCGGCATATAGACGTTGACTGTGTATATTGTATCCAAGATACAGTCCCTTTGACTGTTCATAGATGTCACTAAAACTGCTCAAAGATGTAAACAACCATGCATGAGCAGGGCCTATTAGACGGAGGGGGTACGACAGCCGATCAGTTCCAGTCATTCCACCAGGACGAAGGTACGCTGCTCATGTTGTCTGTAGTTCTACCATGCCTAGAAGGTCAATACCGCAGTTCGATCGCGTCCACATTGTTACTTTGTGTCAAGAAGGGCTCTCAACAAGGGCAGTTTCCAGGCGTCTCAGAGTGAACCAAAGCGATGTTGTTCGGACATGGAGGAGGTACAGAGATACAGGAACTGTCGATGACAGGCCTCGCTCAGGCCGCCCAAGGGCTACTACTGTAGTGGATGACCGCTACTTACGGATTGCCGCTCGGAGGAACCCTGACAGCAATGCCACCATGTTGAATAATGCGTTTCGTTCAGCCACAGGACGTCGTGTTTCAACTCAAACTGTGCGCAATAGGCTGCATGATGCGCAACTTCACTCCCGACGTCCATGGCGAGGTCCAGCTTTGCAACCCCGACACCATGCAGCGCGGTACAGATGGGCCCAACAACATGCTGAATGGACCCCACGGAATTGGCATCACGTTCTCTTCACCGACGAGTGTCGCATATGCCTTCAACCAGACAATCGTCGGAGACGTGTTTGGAGGCACCCTGGTCAGGCTGAACGTCTTAGACACACTGTCCAGCGAGTGCAGCAAGGTGGTGGTTCCCTGATGTTTTGGGGTGGCATTATGTGGGGCCGACGTACGCCACTGGTGGTCATGGAAGGCTCCGAAACGGCTTTACGATACCTGAATGACATCCTCCGACCCATAGTGCAACCATATCGGCAGAATATTGGAGAGGCATTTGTCTTCATGGACGGCAATTCTCGACCTCATCGTGCACATCTTGTGAATGCGTTCCTTCAAGATAACGACATCGCTCGACTACAGTGGCCAGCATGTTCGCCAGACATGAACCCTATCGAACATGCCTGGGATATGTTGAAAAGGGCTGTTTATGGACGTCTTGACCCACCAACCACTCTGAGAGATTTACGCCGAATTGTCGTTGAGGAGTGGGACAATTTGGACCAACAGTGTCTTGATGAACTTGTGGATAGTATGCCACGGCGAATACAGGCATGCATCAATGCAAGAGGACGTGCTACTGGGTATTAGAGGTAGTGGTGTGTACTGCAATCTGGACCACAAATGCTGAAAGTCTAGCTGTATGATGGTACAACATGCAATGTGTGGGTCTCATGAGCAATAAAAAGAGCTGAAATGTTGTTTGTGTTGATCTCTATTCCCTTTGTATTTAACGGTTCCGGAACTCTTGGAACCGAGGTGATGCAAAACTTTTTTTGATGTGTGTATTATAGAGTCCAAATTAACGTTCAAATCCGGGTCCTCCATACATGGCCATGAGTTAAGGAATGGGAACGATAGAGATTGGTCTGTAATAGGTGAATAGGAGATACACCACTATAAGGGTTTTAAGCCTTCTTCAACCCACAAAACAAGTAAGTTTACACGACGTAGCAATAGATGGTGGTGGTATCGTTCTGGATTAGCAATAACAGTATAGTTCATGGTACAGCGAGAGAGGGCGCCACAACTTGACGTGATGGCCGACACTAGTTAGGCGACTGTGAGCTGCGGGTTGTTGCGGACTATCCAGGACCCAGTTAAGTTTACGCATCCATATTTTCATTTCTGTTGCATGATTATTGTTTGCATGTTGTATTAATCCATATTAATACATTTTAAATGGACGGTAACGAACTGTTACCTAACCGCATATAGACTAACGTAGCAACCCCGAGGCATATCCATGCTCGTTAAATCGTGCTCCACGGCCGAGCGGGCAGCTGCAGCCTGTCCAGAGATCACAAGTTTGAATCCCAACGCTGACAGCGGCAATCCTGAGTGTGGTATTTTCCCGGGGTTTTCCACACTCCCTTCTGGCACATGTCGGTATAGTACCTTATTTCAAGTCCCAGGGCGTCCACCTCATCCCTGTTCTTAATACAGTTACACACACTACTATAGTCATCATATAAATACAGGTTATCAGACACGTTCAACAAAAACCCAACAACATGGGGCTGATGACCAACATGTCCCAAGCCCCTCAAATGAATCAACAACATCAACTAACGGAGTAAAAGCTTTCTTATAAAACGTTTGACGCATTATATAAGTTCCGTCAAAAACCCTACGTAACCTAATAATAATAAATAAATAATATATTGGTACAAAAATGTTATATAAATGTCTTCCGACTATAAGTTAAGCCTACAGTACTGTATGTGAGCCGGCTCCGACGATGTTCGCCTAACGAACGAAACATGTGATCCAATTAATGCCCTCCGCCTCCCCCATTTGTTCGAGAAGTGTGCTAATACGTGTATAAATAATTCATGTAGACTAATATTTCTTTCAGGTATTAGGCTATTAAAATAACAGTTACTCCCCACCCAATCGTATTGGGCACAACTCGTGTTGGCCGACTGAAAAACAATTCGGTGAAAATTTACTTATACAACACTGAAAAAGGCTTCTAGCACTTCAACACCAACTATTCAGATGGCTCGTAGTGTACAGACGGTATGCGGTAAGTCTTGTAGGTCACGGTACAGTAGACCTATGAGTGGTATGGGGCCAGAGTGCTGGAAGAGAAACCCATCACTTAACTGCGTCAAGCTCAAGACAACTGCATGCACAGATTTTAAGCATTACCACGCGATGTCGCCAGCACGGCGGGCGACGAGTGACTGCTGTCACTGTTTCCCCAAAACTTAAACGTGACTGGCAATCTGTCTGCCCAGAGAGGTCAGTTTGACCTTGAACTCTCACCACATATCGTCCGTACCCAATGTATAATGACTGGCTGCGTGGCTCAGCGGTAACGTTCTCGCCTGCTGTGCCTAAGGTCGATTCCTCGCGCAGTCAGTTGGTATTTGAGGGTGTGAAAATAACAGGAAGCAGTGGCAGTAGATTTTCTGGCACGTTAAAGATGCCCTTCATGGCAACATTCCAGCACCCGACTTCTCCAAAAGCCGCAATAGTTAAAAGGGACGTAAAACCAATAATATTGTTATTATCTATGTACATGTATACTGATTATATCTAGCTGAAGTGCTGGCGATGATGACATACACACACGCATTCAAGGTATATAGTAACATGTTTGACCCGTGAGTAGAATACAGTGCTTACCAGTGGCGGTAAGTTTAAAGGTATTGAGTTCTCGCTGATGGATGTCGAGATTTTCCAATGTTACCTTACCTGATAATATTTTGGTTCTAAAATTGGGACAAATACATCGGGACTTGAACTACTGTACCATCCAAATATTTTCTTGGAGTATGTAAGGCTCAGGATAGTCAATGGCAGTGCCAGAATATTAAACTCCTATCTTCGAGCGTGCAGCTACCCAGCTTGAAATGGTCTAGGCATGCCAGTACAGATACACTAACTGCACATATACTGTACTCTTCAAAGTTCACGAGATTTGCGACCACAATATCCCAAATCAATAAATTAAACAACAAAAATAAAAATATTTTACTAGTAACATGGCATATGCTCAGAAACTTTAGGACGTGAAAAGTTTCATGGTCTTTGCATTATGCTAGTATTGATAATCCCTACAATTGTATATAATTTCACTGGCCTACGTAAATATAGCAGTTATTCATTATTATGCTGACTTACCAAAATGATTAGCGAAATCGCTTTATTCCAAACACAGTGGACCATCTGTCATGTGTGTTTAAATAGCGCATTACTCGCAACCGCCTACAGTGCTGTTAAATGTCACCTGTGGTTTTGAATACATGTCATAATAACCCGGACAATGTATTACATAGGCTACACAGTTCTTCACTGACCTATTTGTTCAGATGATGAAATGAGGCTAGGGAAAGCACTGTCTCATAGCTAACTAAATGTAAGTTGAATTTGACGTCTTGAACTGGCGTAGTCATGGTTACGGCAGAAATATCTCGGAAACAGTTAATCCTAGGGCAATAAAATTGGGCTTTTGGGTTCCCACTGTGAACTGCCGAGTATTATTTCTCGCATTGAGGGGTGTGCAGTTGAGCCCGGTCTCCTTCAACCACTTTGATATTTTGCCAAAGAGTAAATTAAAACAACTCGGTTAACCTTTTACGAACTTAAGTATTTTTCCTAAGCTAAACAGTTTTTTTTTTGTGGCACAAGCCGTAACTTTCTCTAGTTCAGGAATTTTGTGGACCGTATACTTGAGCGTCTTTATACATACAATAATGGTAATAATAATAATAATAATAATAATAATAATAATAATAATAATAATAATAATAATAATAAAGTAGCGTGTGGTATCCAGAGAAACATTTTGAAATATTTTGCAATTCTTTCGAGTTGGCGCCCGTGGGCAACTGGCACGTCTTCATGAGGGTGAGGATGAAATAAATGATAATGACGTCATAAACACCCAGTCCTCGAGCCAGGAGAAATAACCATAGGAAATTAAAATACTACGATCTGGCCGGGAATCAACCCCACCAATCCTTCGTTGAAAGGTAAGTGGCCTTTCCACTTAGCTACGAAGCCGGTCAATGCATTTCAAGGACTGCAGATTATGTTCCTATTCTTGTTACTTTGCATTGGCAAAGTGTTTCGTTTAAAGGTTTGCACCATTGTGGTCATGAACACCATCTACTCGAGTTTTTTAGGAATTTGTCTCATAACCTGACTTATTGGATGTTTCTATTGGTAAGTGTACTTGTTAATTGGCTTGGGTTTGAGAAAAAGGCAGCCGAGGCCTTGATTTTAGCACCGTCCCGGTATTTTCATGAAGCAGAAACGAAAAACCACTGAAAATCCCTCCTAGAATGGCTGAGATGGGAATCACATACCATTTATTCCTAGTTTCTCTCACAATATTGAGTATACACCGTTCCAAGACTGACGAGGGGAACATGCCAATTGTAACAACCTGATTTCCCAGAAAATTCGCTCACTGAAAGAGGGTTAAAAAACAAGCGAACTCATGATTCGGCTTATCCGTAGACAGTCAACCGTTGCCGAGAAAATGACGGTCGAAGTGTGTCCAACGTGCTTTACTTGTATTTTAGCGCGTAGTAAATTAAACTGGCGCTGTGGCGCAGTGGTTATTTCCGCGGCTTTACACTTCTGTACCCCGTGTTCAAATCCTGATACAAATTGTTTTTTGTTGTTGTTTCGTTTATCAACTGGTGTCCATTGACAACTACTACACGAATGCTTCTTATCAAGTTAGTGGATACAAGGGTGTTATGTTGATTGTAACATTATAATTGGGTTTCGCAATACTGTACGTGTTATGTATTGTACAGGGATTAGACACTGGGAAGCTCACAAAATAACCTACAATCAGTTTTTGAATAACGTTCTGCAACCGTTCGAGTATGTTAAAATGGAGCCATTCATGTTCTTTCGAGTTGGCACCCGTAAATGACTGGAACTTCTTGATGTGAATGAGGATGAAATAAATGATACTGGTAAAATATACGCCGTTCTGTCAACCTTAGGACGTATACTTTTGCCGGCAAATAAAATTGTGTATCCGAAACCTGAAAAATTGTTCTTCACTCATTGCAGAGCAATAGAATATAACGACTTGACACGACGCAATAAGAATCCAAGCATTGATTCATGAACAATTACAAGCGCCAGCTTTTGGAGGAATTATCCGTTATGCGTGGTTTGTCGCAAACTTATTGCCAACACGTGAGATCTCCAGGAATGTTAACGGCGTGTCTTTCACCCAGAAATGTAACTGTGAGAATCCGGCCTTCACGTGGCGCTCGTGGTGTGGGAAATTTCTTTTCGAATGTTTCTACGATCGGTATCATTTAAGGCAGCACCGTCAAAGGTTGAACCGCACGGTGCAGACAGTGTGTGTCTCAGAATAACAGGTGTGCATCCCCTCCCTTACCGTACATCCCTACTTCCTCTCCACTCCGTGAGGTGGGGGAGTGTCATCGTTGAAGAAATGTGTAGAGGTCAATTAGCAGGTGACGAATGCATTTTACCGGCAACGTAGCAAGAACACCGAACGTATTGTTCATGAAATATTATTTTTCATTAACCAAATTACTTGTCATATGAAGGGAGAGGCTAGGAAAGAGCGGCAAATCGTTTTCTTTCATAATTATTTTCACGTTAATTCTGGACTGTTTCACGCACAAAATGTATAGTCATTCATGTACATGTCTCCCTTCCTATGCAAAAGGTAAAAAGACAACATATTTCCGCTGTGCCAAATATCACACAATAACAGCTTAAGGTGGCCATATAACTTACACTATTTTTCTGAAATTTCACTTTAAAAAAATCCATTTCGAAGGAAATTTCTTCTAGTTTTAGAAAATGTATGGTTCATAAATATACCATTAATATTTCATGTCGAAATAAATTATTTACTGTAAGAGGGCGCAACAGTTCTGACTGACAGCTGTCATGTCTGGCGTATCAGCAGATCTATAAAACTCCTTTCGAGCCTAAATTGAATTTCTCTTTCTCTATCCCACTGGTTTCACTCCTGGCCGTGGTAAGTGATTTTTGATAGGCGACAAAAATCACGGCACTCATGTCATTCGTTGTTGGCATGTTAATGAACCCATTTGAATTCAGTAGGCCGTGTTCGTAGTGGCAAAATTAATCTCGGGAATTTCCGCCAACACAAAGTTCCTCCTTTCTCTACTAGAAAGCGTTATAGTGTCAAGGAGCTTATATGTCTAACGTCCTTGACCTTCATAGCGTTCCAAGGAACGACAATATTCGACCTGCAAACTGCCCTCTGGGCGTCAAATAACCAGCTGAAGGAAGAACATACAGCTTCCAAGGAAGGACCTGTGTATGTCCCAGGAGGTTTCTGATGTGATCAAAACAGAATGTGAGTGAAGGCATACTAAGTAAACTTTAAATGCGATTTAGGTTAGGCTACTCATTAATTCATCTTCTGACATTTGAAGTCATTCAAAGTGCTTTAACTTTTGTCACAGAAATGGTATCTGCTTGATTTGTATTTAAAATTAAAGATAATACATGTATCTATGTTCCCAAGCACTGAGAAAATGTTATTCATTATTTTTGTTTTATTTAGTCAATTTACCCTCTAGGTTGGTGGTTCCCACGGACTCAGCGGGGGAACTCACCTCTACCGCCTCTATGGGCAGTGTCCTGGAGCTTGGAACATCTGGTCATGATGGATACAACTGGGGAGGTGTGATCAGCACTTCGCCCAGGCGGCCACACCTGCAAAGCGAACAGGGGCCTCATGAGGGATGGGAAGGGATGGAAGAATGGGATGGATAGGCTAGGCAGAGGGAAGGAGGCGGCCGTGGCCTGACAGTAGGTACTGTCCCCGTTTACCCGGATAGTAGGCTGTCAGATATCCGCCCCCTCAATCGGATTGCCAACAATCAATCGCACCAGCTCAGCTACATCAATGAAAATGGCACTGACAGATACTACCGAGGTTTGAACACAGAAGTTACCAAGAAAAATTATTGTGGAACACACCAAAATAGACGGGGTTTTATACTTACTCTTACTTACCTCTTATAAATATCTCGGTAGTATCTGTCAGTGCCATTTTCATTGATGTAGCTGAGCTGGTGCGATTGATTGTTGGCAATCCGATTGAGGGGGCGGATATCTGACAGCCTACTATCCGGGTAAACGGGGACAGAAGGATTGGCGCACCTAAAACGTTGGGGCTCGATTCAACATAACTGGATCACCAGGTTGAACGCCAGTAGGATTGGCAAACCTAAAACGTGTGGTTCGATTAGACTCAAATAAAGAGGTTGATTCTTTGTTAGATGTCTTGGCCAATTGTAGAATTTAGAGTGTGATTATATAGGAATTAAATGTTGCATTGTATTAGGAAAATTACACTCAGAAAAGATCAGATCTTATACAACTTGAGAAAGGTTAAATGGGCTGGAAACTTAGGAAAATCGCCTATGATCTGGAATCTTATTTTATTTGACCGGCTTATGACATTTCAGTCATATTAAAGATAAAATTAAATTATTTGGATTGTAAATGTAAAATTATTTGTGATAGGATATTTTAAAATGAGCCAGGGAAATTTGAACATGTGCTTGAGTTTGTTTCAACATGAAGTGTCTTCGAAAGTTAATTATAAGGTAGTTATAAGTTAGATTTAAGACAGAAAATTGATCAAAATTATATATGGTGAAAAGTGTTGCTCAAATGTTGTTATTTTGCTCTTTTGATGTATGTCCCTACAGCAGTCTAATTTTTGAATAATATTGTAATGGCAGATGAAAGTTTGAAGATGATGTTAGCGGAGATGTCTGCTAATATGAAGCAGATGATGGAGGAGAATGCTAGTAATTTGTCTGCTAACTTGAAAGCAAGCATGAATAGTAGTATGAAGCAGATGCTGAATGAAAGTATGAAGGAGAATAATAGTCGAATGGAGGAGAATGTTAGTAATTTGAAAGCTAGCATGGATGAAAGTTTGAAGGGTCTTCAGACTAGTTCTATTAACTTAGAAGATAATATGTCGCGTTTACAGATTAATACCCAAGGAATTGAGAATACTGTAACTGACATCCGCTGAGACGTGTCCAATGTTAAAATAGATGTGTCTAATATGCATAAAAATGTTGCTGATGTTAAAATAGATGTTTCTAATGTGCATAAAGATCTTACAATGTTGAATTTAGATGTTGCTAATGTCCGTAGTGATATTTCTTGTGCTAGGGCTGAGGTAGTTGTTGTCAAAAATGATGTTGCGACTGTCCAAGACAAGGTTGAGGAAGTCCAAAGAGGAATCCAAAATGTTAGAACTGATGTGTCCAATGTTCAGGTTGATATTAATAACATTCATTCGGATGTAAACGAGATGCAAAGTGACATAAATAAAATTCAAGTAGAGGTCAACACAGTTTTCGTGGATGTTGCTAAAGTCCAAACTGATGTAAATAAAGTCAGGGAAGAGATAGAAAATTCGAAAACTCTTTGTACACGTAATATAAGTGCATTAACGACTAGGCTAGTTGATGAGTCAGTTAGAACGACAGCGTCTTTAGAAGGTTTAAAGTTTGATGTAGAGGTCATGAGAACCCAAGTATTAGACCATAATAAAGTATTGAAAGAGGATATTGAATTAGACATAGCAGAAATGTTAACGGAAAATGTAGCAATATGGAAAGAAGAGTGGAATAGGTCAAGTGGGGAACATGTAACCCAAATTCAGGATCGTAATGAAAGGAAACTTGCCAGTACTCAAATTGATATTAACAATGAAGTAGTACAGATTAGGAAAGATTTAAGCGTCAGGATGGATTCGCTATCCGAAAGACAAGTTGAAGATAGAACACAACTAGGTCAGGATGTGCAAACATTAAAATCTGCATTAGAGGAACAGATTCATAAAGTTGTCTCTGATGTGAATGAAACGACGAGTAAACTGCAGAATTTGAAGTTAGGAGAGGCTAATTTAATGGAGACCTACAAAGAAGAGTTAATCAAGAAAGTATTAACGGAAATCACTGACAAGGATACAGTAGGCTTGGCTTGCGAAACCAGTAGGAATTATGCCAGGAGATATAACCTAGATCCAGAAGAGAGAGACGTGACTCCTGAAGAACGTATATCCAGATTCAGGGAGGAAGATGACGAGAGGAATATGGAACCTGAGTGGAACTATAGAGATAGTGGGAAAAACTACCCGGATTCATATCCGAGGAACGTAACGGTCATTAGGAATTTTGAAGATAAACCGCAAAAATTCAGTAACACGGATAGTTTGACACCTATCGAATATGTAAGGAACCTCAAAGATTATTTCATCGAAGCTCACATTCCCAGAGAGAGAGAGATGAAGATAGTAGAGAGATATTTGATTGGAGGACCCCTCGAATGGTTTTGCGCATTTAGATACACATTCAGTAACTTTGACGAGTTTGCAGAGGCATTAATCAAAAGATTTTGGTCCATAGAAGCGCAGAATTCGTTAAGAGCGGAGGTGTATTCAAGAAAATACTCCGGTACTCTTCCAACGCGGTGCGCTGATTTCTTTACGAGTCAATTATCCCGCTTGAGATTCTTACAACCCCCATTGTCCACGGAGCAACTTATTGATGCGATTTCTCGTATGCTGCCAGTTGAGGTGAGAAGACTAATAATTTCGTCCAACATCAGGGATTTAACCAGCATGGATGAATTACTGAGGAGGTTAGACTACACAAGTCCAATGCCTAACGTGGTACAGAAAGGTCAAAGGCAGGAGTTTAAAGAAATAAATACTGTATATATGGACCAAGTCCAACAAACTGACAAGCCAGATGAGGAGAAAACTGACAATGTAGGTCCTCACAGGAATAATCAGTTTCGAAATAACAGATCGCAAGGTTACCGACCGTATCAACAGAGAAGAGGCTGGAACTATAACCGAGGAAATTACAATGGAAGAGGCAGATATTATAACAATTATGGTTATAACCGAAATTATAATAGGAATAACCAGAGCCAAAACAGAAATCAGAATCCTCAAGGTCAGGTTATGACACCCGATCAGTATCAGGAAAGAGAGAAGGAAAGCCAGCAATACCTGAAAGAATTACGGGAAAAAGAAGCAGACAACCAAAAGAAAAGGCAGGATGTTGTAATCGATCCTGGGCCTTCTACGAGCCAGCAGAATTTTGAGGTCGGTAACACAAAAAAAAACGCCGATTTCTCAACGTCAGTGAGAACCTGTAAATACATTGCCACACCACACCTGATTACGATTAATGAGATATATGAAGTGACTGATGAAGATTTGCTAGAAGAGAGGGGTATCATTAAAGAGGAAAGACCATGTGCCTTACCCATTATTTCTGTACAGATAGATGGCCAACAGTATAAAGCCCTGATGGATACTGGTGCAATTATCTCCATCATTTCAGAGGAATGTTATCAAAGTCTGCTAAGAGGAGAGAACATGACAGTTCTACCTGTTTCTACCGTCAAAGTGAGAGGGATATTCCAAGATAAGGCAGTGAAGTGCAAGATTCAAGTGTTATTGAACTTTGAGATCAATGGAAGGAATTATGAACAGATCTTCATTGTGGTGAGCAAGATCAATTTTGATATGGTGCTTGGAATCGATTTTATATCGAAGGTCGGAGCTATTATTGACATGAAGAACAGAAGTATTAGCTTTAATGATGGGTACATAATCACAGAAGAGATAGAAAAACAGGACGTGAAAAACAGTCTGGAAATAGACCTTAGGGAAGAAATTTTGAATACTATAGTTAATGAAGTGGAAAATTTAGTAGAAATACCCAGTAGAAAAACTGAAGGATTTGAAGAAATTCAGGGGGAATTTGAGGATCTGATAAAGGAATTCCAAGATATTTTCGATGAAAAGCCTGGATTGATTAAGGATTATAAATACAAGATAAGGCTGACAGATGAAACCCCTTACCAGAAGAGAATATACCCCATTCCTGAGAAATACTATCAAGAAGTACGAGGGTTAATCAGAAAAATGGAGGTAGACGGTATTATTAAAAAACAGGCGTCGTCTTATATAAACCCCATCACAGTAGTGAAGAAAAGTAATGGTCAGATACGTCTTTGTCTCGATGCCAGGACCATTAACTTGAAGATTCTTCCAGAAAATGACCGACCACCCAAGATTAGAGATCTGCTTCGAAAATTCAAAGGGAGAGCATGTTTCAGCGTTCTTGACTTGACGTCTTCATTTTATCAAGTTCAGCTAGAAGAAGATAGTATGCAGTACACTGGATTCCTATTTGACCAGACGTCATGGGTCTTTGTCCGAATGCCTTTTGGTATGGTTAACAGTGGACCAGCACTTATTCGAGCACTTGATAGTAAGCTCACTGACGAAGTGAAAGAAAATGTAATCTGCTACATTGACGATTTAATCGTATCTTCACCCAGCGCCGCAGAACATTTAGTGCACTTGATAAAGTTGTTCGAGAATTTACGGGAGGCCAATATCAAAGTGAATTTTGGAAAATGTCAATTCTTGAAGCAGGAAATAAATTACTTGGGGCATACTATTGATAAAGATGGATATCATCCAAACATGAAAAAAGTAGATGCGATCACGAGATTTGCAAAGCCAACTAAGGTGAAACAAGTCAGAGAATTTGTAGGAGCATGCCAATTTATTAGCAGCCACTGTCCAAGATACTCGGAAATTATGGCTCCTCTGTATGACTTACTCAAGAAGAATAACAGATGGAAATGGAGTACCGCTGCAGACGAGGCTTTTGAGAAAGCAAAAGAGATGCTCAGAAATAATGTGAAACTGGAGTACCCAGACTTTGAGAAGGTGTTCTATATCGAGTCTGATGCATCAAGAGTAGGCATTAGTGCAGTCTTATACCAGAAAGACGAGGCAGGCAACAAGCACTACATTGCGTTCACTAGTCGGAAGTTGAAGAAACACGAGGAAAATTACTTCACGACGGAGCTTGAAGCGTTAGCTTTTGTAACAGCATTGCAAGCCTGGAAGAAAATACTGCTGGGACATAAGGTCATCATTATTACTGACCATAAATCACTACAGTTTATGCTGCAAACTGACATGTCGAGTGATAGATTGACACGTTGGGCTTTGTTCACCCAACAGTTTAACGCCACTATCGTCCACCAGCCTGGGAAAGATAACTTACTGGCTGATGCTCTATCACGTAACCCTATTAAAAATGTGCAGATACACCATGTACAATTGGAGCAAGAAGATCAAGAAACCGTTAGGAGGTTAGCCCGAATCGGTGTGTCACAGAAGAGACACGCTCCAATAAGGAAAATGTACAGGTTCCTCAAGGGTTACATGGACAATACTGATGTTGACTATGCAGTTACACGGAGAAATTCACGACACTTTGTCTTGAGTGGAGACATCGTATGCAAGTATGCTGACTCTGCGCATACAAAACTCCGAATAGTCGTGCCACCTAAACTTGTTGTCAATTTAGTGTGGGTAGCTCATCACGCAACTGGACATGCCGGTTTAGATAAGACTCTTAATACTCTTAAAGAGAGATTTATCTGGACTAACATGCGTTCCAGCATTGCCAAGGTCATTAGATCTTGTGACAAATGTCAAAGAGCAAAGTATGCTTCTGCTTTGTTAAAAGGAAAACCGAAGGCTATGATTCCTTCTAAGCCAAACGAACTTATGGCGACGGACATATTTGGCCCCTGTCCGAAGGGATATCAGGGTAACCAGTACCTGTTGGTTACCGTGGATGTTTTCTCAAAATTTGTTACAATGAGTCCCATGCAGAAAGCTAACACAAGGAACGTAGTAAGCAGACTGGAAAATGCTGTATTTCCTAAAGCTGGTATACCAGAATATCTACTGTCAGATCATGGAACGCAGTTTACGTCCGTGGAATTTGCAGCGGACATGGAAAGGCTTGGCATTAAGCACTTATTTTCAAGCGTGCGTTACCCAGAATCGAATTCCTCAGAAAGATATATGGCTGAATTTTCGAAATTCTGTCGAATTTTCTGTCCTAATGATCATTCTGGTTGGGTGAGATTTGTACCCCTTATAGAGGAATGTCTGAACTCTACAGTGCAGGAGAGCACAGGAGAAGTGCCAATGCGACTTCATCTTGGAAGAAACCCAGAAAGGCCGTGGGATAATCTTTTCAACCACATTCCTAGAGATCCCGACTTAGGAAGGCAGCAGAGGATTGACAAGGCGAAGGAACAACTCCAGAAAGCAGCAGAGAAACGATTGAAAAGAGTAGCTGGAAAACGTTTTGGTGCACCCTTACAAGTTGGAAATCTTGTATTATTACGCAGACCTGTCAAGGCTGATATGAGCAAGAAAATATACCCCAAATTTGGAAATGTATTCATGGGGCCGTTTAGGATTACGAACGCCTATGGAAACAACTGCTATGAACTCTACGATGATGAGAATAATGTCATTTACGGCAAGTTCAATGCTGGAAATTTAAAAAGATACTATCCTAGAGTAAGCCAGTAATAATTCAATTTCGTGTTCAAGAGAGTTGAGGTACTTGTAACACTGAGTTTAAAAACAATTTGCAACTGTTTTTAAAACGTGGTGAGAGGAGAATGCCCCCGTAATTGAATTATATAGAGACCACGGTGGCTATTTTGGAAATTATAGCGAAAGTTATGGCTGTCATAGTTATGACGTGGGTAGTCATGACGTAAGCACGGATGACGTAGACGCTATGCCAGCAGGCTACTTGAGCTGAGATTCTCAGTGACGTCAGCATTTATTCGAGAAGGATCCGAGATGTACGACGCAGTCGCAGGAAACGTGGAATTCTGCTGAGGAAGAAATTATGCTATTGGAGGGGAGACTTAAACCAATGAACGATAGTCTAAAGGAAGACGGAGATTGCTGAAACTATGGTATTTTTATTACTTTTTGGAATGCAGAATTGTGGAAATTTATTTGCAGTAGAGGCATTGTTCTGGAATTTTGGTGAAATTTATTTTCAGTTTTTGAATTATGAAAATCCGTCATGTATTGACGAAGTTGGAACTTCTAGCGATGACGCAGTAACACGCGATGGAAGGGATAGATACGCCCCTCATGAAGTTCATAAAAGGCCTTGCGCAGAAGAGAGGAGCCTCATTCGCTCATTCTCAGATTATAAATCGTCTGATATTCAATCGTCAGATTTCAAATAGTCATTTCAGTGAAACGTCGAGTGAGATTAGTAGTGAAAAAGTCGTCTTTGTAACGCGTGGCGAAGCCACTGCATTAATCGAGAGTCGAACATACAAGCAGTGCAGGTTTACTGTGAAGTAAATCTAGGTGAAGTTGAAACGACACTTATAACGCTTCTACAAGATTAGCTGTGAACAGTTAGCGGTCGCCTATAAGCTAATTCTCTTGTGCATTGCTACAGTAAGGACTGTAGAAAAGCTGAACAATTTCGAGGAAGTATTTTGGAAGTTATTGACAATATTAGACGACTGACAAAAGTGATTTTCTCACCACAGGAGAAACACTTTGTATAGCCAGACTCTACGCTACGGCTGACAGGGCCAGTGAAATAGGGAGACTTCAGATTGCTTTTGTGACACAACACTGCAGTATAATGGAGCAATTTAATATGGCAGTTTGTTCTTCTAATACTATTACCGAAGAGAACATGGAAGGCTAAAGGACTTAATGCAATTGGGACATATTTCAACGGAGTAAGATAGCGACATGGAACTTCGCTAATTGCTATTCCATACAAGCGAACATGTGGTGAACAAACCATCTACACCCATGTTTCGTGATTAAAGGCTGAATACTATCAAACAGCAATAGAAATGATTTCATACTTTCTGAATATGAATATTTCTTCGGAAATCTATACAAAAACTTCATGGCAATTTTCAACTGGAACTTCAGGGATTTTTCAAGAGAGGTCAGGGTTGTCCCGACTCACAAAGAAGATTATTGCCGGAAGGATGTCGTTCGTCTTCGTGAAGCAGTTCGATTCTTCGATGGTGCTGTTTCTGGTTTCGAGGATGGAGCTCAGCTTTAACTTGGTGAAATGGATCCATCAACAGTCTTCTTTGGGGAATTTTCCTCTGGAACGTCAATCGGCAGATAAGGTAGTCGTGAACGTTTATTGTATTTGAGTTTCTTAGCAATATTTGAGCAACCATTTTTCCCATATTTTGTCCTCATGTATTTTTTTTGCCCGATATTCTTGTTGGAGATTCCTATTCTCAGTTCACCTTGATGAGTTATGCCTTTTTCGACGTTTTATTAAGACATTGTTATGTCATGGGCATAGTTAAATGATTTTGAATCAGTTGAGACTAATATTTGGATTTTTCAGTAATTTGCTTATTTTTGTAGTCTCGATTTGACTGTAAGTTAATGATTTTTATGGCAGATTTAAATTCAGACAGCGTGTCACTTTATTAAAGTAATTCTACCCCAGTTTAATTACTTTGACCAATTTTCTGTCATCATCAAGAAGGAAGAACATTTAAATGATTTTAGAGCGTTAAAATCCAGTACGTTGTCGACGATCTTGGAAATACTAGTCGTTATTTGAATTGATTACAACACAGACATTTATCGTCAGTCATGAACGACCATTGCATCTTAGGCAATTTTGTGAAAGATGAACATTAATTATGAATTATTGAATGCATTAAATTCGTGAAACTTGTGTTAGGTTTTTTCTCATATAGAGATTTATATAATGATGTTTGCATTCCCTAGTCTAATTGGATTCTATTCGACTATTTTGCAGTTAGTCGCACTTTGTTTGATGATAGTATTTTTATACTACAATTCTTTGAAGATGTTAATCTTAAATTTTGATAGACCAGACAGGC
This sequence comes from Meconema thalassinum, assembly GCA_946902985.2. Classification (NCBI taxonomy): domain Eukaryota; kingdom Metazoa; phylum Arthropoda; class Insecta; order Orthoptera; family Tettigoniidae; genus Meconema; species Meconema thalassinum. The sequence continues at coordinate 1,118,042,972 of OX336389.2, read as the reverse complement.
GTATATAAGCGTATTCACTATTAAATTTGTTTGTGATTGGCAAATTTTTATTTCATTTCGATTCATGAATGAAATCCACGAAGTTTAAATGATAACAGTTTTGAAACAATTATTGATATATGAATTTTTGAGTGGAACTATGAATGTATAATCGATAGTGCAGCGGACATGTTGAAAGTCGCTGATGTATAATGCCCTTAAATAAATGAAGGAGATTCCCACAGTAATTAATAATGATAAAGATTGTGTTAGGGGAGGTTTTTGTAAATGCTGTGGAAGATTTTAATGCCATATAGATTAATATATGATGAATTTTGGGTTATTTTGAATGCAGTTTGTGCATTATTTTGTAAGCGAAGTATTTTCCGCTAGAGTGTATTGTCATAGTTCGTTGAAAATTAATCAAGTGAATTTACTGTTATAATTAACAAGAGTTTTGAAAGAATTCGAGATAAGATTTTGAATGAAGATTACCGTCACAAATAATTAAAATTATTACAACCTTTATTAAACCAGATTGTGACATGTACATGTATAACTAACCTTCATTGGTCGATTATATTAAACACGATTATGAATTTACCAACCGGATAAAACATGTGGTTCAATGTATGTCTTAAATTAATAATTTAAATAATTTAAATGTTGATATTGTAAATAATAAATGTAAATATCTTTGACAATAATGTGGAACGAAAGTAATGTTAAAGGCGTGTTTAAAAATTTTGTAATTATTTTCGACAATATTATAAACAATTTCCAATTGTTATAAATAATTTATGTGATTTTGTTATAAACATTTAAGAGTGTGTTTGATACTCTAAACTATGCTGATTAAACATTTGGATGATAACTTAACAAGTTTAAGGATAGTTAAATAATTCAGTGGGATATGAGTTAAGCATTTGAAAGATTTGCGTCAATATGTATGAGTTGTCTTGTAGACATTTAAAGCTTTAAAAGGAGCTGAATTCTTACGCAAGTGTGGGGAGACGAGTGCGCCCCATTTGACAGGTGTGAGCCAGGTTAAAGAGTAGACCAGCCGGCCAGACATCTGGTTACAAGCGGGTGAGGTCGATACTCCGGCCTTGTGCCTATTAATACCAGTGTAATGTTTATTAAAAGAAACCAAATGCTCTATATATGTCGTACCCTGACTTCCTCATCCAATCCAAATGTGTTTTAAAATGTTACGTTATTTTGAGCTCATGGGAGCTAACATATTGTTTGATAAATTTGCAAGTCCTTTAGGAGGACGTAGTCAGATTGACATAGGCTACTGATAGCCACGTTTATTTTGTTGAGTTGTGAAATCATACTCTTTATTTGAAAATAAAGCTCTTGTACAGTTCAAAGTTCTCGTCTTCGGTCTGGTTCATTTTTAAATGTCATGGTGAAGGTTATTGTGAGAGCATACTTTAAGGATCCTGTTGTCAACCCAATCCCCGAGATATTTATAAGAGGTAAGTAAGAGTAAGTATAAAACCCCGTCTATTTTGGTGTGTTCCACAATAATTTTTCTTGGTAACTTCTGTGTTCAAACCTCGGTAGTATCTGTCAGTGCCATTTTCATTGATGTAGCTGAGCTGGTGCGATTGATTGTTGGCAATCCGATTGAGGGGGCGGATATCTGACAGCCTACTATCCGGGTAAACGGGGACAGTACCATCCCGGCATTTGCCCGAAAACGAAGTGGGAAACCACGGAAAACCACTTCGAGGATGGCTGAGGTGGGAATCAAATCCCCTCTACTCATTTGGGTCACCCGAGGCTGAGTAGACCCCGTTCCAGTCCTCATACCACTTTTCAAATTTCGTGGCAGAGCCGGGAATCGAACCCAGGACCTCCGGGACGGCAGCTAATTATGCTGACCGCTACGCTACGGAGGCGACAAATGTTATACATAAAAATGTAATTTTAACAATTTTTAAACAATTTTGTTAAACAAAATTTCAAGAAACTTAAATTGTAATATAATTTTAAAACCCTTACTTGTGACTAATTCAAATAAAAGTGGTAGGGAACATTCCCCATGTAAGTTGGATTGTTTTTGTTCAAGGTTCATGGATTTTGGTTAAAAATGAGAGAGATAGAAGACTTTAAGTATCCCAGTATAAATAGCAACAAATATTTTTTTATATACAATTAACATAACATTTGTGCAAAATGAACTTCAAAATCTCTTAGTTTGATCATGATAAAACAACAGAAAAATTTAACATTGTTAGAAATTATTCTTTAAAAAAATTATTCCTAGTGTATATGGCCACCTTAACTGAAAGACAAAATACATAATGTTTCTACAATGACAAACGTACAACTAATTTCACACACCAATTAAAAACTAGTGCCGTACATGTTGGCTGACACACATATTGTTTATTGCTGTTCTCACTTACAGTACGCCTTGTTTGTGTGCGTTAACAATCTGTTACAATTAGGCGAAAATGAACGTGTTACAGACATGCATAAACAACTTCTCAAATTCTCATCTGAAATACCCGCTCGGAACCTTGGTTTATTGCGCTTTAATGTGGAAAAAATCTCTCACATACACAGGTAGAACCGAACATACTCATAAGTTTGGCGGTCTCGTGATGAAGGCGAGGAAATTCATTATGGGGAAAGTTTTCGTAGAATTCGGTCACGTTTCTTGCAGCAAAGAACTTGTCCCTCAACCACGCATTGCACTGTAAATTAATTAATTCCAATCGTAAGTTAGTTGGTGCGCTATTCACAGAGATAGAAAATGGCCGTGTAAAACAATGGAACACAGGAAACAAAGCTGAAAGTTCTTGAAATCTGTTTACAAATTGCTCTTTTACGTTTTTGAGAACACATACGTAATTTTCAAACTTAGCGCTTTCACGACGAGTAGTACTGCAGGATACGTCCCTCCCATAATGCGCACGTACCGTTGTCAACCGGCCAGGCACCACGCCTACCACGACTCTGCACTGTACATTTACAGGTGTGGCAGCTGTACGATTTTGCACAGCGTGAAACACTTTGGACGCCGCTGATTTAAGGGAATGCATCGTATATACGAATGAATTTACAAAACATGTCAATCCCTGTTTAATACCATTATAGCCTATAACACCTTTTGTGAAACCCAGTTGTAATTTTAAATTAACATAACGCTCTTGTATCCACTAGCTTGATAAGAAGCATACGTATAGTAGTTGTCAATAGACACCAGTAGATCAACGAAACAGAAAATAACATTTATCATCGGGATTTGAACACGGAGTACGAAAGTGTAAAGCCGCGGCGATAACCACTGCACCACAGCGCCAGCTTAACTTACTACGCGCTAAAAGACAAGTAAAGCACGTTGGACACACTTCGACCGTCATTTTATCGGAAACGGTTGAGTGTCTACGGATAAGTTTCGCTTATTTCGACACCTCTTTCACTGAGCGAAGTTTCTGGGAAAAGCGGGTTATTGCACTTGGCGTATTCTCCTCGTCAGTCAAGAAATTTTAAACTATCTGAAAGTTTGAATGTGGTAATTGAAAATAGTCTTATAGACAATAATATTCTTTGCACTAAAATCGGATCAAATTTCCGCTACGAATACTCTCGATAAATAAAAGTTGAATACTTCGCTGTTTAAGGAGCTTCGAGAACGAATTAATATAATTAGAATATATACAAGGGAGTCCTCTTTTCTTACAATGCATGTGAGATTTACGAAGTGAAACAGTTGTCATGTGGTTCGGATTCTTTGTAAAACTGGACGTTACGTGGTTCATGATTGCGAGATTAACGGTCACTTAAATTTACAACCTTCCTTCATTTCATAGAGTATATGCTAATTTTTCACCTAACAGGTACTGTGCCCGTTTAGACCGAAGTCCAACGACCACATATGCATTTTACCGAAAATCAGTCAGCACGAGAACCTGAACATCTCAGGGCGCCATATGGGTTAAAATTACAACAATAAACAAGAACTGAAAATGCTTTACTGATTTTCGGCTCGACGCAACAATAAAGATAGAAGGGAGACTTTGAAAATATCACAATTCCTAAAATAATCTCATTTTATTCACAATTTAAAACTTCACTCTAAAATAATGCCATAAAAGTATTGAGAATACATACAAAATGAATGAATACAAAAACACAGAATCATCAGCACATGAACACTAATTGGATTTGAACAAAAGCCAGAGTAGCAGTCCTTTTGACTTTGTCCAAATTATTTTTATATACAACAGTAGGATATTCAGGGCAAATTAAATCGTCCAGCCTGAATCCTACTTGATTAGCATTCACTTGTTGAAAAAAAAAATACTGTTTCACTTGTTGTCAAAATCACTTTGTTTATGAGTTCATTTTTTTAAACGAAAAGCTATCACTTTCCAGGAATCATTATTCAAAATCGGTACATTACATATCATAGCAATGGATTAAACACAAAAATATCGATTTGTCGGACATCTGAGCATCATTAAATAACAATATTTAAAGAATATGAGCATGGATTCGAAGAACTTCGATGGTGAGCAGAATATTTATTACATCATTGTTCTCGATCCGAAAATAACAATGATGAGTGCATGACTCAACTAGAAATTCATGGTTCAAAATATTAACCAAAACATTACTTTAAAATGTTAACTAAATCATCCAAAAATTAAGCTTTCAAATAATTGAAAGTATTATTCTGAAAATTGTCATCAAAATAGCAACAAATACCATTATCAAAATTGTAATTCTTTTCTTCTGCAGAATATGAAAATATTAATCTTCACAAAATCTTATATTTTATAATATTTATAACTTCAATAGGATCTCAAATATCCTTGAAATGGTAGTGAATGTTCATTAAATAACAATATAAACTTTACCACCGGCCCATTCTATTAATGTGTCAATAGTCACCTGATCACATTTTGTATTTGACAAACGGTAAGGTATCATCGAAATTATAGGTTTATCTACAATAAACTCGGGTTGACAAGTACTGGGAAAATATCTGTAGAACACGAGAATCAAATGTGAAACATAACTGCGATGGTTGTATGAAATAACCATTGGTTATCAAATTCGACGAAAGTGTGATTTAACTTCCATATTTTCCCAACATATTTTATAAAAGCCATCTAACCCTAACAATGGTTGATGCTTCACGTAACGACGATTTCATTCCTGCGACTTAATTGCACAATTTAAATGACAAAATTCAACTATTTCCACACACAACATTTCTCCTCATATTATACATTAGACTATTATGATAATCAAGCCCTTGCTTGTTATCCAACTGAAAGACTAGGAAGCTAGTAAGCTCCTCCAATGAGTTTACTACAAATCTCACCATCACATGAATTCTTATTATTTTTATATCGTGTCTACTCATGGTCAAACGTTTCATTAAATGACGTTACCCAAATAATGTATTATTTATATAAACTCGAGCAAACCCTAATTTATACATTCAGTTTTCTTCCCATTGTGATAACCTTCCGTGTCTCTACATGCTTTGACTGTATAACGCAAATATTAAATGCTTCCAATATTATTCTGTTATTTCAGAATGTGGGCGTGCGTCTAACCACTAACCTTCGGAAAAACAATGATCCGAAGTAATTAACTGTTTCCACATAACATGACATGATTATTATCAAATATAAAACTATTATTATTAATATTTCAGAAAAAAATCATCATTATTATTATTTTTTCCAAACTGGAATTAGCATCACAAAACAATTCGAGAAATGATCAAGCTCGAATTCTTAAATAGGAAAAAAATATCCATTCCTCAACCTGAATAAATTGTAATATTACAGATCCGACGGCTGATGACCGCGATTAGAAAAATGACAAAATCAAACTAAAATGCTCATGATGCTTGTCCATAGATTCAAATCATCGAATCCAAATATCTGATCACAGGAAATGTCCAGACCTAGGCCTCCAATGCCTCGAAGCCTAATTTGCGACAGCAAATTACCAAAGGGAAACAAGAAGTTCCGTGACGAACTAAAGAGCCTACTTTTCATGCCAATGATTATTCAACAGTATATGATCCTATCTAGAATAATGACGAAATTATGTTGGTAAAATCGAAATGTCTAATTAGTTCGAAATATACCTGGTATAATGTAGCCTAATAGAGCACTACTGTTGGCAGCCCTGGTGACCGAATATATTCTTAGTTCCATCTCTTACGTTACAAAATACAACATTTAGTGGAAGTCCAATGGACGTTACATGCAGTTGGACATTGGATCTATCAGCACGCGAAAAAGCATGTAGGCAACAATGCCATGCGTGTGCTGGTCGGAAATAGCCTAATCTGAAATATTATGATATCTTGTTGTGCCAATTTTGGACGAAATCCATTTGTTAGTATAGAAGTTACATGTATTTTAAAATTGGACCTGTCAGCAGGCATAGAATCATGTTGGCAGCATTGACTTATATTAATTATTCCAAATTAATCTAGAATGTCAGGTGCTATACGTGTGAAAAGTATAGGGCTGTTGGCTTGCATACTTCCTGATATATTGATATTAGGTTAAAAAATATAGACAGCATTTATTAACAGTTGGCAGCCCTGATTCCTCTTAAGAATACTTTGTCATATCTGTTATGTTACACATAGCACATACGAAATTTGGTTGAAATACAACTGATAGTATAGAAGTTACATGTATTAAAAAATTGGCCCTATCATGTTGGTAGAACTGAAGTATATAAGTTACTCCAAAATTAAACTAAAACGTCAGGTACTATACGTGCGCATAGTTTAAAGCTGTCGGCTTGCATACTTTCTGATATATTGGTATTTGGATAAAAGAATAGAGAGTGCAATTATTAACAGTTGGCAGCCCTGGTGGCTCTTAAGAATATGCTCAGTCATATCTGTTTATGTACACATATTACATAAAAAATTTGGTTGAAATCCAATTGATAGTGTAGAAGTTATAGGCATTTAAAAATTGGACCTATCAGAAGGCTTAAAATAATTTTGGCAATTGTGTCATATATGGCTTCCTGGAAATTAAACTGAAATAGTGTTATCTACAAGTGTGCCAATTTTGGAATAGCTCCCATGCATACCTTCCAAGATATCCAACATGGAGCTCAAATTTCTAGTGCGTTTTTTCAGCAGTTGGTAGCACTGACATCATTTTCAAATATGGACGTGAGATATTCCGGTGTACATCTTTACTCATACTAAATTTGGTTTCGATATCTGCAGCCGTTTAGGAGTTGATAGGGGGACACACACACACAGCCAGACAGAGAGAAGGACGGACAGACAGACAGACAGAAGGACAGACAGACAGACACACATTTTCCCGGATCGATCTCATAAGTCTACTTTTTCCTCATTTTTGCAAAATGTGAAAAGTAGGCTAAAAATATGTGTTGATCAATCTGTAGAAATGGAGAATTCCGAATGACTAAGCATAAGAATAATTCAAATGTAGCTTATATTCTTGCAGCTGTTGTCGATTATAAAATCCTTTTAGAACCAGAATATTCCATTCTTCGGTCCCATTTGGACCCGTACCTAAATCCTGGTATCGGCCTCCATAACGGCTAGATTGTTCCTTGTCTCGACATAATCTTGAAGAATACTGTTCATGTTGAAAGCTCTAATAGCTGAAGCTATTTTCTTGAAAGGGATTTGATCTTTACGATCCACGATAAAAAATACCAGACGTAACATAGACGCAACAGTGACACATTCAGTACGATATCAATACTCTTACAATCTTATTCAGCTGTAGTAAATGATCTGATGTTCTTGTTGTCCCTGGGTGGAGTGAAGCATTCCCCAGACAGCGCTATGCACAGCTGGTCCCAATGTCGGCTAAGTGATCTTACCAAGCATGAATGGTATTTAGTAAAGTACTGATATGATGCCGTGCTTGTTCTTTCTGTTACCAAAGACAAAGCTTGCTTCTGGTAGTTGGAAGTAAAATGATTGAAAGCGGATTTTGTAGACTAAGTCTACCATATGTCCGTCTGCAGTTGGATTTTACCAAGTGTTGACTGCATGATAATATCTATCACTTGAAATGTTATCTTCGAAAATAAACTACTGTATGTTCCACTGTCTGAAAAAATATCTAACACCTTCGACCATCACTTGGTCCAATATTTTCAAGTATAAAGTAACGTAGCACCAGTAACCATGTACTGTTTAAAGATTCACTCGGCGAACTATCTGCGAAGAGTTGGCGACCATGCGCTTCGAAGAACAGAATATTCACGAAGATTCAGCGACCGTGCGCTGTGAAGAAGTGAATCTTGAGTGCTGCTGGGCCCATAATTTATACTGTACAGAGCTCTCCTCTGACGTCACAGCTGAGTAAGTCCTCTATCATTAAACTGCTCATATCTCGGCTTCCACTGATCCGATTTTCTTCTGATGTGGCTCATTCTTCTTTTTCCCGTGCCAGTAACATGGTATGCCTTCCAAGATTCCATCCAATCGGGAAATATTTAATCAAAAATATAGCATCGATTATGACGCGGCACGCGTCACTAACCTTCCTGTTGCCTGCATATTTCTTCGATTCCAATCTAGAACAAATGTCGCGCGCTATTCAAACCTTCCGCCTGGGACTTAGGATATGTGCCTGTGATCCCCAATCTGCACAAGTGGATTTGGGCACAGTACAGTTACCGGCAGTTAGCTCTGCTCTTGCCCATCCCCTTCCTCCTGCATACTACTGCAGCGTAAAACATTTGCCACGCTAAGCGGCACTGGCTTAGACTAGTAATGTCGGAGGGAACATGCTACTGTCATGCGCAATGTCCTCAGCCGGGGATGTATATGGCAAGATTTCCACACCGCCCTACACCCCTCTCCTGCCACTGAGCTCTCAAGGCCATGTGCTTATCTAGTCGTCGGGAACTAGCCTATATATACGTACATAGATGTGTAAGGGAACCATTTCAAATCCAAACAAATCTTCACTGAAGTGGTTCTTATGATGCTGTGTAGTGCCACAACTGGCACTGCTTACAATTACAGAATCACAACATTAAAAAACAAATTAAGTCTCGAATGTTAGCAGTCAATAATTGAGCAACGGTTATTTCAGCATGCTGTATAACACAAATTATTGTTGCCTCGAAAATCTTCCAGTGGATTAGCTTCTTTTAAATCACATCCAAAGTTTATGGCAGTAGTCTATTATAGTTTATGTGAAAATAGCATAGCCTCTTGAGGCGTTGCGCCACTCCTTTGAGATGTTTGGGGACATAAATGGAGAGAATCGCCCAGTATAAGGACAATCAGAGATCAGAAAAATTACAAAATTAGGTAAGGAGAATATATGAATACGAAATGACGATGTCAATAATAATTATTATTATTATTATAATAATATCGTGTGGCCTTCTGAGAGGCCGAGTACTGGTCTTTCTAGTTGACGTCCGTTGGTGAACTGCGCGTCCTAGTGAGGATTAAATGATGAAGACGTCTCTTATACCCAGTCCCCGGGGAAGGGGAATAAACCCCTGGAGATTAAAATCCCCGATGGCCCGGCGGGGAATCGAACCCAGGACCATTTGGGCCTTAGCCTAGCGTGGTATCCAATTCACCACGGGGCCAGGTAATAATAATAATAATAATAATAATAATAATAATAATTGCTGGGATAAATATAAGGAAGCAATGGCAGTGAGGTAAAGAGATAAAGGCTGAATGGGAAATGAACACGCTAGATGAAGCTATTCGTATGAGCCAAAACAGGTGGTGGCGTCATGTGATGAGGATGGGGTAGGAAGGATTGCCTGTCTAAGGGGTTAGTGAGTTTCGCTGGAAAGGGTACGAGAAGCAGTTGACCTAGGAGGCGTCGTGATGGTTAGATTTAGTGTTTAACGACTTCAAAGTGATAGTTGTAGATGCTGAGAAGGCCGCAGCGCTAACTCCTAATAGGGGATCATGGAGGCGACTTGGTCGTAAAGAGAGGCTTTCGGACTAGACTGGATACTGAAACGCAAAACAGTCCCAAATTAAAATGTAACCAATGTATAAAATAATAATAATTAAAATTATTATTATTATTATTATTATTATTCTGGTCGATTTGAGATATATTTTTTAGGATAATAGTACAGTCGATAACCACTACCTTGCCCGAAAGAAACAACGTAGTACAGTGACAGCGTGTGCACAATACTAGATATGACCGTTTTACGTCCATCTTAGGCCTTATAATGGAATTAAGTGCGCAGTTCATATCTTGAGAATTACCCACATCAACCCTTCAGTGCAATATTTTTCTGCCGATACTTGAACTTAAAAAGTATGGTATTTTTTATAAACTGCTGAAGCGATGAAGAATTTCAGGAATTCCAGCTACCAAGAATGTGTAATGGTGTCGGCACACGCGAGCCTGACCGGATGTGATGGGGCGCCTTCTGACAGGCGGATGATCGATTGCAGGTATTGTCTCAAGTCAGCCCGTAATATAATCCGACTACTCGTCTCAGAAACCCACTTGTTAGCTTTCGTCACTAATGAAGTCTCCGGTCAGGATCCGATGCACTTTGGTTGTGATTGCTGTCATAAAGTGTGGAATATCTATGCTATCTGGTCCCAGACCGACGCAGTTTTAAAACACCTTCACACATCCCAACTCCTATGAGTTTGACGAAAAATTTTCTTCACCAGAGGTATTGCATTTTTCACTATTGGTTTTAATATTAAATGAAGTTTTTCAACTATTAAGTCTTGTTGTGTTCAAAAAGTACAGTTGTTAATTCATTTTAGGGGCTTGCGACACGTTGGCCATCAGCCCCGCCTACTTGGTTGTGTGTTGAACTTGTCTGATAACCTGTGTCTCTGTGGTGACTGAAGTATTGTGAATAGCTGCAATATGGACAAAGATAGGATAGGTGACGTTTTCAGCGCCGGTGTTTGAACCTTCGATCTCCGGACGTGCCCATCGTGGTTGTGGCGCGTTGTAACGCGTGTGGCTACGCTGCAAGGTAGGCCTACAAGAAGTACACGACATAATGAGGTTAACTAGAGAGCTAAAATGACATGGCATGATATGCAACTGAGACTTCTGGATGTAAGATTCACCGCTGAACCCATTGAGCTGTTTATTTAATAAACATATTTTTCAAATAAATCTTGGAAACGTGACTTAATGCCTTTCAGCTTGGTGTCAGTTTAGTGTGGCATAAAGCCATCCAGAATGAATATTTCACATGATATTTTATTTTAAAATGGATTTGTAGCATAAAAACCATCAGACCCTGTACAACATTCAGTACGGAATACGGCGCTGAAAGGCGGCAAGTCATTGACTTAATCCTTATCTCCTCTGATCGCACTATTTTACATGTAGCAGTGGTTTCTGGCTTAAACCCACAAAACATATTGTTTTGTGATGGATTTTGCCTTGCCAGTGGGCTTCCGTGCTTTTTCTCCTACTGGTAAAATGAAAATGTTTTGTGTGCAGCTTAGCAGAAGACAAACTTAATTCTTTTTTATGCCGTTCCAAGGCCCTTGGGTCAATACTTCAGAATATTCATTCTTTAAAAAATGACCATTTTTGACTTAATGCTTTTTTCAGCCCGACCATCTCAATTATTCTTTCGAGTTTTCCAGTGCAAGCATTTCCTACTTATAGCTCTGCAAGTTCATCTGAAGCCCTGGATGACGGCGCTGTTATCGCGTGGAGCGATGGGTGGGGAGTAAGGGCTGGGGGGCGGGGCAAGGGGAAGGCTAATAGTTCACATATTTACCGGCGCTTCCTTGAACTTGTCGCGCTATAGCAATATTTTCCATTCAGTCCATTCGATATACGACTCCTGTAACTCCAATAAGGGGATAACTTCAGACAAGTTGGCTAAACAAAATGTACATTCATGTAAGTTGACACCAAGTTGTGCCCTCTGTCGGGATGAGCATGTTTGGTTTCAATACATACTAGGTGAATTGAAGTTATCATAGAGATAATTGGGGCCGACTCACATAAATTCGCAGTATTGAGGGATTGTTGGTAATTATGATAAAGTAAGGGAAAGTGTTTCAAAATATTAACATAGAAATTAAATTCCTACAAATTTGGGTGCAGTTGACCTCACTGTTAAACCAATAATAAATAACTCTATAACTACATAAATTCAGTTCTTAAAATTTCATCTGGTTTCATTCCAAGCAATTCAAAAGTGCCTTAGTGCACCAAGCCACAACCTGGCTAATTAAGATCTAAAACGGTAATCACCCAACACCCCTAAACCAAATGCTGTCAGGTCACTCGTATTAGGGACTTGGCTCTAAAGGCCCCCGGGACGAAAGGCCATAATTTTCACGCACGCAAAGTCAGCCTCACTTAATACTTCAAATAACACGTTCAAAGAAATTTAAATGTATTGTTTTTATAGGGATTTTTGGTTGATACTACTAGGGGTTAATCAACGGTACCTTGTCTAAATCCGCAATGTGATAAGCCTAATAATATGCTTCATACTACTACTACTACGGCATCACCGAAATACATGTGATTTTATAAATACGTACTGTAGCCTACATCACAATCATATAACGCAGGTTTTCACGATTTTACCACCAGTTGGTAGCATTTGTCGCTTAGAAATTCATAGCCAAGGCAAATGAAATAGTTGACTCAACACGACTGGTGAGATGAACTCGCCTCTTGCACTGGAGTATCTCTGCATACTGAACCCTTTAGTATTGCAGTGTTTATATGCAAGAAATCTTGATCAAGGGGTCGCGCTCAGTTCATAGTGTGATGTTTACGTTCGCCAAACAACATGCTCTACTGAGGTAAGGGTCATAGGGTTAAAACTATAATTAAGAAAGGAAGTGACAAGACGTAAAAAATAACATAATTTAATGACTATTAGTGCAAATAAAATGAATATAGACAACAACAAAAATAAAATTCCTCCCTGAATCTTCCCATGACAGAAATATTTATCAAAAGTTGAGGAGTCAGACGGATCTCCCCCTTATAAAAATGTGGATCCAAGTTCCACTAACTTGCATTGGATTTTATGTACGCGTAATGACTAACTACAAGGAATGAGTACTTGGATGACTGTTCGTTTACATCGGGTAACAGCCACAACGCTTACGAACAATCATCTCGTAAATCAACGTTTACGGATATGGGACACAACACTAATAAAACCCTTAAAAAATTAATGCTGACACACAATCTAAAATCTAATATTTACAGGAATCTCCCTCGAGACCCTCCTTCAACGCGATGACGCATCAGACAAATGAGCTGCCAACGCGGCCAATTGCTCAATACACAAACAAGGAAAAGACAGCATCGCACGTGACTGCACGGGTCACTAATGCGGAACATAAACATGGAATGAAACCATCAACAACAAAAGCCTCACCGGCTGAGATTACTTTATATGAATAAAAATGCACGTTAAGCTAACGCTTCGGAGATTATAGTGATTCGTAGGCAACTCCCATTTATTTAAACAATTTTTACCATTGATCAGTTCTTATTCTGGATTTCAAGTAAATATACGGAGCCATCAAGCACTCCCCTAATGACCTTGATGCAATCTTTTCAGCCCGCCTTGTGAAACAGCTTCCCCCTTCCTCAACTCTGGTCATCGTCCAGCCCCAGTTTGTAAAAATAACTTGACCAACTGTGCCGTTATCTCGTAGAATCAACAGCAACAAATCTCAACCACATAAACATATGGTAAGACCTTAATCGATATAGCCACATATGTCCTCGCAAGGTAATCATATGGACTTGGCACCAAGCTGACAGAAATCAGTCTACGCTGAAATTCCCGCTTGTAATGACCAATAAAATACACACACATACACACTGCTGGGAATGACATAACATTTTTCACACAGGTCGGCTGAATCAGATCCTCACAATCTATTTAAGAATATTGAAACCTACGAGAGAGCTGACTGCTCCTCGCCACAATTTACATTGCTCCAACGGCAATAAACTCACTGAATCTGATCAATAATAAACATTACAAGATTAATTTACCCTCCAATCAATTGCATGATTATACTAATTCAGTCCTACTTCTGAAACACAACATATCTCCGAGAGACGCTTCTTAATCGCACTACGTAAACATATGCGAACACGGTCGTCCACATAGCTACGTTAATTAAAACAAACAAACAAACAAGAACTTACGACTGATAAAATATGTGCGAGCTGTTTCCATGCAAAAGGTGTGTCAGACCAAAACTAAATACACTACGTTAATCAACACAAGCAAGATATTTACAAAGAAAATATGTCCCATATACCATAAGTTAATTTGTCAGATAATAAGAATATTATTCATGTACTCATCCTCTGCCAGTCACCGTCAACGAACATCTGCAGCCATCTCCCTACTTAAATTCTGCTTAGCTCATCTCAAACATCTCGATGGAGTGTTGACAGTTCCAAACTTCTTCCAGGATAAGCGATGTCATCTCTCGTGCTGATGCAAAAAGTTATAGATTAATTCACACTCGATATCTGTTTACTAAATTCGCCGTTTTAGGTACTTAATTCCCCAGAACAGTCTGTTGGCGAATTGTCGATGATACTGTCCCTACAAAAGTAGTACTGTGACTATCTATCACACTGAATTTAACACATTTGTATTAATAAAAATCTGTGTCCTCATGACACGCAAAGTACAAGTGCCTACGTCCTTAGACGCACAAAATGTAGTAATAATAATAACCTACGTCCTCAGACGCACAAAATGTAATAGTAACCTACGTCCTCAGACGCACAAAAGTAAAAAGTAATGTCTTGGCTCTTCACGCCACTTATATATGAACTGGCCCTAGGTATCGATAGAGGTGGAAATTATATAAAAATTTCTCAAAATAATAGTGGTAGAGGAATGAAACAAATATCACTGAACTCGTAAAATTGCCCATTAATCCTAGAATCGATCGTAGAGATGTTGTCTAGCCGAACTCCCGCGTTAATGCTAGCTGTCGCGTGCCCAAGCTAGGCTTGGCGCGTTCGTAAGCATTCATCTCTCATTGGTTCCACTATTTCACTAACTTCGCGGTTTTTATCAGACCTCGGCCTCGTAGGAGTGTCCAGTATTATCATCAGCCACTCACGTTACTGCATTATATTTTTTCTAGGCGCGAATAGTACAATGCACATGCCATAAGCGTGTCTCAACACGCGTCCCTTCTATTTTGAGGTAGCCACCACCTGTCCTTCTGAAACATAGATAGGGTCTTTCTTTTCACAATGCTAAAGTATTTAGCCTTTTGTCAAACTGCTGCAGGTATGTTCCCACTGTCTCCAACAAATGCTTGAAGTTTCCTCATCTTCGTCTGGCTATTTCATGACGCTGGTGGAAATATCAATTAATTGAAGAAATAAAACATCGAATCATTTATCCATCAGAGGATAAAGGGTTCAATACAAATTATATTTCTAGTACCTTGGAGTTAGCAAATTATTTATATTTTACACAAGTGATAGTTGCTATTAAATGTCCACGGTCTAATCCAATCCCTTTCAAACAGTCTACAACTTATGAAACAAATCTTCGTTGTTTTCATTCAGGAGCTTGGACATCGAGGTCCTGTCAGCCTGGGACCCATTACTCAGATGTTAGGCCCCTTAAACAATTATCATAATCGGCATCATTATTAACATCATCACCATCGTCATCACCATCATCATCGTCGTCATCACAATTATCATCATCATCACCATCATCATCCTCATCACTATCATCATCATCATCATCATCTTCATCATCATCATCATCATCATTCATCATCGTCTTCATCACAATTATAATCATAATTATCATCATCATCATCGCCAACATCATCACCATCATCATCGTCGTCATCACCATTATCATCATCATCACCACCATCATCATCGTCGTCATCACTATTATTATCATCATCATCACCATCATCACCATCGTCATCATCGTCGTCATCACTATTATCATAATTATCATCAACATCATCATCGTCATCATTATCATCACCATCATCATCGTCATCATCATTATCATCATCACCATCATCATCGTCGTCATCACTGTTATCATCATCATCACCATCATCATCGTTGTCATCACTATTATCATAATTATCATTAACACCATCATCGTCATCATCATCATCATCATCATAGTCGTCATCACTATTATCATCAAAATCGTCATCATCACCATCATCATCATCGGAGTCATCACTATTATCATCGTTATCATCAACATCATCATCATCAAAATCACTATTATCATCAAAATCGTCATCATCACCATCATCATCGTCATCACTTATATCATCATCATCATCACCATCATCAACGTCGCCATCGATATTATCATTATTATTTCCTACACCATCATCATCGTCGTCATCACTATTATCATAATTATCATCAACATCATCATCGTCATCATCACCAACATCATCATCGTCGTCATCACTATTATCATCATCATCAACATCATCGTTGTCATCACTCGTATCATAATTATCATTACATCAACATCGTCATCATCATCATCACCATCATCATTGTGGTCATCACTATTAGCATCAACATCATCATCGTCATTATCATCGTCACCATCATTAACGTTGTCATCACTATTATCATAATTATCATCAAAATCATCATCGCCAACATCATCACCATCATCATCGTCGTTATCACTATTATCACCGTCATCATTGTCGTCATTATTATCATAATTATCATCAACATCATCATCGCCAACATCATCACCATCATCATCGTCGTCATCACTATTATCATCATCATCATCATCACCTCCATCATCATCGCCATCACTATTATCATCATCACCATCATCATCGTCATCACTTTTATCATCATCATCACCATCATCATCGTCGCCATCACAATTATCATCATTATTATCATCACTATCATCATCATCGTCGTCATCACTATTATCATCATTATCATCAACATCATCATCGTCATCATCATCACCAACATCATCATCGTCGTCATCACTATTATCATCATCATCACCATCATCGTTGTCATCACTCGTATCATAATTATCATTACATCAACATCGTCATCATCATCATCACCATCATCATTGTGGTCATCACTATTAGCATCAACATCATCATCGTCATTATCATCGTCACCATCATTAACGTTGTCATCACTATTATCATAATTATCATCAAAATCATCATCGCCAACATCATCACCATCATCATCGTCGTTATCACTATTATCACCGTCATCATTTTCGTCATTATTATCATAATTATCATCAACATCATCATCGCCAACATCATCACCATCATCATCGTCGTCATCACTATTATCATCATCATCATCACCTCCATCATCATCGCCATCACTATTATCATCATCACCATCATCATCGTCATCACTTTTATCATCATCATCACCATCATTATCGTTGTCATCAATCTTATCATCAACATCATAATCGTCATCATCATCGTCACCATCATTAACGTTGTCATCACTATTATCATATTTATCATCAAAATCATCATCGTCGTTATCACTATTATAATCACCATCATCATCGTCGTCATTATTATCATAATTATCATCAACACCACCACCATCGTCGTCATCACTATTATCATCATCATCATCACCACCACCATCGTCGTCATCATAATTGTCATCATAACCACCACCACCACCATCGTCGTCATCACTATCATCAACATCATCACCATCATCATCGTCGTCATCACTATTATCATCATTATCATCATCACCACCACCATCATCGTCGCCATCACGTATGTCATAATTATCATCAACATCATCATCGCCAACATCATCATCACCATCGTCATCACTATTATCATCATTATCATCAACATCATCGTCATCATCATCACCATCAGCATCGTCGTCATCACTATCATCATCATCATCATCACCACCACGACCTCCATCATCATCGTCGTCATCACTATTATCATTATATCAATATCATCATCGCCAACATCATCACCATCATCATCATCGTTGTCATCACTATTGTCATCATTATCATCACCATCATCATCATCATCGTCATCACTATTATCATCATTATCATCATCGTCATCATCATCACCATCATCATCGTCACCATCATCATCGTTGGCATCACTATTATCATAATTATCATCAACATCATCATCGCCAAGATCATCACCATCATCATCGTCGTGATCACTATTATCAACATCATCATCATGCAAGCATAGTGTTATATCCACCTCTCGGTGTAGCGGCTATCGTTCATGGCTATCGCCCCGTAGGTCCGGATTCGATTCCCGGCTCTGCTAACGGGGCCAACTGAGCCTTGTGAGGCAAAACTGGGAAGAGGTGGGTTCAGCTCCCACCTCAGCCATCCTAGAAGCAGACTTCCGTGGTTTCCCACTTCTACTCCAGGTGAATGCTGGGTAGGTTCCTACCTTAATCTCATTGCCACTTCCTTCTCAATCCTCACCTGAATTACAAATACACAAACTAATACAGCCATCACAATCACACAGGTTATCAGACAAAAGAATCCACACTCACCCAAGTTCACGAGGCTAAATTACCACGATCAATCCCCTCAAATTAAACAACAATATCAGCCTAGTGTACTTGGGTGTGTGAATAATTCTTCTGATAACCTGTATTGTTGTGATGTCTGTAAGAGCATGTGGGTAATTGTTGTAATTGGGATTGGTAAGAAGACGGCCGTGGCATCAAGTTAGGAACCATTCCGGCATTTTCCTTGTTTAGAAGTGGGAAACCACTGAAAACTACTTCTAGGATAGCTAAGGTGGAAATCGAAACCCCCATCCCTCCTCTCATGAAAGTGTAATCATAGATAAAAATAATACTAAAATGATAATTGAGGATTTTGTGGGAATAGAAGAGCTATCATCCGATGCTAAGCCTCACGTGGCTGAGTGTACCCCTTTCCAGCCCTCAAACCAAAATTAATTTCTTGGCAGAGCCGGGAATCGAACCCTGACCTCAGGGATGACATCCATGAAGGAAATAGAAAGAATCGTTTGCATGAGGTCATGAGTCATTCGATATGAGCTATCCAGCCAACAAAACGGGTGCTAGGACAAGACTGTGACAAGATAAATAAGTCACGGCACACACTAAAGTACATTAAGCTCAGGTGCGTAGCGTCACGCCTTGGTGATTGTTCTAATGTTCTTGCTCATAAATTTAATTCGCTAATATTTTTGCAATTTGGGAGTTCCACTACATTGACAATTGTTTCCTTTTATTTTCTATCTCGAAATAAAGAACAGCATATTCATCTTTTTGTCACGAAGATGTTATAATCCATGTTTAATAGAATTTCATCTCCCTTTTCATAATCCACAAGAATATTCACTGTTGACCTGTGTCATTGTGGTGTCTATTAGTACGAGTAACTGTAACTATTAGGGTCGACAAATGGGTTGCTCGGATAAGTAAAGTTATTTGTGTTGCTACAGATCGTAGTGTCGGGGTTGGGGTAGGTGCCCCAGTTCTTGAAGTAAGGGTCTATCCTGGCATTTTCTTGGAGGGAGTGAGGAAAATCCTAGGGAAAAACCGCACTCAAAATACCCACTGTCATCGTCGGGAATCGAAAGTCCGATCTCCAGACTAGATGCAGTTCCCCATCACGGTCGTGGTGCGTGATTTAGAACGCACGGCTAAGCTGCGGGGTGCCGGCCCCGTGGTGTTGGGGTAGCGCGCCTGCCTCTCACCTGGAGGCCTGGGGTTCGATTCCCGGCTCCGTCAGGGATTTTTAGAAACTGACGTTAGGGCTGGAACGGGGTGCACTCAGCTTCGTGAGGACAATTGAGTAGCTGTCTGGCAGTGAGGCAGCGTTCCGATCACGAAAACCAAGATTTACGGCTGAGGGGACTCGATGCGCTGATCACGCGTCACCCCAATATCTGCAGGCCAAATGGCTGGGCAGCGGTCGCTTCGTAGGCCTGGGCCCTTCACGGGCTGTAGCGCCAGGGGTTATTATTATTATAAGCTACGGGGTACTTGATATTGTAAGTTCATTTTTTGGTATTTTATTGTACTCATAGCCGGCTCCGTGGTGTTAGGATAGCGCCCCTGTCTCTCATCCAGAGCCCCCGGGTTCAATTCCCGGCTCCGCCAAGGATTTTAGAAACTCACGCGAGGCTGGAACGGGGAGCACATAGCCTCATGCGGACAACTGAGTAACTGCGCGACAGTGAGGCAACGCACCAGTCACGGAAACAAGATTTACGGTCGAGGGGACCCAACGCGCTGACCACGTGTCACGCCGCAATCTGTAGGCCAAATGGCTAGGCAGATGTTGCTTGGTAGGCCAGGGCTCTTGGTGGGCTGCAGTGCCAATGGCCCTTTTTATAGTGCCAATATACAGTAAGACATACTATTCGAGTTTTATAATCCATTAAGATTTTAAATATTAAAGTGATTATTTTTACGTCCTTTCTGTAGGGACGCTGGTGTGCCGAAAGTTTGCCCGGAAGGGGACCTTTAACGTGCCAGTAAATCAAC
Source organism: Meconema thalassinum (assembly GCA_946902985.2). Classification (NCBI taxonomy): domain Eukaryota; kingdom Metazoa; phylum Arthropoda; class Insecta; order Orthoptera; family Tettigoniidae; genus Meconema; species Meconema thalassinum. The sequence goes on along the minus strand of OX336389.2, from coordinate 1,118,022,438 downwards.
TGGCATGGCTTTTTCGAATTTGCACACCAGATAGTGGAATTTAGAAACAAAAATACCTAATGTATTTCAGAAAATACCTATTTCAGAAACGCAGATGCTCAGGCTACAACACAATGGGTACCAGGGTAATTCATGGGAGCAAAGGTGGCCGGGCATGGAACCGAAAACGCCATCCCTTCTAGTACCTGACTGCGCCAGGATTCAATCCTGCAACCTTGGGCACAGAAGGCGAGATCGTTACCCTTGAGCCACGCAACTAGTCAATGAAAATGAAAATGATTATAACAATACAGTAATCATAATGATAATGATAATAATAATAAAAATAATTTGAAGAATTTAAATTTCACGAGCGTAACGATAGAAATGAAGGCTGTCAGTCATTATGCCGTGCATAGTATGATTAGTGCAAGACATGTTACAGAAATAAAATGTCTGACCCAAGGGGTTTATAGCTAAGGGGTTAGAGTACCGACGTTCAAAGCTGGAGGTATTGGGTTTGAGTTCCACTGGGGTCAGAAAAACTAACTCTTTAACTTCCATCTGCATGGTTTCCACTACTCGTGCACTGCACAACCTGATAACTGGAAGCTCATTTGTAATATTGCAAAGTTTGCAAAGCCCTCTCCGTATAGGGCTTGCAGCAGTGGAAGGCAGAGACTTCCACCCTTCGTGACTTTGGTACTAGAAGGGATGGAGATTTCAGTTCCATGCCCAGCCACCTTTGCTCCCAGGAATTACCCTGGTACCCATTGTGTTGTAGGCTGAGCATCTGCGTTTCTGAAATAGGTATTTTTGTTTCCAAAATCCACTATCTGAATGGGAATCGAACCCACTCCCTTTCAGTTGGAAGCTCAGAGCCTCTACAGACTGGGGTACGCAACCCCTCATTTGTATTATTATTATTATTATTATTATTATTATTAATAATAATAATAAAAATAAGAGTAACATACATATTTATTTAAAACTGTTTTGCTTTTGAGCGTCCATTCTATTCTGGAGGCCACCTCGTGGTGTAGCGGCTAGCATTCTTGGATGTCGCCCCGCAGGTTCAGGTTCGAATCCCGGATATACCGATGAATTTATTTCTGGTCTGAAAGTTGAAACGGGGTGCACTTAGCCTCGTGAGGCTAAACTTAGAAGAGGTGGGTTCGATTCCCACATCAGCCATCCTGGAAGTGGTTTAGCGTGGTTACCTACCTCTACCACTTCAACGCCAGGCGAATTACGAAATGTTTCCTATCATCAGGCCACGACCGCCTCCTTCCAAAGCCTTTTCTAAATAACCAATACACACACTACTTTAGTCACCCCAATAACACAAGTTATCAGACTGATTCTTCTCACACCCAAGTACGGGAGACAAAATGACTACGATATCTAAGGCTCTAAAATGAAATAATAAGAACTCTATCCTGGAAGCTTCTGATTACGAACAAGTCACCTCCATGATCCCCTATTAGCAGTTAGCACTACGGCCTGTTGTGGTTCTACCCCACACACACCTTGAAATCATCGTACACTGAATAATATATCACCTCTGCGTCTTTTACTCTCAATAGCTGAGCTCAATAGTCTCTTACGTAAGCCCTACTCCTTCATTCTCATCACATGACCCCAACAAATAATAATAGAAAGAAGTAGAGGAAGCGGAAGGAAGAAGAATAGATGCGAAGTTTAAAAAAAATCAAGGTTTCTTGTTTTCTCGTTTAACTGCCGTCCTCCAATGACAGGATGATAATAAAAGAGACATTAATCAAGACAATGAATCGGTTGGGGTTGTCACTAGAAACTCATGAAGCACCTCGAGCTGCAATTCAGTTGTGGCTTAATTGAAAATGCCAATTACATTCGTGTCCGCCCGCATTTAGTTAAGCACGTCACACATAATCCCTCCGTCCACAACACTGTGGCAGCTTTATTAGTCAGGCTTTCATTCAAAAACGTTTTTATCTGCTGGACACGTTCATAACATCCAATTTAATCGGGGGTAAGGAGTAGTCCAATGAGACAAGAATATCGATTCATGGAGGGTCCACCTCGTTGCGTAGTGGCTAGCATTCTTGGCTGTCACCGCGGAGACCAGGTTCGATTGAGGGCTCTGGTCTGAGGGCTGCTCGAAAGTGGTACACTCAGCCTCGTAATACAAAACTGAGAAGATGCGAGTTCCATTCCTATCTCAGCCGTGCTGGGAGTGATTTTACGTAGTAGCCCATTTATACTCCAGGCAAAATCCAGGATGGTTTGTAACTTAAGGCCACGGCCGCTTCCTACCCAAATCCTACAAGTACACACACTAGTGAAAATCCACAGCCTGCTTCCAGTTGACCGACCGGGTCAGAGAGTGGAATGAATAAAGCCCCCATCTAGCGGCGAGGATATGAACTGTGCCGGTTTCCGAAACCTGTCGCACTCCCCTGAGGAAATGATTAAATGAATGACAGATGAAATGAAATGACTGTGGGGAGTGGTACTGGAATGAAATTTGTGACAGGGAAAACTGGAGTACCCAGAGAAAAACCTGTCCGCCTCTGCTTTGTCCAGCACAATTTTCACATTAAGTGATCGGAATTTGAACCACGGACCCAGCGGTGAGAGCCCGGCGTGCTGCCGCCTAAGCCACGGAGGCTCTCACACACACTAGTACAGAATTTAATTTAAATATTTTGGCTTCATTTGGCCATTATGTTGGCTTTCAACTTAACATGTCTTTAAAGAACACGCGAGTGGGATAAGCCTCGCGATTTAAGCAACGGGCCTCCTATTTGCGTGAGTCATAACAAATAGTATTGACTATTCACTCCAAAAATCTTACACGTATTAACCAGGAGTTTGAACCTGGTCTACCGCAGTGGGAGGCAAGCATCTTAAACGCCTAGCATCACGTCCCAATACGTCATTACGATACATAAGAGTCATATGAGAGAAAGTCATTACACCTAGCTGTGGATAAGTGGATATGTGTGTATGTATTGATATCGCGGTACCTGCAATGGTAGTCCATACATCCATGCTGCAGTCCTGACTCGGGCAGATAAACTCGATGTTCCACCCTTTAAAACAACAATAATAATACGAACAATAACCATCATCCTCTTCTTGATTCAACAAAAACTCAGGTCGTGTGCATAAACGCGTACCAGTTCCTTAATCTTTGTTCCATGTAATGCCTACGTAGCACCGAGATCCTTCGATCACATCCCTTGTCAGATTACTCCTGGAATATCTCTCCCTCTTTTCATCCTCATTAAAACTTCGAATCCCAATTTTTCTTTTCTTTCTCTTTCAAATATTCTCTTCCTTGCTTAGATAACACCACGATACGAACTCTTGTCACGTTTATTGATCAGTGCCGAACAGGGAAAGACAGTCACCCACCACTTCCTCATTGTTAGCACATATGAAGAGTCCGCTCGCTAATGTCATCATTTTGTTAGAAGTGAGCTGAACATTCAAAGCGGCATAACAAGGAGAGCCAGGGATGGCCAAATTATGTTAAGGTGAAATTTCCTTACTTTATAATAATTTGTGATAGACTGTAGTAGGCAGATCATGAGTTGATCTCCACGGGACATACTCTGTCTAGTAGGATGAGGGGATTTGGGCTGCCATACCAGTGGCTAGAATAACCATTTCTTAGTGGTTGTTTGCCGAGGAAGGCCTAACGTCTTCAGAGTAGGGAGACGCTATCAAGACGACAGAAAATGTAGTACCTGTATGAGTTCATCCTGGTAGATCTCAGGATACATCCCGTTGTAGACACAGTAACGAGTTTGAAACCCTTGCCCGTGCTCTGGGGTATTGCCGCCTTGGAAAACGTATAAGGAATGTACGTCATCGTCCAGGAAGATAACAGCAAATTACTTAAGGGAATCTGGTTTGGAGGCAAGTAAGAAAGTTCAATGATTAGCTGCAGGAGGTGGAGTGCGCCGTGTGGATATCATTGCAGCCGATGAGGTGCAGCTGTTGACCGACTGTTAGGCATGAAGATGATGTTGAACGGTCAAGTAGCGTTCAATACCATAAAGAAAAGAACATCAATGAAAATATCGAGGTTTTAGGGGTAATGATTGGTGCACGAGGCACCATTCCAAAATTATTAGTGGAGGCATTAAATGAATTAAATCTTAATTTAATGTGCGATATAGTTACCACGATATGAGAAATTACCTATACCGTCATATTTGAACATGTCTAGAAAATCATATATTTTATTTTGAATGTGAAATTTTCATGTATTTTTTAAATACTTGGTGTGATATACTTTGTCATTTCGCAATCTCTGATGAGAGGAAGTTGAGTAAAGATTCAGTCCCCCCATTGGCTACTTACTGGGGAAAGCCGCTTCTACTACTACTACTACTACTACTACTACTACGACTACTACTACTACTACTCGTCCAGTGAACATAGCTCCATCTGTATCCATTAATAAAGGAAATACTATACCTAGTAAGCAAAGAGAAATGACTGATATACGTACGTATGCTGAAAAAAATATGAATTTCTTTTCGAACCAGCTCATATTTCTGTGGCTGGAGCGGGCCACCAGAAGTAACAACCCGGCTAATCGAATGCTCGTGCGAGTTTAACCTTGATTAATACTAATGGACATGAAATATGAGAAAGTATTTACGCAGGTGTCTCTCCACCATCTGCTGGCAATCGACTAATAACATAACTGTTATAATGGACACAATAAGACTATACGTTTATACGCTACAAGTACGGTATCAGAATATCTTTCAATAGAGAGCCCATATCCTGGGCCTGGCCGAGACAGCAGGAAGTTACATCCACGCTCTACACCATACTTCCCACGGTTTAACATAACTCATTAACGGGTTGCCATATGAAAAAAAGGAACAAAGAGTAGAAAATGGAATTTTAAAGCTGTATTTTCAACAACTTTTCTTTAGGGCAATTTCTTCATGAAACCTTTTGTTTCATAAGTGTAGTTCAAAAACCAAATTGAGTGTCTTTTTACCCCTCCTCTCCTCTGTCGTAGAAAGATAATCTATCATCTAGCTTCTTACTTTAATTGCCCTAATACAAAATTTCATAAGTTATATGTTGTTGTATACACACATGATACATCAGACATCCCGATAGGTATTGAACCAACGCAGCCTTCCAAATTATTATTATTATTATTATTATTATTATTATTAATAATGATAATAATGTTATTGGTTTTAAATTCCTTTTAAGTGCTGAGGCTTTAAGAGACACCGGTGTGCCAGAATGTTTCCCCAAAGAGGATTTTTAACGTTCCAGTAAATCTAGCGGTGTGGCTCCCTCACATTGTGCACCCTCAAATACCCACTGACTGTGCCAGGATTCGATCCTGCAACCTTGGGAACATCAGGCGAGAACGTTACCGCTGTACCACGCAGTCAGTCTACATTCTTCTTGTATCAAACGCAAAGAAGAAATGAAATAAATGTATTAAGATATATATCATTTCCACCCATCATAAATGTGGCAAAGCTCCTTTGATAAATTGTAATGAGGAATTTGGAACACCTTGGCCAAATCGTATTGCAATGGATATACTTCCAGTGACGTCACCATTCAGTACAAGGGGGTGTGCATAGAATTGTTTGTACATTTACTAAACAAGGGACATGTTGACCACCTCGTGGTGTTGCGGCGAACATTCTTGGCTGTTGTCCCGGAGGCCAGGGTTCGATTCATTCCCACCGTGGGCACCCAGAAATAGTTTTCTGTGATTTCCCATTTCTACTCCAGGCAAATGCCGGGATGGTTCCTAACTTAAGGCAACGGCCAATCCCCACCTTAATTACAAATGCATACACACAAATACAGACACCACAAATTCTACACACACCTAAGTACACAGAGCTCAAATGACCACGATGTCCAAGCCCCTAAATGAAACAACAAGAAACAATTCACGTAATAGCTATGATAATTTGGGCACCTTTTATGTGTGAACGTCTGCACAGAAACCTCCGTTAACTTAGAGTACTAGCTTCACCACATCTTTGAAATTGCTCCCTTTCACTGAAATATGACGTCAGTGGATATATAAACTACCACGTTCATCTCGCAAAGAAACAACACGTTATACAGGTGTTAGGAAGCACTCTGTACATGATGCATAACACCAAAACACGGATTTAAGCCCACAAATATATTCACTTATTTCAAAAATTCCTTCAGCAATGAAGTGATGTGAAAAAAAAAGTTACAAAATCAAGCGTATGCAACGACGGGGCTATTCTTTTTGAATTAGGAATACCCAACTGAGAGGAATGGAATCTTTGTCAAAGTTAGGGCACTTCGCTCCTTAAACACCTACATAAAGTACCTGTATGTAGCCTATTGCACTGCAGAGAATCACAAATCACATGTATTCCCAGATTGATCCGTCTTCACTCGCTGAACATTCACACGATGAAATTTATTCAATACTAGTTGAAACCCGTCAAAACATGACGGCCATTGGGAAAATATTTACTGAAGGATTTTCTTATATGCATTCTTTGTATGATTACAGAGAAAGATCGACTTTGCAACATATAACTGGCCATGACTGAAAACTTGATGAGGCGAATAGTGACCTACACGTTCCAGAGTTTCCCCTTGAGCTTTATTGACTGTGATCAAATATGCCAAGCGATTGGAAATTGGTGCCTCTTAAAAGAAAATGGAAGTGTTTTATCGGATGGTGTTAAATCAAGTCAAAGGATTAATACTCTCTGCCCAATATCATCTGCACTTATTATTTACAAATCCAAGCAATTTTCATACATACTTCTTACAATGTTCAGATTCCTAAGGAGCATAACTATGGCTCGAACATTTAGAGTAAGAATATGTGGAGGCAACTCACTTAATTCCAAGGAATTCAAGAATTTTGCAGGAAATTGAAGTAGCTGGCTTTCATCTTCATTATTTAATCTGTTAACGCTAGTGTACTTTTTTTGGTACCTTAGTGTTTTAGATAAGAGCACTTCGCAAGTTTCAACCTCATTGATGTTTCATATAGGGATGCCTTTGGGGCGGGCCCTCTCCTCCTTCCCCTTTCCTATCTGCCTTTCATGGCTCTCCTTCCTTCCAAGTCCCTTAATTCTCATTCTTTGAGGATTGAAGGAATTTCCTTTCCTCCTGTCTTTTGTTTTCCTTATTCTTATTTGTGTTTTCCATTCTTCTTCTAGTATGTAGATATGTAGTTAGGCTTAGGTATAGTTTCATTTAATTTGCAGTTTCACTATCACCCAAACCATTAGGGGCCGATAACCCAGATGTTAGGCCCCTTAAAACAAAAATTATCATCATCATCATCATCATCATCATCATTTAGGGAATTAGACACAATGGCCTCGTGCAATTATGTCAGGAACCATCAAGGCATTTGCCTGGACGATAAGTGAGACACCACGGGAAACCACGTTTTGGATGGATGATGTTAGAATCAAATCCCGTTGCAACACTCAGATCGAAATTAAGCATCTTGGTATAGCCAGGAATCTAACCGGGACCTGAAGTGGGACAGCCAAGAATGCTAACCAACTCCACGAGGTGGTCTCAACCTCGTTGACCTAGATTTTAGCTATAACGGAATTGAAACTGTAAGAGAAATGAGTGAGGTGTTGGTTATGATGGTGGTGGTGGTTGTTGTTGTTGTTGTTGTTGTTTTAAGGGTAAAACATTCCCAAGATATACTGTATGAAAATATATACTTGTTTCTTAATTTAATGAAATCCAGTTTTTCATTTTCTGCCTCAGATTTTCTTTAAACATGTTATTTACTCTTCCATTATTTTACACTGGCTTTCACTTATAGGTCGCTAGCATTCTTGTCTGTCACGCCGGAGGTCCGCGTTCGATTCCCGGCTCAGTCAAGGAATTAATTCTGGTGTGAGGGCAGAAACGGAGTACACTCAGCCTCGTCAGGTAAAAATGAGAAGAGGCGAGTTGGATACCCACCTCAGCCATCCTGGAAGTGATTTTCCGTTATTTCTCACTTCTACTTCAGGCAAAAGCCGGGATGGTTCCTAAATTACGGCCATGTCCACCTCCTTTCCAAACCTCAATTGAATGACATTTACACACACTAATTCAACCATCACAATAACACAGATATCAGAGAAATTCCACACACTTACACACACACAAGTCCACGGGGCTACATGACCACGATGTCGCCAAGCCCCTCAATTAATCAACCGAACAACTAATTTTAGAACAATGCAAAATTAATTTAATAGTGCACCACTCCTAGCGTTAGACGTTGTTGTTTCATTTAAGGGGCTTGGACATCGTGGTCGTGTAGCCCCGTGCACTTAAATGTGTGTAGAATTTGTTTTGATAGTCTGTGTCATTATGGTGTTTATATTTGTGTGTGTATTTGTAATTCATGTGACGATTGGGATGGAGGTGACCGTGGCATTTCAAGTTTGTCTCTATCCCTGCATTTGCCTGGAGTAGAAGTGGGAAACCACGGAGAACAACTTCCAGGATGGCTGAGGTGGGAATCGAACCCACATTTTCTTAGTTTTTCCTCACGAGTCTGAGTGTATCCCGTTCCAGCTCTCTCATCAGATTTAAATTTATTGGCAGAGCCGAGAACCGAACCCGGACCTCCAGGGCGACAGCGAAGAAAACTAGCCACTACACCACGAGGTGGTCTAGCATTAGAAAATAACAGTCACAAGTACAGTATTTACAACATGGCTTCCATTCGGTAGTATGAAAAGTTCGAAATTTCAAATTAAGTACATGTAAACATGCTCAATAAACACTTCCAAATAACTTAAAGATTCGTAATAGCAAATTTATGTATTTCTTCTTGTAACGCGGATCTTTGATATCAAACCTAAAATATATGTACATAGTGGATCTTCGTAAGGAATTCAATGTTTATGTTATACAGAAATTTTAGAGGTCGGATTTTAGTTTTATATTCATAATCTAGTAAATAATTGCTTTTTAGTTGGTAAACACGGTAATGTGCCCAATTAAATTGGGCGGGGGAGTAACACTCTTTTAATCCGAACCATTAAGCTAAAAAATATTTACATGAATTAAATAATTTTATATGCTCCCCATCCCTTTTTTTTTTCAAGAAGTATATGAATGTATAACTCTCATACGCAGTATCGCGTTGTATGGAAGTGATACGTTGATCCTGTCCGAGAAAGCCGTGGAAAAGATTGATTCCTTTGAAAGGAAAATCCTGAGGAGAATTTATGTATGGTACCAATATGTGCACAAGGCGAATGGAGAATAAGATACAAGAACGAATTACATTCTTTATATGAAGCATCACCTTTGTCATATGTCATTCGTTTTATAAGGCTTAACCGGGCAGGCCATTTAATTTGGATGGAAGAACATCGAGTTCCAAAGAAGGTTTTCATGGGAGATTTTGGAGGACGAAGGCTTGCTGAAATGCCACGTAATACTCCTAGATGAAAAAGGAAGATTGTCGTTTAACGTGACTGTTAATCTCGAGATCATGAGCCACGGGACCTCCTTTTTACGTGGAATCCGAACCACAGGACATGGCATTTCACTTCGAAAATCTCACATGCATTGACCGGGAATCGAACCCGGACCGCCTTGGTGAGAGGCATACAGCTAGACCGCTGAGCCACCACGCCCCTACTCGTAGATGGGAGCAGGGAGTTAAGCAGGATACAGCGCATATCCTCAGGATCCGGAATTGGAGAGTTGCAGAACAAGATCAGCAAGGATGGAGGAGAGCAACTGGTGAGACCATGGCCCGAGACGGGCCGACGCTATAGGAACCATGGTTATGAGTGTATATTATTTAATTCATGTAATTTGTTTCCCAGGTTAATAGAAGTGATTGTCTGTTAGGTAGTCAGCCCGAAGGCTTGACGGATCCTCAAAGAGTACCGCCGTTAGGTTATGTGGGTAGATACCCACAAAAACCCAAAGGCAGCGCTATAATTGAGGCGTACTAGGCAAAAAGAGGAGTGAGGTAGTTCACCATTGCTTTCCTCACTGAGACAGAACAGCAGTACTAACCCTATGAGTAGAACCTTTCACAGGATCCACAGGCAGGCACTGACTGTGCCCTGAATGTCATTACTAAGTACCCCCCACCTATACCTCAGTAGCTTCCATATAATCGCAGCCATGAGTGAGACTGAGACAACGGTGAAAAGCCACATTTTACTCTAGCCTTTGCCAACAAACCAATGCAAATATACTGCATTCATCAAGAGATGGCAAACAATAAAATATATCCTCTCATTGGCGATAGAAATGCACTCCTTGGTTCTGAAGCCATCGGAGAACCACTGTTTGAACTTGTTCATCATTGGCAAATAATTTCCCACTCAGATATCGTCCCTGAATGTGCAATGCCACGTATTCCACAATGCTTTTTACCCCAATATTTTCCCTGTGATTGGACACACTTCCCAACCTTATATGGATGTGCCGTCCAACAGAACAATTGACGTTAGATTCATTTCCCTATGCATAAGCATAACAAAATGAGCTTTAAATTCACTGTGTTGCAGAAATGTGGAAAATTGAAGCCATTCTATTTTCAGTGTTGCCTATACAAATTGTCTTTGCGGCTTTTCAGTCGGTCAATACGATTCTGCCCAATGAATTGGACGGGGTACAAATTTAAAATATACAAACCCACTCCTGGAAAAAAAAGTACATGTACAGTATTAGTTACTTATCACAATCATATGGGCAACTTAGGATTACGCGTTTGACCCTCAAACTGGCCGTCATCAGATACAGTGATCAGGATCTGATGTTGGCCACATGAGGGTTGAAACGCGTGTTCCTAAAGTTCCTATTTAAGTGTGATATAACAAACTACGGTAATACAGGGAATTTTTTCCAGGAGTGTTTTTTTACCTCACCCAGTACCGGGTGAGTTAGCCGTGGTCGTTACGGCGTCCTGCAGGCAGTCGCTCACATCCGGGAGGCGGGGAGGTTTGAATCCCCCCACCGGCAACCTTGAAGATGGTCTTCTGTGGTTTCCCGTCTTCCTTCCAGGCAAATGTGGGGGTGCTCCCTAACTATAGGCCACAGCCGCTTCCTTCCAATTCCTCGTCCTTACAATCACACTTTCCTCCCCCAGACAACACTCCACAAACGACGGTACTTGTATCTCACACCATGGGTGTCCGCATAGAAGCAGATACAAACCCTGGCGAGCCAAACATGTACTTGGACACTCCCGGCACTAAAAGCCATTCGCTTAAAAAAAAAGCACCCAGTTCATTGAGCACAATCGTGTTGACCGACTGAAAATCAGCAAAGACAAATTGTGTTGCAGAAACGTATATGTCCTTGCAGTTATGCACTCCTACAGTACAGTGTATTCAAGTTCCATTTTCCTTTTGCTTATACACAGGAACCTGAACATACAGTAACGTAATTTGTCCTGTCGGATGGCACATACACATAGGCTACGGCTGGGAGGCGCCGTTCTCATCTTCCTCAAGCATAACTTAATTAAAGGGGCTTATTTATTGTTACTAGGTTCCTGGGTTGGATAATCCTGAACACCTAGTTTGTTTCCAACGTTTTCGAATTCAAACCCAGGAATATGCTACGATGTTACCGAACTTTATGACTAGGCCATGTCTATTCTAATCTTATCCTCAAAAGCAATTACACACACAAATATAAACGCCACCACAATACAGGTTGACATGCAAATTCAACACACATGTAACTGGGTGAGTTAGCCGTGGTCGTTGCGGCATGACTGCTGGCAGTAACTCACACCCGGGAGGCGAGGAGGTTCGAATCCCCCCGCCGCATAGTGAGGCAAGAGTGCCGTGCCTCAAATGTGGCATTAATTCTAATTTTATTTAATAGGATTTCTACGTTATATATCATTATCAAGTGAAAATACAGTTCATTTGACATTTGTTTATTAATATAATAGTTGTGAAACATTGTAAAAATTATAACTGTAGCAAAATAATTATTATGGAAATGCAGAAAGTAACTTAAATCACATGAATCCTCGGATCTAGTGAAAGTACAATTGTCTCAATTACTACCATCACTCCCTTCATCATCATCCCGACTCCTGGACTAATTGTAGATATGAATGGAGATTTTAATAAATCTAATGCTCCTTTCGGGAGGCCTTGAAGTTTTTTTTTTTTTTTTTTGGAAGAGTCCTCTTGCTGGTGATAAGTGGATCAGAACTTACCAAAAAGTAATTTAAATTATCGGCATTTGTTTTCTGTCGACTACATTTTCTGGAATAATTTTTCCGGCAATTTTTGAAGTCCTTATTACGTGCTTCCTCTGTTAACTGTCCTATAGCTAAAGCCCTGCGCGGATGCGGATACCCGCGGATAAACCCGCGGATATCCGCAAAAATTTTCGCCATGCGGATATAGTTTGCATGTCTGTGCGGATAGCGGATAAACTGCGGATAATGTTTGGGGTAAATTTGCGGATAGTTTTTAGAATGCAATCCGAACTTGTTGAATATCATTACTAGGACCCGGATGTTTATGACAGATCATATTTTTCCGTTAAGTTTTTTTTATGACAAATGTAAGATGATGATTTAAGCCAATCTCATTTAAATTATGCCATTAAGCACAATGAACACTACGAAAAGAAAAGGGTTGCAATTCTGGCTGTGTAACATTCAATTTTAACATAGAACTTGACGTACCGTACAAAGCCTAAGGAAACGACTTTCTCCTCAAATGTTAATGTGTTGCTTTAATATTTTATCTAATTGAAAATATCATTGTAATGCCAGTAGATTCGGATAACAAACGTGCGGATGCGGATAACAGTCGTGCGGATGCGGGGCGGATGCGAATGACAGCCGTGCGGATGCGGGGCGGATGCGAATGACATCCGTGCGGATGCGGGGCGGATGCGAATAACAGTCGTGCGGATGCAGGGCGGATGCGGATAACAGTCGTGCGGATGCAGGGCGGATGCGGATAACAGTCGTGCGGATGCGGGGCGGATGACAGCCGTGCGGATGCGGGGCGGATGCGGATAACGTTTTGTTTATCCGCGCAGGGCTCTACCTATAGCAAGCAATGCGGACGATGCTATTTCAGGTCCATGTATCAAATATTTATGCAATGTAGGAGACATGTTGCACCATGGGTATTTCTCAACGAAATATCTTGCCGTGCTACAGGCAAGAACTCTAAATATTTCATGATTTCCAGAAGGTTTCTTCTTGTGATGAATATTTTATTTGAGCTGGTACCTGAAATAAACCCAAACAAGATTTTATTTGACGCCCTCCGATTTTCTGCGTTCTTGATTTTATTGTTATTTACAAAAAAAAAAGGGGCAAAATGTAGCAGCAGAACTAAACTGATCTACAATATAGAGGCCACAACCACTAGAAAAAATCAACAATGCATGCTCGGACTGCCTCGGAACATAACTATTCTCTTTCTTATATCTCAAGATGGTAAATATAAGCAGCTGTTTAAATAACGATTTTTCTGACACACAAATATTACTATATAACAAATAAAACAATCATTACATACCTGGACACGAAGGTTCCATGGCGAAACAATGAATAAATTCCGAAAACACGATTTTTCTGCTCTGCAATATCACAACTACTGTGGGCTCTCCAAGCGAGACGCAGTGTCGTCAAGGTCACAACGTGTTTCAACTTGGTCGAGCAAGTCTTCTATTGTTCTGTTACACCAAAAATTTCATCATACGACCAATTTCAGTTTCGGAATTAATGCCACATTTGAATCACTCTTGCCCCACTGTGCGCCGGCAACCTTGAAGATGGTCTTCTGTGGTTTCTCATCTTCCTTCCAGGCAAATGCCGGGGTTGGTCCCTATCTATAGGCCACAGCCGCTACCTTCCAACTCCTCGTCCTTACAGTACATTCAAACTTTCCTCCCCAGACAACACTCCACACGCGACGGTACGTGTAGCTCACCCATTGGGTGTCCGCCTCGAAGCAGCTACAAAACTGGCGAGCCGAACATGTCCTGATACACTACCGGCACTAAAAGCCATACGCTAAAAAAACACACACATGTAAATACGCATGTGCTGATGGCCACTCAATAGAAACCCTCATAATAAAACAACAACAACAACAACAACAACAACCACTCAAGGGGAGTAACTTGTAGTAAACCTTGAAACCGTCATCATCTATTAAAACGCAGGTCTATCATTTTCCTACTGCAATTTAATTATATTTCTGCAAATTCTGAGTTTAGTGCGTTAAGAATAATTGCGCCTTGACCCATCCCCTCTCCCTAAAAGGAATTCTGCCCATGACCCTGCTTCCACTGCCGATGTATATTTAGTTGAAGTGGTCCACTGTTGAGTTGTTTTAACTTTACAGAATAAAAATACTAGAGAGTATTTCTCTCCTCCACTTGAGACCGTGGCGTGATCTCCACACCAGCCGGCTCTCACCAAAAGTCATTCTTCAGAAGTACTCTATTTATATTCTCTAAGCCATCGTTTGGTCACTTGTCCTGAGAGAGGAACTGACCAACCAGCTGCTACAATAAGCAGAAGCTCATTTCATTTCCACTTATTGTCCTCATTCTCACTCCAGGAAATTCAAAGAATTATAGAGAGATATCGCCGGCCCCTTAGTGTTGGAGTAGCGCACCTGCCTCTCGCTCGAAGGCCCCGGGTTCGATTCCCGGCTCCGTCAGGGATTATAGAAACTGACGTGAGGGCTGGAACGTGGTGCACTCAGCCACGTGAGGACAATTGAGTAGCTGTCTGACAGTGAGGCAGCGCCCCGATCACGAAAACCAAGAAGGGATCCGATGCGCTGATCACGCGTCACCCCAATATCTGCAGGCCAAATGGCTGGGCATCGGTTGCTTGGTAGGCCTGGGCTCTTCATGGGCTGTAGTTCCAGGGGTTATTTATATAGAGATATCAATGTCATTACCGAATTGCAGTTGTTCATATTAGTTATGCAATTTATGAAATAAGTTTGTCATCTTTCAAAGAACTCATTGACCTCAATAAAATAGTCCCATAAGTTTAGTGGCCAATGAATAAGGATGTAATTATGCAGAGGATCCAACACCACATTTTAGTTATGAGAAAAATGAGTCCAAAGTTAGAAGTGGATCTGCAATTGAAGAATTCAAATGCAAAACAGCACACGTCCACTGAACACAGTTTTGAGAAAATAGTTTTTTTTAGTTATTTCATTATTAAATGTATACAGACTTGTGGTTTTTTTTTCTTTTCTTTTTTTGCCAGTGCTAGAAATGACTCCAGAAAGTTTGTGTGAGGGTATTGGTTCTGTATGTCTAAAACAATATATATAAAATACTTGGATATGTGAAATTTTGCAACTCTCTATATTTATTGAAAATCCACAGCCTGCTTCCAGTCTCCGACCGGGTCAGGAATGGAATGAATGAAGCCCCCATCTAGCGGCGAGGATATGGACTGTGCCGGCTGCCGAGGCCTCTATATTTATTAAGAGATATAATTACCTTTTTAAATAACAAAACAATAATTCTGAGCAAAATACATGAATAATATTGTTAATTAAGAACTTCTATTACCAGTCAGTGTCCCAAAGTTCACTGCCACACTCTGTATTATCACTGGTAAGGTTTCCGCACTTCTTTACCAGTTCTTGATATGATAACTCAACCTCACTACGGACACTATCTACAGTATATTCCTCATTATGTCCCTTGCTTTTGGCACTTTCAGAGGTGCTGTTTTGCTACTGCCTTAATTTCCTTCCTACAATTCTAAGGCTTCCTCATGGGAACTTATGTTGTTGTGCACTGTACATAACGCGTAGCTGTCTAAAGAAATCTATTCCGGTCTCAACTCATTTATAGCCAAAAGTGGACTTTCCGGTTTTGCATCTACCTTCTTTAATTCTTGAATACCGGGTGAGTAAGCCGTGGTCGTTACGGCGTGGCAGCTGGCAGTCGCTCACATCCGGGACGTGAGGAGGTTCGAATCCCCCCCCCCCCCCCGCCGGCAACCTTGAAGATGATATTCTGTGGTTTCCCATCTTCCTTCCAGGCAAATGCCTGGGTTGGTCCCTAACTGCCTTCCAACTCCTTGTCCTTACATTGAAACTTTCCTCCCCAGTCAACAATCCACACGTGACGGTACTTGTAGCTACCCCATGGGTGTCCGCATAGAAGCAGCTACAATCTGGCGAGTCGAACATGTCCTCGGACACTCCTGGCACTAAAAGTCATACGCTTAAAGAAAAAAAACTCATGTTTCTATGGATGATTTCACACTTGAAAAGCTATGCCCTCTATGGAAACATGCTCTACTAGATGCCAGCAAAGGGTCAACTGTACCATTTGTGCTTTGAACCCTTCTGCTTAACTGCAAGCAATATAGAGAGCTTGGAAGCCACTTTTCCAGTGTTGCTTTATTGATGGTTGATATTACAACTATTCAGTCGGTCAACAATATGTAATCCCTCTTACTGGGACATGCGATAAATAACTTTAAAACAAATTATATGTGATTAAAATATACAGGGGGTTTCAGAAATACTTTTACAAACTTTGGGGATTGGTTCCTTACACCAAAACAAGAAAAAAAAGTTTAGATACCCATATGTCCCAAAATCATTCGTTATCGCTTTATTAGTGAAGGAACATTGTACAGTGACACATTAATTGACAGCCTGTTTGGAAGTGTTTAACACACGAACTCATATCAAAAAAGGTTCCTGACACCACAGATAAAAGTCTAACGGACCGTGCAAGCCATGGAATGGGTCCTCCTCTCCCCAACCATTTTTCCTGGAAGATCTCCGTCAGTCCAGTGCGAACAAGGTGACTAAAGTGTGCAGGAGCCCCATCATGCATCCACCACATACGTTGTCGTATTTGCAGGGGCACAGTGTCATGCAGTAAGTCTGAAATGGTGTTCTGGGTAATGTCTCTGGAGACAGCACCTGTAAGACGTGCCGGTAGAACGTATTGTTACGGCTGTGAGTTTGTGTCATCGCTCGCCGCATGAGTCACAACTGCCCCAGGGCTGGGCTGTGCCCTGCCTCGTGTATTGCGTGCGCCTTATGCAACAGGGCTACTAGGACAAAGGGATAGTCCAGAATATTCGTGACTGAGCCAGCGATGGAAAACTCGAGAAGCCGTGAACCCTGGATGGATCTAGAAGCATTTATTGAGTCACCGGCCTGCTATATAAGTGCGACCTGTCAAGCAGTTGTTGTTGTGTTTTTATGAGCTAGTGCGAGTGTTTATCCTGAGCGACAGAAGTGTGGTGACTTGCGAAACCCCTAGTGAAGCTGATTCTCTTGACAGCGAGGAAGTGATTGTGGGGCATTGTGAAAGAGTGTGTAGTACGGTGACAGGCTGAGTGCAGATATTTCCAGCCAACGCACGGGGCCACCTCATTACGAGGGATTAACTTCTGCGGCTTGTTGACAAGTGAAAGGGGGCAAGAACTCTCCAAAGGCAGAGACTTGAGGAAACTGGAGTAAGGTAATAATTGCTTGTATTTACTGATGAGTGCTGTATCTTCCTGCAAGCAATAAAGCTAACTTCTCTTTAAAGCAGTAATTGGTTTTGTGTTTTCTACCCACCGTAATCCAGTTAACAAAAATCCAGTTAACAAAAGTGCCACTAGGGGGGTGGCACGTAACAACTGGTGTCAGAAGCCGGATTAAGAACTCAAGCACAAGCACAACACCTGACGGTCCTGGTTTCAAAACCCGAGCAGGTCATTTTTTTAAAATTTTCCTGTGAACGCATGCCCCTTACAAGACAAACATCTAAAATGGAAGAGCAATTGGCAGCATTGCTAGAAAAGTTAAATGGCATGGAAACCAAGATGGAGGACGGCCAGAAGAATTTAACCAAGGACCTAACTGCCAAATTAGAAGACGGCCAGAAGAATTTAACCAAGGACCTAACTGCCAAATTAGAAGACGGGCAGAAGAAGATGGAAGACGGTCAAAATAAGTTAGCGGAGGACCTGAAGAAGATGGGAGACAGCCAGAAAAGTTTAGCCGAGGACCTAACTTCCAAATTAGAAGAAGGTCGGAATAAGCTAGCAGAGGACCTGAAGGACGGCCAGAATAAGTTAGCAGAGGACCTAACCGCCAAATTTCTGGATGG
Organism: Meconema thalassinum; assembly: GCA_946902985.2. Lineage (NCBI taxonomy): Eukaryota > Metazoa > Arthropoda > Insecta > Orthoptera > Tettigoniidae > Meconema > Meconema thalassinum. The sequence continues at coordinate 1,118,004,327 of OX336389.2, read as the reverse complement.
CCAGAAATATCTGGAAGAGTGTCTGCTGACGAAATTAGAGGAGAGCCAAAGGAAATTAGAACAGGCCGACTGGATCCCAGGACTACGCTTCACTGATCGCCCATATGGAGTCCCGATATGGAGATAGCCATCTTCAGCAGGCCTACCAGATGCAGCTCCGGACCCGGGTACAGAAGAACGCGGAAACCCTGCAGGAGTTCGAGATGGACATCGCACGCCTCGTAAGGCTCGCCTACCCAACAGCGCCGGCCGACTTTCTGGAGCAGATAGCGACGCAGACTTTCACCGACGGGCTACGGGACTCGGACACTCAACAGGCGCTGCGTCTCGCGCGCAATAAGACCCTGGCAGATGCGCTGAGCCACGCACTTGAGTTCGAGACGGCAAAACAGGCATCCAGAATGCACGCGCGGGTGCGTCAAGTGGACGTCGACGAACCAGTAAAAACCAACGAGACCAAGCCCCTGGCCGACGAATTAATGGAGGCGCTAAGCCGTTTCTTCGATAGTCGTGGCACCACCAGCAACGACACAGCCGGAAGGCAACCGGAGAGGCGGCCCGGAAGAGGACTACCGACCTGCTGGACCTGCGGTAAGAAAGGCCACCTGAGCAAGGACTGAGGTGATCGCCGCCGCCGAGGGTATCCGACGGGAAATCAGTCGTCTGAAAACCGCGCGGCCCAGGGAAACGAGTATTAGACAGCCTTGGGGGGCAAAGGTTGGCTTGTGACAGTCGTCAAGCCCCAGCAGTCCAAGTGCGTGTGACGAAGTTACGGAGGGACAATAGCAGCCTAATGGTCGACGGAGTCGTCAACGGAGTGAGCTGGCCCATGCTGATCGACACGGGAGCGTCGAGGACCTTCGTCAATCCCACCGTGATCCCGAAGTGGAGAGTGCAACCCACACAAAGGAACCTCCAGCTAATAACCGCGACCGGAGAGACCGCACCGGTACATGGCGAAGCATCACTGGAGCTCGTCATTGGTCGACGGGTGGTGAAGCAACCAGTGCTTGTGGCTGATGTATCAAACGAAGTGATCATCGGACTGGACTTCCTGGACCAGAACAACATCATCTTGCACTTGAGTACCAAAACTCTGCACTTCGGAGGTGAGGAACTTGCTTTGCAACCAGCACACGAGGCCGTCACAGCACGACGAGTAAGGCTGAGAAAGGACGTCATCGTTCCTGCCAGGACGGAGGTCAGCGCCGCCGTAATTGTCGATGGAACTGCTGAGGGAGTGGCGGCTGTCATCGAGCCAAAATATGAGGACATCCAGACAAAAGGATTGCTTGTTGCCAAGACCCTCATCAACACGACGCCTCGGCCGTACGTCCGCCTGTCCAACCTGAACGACTACGATATTACGATTCACCGGGACACCAACCTAGGAGTCTGCGAGCCCGTTACCTGGATTGCCCGCATCACAGAAACGACGGACGGACACCTGCAGACGGACAACCGAAGAAGACGCGCCCTGCCAGAAGAACTACAGAAGCTGTACCAAGGATCCCAGGACCATTTAGACGAAGAGCAATCACGCCAACTTCAGGACCTGCTACGCGAATTCCAGGATGTCTTCTCCGTGGGGAGCAAAGACTTCGGAAGGACAAGTTTGGTCCAGCACAGAATCGACGTTGGGGACAGCGCACCGATTAGGGCCCCATTCCGACGTGTCCCGCTTGCCAAGCAAGCCGAAGTCGACCGGATGGTAGAAGAGATGAAGGAGCAAGGGGTGATCGAGCCATCACATAGTCCTTGGAGTTCTCCGGTCGTGCTAGTGAAGAAGAAGGACGGTTCCACCAGGTTCTGCGTGGATTACAGGCGGGTGAATGACGTCACGAAGAAGGACAGCTACCCTCTACCCCGGATCGACGACACCCTGGACACCATATCAGGGTCGAGATGGTTCTCCACCTTGGATTTGAAGAGTGGCTACTGGCAGGTGGAGGTCCACCCTAAGGACCGCGAGAAAACTGCGTTCTCTGTGGGCAGCGGGCTCTGGCAGTTCACCATCATGCCATTCAGTCTGTGCAACGCCCCTGCGACCTTCGAAAGGCTAATGGAGTCCATTCTGAGGGGACTACACTGGAAGACCTGCCTGGTCTACCTAGACGACGTCATCGTTCTGGGGAGAAGCTTCGAGGAGCACTACAGCAACCTGAAGGAGATCTTGTTGAAGCTACGGGCTGCCCAGCTGAAGTTGAGCCCCAAGAAGTGTCAGCTCTTCCAGAAGCGGGTCCAGTACCTTGGGCATATCGTCTCCGAGGAAGGGGTGCGCACCGACCCAGAGACGACCGCAGCTGTGAGGGAGTGGCCAGTTCCGAAGGACAAGTCCCAACTACGAAGCTTCCTGGGACTCTGCACTTATTACCGTCGCTTCGTGAGAGGATTCGCCGACATCGCCAAACCACTACATCGACTGACTGAGAAGGACCAACTCTTCACGTGGACAGCAGAATGCCACAGTGCCTTCGAACAACTCAAGCAGGCTCTGTGCACCGCGCCTATGCTGGCCTACCCCAGACCTGGAACAAGGTTCATCGTCGATACCGATGCCAGCGACTTTGGCATAGGGGGAATCCTGTCGCAAGTAATGGACGGGAGGAGAGAGTAGTAGCCTACTTCAGCAAGGCCTTGTCAAAGCCAGAAAGGAACTACTGCATCACCAGGAAGGAGCTGCTAGCCATCGTGAAGACCATTGAACACTTCCACAAGTACCTGTGCGGGCAAGAATTCCTCATCAGGACCGACCATGCATCCCTGCGGTGGCTCCTGAACTTCAAGCAGCCCGAGGGTCAACTCGCGCGGTGGTTAGAGAGGCTTCAACAGTACAACTTTGAGATTCAGCACAGGAAAGGCCAACTGCATTCTAACGCCGACGCCCTGTTACGAAGACCGTGCCCCGAAGACTGCACCTTCTGTGCCCGAAGGAAGGAGAACACCGGGATACAGTGCCGACGGACTACTGTGTAACTTCAGGGGAACTGGAGCCGCGAATCTTTCACGCGGGCACAAGCAGAAGATGATGACCTGGGACTGATAGCCGAATGGAAGAGGGCCTGTGTCCCCAGACCCGGGGTGAACATTGTGAGTGACTGCAGCCCAAAGTTTAAGTCCTACTGGGCACAGTGGGACTCGCTGATTGTAAGGGATGGCCTCATCAGCCGTACCTGGGAGAGCACCGACGGGAAGACATCTCCGGAACAAGTCATCGTTCCAAAGGCTATGACGGAGGAAGTCCTGAAGGAAGTTCATGGAGGATCATCTGGTGGACACCTAGGGATAAAGAAGACCCTGGAGAAGCTGAGAGAGCGGTTCTTCTGGATCGGATGCCGAACAGACGTGGAGAACCACTGCGCGAGGTGCCACGATTGCGCAGCCAGCAAGGGCCCAGGACGAAGACGACGGGGTCCACTGAAGACCTACACCGTGGGCGGCCCCATGGACAGAGTGGCCATTGATGTTGCTGGGCCATTCCCGTTAAGCGAGACAGGGAACCGCTACATATTGGTCGTCAGCGACTACTTTACCAAATGGCCGGAGGCGTATGCTCTCCCTAACCAAGAAGCCGCGACGATTGCAGAGACCCTGGTGAAGGAATTCGTCAGCCGGTACGGAGTACCCCTGGAGCTGCACTCCGACCAAGGGAGGAACTTCGAGTCGCAGGTGTTCCAGAACCTATGCCAGCTGCTGGGAATCCGGAAGACAGGGACAACGCCGCTACACCCTCAGTCCGACCGGATGGTAGAGCGATTAAATCGCACCATCGAGAACCATCTCCGAATAGTCGTCAGCGAGCACCAAAGGGATTGGGACAAACATCTTCCACTATTTCTCCTGGCCTACCGCGCCGCCGTGCATGAAGCCACCGGGTGCACACCAGCCCGGGTCATGTTTGGGAGGGAGCTCCGTCTACCTGTCGATCTTGCCTTCGGCCGACCTGGGAATGATCCGATCCCGGTAAGCCAGTATTGTCAAGAACTGATCGACCAACTGAAGGACGTGCACGCGTTCGCGAGGAGGAAACTGCGGATCGAGACCGACCGAATGAAGACCCGATACGACCAGCAGACGGATGCCGGCGGATTCCACGAGGACGACCTGGTCTGGCTCTTCAACCCATTACGGAAGAAAGGCCTGTCACCCAAACTGCAGAAGTCCTGGGAGGGCCCGTACCGAGTCGTGAAACGGATCAACGATGTCGTCTACAGGATCCAGCGGAGCCCGAGGGCGAAGATGAAGATCGTGCATCGAGATCGCCTGGCTGCCTACGGAGGGACACAGACGGACCAATGATTGATCGGGACGATCAGCCTTTTTAGGAAGGGGGTGGTGTTACGGCTGTGAGTTTGTGTCATCGCTCGCCGCATGAGTCACAACTGCCCCAGGGCTGGGCTGTGCCCTGCTTCGTGTATTGCGTGCGCCTTATGCAACAGGGCTACTAGGACAAAGGGATAGTCCAGAATATTCGTGACTGAGCCAGCGATGGAAAACTCTAGAAGCCGTGAAACCTGGATGGATCTAGAAGCATTTATTGAGTCACCGGCCTGCTATATAAGTGCGACCTGTCAAGCAGTTGTTGTTGTGTTTTTATGAGCTAGTGCGTGTGTTTATCCTGAGCGACAGAAGTGTGGTGACTTGCGAAACCCCTAGTGAAGCTGATTCTCTTGACAGCGAGGAAGTGATTGTGGGGCATTGTGAAAGAGTGTGTAGTACGGTGACAGGCTGAGTGCAGATATTTCCAGCCAACGCACGGGGCCACCTCATTACGAGGGATTAACTTCTGCGGCTTGTTGACAAGTGAAAGGGGGCAAGAACTCTCCAAAGGCAGAGACTTGAGGAAACTGGAGTAAGGTAATAATTGCTTGTATTTACTGATGAGTGCTGTATCTTCCTGCAAGCAATAAAGCTAACTTCTCTTTAAAGCAGTAATTGGTGTTGTGTTTTCTACCCACCGTAATCCAGTTAACAAAAGTGCCACTAGGGGGGGTGGCACGTAACAGTATCTACAATGCCAGCCCACACATTAATCCTAAACTGGTGCTGATGGCGAGCCTGTCTAGAACACCTGTGCATTTGACAGTTTTCCATCTGTTGGTGTCAGGAACCTTTTTTGATATGAGTTCATGTGTTAAACACTTCCAAACAGACTGTCAATTAATGTGTCACTGTACAATGTTCTTTCATTAATACATCGAAAACGAAGGATTTTGGGACATAAGTGTATATGAACTTTTTTTCTTGTTTTGGTGTAAGGAACCTATCCCCAAAGTTTGTAAAAGTATTTCTGAAACACCTGTATACAAGACAAAATAGCTCTGTAAATCACTATCAAACCTGCAATGACACCGACCTGAACCCTGACATTTTGTATGGTGATAGAGACTATTATCGTTAGTTCAGCTATGTAACGTTTATAAACAACTTAAGTACAAAACAAACATGGCGGCCAAGCTATTTTAAAATATTTATATGGCATTTTCATGATATTTAATCAACCAAGTGCAGGGAAACCAAACACTCTAAATGACTGTACAAGATTTAATCTACGAGCATCTAATTATATTGAATTGTTCTCATAGAAGCAAGATGGCGGCTGTGCAAAATTAAAAAAAGTTCTTATTTTTTGTCTTATTCATGTCATCGAAGTGAACGTTTGAATAATTAACCTTAACTATAATCGTCATCTGTTGGTATATTACCCTATGGCCTACATATAGAACAATCCAACATTGCGATCATCCGAAATATTTTGACAGTTCTCAATATCTCCGGAACTATTTAAGTAATCAAACTGAAATTGTGGACGGTGTTAGAAGACTGTTGAGTAATGACAAATATGTGACTTTCCAAATTCTGAGAAGCACAAAACAAAACCATAGCGGTCAAATGATTTTCAAATATTTAACATAATATTTTCTGGCCATCTAATCACCCTAGTGCAATGGAACATGTCATAGCGAATCTTTATACAAAACGTAGTGAAGAAACATTTAATGATGTTCAATTATTTAAAAAGAATCAAGACGGCATCAGTTCGAAACTTTTAAAATTTATTTTTTATTTCTCGTATCTTATTCAGTCGTATGATGGGCTGCGATAACAATCTCAATCTAATGGCACTAAATTCTGTAGTTTACCAGGCTGTTCGTAAATCATAAAAGCCTAGCATTTCACGTTTCTAAAAATTTACTCTGTGGTTTTCGCGGGGGAAGTGACAATCACCGATATTGAAAGCTATTCTAGGTGGCCTGTTTGACATCTCTTGATGAATATAGTACATTTGCATTTATCTTTTGGCACAGGCTAGAGTAAAATGTGGCTTTTCACCGATGTCTCAATCTCACTCATGGCTGTGATTATATGGAAGCTACTGAGGTATGGGTGGTGATTAGTAATGACATACAGGGCACAGTCAGTGCCTGTGGATGCTGCGAAAGGTTCTACTCATAGGGTAAGTACTGCTGTTCTGACTCAAGTGAGGAAAGCTATGGCAAACTACCTCACTCCTCATCTTGTCTAGTACGTCTCAATATAGCGCTGCCTTGGGTTTTTCTGGGTGTCTACCCACATAACCTAACGGCGGTACTTTTTGAGGATCCAACCAGCCTTCGTGCTGACTACCTAACAGACATATATTCTAGCACTAACTTCTCATTGTAATGGTGTTGGTGGAGACTAAGGTCGTGAACCAAAAGCTATTTAGTATATCACATGGAAAAGCCTTTCAATAAGCAGGAGAATTTTAATGGAAAAGACCAGTGGGATATATGAAAACAGGCTATTTCGTTCTTAACGGAATTACTTGATTGTGATACAACGAGTAACACATTCGTTATGTTCAATGTAAAACAAAATGAACAGTGAATCTACCGGGAATGCGCCTGTTGTTCCAACTGTTGGACCGTATGCTGTATCACAATCCGCTTAGCGACGTGATCCAAGATCACTCTCCATTGCTACAAATTTCATTTGGATTGCGGCCCAAGAGTAGATCTTATTATGGCGCTTCCAATCTCGTTGACCAATGCGCCCCGCGTGGTCTCTCCCCCACTGCCTGTGCACGGAATGAGCTCCACACTTGATTTAATAACAGTCAGTCGAAAACCTGTTTAGGGACACCAAGATCAGTTTAGTAACATCAAACATCTACTTTGACAGGCCAGAATATTGCAGCTAAATTTTTCCATCAGTATAAATATCACTAGCCGGTCACATGAAATGTGTAATATCATTGAGGGATGGTGATGGTGGTGATTGTCGTCCAGGTCGTCTGCGTATAATATAAGTAGCGGCCCCATGTGAGAACTCTCGCATGTGTATAAACCAACCTCCCGCTTTATTGGTATGCGGGCTCGACGCGACACGGTTCTTGCAGGAGCCATCGTCTTGTTTATTTGCTTAATCGCACTTTTTAAACAATTCGTCAGCTTACCACGGTGGGTGAGTGGTTATTATGTCGGACTACCAATCCCAAGCCTGCAGCTTCGCTCCTGGCCGTGGTAAGTGATCATTGAAAGGCGAACAAATCACGGCACACATGTCATAAGTTGTTGGCATGCTAAAGAACCCATGTGAATTCAGTAGGCCGTGTTCATAATGACAAAATTAATCTCAGGATTTTCCTCCAACACAAAATTCCTCCTTTCTCTACTAGAAAGTGCTATAGTGTTAAGGAGCTTAGAAATCTAAGCTCATTGACTTTCAAAGTGTTCCAAGCAACGACAAAATTCGACATGCAAGCTGCCCTCTGGGCGTCAAATAACAAAGTTTGCACCCGCCACCTGAGGCCATAACATATTATTATAACAATTCGTCACTGCCGCAGTTAATTTTCTTTCTTTTGAATGTTCATTTGCTACGATCGGTTACTTGTTGGACTGGCTGCGTGGTGCAGCAGTATTAGACTCGCCTGCTGTGCGCAAGGTTACAAGATCAAATCCTGTCCCAGTCAGTTGGCGATCAAGGGTGCGCAAATTCAAGGGATCCGTATCAGTACATTTACTGGCACTTTAAAGATCCCCTTCGGGCAACATTCCTGCACCTCAGCGGCTCTAAAAGTCTCAGTAGTTAAAAAGGACGGAAAACCAATAACACTATAGATTACTTTTGTAATCCCCATGTGTATTCACCACCCGCCCGGCTTTACGTTTATGTGGGCTGGACGCGGCACTGTTCTGTCAGGGGCTATCGACATGTTTATTTGTTTAAACACACAGTATACACTCATAAATAATTTTCCGTTAACTTTTCGCGAAATGCAAGATCTTTCCTGTACTACTGTACCCGATACCTAGTTGAGGCTATCGGCTACGCCAGCAGACATTAAGCCGTAGTTGAGGTTTTGGGAAGAGTTAAGAAAAGATAGCGCTCAGATCGAGTCAAGAGGAATGTCAAGATGACGTAGTAGGTCTAGGGTTTAGAAGGCGCTGACCGCAGTCAAGCAGATGGAATTATGGATGGAATTATGAAGCTTTATTAAGATCTATATGGAACATGGTATTTAAACATCTCAGAAGAGGAGATATGACATGCATTATATATGGTAATAATTTGAAGGAAGTCAGATAACCCTTAAGTTATTTTATAACTTAATAGCCGAGATGATGGGGGTTCGAGATTATAGTTGTGACGCAAGACCACGGTGGTGGGGAGGACGTCACGTGACCGCACCAGGCAGGTAAGGGTCGAGGCAGTGCAGACACTGTCAGTCTAGCTCAGTGAGCCAAGCAAGAGAGTCGAGCTGAGTAGCACACGCCTAGCGCATGGTACAAGGTCGCGCAGCGAACAGAAACTGTCACGGAAAGTGAAAGCGACAGTTTCAACTTCTCCGAGCAGCGAACGACAAGTAGGTCAGTGAGCCGGTCGGACATCCGCAGCAAACAAGCATAGGAGGCCGGGGTTTTCAAAACAGCATTGCGAGTAGTTGGAGAACTTTATTCCAAGCAGCATTTCAACGCAGAACGGCATAGTAGAGCGACATGGCGAGGCCAGCTTTAGGCGGAGATGATTATAGCATTGCAGTAAAACCGAGCGGGTTATTTCCCATTATATACGCAAGCATTATGACAGAAGCTGAACTTCATTACTACATTGAGTTAGAACGTTTATTCAGCATTTGAATTATAAAAGCAGATAGTTACGTGATACTGCAACTTTGAACTTCGAATGGACATAGTTTTTCTTAATGACACTACGACTATGCATTTCATAACGCATTCCAAGTAACATAAACGATTTCAGGCAAACGGAATGTTGTAAGCATATGCACTTCTGAACATTAGCACGTGCATTAATGCAATTATTTCTTATGCAGTGTTATGAATTACCGAGTATGAACACAGCTACAGGGTGTTTCATAAACTTAGACACTCTGATAAAACAATTTTATTTTCTACAAGTAAAACTTAACCGCTGTGGAAATTGAACTTTCAACACTTAAACTGAACATTGTATAGAACAGTGGCGTAACGTAGAAGAGGAATAGGGGGTCCGCTGTTTCTATGAACTTTTTCGTGAGGATTTGGACAATATCCGCTATGGATAACCAGAAGTTCATCATGTCGGAGTAAACGCAGACAGAGACGCGATGGCACCACGGAGCAATGGATTCGATTCCTGACCAGAAGGAGGTCCACCAGCTGATTCACTTGGGAATTCGAAGGCAATCGTCATTGCATGGATGGAATGATATTCACGCCGATCTTTCGAGAAATTCATTACATAGGGAAAATCGACGATCTTTGAAATTTAATAACAGCTGATTATGAGAAGGTACTGTAAGAGTTATAACTTCCTGATACGATTATTTTCATGAATACTGGGCACACATGTATATTTTTCTAATAGGAGTGATACGATTGTTTAAAACAGGGTTTGACTTTATATGCTTCGAAATTTTGCTAGAATATGGCGTGACCATATGATATGGCAGGCATCATTATACGAAATTCTCACCATTGGTTGGCTTTATTAAGCAGATGTTAGGTCTTTTAGACATTTTTCCAGCAAGGATATTTTTCATGAATAGTTTTTTTTGTGTAACGAGTATTTCGAACTCGTGATCTGCAATTGATTATCTAAATTACTTCGTCAGTTCATTGCATACTAGCGAGTGTGTATTATTCATCAGTAGGGATTTTTTCCATTGGATTGTTTGGAGATATTAAGATGTTATTCACTTTAGTGAATGAATATCGCTTTTATATGACAACTAGAAACTTGTTGATTCCTATCTGGTACATTCACTCATATAGTCTTCGAGATGGGGTCTTTCGTATTTATACGATTGTATGGTGGTTACTCATCTTACCCATCGTTTAGGGCACTATCATTTTAGTCGACGGGGCGAGGTCTTTCGTATTTATACGATTGTACGGTGGTTACTCATCTTACTTGCCATTGAGGGACTCATTTTTATCATCCGAGTGTACATGAGATTGTAAGTGAATCAAACAAGGAACTACTAGTCACATATCAGTCGAAATTTTGTTAAATAAAGTAAAGATAAATGTCAGCAGGGTTACATTTTGTAATTCTTGTTTGCCAATCCAATATTTTGTTGCTATACTCTTTTGAGAGTACTTTCAGTTTAACAGCTGGTACAGCTGATGCTTTTGATGATTTTTATAATTGAGTTTGATACCTTTGAGAAGGACTTAAAGTAATTCAATCTTGTAAGATGAATCATTAATGGTCAGATTTATTTTAAGGCAGATCAGTATTGCAGATTTTGATATGAGAGATTATAGCACATTGGTGTTTTTTTCTGTGATGTGAATTATGAGAATTGTAAGAGAATTTATGCTATTTGAAAGGAGATCTTGAATTACTAAGGTAATATTTTTTTCAATTGTTTAAGAAGTTGTCTAGATGTGATCAGAGTAATTACAGTTATTGGAGATTGTGCGCGTTGATAATTTGAAGCCAGTTATATATTTTTTGTAGATCATGCAACATGGTTAAGTGAAGTTTGTGATAGGCATTTTGTGGAAGTTGCCAAGTGATAGTTGCAATGTTGCTAATGTATTTTGAAGCAGACATGAGGTAGTCGAACCCAGTCTAGCGTAATTGTTGAGATTCATGCTGTATGTGCTGAATATTTATGGAGTTTTGTGGAATAATTGTGGTATTCAAATGTGATATTTGAAGAATTGCGGATATATAATGTAGTTGTGGATAGTCAGATCCAACGTGATGTCGTGAAGGCAATAATATTTTTTGGCATGAAAATTAAATACGAGATATAACTTGGAAGTGATAAAACTGTAAGACAACGTTCTATAACCCATATTAAACAATTTGTTAGGAAATTAAACAAATAAATAAAGTTGATAATACAAGATTTTCTGAGAATAATAATTAATGAAATAATAATCTGAAAATTAAGCATATTAATGATCTGACCTAAAGAAATAAAAATCAGAATGACTAGAAGAAATAATGAAAATCTAAATAACCAGAAGAGTAAAATTTAAATAAGTTGATAAATTAAATTTTGGAATAAATCAATGAATTAAATAAATGGATGAATTAAAGATTGGATAAATAAACTGATTTAAATAAATTAATAGATGATTGGATAGATGACGAATAACTGAATTAGAAGGTGATAATTAACTAAAGAAGCTGATGATTAATGAATTTATATGGAATTAAAATAAATTTAATTGAGATATAATTTGAGGAATTGCAACTTGAGTTGAGGAATTAAACAATTTGTATTGATGATTTAAGATGATTTAATCTGAAGTAGATAAAAAATAAGAGTGTGTGAATAATTAGAAAGCATAATGAAGTGATGATAATAATTTTCATTTAAATGATTTAATGGTGATGAGTTAATGATTCTGACAGGAATATGTTGAATTTTGAAATGAGAATTAATGTGAGAAATATTTAATTTTGATGATGATGATAATGATGACCAATGAGCCGTGAATTTTCTGTAATTCACAAACAAGAAAGTATTAATGACAATGTAAATAGTGTAAATTAATTATTCGATGTTTAGGAGCATTTTATTAACATGTTCAACATTTAAATTATGCCATGCAAGCCATAAATTGCGTGATATTTAAAATATGTGATTATAATATGTGTATGTTTTTACAGATTAATAACTTTTTCAAATCCACATTCATGATGTTAAATTAAAGAGAAATTAGGTCTCAGGTATCACAAATGTCAGTGACGAAAGACATAGTGCTACAGTGATCCTGAGAACCCAAAAGAACTTTAGAGATTTTTCTGTTTTATGTGGATGAAATATTTTTGATTAGAAAAGAGATGGTTCGATTTTTGGACAATGACAATTTAACGTTGGCATTCGACCATACTCTCAGGTAGGAGGAATATTTAAAATGTCTGTCTGACTATCAAAGTGAAATAAATTTGTTTTTATCTTAGTTGTGATCTGATGATGGTGTTATTTTCCTTTTTCTTTCCTTGTCTTGAGTAAGGCTTAACCAGGAAAGGAGGTGGTTTGCTAGGAATTCAGTTGATGGCGCCCATTTATATTTGCATTTTTTTTTTATTAAACTTAAGCCCGTAACGACCCTAGAGATACTTTGTCTCGTGTTACCCAACTGCTTTTTCGATAACTCAGCTGAATTTCCGACACATTCCTTATTTGACTAGAGGTTCATTTAACTCCGCTCTGTCCTGGAACTCCAGGAATGCGATGTAATAGCAGATGGGTCATCGCATCCCCAGGACGAACGGGCACACTACTGAGACAATTTTGAAGGTTTTGGTACACACCGCACCATCTAACTCCCTCTGGTTTATGAGATTGTGTTTTACGAAACAGAGTTTCATACTGTACTAGCAACCCGGCCCGGCTTAGCCCGGGAACAGTTGTGAATGCATTACGTGATAAGCGCTCTTTCCTATGTCAATGAACTACGATCTATATCCGTTTTACGTCCCGGCATGATGGCTTAAAATCACTGACTGGACTATTATCTATATTATCATGGAGATGCACGTGTAACAAATTCTTGTCAGGCGTAATTTAAGAATGGCGAGGTGCATGAAACACAAATCCCCCTTCCGTCCAATATAAAAACACTTATAATGGACGATATATCGAATATAGAGATGTGCTCTCACGTACGTTTTTGTAGAACTTTTCATGCTGAACAATTCTTACACTCATTGTATATTGATATTTTTAACGTTTTGCCCAGCGTAAGCTTAAAAAGCGCTCGGATCCCAGGATTATTTTCGACTTTCTCTTAAATCGTTACTGCTTGGCTTCCTTTGATCATAAATAAATTATTTTCTACAGAAACCTTCCTCGAGGTATCCTTTAAATAATGGTGAAAACCGCATCAAAATCCATGCAGTGCTTATCGAGATCACCCGTGACATCCAAAAATCGGGGACTTGGTTTTATACTACTGTAAGTAGAGATACCAGGTGAATAAGCTGCAACTAATAATATTGTTTTATGCAGCCCAACTAACACGTGTTGTCAGGCTGCATATAACAATATTATTAGGGGCAGTTGATTCACCTGATATATTATGATGATAATGAAAATACAACTAAAACGAACAAATGACTTACAAAAACTAACAACCTACAGTAGAAGAAGAATAGGTAATAGGGAAATCCTCGAATAATGAAGACTGATGGACTCGTACAGAAGTAGAGCCATAGGAACGTGAAAGAGGAGAGATTTATTTATTTACCTATTTATTTACGGTACCGACAACGGTAGCTGCGCTCATTAAAGCGCAGTGCTAGGCCATGGGACCAGGCTCACTGCGGACTCTGTCCACGTGGGTAGGAGCCCCACCGTCGACCGTCCTTGAAAGGGTTTTCCGTGGTTTCCAATTTTCAACTCGAGGCAAATGCTGGGACGGTGCCTTCTGACAGGCCACGGCCGCTTCCTTCCACATCCTTGCCCAGTTTCATTCATCTTCATTCATTTCATGTCTTATGAACTCCCTTCATGAGGTTGGCGTCAGGAAGGCATCCGGCCGTAAAAACCACCCGTTACATATAATTTCATCGCTTCTCATCCCCGTCCCCGTTGGAAACGGGAATAATAAGAGGTGGACATTCATACATTTATTTATTTATTAAATTATTTATTTACTTAAAAATTAGGAAATTGGTAGATAAAATGTACGAGTTCAAGTGATCTGACAGCAGCCAGAAACAAAGCAACTAAGGCCTACTCTATATGTATTATTGAACAAGTCCAGGTTGGTTGCTATTGAATATTCATTTATATATAGGTAGAGAGATTGCACTTACTCTTATAATCGGGGAATGTTTGTGCTGTTCATTCCTAGTTCTTGTGCAGTCAAATGTAATAAACTTAGGTCGAGTTGAGGCAGATGGAACACGTAATTTAAATCGTGATATGTTCGGGATAGATTACCGGCTCTGCCAACAAAATATAATTCTGGTCTGAGGGCTGGAAAGGGGTACACTCAGTTTCGTGAGGCAAACCTGAGAAGAGGAGGGTTCGATTCCCATCTCAGCCAACTTGCAAGCGGCTTTTCTAGTTTTCCACTTCCACTCAAGGAAAATGACGGGGTGGTTCATAGCTTAAGGCCACGGCCGCCTCCTACCCATTCTTCATCTGAATTTTGCAGCTCTTCAGTCGGTCAACACGATTGTGCCCAATGAATTTGGGCGGGGTACAAGTTATAAATATGTAAACACACTCCTGGATGAAATTACATGTATTAGTTATCACACCTGATCACTGTGTTAAGTTTAATTTTCACTACTGTAAATTCACTACTGTGGTTCAATAGCACGTCGTTAGATGATTATCTATGATGTTGATTCGCAATTTGGATCTGATGGTGGCCACTTGAGGGCCGAAACGCGTAATCGTAAATTTCCCATTTAAGTGTGTTAACTAACTACAGTAGTAAGCCTCCGTAGCTTAGGCGGCAGCACGCCGACCTCTCACTGCTGGGTCCGTGGTTCAAATCCCGGTCATTCCATGTGAGATTTGTGCTGGACAATGCGGAGGCAGACAGAATTTTCTCCGGGTACTACGGTTTTCCCTGTCACAATTTCATTCCAGCAACACTCTACCTTAACATTTCCTTTCATCTCTCATTCATTTAATCATTGGAGTGTGACAGGCTTCGGCAGCCGGCACAGTTAATATCCTCGCCGCTAGATGGGGACTTCATTCATTCCATTCCCTGACCCAGTCGGTCGACTGGAAGCAGGCTGTGGATTTTCATTTTCCAAGTGTGATAACTAATACATTTAATTTTTTCCAGGAGCGTGTTTACATATTTATAACTTGTACCCCGCCCGAATTCATTGGGCACAATCGTGTTAACAGACTGGAAAGCTGCAAAAGACAATTTGTATAGGAAATACCGAAAAAAGAATGGCTTAAAATCTCCGAATTTCACTTACACACACTATAACAGCCATCACAGGTTATCAGCTAATTCTACACACACACCCAAGCACACGGGGCTGCATGACCACGATGTCGCAACAACAGAATAGAGGTAGAACTGATGTGCCACACGGTGTAGACAGGGGAGAAGCAAAGGAGCCGCCGCATTTCAACTGCAATCACACGCTTAAGTTCACGGGACACACAGAACAGCAGCTCTCCAAGATGATCTTGTGTCTTATCGTCCGACCCACCACTACATTACCCTGTTGTCAGATTTCATGATCTTCCCAGAAACAGAGGAAGCTCTTTCATTACCATAAAGCCGAAAGGAAACAACCAACCACGTTTAGAGCAGAAAAACAGCTTAATCTCTAACAAACAAACCTTTTGATGGGGACAGAGGAAGAAAACGTTAAATTATCACCAACATGTTTGTAATGTCAAAATAAATGCTTACACAATTTTTTGTAACGTGAGTGCGCTTACTTCGCGAGTTACTGTAACTGTACAAGTAATAAGAGTTGCTGTTGTTGTGTCATAGAATGCTTTTCAGTCGGTCAATAAGATTGTGCCCAATTATATAAGACGGGGAGTACAAATTAAACACCCTGACCTGAAGGAAATATTATATTTAATTAATTAATTAATTAATTGAGTTATTATTTGAGAAGGCTTTCCAGTATCGCAACGCAAATTGTACCCAATTACATTGGGCGGGAAAACAAGTATAACTGCCTCAGAACTAATTGACCCTTGTGAAAATCTGGTAGGAAGATGAAGTGAGAGTCTGCTTTTCTCAGCCTGCTGGATGGTGTCCTCTGCGTCACCCGTCAGTCGTCAGAAGTACATTCTGTTCCCACAGCAACTGTCACTCACTCACACGATAACAACCATTATTTATTTAACTCGTTACAAACTTTATTAGAGGTGGTTAGAATAATTAAATGACACGAATACGTGTAATGGAATAATATATTAATGAAAATATTATGACTATATAGTTCAGCTCTGTACCATTAATAATGATCCGTTATTAATAATTAGAATTAATTAGCCAAGCAAATGAAAATGCATTTTCAATATTCACTTCAAAATCAATCACCGGGTAGTCATTAATCATCTAATTAGATTTTTTAGAATTGAGAATTATTATTATTAAGAATAATCAATATTACATCCAGTAATACAAGAAAATATATGCATACATAGCTTTTTAAATATTAGGACATACCCGAACATTGTTCAAGCAATCGCGTGTTGTCACTACAACACTGTATAATTCACTTGTTTTCTTGATCACTGGAGTCCCGTTATTTTAAATATGTACCATCTTCATCATATCGTAACTTTAGTCTGTTTCTGATTATTATCTAAGTAAACGTATTAGTCTAAAAATCTACATTCTTAGATCTATGTGATGAATATCAAATTCAGCCGATTAAGGGAAGAATACATGTAAGCTACACCACGTAAGGCAAGGCCTTGTGGTTCCATTCCTGACATTTCACTATAACTTTCATCAGATTCACTTTCACTGCCACTGTCACTGCTGCTGTCATTGTTTGCACTAGTTATTACGAGCGAATCTATTCTCTCCTCTATTATTCCCTCTCGTTCATAATACTTATTTTCTATTTTCTCTAGCCGGAAAGACATAAGATATTTATTACAAAATAACACGCTTTGATGTACAAAAAGGGGGTACCTACGGATGACAGGTTTCCATCGTCAAGCGAACATCATCGGATCCTGCTCACTTAGGCTTAGTTAATGTACGATGTTTATGAATTACACTCATGCACAAGTGTATATACAGTAGTTACAATGTTTAGATTGCATAATTAGGTAAAAACTTAAGTAAAGCGTCAAACTTATTTACAGATAGTTGCTTTGTGGGATTTGAAGCCATGTTTTCAGTGTTGCCTTAGTAAACAAGAGTTTAGTGCTTTTCAGTCGGTCAACACTAATGTACCCTAATCCTGAAGTAAATTACACTAGGATGACCAGTTTCGATCGTCAAGCGATCATCTTCAGATCCATTGCACTTAGGCTATAAAGTCTATGTTTGAAAATACAGGTGAAAATATGTACAATATGTACAATTATTTAGTTGCACTATTGGTACTGCAATTGTCGGTGTATGCTAAATGCAGTATATATGATGTTAGGTGAAATGCTAAATGGTGATGGATATCCGGAGTTTGTAATTTGGAGTGATTATATGATTGTAAAAATCAACTATGTTTAAACTGTAATCCTATTACAGGCTAATACTTATCTGGCTGTCTTCCTTGCTAGACCTATGCGCAGTTTCGTGTTCACTGTAATGTAATTTACTTCAGGGTTAGGGCATAACATAGCTCTTTTGGGTACATTCGTGTTGACCGACTGAAAAGCACTTAACTCTTATTTACAGATAGCATTGCTCAGTTCTATGGTTGTTGCGTTATTATTAATGCAGTATAAGTATGTTTACCTATCATCTATTGAATTATTATTGTGACTAACTTCAGGAATGATTTTGACGCGTTTAGCATACGCATGCAGCATATTTCGTGTGAAACTCGGAAACAAACGAATTCTGCCGGCATTGCAAGATACGCGAGGTAGAGTTCAGTTGTTTGTGTCCACTTTAACGATGCTTTAGAGTGTTGAGTGGTCAGATTTGGCCATACAACGTAATTGCTTGTTAGTGGTAACTTAACGAGCGTTTCTCTTTGATGAAACGTTCGTGCAATGTTAAATAACCTTTAGTAGTTAGTTAGTCATTGTTGTTTTAAGGGGAGGAACTACGAGGTCATCTGCCCCTAAATAACCTTTAATTATGAATTAAGAGATAATTCACGTTGGTGAGAACGGCCCTAAGGTTCATTTAGACTTGTACTATCTGTCAAACAAATAAATGTACAATTTGTGCGGGTTATATCTTTGATCTTTGGCTTTGTGGTGGGCATTCATTCAATACTTCAATCATAATCAACGATCAATTGAAGCTAGTTACCCAACCTCGAATATAAAGCTGTGATTATTTCAATCGTTTAAATAAATACCGATTAAACACTGCCAAAGGAGGCAAGAGCCTCCAGCAACTAAAGTTGCAAACTACGAAAGGAGATATCAAATATTCTGAAGTACGCTCATTGCTCTGTGGAAGGAAAGCACACACACGCTTCGCAGCTATATCGAAATAAAGTTGTAGTTGTAGTTGTTGTTGTTTCATTTGAGATGCTTGGATGTCGCTTTTATTTAGCCCCGTGTACTTGTGTGTGTAAGTGCGCGCGCACGGAATTTTGTCTGGTAACCTGTGTTATTGTGATGGCTGTACTAGTGTGTGTATTTGTAATTCAGTTAGGGATTAGGAAGGAGGCGGCCATAGCCTTAAACTAAGGACCATCACGGCATTTGCCTGAAGGAGAGGTGAGATACCATGGGAAACCACATCCAGAATGTTTCAGATGGGAATCGAATCCACATATTCTCAGTTTTGCCTCACGAGACTGAGTATACCCCGATTCAGACCTCATTCCAGAATTACATTTCTTGACAGATCCGGAAATCGAACTTGGACCTCCAGGGTGATAGCCAAGAATGCTTACCGCTACATCACGAGGTAATTACCAAAAATAGACGCGTGGATCGAGGCATCACATAAATTGAGGATTGTAGACCTGTGTGCTGTTGTATGAGTCTCCCATAAGTTGAATTTTTTTGTACATAAAATAAAATACATATATTCACTTCAGCATGGTATTCGTTTTTCTAACTTGGAAAACGAAATGCATTTGATCCAGGAAAGGATCCAACACGTCTATTGCACCGATGGAAATATAACTGCTTTTGGAAAAGGGATGAAATTAAGTATTTTATCCAGGAAATGATCTCAAATACACCGAATCTGCAGTAGTTAAAGCGGACGTAAAATCAATAACTTTGCTATGATTATTATATGTAAAATTATTATTGTTATTATTATTATTATTGTGTTGAAATACGATCTGTATATATATGTTGTAAATAATAATTAATATGTCGCACAGATAATCTGTTCTGGATTTGCCATCAGATTCGTGAGACATATCACAATGTAATATCAATAGTATTTTATAAATAAACTAATTAATTAATTATTTAAAATTAATTTATTATTATTATTATTATTATTATTATTATTATTATTATTATTATTATTCAAATACACTGACTTAAGGAGAAACGTGGTGTGCATAAATAATAGATTATTATATTTCACTTTTGTTTGTTAAAGCACTTTTAATTTTTCAATCGGAAAGACAATTCTTGGCATACTATATTTATTAGAATGAAATGCACACAAGTTGTGTGTAAGTTATATTTACGCTACGTAGGATTTGTTGGTATCTTTGTACCCCATATTTTTATATGAATCAGTATTTTTTGAAAGGGCATCAGTCTAAATTTAGGCCTTTTCACTTTCTTGTTGTTTTGTCATCTCCAGATATAGATGCACCTGATGGACATTAAAAGGGCTTCAGTCACCTTACTGTTGAGCTTCATGCGCCCCCGTGAAAACTGTGATATTTTTTGAAACGGCTTAGGTCCGGAAATGCCTTGACTTGACTCGTGTTTTATTGGTGGTCACGTGATAACGGTCACAGGGTTGATCGCACAATTCACATACACAGTTATTCCCGGGGTCGTGAAAACACTACTTCTTTGTGCTGGTATCCATGCACAGCTATTGAGGTCACCAGGTGTCGCAATTCTTGATTGGTGTTGGCCCAGGATCTATTCATCATGGCTTCTGTTGTATAAAAGTCCGACCAAATCTCTCTTCTTTTTTTCCCTCTCTCAAGGAGCAGTTTATTCGAGCTAACGGTGAATGGGAGCCTCATACGAAGGTCTTCTACGAGTTTAAAGATCGGATCTCTGGTGAGCTCGTATACTAGTCTAGACTTTGTGTTTCGAAGCACCTACAGTAGTGTGTCTTTCAAGAATCGTGATTTGACTGCTTCCAAAGACATTAGATCTTTTAGAGTCATCTTTTCCCATATGATATCTTTTCCGCAGATTGCGATTGGAACTATTTTTGCGTCGAATAAGGCTATAGCAGTTTGTAATGATAATCTGAATATTTCTATGATGTCAAACATTACATTTATGTGAGATGCTGCTCGGGATTTCACTCTGCAGTGGTATGCAGAGTTACTCCCAGGTATTTGAAGCTGTTGACTCTCATTAGTGGTTTCAGTCTTAGATATATCCCGTACTCCTCAGCTTTTTGACCTTTTGTATTGTTTTATAACCCCAAGTTGGCGGCTGTGCGAAATTTTTAAATTAAGTTTCAATTTCTTGTGTCCTAATGATGTGATCGAACTGAACGTATGAATAATGAAACTACGCAATAATCGTCATCAAATGGCACATAGCTCTATGGCCTACACATACAACAATCCAACATGGCGACCATCCTAAATATTTCGACGGTTCTCAGTATCTACGAATCTATTAAAGCAATCAAACAGAGACTTTGTATGTTGATAGAGGCTATTAACATAAGTTAACCTGATTAACCAATAACCAATAACCTGGTGAGCACAAAACCAACATGGTGGCAACGCGAGATTTAAACATTCAAATGGATTTTTCTTACTACTTATCCGAGTGCTGTGAAATTTGGCACGGTATATCTTCATAGCAGCCATAACATACTGACGTTTAATTTAATGGAATTTTATGAGAACTTAAAAACGGCGACAGTGCAAATTTTTAAAATCTCGTATTCATTTCTCGTGTCCTAAGTAAAACCAGTAGGATATATAAAATAGGCTATTTAGTTCTTCACGGAACTACTTGCTACATCGTTTTACTCATTTTTTATTTACTTATTTACTTGTTTACTTTTTACTTACTTTTTTACTTATTAATTTACTTATTATTTACTTAATTTTTTACTAACTTGATTACTTATTTACTTACTAATTTGATTACTTATTTACTTACTAATTTGATTACTTATTTCCTTACATATTTAGTTATTTATTTACTTATTATTTACTTATTTACTTACTAATTTGATTGCTTATTTACTTCCTTATTTAATTATTTATTTACTTACGTATTACTTACTAATGTCCTTATTTAAGTACACTATTTACTTATTTATTTACTTGCATATTTACTTATTATTGTAGTGCAAGATATTTTTAGTGTTGTCTTAGTAATCGAAATGTAGTGTATTTTTTACAGTCGGTCAACACGATTGTACCCAATTGACTAGTTGCCCTAGCATAATAACTACTGCAACTAAATAAGTGTATAGGCCTATACTGAAAATACCATCACCCATACTAACTTGTAGAAATAGATTTAAAAGCCTAAGTGTAAAGGATCCGATGATGATTGCTTGGGGATTGAAGCTGGTAATCCAAGTGTATTTTTTAATCTCATTTAATGTTTTTTTTTTTTCAGGATAAGGGAAACACCCATTACAATTCGGTACAATCGTGTTTAGTGACTGAAAAACACAATATTTCGATTACTTATTTACTTGTTTATTTACATAAAACTTAGAAGCCATTCTCATTGTTGCCTAATACCAATATTTCAAAACCTACTGTAGCTCCCTGATCCGTACAGCTTGACGGGTATTAATGAGTCCCAGCTTATGTCGGCAAACGAGAGACTAAGCATTGCAGCGATACGGTGAGTGTGTTCCGTACCTCAGACATTACAATAGTCAACTTGACGCGATGCAGGGCCCTGATAGAAATGCTCAGGTGAATCGATGTGACTTCTGTCCGCCTTGACTACTGCCCGTTATGTTCCTTTCAAATGAGAAGTGCCTGAGAATGTAAACAGCGGTGTGTGTTCCCAACAGCATCTTTCCTCATCTCTTAATATTCGACAGCCATTAATAAACCTGTTATACCAAACTTCTCCGCGTTGAATACAGAGCTCAGGACAGGGTGAATGGCCCTCGATTCTGGGATTTTTCGGCAAGTTATTTATGAGCATGAACTCTGGGTTATGTGCGGGTCCAGTCTTCACTTAGAAACAAGTAGTTCCGCGAAGAACAAAATAGCCTATTTTCATATACGGTATCCTACTTATATTAATTGCCTCTATCAACATACAAAATTTCAGTTTGATTTCTGTAATAGATTCGTAGACATTGAGAACCGTCTAAATATTTTTGGATGGTCGCCATGCTGGATTTTTATAGATTTAGGCCATAGAGCTATGTTCTATTACATGAAGATTATTGCGTAGGCGTATAATTCAAACTTCAATCGAATGATTAAAACACAAGAAACTAAAACATGATTTCAAATTTCGCACAGCCCTCATCTTGTGGTTAAGGAATCAAATTAAATAAATTAGATGTCAGTGGATTAAAATGTGTAAGCACTTACCGTACCAAAATTCACTGCGCTCGGATGGTTAACTCGCGAGAAACGTCCATTTAAATATTTAAATTTCACGTCGCCGCCATGTTGGATTTGTGCTCACCAGGTTATTGAAAGTCCCATAGGTGAATTTATGCTCATTTCAGTTTGATTGCTGTTATAGATTAGTAGATATGAGAACTGTCTAAATATGTGGGATCGTCACCATGTTGGTTTTTTTTTATACAGGGTGTAACAAAAATGTATGGCACAAAATCCAGGACACATTCCTCACACATAGCCAAAGAATTTATGTTATATGAACATGGGTCCGGAGCCGCTTTGTTTCCATGTTATACCTCATTGTTTCCAACTCATTTATCATGGGAGACACACATGGAGAGAACGTACCAGCATACCACATGCAACTCTTTCTCACAGGAGATGTTCAGTATGCCCTCGGTGCGCATTGATACATGCATTAACCCACCGTCGTAGTGAATCTCTGATGCACTGATATATCCTTGGAGTGCTGCGTATGGTTTCGCAGCCTTCCATAATACGGGCACGAAGACTCAGAACATCTTGTACTGGGGTTCGATACACAAGAGCTTTCAAATGCCCTCACAAATAAAAGTCCAGTGATTTTAGGACCGGAGAGCGTGGAGGCCAAGCAATTGGTCCACCTCTACCTATCCATCTGTCCCCAAATCTGTTGTTTAGAAGACAACGGACATTAATACTAAAATGAGGAGGTGCTCCATCGTGCATGAGCTACATGTTTTGTCGCTCTGCTAAAGACACATCTGCTAAACCGCATGCCAACAGGGTTATGTAAAACAAAACACTGGCGGTGCACCCACGATAATGACAACGTAACCAAGAGTGCTTGTTCCCCATGATTATAACGTTCTGTTTTTGTGTGTTTCCCATGCTTAATGAGTTGGAGACAATGAGGTGTAACATGGAAACAAAGTGTTTCCGGACCCATGTTCATATAACATAATTTCTTCTGCTACGTGTGAGGAATGTGTCGTACATTTTTGTTACACCCTAAATGTAGGGCATAAAGTTATACACTATTAGATGACGATTATTGCGTAGGTTCATTATTCAAACGTTGACTTCGATCGCATGATTAAGACACAAGAAATAACAACTTAATTTTATAATTTCGCGTGGCCGCTATCTTTAGGTTATGTGAACAATTGCACTACGTTAAATACCATTGCATTACAATGTGTATAAACATTTGCTGTACCTTGTTTCACTGCGCTTGAATTGTTAATTCGCGGAGAAAGGTCTATTTAAATGTTTCAAATTTGCTTGTCCACCATGTTCGCTTTGCACTTAACAGGTGTTTGAAAGTTACATACGTAAACTTCCAGTTTTTCCCCTCATCACCGTACAAAATTTCAAGATGATATCTGTAATAGTTTCGGAGATATAGAATGGCGGTGAAATATTTCGCACAGCCGCCATGTTGGATTGGTGATACCTAATAAAATTTGAAGGGAACGTTCGGAGTTGGACAAAATAGTACTATGTCCTTACCGAGTTTCATTGAAATCGCTCGAGCCGTTTAGGTTTAATTAGGGGGTCACACACACACATACACACACATGGACAAAAGGTGATCTCATAGGCCTAGTTTTTCATAAATGAAAATAAGGCTAAAATTTCATTCAGTCATACTTTCAAGTTTGGCGCAGTCACGTTCCGGAAATATTCACCATCTTTAAGTGCGACATTCGTCACTGGGATCTCTCTGCTCTGTAGTAAATTACAGTACACCCCCGCTACCATAAATAAGCGTTTGAAAAATTGTAAGTCCCATTCACATTTTTCGACCTACAGTCTAGTTATAAAGCTGACCCACAATTTAGAGCAACACGTCCACAGGCAAACAATCATGACCACCTACTACTCTATACAGGGCCAATACAGTGCTGCCGTACTGTACATTTGGTAAATATGTATCATGTACTCGTGTTGTGCAAAAGGAAATAATCAGAATTAGGGGCTATTATGCTCAAAACAATCTGGGAATGCCACTGGTAGCCAGATACAAGGCCCATTCGCACACCTACCAACCTCACACACACAACGACAGGGAATTAGGACCGGCCGTGTTTCCGTCCCGTAAGTCACATATTGTGCGTGGCCAATCAAATCCTAATGTTTTAAAGTGGTTATTTTATCGGAAAGGGATTTGTACATTTCATTATGGTGTTTGAAGCCATTTTCAGTGTTGCCTTAGTAAACAAAAGTTTGATGCTTTTCAGTCGGTCAACACGAATGTACCCAAATGAGATGGGTTATGCCCTAATCCTGAAAAAAATTACATGAGGTTAATAAATACACTTGGATGACCAGTTTCGATCGTCAAGCGATCATCATCAGATCCATTATACTTAGGCTATATTTTCAGACATAGATTTTATAGCCTAAGTGTAATGGATCTGATTATGATCGCTTGACGATCGAAACTGGTCATCCAAATGTATTTATTAATCTCACGTAATTTTTTTCAAGATTAGGGCATAACCCATCTCATCTAGGTATATTCGTGTTGACCGACTAAAAAGCACCAAACTTTTGTTGTATATTTCATTTCTGTACATTATTACAAGAAAAACTGTATCATTTTAAATTTAAAAAGTGCTAGGATTTAATTGGCCACGTACAATAGCACAGCTTCATACTGAAAGTTCTGTACGGTACGTATAATTTTCCATATTCTGCATTAAAAAGGAATACATAATGTTATTATTTTGGAATTTTGATTCAGAAATTGATAATTTACATGATGTTCCGTAATGAATATGTAACCTGTTTTCTCCTAAATGTATGGGTATACGGTAGTTAAAACTCGTTGTCCTTATCAATGATTATAATTGAATGTTGAACGTTGAACGTTGAGAGTTGTAACCTATATAAGACTCCTCGTTTAGCAAGTTTCGTTGTAATTCCGCAATTGCTTCTTGAGGAATTATTTCTAACATTGGAAAAGTGGGTCCATCCATCATCTTGAATGAATGGGATCGTTGATCTTGTGCCTTCAGCAGAGAAAGTGTCTTATGTAAGACTACACAAATGCAGCTCTTCGTCATTATTACTGTAACAGACTAAATAGTAGATTATCAATAAAAATAATGTCTTATATTTTCAAGATGGCGGCTGCGTGCTATATGCCAGGTGATAATCTTATAACTAATACTAACGAGGTCCCTTGTATGATGCTTTTCTCTTACAATGTATCGTGTTAATTGCGCAATTGGATCCTAAATTTATTGATCTTGTTTTAATGGTAGGCATACGTTTAGCCGCGACTATGAATGTATGGCGAGACTGTTGTTTTGTTATGGGCGTAAAAGCCCATAGGCTATACGGATCTACTTTAATAATAATTATAGTTAACGTAGCTCTAAAATACAGGGTCATTATGTATTTGCGCGCGAGAAAACAGGGCAAGCAAAGTCGGCTGTGACTGGCACTGATCGTGGCCGCACGTACCTGGTTCAACCGGTGGTGGCGCGCACTTTCGCACTACCAAACATGTTCAATAATGTGTATTTACAGTGCTCATAGGCGATGCTGAAAATGTCATCCCTCTCTAGTAACACACACCTGACATATTCTGATGAAAGAATGTCTGTCAATCTTATTATTACCAGGTGAGTTAGCCGTGGTCGTTACGGCATGACTGCTGGCAGTCGCTCACATCCGGGAGGCGAGGAGGTTCGAATCCCCCCGCCGGCAACCTTGAAGATGGTCTTCTGTGGTTTCCCATCTTCCTTCCAGGCAAATGCCGGGGTTGGTCCCTAACTATAGACCACAGCCGCTACCTTCCAATTCCTCGTCCTTTAATTCACACTTGCCTCCCCAGACAACACTCCACACGTGAAGGTACTTGTAGCTCACCCATTGGGTGTCCGCCTCGAAGCAGCTACAAAACTGGCGAGCCGAACATGTCTTCGGACACTCCCGGCACTAAAAGCCATACGCTTAAAAAAAACTCTTATTCTTTACGGAGCCTGTTTCCTTGAATCGTTTAGCGAGCCTCCTAATTGTACTGGCATTAGTAACAGGTCTTCCTGGAAACTTGATTCGAAATTTTCGTCTCGTTTCAGAACAAGAATTTCTGATTTTCATATACAAATTTTTGATATACACACGTTCGCGCAATGTGAATTGGTGTCTAGGCATGACCAACAATCACAGTAATCACAATACTCACTAATCGTGCAACACTAACGTCTAAGCTTTGCTGATACATGTCCATATGAATGACAAAACACGTGTGAACTAACGACATGAGTCAGGGGAGCGCGCCACCACCGGCTGAACCGGGTACGCACGGCCGCGATCAGCGCAAGTCACAGCCGGTTTAGCTTGCCGCGTTTACTCACGCACATATTTAATGACCCTGCATATAGTTTTATTTAATTTTCCATAATATTAAGATGGCCGCTGCGCACTATATTTGGAGTGATATTCTTTGTCCTCATCAGTTAGTATAATTGAATGTTCTTGAGACAAACGCTGAGAGTTTTACCCTATTATATAGCATTCCTCGTTTACCAAGTTCCACTGTAATTCTGTCATTGCACCTCGAGAAATTATTTTATTAATGGAAAACCTAGCGACCTCCTTTACTCGTAGCCTGTATGGCAATTTTCTCTCATCAAATTTTGCGTTAATTGTGTTAGTATATCATGAGTTAATGATATTGAAGTTTTAAAAATACGCTCGGCCGCCATCGTGAATCTATGGATTCGCTGTTCTTTTGATTCAGGTCATAGGAAGCCACTTACAATATGTTCGTTGTTTTAACTTCAAAATGCTTTGAGTTATTCATTATTTTAAATAATTTTAGACTACAGGATGGCCGCTGCACGCTACGTCCAGTGTAATAAATTTTTCACTAACTTATATGATACGTTGTGTAATATTCCTCTCCTATCAAGTTTCGTGTTAATTGCGGAATTATATCTTGAGTTAGTAGTTTGTATATAATAATACGCCTGGCCACCATGTTGAATGCATGGATGTATGGAGTTACTGTTCATTTTACTCTGAGCAAACGGAGCTGCTTGTAAGGTTCTACCAAATTACTGAATTTAATTATTTTAGTTCTATGCCTCTTGTGAATTTATTATTTATTTTGAAATTGCAAGATGGCCGCTGTGTGCTAAATTGAGTATGATAAACTTTTGACGAACACAAGCGAGAATTCGTATATGTTACTCAGCTCTTGGGAAGATTCCATCTAAATATGCTATTACATTCTGAACTGTCTATTTTACTCAGCCACCATCTTGAATGCATAGAGAGTCTGTTCTTTTGCCTTCGCCGAATAACGCCATATTTGCGGTCCTACCTTGTCACTAATTGTCATTACTTTAGCTCTTACGTGTTAATTGTTATTTACTTTCATGTTTTATAACTTTAAAATGGCGGTTACGCATAATATTCAATCGCATATAGTTATCAGGTTGACACCTGAAGGTCCTAGTATAAAACTAATATGAGCATTGCTTCATTTGATCATAAGCTATGGATTATAATGCATGCATGAATCGCACGGCCATCTTGAAATTAGTCGGATGAAGACCTTGTGGTTTTGGCAACGGACGCCTCAGACATGAAGGTTGTTTATCCAAATTTTGGTGGAGATCAGAGGATAAGTTTAGCCGTACCTTAATTCAATTTGAGCTTTGAATACTTGGGAAGCAGCTATTTTGTTTTCGATAAGATGGCGGCAATTTAAAACATAACAGTGAGGTGGCCCTGCTGTACCTGCAAAATCCACTAAGAACGCTGTTGTTCTCAGCCAGTCTTTTCAATAAGATCTACTATATCCCCAACCATACGAGGAGAAATAGCACCGCAAAGCAATTTCGTAGAGTACATTTCTGTTCGACCATACCGAAATTATTATATGCCAGAATACTGCACCAGAGGCGCATTATAGTTCAGGTTTCATTAAGATACAGATTCTCCAGCCATCATAGCTCAAGATTTTCATTACGATACAGGTGTTTGACCAATTAGATAAGGATAGCATCGCACCTGCGCTGACTTCCATGGCCTCCTATTTTAAATTTCACTACGTGGCGAGTGTCAAAGTGGGGCATTCAGGAGGCCGTGGTCGAATACAAGGTATTGTCTGCGTCCCATGCGCTCTGTTCCGTAAATTAAACTGGCGGAATCTCGACAGGTATTTATGAATATTTATGTTCGAACATAAGCAGTCGTATGCAACTCGCCTATAATGGTAATTAAGACACTCGTAATAGAAATTATAAAACTCGCTACGCTCGTTTTATAAACATACTCGTGTCTTAAATATTGCCATTATAGGCTTGTTGCATAATGTACTATTCCTATTGTTTATAAATAGAGAATAATGCCCTTAAGTTAATTGTTGTGTTGCACTATGGGGCGACGGTATCAGTCTTACGGAATAGAGCGGCAGAGAGCTACAATGTTACATAGCGGACTTTGCAGGAGTAACCCAAAAACCATGGGGGTTAATATGGGCTATTTACTGAATTTCATAAGTAAGTTGAACGCCCTGCATTAGGAGTACTATCTAGCATTTAATGCTTGTATTAAAGGCAATGAACCATTTTTGGCAAGCTTCGCAATCAGCTGTAGTGCGTGAATCTGTTCCAAAAATAAATATTTACCCCGACGAAACAAATACATCTGAATTTCATTAGAGAACTAACTAGACGTTTTGCAAGTATTGACACCTCCGTGGGGTAGACAAGAGCTCATCACGAAGCAAGGTCTTGATTGCTTGCAAGCCGTTGTCTTGATCCCCCTTCACCTACCTCGCACCCCTCTCACTCTCTCTCTCCCCCTATCTCTCTCTCTCTCATTTGCTTCTGGTTGCTATGTGGTTTGCCTTCTTCACCGATCGAAGCTCTTCTGCTCATTATCCTTAAAAGTCTTCTTACGTGCTTTGACTCTGTCAGTGTAGCATAGAAGAATGAAATATACTT
Organism: Meconema thalassinum; assembly: GCA_946902985.2. Lineage (NCBI taxonomy): Eukaryota > Metazoa > Arthropoda > Insecta > Orthoptera > Tettigoniidae > Meconema > Meconema thalassinum. The sequence goes on along the minus strand of OX336389.2, from coordinate 1,117,974,556 downwards.
GGATTAATCGTGAATATAGCAATTCCTACAAGAGATTATTATTATTGTTATTATTATTATTATTATTATTATTCTATTTGTTTCCCACATCTACTCCAGGTGAATACCGGGATTGTTCCTAACTTAAGACCACGGCCGTCTCCTTCCAAATCCTCATCTGAATTTCTGGTACACACACTAATACAGTCATATCAATAACACAGGTTATCAGACAAATTCCACACACACACACACACACACACGTAAGTACACGACCACGATGTCACAAAGCCCCTAAATGAATCAACAACACCAACAACAACGTTATCAGACAAATTGAATACATACCTAAGTACACCAGGCTGATGACTAGGATGTCCCAAGATCCTAAAACGAATTAACAAGAACCTTCTTGTTGGCTATTAGCTCTATAAAATACAATTTTTCAAACTTTTTACCAACTATGATATCCTTTATCGGAAAGACATTTGCATGGATAGGGGATATTCTCACGGGTACGATTGCTAGTTGAGTGTAATTCTTACTAATAAGTGTTACTTTACGCTGAAGATGTGGAGAATGATGCCTTCTATCGAAACAAATTATTTTGCAGATTTTAACAGAATAACTGATTGTTTTTGTAATGAAATTCTTAATGCCTATTAATCAATGTTGGCCACGTTTACGGTATTTGAAACGTCCCCATGAATGCACCGTAGGAACATCTGGTTCAGGCAACAGCGAGAAAGCGAAGATGTTCAATGTAGGCAAAAAAATTTGCTCAGCTTTCGTTATCTAACAGGGCAGGGGCTTGATGAGACATCGCTTAGCTCTCAGTCGCTACGTTTGCTCAGGCTTTTAATAGGCAGGCTATGTACTCGCTACAGCATCGTGGGTTATCACTGCGTGCTGTATCGATCACTTGCCATCCCATTTAATTACCTGGTTCGTCTCTTCCCTTCGTCTCAGACAACCACATTATCACAAATTCTTCCCATATCTCCCCCATTACTGCACAACTTTTCAAATTAGTTCTTAGCAATTTGAATAAATTTGAGAAACAAGCTACAGATTTACTTGGAAATCCGAGAAATACTAAGAGACTTCTGTACCGCACCGTAGTTCATCCTCTGAATAGCACTGAAGGAACGTTGAAGGATTACTTAAACTACTATCACTCCCTATAAAGGAACGATCAATGTATGCGAGTTCATTGCTCTCTGGTGTAGGTTCTAGGGTCTAGTCTCCTGACACTCGACAGTGATTTCCTTCATTCACTGTAAATCTTCATCGTTTGACCACACACTCGGGATCTGAGAAAGTTCATTCGACCAACACGCATGGAGGTAACTTGAGGAAAATATGCATAGTCTCCAGCACCATCGATACTACAGTGCGCCCGGGAATGTTCTCTGTAGTGCCCACAAGCTGCTGCGAGAGATTACGTCACCAGTTACGTTGGCAGCACGGCTGTCGCTTGTATCATAACAAACAAAGAGTTACCTTTATACTCACCACAGCCATTCATAACTGATGCAAGAAGTGCTGATGACAGACATGCTGGCTTATTGCAATACACACTGACAGCCCACAGCCGACACATGTGGCCTTCACCCTATCAAGGACACTGTGCTGCCAACTAAACTGATGACGCAACCCCTCGCAGCTGCACGTAGCCACTGCGGAGAACATTCCCGGGCACCCTGTACTACTACTACTACTTCTACTACTACTACTACTACTACTACTACTAATAATAATAATAATAATGCTCAGAAACAGCAAACAATAGATTCAGTGACGCCATATTATAAGTACAGTATTATATCAAACTCAGTTCTTTAAGACCACCTCATAGTATAGTGGCTAGCATCCTTGCCTAACGCCCCGGAGGTCCGGGTTTGTTTCTCGGCTCTGTCAAGAAATTCAATTCTCTCCTGAGGACTAGAATGGGGGTACACTCAGCCTCGTGAGGAAAAACCGAGAAGATGTGGGTTCATTTTCTACCTCAGTCATCCTGGAAGAGGTTTCCCGTGGTTTCCCGCTCAAAAAGTGTTTGATTAAGTGATAAATAATAATAATTGATGATATATATATTTCGCCGGCCCCGTGGTGTTGGGGTAGCGCACCTTCCTCTCACCCGTAGGCCCTGGGTTCGATTCCCGGCTCCGTCAGGAATTTTAGAAACTGACGAGAGGGTTGGAACGGGGTGCACTCAGTCTCGTGAGGATAATTGAATAGCAGTCTGACAGTGAGGCAGCGCTCCGGTCACGAAAACCAAGATTAAAGGCCGAGGGGACCCACTGCGCTGACCACGCGTCACCCCAATATCTGCAGGCCAAATGGCTGGGCAGCGGTCACTTGGTAGGCCTAGGCCCTTCTAGGGCTGTAGAGCCAGGGGGTTATTATTATTATATATATTTCAGGTTAGGGTGTTTAAATATTTGTGTTCTCGCACAATCGTGTTGACCGATTGAACATCATTCCATGATAGATTGTGTAATAATAGGTATGGATAAAAGAGAATAATATTATTAATAATAATAATAATAATAATAATAAATCTCTGATCGTGGAGCGTGACTTCGGCCACGCTAGTGGGTCCAACAACCTTCATGTGGCGGTGCAACCTTCAATGATTTTTTTCCCCCCTGAAATTTGACTGCAAAATCACTAAAGCCTCCACAAAGCAAACGAAAAAAAAAAGTCGTTGCTACGAAACCGGGAGCTATAACCTTAATAGCTGAATGGTCGGGTTACTCAAATTTAGTGATCTTTGTTGACATTCACGTTTCGTTCACTTAACACCAGCTGGTCAGTGCTATACCACGCCAATCAGCTGCCCCTACTATTATTGTCTCATACAAACTGCAATTTTATGTACGTCCTGGAAATATCTGTCCTTCCAGTATGCACAGTATACACAGTCAAACGGATATATTTTTGCTTTATTTACGGCCTACACAAAAATAGGTTGTTGTTGATTCATTTAGGGGCATTGTGACATCGTGTACTTGGGTGTATTTAGATGTATGTGGAATCTGTCTGATTTCCCGTTTCATTGTGAAAGCTGTACAAGTGTGTGTGTATTTGTAATTGAGGCTAGGATGTCAGTAGGAGACGGTTCTATTGTCATGGCCATTCAGGGCCACATATACGGTCCTACCTTACCAGAAAGTTTCGTTACAGAAGCTCTTAAGTGCTGAGTTATGTATTATATGTACATTAATTTCAAGATACCGGGTGAGTTAGCCGTGGTCGTTAGGGCGTGGCTGCAGGCAGTCGCTCACGTCCGGGAGGCAATGAGGTTCTAATCACCCCGCCGGTAACCTTGAAGATGGTCTTCTGTGATTTACCATCTTCCTTCTATGCAAATGCCGGGGTTGATCCCTAGGCCGCAGTCGCTTCCTTCCAATTCCTCGTCCTTACATTCACACTTTCCTCCCCAGACAACACTCCACACGCGGCGGTACTTGTAGCTCACCCCATCGGTGTCCACATAGAATCAGCTACAAACTCTTGTGAGCCGAACATACCCTCGGACACTCCCGGCACTAAAAGCCACACGCAAAAAGAAAAAAGTCAAGATGGTGCCTGCGCGTAACGTACAGTTTCATGTACGGTAGTTACAACGTTGGCAATAGAGGATCCTTATTGGCTTATAAGACTATTCGAATTCCAATTAATGTGAATATTGATTCATTGAATTGTAAGTTATGGATTATAATGCTGGCATGATGCACACGGCTGCCATATTGAAATTCTTCTTCTGATGACCTTGTTGTTTGGGTGACAGTCGCTTCCTTCATGAAAGTATATTTTTCCAAAATTTGGTAGAAATCCGATAATTAGTTTAGTTGTAATTTGATCTAAGCCTTCAACATATGGGTGGCTACCATTTTGTTTTGGTCAAGATAGTAGCGATATAAATATGACACTGAGATGTCCTTTACTAGTGCTACCACTGTACCAAATTTGGATCAATTCGGTTTCATCTTGTTTGAGGTGGGTTGCAGACATACACACATTCACACAGAGACAGATAGACATACAGACAGGCAGGCAGGCAGGCAGGCTGACAGACACTTTTGTCCCGTGTAGATCTCATAAGTCTTTCATTTTTTGCAAAATCGAGAGTAGGCTAAAAATGGCGTCCAACACGATAAAAATACACCTATCATAATATATACCCGGTGGAGCAATCGGAGGAAAATTCCAATCAACATCATAGGGAAGATGTAGTAGAATGAGGAGTAGAATAGGGAAAGAAATAAGTAGTTTGGATACAAGGGAAGAACCCAATCCAAATAAATTGTATTAGCAAAAGTAGTTAAAAACAACCAATAGATATAGAAGAAGGATTGAGATCTAAAGGAGATAATAATGTGAAACCTCTAAGCAACTCAAGCAGAGTAGTGCGAGGGGAGGGTTGGCCCATTTAAAATAGTTTACGTTATTAACAAATTTGGTTAAATTTGAACTTAGTGAACAAATATGAGTGTTGTGCTCAAAGAATAAACTAAATCTCCCACAAGAAGAGTACTAATAAAAGATTTAGATAAGGTGACACAGTCTTGATTACGAAAAAACAGTAATCAAGATGCATGAACTAAAAACTACCCTAGGTAGAAAGTTGGCTGAGCGAACTATACCAGCGATAAACAGTCAAAAAGATCTGTGAAGAACTGAAGTAATAGATAGACAAAACTTTGATAAGAGCACAACAAAAAGTTATCAAAGTTTACGTGGCGCATTTCAAATTGCAGCCTAGCGTGAGGTCATGGGAAAATTAATAATATCGATTTGCTTTGAAAATGTCTAAGCATTGTATTTTTAACCCTAAGCGGTTACAAATGTTACAATATTGAATTGGGGGTGGCCGTGGCCAAAAATTGAAAACTGTGCCACGCATATAAAAATAAGCAATTCAATTGCTGTGTGGTTAGCATACAAAAAGAGCAGTTGCTGTTGAAATGTTGGTCTCAGACCAGGATTAGGCTTAAAATACCAAATATAAAAGAATTGCAATGATTGCCTAAATTAGGATAAACAAGTAAGAATATTAAAGTGGACGTGTCGCAATAGACACAGTGAAGCTTGAAAAGGGCTAAGAAGGTTAAGAATTTATTGATCCCGAGGTCCCGGGAACAGCAGGGGCCTATGCATTAAAACAATATAATGCAAGTAGCGAGAAAGTCTCTTGACTCGTGCACATCAGTGCCAGCATAAATACCTGGTCTCAGACCAGAACTAACTCGAATGAATAATTTGTTTAAAAATGAAAAAAATTTTTGACCATTGATTCGATTAAATAAGCAAGAATAGAACAAAGTCAGGTGCCTCATTCGACGCGCAAAGGCTAAATTAAAGTTAAGATAGAACAATCTAAGTTGATCCTTACAACTGGGAACAGCAGTATTTGCTGTTAACATTTGAAATACCATTAAAAAATGGAAAACCCATGAAAAAAGGGCCGTACATGAAAGTCGCTAGGAGCGAGGTCAGGGCTGTACGGAGGATGGTCAAACACGTCCCAGCCAAATCCCTGTAGGAGGTTTTTCGTCACATTTGCAGTGTGTGGTCGTGCGTTGTCGTGAAGAAAAACAACACCTTTTGACAGCAACCCTCGGCGCTTATTCTGTATTGCGCGGCACAATTTCTTAAGTGTCTCGCAGTAAGCATCTGCGTTGATTGTTTGACCACGCGGTAAGAAATCGATGAGTAAGATGCCTTTCCAGTCCCAGAACACTGTGCACATCATTTTCCGAGGTGTCAAGATTTGTTTCGGCTTAACCTTTGCTGGGGATGAAGTGTGCCTCCATTCCATTGATTGCCGCTTACTTTCAGGGGTGTCGTAAGAAACCCAAGTTTCATCTCCTGTGACGATCTGTGTCAGAAATTCTTCGCCGCCTTCATTGTAACGGGTCAAGAACTGAAGTGCACTACCCATCCGTTTTGTTTTTTGTTGCTCCGTAAGAATCTTTGGTACCCAACGTCGGCAAAGTTTACGAAAGTTCAGTTTTTCGGTAAAAATTTCATGAATTAGTGATTGTGAGATTTGGGGAAATCCCATAGCGAGAGCACTAATTGTAAACCTGCGGTTTTCCCGGATCTTGTCATCAATCGCGTGAACCAGTTCTTCTGTAACCAAAGATGGACGCCCACTTCGTTCTTCATCGTGCCCTTCACTACGTCCTTCATTGAACTGTCGGACCCATCTTCTCACCATTGAATCACTCATCGCATTTTGTCCATACACTTCGCAAATTTGCCGATAAACTTCAATTGGTTTCACTTTCCTAGCATTCAGAAAACTGAGACAGATAGACAGACAGACAGGCAGGCAGGCAGGCAGGCTGACATACACTTTTGTCCCGTGTAGATCTCATAAGTCTTTCGTAAGTCTTTCATTTTTTGCAAAATCGAGAGTAGGCTAAAAATGGCGTCCAACACGATAAAAATACACCTATCATAATATATACCCGGTGGAGCAATCGGAGGAAAATTCCAATCAACATCATAGGGAAGATGTAGTAGAAAGGGATGTATTAGATGTAGTAGAATTCGAAGAAATTGTCTTACCTCCACAGGTAGATCAATTATTATAATGGCATACCTAGGGTGTCCCAATGTTTTCCCTGGTAGCGAAGATTCTGCTAACAGTGGGTCACAGATCACATCTGCCCCAACTCTGTTGCGAAATATATGTATGCTCTGAGGCTATACCACACATCGTTGATTCGAAGATTGGCCTACTGGATTCATCAACGCGCGAACTATCTTGGATTGTCCCTGCAATTATTGACGCAAATCTCTTGATTCTACGTTATATGCTCGCTTGTAGCGGCTAAAACAACATTTCCTTTAGATGACTCAATTCAAAATACACTCATGTCCTCCTTTCATTTGATCATAAACCAAGGCTTTACGTAGCTCTAAAACATGTATCAATTTACTGGCACTTACATTATCTACCTAAATGGCTCTCAAACATAACCATCTAGCATTTAACATTATTTAATATTTCAATGACACTGAAAATCTCTCTTTATCTCGCTATTAAATCTCTCTTTATCACTCTTTACAACAACACTGTATTCTTTCAATGGATATGCCACACTTTGCACGTTTTATAGGCATAACTATGCCGATTTTTACATTTATCATTGACACCTACCTCAGATCATTATTATTATTATTATTAGTTAACGTTACCGTTACTTTCATCAACATCTTACGCCTAAATGATCGTAAGTTTATCATCCTCAAAGCAATATATTTATTAAAATACGAGGGATGTAAACTCGTATACAAATGACTGCAAATTCTTCGTATTTGAGGGAATGACATGTTGTATGGTGAGCTCTTAAATCACATTAATTTATTTGGATGGTACTCACTTTCATTCTGGCTGGGTTTATCCAACAATACAGCACTTGGCCCACCATTTTGCTTTCTTCTAAGCCATCACAACACTTTTCACACAGAACATTGAATATGGTTTGCACATGGTAATTACATTTTGTAATACCCACATTTTACACTGTGAAATACCACACATTATTTTTAACACACAAATTTAAACACTTTTGGTTATCACTTTTAACACTAACTTTACAGGTAATTTACACACGGAGCCTTGCTGAGCTTTCAACTATTGCGTGAATTCAGAGATGCGATGCTGCAAATTCTGACATCCGCCTGTCTCCTCCGAAAGTCTACCTCGAATATGTGCGCTCATCTGCCGTCTCCTACAATTCCTGTCTTCTGTCTTGCAGTGTGCTGCTCAATTGTATATCACAAATACTTGTGATGCCTTCCAGATTCCCATAATCCGTATTATCTGTTACAATTATATATGATACTTTAAAGATCATAACCCTTCCTGTGGATAAGTTGATTGTCTATTAAAATCATACTGCACTATCACTACGCTGTAACGATTACTAGTCGCGTATACTGTCTGCTTATATGTCTGCCGTAGACTGTTTATAATATTACTGCAGAATTACTTGTACTATGCTGCCTAATGCACCTTTCATTGTTCATCCCAAAAGATTCTGAACATAACGACTTGCATATTGCGCGCACTTTTTCCGTGTGGCTGGACAGCATGTCGTCCCACAAATTGAGTCAACGAAGAACTGACGCTCTCCTCCTTCCTCTTCCATATAAGGGTTTCTGACGAAAAGTAGTCCACTTGCATCTCAGGAGCTGCTCTTTTCTGAAATATCGCGTTTACTGACAAGGTAAAGCGTGATTCTTGATTGTTTTTTCATGGAGGTTCTGGTTCCATTTGCGTGCCGGTGATTCCTTCGCTCAATTAATTAAAATTAATTGCTTTCCTCCATGGCTTGGTAACGCTATCTCGGGTGAATCCCCTCTTGCTACGAGACTAATCAATGCCCCTCCGCAGTATGTGTGTGAATATGCTCATAATCACATACAGGCTTTAATTTAGGTGTGCAGACACTCCTAAATTACCTCTCTTCGAATACAAGTATCTGGGTGTAAGACTCATCTCATTCGAATGCTTCATTTGGCAGTAATTAATTAATTTCTCTCAATGACCATCCCCTCCTCTCTCGTCTGCCTTGTTGGTCGGGGGTTTCCACAGTCATTATTCATGTCCTTCTCCCTCCACTGTCGCCAAGAAATAGTTTGTCGGAGACAGTCTGCACCTCCCATTTTCAACTCCAATTGGTCAGATGTCAAGTTGGCTCTGTTTCTGTAGCTCTTGCAAGCATGTTCATATACTGGCTTGCAGTTTACACTATATTCCAACTTATTACTGCCTAAAATCCCCGTTCTGGACGTGGAATTAAGCTTTTATTATTATTTACTGTTATTATCTCATTGCTCCTTGGGTTCACTGTGGCTGTTCCCCCTTAGAGATCAATGGTTCGATTCTTAGGAAAATCATGGACCAGATCTTTCCTCTATAGAGACCCCGGTTCGATGCCAGTCAGCCGTGTCCCATTGGGCACAATATATACACTTAGCTCAAAGTAGAGCTCCTACCTTGTTTTCTCGGGGATCTCGTAGTCAGCTTCAAGACCTATAAAGGGGGTTTCACAGCGTCATCTCTCTATATTTAAAATAAATCCAACCGACGCGGCGTCTAACAAAGAACTAAACAATTTAATAACAAGAGTAAACTATAACTAAACATTCATACAATTAATAAAATACACACACTCATTCTCACCTCTTCACATCCACGCCACAGAAAAACCGTGTTCCAAGAACACCAGGATAAAATTTTGAGGTTGGCCGAAGCCTTTACAACAAGCTAAAACAATTAACAGAGACTGGCGTGCTTCACATTCCCTTGCCATGCTTACGGCGTGCACCTCCACCCTACAGCGCGTGTCTGAGTCACGTGATAGGTTATATAACCAGACCTGTTACATCTCTACCCTACCGGCTGGTTCATTAATTGATACAATGCTGGTGACAACAAGTCTTTACATTTGTGGCCATGCCTCGGCCTTGAACGGAAACGAGTTCTTAAATAGAACTTCGCTCGACAGCACTCGTCAATAAAATACACACTTCTGTCGCCTATCAGACAACATTACAAAAATCTCATTTATTCTTAACAAAAACGCAAATCATTCATACACCCTTCATTCGAAATAATTGAAACTTCTACACACCATTCCTTTCATTCTCTCGCGTCGTGATATCCCAACAGAGTAGTTACCATACACACCGAACAATAAGTAAACCGCATTCAAAACACATTGACTTTCATACTCAAAACACTTTGCTAAACATTGAATAACTTCCTAATACTAACACGTTATTCCCTTGATTGAATATTAATAGTGAAAGTTTATAACAAAATGGATTTAAATTCCACTTAATATCATGAGCTATTATCAGAATAAAATATTATCTCTATTTACAAACGAGCGTCTGCTCCGATCTCGCATTAATGGCAATCGCAATTTAATGGGATCCTCACAATATTTCATCACTTCAGAAATACTACTGCAAAATCTCAATTCTGGTTTGTAGTCAAAATAAGTCGGATATTGTTCAACCATCTAAGGAAAAACATACGCATTTACATACTTGGGTTTAATAAAGGTTAATAGAAGTAATACATAACAGACTTCAATATCCGACTTCTCGTTTAAATTTCGGCTACAACCCTACCATCTTCACTTACCCAAAGTCGTGTATGAAGTAAAAGGAGTTCTACCTACTCGCATCCTATGCCATGCCAAATAGTCTTGCCCATGCAACGACTTTATTACAATGCGGAAACTCCTTCGCTAAACGACTCCTCGTATGCCAACTGCACACGGAATTACAAATATTTTAACAAATATATAAAGGTTATCATCTTCTCTTCCAAAAAAATGGCATTCATTAAAAAGGGCATAATCCTCAGCGTTGTCAAACCAACCGCTGGTATAACAAACATTAACATCAGTTGTTAATCCACTATATTTATACATGCCAACGACCTTTGGACTAACCGTGAAAGACCTCCTTGCAATTACTTTAAAAACGATACTAGGATATCTCCAAACTGTTGCGTATACATTTAATAAAAATACTGTACTGTCTCTCCATGCTTCTGGTTTCACTTTCACAGATGAAGGAATATCATGTCTACAATATGACATTACATTACCCATCGTGAATAAATAACTACAAGTGTTATTTCTGTAGGTCCGATAAATATCAATCTCGACGAGGTAATCTAGCTAGGGTTTCCCGAACGTCGAATGATAATAATCTTCCACGAAGATTCAATTCTCAAATTATTTTAACTGACTGAAAGATCATAGCTTTCTCCAATAAAATATACAGTTAGTCAGATTCGTATTATCTCCATTCTAAACGAGTGTCTATGAGTTCTAATGACTTTCATCGTTTCCAAGTTAAATGTTTCTTTCCAATACGATGCTAAGTTCATAACAATGCTGTGATATTTCACAATATATCACTGTTTCTTTCTTCTTTCTTGATGTTGCTTCTCGACGGATAAGAAGCCCAAATTAAACTAATGAAATAATTTAATTCGTAACATAGACGAAAATGTCTATCACCTGAATTCAAAATGAATTCATAAAAATCGAAAATAAATTTGCTATTCCTAAATGGAAATTACAGGAATACTAGTTCCTTAAATAAGTTAAATATCTCAGTTTAGAAACTGGATTGCAGACAAACAATACTAAAGACGTCGAAAGACGATCACTACAAATGATCTCGAAGAATAAAATGTCTATACATGGAATACATAGTAGTTGTGTCGAGATATGGATAAAGGAATTGCTCTAGAATGTCACTAATAATGCTCTAACTACAATTTAATGAACACAGCTACCTTGACTGGAGCTCTGGAAGTTCAAGTTGAGTATTGGACAATACTCAGATGTTACATCCTTCAAGGACCTAGGCTGGGTCCTAGTTCGTCTCCAAGAACTCACGACCTCAGACGAGGAACGAATCCCTCTTCCGGAAAACATCAAGCTCCAACCGGGATCGAACTGCGGACTTCCATCCGTCATCTTCATTGTTACCGGGAAAACCCTGGACATCTTGAAAATCTTCTTGTCTCTTCTCTCTCGGTCATGGTGTAGATTCATCGTAATAACGAGAAGTGTAGAAAGCTCAGCTTCATATTCCGAAATAAATTCGAAATGTAAGTCATGGACCTCACTCGTATACAGAATATTCATTGAGACGGACTATGAATATTATTATGCAGTCACTGGTGTTAAGTTCGAGCTCATGTCTGACGATAATGCACTAGAATGTGGTTCTACATAACGTATCATGTTTGCTCGTAAAGTAGACAGTCATGAACAATCTCCTTAACGAAGCTCCATCGTTGAATATACTACTCCGTTCTGCTTGTATTCCTGACGCACATACTTATTTAGTCCATAATTGCAATCATATTACAATTCTTAGTAATGTTCATTCGGTAAAAATACACCGTCATCATACTGGTGTTACAATATAGTTCCTCAATAGTAAAGCTATCAGTCACTGTTACTCACGTGAATCTGTGCATTCGCTGTAGTCTGACCCGAACAAAAATGCTTTTCAGCGCTAGATTCTGACACTTTTCTATAGCATTAGAAAAAGACCTGTATTTCCTAAAATCTTCCCTCAAATTCGGTGAAAGTTTGTAATACACATCTACGTGGTCTACACTATAGACTGTAGTTGAAATAATGTTCCTATTGTCGATTAGTTAGAAGTTATTGCGGCATTTGCACTCCTCGCAACTTCACTCATTTTACAAGCGCGGCGATCTCCACCATCTAGCCTCGCTATACCGTGTCTCCACGAGTCAACCTTCACGGACTCGGCTGATACACTCGGGACTATAACTCTCCCGGCAAAACACGTCTGATCGCTTCCAACTTCAGAGGAACAAGAGCCTTGATGCCTTGCGTCTCCCCTCCAAGACACCAGAACTAGCCGCCATTTTTCGTTCCCTCGAAAATTTTAGCGGGCACTAGAAAATTGCTTAATTCGGCGTATTTCGACTTCCTGTCGACTAATAAAATATCTCCAATATTTTATTATAATTTTCTTCACTTTACCAATTCATAAATTCACTCTCTTGGGGCTTAAATGTGATAATTTTCCATAAAATTTAGTTGTTGGAACTCCCGTCTCCTCTAAGACTTCTCCTTATTGGCTGTGGGCTCATATCCAATCGTATAATTTATAACAATATTTAGACAATGCATGGGATTATTCGCTGTTGCTAGGCCGATTCTAAGTTTCCAGAACCTTCGATTGCGCAATAGAATCACGAGACGGAGTCTCCCTCCTGCTCAACGTAGCCACATGACTGGTTTGTGCCAAGTTCCAGCCTCGATATTGCTGGGTTAAATTTTATCATGGGGCTCCAAAATTATTCCCATTTTCATCCCAAATAATTCATTTTACGGGGGCAGTACCATCTCAGTATTTGCCTAGAATAGAAGTGGGAAAACCATGGAAAATTACTTTTAGAATGGCTGAGGTAGGAATCGAAGTCAGATTTTCTCAGTTCTGCCTCATGAAACTGAATGTAGGCTACATCTCTCCAGACACCCTCAAACCATTCTTAAATTTATTGGCAGAGCCGGGAATTGAACTCAAACCTCCACGATGACAGCCAAGGATGCTAATAACTACGCCACGGGGTGGCCTACATAGAAATTCAACTCACCACATCCGTGACACCGTACAAACGGAATAATAAGTGATAGAAATATAGCGAGGTACTTAATTACTACTTAACATAAGTATCATAAAATTACGCAAAGTATGGATTTTATAGCTCGTTTTATTACTAAAATTATTATTAAAGTACAAAATGAATGTGATGATATTAAGACACAACAAACAAGGTTTGTCAGTTTTTATTTCGCAGCTGTTGTACACACGAAATTAAAATATGCTGAATGGAAATGAGTGATATTTTCAATTAGAGCTCCAGATTTTTGAGCTCATATATCTCTCCATTTCACCATGAATATTCCAAATATGATCGAGTTGAACATGATGGACGCCCTAGGACCACAATATGTATGCATAAATAGATTACACATTTCCAATATCAGGCCTCATTTTTGCTGATGGCGAAAATTTCTGGTGCTTTATTGGGACAAACTGCATGGTTATCGACCCCTAGGCTCATTTACTCACTCGTACCTTGAATGGTATATTCACCCCTCACTTTTCATGCAACGGTATAAAAGTTTACAGAATACGTTTTCTCTCTATTTATAGGGCTAATAACCTAGATGTTAGGGCCCTTAAAACAAGAGTTGTCAACATATCATCATCATCATCATCATCTCTATTTATGAAATGACTCACCCACTGGCAGGTTTATCGTAGCCTAAACCAAATCTCTCAACGTAGAAACATGACATGTAATGCATGTGCTCTTTTCAGTATGCGATGGCCCAATTAGAAGGGATTTTTCAAAATTAAACCCTTAAGCGTATGAAGAGGGCCTGAATTACTATTCACAGGACGCTCATATCTCATGAGTCACTTAGTCGAAAATATTAATGTCCTCGAATAAACCAAATAAAGGAAAAAATATGGTTGATTTTCTGTTTTAATTCAATTTTTGTGTACCTAGTGTAACTCATGTTTAGCCTATGTCAACTATATAACGGTTCTATTATAGTACATTATGCAACGAGCCTATAATGGCCATAATTAAGACACGAGTATTTTTATAAAACGAGCGTATGCGAGTTTTTAATTTCCATACGAGTGTTTTAATTACCATTATAGGCGAGTTGCATACGACTGTTTATGTTCGACGATAATTATAACTTTATTATATGTTTTAACATAAATATTCATAAATATCTGTTCAGTCACTAGAATGTTGTGATCGGGTGCTGCGGTGGGTAGTATATCTCTGCTTCCTAAGCTCTCTGGATATCCGACGCATGCGCTCTGTGTGCTTCAATGCCATATGTTCAGATTGTGCTCCAGTATTCAGTAAAACTGTCACTGAAATCGTTTCAAAACCACGCGCTGTGTAGAAATTGATTTTGGGGATATTAAGGCACAGTGCCATTTCTTGTCTCAGTTTATTTACGGGAACATATGGACGGTGCAATTTCGGTAATTTATATAGACATGTTGGAGTTTGAACGCATGCGCGAAGGTATCCTTATCTAATTGGTCACACAACTGTTTCTTGAGCTCTGATTGGTGGGAGAAACTGTTTCATAATGAAAAATAGTGTTATAATGAGCCTCATTATGATACAGTTTTCTGACACATAATAGTTAGGGTCGAACATAAAGAGTATTATAACATTAATTTCATTGTTTTACCGGATGAGAACGAGATATATTATTGTGAATTATAACTTATGGAAAAAAATGTTTACGTAAATTTGTAAATCTTTGATCTCCAAGTCATACTGTATGTATTGTGCCCATTCAACAATGAAATATGCAAATCACAGTTTGCCAGCAATGCTGGGAGTATCGGGGTTCATGGTTTGTTCTCCCACTCTGTGACCTACACACTTTGGATTAAGCAGAGGATACACTTCCAAAAATAAACAAAAATCAACTCCTACTATTAAAACATTTAATTATCCAAATATATGGCGCTACAAAAATCAAACAAATAAAAATACTGACACTCCACTTCACACTTGTCCAAAGTTGAACAAGGAATTAATATTAAACAATTATAAGATCATAATGACTGGTTTTCCATATACCAACAAACTTCTACTAATTTTCACTTCCATATAGTGTCCTTTTAAATTCTTTAAATCAAGAGCTCCAAACGGGTCGGTAATGTTTACCTACACTGTGTTACCAATTTAATACACATCCATTACTATTTACATGAGTATATCTTTTAATCATAAATATCAAAATTACCAAAGTTTGGTTAATCATCACTTAATTTTTGGGCTTTCACAATGCTGATATGTTACCATCCCTCTCTCTCAAGTTAACAACTCACTACTGTGATTGGGAAAAATTTGCGTACTCCCGAGTTACAGAAGACTACTGAACAAGTCAAAATTAAGATTACTCCCGGAATCTAATGTCTTCAATAGAACTCGTGAATCACTGAATCATATAATCATAAAGTTAGGGATTTATCATGTTTGTCTTAAAAGACCATTATATTATAAGAAAGCAACGATCTGAACTCTGCAAGCGATAATCATTTATATAAAGGGACCTCGGTTCAAAGACCGGGTCGCTTAAACAATCTTTAAACACTCCTGTGCATTATAACTCAAACACACCGTTCCCCGACCTACCGCAATACATCGAGGGTGAGGGTCTAGCCTTAACTACTTAGCGTGATTTATTGCAGGGAGACAGAGAGTTCACAGTCTCGCATCTACAAAAGACTGGCTACCATCAGCTTTTCATACAGCTGTTTCAAATGCAATTCTCTGAATGACAAGGCTTCTAATACTGATTCTTAAAACAACATATTTAGGCTCAACAGACCTATTCTCTTGGCATCGGTATATAATAATTATGAAGTGTCCTCATTGGCGGGTAAGAAAAATTCAATAATACAACCAATATTAAGGGGCTTCAACACGGACGACTCTGAGTTCGATCCTTTCAAATGCCTCGGGAACAGTATCCCAAATTGGAGGACTTATAACATTAGCGACTTAGGGCAGGCCTCGCCTTGTACCGGCGCTCATAATACAACATAAATAGCACCCTTTTTTAACATACAACACACAATGCCTCGTGATCACTATCACAACTTTTGAGGACTTATCACAATTCAATTACCACGACCAACTGTCCCTCATAATTAGTTTTACCGAGCATTTCAACGCATTCCTAGCGTGACAAATTACTTCAATGCGCTACATGGCGCTTATAGATTAATTAACCAAGTTGCCTTCACAGAAGTAATAAATTCAAAATCAACGTCTGATCTTTATCTCAAAATATATATTACTCTTCTCCCTTTACAATAATCATTTTACCATACAGAACATGTATTCATAACATGTATTAATTCATCTAAAGGAGCTCGGAAGCTACTGCTTTTCATATAACATTCATCATAATTTTCATTCATTTATAATTATTATTATTATTATTATTATTATTATTATTATTATTATTATTATTACGCTTGCTTTCTGATATTTATATCATTTATCAATTACTCTGATATTTTACTGAATACATTCCTCAAGGGATTCATTTACATTTCACATATTTATTATATTTCTATTTCAAATTAATCGTTCAGATCGCGCACTCATTCTTTTACTTATTATTCAACATCCCTACTCTCTCCTTCTCATGAGGATTTTACGCAAATCTTCCCAAACACATATCATAATGATATAGTTACTCACATGACTGTACGGTCAGCGACCGAGTCCTCCAGCGATTGAACATTTTTGCCCACTCACTGCTTTTTAAGCCATTTCCATGGTTACACTTACACTCAATGACACTTCTTTAACAGCACATAAAATATTTACCTTAATCACTTGGAATATAATGAATACCATTTTGTATTCGTTTCACTTAACACAATCATCATCATCATCTTTCTTCGGCTTTTCCCAATTAATTGGGGTCACCGGAGCCAACCAGGCTCATTTTGGTTTTGGCCGGGGATTTAAGGTCGGATGCCCTTCCTGACCCCACGTGATTTTTCAGGTGAAAATTCCACCCCGCTGTTACCGGGATTCGAACCCCAGTCGTCCGGGTGAAAGACGAGCAGCTAAGCCACTGCGCCATCACGCTCCCCTTTCACTTAACACAATACAATTCACTAAAATATTACACTCAAAAAATTTCACTATATTTACATTACATAACCATTTTATCACTTGGGCGTTAGTTATTCGCCTCACACACGTGATTTCTTTTCTTTCCCGTTTCCAAGGGTGGCACTTATAGACCGTCGGCTTCCTAATCTGACGAGATGATGGAAAGTCTCGATCGAACTACTGGAACGGCTGATGTCCAAATCCTGGGTTTGACTATCGGCTTTTATAACTTTACTGCACGATGTCGTTTCTTGCTAGACGCTAACTGGTTCGTCTAGATAAAAGCCTGTCCTTAATGTATTACTATTACGGCCGCTCGAATAGTTTATCGATAACCTAGTAATTTCGTTGCATTAATTGCTATTACTTTAATTCGTAGCTTATTGGAGTCCTCCCCAATGTTAACTGTTCCTTTGTTTACTTAGACAAAGCCTGGAACTACAATTCCTAATTTTTATCGTCCTGCGCTCTAGTCCCTACATTTCCGGAACACTAGGCGTTATTTATTTCGTTCTACCCTGATCGGGTTCCTTAACGTCGATAGAACTGTCTATTTCACTTCCTTGGGTACTTTGAAACTTTATGGTGCGTTGTTTCTTTAACTGAACTATTATTCGAGTACCTATCGCCTGTTATTTCTTCAAGTCCACAGCCTAACTTTGACTGTACTAATGAACTTTAACGATAATTGTCTGAAGCTTGCCGATATTATTCGTTTACTAGGATTCTAATGTGTCTCCACACGGCGATACTAATGACAATACTGCTCGGCCACTCCCATACGGGGTGCTCCAAGTCTCTCTAATTCATGTCTAAATTCTACACTTGTAAAACAAATACCGTGATCCGATAACAAATTCTCTGGTTTACCCAGAATAGGTATCACTTTTTCTTTGAGTCGTTTTAAAACTTGTTTGGTACTAGTCTTCTGTATGGGAGCAAGAACAACCATTTTTGTGAAAACATCCATAGCCACCATTATGTGTCTGTTTCCCCTCCTGGCCTTTGGAAAAGGCCGAAATTGTCAATAGAAATAATTTGACCTGGCCTCTCGGGCAACAGTGGTATTGGCTTTTGTCTCACCAAAAACGCATTTGGCTTAATCCTTTGACATATGTCACATGTCTTAAGGGTATCCCTTACAGTTTCTCTCAGTCTCGGCCATACAAATGCTTCTTTCAGCATTGAGACTGTTTTGTCGACTCCCATGTGTCCAAACGATCTATGGGCCAACCATACAATTTTCCTCTGAAAAAATAGCAGGTATAACGATCCTCAATCGAGTATGGTCAGAGTCCGCAAACTTATACAATAATCCATTAAAAAGTATAATCTTGAGCTATCTTATTAGCTTCAGTATACGCAGGTGTTGCCCTTATCAAACTCCCTTCCAAGAAAGATATGAGCATGTTCATCCATGGATCTTCACGTTGTCGTTGACCAATGCTTCTTAATTCATCCTAAGTACGCTGATCTCTATCTTCTAAATCAATAGCCATTACTTCCTCTTCTGTGGACTCGGGCTGTCTACTTAAATAATCTGGAACTACATTTTCTTTCCCCGGGCAATACTCTATATTTACATCGAACTGTTGTATATATAAAGCCCAACGCATCAACCTTTGACTGGATAAATCCGTCTTCATCAAAAAGGTTAAGGCTTTATGATCGGTTTTTAATGTGACTGGAAACACATATACAGTCTTTCGCCAATATTGCAACGCATGCAATATCGCTAACAGCTCGATCTCGCTGATTGTATAATTTTTCTCGTGTGGTTTCAGTTTTCGACTCGTGAATGCTAGATAATTTTTCTTCTCAGGGTTATCCGGGTCTTCCTGATACAGCATAGCCCCTATTCCAATCTTGGATGCGGCCGTCTGTATTATAAATCTCTGATTAAAATCAGGATATCCTAGCTTCACATAATTTAAGAGCATTTCCTTGGCCTCTATAAACGCTTTTTCCGTTTCCTCCGTCCATTTCCACTTGCTCCCCTTCTTCAGAAGGTCCTGTAGTGGTGCAACAGTTTTGGTGTAGGATGGACATTGTCCTGAGAAAAATCCAATCAATCCCAAAAACTGGCGAACGTTTTTCACTTTCAAAGGCCTAGGATAATCTTTTATCGATTCTAATTTGCATGGACTTGGTTTGACACCATCCTTGTCAATCGCATGCCCCAAAAACGTAACTTGTCTTTGACAAAAGTTCGATTTCTTCAAGTTAATCTTAAAGTTAGCCCTTCTCAAATCTTCCAATAATTTATTTAAATTTTTCAAGTGTTCATCTATGTTTTCCGAGGTAAGCAATATGTCATCCAAATAACGGATAGTACAATCCTTTACTTCCTCTGACAGGTTGCGATCAAGTGCTCTTATTAATGCGGATCCCGCGGTCTTCAAGCCAAACGGACATCTCTTGAAATAATACGTTTGTTGATCGAACTGAAATCCAGTTAAGAGACTGGTTTTCTCTTCAAGTTCGAGATGATGATATGAAGAGTTCATGTCAATATTTGTGAAAATCTTCTTGCCTTTAAATTTCCTCAGTATTTCTTTTATGGGTGGTGCCGAATCATTTTCTGGTATAATTTTCGCGTTCAAATTCCTGGCATCCAAACACACCCTTACTGAGCCATCCGGTTTACTCACAATTACTAATGGACTAACATATGGTGTCGCCATCTTTTCTATTACACCTGCATCACTCATCTCCTGCAGTGTTTTCTTTGTTTGTGTGTAATGTTTTTCTGCAACCGGGTATGGTTTTTGTCTGAACGGTGCCCAATCATTTACTTGAAATGCGTATTTAAAATTGTGGATCTTTCCTGGCTTGGAATCAAATACGTCCCTGTAATTTAACAGCAATTACTTTAAATTTTCCTTGTTTTCGAGGGTAACTTTAGCTTCCTCTATTTTTCCTGACAGGTTGGTCTCGAACTCGGTTTCCATACTATCTTCCAGTTCTATGTTTAGGACTTCAAATACCTTCTCTATGTCCCTACAACCTTCCTCGGTCATTTCTTCCACATGCCATACCTGTTCTTCTATTTTTGCATCCTGTTCATGTAGATTAATGTTTTGCCCATCCACATCCTCTCTTTGAATCCAAATGCAATCTTGCGCTAGGTCTATTATGACCTTGTTCTCACGGATAAAATCAATACCCAATATAATATTGTATGGTAATTGATTTACCAGCAAAAAGCATTGTGGAATTTCAGTGTTACCCATGATCAAGTCAATGTACACCTGAAATTTGCATGTCAAAGTTTTTTCAGGAATAATTCCCTTAATCTTCACGCTTGAGGTGGGAATTTTTAATACATGACCTCTTGTTTCTAATTCATTTATGAGGTTTTGCGTTGTTAAACTTATAGTTGATCCAGTATCTATTAATGATCTGACCAGTAATCCTTCTATCCTTAACATGATGATAGGTAATTCCCTTCTAATAGGTGGGATTCCTTCCAAATCCTCTTTAATTAGCTCATCTGGTCTCGCTATCCAATTTACAGTCTCAACCTCCTCCCAGCTCCTGGTATGTTTCCACTTTTGGTGATTTAAATTTGGAGTTTTTTTTATCTTGAGGGCTTCCTTTCCCCTCATTCTTCAACTGAGCTTGTAACTCCAAGCTTTGAGCTCCTTCCAGTCGGTCGGGTGATTTTCGGTTCTTCATTGCCTCACTCCAACGGACTCTTTGCATCTCAGGTTCGTCTGTTCGTTCATTCATATAACGAAGGCTTTCCTGATAACTTTCTTCAATTTCAGCCCGATATTCATCGTTTCTTTCCTCAGGTCTCACATTCCTTTTGGGATAATTTTCCCATCTCTTTCTGTTGTCCTGCCTTTGATTATTATTATTATACGGTCGGTTTTCTTGTTGCCTATAACCCGTATTCCTGGGATTTCTTCCTCGATATCCTCCTCTATAGTATGGCTGTATTCCCCTAGGCTCTTGATGTCCATATTCTCGACCCAGTCCCTGAGTATTTGTACTAGTTGACTGATTTCTTGTCGATGGTTTCTCTCTATCCTCTTGACTACTGGCCATGTGTACTTGTTCAGTATGTCTTTGATGCCTGGGAGTAACGTGTGAAGTCGTCATGTCAAATTGACGTAATACGCTCTCCACTTCCACAGCACTTCTGGCTTTGGATGAGATTAGCAACCTTTGTATCTCAGATGGAAGTTGTCTTGCAATGGCGGCACACCGGTCGTTTTCAGCTGGGGCAACATCAAGTTCACGGAATTTACACAGCTGAGCGGTGAAAAATTCTGAGTATTTAGTGGGGGCATTCGTACTATATTTCCTAGAGTACAGATCTAGCCTCAGATTTTCTTGTACATCTGCTGCCCAATATCGTTTTAGAAAAGCTTCTCTAAAACCTTCCACCGTGTCAAATGTATATCTGAAACTCCTGAACCAGGTGAGACAATCACCTGCCAACAGCTTCTCAATTGCTCTCAATCTTCGATCCTGAGGAACATTCATTTCATTCAAGTATTCTGCTACCTACTTCAACCAGTATTTAGGAGTAATTGACATATTATTACCCGTAAACTTCACCGGTCTATCCTCATTTGACTTGATAATGTTAATTGTTTGTCCATTTGTTTGGTTCATATAAGGGGTTGACATCGCCATCGGATATCCTGGGTTCTTATAAGGGCTCTCCCCTCCTAATTCCCTATCTTGATTAGTGCCTCGTTCATGGGGATCTACCCATCCTGTCTTCTGGAATTCATCATGACTTTCAAATTCTAATTTTCTTTCTCTTCTGGCACTCTCTTCTTGAGACATGAGCTGAACTTCCATTTGACTATTCTTGTGTTCAGTCCT
This sequence comes from Meconema thalassinum, assembly GCA_946902985.2. Taxonomy (NCBI): domain Eukaryota; kingdom Metazoa; phylum Arthropoda; class Insecta; order Orthoptera; family Tettigoniidae; genus Meconema; species Meconema thalassinum. The sequence continues at coordinate 1,117,952,448 of OX336389.2, read as the reverse complement.
TTCCAACCGTGATCCAAATTCATTCTGAAATCATTCCTGATTCTTCTTACTGCTTTCAACTTCTTGTTTGAGTTGGAATTTGTCTTCCCTGAAACTATCCCTTATTTCAGCTAAATGTTCTTCTACCTCTTTCTTGATGATCATGACCTGTTTTTCTAAAATTTCTGGCTTCACGTCACCTTTGGTATCTAAGTCTTCTCGTATCTCCTTTATCTTTTTCTCCATTTCTTTTTGTCCTTTGACCATATCTCCCTTAATTTCCTCAAGCTTTTCCTCAGTTTTCCCTTGATTTTTATACAATACCGTTAAGTCGTCTTTGACCTGGTTTACGTCAGTATTGGTTTTTCCTACTTGTCCCTTTAATGTTTCTATGGTTTCCTGAACCCCATTGATACCCTTACTTATTTCGTCTATCTTCTGAGTATTCTCCTTATGTTCTTCGTCTCGTTGCTTTCTTTCTCCCTGGAGATTCTTTTCGTATGTACTTAATCTCTTATTTATTCCTTCCTCGAGCTTCCTCAAGTTCTCATCTACCTGCCCGGTAAAATGATCAAATTGATCTTTCCTCTTCTTCGCATCTTTTTGATTTTGACTTTTCATAGCATTTACTTCGGCCTGAACTTCCTCGACTTTTCCCTCGAGTTTTTTACTTTTTTCTCAACCCCTTCGAATCTTTCTCCTAGCTTATTAAGACTATCTTTTATTTCATCCCGGGATGTTTGACAAAGATCCCTATTTGACCCTATCTGATTTATTAACTCTTCTCGCACCCCTTGGATCTGGGTTACAAGTTCCTCTTTACATTCGTCTACATTCCTTTTACAAGTTTCTTCCATGTTACTTAATTTAGTTTCCATAGAACCAAATTTATTCTTTAAATTTTCAAAATTATCTCGACATTCATTTTGGGATTTTGCAGTACTATCCTTCAAACTCTTTATTTGATCTTGCAATCCTGACTGAAGTACCCCGTTTTCCCTTTCAATTTTACTTGTGATTTCCCCTTCGAACTTATTTAACTTAGTCTCCAACCCCGTGACAAAACCTTGAAATTTTAAATCTATGTTTTCTTTTATACTTCCTTGGAGTTTATTTGATTCTTTTTTATTTCCTCAATTTCAGCCTTCAGTGCCTCGTTATTTGCTTTACTGTCGGCTTTCAGTTCCTCTTTGGCATCTATCAACTGTTTCTCAATGTTTTCCCCATTTTCCGTTTTCATTTTATCTATCTCAGCCTTCAGTTCACTATTCATGTTTATACTGTCGGCTTTGATAGATTATAACTTATTCCCCATGTTAACACTATCAGTTTTAAGAGCTTCTAAATTCTGATTTATGGATTCGAAATCCTTTTTGTTTGCACTCTGTTGGAGGTCCAATGTATAGTCTATCGCTTCGAATCTATTCTTCATGGCCTCCAACTTTTCACTACTATCTGCCTTCATGGCCTCCAACTTTTCACTACTATCTGCCTTCATGGCCTCCAACGTTTCACTACTATCTGCCTTTATGGCCTCCAAGAGCCGCTGCATTTCCTCACTCAATGACATCCTATTATCTTAGAGAATACCGTGGGCTACTATGTCCCATCTTCGGTTCATGCATGGTAGATGGTACTCTGAACTCTTGTGTCCCAATTTCCAAAATTCAACCTCAGTACGGGTGTCTACTAAAACGTACCCTTTTGGTATAATACTCATTCAATATCAACCTTTATGGAAGTGATTTAAAAATTCAAAAAATTTTGAAAAACCATATTTTTCAAAAAATGAACATTTTGATTTTTCAAGGAAAACTCGGGTTTTCCCTAGGAAACTCATCCCTACGTATTGGGCGCCATTTAAAAGTTTTAGGGGGTTGTTATCAAGGGCTGCTCGTTGTGAGTTTCCAGGGTCCCAATGCGGTCAGTTAAATTTATATTTTGTAGCTAATTCTATCATTATTTTATTTTTACGTGATATGACCGTCTTAAGTGTTCCTCTAATATTAATCCAAGCACATTATTTCTATGCCCCCATGTGCCCATTCAACAATGAAATATGCAAATCACAGTTTGCCAGCAATGCTCAATCGGGAGTATCGGGGTTCATGGTTTGTTCTCCCACTCTGTGACCTACACACTTTGGATTAAGCAGAGGATACACTTCCAAAAATAAACAAAAATCAACTCCTACTATTAAAACATTTAATTATCCAAATATATGGCGCTACAAAAATCAAACAAATAAAAATACTGACACTCCACTTCACACTTGTCCAAAGTTGAACAAGGAATTAATATTAAACAATTATAAGATCATAATGACTGGTTTTCCATATACCAACAAACTTCTACTAATTTTCACTTCCATATAGTGTCCTTTTAAATTCTTTAAATCAAGAGCTCCAAACGGGTCGGTAATGTTTACCTACACTGTGTTACCAATTTAATACACATCCATTACTATTTACATGAGTATATCTTTTAATCATAAATATCAAAATTACCAAAGTTTGGTTAATCATCACTTAATTTTTGGGCTTTCACAATGCTCATATGTTACCATCCCTCTCTCTCAAGTTAACAAATCACTACTGTGATTGGGAAAAATTTGCGTACTCCCAAGTTACAGAAGACTACTGAACTAGTCAAAATTAAGATTACTCCCGGAATCTAAGGTCTTCAATAGAACTCGTGAATCACTGAATCATATAATCATAAAGTTAGGGATTTATCATGTTTGTCTTAAAAGACCATTATATTATAAGAAAGCAACGATCTGAACTCGGCAAGCGATAATAATTTATATAAAGGGACCTCGGTTCAAAGACCGGGTCGTTTAAACAATCTTTAAACACTCCTGTGTATTATAACTCAAACAGACCGTTCCCCGACCTACCGCAATACATCGAGGGTGAGGGTCTAGCCTTAACTACTTAGCGTGATTTATTGCAGGGATACAGAGAGTTCACAGTCTCGCATCTGCAAGAGACTGGCTACCATCAGCTTTTCATACAGCTGTTTCAAATGCAATTCTCTGAATGACAAGGCTTCTAATACTGATTCTTAAAACAACATATTTAGGCTCAACAGACCTATTCTCTTGGCTTCGGTATATAATAATTATGAAGTGTCCTCATTGGCGGGTAAGAAAAATTCAATAATACAACCAATATTAAGGGGCTTCAACACGGACGACTCTGAGTTCGATCCTTTCAAATGCCTCAGGAACAGTATCCTAAATTGGAGGACCTATAACATTAGCGACTTAGGGCAGGCCTCGCCTTGTACCGGCGCTCATAATACATCATAAATAGCACCCTTTTTTAACATACAACACACAATGCCTCGTGATCACTATCACAACTTTTGAGGACTTATCACAATTCAATTACCACGACCAACTGTCCCTCATAATTAGTTTTACCGAGCATTTCAACGCATTCCTAGCGTGACAAATTACTTCAATGCGCTACATGGCGCTTATACATTAATTAGCCAAGTTGCCTTCACAGAACTAATAAATTCAAAATCAACGTCTGATCTTTATCTCAAAATATATATTACTCTTCTCCCTTTACAATAATCATTTTACCATAAAGAACATGTATTCATAACATGTATTAATTCATCTAAAGGAGCTCGGAAGCTACTGCTTTTCATATAACATTCATCATAATTTTCATTCATTTATAATAATAATAATTATTATTATTATTATTATTATTATTATTATTATTATTATTACGCTTGCTTTCTGATATTTATATCATTTATCAATTACTCTGATATTTTACTGAATACATTCCTCAAGGGATTCATTTACATTTCACATATTTATTATATTTCTATTTCAAATTAATCGTTCAGATCGCGCACTCATTCATTTACTTATTATTCAACATCCCTACTCTCTCCTTCTCATGAGGATTATACGCAAATCTTCCCAAACGCATATCATAATGAAATAGTTACTCACATGACTGTACGGTCAGCGACCGAATCCTCCAGCGATTGAACATTTTTGCCCACTCACTGCTTTTTAAGCCATTTCCATGGTTACACTTACACTCAATGACACTTCTTTAACAGCACATAAAATATTTACCTTAATCACTTGGAATATATTGAATACCATTTTGTATTCGTTTCACTTAACACAATACAATTCACTAAAATATTACACTCAAAAAATTTCACTATATTTACATTACATAACCATTTTATCACTTGGGCGTTAGTTATTCGCCTCACACACGTGATTTCTTTTCTTTCCCGTTTCCAAAAATGGCACTTATAAAACGTCGGCTTCCTAATCTGACGAGATGATGGAAAGTCTCGATCGAACTACACCTCACTGGAACGGCAGATCTCCAAATCCTGGGTTTGACTATCGGCTTTTATAACTTTACTGCACGATGTCGTTTCTTACTAGACGCTAACTGGTTCGTCTAGATAAAAGTCTGTCCTTAATGTATTACTATTACGGCCGCTCGAATAGTTTATCGGTGAACTAGTAATTTCCTTGCATTAATTGCTATTACTTTAATTCGTAGCTTATTGGAGTCCTCCCCAATGTTTACTGTTCATTTGTCTACTTAGACAAAGCCTGGAACTACAATTCCTAATTTTTATCGTCCTGCGCTCTAGTCCCTACATTTCCGGAACACTAGGCGTTATTTATTTCGTTCTACCCTGATCGGGTTCCTTAACGTCGATAGAACTGTCTATTTTACTTCCTTGGGTACTTTGAAACTTTATGATGCGTTGTTTCTTTAACTGAACTATTATACGAGTACCTATCGCCTGTTATTTCTTCAAGTCCACAGCCTAACTTTGACTGTACTAATGAACTTTAACGATAATTGTCTGAAGCTTGCCGATATTATTCGTATACTAGGATTCTAATGTGTCTCCACACGGCGATACTAATGACGATACTGCTCGGCCACTCCCATACGGGGTGCTCGTTTGTGATACAGCGTATCACGACCTCTCAAGGTCTGGTAAAGACTGCATGCTCTCCCTGGCTCAGCCAGGGTTTATATACAAATCGGCGGCAAAAAGATAAAATGCGCGTCTCCTCCAGCACTAACTTTTGAAGTAATAGTCGTATAATTTTGAAAAATATATCTCTGGAACGCTCTTGTTCTAAACGTCAACTGGTTTCTTTGTTCATGAAAATCGATCGCACAATTCCAAGATATTTAATAATTTTGCTCTTCAGATACGTGGGTGTTGCGGTTTATTTTTCCATCCCTACCAACTCTGGTCTCGGGGAATTACTAACAACGTCATGCCACGTCGGCACTTCTTTCCTGTGCAAATATTATAAACTTTTTCCCCATACAAAAATCTCTATTCCAGAATGATCAACAATGATGTGTTTCTTTCATTAATTAAAGGCTCGCAAATGGCTTAATTCTAATTATTTCTCTTCTTGCGCAATTGCGAGGTTGTCATTTTATAGCTGAGTAAGGTCTATTTCCGAAACCTCTTCTCTCTTACACGCTGTGGAAAGTTTTTATCGTTCTATTAATAATCACGAGCCAGCTCCTTATCGATGCGTCAAGCATGAACTCACGTCCGCATGACTAGTGGTCACCTATTCTTGCGCCACGTTATAACAGCCTACTTCTAATATCTTCCCAAGTCATTCTAAAGACTGTATTATTTCCTCTCTTCTTTTGCGATTAAATTATGGATTCGACGCTTGAACCAATAGCACATGGGTTCAGTATATTCACGCAATGCATGGCTACTAGTTCCATCCCAACAAGTAAGCAATGCTCTAACGTAGCCTTGTTAGCCATACTTATATCTGCCTCCACAATATATCCTTTTCGTCCACCTCGTTGCGTAGTGGCTAGCACTCTTGGCTGTCACCGCGGAGGCCCGAGTTCGATTCCCAGCTCCACCAAGAAATTTAATTCTGGTCTGAGGGCTTGAACGGGGTCCACTCAGCAAAACTGAAACTCCCACCTCAGCCATCTTGGAAGTGGTTTCCCACTTCTACTCCAGGCGAATGACAGGAAGTTACCTAACTGAAGGTCATGGCGGCCTTTTTCCCAAACCTCATCTGAATTACAACTACATACACAAATACAGCCATCTCAATAACACAGGTTATCAGACAAATTCCACACGCACCCAAGTACACGGGGTTACATGACCACGATGTCGCAAAGCCCCTAAATGAATCAACAACAACCATGGATAAGGGAATGTGTTGGATTTTCAGCTCACTTTGTGTACGTTGCGATACTTATCAGGTATGTTCAAATGTTCACGAGCATCAGAATAGCGTATCTACAATGGTAATCCTATTTAGATACGCTATTCTGGTCCTAAGCCAGCGAATATTTTAGGAATGAATTAATAAGGAATTATATCTCTATTTACTATAAAGAAATTCGCCATATGAATAAGTAACTGTCATTGTTGTTAGCTTTCTAACGTCATTTCGGAGCTTTGGACGTCTAAGTCATCAGCCCGTATATTTGGTCGTGCACTGGATCTGTTTGATAAATAGTTTCTAGATGTTAATACTGTTATTGGTTTTACGACCCTTTTAACTACTCTGGCTTTTAGAGACGCTGGGGTGCCGGAATTTCGCCCTGAAGGGGATATTTAACGTGTCCAGTAAATCTACTGACACGGCTCCCTCGCATTTGCTTACCCTCAAATGCCAGCTTACTGCGCCAGGATACGAACCTGCAACCTTGGGCCCAGCAAGCGAGAACTTTACTGCTGAGCCACGCAGCCAGCCAATTTCTAGATGTGATAGCTGTGTGAGGGAAGCTAAGATATAGATGGCCAATCAACCGGACAGCCCACATTTTTAGGCAGTGACAAGACGGATAAAAATAATGTATGAACTTCTGGGTGTCGGAGATCGGTCATAACTTGTAACGCTGGTCGTCGTGTCTACAGCCCTTGCTTGTCCTTTGTCCCCGTAAGCTTACAGCACAAGATGCCTTATGGCGCTTGGTACACCAATCACCGCCCCCTTGCTCTCCGTCTCATTTCCCACTCCCTGTTCTCTTCTTCTATTCTTTAATTCGTATCCAAACTGGCCCGCCTGGAGGATACCGCCAGTCTATCTCCCTTTAATAGTTATGCCATAGAGTCCGTGTTAGCCTGGAAGAGCTCTGCATGCATAAAATCTAGTTCTTCCTACCCCAAACTCTTCATATCTTGTTCTCGGTGCTAAGTAATGTTTCAACCCCCATTAGCGCTACCAGAAATACATAACAAAATCACACATTCACCTTTTCGAATTTATCTTAGGGCGCTTATGTTAAGTTTTATGTTTGTAATTCAAGCGGTTTCGAAAAAACCGTATTCTATTCTTCCCTTTTGTTTAACCTCTTAAGAATATTTGTTTCGTAAAATCCGTTTCTTTCTTATCACTTGCCTATGACTTGAATGAAACTGCCGTGCAGGATTTTTTACTTGTGTACAGTGCTCGAAGGGGCTTAAAATGGAATTTTAAGCATAAACTTACATAGTGGGTTTCATTTTGTGATAAGACTAATCTTTTACCCATTATTTTGTTTTTTAGTAGATGAGACAAAAGCAAGTTCAATAGAAAGCTATATATATAAATTTGTGACATTTAAAATGGCTGATTATGTCAAATTCTGCATACCAAAGAAACAATGTACTACACATGCAAATCTTCAGCTCAATCAGTTAAATAGCATTGTGTGTGAAAGGAACTGCAATGCAAAATTTCAAGATATGTGTAGTCCTCAACGGGACTTTTACACTAATAATATTATAACAACATTGTATTTCCGTGAAGAAATAAATAGCCTATTTTTATATTGCTTATCCTACTGCTCTTTTCCATTAAAAATTCACTCGAGTATTACAAGGATTTTCCATGTGATGCTTAATATGGCTTTTGATACACGACCTCTGTCTCCACCAACACCTTTACATCGAGACATTTTGTGCTAGAATATATAACTTTCATCATCGGTGATTAAGACTCCTCCCGCGAGATTGCATCTTTCTGTAACGAGTTTACTTTCAGAAAAGTAAAATGCATTACTTCTATGATTTGCGAACAGAAAGGTAAAAAATTTACGCCATTAGATTATGATTATTATAATATACAAGCTGTACCCGGCATGCCTTGCAATGCCAACCAAAGAAAGTGTTGGCGTTGTAATTTTATTCCTTGAAAAGCTCTTGGATACACAATATTTTGTTCAATTTCCGTTAACTGCCTCTAAGCTATCGTAAAATGGATTTACTAATTTAGAAACATTCGTGGGAGCGTGCACAACAACTCAACAAAGCTTCATCGCAATCGGATGAATGGTATATGAACGAAGATGGAACTTGGTTGAAACCCTTCGCGCGTCGTCACTCATTTGTTGCATCTACTCATGTGCTACATAATGTAAAATGGATTTACTAAGTCAAAAACCTTTCCTGGCGTGTACACAACAAAGCATCAACGTTTCAACGCAATCGGATGAATGGCATATGAAAGCATACAGGATTATGTTTAAACTATTCGCGCGCCATCACTCATTTGTTGAATCAACTCGTGCGCTACCTATTGCACAATGCATTTACTAAATCATAAACGTTCCCTGCATTGTACACAATAACTCACTCAAATGTCATCGCAATCGGATGAATGGTAGGCCTATATGAACGCAGATGGAACTTTGTTGAAATTATTCGCGCGCCGTCACTCATTCGTTGAAACTACTCATGTGCTATCTACCTATTATACAATGGACTTACAAAATCATAAACGTTCCCTGCAGTGTACACAATAACTCGCTCAAGTTTCATCGCAATCGGATGAATGGTAGTCTATATGAACGCATACGGGATTTTATTTACACGATTCGCTCGCCGACACTCATTTATTGAATCTACCCGTGCGCTTCCTATTGAACAATGTATTTACTAAGTCAGAAACCTTCCCTGCAGTGTGCACAACAACTCACCCAAGTTGCATTGCAATCGGATGAGTGGCATATGAACGCATACGGGATTTTACTTATACGATTCGCGTGCCGTCATTCATTTGCTGAATCTATTCGTGCGCTGCCTATTGTAAAATGGATTTACTAAGCTAGAAACCTCCCTTGGAGTGTACTCAACATCTCACCCAATTTTCATCATCTGACGGATGGTATATGAACGCATACGGGTCTTTGTTGAAACGCTTGGTGCGTCGCCACTCATTTGTTGAATTTACTCGTGCGCTACCTATTGTATCGTGGATTTACTAAGCCAGAATCCTTCCTTGGAGTGTACTCAATATCTCAACCAAGTTTCATCGCTATCGGACGAATGGTATATGAACGCATACGGGACTTTTTGAAGCCCTTCGCTCATTTGTTGAATCTACTCGTGCGCTACCTATTGTTAAGTGGATTTACTAAGCCAGAAACTATCCTTGGAGTGTACTCAACATCTCACCCAATTTTCATCGCTATCCGATGGATGGTATATGAACGCATACGGGTCTTTTTTTGAAACGCTTCGTCACTCATTTGTTGAATTTACTCGTGCGCTACCTATTGTATAGTAGATATACTAAGCCAGAATCCTTCCTTGGCGTGTACTCAATATCTCATCCAAGTTCCATCGCTGTCGGACGAATGCTATATGAACGCATACGGGACTTTGTTGAAACACACCGCGCGCCGTCGCTCATTTGTTGAATCTACTCATGCGCTACCTATTGCAAGATGGATTTACTAAGCCAGAAACCTTCCTTGGAGTGTACTCAACATTTCACCCAAGTTTCATCGTAATCGGATGAATGGTATATGAACGCATAGGAGACATACACACCCACAGACAAACTATCACGTAACATTGATTTTTATATATACAAGCTGTACCCGGCATGCGTTGCAATGCCAATCAAAGAAAGTGTTGGCGTTGAAATTCTGTTTCTTGAAGTGCTTTTGGATACACAACATGTTAACTGCCTCTAAGCTATCATAAAATGGATTTTCTAATTTAGAACCATTCGAGGGAGCGTGCACAACAACTTTCAAAATATTTCATCGCTGTCACTCATTTGTTGAATCTAATCGTACGCTACCTATTGTGAAATGGATTTACTAAGTCGAAACCCTTCCCTGGCGTGTACACAATGACTCATCAATGATTCATCGCAATCGGATGAATGGTATATGCACGTATAGGGGTTTTTGTTTAAACGATTCGTGCGCTGTCACTCATTTGTTGTATCTACTCGTGCGCTACCTATTGAGAAATGTATTACTAAGTCGAAGCCCTTCCCTGGCGTGTACACAATAACTCATCAAGGTTTCATCGCAATCGAAGAATGTTATATGAACGCAATACGGTAGGGAATTTTGTTGAAACGCTTCGCGCGTCGTCACCCATTTGTTGCATCTACTCTTGCGCTACTTATTGTGAAATGGATTTACTAAGTCCCCTTCCCTGGCGGGTACAAAATAACTGATCAATGTTTTATCGCAATCGGATGAATAGTATATGAACGCATACCTGATTTTGTTTAAACGATTCGCACTCCGTCACTCATTTGTTGAATCTACTCGTGCGCTACCTACTGTAAAATGTATTTACTAAGTTAGAAACCGTCACGTAAGTGTCCACAACATCTCACCCAAGTTTCATCGCTATCGTCGTTCATTTGTCGAATCTACTCGTGTGCTACCTACTGTGAAATGTATTTACTAAGCCAGAAACCTTCCTTGGAGTGTCAACCATATTTCACCCAAGTTTCACCGCTAACGGCAGAATGGTATATGACCTTATACGGGACTTGGTTGAAACGCTTCGCGCGTCGTCCCTCATTTGTTGAATCAACTTGTGCGCTGCATATTGTATAGGGGATTTACTAAGCCAGGAATTTTCCATGACGTGTACACAAAATCTCACCCAAGTTTCATAGGTACGGACGAATGGTACATGTATGCATACGGGACTTGGTTGAAACGCTTCGTGTGTCGTCGCTCATTTGTTGATTCTACTCTTGCGCTACATATTGTAATATGGATGTACTCAGCCAGAAACCTTCCCTGGAGTGTACACAACATCTCACCCAAGTTTCATCGCAATCGGATGAATGGTATGTGAACGTATACGGGACGTTGTCGAAACGCTTCGCGCGTAGTCACTCATTTGTTGAACATAAACGTGCGCTTCGTATTGTAAAATGGATTTACTTAGCCAGAAACCTTTCCTGGAGTGTACACAACAATTCACCAAACATTTATCACTATCAGACGAATAGTATATGACTTTATACGGGACTTTGTTGAAACGCTTCGCGTGTCATCGCTCATTTGTTGAATCTACTGGTGCGCTACCTATTGTAAAATGTATGTACTAAGCCAGAAACCTTCCCTGGAGTGTACACAGCATCTCACCCAAGTTTCATCGCTATCGGATGAATGGTATATGAAATTAAATGGGACTTTGTTGAAACGCTTCGCGCGCCGTTGCTAATTTGTTGATTCTACTCGTGCTCTACCTATTTTTAAAGGGATTTACTAAGCTAGAAACCTTCCCTGGAGTGCACACAAAATCTCAGCCTAGTTTCATCGCTATCGGACGAATGGTATATGAACGCAAACGTGACTTTGTTGAAATGCTTCGCGCGTCATAGCTCATTTGTTGAATCTAATCGTGCGCTGCCTATTGTAAAGTGGATGTACTAAGCCAGAAAATTTCCCTGCAGTGTACACAACATTTTACGCAAGTTTCATAGCTATCGGACGAATGGTATATGAATGCATTCGGGACTTTGTTGAAATGCTTCGCGCATCGTCGCTCATTTGTTGAATCTACGCGTGCGCTACCTATTGTAAAATGGATTTACTAAGTCAGAAACCTTCCTTGGAGTGTACTCAACATCTCACCCAAGTTTCATCGCTATCGGACGAATGGCATATGAATGCATACGGGACTTTGTTGAAATGCTTCGCGCATCGTCGCTCATTTGTTGAATCTACGCGTGCGCTACCTATTGTAAAATGGATTTACAAAGTCAGAAACCTTCCTTGGAGTGTACTCAACATCTCACCCAAGTTTCATCGCAATCGGACGAATGGTATATGAACACATACGGGACTTTGTTGAAATGCTTCGCGCATCGTCGCTCATTTGTTGAATCTACGCGTGCGCTACCTATTGTAAAATGGATTTACTAAGTCAGAAACCTTCCTTGGAGTGTACTCAACATCTCACCCAAGTTTCATCGCTATCGGACGAATGGTATATGAACACATACGGGACTTTGTTGAAATGCTTCGCGCATCGTCGCTCATTTGTTGAATCTACGCGTGCGCTACCTATTGTAAAATGGATTTACTAAGTCAGAAACCTTCCTTGGAGTGTACTCAACATCTCACCCAAGTTGCATCGCTATCGGACGAATGGTATATGAACACATACGGGACTTTGTTGAAATGCTTCGCGCATCGTCGCTCATTTGTTGAATCTACGCGTGCGCTACCTATTGTAAAATGGATTTACTAAGTCAGAAACCATCCTTGGAGTGTACTCAACATCTCACCCAAGTTTCATCGCTATCGGACGAATGGTATATGAATGCATACGGGACTTTGTTGAAATGCTTCGCGCATCGTCGCTCATTTGTTGAATCTACGCGTGCGCTACCTATTGTAAAATGGATATACAAAGTCAGAAACCTTCCTTGGAGTGTACTCAACATCTCACCCAAGTTTCATCGCAATCGGACGAATGGTATATGAACACATACGGGACTTTGTTGAAATGCTTCGCGCATCGTCGCTCATTTGTTGAATCTACGCGTGCGCTACCTATTGTAAAATGGATTTACTAAGTCAGAAACCTTCCTTGGAGTGTACTCAACATCTCACCCAAGTTTCATCGCTATCGGACGAATGGTATATGAACACATACGGGACTTTGTTGAAATGCTTCGCGCATCGTCGCTCATTTGTTGAATCTACGCGTGCGCTACCTATTGTAAAATGGATTTACTAAGTCAGAAACCTTCCTTGGAGTGTACTCAACATCTCACCCAAGTTTCATCGCTATCGGACGAATGGTATATGAACACATACGGGACTTTGTTGAAATGCTTCGCGCATCGTCGCTCATTTGTTGAATCTACGCGTGCGCTACCTATTGTAAAATGGATTTACTAAGTCAGAAACCATCCTTGGAGTGTACTCAACATCTCACCCAAGTTTCATCGCAATCGGTTGAGTGGTATATGAATGCATAGGAGACATACACACCCACAGACAAACTATCACGTAAGATTGATTTTTATATATATAGATAGATATTATAATCGCTGGCACAGAAATTTAAAAAAAATAAGGATTTAAAATGTTGAACTTATACAATCTTAAACTTTTGAATACATTTGATAATGAGATGTCGTTATACTAACCTCTAAATGACGATTCGCTGGGCTAAGTTTCATTGCTCTCCGATGATTAGATCGCCAGTAAAGGTGTTTTAAGTATTTAAAAATCACTTGGCTGCCAAGTTGGTTTCGTTTTTTAGGATTTTGAAAGTCACATATATTTCCTTACTTAACAATATTTCAGTTTAATTGATTAAATAGTGTCAGAGATATTGAGAACTGGTGAAATATATTATATGGTATGGACGCCATGTTAGTTAGTTAGCTGGTTAGTTATTGTTGTTTTAAAGGGTGGAACAGCGAGGTCATCTGCCCAAATGGACGCCTTGTTGGATTGTTTCATGCATATGCAATATAATTATATGCCAGCAGTTGAATATTATAGTCGTGGCTCATTATACCAACCTACATTTCTATCACTTGTTTAGAAAAAAAACTAATTTAAAACAATTTGCATAGCCGCCATTTTTAAGTTCTCATAAAATTGAATTAAAATGACACCAATATGTTAAGCCTTTTATGAAAATTTAACGTGCTACGTTTCATTGCGTCTGGACAATGAATTCTCGTGAAAAAAAAAACATATTAATATTTAAATTTCTCGTCGCCGCCATGTTGGTTTTGTGCTCATCAAGTTAGTGTTTCACGATAATTTGAGGATGAGTCTCATTGTGTACTATTCTCTAGCAATCAGCCAGGCATAGCATAAATTATATAGGTGAGTACTCAATATTGTTTATCTTCAGAAGTCCGCCTCTTTGCGTAGTGACTAGCATTTTTGGCTGTCACCGCAGAGGCCTGGGTGCGATTCAAGGCTTTGCAAATAAATTTAATTCTGGTCTGATGGCTTGAACGGTGTACACTTAGCCACGTGAGGCAAAACTGAGAAGAGGTGGGTTCGATTCCTACCTCAGAAGTGGTTTTGCATGGTTTCCCACTTCTACTCCAGGCAAATTCCGTAATGATACCTAACTTAAGGCTACGGCCGCTTCATATCCAAATCCTTTCCCAATTACAAATGCGCACACTTGTACAGACATCACAGTGACACAGGTTATCAGACACCTTATACACACACTCAAGTAGCCTACTGCTCGAGTCCAAGCTCCGTGAACCTGAGAGGAATGTGGATCTCGGATGACGATGAGAGACGTGGGGGGTTCCCGGTTCGTGCGTAGGAACAGAACCAAATACATTGGCAGGTGACTTACTCACTCATTCGCAACACCACAGTGGTTTAAGCAACGACCCTATGTTAGCAGTACTGGAATAAACAGGAATTCCAGACAACACGGCGGGCTGTTGACAGGCCCTTCTCTTCCCGCATCCCACGTCACCTCACCCCTCAAGTTCACAGTGCTTGGACTAAAGCAGTACATGGGACTACATGACCACGCAAATCCCCTAGATGAATCAACGTTAACAACATCATCATCATCATCATCAACAACAACAACAACAACAACAGCTTAAATTCACTTAAACAAACCGAAACATATTTTTTATTTTTTATTTTTTGTCACAAAAAATATATGTTTATAATAATAATTATTATTATCATCCTTCCCCCAAATTATCAGAATCATGAACAGAAGAGGTCAAGACGAAATATATGCTATAGTTGATGGTAGTCCTCTAAAACCATCCCTATAGTTGTAGATTTTACACCCTAAAGGAAGCTTGTAGTTTTACGTGACCGTTAATCTCGCGATCATAAGCCACGGGACCTCCGTTTTACGTGGAATCCGAACCACAGGACATGGCATTTCACATCGAAAATCTCACATGCAGTGACCGGGAATCGAACCCGGTCCGCCTTGGTGAGAGGCATACAGCTTGACCGCTGCGCCACCACCCCCTAATTTTACACCCTAATAATAATGATATGGAAGTCTAAACAATTCTAATGTGTAGCATCATAACCATTAGATCTCGTGGCTCAGCGGTAACGTTCTCGGTAGCTGTGCCCAAGGTAGCAGGATCGACTCCTGGCGCAGTCAGTTGGCAATTGAGGGTACGCATATGCGAGGGAGCCGTGACAGTAGATTAACTGGTACGTTGCAGATCCCCTTCGGGGCAAAATTCTATCACACAAGCGTCTCTAAAATCTGCAGTTGTTAAAATGGACGAAAAACCAATAACATTATTAACCATTAGATCTATAAACATTAAAGGTCGTGTAGAATTAATACTCTAAAGAGCCAATGTTTTGTCAAGTTTGCTCCACTGATACTGTCTGTGCGTTTGGTATTTGTAAACTGTTTGGTATTTCTTTAAGAGAAAAGAGTGTAAATTTTCCGCAGAAATAATACATTCAGTTTATCAACCAGCTCATATTGTATCCGAGCCTTTGATTACAGATGGCCTAATCAAATGAAGAATTTGAAAGCTGCTTGCTCACCAATTTAACGTGATTATTTGAGAAAACAGATTGTAGTGTCCTTTTAAAATCATAAAAAAAGCCAGGGTAGTTAAAAGGGACGTAAAACCAATAACATTATTATTATTATTATTATTATTATTATTTTAAAATCATAGCAGCAGAGCGCTTGAAGTCCATAGGTCACGCGATGTCAGACCTCTTGGGTGTTTACACCCCACCAGCGTTTACAACACAGCACAACGCACCCTTTATTCAATCATCGTGCAATTTCCAGGGCAATTTTCAAAGTAGCTTTTATCCTCTGTACCAGGATATCTCAGGGCCAGGGACTGACTGGCGGGAGGGGGGCTCGCACACCGCCTTCCATCATCTCCGGAAACCTCAGCGCAGTCTCTATCGATAAGGAGAAATATAAATTGAAATATTGAACAACGTTCGTTGCGAAAGGAATGGGTGTCCCATTATACGCTGTTAACTGATTTATTTTATTTAATAAATAATAGGTGAGTTGATCATTAAAAAATATATAATTCCATTCTTTGCGTAAGAAGGGGACCTAAATACGTAGGAGAGTGTCAAGTATCTCGCGACTGTACGGATTAATACATTTAAAATTCTGATTCCGGAACTCTTGGACGTCATTTTGATTTTCGATTTTCTGTTGTTTCCCATTTATACTCCAGGCAAATGCCGGGATGGTTCCTGAATTAGGGCCACGGCAAGCTCCATCTCAATCCCAGCCTCAACTACAAATACACACTCTACCTCAGACACCACAATAAAAACCAGGTGAGTTAGCCGTGGTCGTTATGGCATGGCTGCAGACAGTCGCTCACATACGGGAGGCGAGGAGGTTCGAATCCCCCCGGCGGCAACTTTGCAGATGGTCTTCTATGGTTTCCCATCTTCCTTCCAGGCAAATGCCGGAGTTGGTCCCTAACTATAAGCCACAGACGGTACCTTCCAATTCCTCGTCCTTACATTCACACTACCGGGTGAGTTAGCCGTGGTCGTTACGGCATGGCTGTTGGCAGTCGCTCACATCTGGGAGGCGAGGAGGTTCGAATCCCCCCGCCAGCAACCTTGAAGATGGTCTTCTGTGGTTTCCCATCTTCCTTCCAGGCAAATGCCGGGGTTGGTCCTTAAATATAGGCCACAGCTGCTACCTTCCAACTCCTTGTCCTTACATTCAAACTTTCCTCCCCAGACAACACTCCACAAGTGACGGTACGTGTAGCTCACCCATTGAGTGTCCGCTCGAAGCAGCTACAACACTGGCGAGCCAAACGTGTCCTCGGACACTCCCGGCGCTAAAAGCCATATGTAGGGTGCAGGGAAAGAAGGGCCTATGCCAATTTAATTTAATTTTTATATTTTATATTAATGAGAAGATCTTTTCTGGTCCTAAACAATACCTAAGGTAGTTTTGGAAACAAAACGTTAGGTCCAAGTATACCGGGGGAAGAAGAAACAGTGCAGCAGGAAAGAAAGGGTCATACGTTTATCTTTCAAATCATATAATATTGTGTTTAATCGAGATGTAAATTAAAATGGTTTAAGAATTATATAGATGTAGGATAGGAAATAAATATAATCGATGTTTATTTTTAAAAGTAAATTTAGTGAACAGAGTTAAACTCTTTAAACGCCTTTTACTGAACATGTTGAAATTGTGACTTAGCCCCTTCTTTCCCGGTGCCCTTTTTATGCTAAAGAAAAAAAACCACAATAACAGATCTTATCAGACAAATCTTACACAAACCCAAGTTTACGGGGCTAACTGACCACGATATCACAGAGCCACTAAATTAATTAATAACTACAGCAACAACGACAACAGCAACGGTTTTTTGCATACCTTCTCCAAGAAAATCTCAAGTAAGGGGATGTGGGCCTATATAAAAAAACCTAGGCACTTATAATTACCCCCACTACATCAACGCATGTTGTCAAACCGATTACAGGTCCGCACAATTTGACCTCCACGTGACTTACGGCTAAGATATCCTTTGCCAAATGGTCTACATCACAATGTTACCCATATCCGATAGAAGAATCGGTTATTAGCCTAATTTCGATTTTTGCAAAAAAAATTGAAAATAGACTTATGATATCAACACAGGGCCAAATATTGTGTTTCTGTCTGTGTGTCTGTGAGTGCGTGTGTGTATTTGTGTGTTTAAGTGTGCTGCTTGTCTGTCCCCCCACTATCAATTCAAACACGGTCAAACCGAATTGAACGAGATTTGGTACAGAGGTAGCACTAGCAAAGGGAACCTCGGTGTCATGTCTTACATCGCCGCCATCTTGATGGAAACGTAATGGCAGCCACCCAAATGTGCAAAGCTTAAATCAAATTACGACCAACCTAGTCATTTGATCTCTACCAAATTTTGCAACATCATGCCTTCATATGGGAAGCGTCTTTTGACCTAATTTCAAAGTCGTCAGCCCAATGGTTTGAAGATGGCGGCCGTGTATGTGTGCAAATCGATCCCCTCCCCCCCCCCCCCTATCAATTCAAAAACAACGAAACCAAATCGAACCACCTTTGGTACAGAGGTTGCATTAGCAAGGGACAACTCAGTGTCATGTTGTATATTGCCGCCATCATAACAAAAACGAAATGGCGCCCACCCAAATATTCTGAGCTTAAATCAAATTACGACTAACCTAATCATCCGATCTGTACGAAATTTTGCAACAATATGCCATTATGTGGGAAGCGTCTTTTGCTTAAACTACAAGGTCATCAGCCAAAACGTTTCAAGATGGTGGATGTATGAATCATGCAAGTATTATAGCCCAACCGTAACCTACGTTTCATCAAGGCCTGGCCTAAACAATTCAGCATATCATACTTAGGGAGGTTTAAACTGTCCTCAAGGAGGTGACCGGTAGGATATTAGCATATTATAATAGAATATGTGACGGTAGAAGTGACTTAGAGGTCCGGCTTACCGTGCCATATCGTTGTGGAGCCGTGCTGTCCCATTGTCAAAATGGCCGCTATATTTGCTAGTAAATCCATATATTTCCATAACTTCGTAAGCTTATATCCCTTTATGTATGTACTGAACAAAATAATACATATTAAGTTCCAATTAATGGTTCACAGAAACGGCAGAAAACGCTAATGAAATCATTGATTTCACCACAAAATATGATACAGTTATACTAAACCAATTGTTTACCAAGTATATCAGGGCGTAATGGTACCGACCTGGGCTCAGAGTATTGGGGTTCGTGGTTCAAATCCCTGCAGTTTCAAATGTTTTACTTCGTTATAACACGTAATATAAACGTTATAATGTTAAACATGTATACTGTGTATTTGCAATCGAAAATATTATATATATAGCCTACAGTACTTATAACACCACATATCTCAACACTCGAATACGGCGATTAATATTCGTTGACCTTGATCCACGGTAAAGTCTACTGTTGTTGTTATTATTGTTTTCGTTGTTGATTCCTTAGGGATTTTGCGGCATCATGGACTTGTAGTCGCGTTTACTTGGTTGTGTGTAGAATTTGTTTGATAACCTGTGTCACTGTGATGTGTGTAGGCTTACTGGTGTGTGTACTTTTATACGAGGAAGGATTTGGAAGGGAAGCTGTTGTTGTTGTTTCATTTGAGATGCATGGACATAGTTATTTAGTCCCGTGTACTTGGGTGAGTGTTGAATTTTGTCTGATAACCTGTGTCATTGTGATGGCTGTATTAGTGTGTGTGTGTGTATCTAATTCAGGGGAGGATTCAATCAATCAACGTTTAATATCCGTATAGCACGTTGTATTTCAACAAGCTACCACAACAAGCATTCAATTATACTCCTTGAAAAGGACAAAGAGATATAACTAAATCCATGCATTAGGAGAAATTAGGCTATATGTTCTTTTCTGAACATCTTGTTTATGTAAGGGCATTAGTAATTTTTGGCGAAAATGAGTTTATGGTGTTAATGCAACTATCCCGCATTCATGCCGTTTATTTATGCAATGACTCTTTTTTTAGCGTATGGCTTTTAGTGCCGGGAGTGTCCGAGGACAAGTTCGGCTCGCCAGAGTTAGTAGCTGCTTCTAGTCGGACACCCATGGGGTGAGCTACAAGTACCGTCGCTTGTGGATGTTGTCTGGGGAGGAAAGGGTGAATGTAAGGACTAGGAATTGGAAGGTAGTGGCTGTGGCCTATAGTTAGGGACCAATACCGGCATTTGCCTGGAAGGAAGATGGGAAACCACAGAAAACCATCTTCAAGGTTGCCGGCGGGGTATTTGAACCTCTTCGCCTCCCGGATGTGAGCGACTGCCAGCAGCCACGCCGTAACGACCACGGCTAACTCACCCGGTGTGCAATGACTAAAGTCTGTGGACTTCTGGCCTTGCATATTATAATTTTTTTTCTAAATCTTTCAAGACAACATTATGAACATAGTTCCATGAAGACATCTTGCTGAGGCTGATACTGGACAATACTCCGTTGCCGGTGTTGGCTATACTTTGTAAATTTAAAACTACGAAAACTAGTGAAAAGTAAGAATATTTGAATAATTTTCAAGAGAAATGCGCCTAGTTAGATGTTCATTTATGAAAAGGCATAAGCCAAGCTATTTCAGCAATGGTTACATGCTGGTTGCAGTAACTGTTACTCGTCAAAAATAGTAACTACGTCACAGTTACAATTGTTACTTTCATGTTCGACGATGTCAAAATGTACGGTAAATATTATATGTCAGAAAAGTACTGTTTTTCATTATGAAACAGTTTCTCTAACCAATCAGAGCTCATTCATTGATCAATTAGGTAAGGATAGCTTCGCACATGCGCTCAGAACCCAACATGTTGGACATGAATTACATGATTTGGAAGTTGACAATGTATATTAGAACCATTGTAGTTACAATCCCAAACACAAAGACAAAATCAGCACGAACCTTTACGGTAAAAAGAAAATACTATGACATTATGCAAGAAATTTATGAATCTACGTCCAGAAAATTGCAAAACAGCATCCTTCCAAATAAATTACTGATATGGAAAGTGCACCGTCCCATATGTTCGCGTAAATAAACTGGCGAATTTGAGACAAGAAATAGCAATGTACCTTGATATCACCAACCCCAATTTCTACACAATTTCAAACGACTTCGGTGACAGTTTTTGTGAATGCTGGTGCAGATCAGCAGCCTGTAAACATATGACATTGTCAAGCAGACAAAGTGCATGCGTGGGTCAGAGAACTTGTAAAGCACTCCGATCATTAAATTCAAGTGACTGAATCTCGACAGATGTTTATGAATATTTCTGTTCGAACACAAAAGAAAATAAAATAAAATACAGTTATAATTCTCGTCGAACATAAACAGTCGTATGCAACTCGCCAATAATGGTAAATAAGACACTCGTATGGAAATTATAAAACTTGCTTCGCTCGTTTATAAACATACTCGTGCCTTATTATTGCCATTATAGGCACGTTGCATAGTGTACTATTTCGTTACTTTTACATAAAAATATAGTTTCTTAATAACATATAGACTAATGCTACTATAATTTGAACGGAATAGTGGATTCCAGTTATATGGAAAAACAATATGAACTCTCACAAAACAAAAATAAACTACATCGCTACAACAACCTGGCGCCCATGTGGTAGCACTCCTCATGCAATTCAATTCATGAAAAGTGAATAGTTTGTACTGTGTAGTTAAAATACGAGCATAAACTATTTGGGCACCAGAGAGATAGTAATAAAATAATAATAGTAATAATAATAATGCTTATAATCATAATAATAATAATAATTTGCCATCTAACGAAATACCGATGTCATACTTGCACATGCCTCTCTCATTTCGCTGCGGAACAAGGAATGCTCTGTAGTTTTACCCCATATGTGCACACTTTACTTATAAAGGTGTCATCTGCCCATCCGATTTTAAGAAATTAAATACACCGGCGTATAACAGTCGTGGCATAACATTCTCTTCTTCCTGCTCTACAATTGCACAACTCTAAACAAAAACACGTCTTAACTTTAATCTCACCAGAGAAGTACGTAATACCTCACGTATGTTTTTAACAAGACATTTGGCGTACATCATAAAATTGGCAGACGTTTGGCTCCAATTCCTCCCCTTCTCCAGAAGTAGTGGTTTTGTGAGAGTTCTGGCCCCACCACCACCGCTCCACCGCTGGAATACTAAAATGGCAATATCTCGCTAACCAATCAGGCTAGAGACTTGTACGAGGTGTCATTGAACTCGGGCTGATACCCCCTTTCCTATGGACAACATATTTCAACCCCAAAAATAAAACCTACCCCTACTAGGGGTTGAATTTTTTTTTTTTTTAGAGAATCTCTCATTCCAATTGCAACATGTGAGAGTTTGAATGCTAATATGGAATGAAAAGTTGTTCTACACAAGAGACATGTGTGCGGTGGAAAGCCACTATGAATTAGCATGCCCACTCATGGCTTTTGTAAGAGGGCGGGATTTTTAAAAGATGGCGGCTGTAGTGTAACCTAACCTAACCCAACCCACGAGTGGTGATCAAAAAGTATTTTAAGTGACGCTTGTCGATTGGCAAACCAATAATCAAAGAGGGATATGTCAGGCCTTGAGGTGATAGCCCCTTTTGATTGATCCATGTTGATTGATCTCTGTTGATTTGTCCCTTTGGACTGGTCTCTGTTGACTAGCCCCTTTTGGACGGGGCCTTTTTGACAGGGGGTCATTTTTGATGGATCCTTTTTGACAGGTCCTTTTTGACGGGTCCCTGTTGACGAGTCATTGCTGACGGGTCCTTGTTGATGAGTCCCTGTGGACGGGTCATTGTTGACGGGTTCCTATTGACAGGTCATTTTTGACTGGTCATTGATGACAGGTCATTGTTGACGGGCCATTGTTGATGGGTCATTGTTGACAAGTCCCTGTTGATGGGTCCCTGTGGAAGGGTCCCTTTAGACCGGCCCCTTTGGACTGGTCCCTATGGACCGGCCCATGAAATTTATCCAAATTATGTCAAAGGGCCTAACTACATTTGTGTGTAAAGCAGTGTGTTGAACTGACGTTGTTCACCAGTCCTTACTACTACAATTGGATAACAATATGAAAGGAATTGATTAACCAGACATGAGTTAACTACCAACGAAACACTTTGGCGACTCTGCTTGTTATTGACCAATGAGTAGGGTTTTAGGAAAACTGTTTGCTATTTTGGGTTATATACAAAAAATGCTTAGACCTCTTGAGTGACTATGTTTGCTAAACAAGATATTATACCAGACACGAATAGGATTCTTATGTAGCACAGACAAGGAAAGCATTTCTACAGAATCTGTTGACATTGAATATAGATTTAGGTAATAGGAAGTCATTTTGAAGGCCTTTGTCTGGAGTGTGGCACTCTATGAAAGTAAAACTTAGACAATTGGTGTAGCAGAAAAGTGGAGAATTGAAGTGTTTGAAATGTGGTGTTACAGGAGAATGATGAAGATTAGATGGGTAAATAGGGTTACTAACAAAGAGGTATTAAGACGAGTGGGGGAGAAGAGATGCATCTGGCGACTGTTAATGAAGTAAAGAGATAGGTTGGTAGGACACGTACTAAGACAGCCAAGAATAGCAAAGGTAGTTATGGAAGAAAGGTTCGAGGACGAGAACTGTAGGGGTAGACCAAGTTTAGAATATGTTAAACAGATAGCCTTGAATGTAGGGTGTGGTAGCTATATAGAGATGAAACGCTTAGCTCGGGACAGATAGGCGCTGAGATCTGCATCAAACCAGTCAAAGGACTAAAGACTCAAACAACAACATGTAAGTTCACTGAAATAATGTTGTGTAACGGTAAATGTTAGTCAACGAACAGTAATGCATTACTAAAACCCATGACACGATACCTAAGAGCTTTTTTAAAATGATTTTAAAATGCCTTTAACCCTATATTGAACACCCAGTTCAAAAGACTCATAACTGCAATGTTATGGTAAAACAAAACAAAATCTATATTTCAAAACAAGCAAGTGGTTTAGTCAATGTATACTGGAAAAAGTTTTGTAAACACTGAAGTCCTCAAGACTAATTAAATTAGTAACTGTCAGGTTGACCGAGTGGTTAAGGTGTTTGACTAAGATCAAATTTTCTGTATATGGAAGCAAGGGTTCGAATCCCTTACCTGACATAACTATTGCCTTAACATGGCTTGGCCACACTGCATTATTATGATACTCGGTACACAAACCATAGATATAGTGTATTGTTTAAGGATACTCTCTTTCTGAACATAGTCAGAGACTGTTGATGGTTAACAATTGTATTAATAGTGGGACATGGGGATAGTAATTAAGAAAAACAGACAATACCCATACAATAATTTTATTAAATTCATTTTATAATAGTTACACACACTGAATTCAACTCTATCTCTTTACCATTGTTCGATATAGATTTTTAAACACAACGCTTGTTGTAGATCCTTTTACAACTTTCTCCAGGTACTCTTGCTCTTAAAAACTGGGGAAGCCGCAATGGTTTTATAAACATAAAACCCTCATCCTCTTCTTTTTCATAATTATCATCATCATCATCATTATGAATATTATCATCAAAATTATTATAGCCATTGTCACCATCATTATCATCATCATCATCATCATTCTCAACATCACTAGAACTATCCAATTCCTCTTGTTTGTTTTCCACAGGGACCTCTTGTAGAGTCTGCGTTGCGTTTGATAGTGTTAAGGGTATTTTGAACGATGGTATTTGTCCTAACATGTCTTTTTGAGGTGATGATGAATGCTTTTTAACAAACAATGCACTATCTTGAGCAGCAATATATTTTTCTTGGACTTGCTTTTTTACCTGGGTTAGAGTATTTTGCGTATTTAAATGTGTATTAATTTGAGATTCACAATGATGTTCCTTTGAAGTAAGTACGTTGGAGTCTTTTGTTTAAATCATTCCTCGACACTTTTTGGATCGTTGTTTTGAACATCGCCAAATAACAGTTCCATCTTTATTGGTTGTTTTTACAATATATGTATATCCTTTATAGAAGACACATGGCTTGCCATGACTGGTTGTTGAGACTTCCATATCAACTAATACATATTAATTAAATTTTAGTAAAGACACATGAACAATCTTTAGATTACAAATGATTTACACACACACACACACACTTTCCTAAATGTCAAGATTTATGGATGTTGTTTTCCGCCAACAGCTGCTTACTGCGTATGACAAGGCTGGAGACTGGTAGGTGAGACGGTCTTTCACGATGTGAACACTGTAACAGGCAGTAGTCAACTGACAATATTCTTATACCCTAGTCAAGGTTAACAGGTACATACTGCGTATGACAAGACCGTACACTCGTAGGTTAGACCGTATTTTTTTGTTTGTTGCTAAGGATCCCATATATACCCTAGACATGTTAGTTCTGAACACTTAGTGGTTAATTGTATATATTGAATTTAAATACACAGCTTATACAAGCACGTTTTGCAGATGGGAGGGGTGAGAAGCTGGCAAAAAAGGAAATGTTTTAGTTTAATGAAACGTCATGTCCTAGTAGGCGTGATTTATAGTAGACGCAATTGATAGTAGACGTAATTGATAGTAGGTGTAATCGATACTAGACGTGATTAATAGTAGACGCAATTGATACTAGGCGTGATTGATAGTAGGCGTGATTTGTAGTAAGCGCAATTCATAGTAGGCTCAATTGATAGTAGATGCAATTGATAGTAGGCGTGATTGATAGTAGGCGCGATTGATAGTAGACGTAATTTGACATGGGCGCAACTTAGATCATTTTAGAAATTATAAAGTTACAGTGTCAATGTTTATACAAAGTACAAGGTAGAGAGGGGGTATTTTAAGACTTTACCTCAGCTCACTTAACATAACCAAACTTCACCTAACCTAACTTTGTCACGTGACATGTTCTACAAGTTTAGACTTGCCTAAAGACTGATTATGTCGCCATAGATTGATGGGAGGGGTGAGAGGCTGGCCAAAAAGGTAATGTTTTAGTTTAATGAAACGTCATGTCCTAGTAGGCGTGATTTATAGTAGACGCAATTGATAGTAGACGTGGATAGTAGGTGTATTTGATACTAGACGTGATTAATAGTAGACGCAATTGATACTAGGCGTGATTGATAGTAGGCGTGATTTGTAGTAAGCGCAATTCATAGTAGGCTCAATTGATAGTAGATGCAATTGATAGTAGGCGTGATTGATAGTAGGCGCGATTGATAGTAGACGTAATTTGACATGGGCGCGACTTAGATCATTTTTGATATCATAAAGTTACAGTGTCAATGTTTATACAAAGTACAAGGTAGAGAGGGGGTATTTTAAGACATAATCTCAGCTCACTTAACATAACCTAACTTTACCTAACCTAACTTTGTCACGTGACACGTTCTACAAGTTTAGACTTGCTTTAAGACTGATTATGACGTCATAGATTGATGGGAGGGGTGAGAGGCTGACAAAAAAGGAAATGTTTTAGTTTAATGAAACGCCATGTCCTAGTAGGCGCGATTTATAGTAGACGCAATTGATAGTAGGTGCGATTAATAGTAGACGCAATTGATAGTAGGCGTGATTGATAGTAGGCGTGATTTGACATGAGCGCGATTTATAGTAGACGCGAAAGATAGTAGGCGCGATTGATAGTAGGCGTAATTAGACATGGGCGCGATTTATAGTAGACGCAATTGATAGTAGGCCCGATTGATAGTAGGTGTAATTGATAGTAGGCGCGATTTGACATGAGCGCGATTTATAGTAGACGCAAATGATAGTAGGCTTGTTTGATAGTAGACGCAATTGATACTAGGCGTGATTGATAGTAGGCGTGATTTGTAGTAAGCGTATTTCATAGTAGGCTCAATTGATTGTAGTTGCAATTGATAGTAGACGTGATTGATAGTAGGCGCGATTGATAGTAGACGTGATTGATATGGGCGCGACTTAGATCATTTTTGATATTACAAAGTTACAGTGTCAATGTTTATACAAAGTACAAGGCCGAGAGGGGGTATTTTAAGACTTAACCTCAGCTCACCTAACATAACCTAACTTTACCTAACCTAACTTTGTCACGTGACATGTTCTACAAGTTTAGACTTGCTGTAAGGCTGACTATGACTATGACGTCATAGATTGATGAGAGGGGTGGGAGGCTGACAAAAAAGGAAATGTTTTGGTTTAATGAAAAGTCATGTCCTAGTAGGCGTGATTGGTAGTAGACGCAATTGATAGTAGACGCGATTAATGGTAGGTGCAATTGATAGTAGGTGTGATCAGGTACTTACTGCATATCAAAAGGCTGTACACTCGTGTGTTAGACACTCTATCTTGTTAAGGACCCCTATATTCCCTATACTAGGCTATACATGTTAGTTCTAAACACTTAGTGGTTATTTGTATATTAAATTTATGTACACAGGTTATACAAGCACGTTTTTTCACACAGTAAAACTTTGTCAAATAGCCACATGCGACACGCAAAGTATGTTTCCGCTATCTAGCGGTGACTATGGAAACTACCTGAACATATCCTAATCTAATCCTAGCTAACCTCACCTGCCGTGACCATACCGGTTTGTAAGCAACAACAACAACACACTAAGATTCCATGAATTCCAGAGTTCTTTTAGATTAATTATCGACTCTCAACTCTCATAACTATGTCTATCCCACTCTGTCAAAAACACGATATATTTTTTTAAAATTTTTGCTTGATGTCAATACTAAAGTGATAATGGGTTTTCCGATCCTATCACTATAAATTCATGACCCCCCACTCTTATCTCGGTCTCGACAACAACCATGCCTATTTTTATTATGTCAGATGATGTAATGTTCGAGTGCAAAGTGGGTGTAAAAGTGAGTGCAAAGTGAGTGCAAAAGTGAGTGCAAAGTAAGTGTAAAAGTAGTTGTAAAAGTGAGTGCAAAAGTGAGTGCAAAAGTGGGGTGTAAAAGTGGTACCCTATTTGTAATGGCTTATTTGACAAGTTATTTTGTGATACCCTATTCGTAATGGCTTGTTTCACAAGTTGTTTTTGTCAATGTATTTAGAGGATATTTCTCTTGTTCATGGAAAGTATCTCAGCCCTTTTTATGATAGCATAATGCTTACCGTCATGTTTGTAAGCAACAACAACACACTAAAATTCCAAGAATCCAAACTACTCTAAGGTTAATGATGGTCTCTCAACTCCATTCCACGCCTAGTCAAAAACATTATACATTTCAAATTTTTCAAAAAAGGTAAATTGAGAAAGTAGGCTATATATTTAAACTAAAAATCATATGCTAACTCCATCCCCTACGTCTATCCCATTCTCAGTCAAAAAAATATATATATATTCTTTAAATTTTTCCAAAACATATTTGGAAAGTAGGCTATAATTTGAAAACTAATCATCCTAAAAAGTCATATGTAGACTCAAACCAATGGCTTTTATGTCCTTAATCGTTAGAACAAAACATGGAATTTGACCTTTTTCCAAATATTGATCATTTTAAAAAAATGGGCTATATTTTGTAAACTATAAATTACACAAAAAATGTGTTTGACATAAATGACAGGTATTTACCCAATCTACGCACAAACCAAGTCCCAGGTCTCTGGGACAAAATCCAAAAAGGTTCAATTTTGAAAGTAGACGATATTTTGAAAACTAATCATTCTAAAAAGTCATATATAGACTCAAACAAATGTCCTTTAAGTCCTTTAACGTTAGAACAAAACTTAACATTTTTTCATTTTTTTCAAAAAAAAGTCCAATTTTCAAAATTGTCTATATTTTGGAAACTACGAATTAGTTCCAAATGGCGGTCGTAGCTTAACTCAACCTAACCTAACCCTACGAGGTGTGATCAAAAAGTTCCAAAATGGCTGCCGTAGCATAACTGATTGATCCCTGTTGATTGACCCCTTTTGATTGATCTCTGTTGATGTATCCCTTTGGACTGGTCCCTGTTGACCAGCCCCTTTGGACGGGTCCTTTTTTGCATTTTTTTACGGGCCCCGGAGGACGGGTCCTTGTTGACGGGTCCCTGTGGGCGGGTCCCTTTGACATAATTTGGATAAAATGCATGGGCCAGTCCATAGGGATCAGTCCAAAGGACCCGCCCACAGGGACCCGTCAACAAGGACCCGTCCTCCTAAACCCGTAAAAAAATGCAAAAAAGGACCCGTCCAAAGGGGCTGGTCAACAAGGACCAGTCCAAAGGGATACATCAACAGAGATCAATCAAAAGGGGTCAATCAACAGGGATCAATCAGTTATGCTACGGCAGCCATTTTGGAACTTTTTGATCACACCTCGTAGGGTTAGGTTAGGTTGAGTTAAGCTACGACCGCCATTTTGGAACTAATTCGTAGTTTCCAAAATATAGACAATTTTGAAAATTGGACTTTTTTTTTAAATGAAAAAATGTTAAGTTTTGTTCTAACGTTAAAGGACTTAAAGGACATTTGTTTGAGTCTATATATGACTTTTTAGAATGATTAGTTTTCAAAATATCGTCTACTTTCAAAATTGAACCTTTTTGGATTTTGTCCCAGAGACCTGGGACTTGGTTTGTGCGTAGAATGGGTAAATACCTGTCATTTATGTCAAACACATTTTTTTGTGTAATTTATAGTTTACAAAATATAGCCCATTTTTTAAAAATGATCAATATTTGGAAAAAGGTCAAATTCCATGTTTTGCTCTAACGATTAAGGACATAAAAGCCATTGGTTTGAGTCTACATATGACTTTTTAGGATGATTAGTTTTCAAATTATAGCCTACTTTCCAAATATTTTCTGGAAAAATGTAAAGAATATATATTTTTTTGACTGAGAATGGGATAGACGTAGGGGATGGAGTTAGCATGATTTTTAGTTTAAATATATAGCCTACTTTCTCAATTTACCTTTTTTGAAAAATTTGAAATGTATAATGTTTTTGACTAGGCGTGGAATGGAGTTGAGAGACCATCATTAACCTTAGAGTAGTTTGGATTCTTGGAATTTTAGTGTGTTGTTGTTGCTTACAAACATGACGGTAAGCATTATGCTATCATAAAAAGGGCTGAGATACTTTCCATGAACAAGAGAAATATCCTCTAAATACATTGACAAAAACAACTTGTGAAATAAGCCATTACGAATAGGGTACCACAAAAAAACTTGTCAAATAAGCCATTACAAATAGGGTACCACTTTTACACCCCACTTTTGCACTCACTTTTGCACTCACTTTTACAACTACTTTTACACTTACTTTGCACTCACTTTTGCACTCACTTTGCACTCACTTTTACACCCACTTTGCACTCGAACATTACATCATCTGACATAATAAAAATAGGCATGGTTGTTGTCGAGACCGAGATAAGAGTGGGGGGTCATGAATTTATAGTGATAGGATCGGAAAACCCATTATCACTTTAGTATTGACATCAAGCAAAAATTTTAAAAAAATATATCGTGTTTTTGACAGAGTGGGATAGACATAGTTATAAGAGTTGAGAGTCGATAATTAATCTAAAAGTACTCTGGAATTCATGGAATCTTAGTGTGTTGTTGTTGTTGCTTACAAACCGGTATGGTCACGGCAGGTGAGGTTAGCTAGGATTAGATTAGGATATGTTCAGGTAGTTTCCATAGTCACCGCTAGATAGCGGAAACATACTTTGCGTGTCGCATGTGGCTATTTGACAAAGTTTTACTGTGTGAAAAAACGTGCTTGTATAACCTGTGTATATAAATTTAATATACAAATAACCACTAAGTGTTTAGAACTAACATGTATAGCCTAGTAAAGGGAATATAGGGTTCCTTAACAAGATAGAGTGTCTAACACACGAGTGTACAGCCTTTTGATATGCAGTAAGTACCTGATCACACCTACTATCAATTGCACCTACCATTAATCGCGTCTACTATCAATTGCGTCTACTACCAATCACGCCTACTAGGACATGACTTTTCATTAAACCAAAACATTTCCTTTTTTTGTCAGCCTCCCACCCCTCTCATCAATCTATGACGTCATAGTCATAGTCAGCCTTACAGCAAGTCTAAACTTGTAGAACATTTCACGTGACAAAGTTAGGTTAGGTAAAGTTAGGTTATGTTAGGTGAGCTGAGGTTAAGTCTTAAAATACCCTCTCTCTGCCTTGTACTTTGTATAAACATTGACACTGTAATATCAAAAATGATCTAAGTCGCGCCCATATCATTCACGTCTACTATCAATCGCGCCTACTAGCAATCACGTCTACTATCAATTGCAACTACTATCAATTGAGCCTACTATGAAATGCGCTTACTAGAAATCACGCCTACTATCAATCACGCCTAGTATCAATTGCGTCTACTATCAATCAAGCCTACTATCATTTGCGTCTACTATAAATCGCGCTCATGTCAAATCGCGCCTACTATCAATTACACCTACTATCAATCGCGCCTACTATCATTTGCGTCTACTATAAATCGCGCCCATGTCTAATTACGCCTACTATCAATCGCGCCTACTATCTTTCTCGTCTACTATAAATCGCGCTCATGTCAAATCACGCCTACTATCAATCACGCCTACTATCAATTGCGTCTACTATTAATCGCACCTACTATCAATTGCGTCTACTATAAATCGCGCCTACTAGGACATGGCGTTTCATTAAACTAAAACATTTCCTTTTTTGTCAGCCTCTCACGCCTCCCATCAATCTAAGACGTCATAATCAGTCTTAAAGCAAGTCTAAACTTGTAGACTGTGTCACGTGACAAAGTTAGGTTAGGTAAAGTTAGGTTATGTTAAGTGAGCTGAGATTATGTCTTAAAATACCCCCTCTCTACCTTGTACTTTGTATAAACATTGACACTGTAACTTTATAATATCAAAAATGATCTGAGTCGCGCCCATGTCAAATTGCGCCTACTATCAATCGCGTCTACTATGAATCACGCCTACTATCAATCGCGCCTACTATCATTTGCGTCTACTATAAATCGCGCTCATGTCAAATCACGCCTACTATCAATCACGCCTACTATCAATTGCGTCTACTATTAATCGCGCCTACTATCAATTGCGTCTACTATAAATCACGCCTACTAGGACATGACGTTTCATTAAACTAAAACATTTCCTTTTTTGCCAGCCTCTCACCCCTCCCATCAATCTATGACGACATAATCAGTCTTAAAGCAAGTCTAAACTTGTAGAACATGTCACGTGATAAAGTTAGGTTAGGTAAAGTTTGGTTATGTTAAGTGAGCTGAGGTTAAGTCTTAAAATACCCCCTCTCTACCTTGTACTTTGTATAAACATTGACATTGTAACTTTATAATATCAAAAATGATCTAAGTCGCGCCCATGTCAAATACGTCTACTATCAATCGCGCCTACTATCAATCACGCCTACTATCAATTGCATCTACTATCAATTGAGCCTACTATGAATTGCGCTTACTACAAATCACACCTACTATCAATCACGCCTAGTATCAATTGCGTCTACTATTAATCACGTCTAGTATCAAATACACCTACTATCAATCACGTCTACTATCAATTGCGTCTACTATAAATCACGCCTACTAGGACATGACGTTTCATTAAACTAATACATTACCTTTTTGGCCAGCCTCTCACCCCTCCCATCAATCTATGACGACATAATCAGTCTTAAGGCAAGTCTAAACTTGTAGAACATGTCACGTGACAAAGTTAGGTTAGGTAAAGTTTGGTTATGTTAAGTGAGCTGAGGTAAAGTCTTAAAATACCCCCTCTCTACCTTGTACTTTGTATAAACATTGACACTGTAACTTTATGATATCAAAAATGATCTAAGTTGCGCCCATGTCAAATTACGTCTACTATCAATCGCGCCTACTATCAATCACGCCTACTATCAATTGCATCTACTATCAATTGAGCCTACTATGAATTGCGCTTACTACAAATCACGCCTACTATCAATTGCGTCGACTATTAATCACGTCTAGTATCGATTACACCTACTATCATTTACGTCCACTATCAATTGCGTCTGCTATAAATCACGCCTACTAGGACATGACGTTTCATTAAACTAAAACATTTCCTTTTTTGCCAGCCTCTCACCCCTCCCATCTGCAAAACGTGCTTGTATAAGCTGTGTATTTAAATTCAATATATACAATTAACCACTATGTGTTCAGAACTAACATGTCTAGGGTATATATGGGACCCTTAGCAACAAACAAAAAAAATACGGTCTAACCTACGAGTGTACGGTCTTGTCATACGCAGTAAGTACCTGTTAACCTTGACTAGGGTATAAGAATATTGACAGTTGACTACTGCCTGTTACAGTGTTCACATCGTGAAAGACCGTCTCACCTACCAGTCTCCAGCCTTGTCATACGCAGTAAGCAGCTGTTGGCGGAAAACAACATCCATAAATCTTGACATTTAGGAAAGTGTGTGTGTGTAAATCACTTGTAATCTAAAGATTGTTCATGTGTCTTTCATATTGTTATCCAATTGTAGTAGTAAGGACTGGTGAACAACGTCAGTTCAACACACTGCTTTACACACAAATGTAGTTAGGCCCTTTGACATAATTTGGATAAATTTCATGGGCCGGTCCATAGGGACCAGTCCAAAGGGACCGGTCTAAAGGGACCCTTCCACAGGGACCCATCAACAGGGACTTGTCAACAAGGACCCATCAACAATGGCCCGTCAACAATGACCTGTCATCAATGACCAGTCAACAATGACCTGTCAATAGGGACCCGTCAACAATGACCCGTCCACAGGGACTCATCAACAAGGACCCGTCAGCAATGACTCGTCAACAGGGACCCGTCAACAAGGACCTGTCAAAAAGTATCCATAAAAAATGACCCCCTGTCAAAAAGGCCCCGTCCAAAAGGGGCTAGTCAACAGAGACCAGTCCAAAGGGACAAATCAACAGAGATCAATCAACATGGATCAATCAAAAGGGGCTATCACCTCAAGGCCTGACATATCCCTCTTTGATTATTGGTTTGCCAATCGACAAGCGTCACTTAAAATACTTTTTGATCACCACTCGTGGGTTGGGTTAGGTTAGGTTACACTACAGCCGCCATCTTTTAAAAATCCCGCCCTCTTACAAAAGCCATGAGTGGGCATGCTAATTCATAGTGGCTTTCCACCGCACACATGTCTCTTGT
Source organism: Meconema thalassinum (assembly GCA_946902985.2). Taxonomy (NCBI): domain Eukaryota; kingdom Metazoa; phylum Arthropoda; class Insecta; order Orthoptera; family Tettigoniidae; genus Meconema; species Meconema thalassinum. Next base: position 1,117,918,449 of record OX336389.2, on the reverse strand, counting down.
GTAGAACAACTTTTCATTCCATATTAGCATTCAAACTCTCACATGTTGCAATTGGAAAGAGAGATTCTCTAAAAATATACAATTTCAACCCCTAGTAGGGGTAGGTTTTATTTTTGGGGTTGAAATATGTTGTCCATAGGAAAGGGGGTATCAGCCCGAGTTCAATGACACCTCGTACAAGTCTCTAGCCTGATTGGTTAGCGAGATATTGCCATTTTAGTATTCTAGCGGTGGAGCGGTGGTGGTGGTGGGGCCAGAACTCTCACAAAACCACTACTTCCAGACCTTTTAAACAGATCGGAAGTATGTAATAAAATAGTTAGGCCTATTTGTATTCTCAAACTCTCTACTATAAAATGTGTTTCTCAGAATTAAATAAAGAAACATGTCCAAAATATAGCTGCTACAGGATTCATTTGACACGTTTTATACCGAGAATGGTTCATATACCTTGACTGGGGGTCTGGCCTAATCTCCTACAGACCTTTTACACACGCCGGATGTGCATCATGGAAGATTGTGGGAAGATTTTTATTCTTAAGCCTCCAGGAAATTGGTCTACGCAGAGGTACGTCAGAATTTTTGGAGCTCAATGAGCACTTGGAATATTCATAGACCAGCGGTGGCGTACGTAAAGGGAACAGATAGACGCAGGTACTTGAACCTCTCAAATCCATAATAAATTCACGGTTTGTCTATGGTTATTGTTTGTGTTGAATACAGAAATGGGCTGGTTCATAATGGGGAGTTGCTGGTTCCATTCCCACGTGCTATTGACCACTGATTTCTCCATCTTGAAAAAGTAACGAGCATTCTAGTTACTCTTAAAAGTAAAGGTTACTAGTAACGGCGTTACATGTAGCATCTTACTTCCCAAACACTGTTTTTATGCTACTATTATTGAACTGCTTTGTTGGGGTTAAATTTCCCATTGTTGAAACACGCAAAATATCTTGTGGAATAACTTTGCAGAATTGTAAGTTTCCATCATTGATGTTTGCAAAGAATCAAAATTATACTCTCTAACATGAAATGTGTTTCTCAGCGCTGGCTAAAGAAACATGTCCAAAATATAACTGCTATAGGATCAATTTGGCATGTGTTATACCGAGAATGGTTCGTAAACCCTGATTGAGGGTCGGGCCATCTTTCTTCAATTTCCCAAAAGTTGACTTTTTTTAATCTTTTGTCCTATCATAAATAACCGATCAGAAGAAATTAGCACCCCGTCCGTATCCGTAGTTCTTTGGTTCTGGCTACGCCCCTCCTCAGAGCTTAGCAATAATTACGTTGAAGAAACACGACCATATGATCAGCGGCAGTACAGCTGCTCTCAGCTAATGATAAACTGGGTGCAAATTAATTAACTACAACAGCATAGTAAATACCCCTGTACCAGGATGTCTCAGAGCCCAGCTTTTAAGTTGAGAGAACACGAGGATAAGATCAGCGCCAGCCGAGTTGTCTTTAGCTGGTGATAAACGGGGTGTTAATGAATACCCTTGTTATTTCGTTCCAACGTTGCCGGGCTCCGAAGGTTTTTGTAAGGCCTTCTCGATAATTGTGAGGATTGCTCTTGCTCGCGCCAAGAACAGGAAAGGCCTTACATCCATCCGTCCCTGTCCTCCCCTCCACCCAATCAGCACGTTTTGGAAACTTGCCGGTTTTTTTTCTCTCATACTACCATTTATTAGGTATTAACAGGGTTAGAATTTCGTTACACATATTTATTCATTTATTTACGTATTTTTGTATTATAGAACCAATATGACAGAAACTTAAGAGTCACCTGTGGACTGAGTTTTCATATCGCTCTAGATGTTGTCATAATTCTGTACACAGAAACCTTACATTGTTTAAAAACTAGCCGGTTACCGGTCCTTCGTACGGGTAGAAATGTTGTTGTTCTTGATTCATTTAGGGGCTATGCGACATCGTGATCATGTAACCCCATGCACTTGGGTGGGAGTGCAATTTGTCTGATGACCTGTGTTATTGAGATGTGTGTAATTGTAATTCAGATGAAGATAGGAAAGGAGGCAGTCGGGGCCTTCAGCCGGCCGGCATTCGCCTGGGCTGAGGGCTGGAACGGTTTACATTCAGCCTCGTGAGGCAAAACTAAGAAGAGGTTGGTTTGATTCCCTCCTCAGCTATAATGGAAGTGGTTTTCCGTGGTTTCCCACTTCTAATCTAAGAAAATGACGGGATGGGTCCGAACTTAGCGCCATGGCTCCCGTCCGCTCAATCTTCACCTCAATTATTACACACATTACTACAGATACCATAATGTATATCTACCCCTTATTATTCCCGTTTCCAACGGGGTCTATGATGAGATGTGATTAAATTACATTTTCTGGATGGTTTTTAAAGCCGGATGCCCTTCTTGACGCCAACCTCATGAGAGGGAGTTACTGAGAGATGAAATAAATGAAGATGAATGAAACTGGGCAAGGGTGTGGAAGGAAGCGGACGTGGCCTGTCAGAAGGTACCGTCCTAGAATTTGCATGGAAGTGGTGAATGGGAAACCACGGAAAACCATTTCAAAGACGGCTGACGGTGGGGCTTGAATCCGCGTGTACCGAGTCGTCAGAGAGCTTGGCCCCATGGCCTAGCGCTGCGCTTTAGCGACCGTAGCTACTGCTGTCGGTTTACAGATATCACAATAAGGCAGGTTACTAGACTAAATCTACGAAGGCCCAAGTCCACGGAGGCAAATGAACACGATGTTCAAGCCTTTCAAATGAAACAACAGCATTTTAACATAGCTTACTGTTCGTAAGCCGGCCCCGTGGTGTAGGGGTAGCGCGCCTGCCTCTCACCCGGAGGCCCCGGGTTCGATCTTCGGCTCCGTCAGGTATTTTAAAACTGACGTGAGGGTTGGAACGGGGTGCACTCAGCCTCGTGAGGACAATTGAGTAGCTGTCTGACAGTGAGACAGTGCCCCGGTCACGAAAACCAAGATTAACGGCCGAGGGGACCCGACGCGCTGACCACGCGTCACCCCAAAATCTGCAGGCCAATTGGCTAGGCAGCGGTCGCTTGGTAGGCCTAGGCCCTTCAAGGGCTGTAGTGCCACGGGGTTAGGTTAGTTTACTGTTCGTAAACAATCATTCGTGTCACACAGGTTTATTTAAGAACGCCCGTTGCTAATAAACTCTCACAAAATAAAAGGAGTGGCGAATTATATTGTAAACAGTTAACACAGATGAGCTAGTAAATCTAACTAATTATTTTGCGTATTTAATAACACCTTTTTTTTTAGTCAATGTTACCCTCTAGGTTGGTGGTTCCTACGGACTCGGCGAGGGAACTCACCACTACCAACTTTCCAGGCAGTGTCCTAGAGCTGGAAACACTAGGTCGGTTTGGATACAACTGGGGAGGCCCAGGTGTCCTCACCTGCAAAGTGAACAGGGGCCTCATGAGGGATGGGAAGGGAAGGGAAGATTGGGATGGATAGGCAAGGAAGAGGGAAGGAGGCGGCCGTGGCCTTACAGTAGGTACTGTACCCGTAAAAATCAAGGAGGTACTCACTGGGCATCCAAAGAAAAGCTGGATTTTAGGATAGTGAAATTCCCGGCTGAATGATCTTATCACAGTCCCGCCAGCGAGTTCTCCAAGATTATACAGAGTATACTTGAAACATGTTATGGATAAAACAAACTACCTTTTATACGATAGAGTACAAACTTACCGTCTTTTCTCGGGGCTTTGTTGGATAGAAATACATCCTATCTATTTTAGGCTGTTCCATAACACGTCTCCATTTACAGAATAATAAAGGAACTCCGAACAAAACGTATAAAAATATAAATTTATTAATATAACTAGATAACAATCACAAACTACATAACACCCTATAATAAATATCCATGTACGCCACTGAAGCTTATAAAACTTCTCACAATTATACTAACATAATCGGTTGAAAAATAAAAGTATTCTGCCGTCTACAAATTTTAAAAACAAATCTAGACATTCTACTGGTGCTCCTTTGAGATGAGCATTCCATTTAAAATATTTGACATTCTCTGTCGCGTGCTGTCTACATAGTTGGACTGGTTATAAAATGGCCTGATCGTCAGTCCTTCACATACAGCCGTGAGGACTGGACTCATTTGTTTACTCCTCGACCTTGCTATGAACGGGACTTGCTCGTCCGCCACCTGGCATGGTCTCTGCTTTGAGCACACACAATGCGAGAGAATGAACTGCGTTAAAGCATCTCGCGTTTCAAACAATAACATTTTACAAAAACGGCTCTATTTAAAGTAATACTCAATTTAACTCATCCATATTCAAAAACAACCTTCCTAACACTAGCTACTGTCGTTCATGACCGGCAAAGCCTTCACACACTCAATACTAACAATAAAACTCAAACACTCATATCGAAAACATTCGCTCTTACAAACTATAATCTAATTCAAAAACATTTAAAAATATAAATACTAGCAAAAATCCAAAACCCTCAATTTAAACAAATGTAAATCTTTGTACACTATTTACAAGTGTCTATCGCTTCAAAGACTCACTCTTGAGCGATAAGACCGTGTTAATATAATTATTAACGCTCCTTCCTTATAGTTTTCATTTACTATAACTTCATATTTACAAATGCTAGACCACTTTCTGTCACATCAGGTTAATAGACATTATCGGTATACAAATGACCGATCATGTAAGATAAGTTCATTGTTGTTACAATTCCAGTTTAATATAATTTAATAATGGTTTAGAGAACAAGGACATCATATCTGTTCCCATCGAATTTCCGCCTATAAACGGCTTTCGTGTCGCAGATCTGATCACATTTAGGAGTCTTTCCTGACTCGACTATAATACAACAATGCTTCTATTATTCAAACCACAGTACTTCATGACAATGAATACGGTATCCCCTCGTATTCCAAACAACGCTATATGACAAAAACCTCCGTATATCTCTACTACAAAACTCACATTACTTCAACTCAATTGTTCTCAACAATTGTTCCACAGTTCTGGCATAACTTCCCTCTAGCATTGATCTTATTGTTGTTATAAACCACTGCTTATTAATGAACAGCAATATCTGTTCTCCAATTACGTTGGTCGTTCTCAAACGATTATATTGATAGATCTTTAAAGGTTTACTAAACGAAGTTACTGGAACATAAAACACCATGTCTCTAGACATTTAATAAAAATACACATGTTTCTTCACACTGGTCATTCCTAAAAATATGCACGGCTGCAATACTACATTGACAAATAACGTAGTGTTACATTAGTGCGTTAATAACACCACGTGTTATTTCATCGCTCAATAAGGATCGATCACGACCAGATAAGAATTTATCTAACTTTACTAAGGTCGGACGAATTATCTTTCAATAGATATGTCTCATATAATTTACATTTAATGAAGAGCAAAGCCTTCCTTCAATTCAATATAGGTTTGTCATTCACTGAATGAATCGTCATTCACTGAATGAATCTTCATTCTACACAAAGAATGTTCATAATAATTTAACTTCACGTCATAATCATAACGAATGTAACTTGCTAGATAGACGAATTTATAATATTAGGTGATATTTATCATATCACTCGTAGATTTCTTCTTCTAACTATGAATTCTTCTTACAGAAAGAGTGCCCAAGTTCATTTTAAACAAAATGAATTTACTGAAGATATCAAAGACAAAATGTCTGAAGTCTTGAATTAAAATCGAATTCCTTAAAGATTTTCCCAATGGCGAATAAATTTCTCAACAGCTGACTTCAGTTCAGAAACTGAATCATAAAATATGTTTCCAAGTATAGATGATGAATGACTATCATCCTATACAATCTTGAAGAATAAAACTGAATAAACATCAAAGTGAAAATACATGAAATAAATATGGAGAATTGTTGTTCACAAATGCCGTCAAACATACTATAGAATAATGAAAAACATTTCTACCTTAGTCTCGTGGAAAATTGAAGTTCATTGTCGGGTATTAGAAAATACCCAGCTGGATCATCATCCAGGTATAATTTGTTGAAATCAAACCCGTTCCACTCCATCAGATAAGAACTGCGACCTCGAGAATGGAAAGATGTCCTTCTCGGCATATTCGTCTCCTCCGGGCATCGAACATCGTTCCTCGAACATGGATTCCATCTCGAACAATCATCGGGCCTAGTATTTTCTATCTTCTGTCTTCCCGTTGATGATTCATCAATTGTCGACATCACTCGAAAGTCCTCCATCATTATCGAGCAATAATTTCTTAAGAGCATCATCGTTACAAATAAATGTGTAAGTTGAACGTCGATTCACTATCGTAGATGTTAATGTTCATTTGGTTGGTCAATGAAAGATTATATATGCTCTTAGTCGAGAATAAATATACATGAAAGTACATTAAATGAACTGGATGGAAGTGTACATGATTTATCATGTTGTCTCGGCATTATATCATTCTAGATATTATAGATATTCTCGTTGTTCCTTAACGTTGTTCCATGTTGCTATTCACAACCCTGTCTCGACATATCCCAATCGCGTAATAGTTTTAATCCATCATCTCACACATACTTAAAATGTCATAAACCAATTCCACTTTATAATTGTCTGTAGCCATCATAGTGTTCATATACAATAAAGTCACAATGTTCAAAAAATCTCACTCTACTTACTTATTGCTGCAGCGTGAACTTGCCTGTGTTGTAGTCTCATTGCACTAAAATGCTTCTATCTGCGCTGAGATAAGTAACTTTCTCTGACAACACAGTGTCCTATAACTTTCAAATTCCTCGATGAATTCTTATGGTGAATGAAGCCTTATCACTGGATAAGTCTAATGTATACTGTTTAGTTTCCATAAAGTCGAACGCTTGTTCGCTATTTAACTAAATATCCTCCGCTCAACTTCACTTAGATTTAGTGGGGCTCTCAAAACTATTGGCCGGTATCGCCGCTGTCTCTCGTGTCGCGTAGGACCGGACTCAATATCATGTCTACGGGAATGAACTACCCCGGATAACACGTCTTGTAGTTTCGAAGTCAGTCGAGAGAAGAACACTTCTAGAAGCCGTCCCCCCTTCAACTCGTCTGAAATTCGGCGCCATTGTTGGTCGCGCGTAATTATGGGCGCGCACTTGTAATAAAGCTTATTACAGTGAATTTCTTCCCTTTTGCGTCATTCAAAGTAGTAGTAATATCTTCTTTTAATTTTCTTGATGTTTTCAATGGAATAGAATTGTTACATAGGGCTTAAATGGCATAGTTAATCACATTAACCAGGTAAAAATCCATATCTGCTTCCATAAACCCTCTTCTCATTGGCTGTAAGCATATATCCAATGATATATTTTATAACAATTAACTGGTAATATTTCGCGCAATTTCCTTGTTGCTAGGCACTTTTCAATGATTGAGAATATTCTGGGGCGTCTCTGATCACGTGATGGGTTTCTCCCACTGCCTGCGTTCGCTAACAAAGCTCTCTTGAGCAACTTCCAAGATTTATATTGCAATGTTAAACTGTATCATGGGCTCGAAAAATAACATCATTTTCATCATAAATCATCCAAATTTCAAGCGCAGTGCCATCCCGGTATTCGCCCTAAAACGAAGTGGGAAACCACGGAAAACCACTTCGAGGATGGCTGAGGTGGGAATCAAACCGCCTCTACTCATTTGGACCATCCGAGGCTGAGTAGACCCCGTTCCACCTCATACCACTTTTCAAATTTCGTGGCAGAGCCTGGGAATCGAACCCAGGACCTCCGGGGCGGCAGCTAACCATGCTGACCACTATGCTACGGAGGCGACTTAATTAAACATACCAACATAATTAAGCTGGATCTGGATCTGACGAACGAAACTTGTCATCCTCACATTTTAAACAATGAGGTATATAATTAGTAAGCGTATCTAGTAATTGAATCGAGTATTAACTGTCCAAAATTATTGGGATCCCCTAAGCGGGGTGACCTAATGAAGGACATTTTTACATACAATCTAACGATTGAAGTTTCGGTTGTCTCAACAGGAAATTTGTTTGACCAAAAAATACGCAACTGTCTCTGCGAGAGTTCATGTGCTAAGCCCAAAGATACTCATTTAACAGGTCTTGTGATTTTCTCAATAGAGTATTCATTGGAAAAGTTTGAGAATGAGCAGGTTTTATCTGTTTCTTGATGTATTCAACATACTGTAACCTCCTTCGTCGTGTTGTAAAGCTGCCTTCATGGCACAGCTCTTCGACATGGGATTTAAACTGGTCGCATGGCCCAATTACCATAAACAGTGGCGAGGTCTCTCTCAGTGCAGAAACAATACGCATGTGGATTCGAGGAGGTCCCCCTTAAACCTCTGTAAATGTGGCTATTGTGGCAAACCGAGCCCGCTAAGCCGATCCCATTCGCGGGTTCTCGCTTCTCCTCACAGCTTTATAGTCCTTCTGCGTTGCTCCAACCTAGTCTTTATGATACACTCTCCTTCACCTCCTGGAAGAGATTCAAAGGTCACCTATATCCTCTCTGTTGGAACTGACCCAGGTATAAAATTATGTTAAGATACTGCTTATGAAATGGGGTAATTTTAATCGATTTTCTTGGTCTCACTATCTCTCCGATTATTAAAGTAACAGTTGACAGATCCTAAACTTGATGTTATTCTTATTCATCTTGTTATATTTGGAAATCAAGGAAATCATACTCTTCGGACCTCTGTCCGCCTTGTTGCGTAGTGGCCAGCATTCTTGGCTGTCACCGCGGAGGCCCGGGTTTGAATCGCAGCTTTGCCAAGAAATTAAATTCTGGTTGGAAGGCTGGAACGGGTTACACTCCACATCGTGAGTTGGAATTGGTTTTCCGTGGTTTCCCACTTCTACTCCAGGACAATGCCGGGATGGTACCTAAATTAAGGCCACGGCTACTTTCTACCCAAATCCTACGTCGATTACAAGTACATACACTATTACAGACACCACATTGACGCAGGTTATCATACAACTTCTACACACACTCAAGTACACGGGGCTACATGACCATTATGTCGCAAAGCCCCTGAAGAATCAACGACATCTTCGGACCTTTACTACACTAGTTTCTATGAGAATTTTGATTTCGATAGCGTTATTGTTGTGTCCGTTCTGTTATGTAAATATTGTACCAGTGCTGCTTTATTCAATGGCTTGGGGCATCTTGGTTAGCCTAATAGGCCCATGCATTTAGGTGTGTGGGTGGAAATTGTTTGACTGCTACCTCGCATTGTAATCAAGACTGGGATTGGGATGGAGGTGGCCATGCATAAGAGCTGAATACCTGCCTGTTATTTGTATAAAGTGCAAATGGGGAAACCAATGAATATCTATTCTAACATGGCTGGTATTTGTACCAACTTCACAGTCCCTAGTGCTTCTTGTTTGAGTAGTTAAGTGCACTTATACAATAAGTATTGTCACTAGGGCAGTGTCGTAACTAGGGTTTGCTACTGCAGGGGGATCAGCTGAGTCAATATTACTGTAGCCTACAGTACTTTGAGGGGGGGGGGGGGTGAGGGCACGGGCATAATGACATAACACCGGCCTGCAAAATGTATGTTTTTGAAAAATAAAAGAGATGTTTTTACTTTTTTTTGTATGTTTTTTTGGTGTGCTTATTTCGAAAATGACCTCCATTACGTCAGGGTTTTTTGTAAAATCGATATCGATATTTTTACTAAAATCTAGAGCAAAAAATCCTTTGATTTTAAACCTTTTACATCAAATTCATCATCATCATCATCATCATCATCATCATCATCATCTTCATTTTCCCTCTTCCAGTTGACACTGGGTGGGGGCAAATATGGTTCCTCTCCACTTTGTTCTGTCGTTCCACCATTCCTCTTCCGGCACGGTGTTTCAATCCAGGTTCCGTTTTCTAATACTATTCTCCACCGAGTCCATCCAACGCATTCTTGGTCTTCCTCGTCCTCTCTTCCCTGTCATCCGTCATTCCAGTGCTCGTCTTGGTAGCCTTACTTCATTTATCCGTTTGATTTGTCCAAACCATCTCAATCTGTTTTCCTCCAGTTTGTCATTTAGTTTGTGTACTCCCAGTTCATTCCATATATCTTCATTCTCAAATTATGGTGCAGTTTTTAGAAGAAACTAACATAAAATAGACGATTTACCGGGAGGAACAAATACAGTATTATGTATATTTACATGAACGTTCGAAATAAATTTTGAACTGAACAAAAAAATTCAAATCTAATCAAACAAAGTGTCTATTTACGTACTTACTGTAGTCTTTTTCCTTTGAAACTTCTTCTTAACATTCGTCTATTATGTCCAATCTTAGTTAAATGCTCATAAAATCCAAGTACAATTAAATGTTTCAAGATCGTGACGTCATAGAATTTATTAATTACTGTTTGCGAAATCAGCACCGAAAATTACACAAAAGTTTAGATATCATTTCCCTTGTTTTTTTATATTTTTATTGCCGGGCTATGAATCAATGAAAGCTAATATATGATCCCGAAGTTTCAAAACCTCCCGTATACAGTACTGTATAGTAGTTTCGTGTTTGATTTCATTAACATTTGATACGTTGTATTTGACTTATCATTGTGCAAATGCTAGAAAATTAACAATTTGTGGATATTAAATTATAAAGTCCAGTTTTCTTCGCGAAATCATTTGGCTCTTTCTATTCCCCGACATTGTATACATATTTTAAAAAGACTACAGCTTACGTCTAACGATTAACTTAAAACAGCAATACAATTTAATGTAAATGACATTCACACTCAGATACTAACAGTTTTGCAAATAACAAGTGGCATATTTTAGAAATGAGAAAAGCTAGTGCCTCACCCATCTCACTGCCAACCGTCTGGCTAACTGAACAGCTGATCATTTTGCACAGTAAGTAAGTGTTAAGTTAGAGTAAAAATAAAAATGTTACAAACGAGTGAAAAGAAATGCTTTCAAACATCATCCAATCATTGGTTTCATTCAAAATGAAAAACTTCAACGAATTTCATATATTCATTATATGACTGTGGTGGGGATTGGTCCCCCTGATCACCCCCCCCCCCCCCCCGTAGTTACGCCACTGCACTATGGGTAGGAAAATACATGTTTACAATTGACTGGTACATTAAAATAATTTCTTATATTATTACAAACAAAGTACTGAACGCAAAAATATGCTGCTCAAAAAAATTAAAGCACGACTTTTTCCAAAGGCCACCAAATTTTGAAAAGTTGACCGCACAAGCTCGAATTCGCAGTATGACGTTTGTTCTGACGCCTACCAAGCATATGCTTCAGCACATTTCCCCAACTTGAGTAGTTTCGGGGTAGCGCCCCCAAAACCAGCCCATTTTCGAAAACCGCAAATTGAAGTTTGCGAAAAACGCTGTAGGACTTGTCGCAGGTTGCCAAAACAGTCGAAAATGAATGTCTTACTCTTAAAGTTTCCACAAACACGTTGAAATCGTTACATTTGACGTTTGGGCATTTTCAACCCCCTTCAGCATCCCCTAAACATGGACTACCATTGGGGGCGTCTGAGAAGGTACCGGGTGTGTTTAACCACCTGAAAACCTGCACACCGTCCTCAGTTGCTGATTGCAGTAAGTTTTTAAGGCCTCTGGCAATGTTCACCCTCCCTAAGACGCTCAACTGACATGGGACCAAACCACCCCGTCTCGATTCACCCGTAAGGAAGGTTTTAATCGATATGTTTATCAGTGCTGCTAATGGGGGTGTCTTCCCCTAACGTTTCAAAAAAGGAGCTGTGCCTGTGTCACCACCCCTTCCCCTGCTACCCCCATTTTTATGATTTTTCGAATCAGGCTCTTTTTAAGGGCTGAAACGAGGTCTTAATCGCTGAAAGGGCTGTAAAGATCCTTAGAAGTAGTGGTGACACTAAATCAACCCCTTCCTATCGTTGATTGACAATCCATCCCCCAAACTTGAAATTTTTGCACCCTCGACCCTCCCTGTCTGGACGCGTAACGCGTCATGGCAGAGTTTTCAGAGATGGATGAAAATGAAGCTTATGGCCTGCAATCGAGCCCAAAAGAGCAAGTTGGATGGGAATTTATCGGTTAGGTGAGAAACGAGACCAAAACATTTTCAAACAAGTTAACAGCCTCTAGTAAGTACGCCCATGCATAGGCAATTAATGGCATTTTGTTGCTCCGCCAGCTATCGATTGAAGTAACCCATTGCCGATTATAGGCAACCCGCACGTATGGACGTGATGTGGGTTGCCTATTCATGGGGTACTTACTAGGGGTTGTTAACTTGTTTGAAAACGTTTCGGTCTCGTTTCCCAGCTTACCGATAAATTCCCATCCAACTTGCTGTTTTGGGATCGATTGCAGGCCATAATATTCATTTTCATCCAACTCTGAAAACTCTGCCATGACGCGTTGCGCGTCCAGACAGGGAGGGTTCAGGGTGCCAAAATTGCAAGTTTGGGGGATGGAATGTCAATCAACGATCGCAAGGGGTTGATTTCGTATCACCACTACTTCTAAGGACCTTCACAGCCCTTTCAGCGATTAAGACCTCGTTACAGCCCTTAAAAAGAGCCTGATTCGAAAAAAACCTACAAAAGGGGGTAGCAGGGGAAGGGGTGGTGACACAGGCACAGCTCCTTTTTTGAAACGTTAGGAGAAACCCCCCATTAGCAGCACTGATAAACATATCGATTAAAACCTTCCTTACGGGTTAATCGAGACGGGGTGGTTTGGTCCCATGTCAGTTGAGGGTCTTAGGGAGGGTGAACATTGCCGGAGGCCTTAAGAACTTACTGCAATCAGCAACTGAGGACGGTGTGCAGGTTTTCAGGTAGTTAAACACACCCGGTACCTTCTGAGACGCCCCCAATGGTAGTCCATGTTTAGGGGATGCTGAAGGGGGTTGAAAATGCCCAAACGTCAAATGTAACGATTTCAACGTGTTTGTGGAAACTTTAAGAGCAAGACTCATTCATTTTCGACTGTTTTGGCAACCTGCGACAAGTCCTACGGCGTTTTTCGCAAACTTCAATTTGCGGTTTTCGAAAATGGGCTGGTTTTGGGGGCGCTACCCCGAAACTACTCAAGTTGGGGAGTTGTGCTGAAGGATATGCTTGGTAGGCGTCAGGACAAACGTCATACTGCGATTTCGAGCTTGTGCAGTCAACTTTTCAAAATTTGGTGGCCTTTGGAAAAAGTGGTGCTTTAATTTTTTTGAGCAGTTTATATGAACTTATTTTGCATACCTTAAGGATTTTGGTTAAAAATGTATGTATGCTTTTACTTCCATTGTAGCCCTACTGTGTAAGTTTTTAAATAGTATGGTACAGACTCCGTCATGAGGAAATAATTTATGATGAAAATCAATAAATATAAAAGAATGATAATGAAATGCAGCCGAAAGAAATAAGAAACCCATATGAACGACGAACTGGCAGGTGAAAAGCTAAAAGAAGTAGGATACTTAATATGTTACTTATGAAGCAAAATAAACAGTGATAGACGAAGCAAAGAGGACATAAAAAGGTAGGTTGTCTCAGGCAAGGGAAGCATTTCTACAGAAAAGGGATCTGTTGACATCGAATAAAGATTTAAGTACCATATTAGGAAGTCATTTTTGAAAGTCTTTGCCTGGAGCGTGGCACTCTATGGAAGTGAACTTTGGTCTGTTGACTCATTTGGAATGTGGTGTTTCAGGAGAAGGATGAAGATCAGATGCGTAGCTAGAGTAACAAATGAAAAAGTATTAAGACGTGTGGGAGAGGAGAAATTTTTCTGGCGACCGCTAATGAAGTTGGTGGGAAAAGACACACAGGAATAGCAAACTTAGTTATGAAAGGAAGGGTCGAGAACAAGAACTGTAGGGGTAGACCAAGGTTAGATATTGTTAAACAGATTGTCTTGGATGTTAGTCGTGGTAGCTATGTAGAGATGAAACGATTCGCTCAGGACAGGGAGGCGTGGATGCCTGCATCAAACCAGTCAAAAGACTGAAGACTCACGCACACACTGTGTAAGTACCTATTTACATCGATTTCCAGCAACTTTTCAAACACGTTTGACTCCAAGCCTGGGGTACGCGACTTCCTACTGTACAGATATTGAACAGCAGCTTGGTGTAATTGGTGAAAATTCTGGTATTACCCAGAATTAACACGTTTCCGATTATGGTACTACTGTATTATGTCCATTCCACGCTTCCCCTCGAGCCATATCTTAGTTGTCTGCCTGTCAACAGGAATGCATGTGTAGAATCATAGTGAAAGTATAGTGTATGCTCTAATTACTGGGATATCCTGAAGCAGAACTCTTGGTCCTGCAAGCAACCAATGTTGCTGATTTCTTAACACCATCCCTCTTCCATTCAAGGACCCATATAGGATATGGCTGTCAACCGTCACATTAAGGTAGAGTCTCGAGACAGTGATAAGATCATTGCAGTTTTCGTGGACCTAACTTCGGCGTATTATGTATTATGTATTTAGTTTTTTTTAACTGTGTAGCATGAAACTTACAATCGGTATAATTTATTATTGATATTAGTAAGTATTTCAGTATGACACTGTTCCTGATCATCTCCAAATCTTCTCCAGTTCTTCCATTCAGGGGCTTGGGACATCTTAGTCATCAGCCCCTTCACTTGGATGGTTGTTGAATTTGTCTGACTAGGTGCGTGGCTCAGCGGTAACGTTCTCACCTGCTGTTCCCAAGGTTGCAGGATCGAATCCTTGTGCAGTCAGTTGGCAGCTGAGGGTCCGTAAATCCGAGGGAACCGTGTCAGTTGATTTACTGGCACGTTAAAGATCCCCTTCGGAGCAAATTCAGGCGGCCCGGCGTCTCTAAAAGCCGCAGTTGTTAAAAGGGGCGTAGAAGCAATAACATTATGATGAATTTTTTGTGATAACCTGTATTTCTATGACAACTATAGCGGTGTTAGTAACTGTAATACAGTATTATTATTAGAATGCAGGAGTGTGGCAGATGTCCACGATCTTCTCCTAGAAAGAGAGAAGAAACATCCGGGGCTGCCACACTCAGGATAGTCGCTGTCAGTAACGCGATTCAAACCTCGGATCTCCGAGCGATTTATTGAACCCGTTCTTGCATGAAGCGTGCCTATGGGCGTTGTGCACCCACTAGCACTCTTGCTATACGAACAATTTATACTCCCTCACTTGGTGATTAAGAGGACACTTCATACGGCTACAACTCATGAAGCGTGTCTTTGGGCGTTTGACTACAGGAGGTGTGCACCCACTAGCACTCTTGCTATACGAACAATTTAGACTCCCTCACTTGGTATTTAAAGAGGACACTTCATACGGCTACAACTCACGGAGCGTGTTGCTGCTTTTAAGAGGGTTCATTTTACACTTCAGAAAGATCTTCTTGTTTACAAGAACGAATTTTAAAAGACACACTTGAGCAGCAATCTAAGTTTCGTCGTGTTAATGTACTTCGCTACACACCTAAGGTCATAAAATTTGATGAGGCTGAAGCTGGAGTTCAGTCAACACGATAGCGCTAACCTGCAAGTCTTTGTTAGCCGTTTTTTCTTCCTATTTGCATTTTTATTCCACCCTCTTGAGTTTCCGAATTGTTATGTAAGCCAAACGTGCATAAAATAAATTTTCATATATAAGAACGAAAGTTACATTCATGTCTATGCATCGTAATGTGCCTGGGTTCTTGCGTTGCAGATGCACACGACCAAAGCGTCGGCGTCGTGTCGTGACGTTAAAGCTGCTAACTTCTTGCGACACTCACCCCTTACTTTATAACATAGATCCGGCTTTGGAAACAGTTGCTTCTTGTTGTTGATGTTAATTTGTATAAGGTGCTTGGGACATCTTTGGTGACCAGCCTCGTGCACTTGGGTGTATGCTGAATTTCTCTGATAACCTGTGTTTATAAAATTACTGTAGTAGTCTACGTTGATGTAATTATTAGTTTCAAAAGCAATCAGGTCGTTAATGGGGGAAGTGAGAAAATTATACCATAACAGCATTTACCTGAAGAGAGTGTGAAAAAATCGGGAAATAAAACACACTCAGGTGTCAGCGCCAGCATTCGAACCTCTGATCTCCAGATTTGCTGCAGCTCCCCATCGCGGTTGTGGTGAGCGACTTAACGAACACGTCTACGCTGTGGGGTGCTTTATAAAGAGAGTCAATTAATCGTAGATATCGTCTTTGCTTTGCTGTAAATATTCTGCCGACCATGTGGTGGAGCTACGTCGCGTTGAAACCACATCATTAAACATTCCCTAAGTGGCACATTCTCCAACAGACGTGGGAGATTATGGCGTAGAAAGTGTAGATAGCGTGCGTCTGTCAAATGGCCTTCAACAACAACAACAACAACAAAACGGTCCAATAAGGCGATCACCCAATATGCTACACCATACATTTACTCCCTATTGCACTTGATGGGCCATCAGTTGAACCCAGTGGGTATCGTCAGTACTCCTGTAGTGCATGTTAGGGCGGTTGACGGTACATTATTGTGGAATCTCGATTCGTCCAAGAATAGGATTTTTGGTAAGAGTGCTGCATTACCTTCCACATTTCCTAACAGCCACTGAATGAAATTCATCCGAACTTCGAAATCTCTCCCATTGAGCTCCTGGTTTAGTTGTTGATGGTAGGGATGATATTTATGCGCATGCAATATTCAGCTTACGGACGACTGGCTAATGTTTACCTGTTATGCTAGTGTGAGGGTCATTGCGAACTTCGTCCATAACTGCCTCCTCATTCTCAAAGACGTCATGGTCTTCTGTCGGACAGGTGTTATCGCCCCAAGTTCCCTGTTGTTCGTAAATGTCTTTCAATATTGCGTACAGTATGTACACTCAGATGTCGCCTGTCTGGGTATCTTTCCCGATACAGACGTAGTGCCTGCAAGGAATTCCCTCTTGTCTCCACGTAAACAAGAAACATGTCAACGTAATCGTCCGTGGAGTACATAACGAATGAATGAAGTGACTTCAATCCCACTGTATAACTGCAGACTGATTAGAACACAAACACTGTAATAACGCCATTATACTGCATGTTGTGGCACACAATAGCATTTGAATGTAGCATTGAAGCCTCATAACGTTGCAAAACGTTGCAAAAATATTTTTCCAATTGGATATTCGAACCTTTGCTACTCCAGTCCATCAATTAGAAATCCAGTGATTTTCTACTTGAGCTTCGCCTCAGGTTTGAAAAATTTTGTATAAGAGCCTCTTAGAGTACGTTACTCCTCCAGTTCGCAATTTCAAACGCTCTCCACATCATTATATCACAGTTTTATGCGTTAATTTCATGATTTGCGATACCCAGCCACTTGGCATGTCATCTTAACACAGATGATATGTTGCACTGCAATAATTGACTGCAGGTACTGTACATCATATTATTCGATCGGTCTGTAGTCACATCGGGTGGGGGAATAATGAGGTTCAGTATCGTTTGCGATATATGCTTACAGTGCATAGTACCATACGGGATGCAAGCAGAGAAATAATATCGACCTTCTTGATAATACACGTTAGTTGGGCTGCATAAAAGCAATATTATAAGGGGCGGCTGACTCACTTGGAATATGTTCACATACAGCCGAATGTATCCCGTATCTTATCGCATTACTGTAAGAACCGGGAAACGGCATAACGGCTTAGCTAGGCTAGATTAGGGGAGACATAATTAAGGGAAACATGTTATTGGAATAGGATGAACTATTTACCATATCTTCAATAAAATCAAGGCCGATATTAGGGCAGTATTAAAGAGTTCATGACGTTCCTAATAGACTGTTTGCCCTCAAAGAGGACTGTTAATTTTGTGCGTGGTGGGAATGGAGATTGGTCTTTTATATTTGATTATGTCCAGAATACACTAAAGAATTCTTTGTCGGGACGTACCTAGACCTGGTTAGCACAGATATATGTCACAAGCGAGAAAACATTAGACAGGTATGTGAAGCCAGACAATGGAGGGGTAACAATAATGAGGAGCCAGACTTATCAGGAAAATTTATTTCAGTTTAGTTCGGACGGTGAGTTGTGACAAAAGCTGTACGAGAACGGACACCACATCGCCAAAATAACCAGGAAAGTTCTTTAATCCATCTCCAAGTTACAAATATCAATCGGACCATTTAGTAACCAATACATATTATAACATTAAACAAGTAAACTTGAAGGGCAATAGTCTTTAAAATTATCATAACAAAAAGAAAGACATAAAACTATCAATCCCTGACAAGTTACGCAAGTATGTTATAAACTTCTGTAACTATACCTAGGTACCGTAATATTTTAGACTTATATGCAAACATCTTCACCCACATATTCCTAGATATTGATCGAATAGCCCGCGTGTAAAGGATCTGATGATGAAGGCTTGACGAACGAAACTAGCCATCCAAGTGAATAAATTAATGTTATATAATTTATTTCAGGTTTAGGGAATAACACCCATCACAGTTTGGTGACCGACTGAATATCACTTAAACTTCGATTTTTGATGTGTAACATCTTTCCGCTCGGTTCCTGGATAGTTTTGTGGGAGTGATTTTGAAAATTGGGGACGGAAGTGGATCGGAACGATCGAGCTGGCTGTGGTGGATCGAACGGAAGTATGCACTGCCCGCTCGATCGATCAAACGGAAGTGTACTAGCTGACAGTGGTGGACAACGGAAGTATGCACTGCCCGCTCGATCGATCGATCCAGCTACCAAATTATCATTTTAAACGATATTTATCATATCAACAAGAGTTTAGTTCTTTTCAGTCGGTCAACACGAATGTACCCAAAAGAGATGGGTTATGCCCTAATCCTGAAATAAATTACATGAGATTAATAAAACACTAGGATGACCAGTTTCGATCGTCAAGCGATCATCATCAGATCCATTACACTTAGGCTACAAAATCTATGTTTGAAATACAGGTGAGAATATTTACAATATGTACAATTATTTAGTTGCAGTATTGGTACTGCAACTGTCAGTGTATGCTAAATGCAGTATAACTTATATGTTAGGTGAAATGCTAAATGGTGATAGCTATCCGTAGATTGTACTTTAGAGAGATTATATGGTTGTAAACTATGGTTAAACTACACACATCAAAAAAAGTTTTGCATCACCTCGGTTCCAAGAGTTCCGGAACCTTTAAATACAAAGGGAATAGAGATCAACACAAACAACATTTCAGCTCGTTTTATTGCTCATGAGACCCACACATTGCATGTTGTACCATCATACAGCTAGACTTTCAGCATTTGTGGTCCAGATTGCAGTACACACCACTACCTCTAATACCCAGTAGCACGTCCTCTTGCATTGATGCATGCCTGTATTCGTCGTGGCATACTATCCACAAGTTCATCAAGACACTGTTGGTCCAAATTGTCCCACTCCTCAACGACAATTCGGCGTAAATCTCTCAGAGTGGTTGGTGGGTCAAGACGTCCATAAACAGCCCTTTTCAACATATCCCAGGCATGTTCGATAGGGTTCATGTCTGGCGAACATGCTGGCCACTGTAGTCGAGCGATGTCGTTATCTTGAAGGAACGCATTCACAAGATGTGCACGATGAGGTCGAGAATTGTCGTCCATGAAGACAAATGCCTCTCCAATATTCTGCCGATATGGTTGCACTATGGGTCGGAGGATGTCATTCAGGTATCGTAAAGCCGTTTCGGAGCCTTCCATGACCACCAGTGGCGTACGTCGGCCCCACATAATGCCACCCCAAAACATCAGGGAACCACCACCTTGCTGCACTCGCTGGACAGTGTGTCTAAGACGTTCAGCCTGACCAGGGTGCCTCCAAACACGTCTCCGACGATTGTCTGGTTGAAGGCATATGCGACACTCATCGGTGAAGAGAACGTGATGCCAATTCTGTGGGGTCCATTCAGCATGTTGTTGGGCCCATCTGTACCGCGCTGCATGGTGTCGGGGTTGCAAAGCTGGACCTCGCCATGGACGTCGGGAGTGAAGTTGCGCATCATGCAGCCTATTGCGCACAGTTTGAGTTGAAACACGACGTCCTGTGGCTGAACGAAACGCATTATTCAACATGGTGGCATTGCTGTCAGGGTTCCTCCGGGCGGCAATCCGTAAGTAGCGGTCATCCACTACAGTAGTAGCCCTTGGGCGGCCTGAGCGAGGCCTGTCATCGACAGTTCCTGTATCTCGGTACCTCCTCCATGTCCGAACAACATCGCTTTGGTTCACTCTGAGACGCCTGGAAACTTCCCTTGTTGAGAGCCCTTCTTGACACAAAGTAACAATGCGGACGCGATCGAACTGCGGTATTGACCTTCTAGGCATGGTAGAACTACAGACAACATGAGCAGCGTACCTTCGTCCTGGTGGAATGACTGGAACTGATCGGCTGTCGTACCCCCTCCGTCTAATAGGCCCTGCTCATGCATGGTTGTTTACATCTTTGAGCAGTTTTAGTGACATCTATGAACAGTCAAAGGGACTGTATCTTTGATACAATATACACAGTCAACGTCTATATGCCGGAGATCTGGGAACCGAGGTGATGCAAAACTTTTTTTGATGTGTGTATAAAATTTTAGGCTAACTACTTATCTGATTGTCTTCCGTACAACAGCTACTCGCAGTTTTCGTGCTCATTGGAACTCACTGTGCGGTAGACTGCGGTGGTTATCTTAACGACTGGTACATATTGTACATATTGTACATATTGTAAATATTGTATTGTAAATATTTTCACCTGTATTTCAAACATTGATTTTGTAGCCTAAGTGTAATGGATCTGATGATGATCGCTTGACGATCGAAACTGGTCATCCTAGTGTTTTATTAATCTCATGTAATTTATTTCAGGATTAGGGCATAACCCATCTCTTTTGGGTACATTCGTGTTGACCGACTGAAAAGCACTAAACTCTTGTTTACTAAGGCAACACTGAAAATATGGCTTCAAACACCACAATTATCATATCAATATGACTCATTTTAACATAATCCATATGAAATTACGTGTTGGTCTGTGAATGAAGAGTACCTGTTTATAAGGAATTTAAGGTTATGAGCGGTGTCGCGTCTATTAATCTAGTTGATCCAGATCGTATTCTTTATTTAGGCTAGTGCTGGTGGAAGCTACAAATCATCTAATAAAATGAGTTCCGTATGATAAACTACAATATCTGTAAAACACTCCCTTTTACAATAACAATTGAAAATGTGTGTATTGGAAACAAGGCAGTGTGTGCTCTGTAGCGCGAGAATATTATGGTAATACAGTAGGTAGTGCATTTAGCAGGCACAGTGGCAAATGTTTCACCGACTTTCATTTGTCATTGAGCAGTTTATGAAGCTTCACGTTCAAGGTTGAACATCACATGGGGTAGGACAAAGACGACAAATGACATGTAAGTAAGCGGCATTATTGACAAGCTGTGGTTGAGTAGGCTAGTCAAGTATTAAATGCATAACAGAATGTTGTTATATGAGTGGAATAAAAGCTGAGACTAGGTCATTTCATGATTGTAGGAAGGCATGTTTTGATTGTTTACGACGAATTTTATGAGAGGCTTGAGAATAATGAATGATATAGTTACTGAGGAGTGTGCTCATAGTATTTGAGAGTACAGTCGACGTTGTGTGTCACTTTGTTATTATGAATTATTAAGGAAGGAAGCTTGTAGTTTTGCGTGACCGTTAATCTCACAATCATGATCCACGGTACCTCCCTTTTACGTGGAATGCGAACCACAGGACATGGCATTTCAATTCGAAAATCTCACATGTATTGACCGGGAATCAAACCCGGTCTACCTTGGTGAGAGACTAACAGCTTGACCGCTGCGCCACAAGTGTGACAGTAGCATATCTCCAATTCAATCTATACATTCATCATAGTACCAGTCTGAAAATGGAGCGTAAATTAACATTTTAAGAATGTCCAAGCTGTGTAGTATACGAGTAGGATAACATGTCAGATGTTACACATCATATGCGACTACTGTAAGGCTCGTATCTTTTTATTATTATTATTATTATTATTATTATTATTATTATTAACAATAATAATTAATAGTGGTGTGTAATATTGTATGAACAATAAAAATGCTTGAAATATTTAGTCTTTAGCTAAAGTTAACTTTCATCTTGGGAGGACTCTACAATATTAAGAATTTCCAACGGCTATGATTTCCTTCACTGCCAATGTTTTAATAAACTGAATATTTGTAGTTTATGTATTATTACGGCGTAATTGTGCGCATTTGAGATGTATATTTGTATGTTTTGTTCTTCTGTCTAAGGTTTCTACAGCATTCTGTAAATAACATGACCAACAATTGAATATTAGAATATTATTTAATATCATTATACAGGGTGATGTTTTCCACCGTGTACAAACTCTAGTGATTGATCGAGGAGAGGATACGGAACAGAAAAGGTCAAATGAACGTATTTCCGGAAATGCATGGTGTGTTTGTTATGGGCCATTTATTCGATCATCCTTTGTTATAGAGACGGCGATCTTATACGCGCAATTCCATGCAACCACAGTTACAGCATGTGTTGAAAATGGTTTCCATGTGCCTCCACGCATGCGTGTACGCACCGTAGCATGTTCTGTCTCACACGTTCGCATCGGCCAGGCTGCATCCGAACAGTGTCAACGGCAGCATGAATACGCTGCTCCAGTGTCTCCACATCTAGAATGGGCTCTGCATATACGATACTTTTGAGATGGCCCCATAACCAGAAATCGCATGGGTTGAGATCTTGTGAACCAGCAGGCCATGCAACTGGACCTCCTCGTCCGATCCATCGACCAGGGAAGACACGATTGAGATGCGTCCGGACGTTAAGGCTGTGCGGTCAAAAATTGAAATTTTATTTTTATTTTTATTTTTACTCTTAATCTCTAATGTAGGTCTTTGTGAGATATTATATGCGTTTTGAAGAAAATAACGACGGCTCGTTTGCTGAGGACATGGCTTCAAAGTGGCTATTTTGAGCGTTAAAGGTACAATCTCCACGACGAAACTAATAATCAGAAGACACCGAAATTTATGTACAACAACCCCTGTAGTAGTACCTGCAATAGGAACAATTCTTATTACGAAATTCAAATTTTGTATTAACCTCTTCAGATTTGAATACCATTTTTAGTGAGGAAAAATTGTTATATAAACTTCAAAGTTTTATTAATTTGATGTGGCTCTTATTCTGAGCAGTAGAAAAGTTCGATAAAGAAAATTGGTTCAGCGATATACCCGTGGTGATTGTACCTTTCAGACTCTACAAAACGCAGGTTGAGTCAGTCACACACACATACACACACGCGCGCACACACACAGCGGTAAGACAAGGTCTTGGGCAAGAGCGCGCTCGGGCACCTGCCTTATCCTCTCCTTCAACACCTTTGCTATCGCAGCTTCCGCCTCCCTCCCGCCCTGACTCATCATGCCAGTCCGCACGACCACAGACTAAAGCAGAGTTTACCAACCTTTTGAAGTTCACGGCACCCTTGGGAATAACATTAAACACTAGGGGCACCCTTCCTTGAATAAAAAAAAATATGTTTCATATGTAAATTTATTGAAATATTTTATAATAAGTAACGTACACTATAACATAATACAGTCAACTTTACTACAGTCAGTGAGTAAAAATACATCAAAATTTTGTTCGATAAATCGTTAATATGAAACTTGTGATTGATGCTTAGAGCACAGGTACGTGATATCGGGCCTTGCAGTTGACAATGAAACACGCAAATCATCCTCAAGGTTATTCAATTTCTTGCTTTGGATTTTATTGTCACCAGAGCAGAGAAGGCTTGCTCGCATAGTTAGGATTTTGGAAAGGGCGAAAGTGTGTTAATTGCTTTCTTCATTAGTTTAGGATACTACTCTCTCCGCTGAAGCCCAAAAGT
The DNA here is from genome assembly GCA_946902985.2 of Meconema thalassinum. Classification (NCBI taxonomy): domain Eukaryota; kingdom Metazoa; phylum Arthropoda; class Insecta; order Orthoptera; family Tettigoniidae; genus Meconema; species Meconema thalassinum. The sequence continues at coordinate 1,117,894,513 of OX336389.2, read as the reverse complement.
AGCCACCGACGCCTCACTCTTGGTGGACTTACCTTTGAGTGTGGAATCGGCACAAAGATCAATAAATTCATCTCGTTCGCAACCAGTGAAATCTATTTCCTCGCACTATCTATGAAATCAAATGGTGAGACAACCCAGTTGACATTCATAGTGGAAATAGATGGAAAGTATGTATCTATTGCTTCTTGCAATCTTGATAAGTGATCACAAATGTGGTCTTTCAGCTTACCCAGATCGTTATCTACTGCCAGATGAAGAAAGTTTGAAAGATCTCCTTTCTGAACTGCAGACGTCCAAGAACTAAGTTTTCTTTTAAAATCTTTCATTTTATTTGTTGAGGAAATTATTGTTTCCTGTCTACCCTGCATTGAAACATTCAGTTAATTCAGTTTATGAAAAATATCTGCCAGATACGACAGTTCCAAGCACCAAGAATCAGTTAGTAACAGCTCATAAAATGTATCTTGATTTTCATCCTTAAAAAGAGTTTTCACCTGTTCTCTAAGTTCAAGAAACTGCTTCAATACACGACCCCGTGACAACTACCTTACTCTGTATGAAGTAACAAAGAGGTATGAGGTGCATCCGTTGCGAGACATAACTGTTTAAAAATCCTGCACATTAAAGGTCGAGACTTGATGTAGTTCACCATTTTCACAACTTCGTTAAACACTGCAGCAAAATCTTGAGCTCTTGCAGTAAAAACCTTTAAATTTCCCAGACATAGATTGTGCACCATCTGTACATATACCACAACAGTCTTTCCATGCCGGCCGAAGTCGTCGGATTTTTTAAGAGAGTTAAAAATCCCTCAGTATGCCTTCCTTCGGAGGGGAAGTAAATCCGGCGGTCCCATGTCATAGATTTATGGCATGTTAAAGAACCTTCCACTAATTACACCTGTGTGAAGCTAAATTATATATAGATTAAACATTTGACTAACGTTCTTAGGTTCCTACGTTCGTCGTTAAGAGCCGACTGCGGTGGCGTCTGGTAGCTAAGTTCTGAACTAGTAGTCATTGACGGTGGCGTTTGGCAGCAAAAGTCGGAACTATCTGAAAAATTCTAAAGACTGCAGTCCTTACTTGAATTAAAAACAGATAACACGCACTAATACAGTCATCACAATTAACACCGGTTATCAGACAGATTCTACACACACCAAAGTACACGGGGCTACATGACTGCGTTGTCGCAGCCCCTAAACTTAAGAACCAACCAACCAGTCTTTCCATGAAAGATCTTGGTCATTGAGAAAGGAATTAATAGAAACAAAAATATCATGGCCTGAGGTTGTAGTCTCCAGCGGTCTACAGAACAGGAACGGCTCATTAATATCTTTATCATCAATATATCTGGTAAAACCAAGGAGTTGCAGTTTGTCACCACTATCGATACTCTCATCTACTTGCAAAGCAAATGCTCTATCAGTTTTTATTTTCCCCACGACTTGTTCGTTGATATTGCAAACATTTCAGATATCCTGCGACTGATTGTGTTGTTGGAAAGAGGAAATTTCGAAATTTGATTAGCTGCTCCTTCACCAAGTATTGTTGAAACTATAATTTTCCATGCAGGACCTATGATTTCCTCTCCAAGAGTATGAGGTGTGTGTGTGATTTTTTTTCCTATCAGTTCTGCTACTTTAAACGAGGCTTCAAGAGCAGTATCACTTATGGTCATTCTCTTTACCATTCGCACAGCTGGTTTTTTTCTCCCCTTCTAGTACACGTGAAAAATACATCACACTCTTCCCTGACCCACTAGGATGCTTAATTGTGAGATGCCACTTCAGTTTGCTAGGTACCATGGCCTCGTGTTTCGCCACAAACTAAACACACAGGGATAGGGTTTTCCTCGTTCTTATTCCACGTAAATCCATACACTACGTAACTGTCCTGGTATGTTCTTTTCTTTCGTTTGTCTCCTTTATGTTGAATTCGACGGTTCGGGAGTAGGAGCCGACTGCTCACTTTCACTCTCCAGGCGTTTACGTTTAACGATGAACTTGTCCATAGCTAAACACTGCTACTGTAATCAACGCCAAGAAAACATGTTAAAGTGGCGTAGGAACGTGTACACTTTTATATATTTATATATATGTAAGTGACTGATGTGAAACAGCTTTTGTCAAAGCATTTCGGCCCTGAGTGGCACAACAGAGTGGATCTAGGCTTCTACCAAGACTTGCTACTATGTGGCGAAGACATAGCTCGACAAAATGTATCTGAAGTAGAAGAAGAAGAAGAAGAAGAAGAAGAAGAAGAAGACCCCATGGAATGACGTTGCTGTGCAGTCCAATGGACTCTATTTCGCCTAGTTTGAAAAGCTGTGAGCATATTGTGAATGGAAATTTAAGGTTGAAAGGTTACTTTTATTGTATACTGGGTAGTTTCTTAGAGAACTTTAAAATATAGCAATAATTTCACTTTCACATAGAAACCATAATTACTGACTTAATGAAACTAATCCAAAACTACTTAAGTCCTAGATCCTGTATCAAAACTGCTTAAGTGCAATATATTTTCTATTATTACGTAAAAACTGCTTTTACTGTATTTTTAAAACATACATTAAATGAAAACTAATCGTATTTTGTAACTATTATACAAACTGTTTCTATTTAAACGCGCACGGATAACTCAAGACAGTTTTTTGCCCTTTCTCACAAATTTCATGAAATTGACTTAGGTAGTTCTGGAATTGGACGACTCACATACATATCTTTATAACCTCTGTTATTTATTTTATTTGTTATTTAATTTCCAATGAATTTGTTATTATTAAGTCCCTTTTTTTGTTAAATTTTATTGTTTGTTTTCTTACTGTCAATACTTTATATTGTTATACAGTCAGTATAAAATGGTGTACTTCGTACCTGTATCAGATTATTACTAAAAAAAGATGTTTCAATATAGAACAATATGATATGTAAATGAGTTTTCAAAATCTGAAATAATAAAATTTATGTTCATGAGAATATTTGCTCATAATAAAATATGTGTGTGTTTCGTTTACAGAATGTTAAAAATCATTTATGAGTTACTTTATAAAATTCTGTAAGTTATATTCGCAGAATAAATCATGTTTAAGATCAATAGAACTTTATAGGCCAGGCGACAGGTCGAAAAACAAAAGCCTCAATAAGGAAATAATTAGTGGAAAGCTGGAAATTGCTTTAATCGCTTTATTTTGACCCAGATATTACTCTCCCAAGTTTTCCCCCTCAAGCGAAGTCGGCGTTGGCCCTTCTGGCCCTAAGAAGGTACCATTTTTCCTTTTTTTATTTTTTTTTTGCTAATATCTCCCAAACCATCAACTTTATCAACAAAATGCCTATTATAAAAATAATCTAGAGTACATTTTCTACAAAAATGCTCTCTACCTTTTGTCTCTAATGTGAACTGTTACGATGCTACGACCATTCAAATTGGAGCCCTTTTAGATTCTTGCGGAAAAGCTATGGAAATGATATGCCATATCAAAGTTTCTACATATTATAAAATATTTGTCAGCATTCCAGGTGCACAAGCTGTTAACTTGTTACAAGTATAACAGATTTTCAATGTAAACAGCTGTGGCCTCAATTTCTCCGTCATCGCTTTCATCGTCTGTATCGGTACATTTGTCTGACGTCACAGGACGCTCAAGATTAACATCGATGTCTCCGTCGCAATCATCCATATCATCTTCCTCGGCAGCATTTGTACATGACCGTCCCATACAATTCATGCAGATTCTGGAGCATCGGAGGCCCGTTTTCCTGCAACCACAAGCTGCGTTACATCCTTCCGAACATTTGCTGGACACTGTGTTTAGAAGCCTTTGTGGCACCGGATCCCTCGTAAGTATGGGAGCCATACCACATTGAGAATTTTTCCAGCCCCAATCCAGTGGATTTGTATCATTTCCATACCATGTTTGGACTTGATGATATGTTCTTAAAGAGTGCTCACGTGCCGCTGATTCGGTGGGAGGTAAGCTTGCGAGATTAAATCGATGTTTGCTTAGAGATTTTTCAAACTGTTGGAACCGCAGCTCATTCAGGGTATTTCCCGTGGTTTTGTTGTCATAAAGCCCAGCCAAAACCAACTGGCCCGCTTTGTCAATTTCATCGGGGTTTGCGTTCACGTCTCGGAAAACCCTAACAGCTGTCTGCAGTTCCTCATTACTCTTCAGCAGTGTTACGAATTTCATTTTGCACTGCCTGTGAAACGAAGACGTTATATCGCACCCACTAAACGCATGCAAAAAGAGGAAGTTTTCTTGCACACATGTTGGGAGATTGAAACTTGTTGTGCAAAATAGTTGTTGTTTGGTTGAACCTTGGCCGGGTTTCATAAAATACATTTTCGTGGAGGGTGGCACACAAGCCGCCAAGATGACCAGGATATCTATATCTTCAGCCACTATAATGACTGAATTGTCGGGCCGAGATAACTCGAGTGGGGTGGTAACGATGAGCACATCGGCATGTGGAGCTTGTCTGGTTTCGATTCTTTCGCTTTCGAATTTGACGCGCAACAAGTCGATCAATCTTCGTTTGTTTGTGACATTAGACAAAAAGTTTGCTTGTGGTATAGGTGCCGTCATGGACTCATAAAAAAACATTAGCAGCTTCATGCTTGTGCGATCGTCGAAGACGTTCAACGGACTTGGTACTGCGAGCTGCTGGGTCGTCAGGATACCCATCGAAAATAATGACACTGTTTTTAAAGTATCTCTTAACGTAACTCGCATATTTGGCACTAATGTCGACAAAAGTAACGGTTTGGTGCCAAATTACACGATGCAGAAGATATCCTCCGTCGAGAACATGATGTAGGTCCTCAAATATGGGCTCATCGGTAACAGGATCGAATAATTTATAGAACACAGACTTTTGCGTCTACGCATTCCCGCTTTATCAAAGATCGCAACCGGATACGGAGCTAGTTCAAACTGGAAATATTGTTTCAATTCTGCATCGGATTTCTTTGCAAGGCAAATGCATTGGAAAAGCACAAGAGGATCACCAGGAATATCCGTGTGGCGGATTTTTAGCCTATTTTCAATTTTGAAAAAATAGGCTTATGAAATCACCTTTTGTCCGTGTGTGTGTGCGTGTGTGTGTGTGTGTGTGTGTGTGTGAGGTGTGTGTGTGTGTCCCCTAATAAAATCTAAACGGCTGGAGCGATTTCAATGAAACACGGTAAGTTCATGGCGCTATTCCCGGCGACCTCGACCGTGCCCTTCAAATTTTGTTACGTCTCACCAATCTAACATGGCGGCTGTGCGAAATATTTCACGAGCATTCGATATCTCCGAAACTATTACCGATATCGCCCTGAAATTGTGTACGGTGATAAAGGGCACTACTAGAAGTTCACCTATGAGACTTTCAAAAACCTGGTGACTACAAAACCAACATGGCGGCCAAGCGAAGTTGAGACTTTTAAATAGACTTTTCTCGCGATTTAACTACCCAAACGTAATGAAACTGGGTACAGCAATTGTTTATACACATTGTAAAGCACTGGAGTCTAATTTAGTTCAATTGTTTACATAACCTCAAAATGGCGGCTGTGCGAAATATTTCACTGACATTCTATATCTCCGAAACTATTACAGATATCACCCTGCAATCTTGTACGGTGATAAAGGGTACTGATACAAGTTTACCTATGTATATTTCATAAACCTGTAAAGTACAAAACGAACATGGCGAACAAGCGAATTTGAAATATTTTAATAGACTTTTCTCGTGATTTAACTCTCTGAGCGCAGTGAAATGTGGTACAGTAAATGATTTTGCAGATTGTAATGCACTGCCATCTAATTTAATTCAATTGTTTACATAACCTCAAGATGGTGGCTGTGCGAAATTTTAAAATTATGTTTTTATTTCTTGTGTCGTTTTCATGCGATTGAAGTGAAAGTTTGAATAATGAACCTAGGCAATAATTGTCCTTGAATGGTACATAACTCTATGGCCTATACATATAACAATCCTAAACGGCGAGCTTCCGAAATATTTAGACGGTTCTCAATATCTATGAATCTTTTACAGCAAACAAACAGATTTTTTTTATGTTCATAGAGACTATGAATATATGTTCACCTATAGGACTTTGAGTAACCTGGTGAGCACAAATCCAACATGGCGGCGACGCGGAGTATAAATATTTAAATGGACGTTTCTCGCGAATTAACTATCCGAGTGCCGTGAAACGTTTCACGTTAAATGCTTATTCAAATGTAGATCCACTGGCATCTAATTTATTTCAATTGTTTGCATAATCACAAGATGGCTGCTGTGCGTAATTTTAAAATCTCGTTTTTACTTCTTGAGTTCTAATCATGCGATTGAAGTTTGAATACCACACGACCACAATAATCTTAATGTAATAGTACAAAAATAAAAATCCAACCTGGCGACCATCTGAAATATTTAGACGGTTCTCAATATCTACGAATCTGTTACAGCAATTAAACTGAAATTTTGTATGTTGATAGAGGCAATTAACATGAGCAGGATATATGAAAATAGGCTGTATAGTTCTTTACGGAACTACTTGTTATTTTCGAATTTACCGCGCGGAGAGGCATCACGCCATTTTTTCTAAGGAACTTCACATCGTGAGAATTGTTGCCGGTTATGCCTTTTTGTGCTGCTATTCCAATTTCATAGGTCATATGACAAGTGATTTGTCCATCCCCGACAACTCCTGTGCTTAACGAAACAACGTGTTGTCCACGAGGAAAGGGCTCTTGAGTTGATAACCATCCAACAAATTTTCTCAAGCCCGCATCATCCCGCGAGATCCGCGCACACCGTGCATCCACATGCTGTTCTGTAGTCGAAAACTCAATATTGCAAAATGATACTAATGGTAGGTATTTTTCCTCACCTGTTTACATTGAAAATCTGTTATACTTGTAACAAGTTAATAGCTTGTGCATCTGGAATGCTGACAAATATTAAAACATGTAGAAACGTTGATATGGCATATCATTTCCCTAGCTTTTCCGCATGAATCAAAAAGGGCTCATCTTTGAATGGTCGTATCATCGTAACGGTTCACATTAGAGACAAAAGGTAGGGAACATTTTTGTAGGAAATTTACTCTAGATTATTTTTATATGAGGTATTTTGTTGATAAAGTTGAAGATTTGGGAGATATTTGCAAAAAATTGAAAAATGGTACCTTCTTAGGGCTAGAAGGGCCAACGCCGACTTCGCTCGAGGGAGAAACTTGGGAGAGTAATATCTGGGTCCAAATAAAGCGATTAAAGCAATTTCCAGCTTTCCACTAATTATTTCCTTATTGAACTACCTGTCGCCTGGCCTATTATGCGAGTTGTAATCTTCAATATATATCAAAATAATATATATATTACAATTTGCCTTACGTCGCACCGACACAGATACTGTAGGTCTTATGGCGACGATGGGATAGGAAAGACTAGCAGTGGGAAGGAAGCGGCTGTGGCCTTTATTAAGGTACAGCGCCCATTTGCCTGGTGTGAAAATGAGAAACCAGGGACAACCATCTCCAGGGCTACCGACAGGGGGGTTCGAACCCACTATTTCCGGAATGAAAGCTCACATCTGCACAACCCTAACCACAACCTCACTCCGTGAATCATATCATACTATATCAAAATATAATCATAATAGGCCTATATCATAATATATTCTTTTTTATTGGGCTGGACGGAGGGAGAATACCTACTGTCGACCAAAGTATTATGTGCACTCGAGTTTGAAGGGTGTTTGTGAAGTAACCAATAGACCTACATAAAATCCAATACCATCATCATTTTCGCCGTTCTATTTTACGTTAGTTCATGTAGGTTTGGAATTTTTAATTTATATTTTAATATTTTTATCGCAGTTGGAACACAAAATGTGCCCATTTTTAAGCGTGTTTCAACCATGCGTCACATTTAAGAATTATTATCTGAAAAACCCGTCATCAAATCAAATGCAAATTTTAACACAATATACATTGGAATGTTGTATAACTGGTTTATTAATTTCAAAATTTTGTGTGTCCAAGAAACAAAGTTGTTAACATTTTTATAAGGTAACTTTTTCTCGGTTCGGGGTGGTTGGAAAATATAGCTCTTGGTCGCGTTGTAATCCTTATAACTCAAGAAGTTATGCTGTATGACTGTGAAATACGTAAATTAATTCACTTATTTTATATCGGTTTGTATTTGTTCGTGGAAATAAGGCATGATTCACCTGCCAGCCGCTCCGGGGTAGGCTGTACAGCGTTGCTGAGATGGAGCCCATCACTGCCGAGCGAGGCGAAGTCGTATTTCCCCGCTCAAATATAAACCGATATAAAATAAGTGAATTAATTTACGTATTTTAAAGTCATTCAACATAACTTTTTGATGTATAAGGAATATAACGCGACCAAGAACTACATATTCCAACCACCCCAAGCCGAGAAAACGTTACCTTAGACAATAGATAACAACATTGTTTCTTGGACACGAAAAATTTTGAAATTAATAAACCAGTTATACAACATTCCAATGTATATTGTGTTAAAATTTGGATTCGATCTGATGACGGGTTTGTGAGATAATAATTCTTAAATGTGACGCATGGTTGAAACACGCTTAAAAACGGGCACTTTTTGTGTTCCAACTGCGATAAAAAATAATAAAATATAAACTAACAATTCCAAACCTACACGAGCTCACGTAAAATAGAACGACGAAAATGATGATGTTATTTGATTTTATGTATGCCTATTGGTTACGTCACAAACAACCTTCAAACTCGAGTACACATAATACTTTGGTCGACAGTAGTCCACAAATTGGCAATACGGCTCGGAAAGCAAGTCTGGTTTGTTTTTCAGATGCAAAGCAACGCTATCAGTGTGAGAGAGAGAGAAGACATTGAGTGACGAGGAGAAGCGGTGGGCGTAGGGGCGGAAGGAGGTGATAATTGAAGGGTAGACACGTCACTAACACAAATGCAGTGGCTGCTATCGGTAATACAGTAGTGCTGCCATCTCTTGCCATGCGATTGACGGCGGTGGAGATCGCACAGCCTTAACGGCTAAGTAGCAGCCACATAACCCTGCCGATCATCAATGGTACGTCTTCCAGCAGGGGAGGTAAAGTCTCCCGCAAGAAATGCCGATAGTTCTGGTCTGTTAGGTGACGTGGAAGGAAGAATGGTCCCGAAACACGGTCGCCAATTATCCCGGCCCACACATTCCGGCTGAACCGCAGCTGATGATTCGCTGGCACCAAACCTTGGGGATTCTGCATACAATCCCACAGATGACTGTTATGAAAGTTGAAGATACCACTCCGAGTAAAGGTGGCCTAATCTGTGAATAGGATGAATGCTACAAATCCCGGACACGTGGATGCCTGGTGATTAAACCAGTGACAAAACCGCTCCCGATGTGGAAAGTTTGTCGCTAGTAAGCCCCGCACACGCAGTAAGTGATACGAATGGTAACAATACATAGTCATGGAGAATGTTCCACACGGTCGTCTGGCTCACCCTGTACTGGCGGGCCAACTGCCTGGTAATGGACACGGTGGTCGCCCTCCACAGTGTTAATTAAATTTTCCTCCACGTCTGGTGTCCGAACAGGGCGAGTACGTCCTTCATGATTTCCTGTTTCCTTAAACGGCCCTGCCCCAGACAAACGGCGAAACACTGTTGCAAACATTGAATGCTGTGGTTGTTGTCTGAGGGGTAGGTCACCCGATACAACCGTACTGCCCGCCACTCGTTGACATTTGCCTTGCCGTAATAAACACCATGTCGGCAAGCTCTTGAGTCGAATACCGAACCATTCTGTACAACGCTGTAACACATCCACTACTAGGTGAGTCAGCACGAGAAATGACTCGGACACATCGGTACCAATGATTATGGCAGGATACGGCGCTAGGGCATGGCGTGTGAGGAACAGTAACATCCTCTAGGAGGAAACCACGCATACTGTAACTCTGGTGGCATAATACAGCGCGTATTGGAGTGCAGTCTCTGTAAGGAAAGGAAGGAAGGAAGCTTGTAGTTTAACGTGACCGTTAATCTCGCGATCATGAGCCACGGGACCTCCTTTTTACGTGGAATCCGAACCACAGGACATGGCAATTCACTTCGAAAATCTCACATGCATTGACCGGGAATCGAACCCGGGCCGCCTTGGTGAGAGGCATACAGCTTGACCGCTGCGCCACCACGCCCCAGTCTCTGTAACAATGTATGATTGAATACATGGTCGCTAGCATGGGCACCATGCGCATCCGGACATATGCTCATTAGACCATTTTTGTTCCGTGCCCTCTCCGTGATCAATCCCTAGAGTGTGTACACGGTGGAGAAAATCACCCTGTATTTAATATTATAATACTTCCGTCCCAAATATTACATATAATATTACACAAAATCCTCATTTAAAAGACATTTGCTATAAAAAGATAAATCTTAAAATTAAATATGTCAGAAAACGCTAAATTCGCTAAATATATTGGATTTGTTAAATGCTAAAACTACAAACATTAACAATACCACGTTAGTTTCAGTAGCAATTTAACTGAGCTTGGATGAATCTATTCACCACATGCCCTCAATGATAGGCTGCCACGTTTTGTGTGAGTGTGTAAACGTGCCAGTTCTCGATTTCTAGTTAAGAAGATATTCGGGCTTAAAGGGGAAAATGGAACATCATTAAAACAATTGCTCATGCATATTTGCAATCATCTGACTAAAAACGAAATACAGACTCAATGATAAAGCCAACATACAAAATTGGGTAAGTTAATTTTTCTAGCATGTCTTTTAAGTACCGGCCACGTTTTCTTGGTTTCCCATTTTCAGCACCAGAAGAATGTTGGGGCGGTCCTTTCAACAGGCCCACGGCCGAGTTTTTTCCCCAATCCCTTCCCTGACCCTTCCTTAATTATACCCAAATAAGCGGTCACCTGGGCGATCGGCCTGTCACCATCCGCAGTTGTCTCTGCCGACAAAGTGTGTTTAGCTCCTAGACACCGTTCATGTGATGGAGATGAAAGATCCCTCGCAGAGTTTCATGGTGAAGCCTATCTGAGAGGATAAACGATTTAAAAAACTATATATATATCCTCAAAGTTCTAGGTCTCAAGATGAAAGTTGAAAGTTAATTTTTCCAAAATTTTAAATTCTGAAAACTACTGTTAACTATGACCAAGGAGGCTTTCCACTGATAGGCCGTATGTTGTACTGCACAAAAGGTACAAGACAAATGGGTGGAAGGTAAAGAGGGTATTAAATTGTTGGTGTAGTGGCTAGCATTCTTGGCTGTAGTATCAGAGGTACGGGTTCCAAACCCAGCTCTGCCAAGAAATTTTATTCTGGTCTGAGGGCTAGAGTGGGGTACTCCAAGCCTCGTGAGGCAAAACTTGGCTCTCTTAATATACACGAACACATTTGTCAAGATCATTATGATAAAGCAACTCAGAAGCTTACAGTACGGCCAACAAACTTGTGTGAGCCTCGTGCTGCTAAAGATCAAAGGGGGAGAACAATTTTCTGTTTCCCCACCACGAAAGAGCTGTTAGAAGTAAAATGACAACGGTAGAAGAAAGCCCGTGAGGAGAGAGTACCACAGATTAATTTGAACAATCCATCACGGCCTATTAAGGCTATCTTGCGTATAGCTGAACCGAGTGATCAATTGGTGCTGCAGGTGCGAGCAGAGGAAGGGTAATTACCCGCAAAGTAAAGGATGGGCCCTGCTCTACGCCGCTTCTCGTCAATTGACTGCTGTATGGTCGCTCCCACCGCATCACGGCCCGTCATTGAGGGCCCCGATAACTGAATAATAATAGTGATAATAATAATAATAATTAACTGAGCTTAACCGGTCATTAAGCCCATGACAAAAATTGAAATTGACGATTCCATTACAAATCCGTATATTTGACTTTACAATAGACCAAAGTTGACATGAAACAAAACGTGATTATAAGAAGAATTTCCGATAATTTTAACAAAAGTCTGTCCATTTAATACTGTTTCTTTCATCTCCTAAGGTAATTCTTGGTTCCTGCGTGGTTCTGACGTGATCATTCTACGTTGCTTTCTGATGATCTCTTAGGCGTTCTCCCAACGATTGAGAGCTGAACACCCTGTTTGGAATCGGATCCTCTGCTCTCAGAACATCACACAATCATTGAGATAATTCTCTTTCCGTCACTTTACCGAGTTTCTCTCAGAATTGTAATGTTTGTTATCCTACTCTTTGCGTTTTAGGAGAAATAATAATACTGATGATGATGATCGTGTGGCCTCCGGACAGGCCGAGTGCAGGTCTTTCTAGTTGACGCCCGTGGGCGACCTGCGCGTCGTAATGAGGATGAAGTGATGATGAAGACGTCACATACATCCAGTCCCCGAGCCACGGGAACTAACCCCAGGAGATTAAAATCCCTGATGCCTCGGCCGGGAATTGAATCCGGGGCATTTTGGGCCAAAGCCTAGCAGGCTAACCATTTATCCACAGAGCCGGACATAATAATAATAATAATAATAATAATAATAATAATAATAATAATAATATAATAATAATATGTTAAATAATACTCCAAATACCTACTTAAATATTTCAGAACGTTTAAACAGGTGTACCGATTATCCAAATTTTGAGGCATTTATATTATTTAACACTTTCTGACAGTTCACTTGTAGGGTCAGTGCCAGGATTTGAAGATTTAAAGCACGTCTAGTGTAACGTCATGCCATGGAGTGTGCCTTAGACAGCTCAACTTTGGTGGAAAATCACGACTATCGTCTACCTGACGTTATAGAAAAAAAGTACGCAAAGAAAACTTCAATATTGTCTTGACATTATTTATACTATTTTTAATACAGTATACAACAGCGTCGTTCTAGGACGAATAGCCTTGAAATTACGCATCACACGATGTACAGTTGTGGGCTTGCGAAGTGAATGTATGACTTGAGTGTAGAAGTTCAAGTCCAATACAGCATTGACAACTTCTTTGACGCTACATATCAGGAAGACTGTAGTTACGAACAGACAAATGGGGGCAAGATCACATGATGAACACGCAGGAACCAACAACTATCATAGAAGATGAAAGAGACTGCGCTGACATACTTGCCCCATTTGTATGGTCGTAACTACAGTCTTCCTGATATGTAGCGACTAAGAAGTTGTCAGTGCTGTGCTCTTAATTCATACACTCATTTAATAAGCTTGAAACTGAACATATCAAATCTCAAAATACATTATTAGCCTATTTTCATCAAATTAATGAAATATTGGCTTATGAGAACGCCTTTTGTCAATGTGTGTGCATGTACCTAATAAATTCTAAACGACTGAGGACATACTACTACCACGTCCGAACTCGACCGTGCCTTTCAAATATTAATATTTTAATAATCCAACATGGTGGCAGTGCAAAATATTTAACCGGTAAGCTATTGAATATCTCTGAAAATGTTACCGATATCACCATGAACTTTTTATGGTGAGTTCAACTGTGTTGTTTAGCAAGCTGTTAAATGCAACACGAACATGGCGGCCAAGAAAAGTCAAAATAAATTAATGAACTAGTATTGCGATTTAATCTTCCAATCACAGTGAAACTTGACACAGCACATGTTTATACAATATTTAATATACTGAGTTCAACTGTGTTGTTTAGCAAGCTGTTAAATGCAACACGAACATGGCGGCCAAGAAAAGTCAAAATAAATTAATGAACTAGTATTGCGATTTAATCTTCCAATCACAGTGAAACTTGACACAGCACATGTTTATACAATATTTAATATACTGGCTTCTAATTTAATTCAATTATTCTAAAAAACTGAAGTTGGCGATACAAACCTTTTTTAATCCTAATCATGCGATCAAAGTGAACGTTTGTATAATGAACCAGCGGAAGCATCTTCAACTAATGTTGCATAACTCTACGGTCTACATATGGAACAATCCAACATGCCGATCATCCAAAATATTTCGCCAATTCTCGATATCTAAGAATCTATTACAGCAATCAAACTGAAATTTTTCATCCAACATGGTGGCAACGTGAATTTAAACATTTTAATGGATCTTACTCACAACCTTATTAACCGACTGCAGTGAAACTTAGAACGATAAGTCTTCATACGTCTAATATAATTCATTTAATAAGAATTTCAAAATAGCAGCTGTGCAAAATTTTTACAATTGTGTCTTTAGCGTACTTTCGCTTTTTGTTAACAATGGAAATAGACTTGACATATACACGGGCGAAATGTCCGTGTGTCTGTGTGTGTTAAGTATGTTTCTCTGTCCCTCACTATCAATCCAAAGAACGACGATACTGAATTGAACCAAATTTGGTACAGACGTACACTAGCAAAGGACGCCTACTGTAAGTGTTATGTGGACCCACAAGACGTCTGTTCTAAACAGTTTTTAACCTCGGAAATGGACAAAGTGTGTGAAATTAAACAGAATAGTTTAGACATGAAGCGAAGACGACTACCCTACGTTTTAGACCCCATACAGCCTCATGAGGTAGCAACCAAACAATTTCTGGAAGACTGTATCCTCGATTATTAAACCAGCCCACGTATTCCTGGTTTACATTACAAACCGATTGCCTGTGAAAGACAGTCAAGACCTTATGTATGTTTTACGTTCAGGCTCAACGAGTTACAGCTTACGGTATAATGGAAGTATTCGTATCATGGAATATACACCAGATATAAGACATTTATCGATACGATTATACAATAGTGCCATGTCACTACTTATTCATCATACAATGAGAGTGGGTGTTAAAGTATCTTTCCATTTGATTGTAACGTTGGAGTAAAACAAGCAGGAAAATCTATAAATGATTTCCCATTCTATGTAGAACTCGAATATAAAACCACTGGAAATTAAATTAGAATTGGTTTTTCCCTACAAAAGTGTTAGTTGTGATTCAAACTTTCTTATGAAAGGTTGTCCATCATGGTGAAATAAAGATACGTGGTGAAAAAGACTAAAAAGACCAGGTCATCACAGAAAGGGGCCTTAAAAGCTATTCCCAACGCAGCACACAAAGTCTCACGACATAAAAAATAGAGTGTTGGCTGTAAAAAAGCAGCATAGTCTGTGTTGCCTTGGATAGTGTTGGGGTTTATCGGACGTTGACGACTGTCCTAACATGACTCTTTGAGGAGATAATACATGCTTTTTAACAAACAATGCACTATCGTCAGTAGCAATTTGTCTTTCTCGGACTCGTATTTTAGCATTTTGATAATTTTTTCTCAACAACAACCGTGTTTCGTCCGGATCACCACATTGATGATCACTCACACTTAAAACTTCACCAGTTTTACTCTTCAGATCGCCACGACATATTTTGACTTCTCTTTTGAGCATCGCCAGAATATAACTCCATCCACATTCAGTCGCTTATAACAGTAGCCATTATAGAGTGCATGTTGTTTGCCTTTATTTGTTAAAACACATCCTTGAGCAGCAATACATCGATTTTTAGCCTATTTTCAATTTTGAAAAAATAGGCTTATGAGATCACCTTTTGTCCGTGTGTGTGTGCGTGTGTGTGTGTGTGTGTGTGTGTGTGTGTGTGTGTGTGTGTGTGATTCGTGTGTGTGTCCCCCCCTAATAAAATCTAAATGGCAGGAGCGATTTCAATGAAACTCGGAAAGTTCATAGCACTATTCCCGGCGACCTCGACCGTGCCCTTCAAATTTTGTTACGACTCGCCAATCCAACATGGCGGCTGTGCGAAATATTTCACCAGCATTCAATATCTCCGAAACTATTACCGATATTACCCTGACATTTTCTATGGTGATAGAGGGAACTACTATAAGTTCACTTATGTGACTTTCGAAAACCTGGTAACTACAAAACGAACATGGCGGCCAAGCGAATTTGCGACTTTTAAATAGACGTTTCTCGCGATTTGACCAACCAAACGCAATGAAACTTGGTACAGTATATGTTTATATACATTGTAATGCACCGACATCTAACTTCGTTCAATTGTTTACATAATCACAAGATGGCGGATGTGCGAAATATTTCACCGGCATTCTATATCTCCGAAACTATTAGCGGTATCTCCCTAAAATTTTGTACTGAGATAAAGGGCACTACTGGAAGTCCATCTATAAGATTTTCAAAAACCGGTTAACTACGAAACGAACATGGCGGCCAAGCGAATTTGAACATTTTAAATAGACCTTTCTCGCGATTTAATGTCCCAAGCGCACTGAAACCTGGTACAGGAAATATTTATACACATTGTAATCCACTGGTATCTAATTTAGTTCAATTGTTTACATAACCTCAAGATGGCGGCAGTGCGAATTTTAAAATTAAGTTTTTATTTCTTGTGATGTATTCATGCGATCGAAGTGAAAGTTTGAATAATGAACCTAAGCAATAATTTTCCTTTAATGGTACATGACTCTATGGCCTATATATTTAACAATCCAACATGGCGATCATCCGAAATATTTAGACGATACTGAATATCTACGAATCTATTTTAGCAATCAAACTGCATTTTTTAATGTTCATAGGGGCTATGAACTTAAGTTCACCTATAGGACTTTAAATAACCTGGTGATCACAAATCCAACATGGCGGTGACGCAAATTATAAATATTCACATGGACGTTTCTCGCAATTTAACCATCCGCGTGCAGTGAAACTTGGTACAGTAAATCTTTATCCGAATGTTAATCCACTGGCATCTACTTTATTTCAATTGTTTCCATAACCTAAAGATGGCAGCTGTGAAATTTTTTTAAATCTTCTTGTTTTTTCTTGTGTCCTAATTATGCGATTGAAGTTTGAATACTACACGTTCACAATAATCTGCATGTAACAGTACATAACTCTAGGACCTACATACATAAAATGCAACATGGCGACCATCCGAAATATTTAGTCGGTTCTCAATATCTACGAATCTATTACAGCAATCAAACTGAAATTGTGTATGTTAAATAGTGGCAATTAACATAAGTAGGATATATGAAAATAGGCTGTATAGTTCTTCACGGAACTACTTGTTAGGTAATGCATAGCATAATCTCCTAAAGTGTTTATATTAAACACCCTCCAAACAGTGCATGCATGTGCATAGTGTTCATCGGACACTGTACTACGTGCTAGCATAGAATATAATTTATCTTGGGGTGGCAGAGCCTTCTGCTTCACCACGTCCCAGCTGTTACAATAATCATACGGGAATATATCTTTCTGAATGCACAATTTAAAGTGTTCAGGATTCTTAAATACGTCCTGGTGTATTTCAATTCCTTTTCATCCCAACAATTAACTAGGCTGTCAAGGGATGAGGCCATAAACGTAAACGAATCACGGAATCGAATACAAAACATGCCCAACCACCATGCCATTGCCGTGAAACGTTCATGGTTTTGGGGAATATTTGTAAAATGCCCCGTTGCCGATATGCCCCAATTCACGAATCAGGAACTGCATATCGTAGCTTGCCAGATTGTGAAAGAACACACTAATGAATCGATGAGCTGGATAATTCACGTTACACACTCTGTGTACAGCCCCTCGAAATTCCCCCGTAAAGTGCGAGTGATCTCGAACCGTGTCCTCAACACTTACCAGTGGCTTTGCACAAATATGGCATGTCGTGGCGTGCTCATACTGTTCCCGCTGTTCTCGAGTTAGATACACAGGCACTTGGTTTTCCAGTAACCCACGTACATAGTCAGCCAACTCAATTAGTTCATTTAAGAACCATTTACTACAATCTTAGCCTTGGTAGGATTTAAAATAGAACTTTGTGTGGTCATACGAACACACGACATTCAATCCTATGGCAAAGGCTTCGTGCTTCTAAACAGGGGTGGTAGAGCTTTCGCTGGGATCTGGTTCACATCCAGCATGGGCATGGTGAGAGTCTCAAAATCTGCATTTACGACAAAGGGAACCGTATCACGCTTGTGTATGATTTAAAACTTTAACACAGCATCATTCCCTTGTGGTAAAACCAGTCTCACTGCCTCCTGTGAGTTGCAATCTACCCTATGTGGTTCCAAAAGAGCGGGGGTCCAAAAGTATTGTAAACATCGGTCACAAATCTGTTTGCTATATTTACCTTTGGACAGTTGACTGCTAACCAATCTACTTAATTTTTATAAGACAATAGTGATTCACAACTTCCTTTGACAAATATAAAAGTTGAATGTGGTGTTGTTTCTGCTCTTTAGTTGCATATAAAAGACCTATAATTTCATCACCTTGTAGGCCGTAAATCATAAAAGAAAAGTCGGGTTTATCCTGTTCTAACGTGTGGATCTTGGTTAAATCCATAGGGAACGACACGCGAGTTAAATTTTAAATATTGTTTCAATGAATCATACATGGCCTTGTACATTCCCGGTCTGTTACAATGACGTTGTACTGGCTGCAAATACGCAGCCACCGACCAAAGGAAACAATCATCATCCCAGTTTTCAATGTTCACCATCCCTTTGCGGCAGGCTATCGCAGGTGGCGTAAGGATATGAATAGACCCTGTATTAAGCGGGTTGAATTTACAAATATTAATTTGTACTTGATGATTTTTTCCAAGACAAGGCCACTGGGTCTTTCTTGTAATTTATCAAAATTAGCAAGCTAGTCATTTACTCCATGTGTCCCGTACCACTGTTCCAAATTAATTGTCGGATACGAGCAGCTCTTGTATTTTTGTACACAAATGGAATTTTTCTTTGTGATGAACATTGTTCTTCTTGTATACAAAATCGCAGACCACCTCCATATTAACCTTCAAAGCCCTGTGCAACCCTAAGGGAGTATATATTTGTTCACTAATAATCAGGAAACAAGCCTCTAAAAATTCCTTAGGAAAAATACCTTCCTTAACAGTAGCTACACGACCTGATCACAAAATGTTCTAAAACAAGAGTCAAAGGGTTCCCACTTTAAAATATTATCGCTAGCAGTAGAGTAGGCCTAATTTTAAAATAGTCTTACCTTAGGTTTCGGTAGTCTGATGCAAGCGTATAGCTGCGGTAATGCCTGAGTTGAAAAAAAATGTTCCTGTCGACAATTTTTCCAGTTATCTAAAATGCAAAAAAGCAAACCATAATGAATACATGAATTCAGGTTAATTCATGGATTTCAGAATAAAATACAACATAAAACAATTTATAAACAAATAAATCTTACCTTGATTTGTAAGTCCTGCTTTTCCCTTCTCGTGGGCTAAGGTATAGTGCTCTCTTTCTCGCACAAAGCAGAAACCCGTAAACCAATTATCTAAAACAATAAACAAACAATCGGTCAGTAAATAATTTCAAATCTAACACATAAACCTTAATTAGTTTTAAAACATTAAAAACCATTAACAATAAACTTATCTCAGAAAAAATAAACAGTATGTTGCCACGGACTGCGCCAGGTACAGCAATGACTCAACCAACAACAGTACAATAATATATGAAAAAAGAACAATAAATAAAATCAATCAAAAATAATTACTAGTAAATAAAACGTAAACATCAATGACCATTAAAAGACCAATGAACCATTAATAAAGTACTTACCTCGCAAATATTTTATAAAATGCCACCACTGACTGCGCTGGGATTCAATCCTGCAAGTTTAAATGCCTGTTGCCGCTCAGCTACAAAGCCAGTGTACAACAGTCGTGCAATATCTGAAAATAAAATAAACAATCAATCAATAAATGCCAGTAAATTAACCTTTAACGTTAATTAGTAATAAAACATTAAAAAACCATTAATAAGTACTTAACTTGCAAATATTTTAAGTAATTTTCCACCGTTAAGTTCACGACACTTATAGCACACAAATCTCTGCAGTTAGACGTCTATTTGCTAAACCGATCAGTGAGTCACTAAATACCAGGAGTCTTTCCAAGGCCTGACATAGCTACATGCGTTATTAGCTCCCACACCGCCATGCAGGTCGGTTCATGATACCTCTGGTCTCACAAAGCTCGACGCATTCCATTTCGATAAGGTGTTATCACGTTCAGCGCTGTCAAAGCGGCCGGCTGAGAACCAGTCTCTTGGGAGCTCGCTACCTTACAGGCTGACTTACAGCTTGCAGGCCGAACAATATATTGTTCAATTCATTAAAACATTATTCTCTATAAAAAAGTCCATGGTAAATATCTCTGTCAACTTGGCTATTCCACCGTTTGCCAAAAAAGAAATCTCGGAAAATATCGAGGAAAAAATCGATAAACTAGTTGTTACGTTTCTTTGATAAAAATCTCGAAAAATAAGCAGTCCACGGTAAAGATGAGACAAAAATCCATTATAACGAGCCGTCACATAACTTTCTCCGATAATTGGTTCGCGAGATATCAGAAGAAAACTCAATTACCAAAAAGTTACGTTTTGTTTGTAAAAATCTGGAAAAATAAGTGGTCCATAGAATGGATAAGAAAACAATTACGAGCCTTACAGTAGTCGCATATGATGTGTAACATCTGACATAGAAGAAACCTCGCGTGAAATTGTTGATACACCGGTATTTTATAGCATTATTGGCACAAATATTAATCTATTGTAAAAGGGAGTGTTTTACAGATATTGTAGTTTATAATACGGAACTCATTTTATTAGATGATTTGTAGCTTCCACCAACACTAGCCTAAATAAAGACTACGATATGGATCAACTAGATTAATAGACGCGACATCGCTCATAACCTTGAATTCCTTATAAACAGGTCCTCTTGATTCACAGACCAACACGTAGTTTCATATGGATTCTGTTAAAATGAGTCATATTGATATGATAAATATCGTTTAAAATGATAATCTGGTAGCAAAAATATCTTCCCCGCCCAGGATTCGAACCCAAAATCTCTAGATTCACAATCATACGCAATAACCCCACGGCTATTTCGAATACGCAAATATTGTGCACAAGATCGTGACTTATTTCCACGTTCCAATGATACTGCATTACGGAATTAAGTTTCATTTATATTTTGCTTGTTTCGATAATGTTCCTGAGTGACATTAGGTTTAAAATGCCTTATGCCAATGCAATGCCGACTACTTACAATGTTTGATATTAAGGCATTTTACCATTTAAATACTGATACGAAGACTTCGAACATGTACCATGTCATTTGTTTAAATCAATTGACACCAGAGTTCGCATGAGTGTTTTCCGTTCAGATGTCATATACATTCCACATGGCCGAGAGTGCGTCATGGTATCAATTTTCGACAACGCGTGCTGATTGTTTCTCTTACCAGTGCCAGCTGGATCGATCGATCGAGTTGGCAGTGCGTCTTATACTTCCGTTCGATCCACCACTGCCAGCTAGGGCACCCTTCCATTCGATCGATCGAGCGGGCAGTGCATACTTCCGTTGCCCACCACTGCCAGTTAGTACACTTCGGTTTGATCGATCGAGCGGGCAGTGCATACTTCCGTTGTCCACCACTGCCAGCTAGTACACTTCCGTTTGATCGATCGAGCGGACAGTGCATACTTCCGTTTGATCCACCACTACCAGCTCGATCGTTCCGATCCACTTCCGTCCCCAATTTTCGAAATCACTCCCACATAACTATTCAGCAACCGAGCGGAATGATGTTACACATCAAAAAACATTGAAACGAACCGACATTCAAGTCTCTAGCATTATTAGTTCGCGAGATATCGCCAAGCGCTGCCTACAGACACCATAACAACACAGATTAGTGCGTTAGGATCCCCAAAGCCTCTCTACTAATTTTTATTACAGGGATATAGGACTTGTTCAGGGGATAGAGGGGATAGAGACCTTTCGTTTATCTCAATATACAACATTCTACGATAAGTAGTTTAAAAAATTTAGCCTACTTTCCAAGTACTCTTTTTTATTTTAAAATACAATGTTTTGCTCTAACTGTTCGTTTAAGCCAGCATACAACTTTTTGTAATTAAAAGTTTTAAAATATAGCCTACTTTCCAAATATTTTTTATCTAAAAAAATAATCCATGGTAAAGAGGGCTTCTTCGCGAGTAAAACGAGTCCTTACACATCTTTCTAGCGTCAAGGGTTGGGGAAATGTCAGTAAAAAAAGTCAAAAAGGTAAATGAGTGGTCCATAGGAAAGGGGGCTTTATTCCCCCCCCCCCCCCCCCCCCCGGGTCATTCAACACCCCACACGCCCATCAAAGATAATGGGTTTGCGAGATAGCGGCAAATTTAAAAACTGCTGACGCCATGGGTTTAAAACCCTAGTGGCTTACTACTTCGTAACTAATTTAAGCGATTGAAGAGAAGATTCTTATGGTGGGCTATGATAATAATATTTTCTAATGACACTAAATTCAGTAGCTTACGTTTCGTAAAACATAGAAGATGTGAATTTGACATTTCTAAAAATTTACTTCCATGATTCGTTCGTTATAGAAGGATGCCATCTCGCTGTTGGAGTCATAATTACCGAAACTGAGGTTATATATTTCAGCAAATGATTTCTCAAGTGTCTATTGAACCTGCCACTTGATACGTTGATACACCAGTACTCAATTCCTTAGCGTTAAGAGCCTCATCGTGTATCTTTGAAAATATATTTTCCAGTGTTGGAGGTGTGCTGACGTGAGTTATCTCGAGGAACCATGAGAGCTTTGACTTTTTTAATGTTTCTTGTCTCAAACTAAAACTCGTGGATATTGAGTTTTGAGTTTGGTTTTGTTACTCCATGCTTTAGCACAACATAGGCCGTGTACCAAAAGCTATTTAGTACATCATATAGAAAATCTTTTTAACAGGCGGGAGAGATTTTTAATGGAAAAGACCAGCACAATATACAAAAATATGCCATTTAGTTCTTCACGGAACTACTTGCTTATTATTTGCGGTACTTTTTTTTGTGAGGGTAAAATAGAATTTAACATCAAAATAAAAAGAACATTGTTCTTACGATGTTGAAAAGCCCAAAGTCTAGTTTTAGACGTCATCTCTTTAGTTTATAAACCCACCTCCTGGCGTTAGTGGCTTGCATTCTTGACTGTCACCACGGAGGTCCGGGTTCTATTCCTGGCTCTGGTAAGAATAGTACATTATGCAACGAGCCTATAATGGCAATAATTAAGACACGAGTATGTTTATACGAGTGTCTTAATTACCATTATAGGCGAGTTGCATACGACTGTTTATGTTCGACGATAATTAAAACTATTTTATATTCGAACATTAATATTCCTAAATATCTGTCGAGATTTCACCAGTTTTATGTACTGAACAGAGCGCATGGGACTCAGAGAATACCTTGTATTTGACCATGGACTCCTGGTCCAGGAGTCCTGGAATACTTCACTATGACACCCGCAACGCAGTGAAATTTAAAATAGGGGGCCACGGAATTGAGCACAGGTGCGATGCTATCCTCACCTAATTGGTCACACAACTGTTTCTTGAGCTCTGACTGGTGGGAGAAACTGTATCATAATGAAAACTTGTGCTATAATGAGCCTCATTATAGTACAGTTTTCTGAAATATAATATTTACATTTCGCCAGGGTCGAACATAAATTATATTGCGGTCTGAGAGCTGGAACTTGGTCCACTCAGACTCTTGGGGGCAGATCTGAGAAGAGGTGGGCTCGATTTTCACCTCATCCTTCCTAAAAATAGTTTTTCCACTTCTACTCCAGGCAAATGTTGGGATGGTGCTTAAATTAAAACCATGGCTATCTAGGTCCATGGCTAAGTGGTTAGCATGCTAGACTTTGGCCCGGAGTGTTCCGGGCTCGATTTCCGGCAGGCCATGAATGTTCTTTTAATCTCCTAGTGTTTATTTCTCTGGCTTAGGGAGTGGGTGTTCGTAACGCCTTCGTCATCATTCCATCCTCACGAGATATCGTCATTATATACAGTGAAACACAAGTCTTTATACAGTATAATAAAAATGACATACACATAGACTCTCTTAGCTTTATAGCCATGTAATAACTGGTCTGCCCGAAATTGGGCCTCATCGCATTACTCAAGCCCATCGTGTGTTCTAACTGCACCATTCCTTTTCTCTGCTACTAGTTATGTAATATTTGGTGTCATTGTGTCACTGATGTTTAGGCGAAGATCTTGTTGTTGATTCTTTTAAGGACTTTGTGGCATCGTGGCCATGTAGCTCCATGTACTTGGGCGTGTGTAGAATTTGTCTGACAACCTGTGTAACTGTGATGTCTGTACTAGAGTGAGAATTTGTAATTGAGGTAGGATTTGGGCAGGAAGCGACGTTAGGTAAAATCTCGGTATATTCCTGGAGCAGAGATGGGAAACCACACAAACCATTTCCAGGATGGCTGAGGTAGGACTCGAACCCGCCTCTTCTCAGTTTTGCCACTTAGGCGAAGAATGTGTTTCAAGTTCAAATTTGATATTTTTATCCTGCTTGCAGATTTTTATGCACGAAACGAATTGATCACATAAATAAGTCTATCCGAATACTCCAGCTATAACGTGCAACGCACAAGCCCTTGCTGCTATAGGACTGCTGCAGTGCTCGGCAAGAACAGTGTGTTCTAACATCGAATTTGTGGACCGCTGATGTAAGTTCGTAAATTGAATTTGTTCGCTGAACTTAATACTCCAGTACAATAACCTTCAGAATTTGAAAGATGCCTCTTTATGTGTCCTCGGACACAAATTCTCTTACCCCGTGGGGTAGCCGTATGCGTTAGCATACTCACCAAGATTGCGTTGGAGGAGCTGCATTAAGTCCGGAGATCAGTAGTTCGATTCCCGGCGTTGACAGTGGCACTCCCGAGAGTGGTGTTTCCAGTTTTTTTTTTTACTTTCTCTTGGTCAGAAAATCAACAGCAACCACAACTCTTACCCTTAGACCATTACATGAAAGCTTGAATTTCCTGAAGCATTGGAATTCGAACCCATGAACGCCCGAAATGCGGTAATACTTTTTGAAAATTTTGCTTTTTTATTAATAAGTCATACCATAGGGAATTATTAAGCTGCTCAAACCATATTTATGAAGGTGGCATCTTAAGTTCCGGAAATACATATGCAACGCTAGGCGCTTGTGTTGTCAAAACCCTTACTGCATATTCTGAATGGTGATGTTTAAATACAATAATGTACCAATTTCATATTTGTTGCTAAATACTTATATTGATAATATTACACTTTAAAAAGCACTGAGCAAGTATATTGACACCTTTGAGTCCTCGATTATAAAGTCAAGTGACTAGTTAGGCCTACGTGGTGTAGAACGGCAAGAAGCATGATATGCACAGTCCCACATCACATTTACAACTTGCAGTGCAGACACTGCTTACACACAATTCACCGGCACACCGTCTCCGCTTATGTCCTGGGACGTTGATGACCAGAAGGTTGCGTCCATCATATCACGAGTCTTCAATGTCGCGGCCCTGTACTGCACGTGCTGTTGACGGCCACCTGGCTCTACGTGGCTCTACGCCGTACTATTTCACGTAAAATTGCGCCACTTGCCACTTAAACTCAAGTTGAGTTGTCCTTTACCGTGACATTGCAATGAGGTGCCATGGGTTTTGGAGACACTCGTCAAGAAGCCAAGAAAATATGGCCCACCACCACGTTTTGTTTCTTATCGACAGATGATATCAGTTCACATTTTCATCCATAAGGTTCGCTCCTCCCATAAATTTGTCATAGGTGCCGATCAAGAGAGGACGTGGGATTGTAACTATTTTTCTTTTCAGCCTGAGAGAACCTTTTGACCTGGTCGAGGGGAGGGGGGACAGGCTGAGTCGTGGAGGCCACAGTTACTGTGCTGTTTTCATGCCAGCGAGCTATAATCATGTCGTCATAACTCCTTTTCCACCTCCTCCCATATTTCTGCCAAGGTCACACTTCTAAATAATAATTATGTTATTGGATTTACGTCTTTTTTAACTTCTCTGTCTTTTAGAGACGCCAGGGAGCCGGAATTTTGACTCGAAGGGGACCGTTAACGTGCCAGTAAATCTACTGGCATGACTCCCTCGCATTTGCGCACCCTCAAATGCCAGCTGACTGCACCAGGATGCGATCCTGCAAGCTTGGGCACAGCAAGCGAGATCGTTGCCGCTGAGCCACCCAGCCAGTCTAGACCTAGGAAATATCGAAATAATTCTCGTATTGTATTTTCTGAAACACTGCCTGCAGCCAGATATCTCGGCAAAGGTATGGTCTTGATTACGGTACTGGCATGAGAAATATGCTACGGTGACATAAAACATATTATATCAAGGCATGCACTGTTAAAAAAGCTGTAATTGGAAAAACGTTTTGTGTATAAATGCATGAAATGTATTCTAACTCATTTCATATGAATGTGCTACAGAAAATATCTTGCCTTACCACTGACCATGTATCCGCCTAGCGTTACCATATGGTCCCGGGCATGAGCAGGTATAAAGAAACACGTAAGATATGTTACTGAATTATAAATTAGATATGTTTACTACCATAATCCTGAAGACAAAGTAAACTATCTCCATTTCACGCAATAATTTAGCATGCGATCACGACGTGAGAAACAAACCACTAAATGCACACGATTGTTGCGACATCACCCAAGACATTCCCTAGCGACTAGTGCGCGGGAAATGAATCAATATACCTTCCATGATCATATAAGCGCAAAGTTCGAATATCTTTAACTGGCAAAGGTCCTGTAATAAATTCAATGTTCGGTACTGCGTTACCATATGGTAACGCTAGGCGTTTATGGGTTTTAATGCTCCAGTACATGTCACTGAGGGTACAAAGCCACTTTGCATATGTATTTCCGGAACTTAAGATGCCACCTTCATAAATATGGTTTGAGCAGCTTAATAATTCCCTATGGTATGACTTATTAATAAAAAAGCAAAATTTTCAAAAAGTATTACCGCATTTCGGGCGTTCATGGGTTCGAATTCCAATGCTTCAGGAAATTCAAGCTTTCATGTAATGGTCTAAGGGTAAGAGTTGTGGTTGCTGTTGATTTTCTGACCAAGAGAAAGTAAAAAAAAAACTGGAAACACCACTCTCGGGAGTGCCACTGTCAACGCCGGGAATCGAACTACTGATCTCCGGACTTAATGCAGCTCCTCCAACGCAATCTTGGTGAGTATGCTAACGCATACGGCTACCCCACGGGGTAAGAGAATTTGTGTCCGAGGACACATAAAGAGGCATCTTTCAAATTCTGAAGGTTATTGTACTGGAGTATTAAGTTCAGCGAACAAATTCAATTTACGAACTTACATCAGCGGTCCACAAATTCGATGTTAGAACACACTGTTCTTGCCGAGCACTGCAGCAGTCCTATAGCAGCAAGGGCTTGTGCGTTGCACGTTATAGCTGGAGTATTCGGATAGACTTATTTATGTGATCAATTCGTTTCGTGCATAAAAATCTGCAAGCAGGATAAAAATATCAAATTTGAACTTGAAACACATTCTTCGCCTAAGTGGCAAAACTGAGAAGAGGCGGGTTCGAGTCCTACCTCAGCCATCCTGGAAATGGTTTGTGTGGTTTCCCATCTCTGCTCCAGGAATATACCGAGATTTTACCTAACGTCGCTTCCTGCCCAAATCCTACCTCAATTACAAATTCTCACTCTAGTACAGACATCACAGTTACACAGGTTGTCAGACAAATTCTACACACGCCCAAGTACATGGAGCTACATGGCCACGATGCCACAAAGTCCTTAAAAGAATCAACAACAAGATCTTCGCCTAAACATCAGTGACACAATGACACCAAATATTACATAACTAGTAGCAGAGAAAAGGAATGGTGCAGTTAGAACACACGATGGGCTTGAGTAATGCGATGAGGCCCAATTTCGGGCAGACCAGTTATTACATGGCTATAAAGCTAAGAGAGTCTATGTGTATGTCATTTTTATTATACTGTATAAAGACTTGTGTTTCACTGTATATAATGATGATATCTCGTGAGGATGGAATGTTGACGAAGGCGTTACGAACACCCACTCCCTAAGCCAGAGAAATAAACACTAGGAGATTAAAAGAACATTCATGGCCTGCCGGAAATCGAGCCCGGAACACTCCGGGCCAAAGTCTAGCATGCTAACCACTTAGCCATGGACCTAGATAGCCATGGTTTTAATTTAAGCACCATCCCAACATTTGCCTGGAGTAGAAGTGGAAAAACTATTTTTAGGAAGGATGAGGTGAAAATCGAGCCCACCTCTTCTCAGATCTGCCAGATGAGCAATGTGCGGTCCGTTCTCGAGCAGCAGCTGCCAACAACTGGCTACACTGAACAGGAAAGAATTTTCTGTGCGGTCTCGTTGTTGACTGACTGAAAAGCATTACATTTCGATTACTAAGGCATTAGTGAAAAATGGCTTCCATCACGATAACATTGATAACAGGTAGTTATTAATACTACTAGATATAGGCTACTTTGAATTTTTGCTAGTGTAACTTGAATCCCTACCACTAGGTATTTAGCTTAAATTAGATTTTTATTCTGTGTAATTTATGAACAGTTTTTGCAAGAATTTAAATGAAATAGTTTAAGTAGGTACAGAAGAATCACATTTGGTTTCACTTCAATGAGGGGGCACATACAGCTTATATAATTACCCCTGACACTACAGCCAATGAAGAGCCTAGGCCTACCAAGCGACCACTGCTCAGTCATTTGGCCTGCAGATATTGGGGTGACGCGTGGTCAGCGCATCGGGTCCCCTCGGCCGTTAATCTTGGTTTACGTGACCGAGGCGCTGCCTCACTGTCAGACAGCTACTCAATTGTCCTCACGAGGCTGAGTGCACCCCGTTCCAGCCCTCACGTCAGTTTCTAAAATCCCTGACGGAGCCGGGAATCGAACCGGGGCCTCCGGGTGAGAGGCAGGCGCGCTACCCCAACACCACGGGGTGGGCACATACATCTTAAGGATCCAAAACAGTGACGATTTTAATGTTATATTTCTGTATGTCATAAATCTCGTACAACAATTATATACATTTCCAAGGAAACACACACATCTTGCTATTATAAGCAAAGTTTTACATTTTCCAAATTCAAATCGTAACTATTTTTATGTTCGACCCTGACTATTATGTGTCAGAAAACTGTATCATAATGATAGCATATAACACTATTTTTCATTATGAAACAGTTTCTCCCACCAATCACAGCTCAAGAAACAGTTGTTTGACCAATTAGATAAGGTTAGCATCGCACCTGCGTAGAGTTCCTAGGCCTTCTAAACTGCGTTGCCTAGTGTCATAGTGGGGGAATCGAGAAGGCCATGGTCAAATACAAGGCATTCTCTGCTTCTCATGCGCTCTGTTCAGTACATAAAACTGGCGAAATCTCGACAGATATTTATGAATATTTATCTTCGAACATAAAATAGTTATAATAATTATAGTCGAACATAAACAGTCGTATGCAACTCGCCTATAATGGTAATTAAGACACTCGTATGGAAATTATAAAACTCGCATACGCTCGTTTTATAAACATACTCGTGTCTTAATTATAGCCATTATAGGCTCATTGCATAATGTACTATTATCCATTTTTAAAAATTTGATCCTTGCTTTGTGATGCTGATCTTCACCATTTCCCCAATATCTCCCATGTTTATAGCAAGTTTCGAACTTTACTTTTCAATGTGGGTGTTAATCCTTCAACTACAAAGTGAATCTCACTTAAACTTGTGTGGTTTTAATTAGTCTATCTATGAAACAGTAACACAATTTTTTGAGATTTCTCAGAATAAAAATGAATTAATAATATGGAAATGTGTGAGAGTCACTTTGTAGCTAAAGGTTTTAACAGCCATTTAAAAAAAGACAAGTCAAAACATTCCTATGAACAAGGGAGAAATGAGAGAAATGGTGTAGGTCAGCACAAAGCAAGCACCAAATTTTGAGAAATGGATACAAATAGTTGGCCACCTCGTGGCGCAGTGGCTAGCATTGTTTGCTGGTACCCCCGAGGTACCGGGTTCGACCCCCGGCTCTGCCAAGATTTTGTAAGTCTTGGTATGGTCTTGTACGGGGTTTCCCAGCCTCGTGATGTAAAATGGGAACCTGTCGGATGCTATGGCAGGAGGAGTGGAAAGTAACTGGACACCCTACCACACGCAAACTCCGGCTCAGGATGCCTAATTAGTGTTCCCTTGACAAAGTCAAGGGCTCGAATTCAGGTCGCCTACGATCCTGGAGGGGATACGGCACTCTAATTTAATTTTAATAAGAATAGTTACGGTACGATTTGAATTTGGAAAACTTAAAACTTTGATTCGAATGGCAAGATGTGTGTGTTTCCTTGCAAGTGTATAAAAATCTTGTACAAGATCTATCGCAGGCATGGTTACAATATTAAAATCCTTAAGCTGAACTGTATGTTCCTCCTATTGAATGTCGTCATTGCATAATTGATAGATAACCATGAAGGGAGTGTTTTATAGTTCTGTTGGTAAGTCCTCAATACTGGTGCAATTTATGTTTATTCCAGAGAATACTAGCTGAAATACGAACTGAACCTTTACATTTTTAGGTTCTATGATGAGGTATCCGTAGCATTTGAGTGGTTTGCCTATTCGTACGGTTATGCACTGACTGCATGGGAGTTAGTGTACTGTAAATATAAGACGACATTGTGAAATTTTAAATCCTTATCACAGTCATACAGTTATACTACTGTCTTCATTCCTTAGACTGTAGCCATCTATTATGAACGCAAAATAGAATTACACCTAGGTATAATAATCTCTTGGTACACTGAGAACAAAGCATACGCAAATATTTTGCAATCTTTGGAATTTTGTATTGAGGACCTCTCCCAGATCATGAAAAATAATAGATCCATAACCACAAATTGGTAGCATCAAACTCTGTATATGTCTCTTCCGTATATTTTGCAGCAAATAGAGGGATATAATGTTTTAAGAACACTGTAAGATTAGAAAATGGATGGATTAGTTCTTCATGGAATTTAGATCAACTCGTAGTGTAGCGGCTAGCATATTTGGCTGTTGCCATGGAGGTCTGGGTTCGATTCCCGGCTCTGCCAAGAAATTTAATTCTGGTCCGAGGGTTGGAAGGGGGTTTCCTCGGTCTTGTGAGGAAGGACTGGGAATATGTGGGTTCGCTTTTTATCTCAGGTGTCCTAGAAATGGCTTTCCGTGGTTCCATACTTCTACTCAGGGAGACTGCTGAGATAGTACCTAAATTTAAGCCACAACCGCCACCCACCCAAAGTTAAGCCTCAGGTTCAAATACACAAATTTGTACAGCCACTACAGCGACACAGGTTTGCATATATGAGGGCAATTCAAAACGAATTGAACCAAGGGCTATAAAATGAGAACATGTACCGTCCTTTCAAAAGTATTGCCCAGCACTGGGATGCAAGGCGGTGAATGGCCGTCTCGTACAATTCCTGGGGCTGCGTTTTGAACAAGTTCCGAACGTAATGCTTGACGTCGTCGTCCAAGGTGAAACGTATGCATCTCAGAGCCTTCTTCAGCTCACGAAAAATGTTATAATCGGTGGGAGACAGGTCCGAGCTGTATGGATGGTGACTGAGGACCTCCCATTTGAATGTCTGCAAGATATCCTTGGCTGCGTTGGCTGTATGGGGTCTTGCATTGTCTTGGAGCAGAATGATCTTGAGGGTAAGCTGTCCTGGTTTCGTTTTTAACGCTGTGCAAAGGGAGGTCAAGGCTTAAGACTATCGCTGCGCATTTATCGTTGTCCCAAGCTACAGGAAGTACATAAGAAGGAGGCCCTCGTGCGGACAGCCTTGGACTATTTGGGTGGTGGCGAGTCTGCATGCTTCCACTGGCGACTTTGTGGTTTTGACTCGCGTTCAAAGTGATGGAACCATGTGTCGTCTCCTGCGACCACCCGTGACAGGAACGCATTCTCTTTTTTTTTTGTCATATCGCAGCAGATGTTCCAGAGAGAGTCCCATTCGACATTCTTCCTGTGCTGGTTGAAAACCCATTGGGCGCCTTTTTTTTGCAAAATTGCAATCGGTCTTCAGTGATGGCGTGATCGCTTCCGACACTCACCGGTCTTGCAAAATGAGGGCATCAACCTGCTGGACAATGTCATCGGTAATGCGGTGTGGCGCTCCAGACCATGCATCACCGGCCAACTACATCCGTCCTTTCCTGAATCGCTTGTGCCACGCCTTAACCCTTGCCACGGATAGGCAGTGCTCTCCGTACACTTATGCTATTCTTCGATGAATTTCCGTTCCCGTACTTCTCCGGCTGTCAGAAAACGCACTACACTCCTTTGCTCTTCTTTTGAAGCCTCCATGTCACTGGTGTCCCAAGACTGAATGCAGTGAGTGCAGTAGACGGTCGACGCGTGTGCTTGCTCGCTCTGGCGTCACGTGGGTGTGCGCACGTGTCCATCTAGCGGCGAGTTTAGAACCTCGGCGTTTTCGTAGGGACCTCACCGTCGGTCGTCCCCAAGCCAGGGTATTACGATCCGTTTAGCGCTTTTCATTTGATAGCCTCCGGCTAGTTTCTTTTTGAATGGTCCTTATAGATTCCACCCACGTAAGTACACAGAGCTACACGACCACAATGTCGCAAAGACCGTGAATGAATTAACAACAAATCAACATACTGGTACCCCTGTTCTGATGCGAGTATAATACCTGTGCAATCAAATTATACTACTGTGTTGATAACAAGTTGTTCCGTGAAGATTTAATTGTTGATTGTTGTTGATATTTTAGGAGCTTTGCGTCGTTGTGGTCATGAAACCCCTTTTACTTGGGTGTGAGTGGAATTTGTCTGACAATCTATCTCATTGTGATAACTGTATTAGTGTGTGTATTTGTAAGTCAAGTGAAGGAGGCGGCCGTGGCCTTAAGTTAGGAACCATCCCGGCATTTGCCTGGAGTAGAATTGGGAATACAAGAATGCTAGTCACTACGCCACAAAGTAGAGCATATTAGTCCGTTGTTACATCTGAAGGAGAAAATTTTGTATCATCCTGTGCGTATTCCCTATTTTGCTCAGACGTGCAGAATGTCAAACTCGATTTCAACGGAAATCAATTTGTAGTTAATGCTAGCACTAAGGCGTCAATTTCCTTTCAAAATATCGCTTGTCTTTATCTCTGTCTGGTAAGTAATTTCCTTTCTTTCCGGATGACGCTTCTGTCCCTACTGAGGTGCAGCTTCTTCTCTGTTGTATTCTTATCCCAAAAGAGAGAAATAAAAAGAGAAATAAAATTGAAGATCTATTTCAACAAACATTGGGATGAATTTCGTACAAAGGCGTGCGTCACTGTAGGTAGCAACAACACAAGCTTATCGATAGCATAATTCTGATACCACGAAACGTCTCTTTAGTTGATATGGGAAAGAGACTTCAAGACTGTCGAATTTCAGTCCGCAGAACAAATGCAAGTACAACTCTTGTTCTCCCCCGATCCCGATGGTATTAGGTTATTTGAGGCCTATGGATTCTTTCAATTTCCTGCCTTAATTGGCCCTTGTCTCATCTTTCGTGATCCTTCATTTTTCGAGGGGTCAGATGTCTTGTTCTTTTATTTTCATGATATAACCTGCCTTCCCCTCAAGGTCCAATAGGAGGCAGGATGAGTGTAGCCCCACCACTTATGGTGCACCCTGAAATGTGCTACACCCTCAAGGGCTCACGGCTGGTGAGCTCGGGATATGGTGACACCGAGGCATTCCTGCACTGGGTCGGTTTTTTCCCTTTTCCATTGCCTTTGGAGAGGCCCCTCTCCTCTTTCCTTTTCCACTATGCTTTCTATGGCTCTCCTTCCTTCCAAGTCCCTCAATTCTCATTCTTCGAGGGTTGAGGGCATTTCTTTTCGTTCTGTCTCTTATTTACCTTTTTGTTTGGTTTGTTGTTGTTGTTTTTCTTGTCCATTACTTCTTCTAGTGTGTAAGTCTGTAGTTAGTTTTAGTTGTAGCTTAGTTTACGTTTAATTTTCATCTTCACTATCACCCAAACCATATGGGGTCAATAACCTACATGTTAGGCCCCTTTAAACGACAATCATCATCATCATCGCCATTATATGATAATGTCCACCAGTTTGCATTACAACAGTTAAGTTGATGTTGTTGTTTCATTTGAGGGGCTTGGACATCGTGGTCATTGAGCCCCGTGTACTTGGGTGAATGTAGATTTTTCTGATAACCAATGATAATGTGGTGTCTGTTCTAGTGTATTTGTAATTCAGGTGGGGATTGAGAAGGAGTATAAGTATAAGTGGGAAACCATGGAAAACTACATCCAGGTTGACTGAGTTGGGATTTCAACCTACCTCGTCTAAGATTTGCCTCACGAGGCTAAATTTACCCCGTTCCAGTCCCGTAGACCAGATTTAAATTTCTTGGCAGAGACGGGAAACAAACCCAGGCCTCCAAAGTGACAGCCACTACACCACGAGTGAATGGCGTATCAGAAGGTTGGGTGCAAGGCGTCACATGGACAGAACACCAGATCACTCTATGCAGCTATTATCAACCTGGTGCTCTTTAAATGAAATTTGGTGGTTTCGTCATACGAGCTAAAAAAGTGATCGCGAGCACAAACTCCCCTGAGATCCATTCATCAATTCAAATGTTATGGCACAATCCGGAATAATAGTGTTCTCATTACAAGTTTTGACCGTCAGAAATTTTATCATTTTGTGAAACAGTACCGTACTTTTAAATCTACAGTCAATATAATTAGAGACCACCTCGTGGCGCAGTGGCTAGCATTGTTGGCTGTCACCCACGAGGTACCGGGTTCTATCCCTGGCTCTGCCAAGAATTAAAAAGTCTTGGTATGATCTGGTACGGGGTCTCCCAGCCTCGTGATGCAAAATGGGAACCTCCCGGATGCTATGGCAGGAGGAGGAGTGGAAAGGAACTGGCCACCCTACCACACGCAAGCTCCGGCTCGGAATGCCTGGTTAGTGATTCCTTGACGAAGTCAAGGGCTCTAGTTCCAGTCGCCTACGTCCATGGAGGGGATATGGCACTCTATTTATTTTAAATATAATAATTAGACATGCCTGTTTTATGATAAACACGAATGATGCTGATTTGTCTCCACTATTCACACGTAAATGTATATGCACGAGCAATTCAAACAGTTGCAGCATGCCTGATGAGCGATGAATCCCAAGCTCTTTCAGCACTTCAAAAGGCGAAAGATATAGGAAAAGGAGAAAGGCTCGTGCTTGTATTATTATATTTGACTTATTGCTGCTAGGGTTACTTGGTATGTCGTGAGGTTGGTGCTCACAGTATCATAACAGTTGAGAACACCTGGTCTATAGGATGTTCGGTGAAGCTATGTTCATTGGACAAGAACGTTTCTGTAGAATCGTGGGGCATGCTTTCCTCTGTCATCTAATGAGAAGTTAGGCCTACGTAGTATTAGAACGAGTCAGTCACTATTACTCCCTGCAGTTGTGACTGGCTGAGTAGCGCAGCGGTAACGTCTGCTGTTCCCAAGGGTTCAGGATCGAATCCTAGCTTAGTCAGTTGGCATTTGAAGGTGCGCAAATGCAAAGGAGCCGTGGCAGCAAATTAACTGTCACGTTAAAGATCCCTCTTCGGGGCAAAATACCGGCACCACGGCGACTCTAAAAGCCACAGTAGTTAAATGGGACGTAACGTAATACCAATAATATTATAATTTCGTTGAAGTTGCGACATTTGGTACAATGAGATATCAATGTCGATCTTTCACTATACAAATAGAAAGTTGTGGTCAGTCGAAGTCCGTTGAAAAAACAAGTCCGGAAGCAGTGTACTGGTATCGTCTTGTTGTAACCACTTTCATCTCACCCAGCCATTACATTAAGTTGGATCGTTGAACATCATCCCCGTGTCGTTGGGTGCGTGTTGAATATGTCTGATGACCTGTATTTTATGCGATGACTGTAGTAGAGTGTGTAGATCTATTAGGGATAGGGATGGGGTACGCCCCAGGACTTGAATTAAGGTACTATCCCGTCTTTTGCCTGGAAGGAGTATGGAAAATCCTGGGGAGAAAACAATAATAATAATAATGTTATTGGTTTTACGTCCCTTTTAACTACACTGGCTTTTAGAGACGCCGGGGTGCGGAATTTTGCCCCGAAGGGGATCTTTAACGTGCCAGTAAATCTACTGACACGGCTCCCTCGCATTTGCGCACCCTCAAATGACAGCTGACTGCGCCAGGTTTCGAACCTGCGGGGAGAAAACACACTCAGGATAGCCATTGTCAACGCCGGGATTCGAACCTACGATCTCCGGGCTTTCTGCATCTGCCCACGTGGTCGCAGTGCATGATTTAACGAGCACGGATACGCCGTGGGTTTGTATTCAAAGGCGGGGGCGTGGTTACGCAGTGCCTCTCACCAAGGTAGACCAGGTTCGATTCCCGGTCAATACCTTTGAGATTTTCGAAGTGAATTGCCATGTCCTGTAGTTCGGATTCCACGTAAATAGGAGGTCCCGTGGCTCATGATCGCGAGATTAACGGTCACGTTAAAGTACAAGCTTTTATGTATTCAAAATTTTGAGTTATGGGCACATGTCTACTGTACCTCGCCTTTCCTGCTACCGTCTTCGTCCCTTAATTCCCTTCCTCAACCAGCACACCAAATTGTACCTACATACATACTGTATGTATGGTTCTGTGCAGGAAAAACCTTCCATTCTGTATGGGTGTGTAACTGTATTGTACAATACAATAATTTAAATCTGATTTTCTGTTATTTAAACTTCACACAACTAATTCAAACCCTTAATTTAAACCTTCAGGCCATAATAGAAGAAGATTTGTGTTCATTGCATTGAGCACTCCTACTCCTATCTCGCTGTATAACCTTCTACTCATTTCTGAAAGAATGTAAGGCATTAGTTTCATTAGCCTGCAGTGAGTCACCTTGGGACCATTTGTCAGAGCAAAGTTTTATTGAATTTCGGAAATCAATGGATGGAGCAAAGGGATATCATTACTCTCACATGAATTCATCATCCCATTACTCTCGTTGCCAGTCGGTAATAGCATCATTCTTAAAGCGGGCGCATTCAACGCTATCCACGTGCCCCACGTCAGCTGCCATTCTCAGTACGAAGCCACTTTATTTCCTTCCCCTAGTTTTCAATGAACTAGCACAAACACCAAATTGCCCATTTATGTAATTATGACGATTTTATGTTTTCGTAAACAAAGAAGCACGCCTTCGACTCTCGATATTTCGGAAACGGTAACAAATAGTAGGTTTGTTGTTGTTAATTCATTTGAGGGGCTTGGGACATCTTGATGATCAGTTCCGTGTAGTTGGGCATGTGTTGAACTTGTCTGATAACCTGTAATCTTGTGATGATTGTAGTAGTGTGTGTGTAATTGTATTAGGGACAAGGATGTGGTAAGTGCCCCGGGACTTGAAGTAAGGTACTATCCTGGTATTCGTCCGGAAGGAATGTGGAAAACCCCGGAGGAAAACCTCACTCAGGATCACCACTGTCAGTGCCTGGATTCTAACCTACGATTTCTGGACTTGCTGCAAGTGCCCTTGTGGCCGTGGTGCATGATTTAACGAGCACGGCTACGCTATGGGCCAAATAGTAACGAACTAGTTACGACAGCAAAGCAAATACAGAATATATCTAAGTATGTACAATATGTATGGACAGATAACATCGCTTAGCTCTGCACTTGACCTTGAGAGGTCAGCGGAAGGAGAGGGGTGTAGAGCGGTGCGGGAAGCATGCCGAACACATCCCTATCTGAGAACATTGACGTGCGTGGCAGTAGGTTCTCACTTTCAGACACAGACATGCTGAGTGTGGCAACTTTTTTCCGCTGCAGTAGTATATCGGGGTAGTGGGATGGGAAAATGCAGAGCTAACTGACGGTAACTGTGCAGATACATGGTGATTCTTTTGCCTCTTATTTTTCTAGTTTTCGGCCACATTTCCAACGTCTGATGGCAGCATGGTCGACAGTTCCTGGTTTATGGCCAAGCCTCAATGACCCTAAATGACTTTACAAGATTTATGACGACTTGGAAGCAAGTTCTTTACAAAAACATGTGTGCGAGAAGTGATTATACAATACATCAAACTGTCATAGGGGCATGTAAAAAGTACAATTACCATGTTTTATTTATTTGCTTGTTATTTGATTGGTTGTTTGGTTGTACATTACATCTTTCAAATAGCCCCATAGGAAGAAGTCCATTGGAGTCAAGTTGGGCGATCTAGCAGGCCAAGTGACATGTCCTCCCCTTCCTATCCATCGACCGGGGTGTGCAGCATTCAAACATGCTGGCATGTGAGGTGGAGCACCATCTTGTTGATACCACATGGATGCAGACTCACCCAAGGGCACATCTTCTTGTAGCATTGGCAGTTGGTCTTGGAGAAACTGTATGTACCAGGCTCCCGTCAAATGTTCCTAAAAGAAATATGGTCCAATTAGGTGATCACCCAGTATACCACACCAGACATTTACTCCCAATCTGACCTGAAATTATGCCTGTCTCACCCAGTGGGGATTTTCAACACTCCAGTAGTGCATGTTGTGACGATACACAGAATCAAGACTTGCCCAAAAATAAAATGTGAGACAAAAACGCGTGAACAAATGCCACTTGCGCCAGGATTCATGTTCAAAAATCAACCCGAGATTTAAAATCTCGTCCATGGAGTTCTTGATGTAGCTGCAGGTACGGATGCACCAAACTATCATGCAGGATCCATACCACAGACGACGGGCTGATGTTGGCCTGTTGAGCTACTGCCCTGATACCAGTGTGAAGATTGTCCCGGAGAGTGTCCAAAACCATCTTAGCAGTTGCACTTGACGTAACTGGCGATTCTCTAACAGGAACTGTTCGAGAAAGTGATGAGGTTGCACGCAAACTTCGCTCCACCGTCCTATAGTTATTTGCGACTGGTTGTCTTCTGTGTGGAAATCTCTCCTGGTACAGGCGCTGTGCGTCTTGTGCGTTCTGTCTTGCTTCACCGTAGATGAACAGCATGTCAACATACTCGTCTGCCGAGAACATGGCGATAAAATTACCAGCACGTCTAGACTTCGCACTGTGTCAAGTCAGTGCACATTGAACCCTAAATAATCACCGTATGATATTGGTCAAATGTGGCTCGAATGCCCTTGTATTTGATCCCCAAAGCTGAACATGTGCATACAAATATTCGGCGGTGGAGGGATTCAAACCCACCTCTCAAACACAAGTACGCTACCTTTTATGCACTTGGACCATCACTCCAAGGCTACTCGTCCCTTTACCTTGCCTGAAAGCGTAGGCTATGAGATGTGATTGTGCTTTAAGTGTGAAAGGTTCAATCACGTTCTTTATCAGTATGCCACCGTACCCAGCGTTAATTTCGTACCCAACTTAAACCGTATAATCCCGTATGACAGTTTGATGTAACCTATTGTATAATCACTTGTCGCACACCTATTTTTGTAAAGAACTTGCTTCCTAGTCGTCACAAATCTTGTTAAGACGTTTAGGGCCATTGTGGCTTGGCTAAAGACAGGGAGTTATCGACCATTCTGCCATCAGACGTTAGAAATGTGGCCAAAAACTAGAAAAATAAGGGGCAGAGGACTCACCCGGCATGTGTTTTTCACCTTGCAGTCAGCTCTGGATCGCTTCAGCCAGAGCCATCTACATAATTGTTCACTTTATCAGCACATGATTGTTGGATATTGAGCCAGTAAGGATTGCTATGTCGATTGAAAGGTTTCTCATGTGCAGTTTAACAACATGAAAACAATAAAACTCTCCGGCCTGTCCGCTGATATAATTCTATATGTGATAATTGACCCAGCCCAGTGTGTTATGTTAGCTTCTCCTCCTTGTTGTAGTTGAAGATGACGCCCCGGTTCCCCGTGCAGTTGTCGTGTATCCGCGACTTGCTGGCTGTGGTCATCTCCTTCTCCCTGCTGTCACTGTACCTCACCTACCGCCTGGGTTTCCCAGTGGGGCGTCTGCAAGCCGGCGATCAGTCCCTGCAGCGTCTCAACATTGCCGAACCTCCAGAGTTGCAGTCTCCGTTTCGATCCCAGGAACTGCACAAGCTACTTGTTAAGGTTTGTTGTCCATGAGTTAAATTTGATTTCTGTAATAATTACTCGTGTGGTATTTGAAAACACACATTGAGAATGGTATGGCGAGAAACTATTGCATGACGATATTATTTTGGTTTATTGTTTACTTAGGAATACGGCATACTCATTTTATACACCTCCCATTAATATTGACGTATAAGAAGCATTTTTTTCAGTGTTGCCTAGTAATCTTAGAATGCTTTTCAGTCGGTCAACACGATGGTGTCCAATTATATTACGTGGGATGTAAAATATTTAAACATCCTAACATGAACGAAACATTACATGAAATATTCATCACTTAATTGACACCATTTTTGTACAAACTGTACATATTCCGCCATTTGCACAAAAAGTATATATTCTCCTTTTGCACAAAAAGTAAATATTCTCCCTTTTGCACAAAAAGTATATATTCCCCATTCTGCACAAAAAGTATATATTCCCCCTTTTGCACAGAAAGTAAATACTACTAGTCTGGCTGCGTGGCTCAGGGGTAACGTTCTCGCTTGCTGAGCCCAAGGTTGCAGGTTCGAAACCTGGCGCAGTCAGCTGGCATTTGAGGGTGCGCAAATGCGAGGGAGCCGTGTCAGTACATTTACTGGCACGTTAAAGATCCCCTTTGGGGCGAAATTCCGGCACCCCGGCGTCTCTAAAAGCCAGTGTAGTTAAAAGGGACGTAAAACCAATAACATTATTATTATTATTAAAGTAAATACTCCTACAAAAAGTAAATGCTCCCTTTTTGTACAAAAAGTAAATATTCCCCCATTTGTACAAAAAGTAAACACCCCCTTTTTGTGAAAAATGTAAATGCTCCGTATTTGCTCAAAAAAGTAAATATCCCCTTTTTGTACAAAATGTAAACACCCCGTTTTGTAGAAAAGGTAATCACCCCGTTTTGTACAAAAAGTAAACACCTAGTTTTGCACAAAATGTAAACACCCCGTTTTGTACAATATGTAAACACCCCCTACCCACCTTTTTGTACAAAAAGTGTGTTAATTACGTGATATATACATCATGTAATATTTCTTTCGGGTTAGTTGTTTAAATATTTCTACCCCTGCTTAAAATAATTGGGCACAATTGTGTACACCGACTGAAATGCATTCTATGATAGATACCTCTCTTTGATGACTATCCTTATCTACCCATCCTTGACGGGTTTACACAGTATAATAACATAGCCTACACAAAAATACTTCAGTTTATCTGATATTGTTATGATTTGAATTGATCATAACGACGTGTACCTAATGTAGTGTTTAAAATTA
This sequence comes from Meconema thalassinum, assembly GCA_946902985.2. NCBI lineage: Eukaryota > Metazoa > Arthropoda > Insecta > Orthoptera > Tettigoniidae > Meconema > Meconema thalassinum. The sequence continues at coordinate 1,117,853,119 of OX336389.2, read as the reverse complement.
ACTTGGAGGCGTAAACTAATGTAAGAGGTTTGAGCTCTCTGTCTAGCAATTCAGTACGTGTTGGGGGTAGAAAGGTCCCTAAGGATTAATCACTAAAATAAGAGGGTTTCTCAAATGAAGGTGGGGGCGTGCGATCAATGAGGAAGTCAGGACAGAACCGACCGGATAGCAAAATGCTTATACGGCGACCTTGAGTAAAGTGTGAGGACAACCCTGACTTGCAGTGCGATGATTACAATAGGTGGCTTGCTGCTAATCCTGATTCAGCAGAATCTAAATGTTGCTAGCGAGCGGGGAACTGTGGCTGGCGCTTCAATAAATAAGACAGGCAGCCAATTGTAAAGAAATGTGAGAGTTCAATGATGTGCCGTTATGGCACTAGACAGGCTTCACTAATAGTGTTTTAGTGAGAGGCGATGTGCAAGTAGTGGTGAGGTGAGTACAGAATCTCAGGGTGAGATAGGTGAAAGGAAATAGTTTTAGGAGTGTACAGTGAGCACACACTAACCTGATCAGATGGTCGTCGTTCCTGGCCTTCGGCAGACAACTGGGCCCGTAGTTGGGCAGACAAGACCCTGTCTTTTGGGGTGGTGGTGTATCTATGCATGGTGCTACTGCTGAGTATGCATGTTGAGACACAGCCACTCCACTTCTAGTGTTTTGCTGCTGTGTCCAACCAGTGTGGCAATTATGTTGTTGAAGTTTTGCAAGAAGGTGTTTGTAGTTGTTGCTTCTTTGTTGTCTTGGGTGTGAGATTTGGGGTTGAAGTGTGTTGAGTATGTGGCAGATAAGGGTAGTTGTAGTTATCGAGGTATTTGTAGAGCAGATTGTAGGTGTATTAGGTACAACAATACAATATCAACACTCCCCGAGTGGAGCCGCTGTTAACCTGTTCGGCTTGGCAGGTTCTGCTCAGCCGGAATCCATTTGACAGCAGAATAATCTTTCAGGATGCTCTCCGTGAATGGCGGAAGAAGGTATCCGTGCACACCAGTCTTCAGTAGAGATAGAATGATGTAGATCAGACGTTTTGTTATCTCTCGTACCAAAGATGATACAGAACATTGTGTATAAACGGAGCAAGTAGCCAGTATATTAACGTGGTTCGAGCAGAATCACTCGACGGTTGCTCATATAGAGATCATGCCTTCAGGAGTACGTATTGCCATGAAAATCTTTTAAAAAAGGCCATTAATCAAAGGTAACATAAACACCTTATAGAAAACTCAAAACTCACCTCAAGTCTTTGCCGTGTGATTTCTGAGATTTGCTTGCCAACAACGGGGGAAGAGATCTGTTGAAGATAAAGTAGAACGATTTTAATGTTTAGTTCAAATTCTCAGTTGTGAAAATTGTCCCGCTCGTCTACATAGTTCATAGACTAGTGCTTATCAATCTTTACCAGACCGCGATTCAACAATTTCCTTTTTAAATACTCCACGGTGCTATTAGTAAAAAGTATTCAGATTCTTGTTCTGCATGTGTTTTGTATTTTCTTATATCAAATTTACAAGGTTATGGGTCAAAACATTATGTCTTAAAAGTGACGTGCTACCATCGTATGCATAAAAATACTTGTTGGATGAAGACAAACATTTTCTCTCTCTATAGAGTTTAATAGTTTTTTGGGAATCCGGAGGAGGTGGCAACTCCCATCCCCTCCCCCTCCCCTTCGAAATATACATTTGGGAAAGATGATTTCAAACCCCCATTGCCATGGCCTGAAGCTTGTGAAATCCATTTTGAGCACGTATCATTTGCACGCAAATAATTCAATAGGCGTAATCACTAACTCAGAATGTTTGGCAGTCAAATGTTGAATCAGTAGTGACGATTATATGGCTTCATTACTAAGTACAGCAGAACAAATTACACATTGAGGATTTGATAATTGCTCAGTCAGGGCACTGTTTCAATAAACAAACCTTCACCCTACCATGTGCATCACTGATGTCACTATTGCTTTTAGCTCAACTGGACAAAGTATCGATACATTGCATCCGCACCACGAGGTCTGAACTCGCACACTGCCAGTGACGATCTGTTACATTTGGTGAGCACATATGAAATAAAATTAAAAGCTTCCCGACTTGTTTATTGTTGCTCAGTGTTGTTGTTTGAGTCTTCAGTCTGTTGATTGGTTTGATGAAACTCTTCATGGCTCGTGTCCTGAGCTAATCGTTTCATCTCTACATGCTTACCACACCTTACATCCGAGGGAATCTGTTTAACATATTCTAACCTTGTAAAGTTTTGAAGCCATTCGTTCAGTGTTGTCTATACAAACTGAGTTACAACTAAAACAATTCTAACCTTGGTCTACCCCTACAGTTCTTACCCTCCAACCTTCCGTAACTAAGTTTGCTTCTCCTGGGTGTCTTAGTATGTGTCTTATCAATCTATCCCTTCTCTTCATTATCAGTCACCAGAAACATCTCTCCAACCTACTAGTCATAATACCTCTTTATTTGTTTCTCTATCTACACATCTAAATCATTCTCTTGTAACACCACATTTCAAATTCTTCTATTCTCCTTTTGTGTTGCACCAATAGACCACGTTTCACTTCCATAGAGTTCCACGCTCCTGACAAGGCTTTCAAAAATGAATTTTTAATACCTAAATCTATTTTTTTTTTTTAGCGTATGGCTTTTACTGCCGGGAGTGTCCGAGGACATGTTCGGCTCGCCAGTTTTGTAGCTGCTTCGAGACGGACACCCAATGGGTGAGCTACAAGTACCGTTGGGGAGGAAAGTGGGAATGTGAGGGCGAGGAGTTGGAAGGAAGCGGCTGTGGCCTATAGTTAGGGACCAACCCCGGCATTTGCCTGGAAGGAAGATGGGAAACCACAGAAAACCATCTTCAAGGTTGCCGGCGGGGGGATTCGAACCTCCTCGCCTCCCAGATGTGAGCGATTGCCAGCAGTCCTGCCGTAACCACCACGGCTAACTCACCCGGTACCTAACTCACCCGGTACCTAAATCTATATTTGATGTTAACAGATTTATTTTCTGTAGAAATGCTTTCCTTACCTGAGTCAACCTACTTTCTATATCCCCTTTGCTTCGTCCATCGCTAGTTATTTCTCTTCCTAAGTAGCAGAAGTCTCCTAGTTTCTCTAGCTTTTCACCTGCCAGTTTGACGTCAATAGGGGCTTCTGCATTCTTTCGGATACATTCCATTACTTTTGTTTGACATTTATTGATTTCCATAATGATGTAGTACATACCACTTAATAACTCTTTCAAATACTGAGGTGAATCGTCTAAGATGTCAATGTCATCAGCAAATCTCAGTGTTGAAATTATTTCTCCTTGAATCTTTACCCCCACTTTACTTTTTCTCTAACTTCCTTTATTGCTTGTTCAATGTAGGAGGGTGAAAGGTATGGGTGATCCTGGAGTGAATTTAAAATGCATGGAACATTTCATTTCGTTGTTGAAATTAAGATATATTATTTCCAAGAGTACAGCCTCCGTGGCTTAGGCGGCAGCACGCCGGCCTCTCACCGCTGGGTCCGTGGTTCAAATCCCGGTCACTCCATGTGAGATCTGTGCTGGACAAAACGGAGGCAGACAGGTTTTTCTCCGGGTACTCCGGTTTTCCCTGTCAAAATTTCATTCCAGCAACACTCTCCACTATCATTTCATTTCATCAGTCATTCATTTAATCATTGCCCCAGAGGAGTGCGACAGGCTTCGGCAGCCGGCACTCTTCATATCCTCGCCTCTAGATGGGGGCTTCATTCATTCCATTCCTGACCCGGTCGGAGACTGGAAGCAGGCTGTGGATTTTCATTTCATTTCCAAGAGTTTAAGTATGTTCGGTGCACTGTTCAAAGTTCCGACGTTGGCAACAGTCTCAGCGTTGACAACCTGCAGAATCTGCTGGGCCGCAACAGCAACGTCAGCTGATAACTGTTTCCGAGAGTCATCCAATGGTCATCAGTGTTGGAGACGGTCAGTTAGCGAGCGCTGTGCTATGGTATCATCATCATCATCGTCATCGACTGCACCTCGTACTCAGGGACGGCCCTCCCTGACGTTCATAATGCAGTACATTGTGTACAATAGGGCAACAAGCCTGTTCTATAGCGAATAAGAAGACTATTGTGCCGTGCGGACAGACATTCAGGGTACAACCCTACCAGCAAATTGTTGCCGGTGGCGGAAATCGGAACTAATGCGCTCCGACCAGCCACACACCTACGATAGACGTGCAGTCGTCGCTAGTGAAACCTCACCGCATGCCGTGTGTGAGCATGGTTCGTGCTGGGTCGTGTGCTGTACGGTGTGTTCTCATTGTATGACTGTATATGCGTTCCCCCACTTGCTCTGCAACCGCCTGCGGTAGCCATAACGTGGCAAGCCGACGTAATGTATACACAACAGCCCCGCTCCACGTCTAGCAGTAACAATTCCCTGAATGGTTATTATTATTATTATTATTATTTTTAGTAATTAACGTGTTGAAAGCCATTTTTCGGTGGTGCCTTAGTAATCAATATTAATACCTTTTAGTCGATCAACACGATTGAAACCAAACCCTAAACCTGAAAAAGTTACATGATGAGATTTAAACAGTCAGAATGAAGTTAAGACTGGAGAACACTCGCTCTGTGCTCACATGGGTCATTGGGAGAGACAGCCTTGACAAGTCCGTTCTAGGGTGATTTATTTTGTTTTATTTTATTGCGTATGGCTTTTAGTGCCGGGAGTGTCTGAGGACATGTTCGGCTCGCCAGTTTTGTAGCTGCTTCGAGACGGACCCCCAATGGGTGAGCTACAAGTACCGTTGGAGAGGAAAGTTGGAATGTAAGGACGAGGAGTTGGAAGGTAGCGGCTGTGGCCTATAGTTAGGTAGCAACCCCGGCATTTGCCTGGAAGGGAGATGGGAAACCACAGAAGACCATCTTCAAGGTTGCCGGCGGGGGGATTCGAACCTCCTCGCCTCCCGGATGTGAGCGACTGCCAGCAGTCATGCCGTAACGACCACGGCTAACTCACCCGGTCTAGGGTGAATATCCAGTACAGTCAGAAGGGCAGGATAGTACTGGTATTGTGATGCCTGTGTGTCAATCAGCTGTACGAACGTCACACCGCTGCTAACTTGAAAACCGAAATTCTCGACGTCCTTGTAAGTTACGGCATCAATGCAACACAGACATATAGCACAACAACTGCCAACACCTCTAATGAGGTGAATTGCGTCACAATGGTCGGAGAAGAAATTCCTAGCTATGTATATAGGAGCTATATTTTATCATTCAATAGTTACGCTCTGTCCCTTACCTAACCTTCACTTCTCGAACACACAGTGTTCTAAAGGCGACTGCCCCTGAAGTTAGGTAACCCACATTATAAACCCCTCTTCCCAACTTCCAGGCTGGATCCACGCCTTGCCACCACTAGGGACTGAAGAGCACGTGGAATTTCTGAAAGAATCATTTATTTTTCGTCTGTGATAGAACCAGTGACGTACAGAGAATTCTGTTTCGGAGGGGAGCTTGGCTTGAACAAGTGGGGTGGGGGTTCTTTCTTCTCTTTTTCCGTTCTTTTCCTTACACTTCCGGAAATTTCTGGGGGATTTGACCCCTAACACCCCTCCCCTATGTACGCCACTGGATAGAACTATTGCCGGTGAAATACTTGACTCTCGAAAATACTGCCTACTCTCTCGAAGTATCGGAGGAACTTGGCTTTCCTTACTACTGTACTTCTTCTCACTCTCAGCGCATGTATAATGACCGTGCCACGAAATCAAACTCCTCACGTAGACAATCAATATCATTTCGCACCCGAATATCGCACTCACGGTGAAATTAAACTGTTAACACGCCCATTTTATTTCGTGCCATGAGCGAAATGAAAAGTCTGTAACGAATTTTGTTTTGTGCCAGGATGAAAATTTAAATCTGCAACGAACTTTATTTGGCACCGAGAACGAAATTAAAAGTCGTTAAAGAATTTTATTTCGCGCCGGGAGCAAAATTAAAAGTCTATAACGAATTTTATTTCGTGCCGAGAGTGAAATTAAAAGTCTGTTATGAAATTAAGTTCGCGCCAGGAGTGAAATGAACAATTCCATTTAGCGACGCTAATTTCAATTGATAATACATTTCGGGACCACCTCTTGGCGCTGTGGCTAGCATTGTTGGCTGTCATCCCCGAGGTGCCGGGTTCGATCCCCAGCTCTGCCAAGAATTTAAAAGTCTAGGTCTGGTCAGGTACGGGGTCTCCCAGCCTCGTGATGCAAAATGGGAACCTGCCGGATGCTATGGCAGGAGGAGAAGGAGTGGAAAGGAACTAGCCACCCTACCACACGCAAACTCCGTCTCGGGATGCCTGGTTAGTGATCCCTTGACGAAGTCAAGGGCTCTAATTCAGGTTGCCTACGTCCCTGGAGGGAATATGCCACTCTAATTTTAATACATTTCGTTTATCATGCAATAAGCAGTATTCATACTGAACCCAACAATTTCTTAACTTTATGTACTCATTAAACGTTACGTCATTCCCGTTTAAACGTTATGTAGTAGTTATATGTAGCACTCTGCATACAGCCCGTGGCTTATTACATGTTCTACGCAAGTGTAAACTCTAACGTATATTTCCAACTTATTTACTTCATTGATAATATACTGTAATACAGAATGCTGCTCCTCGACATTCACTTCTGTAGTAATTTACTGCGAGAGTATCTAGCGGGACTGATATAACCTACTCATGATGAGGAGGTAATTTACTCTCGGATGGAATGTTGACTTTTGTAGTAATTTACTAACGAAGTAACCCTTGCTCTTCCTTGATGCAAACCACCCTCAGTATGCTTCATGTAACTTACGTCTATACGAAATGAAATCTAGTGTCCTAGGTAACACTGCATCGAAGTGCCGTGAACATTCAGACATCGCACAATAAAAAAAAGCTGTGATCGTTCACATAAGCAGATAAGTCTTGGGGTAGCAACCCAATTTTGCGTTTATAAATGGCACAATAATAATAATAATAATAATAATAATAATAATAATAATAATAATAATAATAATAATAATAATAATACAAGGTTTATAGGGACTGCACTATTCTGACTCATCAATCGCTATCACACAACAGGGCGGATCTGGTGGTTGTCAGCAAGATAATAAAGCAAACTACCTTGATTGATGTTGCGATCCCTAACAACAAGAATCTCCAAGCAAAGCCCATAGAAGACATCACCAAATATGGTGAGTCGGTGGGCCCTATCAAAAGGCAATGACATGTAGAATGGGTAGAGTTCATACCTATCATTGTTTCGAGTACGGGCGTGATCTCAAGCACCTTGCTCCAATGCCTTAAAGAACTGGATCAGGATACTCAACTACACAAACTATTGCAGAAGGCAGTAGTTCTCTCGATCTCGATAACCCGAATCATCTGGAAGTTCATGGGGAGCGATTTTGACTTTCCAGCTTAGAAGTGGCTGTTTCAGTAACTATAGGTCTACTTTGGTTCCCTAAATACGGTATATTTATGGTGTGATGTACCAGTAATGTGTTTTATGTATAATAAAAATAATAATAATAATAATAATAATGTAATAATGTGGCGAAGATATTTTGAGTTGGAGCCATTCAGGCGATCTACTGTCCAAATTCGACTTTCTGTTTAGCATTAGAAATCTACTGGGCTACCCGTGACTGAGATTTAAATAGTTTTGACATGTAATCAGCAAATGTGCTACGGGAGATCCTTTACGAGCCTACATCATACGACTCGGACTGCCGTGGATTTTTGCCGCCCTTCAAAAACCTGCCTTCTTTGTTCAGGAATTGTTCCCCGATCTTGAGACTAAGAGGTGACGTACAACCACTGACCCATTGAGGAAGAGCTGTAAGATTCAGGATTGGAGTGAGAGTGAATATTGTAATAATAATAATAATAATAATAATAATAATAATAATAATTAGGGCTCGGATTTTTAGGTATTTTTTATGTAAATACATATTTTAAACATTTTTTCTATAGTTACATAAATTCCTGCTTTTCGCTTATTAGCACATAATACGACCTAATACGACATTTTTAAAATTCAGTATGCCAGATTTGTCAGTGTTCTGTGTTTTGTTCTCTGTTACTTCAACGGGAAAGAACCTGTGAGCTATCTAATCTTCATGCAGAGTGTATGTCAGCTTGCAACTGTGTATTTCTCACCTTATCGCCCCGTGCCACTCACTGTGGAAGCCGGGGATTTCCTTGTCCATAACCATATTGCACCACGTGCTAGACTTTCCCCCAGCTACCTTGAACCAGTGTCACTCTCATGCAGTTCATTTCTGTCACTGTGAAGTGTAAGGCAGTTCTACGATGCCTAAAGTAAAAGCAACTACAAGTTATCGTCTGCTGCAGTATGATGCAGAATTTAAGGATAATTTTGCTTCTGTTGGGGGCGTTGTGTTCTGCCAACCATGTGGGAAAGCAATCAAGGCTGAACAGCGATTTCAAGTTACATCACATCTCGAGGGCAAGAAACATATTGCCGCAGTTTCGCGCCTTCAGAAGAAGTGTTTCGCGATAATTGTTGATCATTTGTGATGGACAACCTGAAGATGTATCTCGTTGTGAATTGTAATTCTTCAGCAGGCAGTAAGGAATAGCATAAATTGCATTCGTGTGAACTTCATATTGTTTATATTCACATTAATAAACTAAATTATAATTAAATATTTTTCCTTTTTGTCACATATTTTAGGTATTTTAATCCATAAAAAATAAATATTTTCCCGATTTTTAGTACCTAAAAATCCGACCCGTAATAATAATACACATCATTATTTATTTTATTCTTCATTTATTCTTCAGAAGTATAACTATACCTTCTGTTGGTTTACACACAGATAATTTCTTCACGGGGTTGCGACTAGCGGCCATAATTCAGTGATTTAATAAGTTACCGTATTTATGAAATATAATTATTATTTTTAGTAGACGATTAATTGGTTAACGACTGGTTAATTGCACTAATCCAGAGGTCATCTGGCAAGGTAGGACGTTCACCAGACCATCGCTTGTACAACCGTGCGTCAAGCAGGTCATCTCTTCACGGGCATCAGGGCTGAACCGATGACCACCGTAGCAACACGTGGCTCGCAGCTTAAACCCTGTGTTACTGTAATGTCCGTAGCGATGTGTGTATTAGTCATTGAGACTGGGATTTGGAAGAAGATGGCCGTGGCCTGAATAAAGAACCATCCCACCCTTTTGCCTGGAGTGTATGTGGGAAACCACAGAAAACTATTTTTAGAATGGCCGAAGGAAGAAGAGAACCCACCTCTTTACAGTGCAGTTCTATGCCACGAGACTGAGTTTACCCCCGTTGCAACACTCAGACCAAATCTACATTCCTTGACAGAGCCGGAAATCGAGCCTAATCCTCAGAGGTGACAGTGGAGAATGCCACAAAATGGTCACTTGTGGATTGAATGAGTGGCTTAGCAAGTAGCATTTATTGAATTTGAAATGCTTGTTGCTCTTGTACGTGCCACCGAAGCTACGAAATCTCTAAATGCAACTCTGTTCATTGAGAGGGTGGTTAAACAGAATAAGCGGCTTCGGTGGCGTTGTCAGTAGCATGCTGAACTGCTATGCCCAAGATCGCGGGTTCAAACCCGGCCGAAGTCGTCGGATTTATTATGAGCGTTAAAATCCTTCAGTATGCCTTCCTTCGGAGGGGAAGTAAAGCCAGTGGGTCCTTGTAATTTATTTATGTAAAAGAACCTACCACTACAATTTGTAGTGTGTTGTCAAATTTGTAAGTTATATTTGGATGGTTAGAAACGCTCTATCAAGTTCCAACGTTCGCCTCTAGGTGTCAGTAACAGTGGCATCGGGTAGCCAACGTTGGAACTACTTGATATTGAACTTGCTGGGAGCCCTCTGGCGTTCAATTGAAATACCCTGCTATGGCCATTGGCTGCAATTCATGAATAATAGTAATTAAACAGAATAAGAACGTAGAGATTTGAAGCCATTCTTTTTTCAGTGTTGCCTATACAAATTAACTTTTTGTAGCTCTTCAGTCGGTCAACACGATTGTGCCCAATGATTCATTTTTCCATGAGTGTATTTATATATTTATTATATCTTGTACCCCCCCCCCCCCCCCCCATTCATTGGGCACAATCGTGTTGACCGACTGAAAAGCTTCAAAATATTAAAGAATAAGAATGGAAACTTAACTCGCGTCAATAGTTAATATTAAAATCATTGATACAGGTAGGTGTGTTGTTGTTGTTGTTGTTGTTGTTGTTGTTGTTGTTGTTGTTGTTGTTATTTGGATTGTTACTATTGGCAAATAAAAATGATTTACAATACACTAGGCAATTTGAAGTTACGTGACTTGGACATAGTTTAAGTGCAAAAGAAATCTCATTTAATTTGAATTCCATAAGCACACTTGAATGTTCGTATCAGTTGTGACCATTACATAAGGTGCATAATATTATAACCTTTGTCAGGTACGCTGGATGGCATGGGTATTGCGTTTCTTTGTGTGTAGAAATACAGTACCTCTTCTCAATACATTCGTCCCAGTACGTTTGCTGCTGTCTTGTGGTAGTCATTCAGAAACAGTAATGGCTAAAAGTAGTAGTTTTATAAGTCTATCTAGGAACTGATTTAGCCCTTCTAGGCAACTGGTTATTTATTTGAAGACTTTGGACATGTAGCACAGTATCGCTATAATATTGAGACGGTGTCACTTAATATTTCAGGAATATCATCAGTTGGCTGTGAAAGTGCTTTCCATATCCGTTTCGACGTAACTATGCCAGCAGCTATTTTTCAATTATGGAAATAAACTAATCTTGCCCTAGATCTTGACTTGTAGACGAGCACCTGACAGCCATTCTTTTCATCAACAGCGCCAGATCAATGACTCCAAATATAGGTCGCCTGAAGCAGCGGAGGAGACGAGATAAATACGTATGGTGTCTGTTACAGCGTTATCTGTATTTCACAGATACCCGCCAATTGGCAACAGCTATCTCATGAGACATCTAGCGCTGACATTGTGAACTAATCTATGTGGAGTAGCTATGAAGTATGAGGGCTGTTCAAATGAAAAGGTACGAAACGATACTGTGGGTACAATTTATTCGTTATTCAAAAGTAATCACCACAGGCCTGTGCACAAGTGTGCCATTGCTTCACTAGCCGCAGGATTCCCTATTCCCAGAAGTTTTGCGGTTGTGACAGAAGCCAATCCTGGACGGTGTCCTTTAGTTCGTCGTCCGATTGGAAACGTTTTCCCTTTAGGCGAACCATTAACAGTGACGTGCATTGTGCGACACTCCGTAGCCTACGCAAGTCCATCAAGAACAAACGGACTGGACTGCTCACGAAGGGAGTGCTTCTGCTCCATGATAACACTCGCCCACACGTATTTAACGTCACATAAGGTGTATTGGCCACGTTCAAGTGGGAGAAACTTGAGCATCCGCCCTAGCACCCGGACTTGTCACCCTGCGACTTCCATTTGTTTGGTCCGTTAAAGAGACATATGTAACACTTTGTACGTTAACTATTAGTAGAAGCTATTTAGTTGGTCAACACGAGTGTGCCCAAATTAGATTGAGCGGGTAGTTACAATTACTTTCCTAGTGTCTGAAACGAATACCGTACATGAATTATTTACACACTTAATAAAAAACTCTCCACACAAATAAGGGGGGGGGGCTTATTGGATGACTAGTTTCGTTTGTCTAGCGAACATCATCACATTTTGATCAATTGGGCTTAATTTGCGTACGACGGATATGTATATATAACACTTATGTACAACAGTATTTATAATTATTAAGCTGGTCCGCCTCACTGCGTAGTGGCTGTCACCGTAGAGGCCCGGGTTCTGTTCTGCGGGCTGGAACGGGGTGTACTCAGCCTCGTGAGGCAAAGCTGAGAAGAGGCGGGTTTGATTCTTACCTCAGCCATCCTGGAAGTGGACTTCCGTAGTTTCCCACTTCTACTCCAGGCAAATGCCGGGATGGTACCTAAATTAAGGCCACAGCCGCTTCCTACCCAAATTCCAACTTAATTACAAATATGCAGACATCGCAGTGACACAGGTCATCAGACTAGATGTCCACGATGTCGCAAAGCCCTTAAGGGAATCAACAAAAACAATTATTAAGCTGCAGAAGCTTTTAGTTGAACTTAGTAACGAGTCAGATTTCAGGCACTGGGAGATTGATTGTAATTCCCCACCCAATTTAATTTTGGCACATTCGTGTTGACCTACTGAAAAGCTTCCAAGAATAGATTACTTAGGCAACACAGAAAATGGCTTCTAATATTTCAATAGTTTGTACGTTGACAAATAGTTCTGTGTTATTGGTGAGTATTCATGCAATTACTGGGTCGTCTGTATGAATACTGAAGGCGGAATACGGAAATGTATAGCATTAGGTCAGGCTAGAGATGAGGATTGGGTTCATCTCATAATGGCGTGCCAAGGAAAACGGTTCAGTCTAAAGATTAAAACCAGTTTGGGATTGTTTACACTATTCATAGACTTCTTTCTTATTGTTGATTGATTTAGGGGACTTGCAACAGCATCATGGCCATGTAGCATCGAGTACATGGGTATGTATGGATTTTGTATGATAAACTGTGTTATTTCCATGCCTGAATAATGTGTGTACTGTATTTCCAAATCAGGTGAGGGTTGGGAAGGAGGCAGCCGTGGCCTTAAGTTAGTTAGCATCCCGGTATTTGTCTAGAATAGGAGTGGGAAACCACGGAAGACAACCTCCAAGATAGAGAAATGAAAACTATTCTCCTCCAGTGCTATGAATAGATCATCCACCAAGAATATTAGCTGGATATACTGAGGGTGGACGTGCAAAGCCGCGTATGTTTACCTCAATTATTTTTCTTCTGGCTGGTCACCAAACCTAACCCGTGAATGAATATACAACCCAGGAGAACAATTCCTATGAAAATAATATACAGTGCGTTAGAAATAAGTCTTCACATTGACCTTGGCTGTCAGTGATAGGGTGTATGTTGGCAACGCTCCAACATTCTAGTTGGATGATCACTGAGGGACTTTCGACGTGCAGGATGCAATGCTCTTAAAGTACGTCTATATAGAACCCGACTAACATACTAATGCCTTACTTCGTATCACTCGAGTCCAAGCTCTGTGTACTTTGAGGAATGTGGATCGCGGATGGAGAGGAGATGTGGGCGAGGACACCAGTCCGTGCGTACTAACAGAACCAAATATATTGGTCAGTTATGCTACTTTTACATTTAAAACCAATCAAGTTTCAATATTGAATTGTCAATAGCATATCCCAGGCTGGTATCTTGGACTTGATCATGCGAACCAATATTAGACTGGCACATTGGTGGTCGGTGGGCACGGCAACCATCAGGTGAAATCATCAGTCGTGTAGATGTTGTGTTACTTATTTATAGGGACTTCAGATATTTTCATCACCTCCGTGTATTTGGGTGTGTTCTTAATTTTGTCTGACAACCTGTGTTTCGATTATGACTGTAGGAGAGTGTGCAATTATAGGGTTAATGATGAGGTGGGCACCTCGGGACTTGAATTAATGTACTATTTGGGTTTATGCCTGGAGGGAGCGTGGGAGACCAAACTTAAGGATACCCACTGTCAGCGCTGGGATTCGAAACTTCAATCTCCGGACTAGCTCCAGCTCTCCTGAGAACTACATCCACTACAAACGTTAATGTTAAACAAACAACTCTTTGATTACTCACTCATTCATTCATTCATTCATTCATTCATGACTGGCTGCGTGGCCCTGCGGTAACGTTCTCGCCTGCTGATCCTAAGATAGTGGGATCGAATACCGGTGCTGTCAGTTGGCATTTGAGGGTGCTTAAATGTGAAAGAGCCATGTCAGTAGATTAACTGGCACGTTACAGATCCCCTTCGGGACTAAACTCCGGCGCCCTGGCGCGGCGACTCTAAAAGCCAGAGTAGTTAAAAGGGACGTAAAACCCGCTACCTTAGTTATTAACGATCATTCATTCGCAACAATACACTGGCTCAGGCAAAGTTCGTATTTTAGCAGTAATGAGCTAGACAGGAATTTCAGATAACACAGCGGGCTGTCGACAGGCCGTTTTCTTCCCAGCTGCCACTTCACCTCACCCCTCAAGTACATGGAGCTTAGACCCGAGAAGTAACTGTGTTTAGCATAGTGACTAGCACTCTTGGCTGTTACTGCGGAGGCTCGGGTTCCATTCCCGGCTCTGCCAAGGAATCCGGTCTGAGGGCTGGAACGGGGTACACTCAGCCTCGTGAGGCAAAACTGAGAAGAGACGGGTTCGATTTACATCTCAACCATCCTGGAAATGGTTTTCCATGGCTTCCCACTTCTACTTCAGGTGAATGTCGGGATGGTTCCTAACTGAAGACCACGGCCGCCTCCCTCCCAAACTTCATCTGAATTACAACTACACATACTAGTACAGTCATATCAATAACACAGGTTATGAGACAAATTCCACACCTATGTACTGGGGGGTTACATGACCACAATGTCAAAAAGACCCTACATGAATCAACAACAACAACCAGTAATTGTGTAGGCCTACTCGGATAGGTCGTAGCTGCACTGCTTGCTGAGGAGACTCATTCCTAACGCACTGTGGAAGTGTATAGGCCTATGTATGTTGTAGGCTCTCTCCTGCTGTGCTCAAGGTTGCAACATGGAATCCAGGCATAGTCGTATAGCATCGTTGTTGTTCTTATAAAGGGTTTCGGACATCCTTGGCATCAACCCCATACACTGGAATGTATATTGAATTTGTCTGATACCATGTGTGTCTGTGATGATTATACTAGTATCTGTTATTATTATTATTGGTATTCTGCCCGAAGGCAGGTCCGTGCCTCCAAAGAGGCTATCCTCAGCTGGAGTTTACGTGCGGTAGGGTGGCCAGGGCCTATCCGCTCCTCCTTTCATTTGCCAACAGTGCGTGGCCCCACTGAACCGGCATCCCATCCAAGGTCCAACCACGCCCAATGCTCCGTAACTGCTGAGTTCTCGTGGGATCCGGTTTCTCTACATGACCAGGCCGTTGGCTACCTAAGTACCTAGTATCTGTTATGTTATTATTAGGGGGCGGATTTCTATGACCTAAAAATGTATGTAATATGTATGCATTTATGACCTAAAAACATAAAAATATGACCTATAAAATTCAAAATATGACTTTAACCTCACACAATTTACTGAATAATATCACTCCATCCGTACTGAATATGTTTTCACCGAACTCGCGAACAAAACTTTGCAACTTCCCACAAATTGATACTTTCCTTTTAGGCATATTGAAAGGAACTGAATGACTGAAGCTCCCTAATGAGTGACCAAGGTCATTCAGTGTGTTGAAGGTTTCCACCTTCAAGGGAAAGGCGAAGGAGAGAGATAAGAACGATGACAAATGGCCTAACTGCGGAATTACCTCTGCTTCCGTGTGAACTACAGCCCAGTTTCCAGGAATTGACGCAGCTAACAAAAAATAGCTACTACCTGTTAGAAACATTCCATACACTACTTTAGAATGGTTCTTCGGTAGTATATTTCAGTCTATCCTAAACAATAATTTCTAGAGCTTATTCTGATTTTCATAAAACGAAATTTAAATGAAAATTACCAAAATAACGCGTTTATAATGATATTTTGTTCAAAATATGCCATAAAACTTAAGAAAGCCTAAATATGCATTTATATGCCCAATAAAAGCTGTTTAATTTTGATTATCATGCTTGGAAACGTGTTGAAAATACAAGACTATAAGATATAATGTTAAGGGAAAAAAATGACTTGTCATAGAAATCTGCCCCCTAGTTATTATAAACGTCTATATCCCTTATACTCCACATTCTATAGTTTATGGATTTGGTCAGTCAACATTCGATTTTAGTATGCGCCATATTTCATGTTTGGTTTGTTTTAACGGACGATAACCATTTCAAGCCATATAATGTTATAATTTACTGTTGAAGCAACTTAAGAACTTCTTGCCTGAACTACAGATTTCACATGTAACTCTCATCTCGTGATTGGTCTGTTCAGCCAACACATAACCACTTCTTTATAAAGTTTGTGAATAACACGATATAAGGTGTAAATTGTTTCAAACTAAACGCATCATATTTAGTAATTTATACTTTAATCATTTCATAAGTATTCCACCGTAATCTTCAAGGGAATGGGCGACTGGCTTAAAAGAGTTTGCGAAGCTGTTAATGAAAAAGCTGCCACCCCTTGCATAATACATTATATTACAATGCCCCACCCCTTTCACAGGCGAGATGATTCAACAATCTCTTATCTTCCCCGTGTGTGAACACCAATATATTTTGGTACTGGAACATATAACACCGATGTTTCATTCAGAAGCTTGTAATATCATGTGATGTCATGGCTATTAGTTCCATGTCCTTTGGTGTAGAGTATGTGGAATCTGTGTTATATGCATTGTGGGTGGGGTTTTGGTGGCATCTGTGGCGTAGTTGGTAACATGCTGAACTTCTATGCCTAAGATCACGGGTTCAAACCCGGCTGAAGTCGTCGGATTTTTAAGAGCGTTAAAAATCCCTGAGTATGCCTTCCTTCGAAGGGGAGTTAAAGCCGGCGGTCCCATGTCATAGATTTATGCCATAGAAAAGAATCTTCCACTAACTACACTTGTGGAAGCTAAAATGTGTAGGTTTGTTTGATAACGCTATATTAGTTCCAACGTTCGCCGCCAGGTGCTGACTGCGGTGACATTTAGTAGCCACGTCTGCAGCTAGGTGTCGGTGATGGTAGCATTTGGTAGCAAAAGTGGGAACTACTTGAAAAAATTAGTCGTCTGCAGTCCTCCTACCTGAATCAAAGATAACACACACTAATACAGCCATCACAATTAACAGCGGTTATCAGACAGATTTTACACACACCCAAAGTACATGGGGCTACATGACCGCGTTGTCGCAGCCCCTAAACTAAGGATCCAACCAACCATGGGTGGTGTTTCTACTAGCGTATGTACTAGATTGGTGTTAGAATTTGGATGGAGGTGTGGTTATGGCCTTGAGGTAGTTCTCATTTGGGCATTTGCCTCGAGATGAAGTGGGAAACCACGGAAAACCAACTATAAGAGCACTCAGGGTGAGATTCAGAGAACCTTCCTCTTCGAGTATTCTACTAATGCAAGCTCCGACCAACAAATCGTGGAGTAGCAACTAGCATTCTTCGCTGTCACTGCGGAGATCCGGGTTCGATTCCCGGCTCTGACAAGAAATTTATTTCTGAATTGATAGCTGGAATGGGGTACAATGCCGGGGTCAAGCCACCCTGGAAGTGGTCTTCCATGGTTTCTCATTTCTACTCCAGGCGAATGCTGGGATGATTCCTAAATTAAGACTACATCCGCTTCCTACCCAAATCCCACCCCCGATTACAAATACACTTGTACAGTCATCACAATGACACAGGTTATCAGACAAACGTAACACACACACACACCCAAGCACACGAGGCTAAATGACCATAATGTCACAATGCCCCTTAATGAATCAACAGCAACAACAAGCAGCTCTTCCTACACTTAAACAACGATTATAGTCCTTGATAGTAGGGCAGACTATTGATCCCGGTTGGTGTAAACGGGGTTCTATTACGCTAGTACCTGGACCACACATGAAGGTTATTGTGAAATAATAATACTAATAATAACGATATTATTAATAATAGACTAATAGAAATAATCTATCTTATGTGCTTAAATACTTACAAGACTAAAACGAAAAACATTAATTATATTTTAGTTATTTATTGTGAATACTGTATCAACAAAATGTAAGTTATGCTGATCATCGCTGATTGTTGGAGAATTGCAATACACAATGATATTCATCCTCACCTTTTCCAATACAAATGATCGAGGATCATCGCGAAACTTTAAGTTATAATTTTCAATTCAGCGCTCCACGTCTGGAAAATCTATAGGAGGGAATGGCAATCGCATAACATCAATGTGTCCTTCTTGATGACCGTCCAAAACACATGAAATTTTACACCTACAGTTGTATGAATCCACTATTTATTTCTAACACATTTCTGTATTTTGCTGTAACACTTGTGCTGTAGATTCACTATGACTGTATGAAGAATAGATCGCCTAATATGCAGAATTATACCTACGACAGGTTCGTCAACTTTCCCCTGGCTCGCTGCGTGGCAAATCGGTAACGTTCTCGTCTGCTGTGCCAAAGTTTGTGGGATCGAATCCCGTCACAAGTATGTTGGCATTTGAGGGTGCTTAAATAGATTTACTGACACGTTAAAGATCCCCTTCAAGCCAAAATTCCGAAAACCTGGCGTCTCTAAGAGCCTCAGAAGTTAAAAGGAACGTTAACACATATCATTGTTATATCACCGGGTGAGTTAGCCGTGGTCGTTACGGCGTGCTGTAGGCAGTCACTCACATCCGGGAGGCGAGGAGGTTCGAATCCCCCCACCGGCAACCTTGAAGATGGTCTTCTGTGGTTTCCCTTCTTCCTTCCTGGCAAATGCCGGGGTTGGTCCCTAACTGTAGGCCACAGCCGCTATCTTCCAATTCCTCGTTCTCACAATCACACTTTCCTCCCCAGACAACACTCCACACGCGACGGTACTCGTAGCTCACCAATTGGGTGTCAGCATAGAAGCAGCTACAAACTCTGGCGAGCCGAACATGTCCTCGGACACGCCCGGCGTTAAAAGCCGTACGCTAAAAGATTAAAAAAATAAAATAAAAAGATAAAAAAATCAAAAAGTAATAATGTTATATCAACTTTTCCCATAAGACCCAGCTTCCTGGCACTAACCTGACTCATTTTGACTTTAAGGGACACTGGGACTGAGTTTTCATATTTCTGTAATTATCAATGGATATTGTTCTAATTTTACACACATCACTCAAGTACTAATATACACTATACTACTGATTTACAATTTTCTATCTCTAACCGTTTAGGAGATATGATTATTTTAATATAGAAAATATGCAAATTTTGAAAATGGTCCTTGCGTTAAACACATAGAGGTAGCTCATTTGTCAAGACTTTCCCATATAGATATTTAGTATGGAAGCAACCTAGTGATTGGTTTTAAGTTCATATGAATATTTGTTGAGATATAAATTAACTCATTTCACATTTTTTTATTCCATTAATTGCCTATTATTTGAAAATTAAAATATTTTTAATGGCAAAACTAAGAATACTACAGTAAAACTAATCACTGAACTTATGGATGCATTAATATAGAATATGTATAAAAATTTGCAATATTATAGCAGCAAATATAATGCGCAAGAACCAAATGTTGTATCAAAAATTGGGAAGACGCGATAAATGGACTTTTATAAAAGCATGCATATTTTTGGTTATAGGCTTTCAATTTTAGGTAATTATCAATGGATATTGTTCTAATGTTACACACAGCACTCTAATAGTAATATACACTATGCTACTGATTTACACTTTTCTATCTCTAACCATTTAGGAGATATGATTATTTCAATATGAACAAGAAGTTCCGTGACGAACTAAAGAGCCTACTTTTCTTAAAATTTAAGATTCATGATTAATCTATATAGATCTATTTAGAATAATGACAAAATTAAGCTGGTAATATCGAAATTTCTAATTAGTTCGAAATACTATATACCTGGCATAATGTAGCCTAATAGAGCACTACAATTGGCAGCCCTGGTGACGGAATGTACTGTATTCTTAGTTCCATTTAGGGTACAGAATACAAAATTTGGTTGAGGTCCAATGGATAGCATGGACGTTACATGCAGTTAAACATTGGATCTAACAGCGCGCGTAAAATCATGTTGGCAACAATGTAATGCATGTATTGATCAGAAATGATCTGAAATAACATGATCTATTGTTGTGCCAAATTTGACTGAAATCCATTAGTTAGAATAGAAGTTACATACATTTTAAAATTGAACCTATCAGCAGGCTTAGAATCATGTTGGCAGCACTGACGAATATTAGTTACTCCAAATTAATCTAGATTGCCAGGTACTATGCGTGTGCAAAGTTTAGAGCTATTGGCTTGCATACTTTCCGATATATTGATATTAGGGTAACAAAAATAGAGACAGTATTTATTAACAGTTGGCAGCCCTGGTTACTCTTAAGAATCGGCATAGTCATATCTGCTATGGTACACATAGCACACACGAAATTTGGTTGAAATCCAAATGATAGTATAGAAGTTACATGTATTTAAAGTTGGACCTCTCAGCAGGCTTATAATCATGTTGGGAGCACTGACGTACATAAGTCACTCCCAATTAATATAGAATGTCAGGTACTATACTTGTGCTTAGTTTAAAGCTGTCGGCTTGCATACTTTCTGATATATGGGTATTTGGATTTAAAGAAATTAAGAGCATTTATTAACAGTTGGCAGCCCTGGTGGCTCTTAAGAATACGCTCAGTCATATCCCTTTATGTACACATAGCACATACGAAATTTGGTTCAAATCCAATTGATAGTGTAGAAGTTATATGCATTTAAAATTTGGACTTATCAGCAGGCTTATAATCATTTTGGCAACACTGCCATGTGTGGCCTCCTGGAAATTAAACTGCAATATTATTATTTATACGTGTGCCAATTTCGAAATAGCTCCCATTCATACCTTCCAGGATATCCAACATGGAGCTCAAATTTCAATTGCGATTTTTCAGCAGTTGGTAGCACTGACATCATTTTCAAATATGGCCGTGAGATATTCAGGTATAGATCTTCACTGCTACCAAATTTTGTTTCGATTGCTGCAGCCGTTTAGGAGTTGATAGGGGAGGGGGACACACACACACAACCAGACAGACAGACAGACAGAAGGACAGACAGACAGACAGACACACATTTGCCCGATCTCATAAGTCTACTTTTTCCTCATTTTTGCAAAATGTGAAAAGTAGGCTAAAAATATGCAAATTTTTAAAATGGTCCTTGCGTTAAACGGATAGAGGTAGGTCATTTATAATGATTTTCCCCATATAGATATTTAGTATGGAAGCAATCCTAGTGATTGGTTTTAAGTTCATATGAATATTTGTTGAGATATAAATTAACACAATTGACAAATTTTTAAATCCCATTAATTACCTATTATTTTTAAATTAAAATATTTTTAATGGGAAAACTAAGAATACTACAGTAAAACTAATCACTGTACTTATGGATGCAATAATATAGAATATGTATAAAACTTTGCTACATTATAGCTACAAATCTGATGCATATGGGAAGAATTTTGTCTCATAAAAATGGGAAGCTGAGAAAAATGCACTTTCATAAAGCCATGCATATTTTTTTAGTTATCAGCTTACCTGTTGAGCTAAAACTGCCCAGCACCATATGTAACACCCTATTTCTTGCTTTTCTGAGCTTCTTTATTAGGAAAATAAGTACAGAAATACTCGCCTCAATGTAAGTCCATGAATAGGGGGCGTTTAAATACCATGCACTAGACATATAAAGCATGCGCTGGACCTTTAAATATGGCGGAATTCGGAAAAGACTTTCACTAAATTATCCGCTGGAGTCAGGGGCGTAATTATACAAAGAATAAAAAAATCAATATTTTTGGGATTTCTGACCAAAACTCAGTCCTAGTGTCCCTTAACCGTGTGTTTTAAGGCCGTGTCCCATTCCTGGTAACACATGGTTTCCAAATGAAGACTCCATCTTACAGGCACCAGAATTCGAACCTTGGCCATCCGGGTGAGAAGATAATAGTGACACTATTATGCAAAAGTGCCCAAATAACAATAAATTGTCATTAACCTCTTTGAAGTTTTCAGATGAAAATTGGCCGATATATGGTTTAATATCTATGTAAATTCTGGTAACTACCTAGGTATATTTGTGCATACTGTAGCCTACTGTGTTGAGTTATGGTTTGACACTTAGTTTGTCGCAATTTGTAGACCTGAAATATCGCGACGCAATTTGTGGGCTCAGTTGTGATGTCCAGTTCCAATCATGCCCTCGCAGCGTCCACCAGATATATGGCCTTCCCCCAACCCAATGGAACCCCCATCGCGCACCGCCCGTGGAGCCTAATCTGCACCCGAAATTAAAATCTGGGCGCTCAACTCTCAACTCGAGAAGATGTTGCTACGTTTTTGTGCCGAGTCGAGTTTCCTCTCTTCACACTAATCCAGCACGGACGAGCTTGTATAGCGATATGAACACGGCTTCCTTTCAACACACTCTTTTTTGTTGTCGTTGTCTTGCTGCTGGTTAATGGTTTTCTTTAGAGGATTCCTTGATACTGCTTTTCGTAGCCCTTGAATGGAATCCGGATGGCTTAAAAGCATGGCTGTGTGTACCAAATAAAGTGACGAGTATGCGCTGTGATGGGGTTAACTTCATGACCACCAAGAAATAAGAACACGGTGATAGAAACATGTTCTTTGTCCATGGGTGTACATATAACGACCTGATTGATTTCACTTTAACTATCGTATTTCTCTGTAATTTTCAGCGAAGAGTATGCGGTTTATGACGACAGTAGTCAGCCCTGAGGCAATTCGAAATTGAGAAGGGAATGAAATGCATCTGAAACCTAACTTGTGAGAGGCGTAATTGAAGTTGAAGATGAATGAAATTTAATTATGAGAAGTTGAAGATTAATGAAATTTAACTATGTGAAGATGAATATTAATGAAATTTAGTTATGTGAACTTGAATATTAATGCCATTTAAATGGCGAGGAAGGTGAAGTCGTTTTGACTATTGATTTGTATTGTAATCCAGTAATAATAATGACTGAGAAGGGTTGAATTTTATTAGCCTACTTTTCACATTTTGCTAAAATGAGGAAAAAGTAGTCTTATGAGATCGATCCGGGAAAATGTGTGTCTGTCTGTCTGGCTGGCTGTGTGTGTGTGTCCCCCCCCCCCCCTATCAACTCCTAAACGGCTGCAGAAATCAAAACCAAATTTAGTATGAGTAAAGATGTGCACCGGAATATCTCACGTCCATATTTGAAAATTATGTCAGTGCTACCAACTGCTGAAAAAACGCACTAGAAATTTGAGCTCCATGTTGGATATCTTGCAAGGTATGCATGGGAGCTATTCCAAAATTGGCACACATGCAGATATGACTATTTCAGTTTAATTTCCAGGAGGCCAACCATGACAATGTTGCCAAAATAATTTTAAGCCTTCTGATAGGTCTAATGTTTAAATGCATATAACTTCTACACTATCAATTGGATTTGAACCAAATTTTGTATGTAATATCTGTACATAAACAGATTATATTCAGTCACCAGGGCTGCCAACTGTAGTGCTCTATTAGGCTACATTATACCAGGTATATTTTGAACTAATTTGATATTTCGATATTACCAACTTAATTTCGTCATTATTCTAGGTAGGTTCATATTCTGTAGAATAAACATTGGCATGAAAAGTAGGCTTTATAGTTCTTCACGGAACTTCTTGTTATCATGTGAGTTTTATTATCATTTGTATAGTAAATGTAAATTTTATTTGTTATTGCCATGTTTATTGAGTAAAGATCTTTTATAGTCGTAATGAGATGGTTATCATTGTAGATTGTCTACCTGTTTGCTCAAATCCTGAATATATGTGTTATACATTGGGGATAGAACGTAACACACCCCGATCCGACGAGCTAGCAAGGGTATAACCATGTATTCTCCTTCATAGAAGGGTACAATAAGGAATACTGTTCGGCAATATCCCATTCAGGTAAAGTAATAATAGGGCGTATGTGTATTTGTCATATACTATTTAGTCTATTATGTCAACATTTGATGTAAGACGTATCCACAAACACAGAATACGTAATTACAAATCTTTATTCGAAAGTAAAGTAGACCGTAAACCTACCGTATCATTCGAAAATACCATATTTATGACGTTGCACAGAGACAGTGCTTATCTGTACAAAGTAAGCTTTTGTGAGTTATTCTCTTGCCTATTACAGCATTCTAATGCTACACTTGAAATGGGCACCTTGATTTTATAACATAATCGTCGTGCGATCAAATATAAAGGAAATGAAAAGAACCACGACACATCACCTGACTTGCAACCTGCGTAACATGTCACGAGTGCCGTACAATACCATACATGACTAGGCGAGGACCAAGGAAGCAGTTTTCAGCGAGAGTTTCCATGGGAGGAGTTGTTCCAGTAGTACCTACAGTTCGAGATACAGTGCTTTATTTCTATAAAAATTTAAGGGGTGCTCTCAGTTGTAGTCGACAAAACATCTCGATGTAGCAATTTTCGGCAATTTGCAAAGTCAGTGTTTGAATAATAAATTTCAGCTTTTTCGATGCCTGGGTGGATGTTAAATAGTTCGTTATTTTCTTAATCCTTCAACACTAATCACACGCGCAAAATAACAACCTACCCCGCCTCCAAACAATAGCCTGCGTGCATATAAGAACGGAGTGCCGAGTTGCCGACCAAAAGAAACTGATTCGATAGATCGATTTAAATCGAGGATTACTCGAAATCTACTCGAGTTGTTGTGAACAGCGCGTTGACGCCAGCGGATCGATGAACTTTCAAGTCAAAAGTTATATTTGCCGGACTAGATACAAATGTACCAATATTTTTTTCTTAAACAGATTTCAAATGTTTAAAGGGAACGCGTACCCCCGCGTTCCCCGTAAAAAAGCACTTATATATATATATACTCGTATATATAAAGTCATTTCATTCCCACCCATGAAGCCCACACCATCTCTACGGCCAAGAGAGAAGGAAGAACTAGAGAAGGGAAGTCGAATTGGAGGTGGATGTAGTTGAGTGTGAAAAGTGCGGAGAGAGAGTAGTGGAGGCCTCTTGGCTAACACGTACGTAGTTTAAAAAATTGTAGATGAGTGTTTTGTGTTCCAGTAATTCTATTAGAAGGTGCGTAGGGTTAGTTCTTATGTCAGTAAAAGAAAGAAGATGTGATAAAATGAATGAAATGAGATGTAATTAGTGGTTGAAATAGAGTGATAAGAGTTTAGGGCGAAGGAGAACAGCTGAGAAAGGAGGTGGAATGAAAGAAATTAGATTAAATCGAATAAGATGAAATCGATGGTATGAAATGAAGTGATAAGAATTTAAAGCGCAAGAGAAGATAAAGGAAAGAAAGAAGATGAAATAAAATGGAATAAATGGGATGAAATCAATGGTTTGAAATGGAGTGATGTGGATTTAAAGAGAAAGAGACGAGTAGAGAATGGAGATGAAGTAAGATGGAATAAAAGAGACGAATCGATTATTTGAATGAGGGGTGATGAGAATTTAATAAAGAAACGATAGAGAAGAGCAAGAGCTGGGTGACATTGTTATGGTGGAAGGGAGTAATGTAGAGATACATTGGGTGGTGGAGGAAACATAGCTTTGTAAGAAAAGCAAGGTTTACACCAGCATTTGTTGGAGGGGGGGGGGGGGGGGAGTATTCTCAGATAAGAGATATGGTTCAATAATTTAAATAGAACGGACAGGAAATTTTAAATACAATTGGCAAGATCGATAGTCTTCACGTGTATCGTTAGAAAGTCGAATCAATGTGAATTGATTCGTGTGCTTGTAACGTTTTTCACTTAATAATAGATCACAGAAAGAGCCTCCGTGGCTTAGGCGGCAGCACGCCGGCCTCTCACCGCTGGGTCCGTGGTTCAAATCCCGGTCACTCCATGTGAGATCTGTGCTGGACAAAACGGAGGCAGACAGGTTTTTCTCCGGGTACTCCGGTTTTCCCTGTCAACATTTCATTCCAGCAACACTCTCCACTATCTTTTCATTTCATCTGTCATTCATTTAATCATTGCCCCAGAGGAGTGCGTCAGGCCTCGGCAGCCGGCACAGTTCATACCCTCGCCGCTAGATAGGGGCTTCATTCATTCCATTCCTGACCCGGTCGGAGACTGGAAGCAGGCTGTGGATTTTCATTTTCAATAGATCACAGACACTTTCATGGCATTCTGATACAGAAACGATCATATTATTTAAAAACTCGTAATATACTGTATATTGAATTCGTTGAATAATATAAAGCTTCCATATAAATCAATTAGTTTCCTGCCATTTATTGGAACTGGGTGATTTATTATTAGCATGCAATGACTACTAGCGCTCCTACAGAGCCTGGATCCTTACTACTACAAGCCAAGCTAGTGATGGAACACAGATTACCCTATTACAGATGACCGACAGCCATGCTAATTCTTGGCACTAAAGACTTCAGCGCTGTCTGGCGAATGGCCGCCGTACTAGTAACAAGCAGACCCATAGCACCAACTATGAGCAGAACTTGTAAACAGTAGCATCCCACCCCTTCCCGGCCCCGCAACCCGTTGCGCAATAATATTCTCATCCTAAATGCTCTGTGCACTTCATTGTTCCGAAAATCACAATCGTCTCAATAGAATATAGCACGTTTTGAAGTGTGGAGATATTAATATAATCTGCGACAAGAAAATACATTCAAAATACCAATAACAGAAAAATTAATAAAAATAATACCAAAGTGGGAACTTCTTAATTCCTGACCTCTGAAATGAGCAATCACAGCATTTAGGATATTACCAACCACCCGATTGGTAATTTACATTTCAAATTACTTTCAGTTGCATTTGGAGCATATTGCATTGGTGACATGAATTAGGCTACTACAAGGTCTACGGCGTATTATTATTCAGTTTAAAACAAGCAGTTCCGTGAAGAACTAAACAGTCTATTTTCATATATTCTACTTATATTAATTGCCTCTATCAAAAAACAAATTTTCAGTTTGATTGCTGTAATAGATTCGTAGATATTGAGAATCGTGTAAATACTTGGGATGGTCACCATGTTGGATTTTTATATAGGCCTTAGAATTATGTACTATCACATGAAGATTATTGTGCAGCTGTTTTATTCCAACTTCAATCACATGATTAGGACACAAGAAATTAAAACAAAATTTTAAAATTTCGCTCAGCCGCCATCTTGTGGTTATGAAAATAATTTAAATGAATTAGATACCAGTGGATTACAATTTATACAAGCATATACCGTACCAAGTTTCACTGTGCTCGGATGGTGAATCGCGAGATACGTCCATTTGAATATTTGAATTTTGCGTCACCGCCATGTTGGATTTGTGCTCACCAGGTTATTGAACGTCCCATAGGTAAACTTATGTTCCCAGCTTCTACCTGGTATACAAAAACAAAAGTTCAGCTTGATTGCTCTCATAGATTAATAGATATTGAGTACCGTCTAAGTATTTCGGATAGTCAACATGTTGGATTTAAATATATGTAGGCCATATAGTTATGTACTATTAGATGAGTATTATTGTGTACTTTCATTATTCGAACGTTGATTTCGATCGCATGCTTAGAACACAAGAAGTAAAAACTTAATTTAAAATTTTTGTACAGCTGCCATCTTGAGGTTATGTAAACAATAGAACTAAATTAGATGTCTGTGCATTGCAATTTGTATAGTCATTTGCTGTACTAAGTTTCACTGCGTTTGGATGGTTAAATCGCGAGAAAAGTCTATTTAAATGTTTCAACTACGCTTGGCCGTCATGTTCGTTTTGTAGTTAACAGGATTTTGAAAGCCACATAGGTGAACGTCTAGTAGTGCCCTTTATCACTAGCACATGAATTCCAAGGAAACACATCAGCACATTTGTGTGCCATTGCTTATTAGAGGAGGACAGATGCATTTGACTGGTATCTGGGTCGCAGAACATTACATGAGTAGCCCTACTTTAGCACCATGACTTAGCAAAAGGATTTGAACGTTGGACTTGGTTCCACAGAACAAGTGCACATTGGCAAGACTATATGATATAGGCCTAGTCCATAAACAACCTACAAATGCCTTGCTTCACAAAATCATGGGGATGTTAAGTTTTAATAACCTGAAATTACAGTCCTACATCAGTAATGGCATTACTACCTATTTAACCAACTGAACACTCGCCACAGCACCAGTAACTAACATGTGCAAGAACTGATCTATTTTGAATACGGTAATAAATTTGAAATACGAGGAAGGGGAAAGAATTATAGCTAAGACACTTTGTCATGAATCTTGACATTTATAATCTACCGCAATGTAAAATTAATTATTAACACTCCTCAAGAACTTGAGTACACATATGCAATAGGCCCATTTACACATCTCTACAAGCTGTAATCAAGTTGTTGCAATGGTTACTGGAACCCTCCCCCACAGTAGTTCCACTACCCACTGCATTCTTAACTGCCTAGCTCCAATGCAAAAACATTAACTTACGGTAACATAGACTTACCTGGTCATAGCTTGAATCATTTCTCAGGAAAGTAATTGACATATTTCTCCACCATTTCGAGATGCAGCAATTTACGATTTGTTGGGTTGTTATTCTTTCTTCCAGTGATAGAGCACAGTTCACAGAATTTGGTACGTATGGAATGAATGATAGTGAAAGTTAATTGATATGTTAAGTGGAATGTCACCTCTACGATAGATCACATCTACACCTGCGATATAATATCAATTCAAAACTATATTTTCCACACGCACTATAGAAACACGTTTTAACTTTAATTCCGAAAATAAGCGTACTTACTTGCCGTAATAGAAGAAGAACCGTTCACTTCCCATTACAACGAAGAAGATGTGGTGTAAGAAAGAGGAGAAATAAGTCGACATCAGCTTCTTTACGGCTTATATAATTTTACAAAATGCAATCAAGCCACAATCAAGTATTCAACACATAAACACAGTGGCCATGTTGCCTTGCCGCCAACCCAGTAGAAATAACGATTATTTATTGTTCTAATTTTAATTTTCGTCTATGTGCAAGATAACTGCATGAAAATATCTTCAGAGTATATTCAGTAAATTTATTAACTGAATATTAGGATATTGTTTGCTTTTAATTACAACGTTGTATCATGCATATGTTGGCAACAACATGCAGCGCTCCAAGTGACTGGCCGCCGTACTACACCGATGGTGCAAAACAAATCCTATCTGGTTGACACTCCCTGGGCCAGTCCGAGCTCTGAGGTACACGTAGTTCACTATCGTACTTATAGATAGCGTTACGCGTACGTACGGAGCTGGTTCCAGAACCGGGAAAATTGAAACTCAGCTCCCAGGAATCGGCAGAAAAATCGGTTCCAGCGATTCCGTCGCTGGCCATCTCTATACCTAAGGCTATATTCCATATAATGAAAACAAAACACACACAAAAACAACACCGCTTTGCTTAACAAGGGAAGCGACAAGCTCCAGTGGCCAGCAGCCGGTCGATAATAACCGTCTCAGAAGCATCAGCATGCCGTCAGGTTTTACAGCGCCATCTATTCTGCGATTTACTCAGAGCTAAGTCATTATAGTGCTTCACTGAGCCACTATGTACCGATCGTCATTCTTCAACACCTTCTATACTACAAGCCTGCTCGCTCCGTGGGTGACATCACGCAGTGTGGTCCGGTAGGTTTGAGCAGAAGAAATGCCTCATACTGTGCGCTGTTCTCAGTGCGATAAATGTTATATTCCACTGGACTCAACATTCAAACGCTAAATGATATTCTTCCACTTGGCCGAGAAGCATACGAAACGATAGATATTTCATAGTGTGTGTGGTGTGTTATGTTTTGACAGAAAACGGCAGGACCGGGACTACAAACATTCGAAAAGGGAAAGTCAGTACACAAAATATGGTACTGTTGATTTAACTAACAATCATGATCGGATCCTATTTTAGAAGTGTCCGCCTCGTTGCGTAGTGGCTAGCATTCTTGGCTATCACCGCAGAGATTACAGGCTCTGCAAAGAAATTTATTTCTGGACTGAGGTCTGGAACGGTGTACACGCAGCCTAGTTTTAAGGGACGGAAATAGGAAGTCATCTGCCCCAAACTGTGAAGAGGTGGATTCAGTTTACACTGCCGTCATCCTGAAAGTGGTTTTCCGCGGTTTTCCACTTCTACTCCAGGCAAAAGCCGGGATAGTTCCTAACTGAAGGCCACGGCCGCCACCTTCCCAAACTTCATCGGAATTACAAATGCACACATTTATACAGCCATCACAGTGTCGCAGGTTGTCAGACAAATTCCACACACACCCACGTACACAAGCCTAAATCACCACGATGTCGCAAAGCCCCTCAATTAGTCAACAAACAGAACATTTTAGTAGTAGTACCAGCAAATACAATTGCAACTCTCGCACGGGCAGATAGTCACAAAATCTACTCCGAACAGTTTAAGCTCCTTTTACCGAACAATATTTAAGATTGCTCTAAAAAACTGCAATTCACATATGGTTTTTATTGTTACTTGATTGTTGTAATAATATTATTATTATCATGATCATTTACAGCATGAGTAGCATGTAATATTGATACAGGTACTTCTTAATATGATTGTGTTCTGGTAAATATACAGTATACCGACGAAAGGGAACAAGGAGGGAATATATTATAGATGGTGTATACAATTTTATGGACCCCCTCATAAGGCAGTGACTAGCATTGTTGGCTGTCACCACAGAGGTCGTGTACGATTCGTGGCTGTCAAGAATATTTTGAAGTCTTGGTCTGGTGTCCCAGCCCCATGATGCTAAATGGGAACCTACCGGATGCTGTGGCAGGAGGAGTGGAAAGGACCTGGCCACCTTACCATACGTAAACAGCGACTCAGGATGGCTGGTTACTGATCTCTTGACAAAGCCACGGACTCTATCGAGTCGCCTACACACCTTGTAGATATGGCATTCCATGATTGAAAATTTTATGAGAACATGGGCAAAATATCACTTCAAGAAGTACTGATATCTACGAAAGCTCATTACTTCACAATTTGACAGGTATCTCTAGATATTTGTAAAGTTGTAAAGTTCGGGAAGACAGAATGGGCTATTCAAATTTACAAAATGTTATTCAACTTTAGATCTATGATGATTTCATTATAACCTCAATTTCTGTTGTTACAGCTAAACAATAAACAGTACATACATTACACAATGATATTTAAAAAAAAAAATCATCATGTGAAAGATCAACAAGAAAAATGGATAGCATTAATCATTATTAATACACGATTTGAGAACTACGGTACATTTCCTCAAGAGAAAGAAATCATAATCATAATATTAAATCTGTCCACCACAACAGGCTAGCAATGTTTCAATGTCTGTTACTATATGCCTGAATTACAGTACATAAAGGTAGAAAAATGAATATGCCCAATAACCTTTGTGGGGTAAGATCTCATTCTATGAGATAACCTACAACGTACCAGTTCTTTTTGCATAAGATGTTGCATAATTTTTTTATGCTCTTACCATAAGATGAGAAAGACTCTTGCTATACACCTATACATAAAGTATAGTCATTGCACTGTGCACACATAAATCAAATGAATGCCACTGAAATCTACGACTACATAAAAGTTAATGTTCTCTTCAGCCTATGAAAGTCACATCTTGTAGTCCTCAGGCACCAGGAGGACAGTCGTATCTGTGATGAATGTCAATGGTCAACCTTCTTTATACTTTTATTTCTATCAATGATTTCTTCCTCCAATCATATGGGGGAGGATGCTGGTCTCTCCCGGATGCAGACCCTAACTAGTATATCCAATTCAAGTGCAATAACTCTTACGGCAGATGACAATCTGCAACGTAATGTAGATTTTACATGAGGCTAAGAATTCAGGAACTCACTGCTGTTGAGTATGGAAAATGGCAAAACAAGATAATTTGAGCTAGCCTGAACCATTTTACCCAATAACTTGCGTTTAAACAGTATCGCATGCCTTGCGTCTCTGGATGTTATTGATTTCAAAACCTAATGTCGTAGTCTTTTGAACGCAGTGACAGGAAAGAAAGTAAACTGGTTGCACATTTTTCCAGACAAAACAGTTAAACAAGGAGTGCGCAAAATATATACAGTAGGCCTATATATATATTTATATATTATTTAAAAATGTCATGTTTATAATTGGATTTATAACAAAGTAGAGAAACATGATTAACTGGCGATTCACAATAGCTGTAGGTATGCTCTGTGGAATGCTGAAATTTAACACAAGTTGCCAAAAGCCATGGACCTATGAATCCCAGTGTACCAATGGATACAGTTTCGACGATAAGCATTTTACGCTTACGTGGTTGCTATTTTCCCTGTGTATCATCTGCATGCATCCTTCAGTGTGGCTTTTCAAATTGTGACAAATTCTACAGTTCCTGTCAAAATATGAATCCACCACCCAAATAGGCCTACTGTTGAAGCCAGCTAAGGGGCACAGACACACCCGTCCAGAAAATGTAAACCTTGACCGATAACATAGGTCATCCTGCAGGCAACATTATAAGTGAAGTAATGATACTCTTGCTACAAAAATTGCAGTAAAATCTAGTGTGGAAATATATAACACTAACATATCTTTTTAACTCTTAATTTGCAAATTTTCTTTTCCTCTGTGATTATTCCCACTGTGCGTGACAAAACCCAGGGGAGCATATATGGCTAACGCCGCCCTACCTAGTAATTATATTAATAGCGAATGAGACAAGAACCTGCCTCTATGACACTTACAACTTCGTTAATACGGATAATACATGATTTTCATACCTTATATTCATAATTTAGGAGACAATACCAATTGAAATTGCTATCCATTATCACGAGTGCACTGGAAATATGTGCTAAATTACGTAAATATGTGTTTTTGTTTCTTGCCCATTGAACGATGGCAGCCATGTTCCTCAAGCGCATGAGGTATCTTCAACTGTTACCTAGGCGCTTACATTGACGTCACGCTCTTGTTGCTAACATGTAAGATACAAAATACAACTGTCATGAGGTCAGTCATATTAGTGTTTAATTCCACTGTGCGTGAAAAAACCAGGGGTGCATATATGGCTAACGTGGCCCGCACTTCCTAGTAATTATTGATATAGGCAAAACTCATTGGTCTAGAAAAGATTATGTGTGACAAACACCAGGAGTGCATATCACAAAACATCACAAAACAAAACAATCTCTACAACGCTCCAACAACCTGGCACTCGTCGTGTGGTAGCACACCTCATGCCTTAACAAGTAGTTCCGTGAAGAACTAAGTAGCCTATTTTCATATATCCTACTTATATTAATTGCCTCTGTCAACATACAAATGTTCAGTTTGTTTGCTGTAATAAATTCGTAGATATTGAGAACTGTCTAAATATGTCGGATGGTAACCATGTTGGATTTTTATAGGCCTTAGATTTATGTACTATGGCATGAAGATTATTGTGTAGGTGTTTTATTCAGACTTCAAACGCATGATTAGCAAACAAGAAATAAAATCGTAATTTACAATGTTCGCTCTTGTGGTTATGAAAATAATTTAAATGAATTAGATACCAGTGGATTAAAATTTATAGAAGCATATACCGTACAAGTTTCACTGCGCTCGGATGGTAACATCGCGAGATCGTCCATTTGAATATGTAAATTTCACGTCGCTGCCATGTTGGATTTTTGCTCACCAGGTTATTGAACGTCCCATAGGAGAACTTATATTTATAGCCTCTATACACATACAAAGTTTCAGTTTCATTGCTCTCATAGATTAATATATATTGAAAACCGTCTAAACATTTCGGATGGCCGCCATGTTGGATTTTAATATATGTAGTCCATAGAGTTTTGCACTATTAGTTGAGGATTATTGTGTACGTTCATTATTTAAACGTTGATTTCGATCGCATGATGAGAACACAAGAAATAAAAACTTGATTTTTAAATTTCGCACAGCCGCCATCTTGAGGTTATGAAAACAATTGAACAAAATTCGATGTCAGTGCATTGCAATTTGTATAGTCATTTGCTGTACCAAGTATCACTGCGTTCGGATGGTTAAATCGCGAGATAAGTCTATTTAAATGTTTCAAGTTTGCTTGGCCACCATGTTCGTTTTGAAGTTAACGGGTTTCTGAAAGTCACATAGGTAAACGTTTAGTAGTGCCCTTTATTACCGCACAAAATTTTAGGGTGATATGATTAATAGTTTTGGAGTTATAGAATGCCAGTAAAATATTTCGCACAGCCGCCATGTTGTTTTGGTGAGACGTATTAAAATTTAAAAGGCACGGTCAGGTTCGGCCAAAATAGTACTATGATCTTACCGAGTTTCATTGAAATTGAAATTGCTCCAGCCGTTTAGAGGTTATTAGTGGGGACACACGCACACGGACGCACGCACATACACGCACACGGACACAAGGTGATCTCATAAGCCTACTTTTTCATAAATGAAAATAGGCTGAAAATACGTCAATTCATGAAAAGATAATAGTATCCAGTAAACTATAATATGTTGTACCCGAATTTGCTCTTGTCATGCATGTAGGTCTATCTGATACAGTGGAGAAATTGAGTTAGATCTTGATGTTGAGATGCACGTGTGCATTGAAATAACCAGTCAGGCTTCTCGCAAAAGATTCACCGTTCCAATGAGATAATTTCTAATAGAGAAGGCTAGGCGTACCGGCACGAACCTGTTTTGTCAAGAGGGGAGACCGCGCGCATGTCTGACGCGTGCATGGTGGGCTTTGAGCAAGGGGAAGATAAACAACCCGCATCCTTTGATCTTGTATCGAAAGAAAACAGCCACGCGCCGAGTTGACAGGAAAACGGGTGAAAGTAGCCAGCTCATACCACGTGACAGCCGACCACCAATAAGCGAGAGGGATTTATCGTCATTTATGAAGCTTTTCATTGCTAATTAGCAACTACTCTAGAAGAAATTTTAATTAACAATAAGATACAATATTGTATTTCGGAATTTTTCAGCAATTTAGTTTTTGAGACAGAAGACTCAGTAGAGCAGAAATTTGATATTTCGAGTCTGCACCAAGTTCACGTGCTTTTTTTTTTTTTTTTTTTTTTTTTTTGGAAGGTGGCGCCAAATTTGAGAGAGAGAGGGAAGACCGCGCAAATGTGTCGGGGCTCTTATCTTGTGAAACTTTA
This sequence comes from Meconema thalassinum, assembly GCA_946902985.2. Classification (NCBI taxonomy): domain Eukaryota; kingdom Metazoa; phylum Arthropoda; class Insecta; order Orthoptera; family Tettigoniidae; genus Meconema; species Meconema thalassinum. The sequence goes on along the minus strand of OX336389.2, from coordinate 1,117,818,034 downwards.
TCAGGAAGGACGTGTTACTCGGTGTCCGATAGAAGTGCGGGCGCGACATATTTCGGTTATCGAGAAGTGAAACGATAATCTGGGCGAAGTGTAGGCTTGTGACTGCACTCATCTGAGATTAGGACTTCGTGATATTTCATAGTATTGAAGAGTGGACTCCGAATATTTCTACAAGTGACAGTCATTCGAAAATTAAATATTTGAACAGTGAAGTGAGCAGTTGAAAGTGATCAACGTTTGTTGTGAGGAACACTGACTGTTGAATTTCATAAATATTACGAGGAATTTTCTCTAATAATTATTATAATTATTTCAAGGCAGGCTTCAGTGAACATTATGTTTATCTGAGTTATTCGAAGTTGCGATACTGCGATGACCATTATTAAAGGATTATTTCGCAAAATTTGTATACTCCAAAAATTATCATCATGAATATTATACTGAAATTTGGAGAGACATTTCTGTACATTACTGAAGGCGAGGAGATGGCGTATTGAATACATGGTGGAAACATAGTCTGCAAGACAATGAAGATATGTGGAATAACATAACAAAAACGAGAGGAAATGTTTATCAACGATGATTTTTTCGAAATTTGGCAAATCAGAGATAAGAATAATGACTACTGAAACTACTGCAAAAATGGAATTCTACTTATCGAGAAACATCAAGAAATGAAGGAGATGTCGGGTGTTGAAGTACAAGGGTGAAAACCAGGGGTTGGAGTCGAACTGGGGGGAGGAGCCAGGACGAGGAGATTGCATTCAGAGAGGTGGACCGACTTGGAGCAGTCAGCTATTTCAGCACGTAGTTGTATGGCGTTTTCCCAGATACGAGAAAGGCAAACCGATTTGGAGCAGGAAGGCAAATTTTTTTCTGGTATCACCATGCAGCAGAAATCAAAATGGAACTCTTCTATACAACTTTAAATCGACACCAGGTAAAATAGAATCCAGTAAGTTGCATTTTTGTAGATAGAAGGCATTTTTGAATTCATTTGAAGTAACAGTTTCGACAGCTGGCTGTAGTAATTTCATTATCCGCATTTTTGAGATGTTTGTTTTATTCGTTTTGAAGTCAGGCTGATTTGGAAGTTTAGCTTGGTTAGATTTTGAGTTACGATTTTGACGTTGCTATTTAGGATATTTTAAACTAGAGGTCGCTGACCGTATTTTTGGATTTAATGACTTTTCTATTTTTTTTATTAGAACCGGAGATCCAATCCAATCCAAGTTTTATTCAAGCTATACCATTATCCGTCCATTCGGAGGAAAAGTTTTTGTAGACCAAGTCCTCAGGACCTGGTTAAAACAAATGCATAAAATGAGTGCCGCTAAGACCTAAGTAGCCTACTTTCATTAATTCATAATATATTTCCATTAACAAACCAAGCCGCTTATGGAGAGGAATTTCCACGTGAAAGACGAACTAGTTCTCCCTGCATGACCTACAACGTGATAAAATGTAAAGCAAAATTTTGAACTCAATATCCAATAGTCATCTCAGAAAATAAACATAAAAGCAATATATTATATGATTGCAGAAATGTTTTATTGCAGGTTTGCCCTGTCTTAAATCAAATCAACAATCGTTACCCAAGATAACTCCAACACCGGAAAATACGTGTCCAAAGTATTCACCCTATTTACATTCGAGAACTACGACACTAAAGAAGAGTGCACATGTATATTTAGCTCATGGTACTGGTTTGCCAAGTTACGGAAAGCCTGTTTCAATAGACCAGCAATAAAGTATGTTCCTTCTCAGAAACGAACACACCTGTAATTCACGGTACATACAATACAAAATTGGGGCCGATGAAGTCTGTGTTGCACCACCACCACAATGAAAAATTGCGTTTGAATATATAACTTTCAGTAGGCTATCAGTTAATTTTAAAAGTCAACTTTCTATAACGAGATACAGGAGTTAATTTCATGAAAAGCCAAATGCTTGGCTTCTTTAATATTCGAAAAGTAGGCTACAGAATTCAGTGACAGTACATAATGATGGATTCAATAAATGAAGCTGCGCCTGAGTGCCTATCCTGGTGTCCACTTCCTGGTGTAGCGGCTAGCATTCTTGGCTGTCGCGCCGGAGGTCCGTGTTCGATTTCCGGCTCTTCCAAGAAATTTAATTAAGGTCTGAGGGCTGGAACAGGGTTCACTCAGCCTCGGGAGGTACAACTGAGAAGACGTGGGTTCAATTCCCATCTCAACCTTCCTGGAAGTGGTGTTCCGTGGATTCCCACTTCTACTCCAGGCAAAAATCGGGGATGATTCCTAACTAAGGCCACAGCCGCCTCCTTCCCAATCCTCACCTTCATTAAGAATACACACACTAGTATAGACACGACAATAACATAGGTAATCCGACAAATTCTACATACACACACCATAGTACACGGGGATAAATGACCACGATGTCACAAAAACCCTAAATGAATTAACAACATCCTATCCTGGTCTGTAATGATGTCGGTTTCTTTTGTTGCTCCAAATGTCCCTTTAGTGTCCATATTCACTCTTGAAAACAAATCAAGTGCTACATATATTAAAGAAAGAAATCACCAACTATGAGTTAGAGTTGAAACGTTTGATTGGTGTCTCTCATATGTAATGTGTACCCACAGTACGTTATGCGAATACCCTCCATTACAGCCAACAGATTGTCGTGAGAAAGTATTGAGAGGATCAATGGTGAGCTCACAAATAGTGTATCGACAAGTACTCCTGGTACAGATTGGTCTTCCGGTTCTTTCTTGCTTCGGCGTGATGTGTTAGCCAATTTATGGCACTTGCCTTTGTGTTTCTACTTCCGAGAGAGCTGAGGTCTCAACGACCGCCTGACATTGATTTATCCCTTTCTTCCCTACTGGAGAGCGGAAAATGTTGCTTTCTGTTTTTGTTTTAGGCCGTCCCCTGTTGGTAGTCATTATTGCTGTATCATCTGTTTGCTTGGTCGTGGAGAAACAGATGTGATTTGGAGTACTTTGTAACTTAAAGCTGAAACCTGATCGAGGTGAACAGCTTTATGAGACCTCTAACCTTAAGGGTCCCAACTGTTAGAATTGAGTTTCACACCTGTAAATGAATTTGCTAGCACTGGTGTAAACAAAGCATTCAAAATACATCACAATCTCTATTTGAGATATCAATATTTATTCAATATTCCAAATGAAGTACGTACTCAAACTACCCTTGGATATTTTGTTGATTTTTGATTCATTTTAGGGTATTAGCGACATCGTGGTCATGTAGCCTCGTGTACTTCGGTGTGTGTCGAATTTGCCTGATAACCTTTGTCTCTGTGATGTCTGTACTAGTGTGTGTATTAGCCTACTTTCGATTTTTGCAAAATAATGAAAGTAGACTTATGAAATCTACACTGAGCCAAAGCTTTGTGTGTCTGTCTGTGTGTCTGTGAGTGTGTATGTGTGTACTCTGCATGTATGTCGCCCCCTAACAATTCAAACACGACAAAACAGAATTGAACGAAATTTGGTACAGAGGTAGCACTAGCAAAGGAAACCTCAGTGTCATGTTTTACATCACCACCGTCTTGACGGAAACGTAATGGCGGCCACCCAAATATTCAAAGCTTAAATCAAATTTTGACTTACCTTCATGTGTTATGCGTCTTTTGACGAAGCTACAAGTTCATCAGCCCAATAGTTTTGAAAATGGCGGCCGTGTATTCGTGCAAATCGATCCCCCCCCCTATCATTTCAAACACAACGAAACCAAATCGAACCACCTTTAGTACAGAGGTAGTACTTGCAACGGAAAACTCAGTGTCATGTTGTATATCGTCACCATCATAACAAAAAAGAAATGGTGCCCACCAAAATATTCTGAGCTTTAATCAAATTACGACTAAATTAATCATCTGATCTGTACCATATTTATCAAAAATATACCTTAATGTGGGAATCGTCCTTTGCCTAAACTACAAGGTCATCAGCCGAATAGTTCAAGATGGCGGACGTATGAATCATGCAAGTATTATAGCCTAACCGTAACTTACGATTCAACGAGGCCCAGCCTAACCAAATCTGGTTATCGTACAGAAGGTGGTTTAAACTGTCCTCTAGGAGGTGACCGGTAGGATATTTTTATTTTATATTAGAATAATAATACACCGCAGCAGTGACTAGCAGTTCTGGCTAATCGTGCCGTATCGTGCTGGGCCGAGCCGTCCCGTTCGGTCAAAACTATTGTTCTGCTCGCTCAACCATATTTCAGTAGATTGATATCCTTTTACGAATGTACTGAACAAAATAACCCAAATTTAGTACCAAATGGTTTGTAAATACGGCAGAAAACGCTAATGAAATCGTTCATTGCAAGACAAAATATTCAAGGAAGTTATACTAGTGCTGTTGTTAACGCATTGCTAGTATTGGTCGTCTGTAGCATAACGGTAGCGTCTCATACTCGTAGCGTGGAGGTTCTTGTTTCAAATCCAAATGAGTTCATTTTTGATTTGTAACATCTTTCCGCTCGGTTGCTGGATAGTTTTGTGGGAGTGATTTTGAAAATTGGGGACGGAAGTGGATCGGGACGATTGAGCTGGCAGTGGTGGATCCAACGGAAGTATGCACTGCCCGATCGATCGATCAAACGAAAGTGTACTAGCTGGCAGTGGTGTACAACGGAAGTATGCACTGCCCGCTCGATCGATCAAACGGTTGTGTACTAGCTGGCAGTGGTGGATAACGGAAGTATGCACTGCCCGCTCGATCAATCGGACGGAAGTGTACTACCTGGCAGTGGTGGAAAACGGAACTATGCACTGCCTGCTCGATTGATCGATCCAGCTACCAGATTATCATTTTAAACGATATTTATCATATCAATATGATTCATTTTAACAGAATCCATATGAAATTACGTGTTGGTCTGTGAATGAAGAGGACCTGTTTATAAGGAATTTAAGGTTATGAGCGGTGTCGCATCTATTAATCTAGTTGATCCAGATCGGATTCTTTATTTAGGCTAGTGCTGGCGGAAGCTACAAATCATCTAATAAAAGTACTTCCGTATTATAAACTACAATATCTGTAAAACACTCCATTTTACAATACCAATTGAAAATGTGTGTATTGGAAACAAGGCAGTGTGTGTTCTGTAGCGCGAGAATATTATGGTAATACAGTAGGTAGTGCATTTAGCAGGCACAGTGGCAAATGTTTCACCGACTTTCATTTGTCATTGAGCAGTTTATGAAGCTTCACGTTCAAGGTTGAACATCACATGGGGTAGGACAAAGACGACAAATGACATGTAAGTAAGCGGCATTATTGACAAGCTGTGGTTGAGTAGGCTAGTCAAGTATTAAATGCGTAACAGAATGTTGTTATATGAGTGGAATAAAAGCTGAGACTAGGTCATTTCATGATTGTAGGAAGGCATGTTTTGATTGTTTACGATGAATTGTATGAGAGTCTTGAGAATAATGAATGATATAGTTACTGAGGAGTGTGCTCACAGTATTTGAGAGTACAGTCGACGTTGTGTGTCACTTTGTTATTATGAATTATTAAGGAAGGAAGGAAGCTTGTAGTTATGCGTGACCGTTAATCTCACAATCATGATCCACGGTACCTCCCTTTTACGTGGAATGCGAACCACAGGACATGGCATTTCAATTAGAAAATCTCACATAAATTGACCGGGAATCAAACCCGGTCTACCTTGGTGAGAGACTAACAGCTTGACCGCTGCACCACAAGTGTGACAGTAGCATATCTGCAATTCAATCTATACATTCATCATAGTACCAGTCTGAAAATGGAGCGTAAATTAACAGTTTAAGAATGTCCAAGCTGTGTAGTATACCAGTAGGATAACATGTCAGATGTTACACATCATATGCGACTAGTGTAAGGCTCGTATCTTTTTTGATGTGTAACATCATTCCACTCGGTTGCTGGATATTTATGGGAGGGATTTTGAAAAATGGGACGGAAGTGGATCGGACGATCTAGCTGGCAGTGGTGGATCAAACGGAAGTGTGTAAGACGCACTGCCAGCTTGATCGCATTGCTGAACATTTTCATTCTGACGGTAAACGCCCATGCGAACTCTGGTGTCAAGCGATTGAAACAAAGCACATGGCACATGTTCGAAGTCTTTGTATCAGTATTTAAATGATGAAATGCTTTAATATCAAACATTATAAATAGTCGGCATTGCCGGTATTATGTTTCTGCACAATGGCTATTCAAATATTAACCCACATAACGGTAATGCAGTCATCAATATAATAGAATCGTTGTGTTTATACGAGATCGGAGCAAGCCTTCATGAACTATTGCTGAATACATTCTCTTTACTCACAAGAGGACCTATTCATTAGGCACTTTAAACTCAATTTCACGCAGGAACATTACCGAAACAAGCAAAATATAAATGAAACTTAATTCCGTGATGCAGTATTATTGGTACGTGTAAATAAGTCACCTTGTACCTTATATTCGTGTGGTCGAAATAGCCGTGGGGTTAGCGTCATCGACTGTGAATCTAGAGATCTCGGGTTCGAATACCGGATGGATTAGATATTTTTGCTACCAGATTATCGTCCTAAACGATATTTATCATATCAATATAACTCATTTTAACAGAATTCATATGCAATTACGTGTTGGTCTGTAAATCAAGAGGTCTGGGAACTGGGCAAGCCTTTCATGACCTACTGCTGTGCACAATGCATTTACTCGCAAGCTGGCATATTTATAGGGAATTTAAGGTTATGAGCGGTGTAGCGTCTATTAATGTAGTTGATCCACATCGTATTCTTTATATAGGCTAGTACTGGTGGAAGCTACAAAACCTCCAATAAATTGAGTTCCGAATTATAAACTACAATATCTGTAAAACACTCCCTTTTACAATGGATTAATATTTGTGCCAAAAATATTATAAAATACCGGTGTATCAACAATTTGCCGTCCTTGAAATGGTTTTCCGTGGTTTCCCCATTTTCAACTCCAGGCAAATGCTGGGACGGTACCTTCTGACAGGCCACGGCTGCTTCCTTCCACATCCTTACCCAGTTTCATTCACCATCATTCATTAATCTCTCATTAACTCATCTCGTGAGGTTGGCGTCAGAAAGGGCATCCAGCCGTATAAACCATCCGCCACAAATACTTCCATCGCATCTCATCCCCGACCCCGTAGCAAAACGGGAATAATAAGGGGTAGACATACAATACCGCTGTATCAACAATTTCATGTGAGGTTTCTTCTTTGTCAGATGTTACACATCATATGCGACTACTGTAAGGCTCGTAAAGTTTTTTTACTTGATTTTTTATATTGATTGATTTATAACTACTTACATGTAATAATGTTAAGTATAATATCGTGTGTATTTGCACTTGCATTTGCATTAGAATCTGTACTCATATGGCTCCTTATTTGTAAATACTATTCTCCTCTCCTGTGCTCGGATGAAGCAAATTTATCTATCTCCTTGGTTGATGAGGTACTATTTTTTAAATTTCTAACTCTGTGTTCAAGGGTATACAAGGAAATGGATTTGTTAATACAAATTCCACTTCATTCATTTTCCTATGTTGCGCACAAATCCCCCGTTTGACCATCAAACAGAGACAGATGCCAGCTTGGTGTCCTAGGAGAAACCCCACACAATACACGGCACAAACCTAGAAGAATTGCAAGAGTTTTAATTCACTGGTCATGAAAGCCCATATACCATCTTTTTGGATGCCTTCATAGGGAGGTAATGGCTGCTTGAGCTTTTAGTTCTCGCAGTAAAGAGGCGCAGGAGCGATTTATATAAAGCGAGGTAGAGCGCAGTTCACTACTCCTGTGGGGGTCCAGGTGGGGACACCAAGAGCCTGCTGATGAGCCAGCTTGGTATCCTAGGCAAAACCCCACACAAGGCACGGCACAAACCTAGATGAATTGCTGAGAGAGATGTTGTATTTCTCTCCTACGCAACGTTATGGGTTGATTCTCCAGGCCCTTGAGAGAAAGGAAAATACTTTCATAGCGCAGAAGAGTTCGCTTGCAAGACAGTGCTACATGGGTGTGCAAATTATTAGACCCAAGGCCAGTTTTCCAAACTTGCATTCATTCTTTTCATGATTTAATGAACTAAATATGTTTACAAGGCAGTGCAATTCCTTCAAATGTTTAACCAATAGTCTTAATTACATTTTATTTTAAGACAATCATAGGAAAATTATTTTATAGAATTTCCAATAAAATAGGACCCTCGTTAATGTAAAATGCCGCACGTTTTGTTTTGATTAACTTAATTCTACTTTTCGTGTGAGTTTAGAGCAGATGAACTCAAAGTCTTTTTTACTAATCTCCACTCTTGAACTATTAAAATATTCGTGGACCATGGTTTTAATTCACCTTATTTAGAGGGTACATTAGAGCCTCCGTGGCTTAGGCGGTAGCACGCTGGCCTCTCAACGCTGGCTCCGTGGTTCAAATCCCGGTCACTCCATGTGAGATTTGTGCTGGACAAAGCGGAGACAGACAGGTTTTTCTCCAGGTACTCCGGTTTTCCCTGACACAAATTTCGTTCCAGCAACAAACACTCTCCACTATAATTTCATGACATCTGTCATTCATTTCATCATTGTCCCAGAGAAGTGCGACAGGCTTCGGCAGCCGGCACAGTTCATATCCTCGCCGCTAGATGGGGGCTTCATTCATTCCATTTCCTGACCCGGTCGGTCGACTAGAAGCAGGCTGTGGATTTTCATTTTTCAGAGAGTACATTCCAAAGTAAATGAAACATGAGAAATCGGACTCAGATCAGATATCCCTCGGAATACCCAATTCTCAAAATCTCCAGAAGCAATTCCTAATGGGAAAAGTTTTATGTCTACACTAGTGGGCCCATGCGAGCTTTCGCAACGTGAATGTAGGTTTATGGGATAGTAAAGAGGAAGTGAGTGCGTTTCGGGCACATATGGGGCTATGCGGAACCTGTAGGTATCCTATATGTGGGTTGCGAATTGTATACTACCCAGCTTCCTAGCTCAGTTGGCTTCTGAGATAACATGACAATCTTGGCGAGACCACACCGGAGCCATCTTCTGAGAGACTTCTCAGCTAGCAGAACGCCGCGCTCTCGCCAGATGGCTGTCGCCGCCGCGCTGCCCTGCGCTCTAGTGGCAGGCTCGCCTATCAGTACGCCACGCTCCCGCCAGATGGCTGCCGCCGCCGCGCCAGGTTACGGTGCTCCCATTGTAAATGTATATTTTTAAGGTATTTATTTAATTGTGAGGCATTTAAAGAGGAAGTAAGTGCGTCTCGGGCACACATGGGGTTATGCGGAACCTGTAGGTACCCCATATGTGTAGGCTGGAGTTAACAGGAACTTATTTCCGGTACAAAACCGGAATGGGACCTTAGCAGAATAATATAGGGAGGATGGGAGAAAACATTACTGACAAGTAAGTAGGGTGATAAAAGATACCGGCAGATGGTCAATAAAATTATTTTGAACAATACAATCTGACCGAATTAAATTCTTTATTTGATTCTAAAATTTACACACCTCTGTATATCCACTGTTTTCTCACCCGATCCTTCAGCCCATATACTTTACATGGAAGGCTCTTTACAGTGGCCTTCGCTATTAAAATACACCGTACGAGATTGCCAAGAACTTAAGCTAAGGATGAGTTGTGTATAGCGTACTAAATTCTTTTTAAAGGTTCGAGAAAGGAAAAACACTCTTTTTAAATAGAATATTTGAAATATAAAGTATTTTTCTACGTCATTAACATAACAAATTTTGTTCAATCCGGGAAATGGCCCTTGATGGGTGGGGCTCTATCGGTCCTCAATACACACCACCCGTACATATTAGTATAGATTCACTAACGTGAAAGCACACGTGCCTCTACCTCATACATTGAAGATGGTGGCCATGTGTACTATTAAAACATTAAAATCGATAAATTAGATTGTGAATTAGCACGTAATACGAAAAGTATCGAAAGTGGAGTCTGAAATGACGGGCCTCAAATACACGAATCGATTGCACTGAATTTTAAGTGTAGCCTACCCAGCATTTGAAATATATAAAATAGTGAGATCGTTTACTCAACGTCTTATACAATTAGAATTTTGAAACTACGCATACATTCAGTACGGCATAGGAAACAGACTCGGCTGAGTATTCTACAAGTGTTTCAATATCATACATTCAAGATGGCGGCCATGCGTACTATTTAGGCACTAGGATCAGTAAATGAGGATTTAATCGATCAATTGCCATGAATCTTGGTGGAAGAGGAGTCTTTTACGGGAGATCACTAACAAACTTGTACTGCACTTTGAACACTAGACAACTGAAAATGTATAAATATAAAGCAATTGGACTGAATATAAGGCGCAGTCACCACCTTCAACGTAATCGAATCAGTTGCTTCCAAGTTCAGAGATTTACACTTTTTATTTGTCGTGTGGCCTCCTGAGAGGTAGAGTGCAGGTCTTTCTAGTCGACGCCCGTGGGTGACCTGCGCGCCGAGATTAGAGATGGAATGGATGATGTTGATGAATGAAACTGGGCAAGGATGTGGAAGGAAGTGGCCGTGATCTGCCAGAAGGTAACGTCCAAGCATTTGACTGGTGTTGGAAATGGGAAACCGCGGAAACTCATTTCAAGGAGGCCGACGGTGGGACTCGAACCCACGCGTCTAACTAGTCAGCAGAGAGCTTGGCCCCATGACCTAACGCTGCGCTTTAGTGAGCGTAGCCACTGCTATCGGTTATTTACTCTGATGAAGGCACAAGTCTCCCCACTTCATATTCAAGATGCTGGTACTGCGTACCATTGAAATAGCCTACTGTATTCAAATCGCTAAATTGCAGTAGAATGTAATTGAGCAATGACCAAAAAACGTAGAGAATTGGGGATATTATACTCGAAACTTCATTTGTACGAATAACAAGACTAGCAGGCTGAGAATTTCACTCATCTGAAATCTTGAATAGTCGCCTCCGTAGCGTAGCGGTCAGCATGGTTAGCTGCCGCCCCGGAGGTCCTGGGTTCGACTCCCGGCTCTGCCACGAAATTTGAAAAGTGGTATGAGGACTGGAACGAGGTCTACTCAGCCTCGGGTGGTCCAAATGAGTAGAGAGGATTCGATTCCCACCTCAGCCATCCTCGAAGTGGTTTTCCGTGGTTTCCCACTTCGTCTTCGGGCAAATGCCGGGATGGTACCTACTGTAAGGCCACGGCCACCTCCTTCCCTCTTCCTCGTCTATCCATCCCAATCTTCCATCCCTTCCCATCCCTCATGAGGCCCCTGTTCGCTTTGCAGGTGAGGCCGCCTGGGCGAAGTGCTGATCACACCTCCCCAGTTGTATCCATCCCGACCAGATGTTCCAGGCTCCAGGACACTGCCCATAGAGATGGTAGTGGTGAGTTCCCTCGCTGAGTCCGTGGGAACCACCAACCTAGAGGGTAAATTGACTAATAAAAAATAAAAAAAATCTTGAATATACAAAATAATGAAATCGATCAGTCACCGTCAAATAAACTTAGTATTTCGAAACCTGTCTTACAATCAGTGCGGTAAGTGATATTTGTTCTTTTGAAGACACAGGAGCATTGAAAGGTCAATAATGCATTGAAGATGGCATTGAAGACATTAAGATCGATAAATCAGAATATAATCGAAAATTTACCACGAAAAGTGAAGGAAGAGAAGTCTTGTATGATAACACAGTTGTAAATATTACAATATCATAGTGAATAATTGACCACCTCGTGGAACAGAGGCTAGCATTGTTGGCTGTCACTCCCGAGGTACCGGGTTCGATCCCCGGCTCTGCCCAGAATTTAAAAATCTTGGTATGGTCTGGTACGGGGTCTCCCAGTTTCGTGATGCAAAATGGGAACCTGCCGGATGCTGTGGCAGGAGGAGGAGGAGGAGGAGTGGAAAGAAACTGGCCATCCTACCACACGCAAACTCCGGCTCGGGATGCCTGGTTTGTGATACCTTGACCAAGTCAAGGGCTCTAATACAGGTCGCTTACGTCCCTGGAGGGGATATGGCACTCTAATTATTAATTAGTGAATAATGCGCTGAACCCCCATCTTGATCATGTAAATCATAAAATATTAAGATTCAATACCGCGGAAACCTAAAGAGCGATAAAAATGATTGACGATACTCTGGAAGATGAATGAACCGAATAATAAACTCACTGTGCTGTGCTCAGATAAAACGCAAAACAGCCATCTTGTGTACAATACAGTATTAAAAACAATAACTCATTATCTAATGAACTTACAGAGCTAAGTAACATTAGACATTTAGTATGTTGGTTAATAGACTGATGATGCCACTCAAGCATAACCTAATATTAATACCTTAAGTTCGATTACTCTAAATGTAAATGACACATTATGAAGAAACTTGGCAATGAGGAGACAAGTAATGGAAACCTCGTATTTAATGTTCATTACTGTTATATTGAACGTTGCGCACAGCTGTCATCTTGAATATATAAATTATTAAAATTCAGTACTCTACATCTAATATCGCTACAAGTAAGAAAATTGGTAAGTGCTTCTCACAGCGTTTGATTAACGTATGTCACTTAACATACACCACCTTATTTGGACTTAATCTTACTGCACTGTAAGATCTGAAGATACAAATATAATCTTGAATTACAAAGAAAGCCTTATCTAGGTCATCTGCCTTAACTCTTGTTTTACTTGATCATATTATTGGAGACCCTTTAATCATGTATGTAGAAATTATAAATAACTAGAGAACCACTAAAACAAGCTGAATACCACTTACGAGTGTGAAATGTGACCTGTTCCAGGTGGAGAATGAACAGCTGGCACGGAAAGCGCGGCGTGTGGCACACGTCAGAGGATATCCACCACTGCTCCACCGGGAACTGGCGTTCTACGGCCGTATGCTGCAGGCTCGAGGCTTCAACATTGCTACTGACACCGAAAACTCGACAGGCAAGTGTGTATATTACATGCTACACATTATTACCCAGGCTACACGAGTTACATATTACAACAGCCACAGCAATTACTGTACATCATAGGGCTGCCCCAGGGGCTCACATCTAGTGGGACGTGGATTGGCGACCACGTGGCCCCAGCTGAGTCCGGCGTTGCTTCCACTTACTTGTGCCGGGCTCCTCACAGTCTTCTTTCCTGTCGACCTCACTTGGTCAACTCTTTTTCTCTTCCGACTCCAACGGTATTAGGGTATCCGAGGCCTAGGGAGTCTCTTCCTTTCCCGTCTTAATTGGCCCTTATCTCATCTTTTCTGATACCCTCCTTGTACGAGGGGTCAGTCTTCTTTTTCTTTTCATGTTATCTCCTGCCTTCTGCTCAAGGCCTTCAAGGAGGCAGGATGTATGTAGCCCTACCACGTCTGGTGCACCCTGGATATTGCTACACCCTCAGGGGCTCGCGGCTGGTGAGTTCGGGAGTTGGCGGCCCCGAGGGATTCCTGAGTTGGGTCCGGTTTTCACCCTTTTATCCATTACCTCTGGGGCGGACCCTCTCTTTTTTCCCGTTCCTATCTGCCTCTCATGGCTCTCCTTCCTGCCAAGTCCCTCAATCCGCATTCTTGGAGGGTTGAGGGCATTTCTTTTCCTCCTATCCTTTATTTGCCTTATTCTCCTATTGTTTTCCATTTCTTCTTCTAGTATATAAGTTAGTACGGTAGTTAGTTTTAGTTATAGTTTACATTTCATTATCATCTTCACGATCATCCAAACCATTAGGGACCGATAACCTAGATGTTAGGCCCCTTAAAACAACAACTATCATCATCATCATCATAGGGCGAATGAGAACACCGCTGGATACTAAAATACTTTACTGTTTATAGGCTACAACACAATATTTTTCAGAACAATCTGAGCAACGGTATTAAATTTCTGCTGCGATGAGCATGTATAACACAATCGTAAGTTATTGTTGTTTCTTCTTTAGGGGATTTGCGACATCGTGGTCCTGTAGCCCCATGCACTTGGATGGGTGTCGAAGATGTCTGATATCCTGGGTCACTGTGATGTCTGAACTAGTGTGTGTATCTCTGATCGAGGTAGGATTTGGGTAGGAGGCAGCTATGGCCTTACATTAGGTGCTATCCCGGCATTTGCATGGTTTGGATGGTTTTAAACTTAAGGCCATGGCCGCCTCCTTCCCAATCCTCACCTGAATAACAAATACCCACGCTAACACAGCCATCAAATTTCCACACTCACCCATGTAGGCCTACACGGGGCTGAATGAGCACGATGTCCAAGCCCCTCAAATGAAATGGCACAATGCCAATTTTCATTTTCCCTCATTTGGAAATTTATGTTAAATTAGTTTTAATTATTTATTTTAGGTGATATAGTTAAGTATATAAATAGCAACTGGGTTAGTTACTCGCGTTAACGTGCAAGGCCATGAAGCCAGGTTGTCTTCGGACTCGTTAAATGGATTGATTTGGTCCACCGTCCTTGAAACGGATTTCCGTGGTACCTTCCACTTAAGTAGGCTACCTTCTAATAGGTTATAGCTCCTTCCTTCTAATTTTTTCTTCCATTTAATTTGCCTTTATACATTTCATCTTGCAATGTTTCATCTGATGTGGTTGGCGTCATTAAGGGTATACAGCCGTAAAAAGCATTACCACAATGAATCGCATTCTGACTCTGTAGAAACAAAAGAACTAAGACGTAGAAATGAATCTTGTTAATACGAGTATGTTTGCATATCATAAGTATTGTGCCCCTGCTGTGATGTGCATAGGCAACCCATCTATCATCTTTGCTCTGCAGGGAAATCGGGTGCTAAGCGACTGTTTTTCGGGTTTACAGTACACAGTGTTCAGCTACCGTGGTATCCTCCTGAGTTGTAATCCCCAGAATTACAATGCAGTAGTACTGAATTAACAAACTTTTTTCTTTTGAGATTTTTTTATTAATGTCATGAGGTATTTAAGGTACGCAGGTGATGGTGGGGGTGGTAGATGAATAACATTCATTGATGTCGATGAGGATGGCGATGATAGTGTTGACGTGGTGAATATCTCCCTCCACCTCGTTACAGGTGTGATGTATGGCAACAATCATTTATCACATTAATGTGGAATGTTCATCGTCAATATCAATGACAATAAGGGACACTTTGCACTAACACAAAACACGAAACACTTAGTACTCACATGATGTGAGTGAGCTGCTGGGCATAGTCCCCCAGAGGGCGAGTTCTTGTAGGACAGTGAAGGCATGTGAGGACACACTCACCTACCTCGGACAGCATGTCGGGTTCTGTATAGGGTCCCATAGTTTTCAGCACGCAGTGCACATAAAAACGGAGGAGCAACACTACCGCACTGTTCAGTTGAGGCGGTTGCAGCCTAAAGGTGGGGCGGGTCACCAATTCAGGGGTGATGTAGGTAGTAGGACATTATTGATGAAGCAATTCAGGACACGTGTGAAACGGGTCCATGCCAATCGAATCGGATCACACTGCGTATATCGGTGCAGGATTGTATCCTGATGGGAACATGAAGTGCATAAGTCTGTCTCCACCATGTGAATGCGATGGAGTCTGCTGATTGTTGGTATAAGGTCATGGATTACTTTATACCAAGTTTCTTTTGCTGCGTTGGGAAGAATGCGATTGGAGACATTCCTCCAGACTCGATTCCAGTTGACTATCAATGTGGAGTGCACAATTCTGAGGCCAACATATTGTTGTGCCAAGATAGAACGATACAGCTTTTGTCATTTTAAATGATCTTGTCGACTTCGTCGTTACGCTGGGGTCTGGCGTTACGTTACGGTGACGGGACGAAATGTACCCAGATGCACTGACGTGTGTCACGTCATAGTACTGCTTGGTGCATGTGTTCCCCGACAATCTCTACTTCGTTAGTATAAGACAAAAATCCCCGATTCTTGGATGTCACGGGTAATCTCGAGAAACACTGGATGGATTTTGATGCGGTTTTCACCATTCTGTAAAGGATATCTCGAGGAAAGATTCTGTAGAGAATAATTTATGTATGATCAAAGGAAGCCAAGCAGTAACGTTTTCAGTGAAAAAGTCAAAAACAAACTTGGCATTCGTGCGCTTCTTAAGCTTACGCTGGGCAAACCGTTAAAAATATCAAGAGCGTAAGAATTGGTCAGCCTGAAACGTTCTACAAAAAAAAAGTCCGCGAGAGCCTTTCTAGCATTTTTTTAAGCATTTGCAGCATTTAAAATGATACAAAGTCTAGTCTTTTAGACTGACTGTCACTTTTTTATTTGAGATATCGGTAGACCCGATGATGTCTTGTGGCACGTAGCTTAATTCAACTCTGAGATACCGAACACGGAGTGCATGATGATTGATATCATAATAAGCATATTTTATTGTATTTTTCCTAATGCTGTTTGTTGCCATTTTGAACTGACTTGAAAAGTTACACACTTGAAACGTCACTCACTCTTCATATTGGACTGACACACGCATCATTAGTGAGTCAGTAAGAGGCATACATAATTAACTATCGTCTGTGATTGGATTGTTTTCTAACCTAAAAGAAGAATATAGAGTCTCTTTGCGCATGTTGTAATCATCGTTTTCTTTATTCTCTGTAGTGGTTGTTAGACATAGTGGCCTAATGCTATATAAGTAGTGTGTTTTGGCCGGTTCTATATCCTCCACATCCACACCCTCCACACAAGATGGCGGCAGCCCGATAACTCCCGAACCCATGGTCGGATTTTGACGAATGAGGTGTCATTGAACTCGGGCTGATACCCCCTTTCCAATGGACAACATATTTCCACCCCAAAATAAAACCTACCCCTACTAGGGGGTGAAATTGTATTTCTTTAGAGAATCTCTCTTTCCAATTGCAACATGTGAGAGTTTGAATGCCGATATGGATTTAAACGTTGTTCTACATAAAGTGCATATGTGCGGTGGATAGCCACTATGAATTAACATGCTTGTTTTCTGTTTTTACGCATGCCCACTCATGGCTTTTGTTAGAGGGTGGGAGAGCGGATCCCTATGGATGGGGGGTTATTGTTGACGGGTCATTGTTGGCAGGTCATTGATGACAGGTCCTTGTGGACGAGTCCTTGTGGACAAGTCCTTGTGGACAGGTCATTGTTGACAGGTCATTTTGACGAGTCCTTGTGGACAGGTCCTTGTGGACAAGTCCTTGTGGACGAGTCCTTGTCCCTTTGGACTGATCCCTTTGGACGGGTCCCTTTGGCCTGGTCCCTATGGACTGGCTCATGAATTTATTTAAATTATATCAAAGGGCCTAACTACATTTGTGTGTGTGTTGAACTGACGTTGTTCACCAACCCCCACTACTATAATGTGATAACGATATGAAAGGAAAGTGACGAAATACATGTGAACACGGGTGAGATGACCTTATTACCGTCCTCCTTGTGAAACAAGTTACATCCTGTTTTGGTTCATACGTGAGAAAATGCATGTTCATGTGTAATATGACCTAACACACAAGTGTACACATGTGCACGTGCACGATAAGAGCTAACAAGTCACAACCTGTTTTGACAGAGGTGGGAATAAGGCTAGAGACATGTACAAGTAGTCAAATGACTCCGGCAGACAACCCCTTTCCCATGGATAACTTATTTCCACTCAAAAATAAAATCTACCCCTACTAGGGGGTGAAATAATAATTTTTAGGTAAAAGTCGCTTTCCATGTCCAACATGTGGGAGTTTGTATGCCAATATGAAATTAAACTCGTTCCACATAAAATGCATGCATACAACTGAATGCCGCTATGATTTATCATTTTTGTTTTTTGTTTTACGAATGCGCAATTGGGGTTTTTGTAAGAGGGCGGGCTTTTTGAATAATGATTTATAGATACGGTTTTTTTTTTACAAATTAACCAAACATTCAAAAACTAATAGGTCATTGGCTTTTTAATATCTTATGAACTAAGAAAGCTAGGGTCTTGTATGAGGGGTCGTTGGACTTGGGGTGACGCCCTGTTTTTGAATGTATTATTCATTTTTTGTCAAAAGGGCCTAACTGCACTTTCGTTAATATCTCGCTAACTAATAATCACAGAGGGTCAAGTGAGGTGTCATAGGACTTAAAATGGCCAACCCCTCCCCATGACCAATGAATTTATCAAAAAAAAAACAGCAAGATCATTAACCTAAGATTTTATCAACTAATAATCAGAGAGGGACAAGTGAGGTGTCACAAGACTCAGGATGGCCAACCCTTTTCCATGACCAACGAATTTACCCAAAATACCCAAAACAGCAAGGTCATTGACCTAAGATTTTATAAACTTATCAGTAGAGAGGGTCAAGTGAGGTGTCATAGGACTACGAATGGTTAACCCTTTCCCATGACCAATGAATTTACCTCAAAAATTCAAAACAGTAAGGTCATTGACCTGAGATTTTATAAACTAATAATCGGATATCAACATGTGAGGTGTCATAGGACTTAGAATGGTCAACCCTTTCCCATGGCTAATGAATTTACCCAAAAATACCCAATACATCAAGGTCATCGACCTGAGATTTTATAAACTTATAATCGGATATGGACATGTGAAATGTTTACAGTGAGTGATGAAACATAGCTAGGTAGTGAAAGAATTATTGTAGGCTACATGTATGGTGACTGACAAATCTTTCACCATTGGAACTTGTTTTCAGATCAAACTGCAGTACAGAGAGAGTATAGGTGGTAGGTATGGGATAATAAATGACAAATGGTGTATACAGAATCTGATTTATCGATTCAAGAAATAAGAGTAGACAATCTTTAATTGATTGGTTAAAGAGGATAGCTAAAATCTAAAATGGTGACTACATTGAACTAAACTGAACCAAGCTGAATCAAACCCAACCAAACCGAACCAAACTTAATCAAAAACAAACCAATGGTTTAAGTGTAAAACTTGTGGGTGAATGTGGTCATTGGTAATGTCAGAAAGGAAAGGGATAACGCTCTACCTATAGAGGGTAAGGTAAAGCTAGTGCATGATGCTAATGCACACACACACAAGTACATGAACCACACACAACTATCCTATGCAGTTATTATGGGTTGACTGTTAAAACTTACTCAGTGGTTACTGGGACAAGATGGTCGCTACACACAACAAGCTTTAAATACCTGAGGCTAATAATCTATACACACACTCACACACACTTGTTCTAAACTAAACTGTCTTGCTGGCAGAGCTCACACAGTAGGTAAATGACAGAAATGCTTGGCTAACAGAAATACAATCATTTTCGGTTGTCTAATGTTACCAGCTAAACATTACGTGCTATAGTGGTGAGCACATGTGCCTCTTTCACTGGAGATCTTAACTCGATTTCTAGCTCTAAGGCCTAGAACGAATCAAACTAAGAAAAAAGGTATGGTGACGCAGTGGTTAAACTGTTAGCCTTTCACTAAGGTAGACAAGGGTTTGATTTTAGGTTAATATGCATGTCATAAACAAACAAATAAAAGCAGAGATAATGTTTAAAACTGATTACACTTGTCTCTTTTCAAATTATTACTTAGATTACAAATACAAACGTGGACTGGGTTTGACATACAGTTAATGCTTCCTATC
This sequence comes from Meconema thalassinum, assembly GCA_946902985.2. Classification (NCBI taxonomy): domain Eukaryota; kingdom Metazoa; phylum Arthropoda; class Insecta; order Orthoptera; family Tettigoniidae; genus Meconema; species Meconema thalassinum. Next base: position 1,117,798,417 of record OX336389.2, on the reverse strand, counting down.
ACATACTAGACTGTAAGAAAGCCAAACAAGCAAAAGGCGTAGGTAGAGCAGTGGTAAAATCGCTATGTGTAGAGAAATACCTAACGGTTTTATGAACTGGCAAAGGTATGTCGCATAAACAGTGCAGGATACAATCCAGCAACCATAATTTTTATCTCGTGGACAAGAGAAAACATATATATAGAGAGAGATATATAGAAAGCTTGTGTGTGTGTGTGTGTGTGTGGGTAGCATTGGTTGTTTGACCAGAGAAAATACGGTGAGGTAGGGTGGGGAGAGGGAGAATTAGCACTTATATATGAATGGAAAATAGATTTTTTCAATCGTTTTGTTTTTCAAATGCAGTGGTAGATAGTCGTTTTTTGTAAAACATTCCTACTTGCAGTAGTAATAAGCCTCTATGGTTCCGCTAACACATAGATAGACTGTATTATTGCCATGGTCAAGCACTCACATTAAGATCATTTACAAAATCATAAAATGAAAAATAAAAAATCTTGTTTTGGAAATATCGTTTTTCAACATACACACAAAATAAATATATAAAAAATTTGTAAACAGCAAAATGGAAAATCCATGTTTCCATATAGACAAAATTTAAAAACCTTAAACGGACATTTAAGAAAATATATGCAAATGGGAAAGTGACAAATGTGTAAATATGAAAATGGAAAAATCCATGTATCCATATCATGAAATTGAAAAACATCAAACTGTCATTTTAAAAAATGCAAATGGAAAATTGACAAATTGCAATGTGTGAAATGTGAAATTGAACAAATGGCTATCATTATTTAAAAAAAAAGAACATGGTGCTCTATGGTTGAGGTGTGAATCAAACCCTCTCTACTTATTTGGACCACTCGAGACTGAGTAGACTAGTTTTAGTTGTCATACCACTTTTAAAAGTTTGTGTTAAATCTAGGAATTGAACCCAAGAGCTTGTAGGGGGGATCCAAGGTTATAATATGTTAAACAGATAGCCTTGAATGTAGGGTGTGGTAGTTATATAGAGATGAGACGTTTCGCTCAGGGCAGGGAGGCATGGAGATCTGCATCAAACCAGTCAAAAGACTGACGACTCAAACAACAACATGTAGAGCTCACCAAAATAATGTTGTGTAACGGTAAATGTTAGTCAACGAACAGTAATGCTTTACTAAAACCTATGACACGATACCTAAGAGCTTTTCTAAAATTATTTTAAAATGCCTTTAACCCTATATTAAACACCCAGTTCACAAGACTCATAACTGCAATGTTATGGTCAAACAAAACAAAATCTATATTTCAAAACAAACAAGTGGTTTAGTCAATGTATACTGGAAAAAGTTTTATAAAACTCAAGTCCACAAAAATAATTAAATTAGTAACTGTCAGGTTGACCGAGTGGTTATGGTGTTTGACTTAAGTTCAAATTTTCTGTACAAGAAAGCAAGGGTTCGAATCCCTTACCTGATATAACTATTACCTCAACATGGCTTGACCACACTGTATTATTGTGTACTCGGTACACAAACCATAGATAGAGTGTATTGTTTAAGGCCACTATCTTTGCGAACATAGTCAGAGACTATTGATGGTTAACAATTGCATTAATAGTGGGACATAGGGATAGCAATTAAGAAAAACAGACAATACCCATACACTATTTTTATTTATTTAATGTAAGTACTTGTACAATAATTATATACAAACTACAACTCTCTTTTGTCTATTACTATCTAGTCCTTTTCGATCCACTTGCATAACAAGGCAGATGACTTTGTAGTTCAGCCCCTTAAAACAACAACAACACTACCTCTTGCATAGTCTGTGATGTTGATGACTCTTGAGGCGTGGAAGATGGATACAACATAACTTTTACAACTTTTGCTCAACAAACAATGCACTATTTTGAGTAGAAACATCTTTCTCTTGTACTAACTTTTAGCATTCTGATGATTTTTTTGCCAACACCATCAGTGTTTTGTCTGGAGAACTACATTGATGATCACTCACACTCAAAACCACACCATTTCTACTTTTCATATTGCCTCGACATCTTGTTGACCTCTGTTTTGAGCATCGCCAGAATATTTTTCCTTTTACATTTTGTCGTCTCTAGTTATAAGAGTAGCCTTTATAGAGTACACGTTGTTTACCTCGGTTAGTTGTAGTAAGTTCCATAGTAGTAACTAACCTGTTAGTATGATTTGCACACTACAAAGGTTATCTCTGTTCTGGTAATAAAATTATTTAGCGTTGGCTTTTATAATTAATATGTACAGTTAAAAGTGATAGAAAAGTGGTAGAAACGTGGTACCAAAGTGGTAGACAAGTGGTAGACAATTGGTAACAGTGGTAGAAAAGTGGTAGCAAAGTGGTAGAAAAGTGGTAGAAAAGTGGCAGAAAAGTAGTATAAAAGTGGTAGCAAAGTGGTAGAAAAGTGGTAGCAAACTACACACATCAAAAAAAGTTTTGCATCACCTCGGTTCCAAGAGTTCCGGAACCGTTAAATACAAAGGGAATAGAGATCAACACAAACAACATTTCAGCTCGTTTTATTGCTCATGAGACCCACACATTGCATGTTGTACCATCATACAGCTAGACTTTCAGCATTTGTGGTCCAGATTGCAGTACACACCACTACCTCTAATACCCAGTAGCACGTCCTCTTGCATTGATGCATGCCTGTATTCGCCGTGGCATACTATCCACAAGTTCATCAAGACACTGTTGGTCCAAATTGTCCCACTCCTCAACGACAATTCGGCGTAAATCTCTCAGAGTGGTTGGTGGGTCAAGACGTCCATAAACAGCCCTTTTCAACATATCCCAGGCATGTTCGATAGGGTTCATGTCTGGCGAACATGCTGGCCACTGTAGTCGAGCGATGTCGTTATCTTGAAGGAACGCATTCACAAGATGTGCACGATGAGGTCGAGAATTGTCGTCCATGAAGACAAATGCCTCTCCAATATTCTGCCGATATGGTTGCACTATGGGTCGGAGGATGTCATTCAGGTATCATAAAGCCGTTTCGGAGCCTTCCATGACCACCAGTGGCGTACGTCGGCCCCACATAATGCCACCCCAAAACATCAGGGAACCACCACCTTGCTGCACTCGCTGGACAGTGTGTCTAAGACGTTCAGCCTGACCAGGGTGCCTCCAAACACGTCTCCGACGATTGTCTGGTTGAAGGCATATGCGACACTCATCGGTGAAGAGAACGTGATGCCAATTCCGTGGGGTCCATTCAGCATGTTGTTGGGCCCATCTGTACCGCACTGCATGGTGTCGGGGTTGCAAAGCTGGACCTCGCCATGGACGTCGGGAGTGATGTTGCGCATCATGCAGCCTATTGCGCACAGTTTGAGTTGAAACACGACGTCCTGTGGCTGAACGAAACGCATTATTCAACATGGTGGCATTGCTGTCAGGGTTCCTCCGAGCGGCAATCCGTAAGTAGCGGTCATCCACTACAGTAGTAGCCCTTGGGCGGCCTGAGCGAGGCCTGTCATCGACAGTTCCTGTATCTCTGTACCTCCTCCATGTCCGAACAACATCGCTTTGGTTCACTCTGAGACGCCTGGAAACTTCCCTTGTTGAGAGCCCTTCTTGACACAAAGTAACAATGCGGACGCGATCGAACTGCGGTATTGACCTTCTAGGCATGGTAGAACTACAGACAACATGAGCAGCGTACCTTCGTCCTGGTGGAATGACTGGAACTGATCGGCTGTCGTACCCCTCCGTCTAATAGGCCCTGCTCATGCATGGTTGTTTACATCTTTGAGCAGTTTTAGTGACATCTATGAACAGTCAAAGGGACTGTATCTTGGATACAATATACACAGTCAACGTCTATATGCCGGAGATCTGGGAACTGAGGTGATGCAAAACTTTTTTTGATGTGTGTAGAAAAGTGGTAGAAAAGTGACAGAAAAGTAGTAGAAAAGTGGTAGCAAAGTGGTAGAAAAGTGGTAGCAAATTGGCAGAAAAGTAGTAGAAAAGTGGTAGCAAAGTGGTAGAAAATATTACATGTATTGTTATGAAATAGTTTAAGCGGTTACATGGATTCATTACACTATAATTTTAGCATCACGAAGCTCATTTTCTATATCCAAAAGTTCTTCCTCATATTTAGTATGACCAGCCTGTTTACAGGTATGCAAGTACTGAAGCCGCTGGATTAGCTTATTGGGATTGTTCCAGTAAACAAATTTAACAAATGATTTTTTTGGGTGTAAACCATTATCATCATCATCATCATCATCATCATCATCACCATCATCATCTTACTGGTTATCATCATCAATATAATCATCACTATTACTATCTAATTCTTTTTGTTCATCTTGCAATGCAACAACCTTTGGCATAGTTTGTGTTGTCTTTGATAGTGTTAGAGGTTTCTTAGACGTTAACGACTGTCCTAACATGTCTTTTTCAGGATATAATAAATGCTCTTTAACAAACAAAGCACTATCTTGAGCCACACTATTTTTTTCTTGGTCTTGCTTTTTTACCTTGGTTAGAGTATTTTGTCCATTTAAATGAGTATTATTTTGAGATTTACAATGATGATCGATTGAGATAAGTATGTTGGAGCCTTTTGTTTTAATCATTCCTCGACACTTTTTAGATCGTTGTTTCGAACAGCACCAAATAACAGTTCCATTTTTATTAGTTCTTTTTACAATATATGCATATCCTTTATAGTAAGCACATGGCTTACCATAGCTAGTCGTTGATACTTCCATGTCAACTGTTAAGCATAAACTAATCTCTAGTAAAGTTAACTCGATAATAAAAATGATAGTTTGTAGTATGTGCAGTTTAAAGTAAGAGCAAAAGTGAGAGTCAAATGGTAGAAATGTGTTAGCAAAGTGGTGGAAGAGTGGTAGCAGTTTATAGTAGTCATAATCTTTTTTTACCAGAATGTGATTTGAGTAAATGTAATTTCTAAACCTTAGCAGTGAGTAGTCATTTAGTCTTGGTTCAGACAAGCGTAAACAGTTCTCCAATGAATCAGAGATCAAGATTTTCATTATGAAACAGTTGTGTAACCAATTAGGTATCGGTACTTGATAGCTTCACACATGAACAAAAATTTCAACATATCTGACATGAATTACATGATTTGAAAGTTGACAAAGAATATCCAATCAACCATTGTAGTTGCAATGTCAAACACAAAGACAAAATCAGCATGAACTTTTAAGTTACAGGAAAAATCTATGAAATAGACTATGCAGGAAATTTGGAAATACACATCAGAAGTTTGCAACACCATCCTTCTAGCCTATATAAATTATCGACATGGAAAGTGTGCACTGCCCCTAACATTAAACCAATTTATCAATAACGCAAGTCAACAATCAAAACATTTTGTGTTGAGTCTATCATTTAATGCATATATTCTGTCTACATTGAACAGTAACAAAAAACGCCATTCATAATTAATTAAGTTTGCTTTAATTCTTTATGTAATGATAAATACATATTTAAAGTTTTGGCTGACTGTTCAGTGTGAATCGGCTTTGAACACATAAGAGAGGGAATATTTTAAGACTTAACCTCAGCTCACCTAACGTAACCTAAATTTACCTAACCTAACCTTGTCATATAGGTAAGAAACGGGTCAAGCTATGCTTTCGACTACCGAGTTTCAGCTACTTTTCAAGGTTACTCTCCCGAACATTGCCGGAGACTGCTGATAAACACCTATGTTCCCACGGCGGCGGCGCGCAACGACTTACATGACGCGCTTCCCCCTTTTCATTTATCCCTGTTGATTTGTCCCTTTGGACTGGTCTCTGTTGACTAGCCCCTTTGGAAGGGCCCTTTTTGAATGGAGTCATTTTTGACGGGTCCCTGTGGACAGGTCCTTTTGGCTGATCCCTTTGGACCGGACCCTTTGACGTAATTTGGATAATTGCATAGGTACCAGTCCAAAGGGACCGGTCCAAAGGGATCAGCCAAAAGGACCTGTCCACAGGGACCCGTCAAAAATGACTCCATTCAAAAAGGGCCCTTCCAAAGGGGCTAGTCAACAGGGACCAGTCCAAAGGGACAAATCAACAGGGATCAATGAAAAGGGGGAAGCGCGTCATGTAAGTCGTTGCGCGCCGCCGCCGTGGGAACATAGGTGTTTATCAGCAGTCTCCGGCAATGTTCGGGAGAGTAACCTTGAAAAGTAGCTGAAACTCGGTAGTCGAAAGCATAGCTTGACCCGTTTCTTACCTATATGACAAGGTTAGGTTAGGTAAATTTAGGTTATGTTAGGTGAGCTGAGGTTAAGTCTTAAAATATTCCCTCTCTTATGAGTTCAAAGCCGATTCACCCTGAACAGTCAGCCAAAACTTTAAATATGTATTTATCATTACATAAAGAATTAAAGCAAACTTAATTAATTATGAATGGCGTTTTTTGTTACTGTTCAATGTAGACAGAATATATGCATTAAATGATAGACTCAACACAAAATGTTTTGATTGTTGACTTGCGTTATTGATAAATTGGTTTAATGTTAGGGGCAGTGCACACTTTCCATGTCGATAATTTATATAGGCTAGAAGGATGGTGTTGCAAACTTCTGATGTGTATTTCCAAATTTCCTGCATAGTCTATTTCATAGATTTTTCCTGTAACTTAAAAGTTCATGCTGATTTTGTCTTTGTGTTTAACATTGCAACTACAATGGTTGATTGGATATTCTTTGTCAACTTTCAAATCATGTAATTCATGTCAGATATGTTGGAATTTTTGTTCATGTGTGAAGCTATCAAGTACCGATACCTAATTGGTTACACAACTGTTTCATAATGAAAATCTTGATCTCTGATTCATTGGAGAACTGTTTACGCTTGTCTGAACCAAGACTAAATGACTACTCACTGCTAAGTTTTAGAAATTACATTTACTCAAATCACATTCTGGTAAAAAAGATCATGACTACTATAAACTGCTACCACTCTTCCACCACTTTGCTAACACTTTTCTACCATTTGACTCTCACTTTTGCTCTTACTTTAAACTGCACATACTACAAACTATCATTTTTATTATCGAGTTAACTTTACTAGAGATTAGTTTATGCTTAACAGTTGACATGGAAGTATCAACGACTAGCTATGGTAAGCCATGTGCTTACTATAAAGGATATGAATATATTGTAAAAAGAACTAATAAAAATGGAACTGTTATTTGGTGCTGTTCGAAACAACGATCTAAAAAGTGTCGAGGAATGATTAAAACAAAAGGCTCCAACATACTTATTTCAATCGATCATCATTGTAAATCTCAAAATAATACTCATTTAAATGGACAAAATACTCTAACCAAGGTAAAAAAGCAAGACCAAGAAAAAAATAGTGTGGCTCAAGATAGTGCTTTTTTTGTTAAAGAGCATTTATTATATCCTGAAAAAGACATGTTAGGACAGTCGTTAACGTCTAAGAAACCTCTAACACTATCAAAGACAACACAAACTATGCCAAAGGTTGTTGCATTGCAAGATGAACAAAAAGGATTAGATAGTAATAGTGATTAATTATATTGATGATGATGACCAGTAAGATGATGATGGTTATGATGATTATGATGATGATGATGATGATGGTTTACACCCAAAAAAATCATTTGTTAAATTTGTTTACGGGAACAATCCCAATAAGTTAATCCAGCGGCTTCAGTACTTGCATACCTGTAAACAGGCTGGTCATACTAAATATGAGGAAGAATTCTTGGATATAGAAAATGAGCTTCGTGATGCTAAAATTATAGTGTAATGAATCCATGTAACCGCTTAAACTATTTCATAACAATACATGTAATATTTTCTACCACTTTGCTACCACTTTTCTACCACTTTGCTACCACTTTTCTACCACTATGTTACCAATTGTCTACCACTTGTCTACCACTTTGCTACCACGTTTCTACCACTTTTCTATCACTTTTAACTGTACATATTAATTATAAAAGCCAACGCTAAATAATTCTATTACCAGAACAGAGATAACCTTTGTAGTGTGCAAATCATACTAACAGGTTAGTTACTACTATGGAACTTACTACAACTAACCGAGGTAAACAACGTGTACTCTATAAAGGCTACTCTTATAACTAGAGACGACAAAATGTAAAAGGAAAAATATTCTGGCGATGCTCAAAACAGAGGTCAACAAGATGTCGAGGCAATATGAAAAGTAGAAATGGTGTGGTTTTAAGTGTGAGTGATCATCAATGTAGTGCTCCAGACAAAACACTGATGGTTTTGGCAAAAAAATCATCAGAATGCTAATAAGTTAGTACAAGAGAAAGATGTTTCTACTCAAAATAGTGCATTGTTTGTTGAGCAAAAGTTGTAAAAGTTATGTTGTATCCATCTTCCACGCCTCAAGAGTCATCAACATCACAGACTATGCAAGAGGTAGTGTTGTTGTTGTTTTAAGGGGCTGAAATACAAAGTCATCTGCCTTGTTATGCAAGTGGAACGAAAAGGACTAGATAGTAATAGACAAAAGAGAGTTGTAGTTTGTATATAATTATTGTACAAGTACTTACATTAAATAAATAAAAATAGTGAATGGGTATTGTCTGTTTTTCTTAATTGCTATCCCTATGTCCCACTATTAATGCAATTGTTAACCATTAATAGTCTCTGACTATGTTCGCAAAGAGAGTGACCTTAAACAATACACTCTATCTATGGTTTGTGTACCGAGTACACAATAATACAGTGTGGTCAAGCCATGTTGAGGTAATAGTTATATCAGGTAAGGGATTCGAACCCTTGCTTTCTTGTACAGAAAATTTGAACTTAAGTCAAACACCATAACCACTCGGTCAACCTGACAGTTACTAATTTAATTATTTTTGTGGACTTGAGTGTTTATAAAACTTTTTCCAGTATACATTGACTAAACCACTTGTTTGTTTTGAAATATAGATTTTGTTTTGTTTGACCATAACATTGCAGTTATGAGTCTTGTGAACTGGGTGTTTAATATAGGGTTAAAGGCATTTTAAAATAATTTTAGAAAAGCTCTTAGGTATCGTGTCATGGGTTTTAGTATTGCATTACTGTTCGTTGACTAACATTTACCGTTACACAACATTATTTTGGTGAGCTCTACATGTTGTTGTTTGAGTCGTCAGTCTTTTGACTGGTTTGATGCAGATCTCCATGCCTCCCTGCCCTGAGCGAAACGTCTCATCTCTATATAACTACCACACCCTACATTCAAGGCTATCTGTTTAACATATTATAACCTTGGATCCCCCCTACAAGCTCTTGGGTTCAATTCCTAGATTTAACACAAACTTTTAAAAGTGGTATGACAACTAAAACTAGTCTACTCAGTCTCGAGTGGTCCAAATGAGTAGAGAGGGTTTGATTCACACTTCAACCATAGAGCACCATGTTCTTTTTTTTTAAATAATGATAGCCATTTGTTCAATTTCACATTTCACACATTGCAATTTGTCAATTTTCCATTTGCATTTTTTAAAATGACAGTTTGATGTTTTTCAATTTCATGATATGGATACATGGATTTTTCCATTTTCATATTTACACATTTGTCACTTTCCCATTTGCATATATTTTCTTAAATGTCCGTTTAAGGTTTTTAAATTTTGTCTATATGGAAACATGGATTTTCCATTTTGCTGTTTACAAATTTTTTATATATTTATTTTGTGTGTATGTTGAAAAACGATATTTCCAAAACAAGATTTTTTATTTTTCATTTTATGATTTTGTAAATGATCTTAATGTGAGTGCTTGACCATGGCAATAATACAGTCTATCTATGTGTTAGCGGAACCATAGAGGCTTATTACTACTGCAAGTAGGAATGTTTTACAAAAAACGACTATCTACCACTGCATTTGAAAAACAAAACGATTGAAAAAATCTATTTTCCATTCATATATAAGTGCTAATTCTCCCTCTCCCCACCCTACCTCACCGTATTTTCTCTGGTCAAACAACCAATGCTACCCACACACACACACACACAAGCTTTCTATATATCTCTCTCTATATATATGTTTTCTCTTGTCCACGAGATAAAAATTATGGTTGCTGGATTGTATCCTGCACTGTTTATGCGACATACCTTTGCCAGTTCATAAAACCGTTAGGTATTTCTCTACACATAGCGATTTTACCACTGCTCTACCTACGCCTTTTGCTTGTTTGGCTTTCTTACAGTCTAGTATGTGATAGGAAGCATTAACTGTATGTCAAACCCAGTCCACGTTTGTATTTGTAATCTAAGTAATAATTTGAAAAGAGACAAGTGTAATCAGTTTTAAACATTATCTCTGCTTTTATTTGTTTGTTTATGACATGCATATTAACCTAAAATCAAACCCTTGTCTACCTTAGTGAAAGGCTAACAGTTTAACCACTGCGTCACCATACCTTTTTTCTTAGTTTGATTCGTTCTAGGCCTTAGAGCTAGAAATCGAGTTAAGATCTCCAGTGAAAGAGGCACATGTGCTCACCACTATAGCACGTAATGTTTAGCTGGTAACATTAGACAACCGAAAATGATTGTATTTCTGTTAGCCAAGCATTTCTGTCATTTACCTACTGTGTGAGCTCTGCCAGCAAGACAGTTTAGTTTAGAACAAGTGTGTGTGAGTGTGTGTATAGATTATTAGCCTCAGGTATTTAAAGCTTGTTGTGTGTAGCGACCATCTTGTCCCAGTAACCACTGAGTAAGTTTTAACAGTCAACCCATAATAACTGCATAGGATAGTTGTGTGTGGTTCATGTACTTGTGTGTGTGTGCATTAGCATCATGCACTAGCTTTACCTTACCCTCTATAGGTAGAGCGTTATCCCTTTCCTTTCTGACATTACCAATGACCACATTCACCCACAAGTTTTACACTTAAACCATTGGTTTGTTTTTGATTAAGTTTGGTTCGGTTTGGTTGGGTTTGATTCAGCTTGGTTCAGTTTAGTTCAATGTAGTCACCATTTTAGATTTTAGCTATCCTCTTTAACCAATCAATTAAAGATTGTCTACTCTTATTTCTTGAATCGATAAATCAGATTCTGTATACACCATTTGTCATTTATTATCCCATACCTACCACCTATACTCTCTCTGTACTGCAGTTTGATCTGAAAACAAGTTCCAATGGTGAAAGATTTGTCAGTCACCATACATGTAGCCTACAATAATTCTTTCACTACCTAGCTATGTTTCATCACTCACTGTAAACATTTCACATGTCCATATCCGATTATAAGTTTATAAAATCTCAGGTCGATGACCTTGATGTATTGGGTATTTTTGGGTAAATTCATTAGCCATGGGAAAGGGTTGACCATTCTAAGTCCTATGACACCTCACATGTTGATATCCGATTATTAGTTTATAAAATCTCAGGTCAATGACCTTGCTGTTTTGAATTTTTGAGGTAAATTCATTGGTCATGGGAAAGGGTTAACCATTCGTAGTCCTATGACACCTCACTTGACCCTCTCTACTGATAAGTTTATAAAATCTTAGGTCAATGACCTTGCTGTTTTGGGTATTTTGGGTAAATTCGTTGGTCATGGAAAAGGGTTGGCCATCCTGAGTCTTGTGACACCTCACTTGTCCCTCTCTGATTATTAGTTGATAAAATCTTAGGTTAATGATCTTGCTGGTTTTATTTTGGTAAATTCATTGGTCATGGGGAGGGGTTGGCCATTTTAAGTCCTATGACACCTCACTTGACCCTCTGTGATTATTAGTTAGCGAGATATTAACGAAAGTGCAGTTAGGCCCTTTTGACAAAAAATGAATAATACATTCAAAAACAGGGCGTCACCCCAAGTCCAACGACCCCTCATACAAGACCCTAGCTTTCTTAGTTCATAAGATATTAAAAAGCCAATGACCTATTAGTTTTTGAATGTTTGGTTAATTTGTAAAAAAAAACGTATCTATAAATCATTATTCAAAAAGCCCGCCCTCTTACAAAAACCCCAATTGCGCATTCGTAAAACAAAAAACAAAAATGATAAATCATAGCGGCATTCAGTTGTATGCATGCACTTTATGTGGAACGAGTTTAATTTCATATTGGCATACAAACTCCCACATGTTGGACATGGAAAGCGACTTTTACCTAAAAATTATTATTTCACCCCCTAGTAGGGGTAGATTTTATTTTTGAGTGGAAATAAGTTATCCATGGGAAAGGGGTTGTCTGCCGGAGTCATTTGACTACTTGTACATGTCTCTAGCCTTATTCCCACCTCTGTCAAAACAGGTTGTGACTTGTTAGCTCTTATCGTGCACGTGCACATGTGTACACTTGTGTGTTAGGTCATATTACACATGAACTTGCATTTTCTCACGTATGAACCAAAACAGGATGTAACTTGTTTCACAAGGAGGACGGTAATAAGGTCATCTCACCCGTGTTCACATGTATTTCGTCACTTTCCTTTCATATCGTTATCACATTATAGTAGTGGGGGTTGGTGAACAACGTCAGTTCAACACACACACAAATGTAGTTAGGCCCTTTGATATAATTTAAATAAATTCATGAGCCAGTCCATAGGGACCAGGCCAAAGGGACCCGTCCAAAGGGATCAGTCCAAAGGGACAAGGACTCGTCCACAAGGAATTGTCCACAAGGACCTGTCCACAAGGACTCGTCAACAATGACCTGTCAACAATGACCTGTCCACAAGGACTTGTCCACAAGGACTCGTCCACAAGGACCTGTCATCAATGACCTGCCAACAATGACCCGTCAACAATAACCCCCCATCCATAGGGATCCGCTCTCCCACCCTCTTACAAAAGCCATGAGTGGGCATGCGTAAAAACAGAAAACAAGCATGTTAATTCATAGTGGCTATCCACCGCACATATGCACTTTATGTAGAACAACGTTTAAATCCATATCGGCATTCAAACTCTCACATGTTGCAATTGGAAAGAGAGATTCTCTAAAAATAATACAATTTCACCCCCTAGTAGGGGTAGGTTTTATTTTGGGGTGGAAATATGTTGTCCATTGGAAAGGGAGTATCAGCCCGAGTTCAATGACACCTCATTCGTCAAAATCCGACCATGGGTTCGGGAGTTATCGGGCTGCCGCCATCTTGTGTGGAGGGTGTGGAGGTGGAGGATATAGAACCGGCCAAAACACACTACTTATATATCACATCGCTTGGTCAGTTTGGCCCACCAGAGTAACTGCAATGTGTAAGCGTGGTACAACATTATCTGTGTTACAAGCCTAGCCAAACACCGTTCCGCTATGGAATCATGAAGATTGGGTCTCTGCGCTAGGTCACAGTCTGAGAAAGTCACAGTGAGGTAGCCAGTCTGGCAGGCTGATGTTAGAGTAAACACCCACGCATGAACAAATGACTGCAATAGCTCCTCCTTTTTCTTCTTATTCTTCTCTTCACGTCTCACCTATCTAGGGTATGGCCACCGGTATACTCAGTTCGAAATAACTGTGAACTTAATAGTTCAATCCAGAATGTCAGAGTATTTTAGAATTCTCTAGGCGTAGAGGAGTCATCCTTTATTTATTTATTCATTCGTATATTCATCTATTCACTTATTCATTCATTCATTCATTTATTTATTCATTTATTTATCCACATATTCATCTATTCACTTATTCATTCATTCATTCATTTATTTATCCACATATTCATGTATTCATTTATTTATTCATTTATTTGTTAATTCATTCATTCATTTATTTATTCACTCATTCACTTATTCATTCATTACTTTATTTATTTATTCACTTATTCACTCATTCATTCATTTATTTATTAATTTATTCACTCATTCATTAATTCATTCATTAATTTATTTATTCGTTCATTTATTTATTCATTTATTTACTTACTCATTCGTTCATTCCGTCATTCATTTATTGATGTATTCGCTTATTTATTAATTTATTCACTCATTCATTCATTCATTCATTTATTTTTCATTTATTCATGCATTTATTTATTCGTTTATTCACTTGCTCATTCATTTATTCAGTTATTCATTTATTTATTTATTCACTTATTCATTTATTCAGTCATTCGCTTATTCATACATTTATTTATTAATTTATTCACTCATTCATTCATTAATTCATTGATTCATTCCGTTATTTATTCATTTATTCATTCATTGATTTATTCATTCATTTATTTATTCATATATTCACTCATTCATTTATTCATTCCTTGGTTTATTCATGTATTCACTCATTCATTCATTCTTACTCATTCACTTATGCATTTATTTATTCATTCATTCACTTATTTATTTATTTATTCACTTATTCATTTATTTATTTATTTATCCATTTAATCATTCATACATACAATTTATTTAATCATTGAATTTATTTCTTTATTTATTCATGTATTCAATTAATGATTTATTTATTTAATACACATGGCAATACGCGTGCTTGTGCTTGTTTTGCAGATGGGGAAGACTGGACGCTGCTCTTGTGCCTGGCATTTTCCGATGGCGATGCGGAATGTCTTCCACGCGACGCATACTTGGGGCTGCGGCCGCACCAGAAGGTGAGCAGGCTGCCAGGACTACGTGGGACGCTTTGGCGACGCCCAGGACTGTGTCGGACAGCGTCACGATTGGCCTCACTCAGCACTTTACACTCACATCCACTCACCCCTGCCTGCTTCGCCTTGCCAGAACAATACGAAGAATTCCTCAATGCTGCGGATGGACCAGGATTCAACAGTTCTTGGATTCTGAAGCCAGCTACTCCAGGTGGCAAGATGGAACACATGTCCACTATGCAGATATTCAACAGAGTGCGACTTAAAGAGTAGGTCCATGTTAGGTACAATAATATTGGCATGCCTCGTGAAATCCTTAAGATTTTTGAAATAGGCTGAAAATGTTGAAGCCATTATACACAACCGGCTAACAAGTGGGAGTGACTGCCATACCATCCTCAGCTAATTAGGTCTTGTCTGAAACTCAGCAATCTTTCTAGGTTTGTGCCGTGTCTTATGTGGGGTTTCACCTAGGACACCAAACTGGCTCATCAGCGGGTTCTTGGTGTCCCCGCCCGGACCCCCACAGGAGTAGCGAACTGCGCGCTGCCTCCCTTTTAAGAAGCGCACCTGCGCCTCTTTACTGCGAGAACTAATAATTCAAGCAGCCACAACCTCCCTATGTAGGCTTCCAAAAAGATGGTATATTGGCTTTCACGGCAGTTCGCTACTACCGACAGGGTCCGGGTGGGGACACCAAGAGCCCACTGATGAGCCAGCTTGGTGTCCTAGGTGAAACTCCACACAAGGCAAGTCACACACCTAGAACAATTGCTGAGTTTTAATTCGCTGGACGTAAAAGCCAATATAGCCTACCATCTTTTTAGGTCTTGTCTGGTTAGAGAGCACCAATTAAGAGGCTTGCATACCATGGCAGTACAGTCTCCTGACCAATATCTAAACCCTGACAACTTTCCTGACTGTCTCGGAAAATTTGGGATTTCCTTAACTTGCGTGTATTGTTACGAGCGTAGCATATAGACTATGGTTCCTTGCTGAATATACAGAATTAAGTGTTTTGCAGTCAAGGAATGGACGATTAGTCATGCCCCACTTTCTGACGTGACCCAACCACGTGATACTGTTTACTTTGTGCTGTCGTGGCTGATCTGTAGGACTGCTATACCGTTCATGTGTATTCGAAGTTGAAACATTATTTGTATTATGCATTAAAATAAGACAGCATGGCATGCGCCCCTCCTGAGCGCAAACATAAGCCAGGCAGATGCTTGTCGTTGTCGTTTACCAATAATTTACAGAAATAATAGCTAGTAAAAATATGTCTTGTTGTGAGCATAGTGTACGCCACTTGTGGACGAGTTCACCTCACTCCTTGTCATCAGAAAACATGCTATTGCTGCCTAAAAGGAAGATTATATAATATCATGCTATGCACAATGTATTAGCGTCAATTCTTGAACCAAAAATAACACGATGTACGTCTACTCCATAAGCTCAGCTGCAAATTAGGCCTAGACCACTGCAACTAATCAATTCATACCAGAACGTACCGAATCATTTGTATTACCATTGATGAGATGTAACATTATGAATATTGTTGTGGTGAATAATGTCGTACCGATGCGTGAAATGAAAGTGATACGTCAATGTACTAGAATTTCCTGTTCTATAATCAGGTGCACGGTTCAGTTGACCATACAAAGAATGTAATAAAATTACACGTAATATAATCTCATGTTTTATCAAAGAATTTCGTTCGCGTAAGTTCCTGAAGAACTGAAGTTTTCAAATCGTAGGCTTTAAATCATAACTGGCATTTGTGGCTGTTATTATGAATATATTCAACGTTTTGTGCCACTCAAAAGCATAATTCAGAATAATTAAATAATAATAATGTTATTGGTTTTAAGTCCCGTTTTAAAAGCAGAGGCTTTTAGAGACGCCAGGGGGCCGGAATGTTGGCCCCGAAGGGGATTTTTAACGTACAAGTAAATTTACTGCCACGGCTTCCTTGCCTTTGTGCACCCTCAAATGCCAACTGACTGTGGTAGGATTCGATCCTGAAATCTAGGGAACAGCAGGTGAGAACATTACCGCTGCGTCACGCAGCCAGTCAATTCAGATGAATATAAGCCAGTTAATTATATAGTATGATTCAATATTCTGATATCCGTAGGGAATCTGGGTTGACTATTCAAAATCTTTAGAAGGTTCTCAATATCTCTATATAACAGCAATCATGCATGTGAGATTTTCGAAGTGAAATGCCATGTCCTGTGGTTCGGATTCCACGTAAAAAGAAGGTTCCGTGGCTCATAATCACAAGATTCACGGTCACGTAAAACTACAATCTTCCTTTTTAACAGCAATCAAACTGCAATTTTGTATGTTGATAAAACCTATGAACATAAGTTCACCTATGGGACTTTCAATAACCTGGTGAGCATAAATCCAACATGGCGGCGAAGCGAAATTTGAATATTTAAATGGACGTTTCTTGCGATTTAACCGTTCGAGCGCAGTGCAACATGGAACCGTAAATGTTTATAGTCATTTTAATGCACTCACATCTAACTTATTTCTATTGTTGTTACAACCAAAATATGGCGGCTGTGCGAAATTTTTAAATCTCGTTTTTATTCCTTGTGTTCTAATCATGTGATTGAACTTTGAATTATACACATACGTAATAATCTCCATGTTATAGTATATAACTCTATGGGCTACATATACAAAAATCCAACATGGCGACAACCCGAAATATTTAGACGGTTCTCAATATCTACGAATATATTATATCAATCAAACTGAAATAGTATATGTTGATAGAGGAAATTAACATAGACTAAGTAGGACATATGAAAGTAGGCTGTTTAGTTCTTTGCTGAACTACTTGTTCATTTATGGATTCAGTTCCCTCGAAGAAGAAATCCTGGATACGCCCCTGTTTGCCCCTACAGTAGAAACCTGCCAACGAAAAGTCAGTCTAACATAATATTGAGATAAATAATGGACAGTCCTTGCTTAATATTTGCTGGCATTCAGTGGTATGCTGTCATGCCAAGCAGTTGTTTACTCTGTTATTTGGTAAGTTGGCTGCATTGTAAGTCTGTCACAGAGAGCCTTTTTTATTTTTTTGTACAATAAATGTGAAAGGATTACAAGAACAGCCAGTGTTTTCTCACATGTGGTGTTCAGTAAGTTGAATGCCCTCACATAATCACAAGGAGTCATAAATTAAACCAGTTACAAGGCGAATATGGGGAGAATGTATACACATTATGAAGAACATTTATGTTATTGCATAATTAAATGATGTACCGTAGATTGGCCTCTTTTTGCCCCAGTACGTCCCATTCTGGCCGGATGAGATCCGTTTTATTTCTATGCCCCACCCAACCCGTCGGTTAAAACAAAATTATTATTTGCCTCGTTTTCAAATTATAATAATAATAATAATTTTATTATTATTGTTTATTTTCTCACACTATTATCACGGCATATAGCCCAGGCAAATTAGACCAAAAAAAGGCCGTGCTTCCCGAAAAATCGTCCAAAGCCGGAATGTGTTTTAATTCCTTTTGGGGGTCCCAAATAAGAGTCCTGTGAGTATGCGACGGATTCTGATTTCTGCTTAATTTTTGGGAGTCAAAAAACCGCGAAATTTGCGCACTTTTTTCAGTGTTTTGCTTATAACTTCAAAACGACGCATTCTACGGAAACGTTTTCTCATAACGTTTTTAAAGAACATTAAATTCTGCGTCGAAATGCTTTAGTCCGTCTAAATCAGCTCAGTTTTTTAGCCGCAATCGGTTTCTGAATTTGGGCCATTTTTACCAACTTGGTTAAAAAGTTGATTCTTTGTTTAGTTTTTCGATTAAAACTCATAAACAACGCATCCTATAGAACATTGTATTCGGAACTTTTTATGAGCATTAAATTCTGCGTCGAATGGTTTTTAGTTTGTCAAAATCGGCCCAGCCGTTTAGCCGCAATCGGTTTTTTGAGTTGGGCCATTTATATCATCTCTCATGCCTCATGTTTCATGTAATTTTCTTTTCCAATCGTGCCGTTTTCGAAGTGGCAAAGTAGAAAATCCGGGTTGGCCCGGTCTCCCACTTGACCTTGACAACCCAAGAGCAGCCACCTGTCCCTTTGTTCTCTCTCCCCCTCTAAACCCTTCGTCGGTTTCCCTTCATACCCTACGGAGCCTCACATATCGTGACGTCTCCCTTCTTCAATTTATACCAGTGCAGTCAGTGTTCGGCCGGAATATGGTCAGATATGACCATCGAGCAATTGCTCATGAGAGCAATATCTTCTTGTGGAGGGCTATCCCGTGGGTGGGGAATCAGCGATGGGACTCTAGCCCGGTGGATCGCTGGCATGCCCACTGCAGTGGATGTTTGTCATCAAATTGAGGATTACTGTGAGGTCTCCTTCTCAACATCCGTTCAGCATGTTGACACGACAAACTCCAGAATACGGAGGGACGATAGCGATATGCAGAAATTCAGGGAATGGTTTCAGTGCCATGACCCATTCCCTGAAACGAGTTCACTCATGTCCATTAGCACAGGAGTTTTAGCTGATGACAGCATCAACTGCCACAAAGCGTTTGAAAATGGCACAGCCAGTATGAAAACCAGGGAAAAACTTCAAAGAACTTAAACTTAGCACAAAAGCCGAGTGGTGTCTCTACGAGCCGTGAAGGCTACAGCAAAGATCAACGGAGGTTCAGTCCCCATCAGTCCGGACATGATTTTTCGCCGCATTCCATTTCACATGAAATCCCAGCTTCAGCTTGAATCGTACTTTGAATTCGAATTGGCCCCGTACCCACTCTCACTGTTTGATGATGATGGCATGATGCGGAAGAGTAGAAAATCAGAACTGTACAAGCTATTCACTCCAATCAAAGTAGATCTCACTGTAGTGGATGGTGGTTTCCTCCTGCACTGAGTTGTGTGGAACAGCGGAGAACAGTTTTCCAATATGATTCAGAGGTACGTAAATTACGTGAAATCCAACTACAAGTCTGGCAGTATCACCATAGTTTTCGATGAGTACTCAGAGGATGTGGCCGAGAAGAGTATAAAGTCAGCTGAAAGAGCGCGAAGAGCCCGTCTTATGTCATCTTCGTCGGTTATATTCCAGGAAAATACCAAGGCCACACTGCCCAAAGATCGTTTCTTGTTGAATGATCACAACAAGAAACGTCTTATCTCGATGCTGACAAGCAAACTGATGGACGAGGGCATTCACGAGAAACAAGCCGTTAAAGATGCAAATACTCTGATTGTGAGCACAGCAATGGAGAGGTCTATGGAAGGAGGCAATGTTTTCATAGTGCGAGAGGACACCGATCTGCTGGTCATGCTCACTTTTCATTTTGCTGTCTTTGAAGAGCCCATCTCCAACGTGTTCCTCATCAAACCCGGGAAACAAAACCAGGAAATTGTCGTTTACAGTCCGAGCAATGTCCAGCTGCCTGAAGACATGAGGAAGCATGCCCTGTTTCTCCAAGCCTTCACGGGGTGCGACGCCACATCCTCATTTTTCCGCCAGGGGAAAATAAAATTTATCAAGAAATTCCTGGCAGACCAAAACCTCTTTCATCAGCCCTCTATGTCTCTTGACCCGATCTCAACCCCTGACAAAATTGCAAATGCAGGTATTCACATCATAAAAACCTGT
Source organism: Meconema thalassinum (assembly GCA_946902985.2). Taxonomy (NCBI): domain Eukaryota; kingdom Metazoa; phylum Arthropoda; class Insecta; order Orthoptera; family Tettigoniidae; genus Meconema; species Meconema thalassinum. The sequence goes on along the minus strand of OX336389.2, from coordinate 1,117,778,190 downwards.
ACACGGGCGGCAGCAGTAAGTCCCTCAATCAAGTGAGGTTTGACCTCTTCCAGAGGTCACTTTCAAAAAATAATTTCAACCTGGCGTCCTTGCCTCCTACAGAAGCGGCTGCTTGCCAGCACTCCTTCAGAGCTTATTTACAGGTGCAGGTATGGAGGAGTAATGTACTAGATCCAGAGAGATGGGGATGGAAAATCACCACCAGTAACTCCCATCACAACGACTGATCCACCGGCTCCACAAGAACTTCTCAACTCCATATCGTGCACATGTAAAAAAGGGTGCAAAGCAGCTTGTTCCTGTAGGAAGGCAGGGGTAAAATGCACCACCATCTGCGTGACCTACCAAGGGCACATATGCATTAATTCCATCTATGAATGCAAGGATGTTATACTGGATCCCACCCAGTGTGACGAGGAGATTGATAGCATCGAAGAAGAGCAAGAAATGAATCCTCATTCTCAAGATTCCAAGGATGAGGAGCTAGATGACGTGATCGGCGAACAGCCACCATTTTATCCTAAACGGCTAAAGAAATCGTCAACATGAGTACCTTGTACATCTTTCACATTATGATGTTTCATGTACACAACTAATGCATCTTTCTGTACATAAGTTATATCGTTATAGTTTACGTAAACATCTTATGTAAATGTATCTTATGTATACATCTTTTGTTACTTTCTATAAAACATTATTGATAATAATGCCTTCTTATATTTTGAAACCACATAACATCATTTTGGAGTGTCCAGGTGCGGATCCAATAGGAGGGGTGAGGCACGAATCCTAGAATTTCTGAAACCCCAGAACAATTAATATATAATATTGTATTATAAATAAGGATTAGACTTGACATTCCAAAGAGGGGCCGTGCCCCTCCTCCATTCTGCATCCGCCCAGATGATTTTCATTCAATAAAACATCATTAAATGATTCATAATATGATCCATTCAAAGGGCCGAATTAACTTTTTAGCCAAAATGGTAAAACATGGCCCAAATTCAGAAATCGATTGCGGCTAAACTAATCGGCCGATTTAGACGGACAAAAAACCATTCGACGCAGAATGTAATGTTCTATAAAAAAGTTACTCAAAAACTGTTCTGTAATATGCGTCGTTTAGAGGTTATAATCAAAAACTGAAAAAAGTGAAAATATTTCGCGGTTTTTTTGACTCCCAAAAATTAAGCAGAAGTCAGAACCCGTCTCAAACTCACAGGACTCTTATTTGGGACCCCCAAAAGGTATTAAAACACATTCCAGCTTTGGACGATTTTTCGGGAAGCATATGTCTTAATTTGCCTGGGCTAATAGCCCAGTTTCATTTTTAGTTACAGCCTGGTTTGCCTTAGCAAGGAACCATCTATACTGAGGTACAATGTTTGTAGATTACACTTATTATTGTTGTTATAATTATTATAATCATTATTACGATACTCGTCCAGAAAGAAGTTCCATTTGGTAACAAAACGAGTACAGATACAGACAAAAGTAGTGGGCTGTGGCCGATCTAAATACCCCGTCAGCAGTCCTCAGACTATACATGTCCTCAGGTATGTAATATTTCCGATATCTCGCCAACCAATAATCGGAGAGGGACGCGTGAGCTGTCGAATTACTTGAGATTCCAGTCTACTATTTGTTTTTCCAAATTTTTCCAAACGGCCTAGGGTCTAACTACACATTTTGAAAAGTTTGATTTGTTGACTTCTTAATTCCATTTAATGTTTTTAATTCATTGTTTATATAATTTTTATTTACTATTTATTTTTATTATTCCAAATTTTGACAAAGGGCCTAACAACACATTTCGAAAATTTTGATTTTTCGACTTTTTAATTTTATTTAATGTTTTAATTTATTATTTATATAATTATTATTTATTATTAATTTTAATTTTTAGTAGGCCAAAAGGGCCTAACTATACATTTAGAAAATTATGATATTTTGACGTTTTAATTTTATTTAATGTAATTAATTTATTATTTATATGATTTTTAATTATTATTTATTTTCATTTTATGATTTCGTCAAAAGGGCCTAACTGCAAGGTCACGAACCGGAGATTTTACAAATTAATAATCGTAGAAACTTGATTTAGGATTTGAATTAATGCATGTAATATTTTTAATATTTTGATTTAGCTGACTCGAGATTTTGTGAAATAGAGATTTCTCGAATTCATAATCGTAAAAACTTGATTTAGGATTTAAATTAATGCATATAAGGTTTTTATGTTTAGATTTTAATGATTCGAGATTTTGCGAACCAGAGATTTCTCGAATTCATAATCGTAAAAACCTGATTTATGAATTATAATAATGCATATAAGGTTTTTTATGTTTAGATTTTAATTATTCGAGATTTTGCGAACTAGAGATTTCTCGAATTCATAATCGTACAAACTTGATTTAGGAATTAAAATAATGCATATAATTTTTTTTTTTAATTTTTGAGATTTTTAATTTTTAGATTGTACTGATACGAGATTTTATATACAAATAATTGAATTTTATTTATTGCAAACATCGGACAAGCAGTTAGAATATCCAAAGCTAGCCTATGTCTCTTTTTGGTAAACCACGCTGTAAGAATTAAAACACGTAGGCTACCGTACATTTTGTTTGAACATGACTGTACCTTTATTGACTCTAGATTTCCGAAACCGATAATTTGATAATGTTATACAACAGCTTATATGAAAAAGTGCAAACCCTTTATTTTTAAGACAAGTTTTTTTGACAAACGATCTAACTATAAATCTTAAAGTTGAGTTTTGTAAGTATTTTTCTTCAAATTGGCAAACTTTTTCAAGAGCAAGAGTAGGTATACAGGACGTTTTATAACATGCTACCTAACAGGATAGCATGAGCAAGAGATTTAAGATGGCTATTAGTGGATATTTTTCATTTTCTATTTATTTAATAAATTAGTTATTTGGTATGTAATATTAATTTTGCACGGCAATGCAGGTAAAAAGATGATTACGCTATACGTTGACTAATTTTTAGGCCTTGAGTGGCCTTGCGATAAGAATTTGTTAACCTAACATGAGTTAGCTGCCAGGGAACACTTTGGCGACTATGCTTGTTTTTGACCAGTGGGTCGGGTTTTAGAGATCGGCGTGACATGTTGGTTTATGTACAACAGATGTTTAGGCTACATAGAGACCGAGCGACCATGTTGGTTCTTTACAAAAACGAGACAGTATACTAGAGACGAATAGGATTGCCAAGTATTATATCTAAGAGACAGTTATTTATTAATTATTTAATATTTATTTATTTATTTATTTATTTATTTAATTCTAGTAGGCCTACTTATTTATTTCACAAAATTCAAAAGTAGGCTAACACATTACATAGAAAACCTACTTAAAACCCTATTCTACCTATTATAAACCTTAAAACCTATTTTATGCTTTTGAAAATTTTAAATAAAAAGTTTAAAAACCTAAAAATCTGGTCCCTAGAAAACGTCTGTTGAAGGGTAAGTGTGGTGAGTGTGCGAGTGATTGTCAACAGTTTTATTCATCTCAAGGTTGGGGTAAGTTATATGTCATGGATTGCATTCAATTTAAAGAAAAATTGGCTATGCAGGTGGCCCAGAGTTGACCTTGGTAAGGGAAAAGGCACTTCAAACTCCCTCATTACTCCTGCCTTGTCAGTGACCACTGGTTCCCTTCTGAAACAAGCTTTTACCTCCTCTCCCCATTGCTTGTAATATTGCCACGTAAATGCATTGTCGCTACCAGCCCACATAGGTGAAATCAGTGCGATAGTAGCTAAAAACAATATCCACGTCTTATCATTAGTGAAAGCTGGATAAGACGAAGCATTCCAACCTGTCTGGTGCATGTTGAGCGCAATGTTTTGAAACGCCTAGATAGATCTGACGATAGGATGTGGGTGCTGTAGTTGTTTATGTAATAAGTGACTTGAAATATCGAGTGATATGTACCTCATTGTTGCCTAGTCTTGAATTTGGGTTCCTTGATCCAATTGTCAATGAACAATTACTATTAAAACCTTTGCTCTGGCTGCCCTACTGTAAGTGAATTTGAGGACCAAGTAGCACTACTGATGTACAGTTCACGCCATGGTTTTTGACCGGTGAGCTTCGGTTGCGCAGTCACACAGAGGACAGTGGCGAACCTCAGGCATTTGCAATTGATACATGAGTTGCTTTCCGCGCAACCAAAAACTCAAGATTGCAGTTGCGTGAGGCATGCAGACAGTCCTCTGCACGACTGTGAAACTGGGACTGACCGGCCAAAAACTGTGGCTTGAACTGTATTACTTGTGGTCTGACCATCATCTACGCAATGTGTCGGCGGGATCAGGAAGATCTGCCTTTTAGAGCGTCTCAGAGTTTGTTTACGGTTTCTCACTGAGCTTAGATTTAGAGTATGTTCATCATTTCCAAACAGTCAGTTAATTCCTATTGTATGCTTCATAATTCTAACATACACATGAGCCCTCGTGTGTTTCAATATATTGAAACAACGTACCACATAAATGAACTCTGTATCCATACGTATTTTGAATATCGGACAAAAAAAATTAAAGACCGAAGGGGTGGTAAATTGATTTACACCATCTCCAAGAAGGTATTTTTACTTGAATCTATTTCTGACCCACAGATTTCCTGAAATGCAAGAAAGTCTTGTTCAGGAGTTCGTCCCCAACCAGCTACGAGTGTTTGGTTTCCCAGTTAGCGTCCAGTTGTTCGTTCTCGTCACTTCCGTGGCTCCTCTAAGAGTTTATATTTTTAACGAAGGTCTCGTAAGTTTCCGCTACGGTGAGGAGAAGAACTACAAAAAGGTGAGTAATTGATGTTGCAATAGATATCAGGAAATTAGAAAATGTTTGAGTTTGTTTCTGAAGCTCTAACTAAATGAAACGAGTGTGGAAGGGACATGTTAGGTTTCCTCACATTTAATCTTTTAGCCTCTAATAAATGAGAATTGTGAGTCCTTTGTTAACGTTAGGCAGGTCAGCAACGGAAATAACGGGGAAGGAAAATCAATAAACTTGGTAATGAAGCAGAAACGGATGGCATTTATTGATGGATGAATTGAATATAAACACAAGATATTATAGACGGTTAACTTCCATGTCATTACTGTAGACCTCTATACGTTAGTAGTAATTTTCATAATAAGATAATTATACCAAACGTTAAGTCCCCATTTCCTCGTGTGGCTTTACAAACTCTGCTTGCCGGGATACTAAAAAAAGGAGTTTTTGAACGTCAATATCAATTGTGTTTTGGCAAAAAGTCGTAACCTGCAGTTAAACAATTTTACAGAGGAGGGAAAATAAGATGTATATATTCAGTTACACTACTTTATTTTGTACAGCTCTAAATGTAGGTATGATAATGTACAACTGTAATTGGTGGAACAGGAGAAACAACGAGTAATGGTTTACCACTTCTTTCTGAAACAATGTTTAGTACATCTTGATAACGTAAAACTCTATTTTTAGTTTATTAGACATTATAACCCCGTCCACCTCCTGGCGTAGTTACTGGCATTCTTGTCCGTCTCCGCGGACGCGGAGGTCCGGGTTTGATTCCTGGCTGTGCCAAGAAATTTAATTTTGATCTGGGGGCCGGAACTGGGTACTCTAAGCCTCGTGAGACAGAACTGAGAAGACGAGTGTCCAATTGCCACCTCGGCCATCTTATAAGTGGGTTTCCGTGGTTATCCCCACATTTACATAATGCAAATACCGGGATGGTATTTAAATTAAGGTCACGGCCACCTCCTACCGAAATCCTACCCCCAATAACAAATACACGCTAGTACAGTCATCACAATGACACAGATTGTCAGACATATTCAGCATACCCAAATACACAGTGCTACATGATTATGTAGCAAAACCCTTAACTAATCAACAGCACCAACACAGGCTTTCAGAAAAATTACATACACAACTAAAACAACAACAACAACAAGGAATATCAAACTATCAAAACTGAACTTTCAATTTCAATTTAAGTTATTCTACTCATCATCGAAACTTCACCAATAAAGTCCTTCATTTCTCTCTGATGAAGACACTCATTTAATTCTTAGGGTAAAGTTGCCTATTTAAAATTTGTCTACCTGGTGGTGTAGCGGCGAGAATTCATTGCTGTGATCCGGTGGTCCGTGTTTGATATCCGGCTTTGCCAAAGAATTTAATTCTGGTGTGAGGGCTGGAACGGGGTACATTCAGCCTCATGAGGTAAAAATTGAGTATAAGTGGGTAAATTCCCACCTCAGACATCCTAGCAGTGGTTTTCCATGCTTTTCCATTTCTACTCCAGGTGAATGCTGGAGTGGTACCTAACGTAAGGCCCCGGCCACCTCCATCCCAATCCTCGCCACAATTACAAATATGCACACTAATGCAGACAACACAGGGTATCAGAAAAATTCTACACACACCCAAGTACACGAGGCTGACATTATCACGATGCCCAAGCCCTTAAATGTAATAAGAACAACTGTTTTAAATTTAAAACTCAGCAATTTTTTCTAGGTTTGTGCCATGTCTTGTGTAGGGTTTCCCTAGGACACCAAGCTGGCTCATCAGCGTGCTCTTAGTGTCCCCGCCCGGACCCCCACAGAAGTAGCGAACTGCGCGCTACCTCCTTTTTTATGAAGCGCACCTGCGCCTCTTTACTGCGAGAACTAAAATATCAAGCGGCAATAACCTCCCTATGAAGGCTTCCAAAAAGATGGTATATTGACTTTCATGGACAGTGAATTAAAACTCAGCCAGACACCAAGAGCCCGCTGATGAGCCAGCTTGGTGTCCTAGGCGAAACCCCACACAAGACTCGGCACAAACCTAGATAAATTGCTGAGTTTTAATTCACTGGCCATGAAAGCCCATATACCATTTTTGGAAGCCTTCATAGGGAGGTTATGGCTGGTTGAGCTTGTAGTTCTCGCAGTAAAGAGGCGCAGGTGCACTTCATAAAATGGGAGGTAGTGCGCAGTTCGCTACTCCTGTGGGGGTCCGGGTGGGGACACCAAGAGCCCGCTGATGAGCCAGCTTGGTGTCCTAGGCTGAACCCCACACAAGACACGGCACAAAGCTAGATAAATTGCTGAGTTTTAATTGTCTGGCCGTGAAAGCCAATATACCGTGTTTTAGATTTAGTAGCTGTAATTAGAATGGTCAATGTGGCAAAGAGTTCCAGGTTATTTAATTTGTGACACTGTATCCAGTAGGCCTATGGCGCGGTAGGTTCCTTGTTGATTCTCCAATGTGAGAATGAATAGTGAGCTGTTCTGCATTGCAGATTCCCGGCAAGTGGTGGCTGCTCTCCCAGCTGTGGCGTCACATTGCAGCGACACATGGCACCAGTGCTGTCAAGATGGCCCTGGACAACACAGATCTGCTTCTCGTCCACTTGCTGCTTGGGGCTGAGGCCTTTCTTCTCATCCACTTGGCCAACTTCCCCACTGCCACTGGAGAGTCGGATCATCAGCGTTACAGGTTCTCAACTTACTAAAATAACAGAGTTGTAGTTGGTACGTTCCGTGGTATAATACTGTACATTGGCGTGTAGCCTATATGTAAAGCCCTGCGCGGATGCGGATATCCGTGGATAAACCCGCGGATATCCGCAAAATGTTTCGCCGTGCGGATATACACACATCAAAAAAAGTTTTGCATCACCTCGGTTCCCAGATCTCCGGCATATAGACGTTGACTGTGTATATTGTATCCAAGATACAGTCCCTTTGACTGTTCATAGATGTCACTAAAACTGCTCAAAGATGTAAACAACCATGCATGAGCAGGGCCTATTAGACGGAGGGGGTACGACAGCCGATCAGTTCCAGTCATTCCACCAGGACGAAGGTACGCTGCTCATGTTGTCTGTAGTTCTACCATGCCTAGAAGGTCAATACCGCAGTTCGATCGCGTCCGCATTGTTACTTTGTGTCAAGAAGGGCTCTCAACAAGGGAAGTTTCCAGGCGTCTCAGAGTGAACCAAAGCGATGTTGTTCGGACATGGAGGAGGTACAGAGATACAGGAACTGTCGATGACAGGCCTCGCTCAGGCCGCCCAAGGGCTACTACTGTAGTGGATGACCGCTACTTACGGATTGCCGCTCGGAGGAACCCTGACAGCAATGCCACCATGTTGAATAATGCGTTTCGTTCAGCCACAGGACGTCGTGTTTCAACTCAAACTGTGCGCAATAGGCTGCATGATGCGCAACTTCACTCCCGACGTCCATGGCGAGGTCCAGCTTTGCAACCCCGACACCATGCAGCGCGGTACAGATGGGCCCAACAACATGCTGAATGGACCCCACGGAATTGGCATCACGTTCTCTTCACCGATGAGTGTCGCATATGCCTTCAACCAGACAATCGTCGGAGACGTGTTTGGAGGCACCCTGGTCAGGCTGAACGTCTTAGACACACTGTCCAGCGAGTGCAGCAAGGTGGTGGTTCCCTGATGTTTTGGGGTGGCATTATGTGGGGCCGACGTACGCCACTGGTGGTCATGGAAGGCTCCGAAACGGCTTTACGATACCTGAATGACATCCTCCGACCCATAGTGCAACCATATCGGCAGAATATTGGAGAGGCATTTGTCTTCATGGACGACAATTCTCGACCTCATCGTGCACATCTTGTGAATGCGTTCCTTCAAGATAACGACATCGCTCGACTACAGTGGCCAGCATGTTCGCCAGACATGAACCCTATCGAACATGCCTGGGATATGTTGAAAAGGGCTGTTTATGGACGTCTTGACCCACCAACCACTCTGAGAGATTTACGCCGAATTGTCGTTGAGGAGTGGGACAATTTGGACCAACAGTGTCTTGATGAACTTGTGGATAGTATGCCACGGCGAATACAGGCATGCATCAATGCAAGAGGACGTGCTACTGGGTATTAGAGGTAGTGGTGTGTACTGCAATCTGGACCACAAATGCTGAAAGTCTAGCTGTATGATGGTACAACATGCAATGTGTGGGTCTCATGAGCAATAAAACGAGCTGAAATGTTGTTTGTGTTGATCTCTATTCCCTTTGTATTTAACGGTTCCGGAACTCTTGGAACCGAGGTGATGCAAAACTTTTTTTGATGTGTGTAGTTTGTATGGCTGTGCGGATAGCGGATAAGTTGCGGATGATGTTTGGAGTAAATTTGCGGATATTTTTAGATATAATCCGAACTTGGAGTATCATTACTAGAACTTGGATGTTTATGATATGTCATATTTATTCCGTTAGGATTTATCCATGAAAAATGAGAGGTGATTTACGCTAATCTCATTTAAATTATGTCATTAAGCACAATTAATACTCCGAACTGAAAAGGATTGTAATTCTGGTTGTATAACATTCATTTAAAACACTGCACATTACATACATAGCCTAAGGGAACGACTTCCCCCCTCAATTGTCTAAGTGTGTTGCTTTAATAGTTTATCTAATTAAACATATTGTAATACCAGTAGATTCGTATAACAGACGTACGGATGCGGATAAAAGTCACGCGGATGTGGGGCGGATGCGGATAACAGTCGTGCGGACGCCGTGCCGATGCGAATTACAGCCATGCGGATGTAGATAATGTTTTGTTTATCCGCGCAGGGCTCTACCTTTATGAACTGGATTTACTTCTCCACTTCTGGCCCAAGAGATATACCGCAACAATGTAAACCGGAAACAGTCATTTCTTTAAATCTATTACAGTAGAGTCTCGCAACCTCAGCCTAATGTGGACCGAAGGGTGGCCGAGTTCGCGAAATTATCGGGAAATTTGTTTAAAAGACGAAATAAGCTGTTTGTTTTGGTTTAAAAGTAATGAAATGCAGTACATTTGTTTGTTTTTAACAGAAACACGAGTTTTAAAATGATTAAGCCATTATAATTACAGTACTTGAATATGTACAAAACAATTCCCGTAGGCAAATAGTTTTTTCACTTAATGAAAATTACCATTTTTGCACCAAAAAAAAGTAAGTGATGTTCTTTTGTTTTTTTGCTGTGAAACCTGTTTCTTGAAGCCTCGTCACGAAGACGGCGAAGAAACAGAATTGCGGAGAATGCGCAAACAAATAAATACAACCCTCTGCGCGAGAACCGTTTGTTTACTTCTTAATGCCAACAGTTTGTGCATGTTCAGTACTGTACTGTACAACTACCTGTATTTATCAGGTCGTCGTTACTCTTCTTACTATGTACTGTAGGTCAACTTGTTTCGTGTCGTATTTAACTGTCGATAATTCCATCGATGGAGAAGACGAAAGAAAACATAATAACGCTCTGTGCGGAAACACAAAAACAAACAAATATCATGATTTTTTTCTCCTGTCAGGGTGGACGAGAAACCCTGAGTGCCGGGTTACCGAGTGCCGAGTTTGCGAGACTCTACTGTAATCATAGTCTACATACTTGCATTTATCTGACTCAAAATTAACGGCAGACTGGATAACAAACATGAAGGTGTGCGTTAATATACAATTTAAGGTATTTAAATTGTTTTGAAATTTCTATAAATTGTAGGCTCTAGGTTGTGATTTTCGTTCCGTTCTTTGGAAGATAATCAATCTTGAATTCTGAAATCAACTACAGTATATACTGCCTAAATAGGCGTATACTGATCAGCACTGGAGTAAACTCAATACCCGACACCTGGTTCCTTTTCACATACACGCTCACAAATGTCGTTTATCCAACAAAAAGTGGGCACTTATACGAAATAATTATTCCTCGAAAGTACCACTAATGCCTTGATAGCCTCTAGAAGAACTTCTGAACTCAAACAACTCCTTCAATAGCTTCTAAAAGAACTAAACTCACAGTATTCTCTTGAGAGCTTCTAGGGGCATACCTAAACTGAAATCTTTGTTTAGTTCTTTTCAGCACAGAATTGGAATGTGTTATTGAATCAAATACCATTTATCATTATTTTTTAATCCCAAGAAAGTAATTTAAGTGGATTTATTGCAAGCCAGTTATTAAGGAATGCATTTTTATGTCTTCATTACAAGCTAATGATAATGATTAACATTTGTTGGTACAGTAGTCGAAACAAGACTGAGTAAAGATGGCAATTCATTTAAAATGAATTCTGGATAATACAAAGTTCTCATCACATCTCCACGTTATATTTACATAGACAATGCCGCACGACCATGGATCCCCGAGGCAGCTGACACGAAGAAGATAGAAGCGGTGATAATTTGGCCATCCTGAGGATATCTTGGATAGAACTACAGACCAATGATTCTGATTTTGGGGATTTGAACGTAGTGAGGCTGAGTGCCCTATTCCAACCTTCAGACCGGAATGGTATTTCTTGAGGGAGCCGGGAAACGATTCCAGCACCATTGGATCCTGAGTATCAAAGTTGCAATGGAAGTATGCCTACTATGTAATATAAAAGTTTTACATTAGACTCAGTGTACCAGAAATACTGTAAATACATGGATGCCCTGCTGAGTATCGAATGAAGCTTGCACAAACCATGTCAACATTAGCATGCGCAAGAAGAGTAGATTTTGCTACTTATGAGCCCGTGTGATTTCACTTTGACTTGGAATTGCGTAAAGTTCTTGAGAGTGGATGATCGAGGACGTGAACTCCTCGATCATAATGATCCTCTGCACGCATGTGATTCATATTGCTACCTGTGAAGCTAACTGTTATAAAATTCACTTCAGCGAGACCTGGAGGGGGTAAAATTCCACTCTTTAAAATACTGATGTAGGTCGACGGGAATGTCGAGAGAACCTGCCCACATGTTCGCGGTTTGTGAAGCACTAATTCCGCCTTCTGAACAAGCACAACGCTTGTCTAGAGACAGGTGGTCTGCCAACCATAGTTAACAGTGTCCAAGTAACTTGAGCGTCAAAGGGATAATGAGAGGCAGGTCATTGAAGGCAAGGGAGCCCGATGCTCAGACACCTCTAGGTGGTCTACACTCTGCAACTGTATCTAAATGCGTTCTCTTAGGATGGCTGAAGTGAGTGTCGAGAAGATGTATTCCTCAAGGACTAATCAACACGTGTGCGAAGTTTCAGTTCACATTTGCAACATTACTTAGTATGTTCAATGAGAGTATTGAAAATTTGATCCTGTCACTAAAGAGAAATCGTGAAGAAACATAATAATATTGCGAGTGTGTTACCCATCATTGATGAATAGTTGAAGTATTGATCAGAGTCGATTCTTTACCGAACCTGACCGGAGCCTGCCATTCGGAGGGGACCTATCATAGTTCCTCCTCACCATAACTGGTACTCTCTCAATTATTTTCACACCATACCTTATCAGTCACCCAAAAACGCATCAAGATGATACAGGGTTTTTGGACGTCCCCGTCACTAAAGACCACATTATCTATCAATTTAACAACGTCTTAACTGCCCAATAGTTTCTGGGTTTAAAGACACTAGACATAAAGTCACCAAATGTAAAATGCTGTATAAACAATAGGCTACATCATTATTATTTCGTTTAAAACAGGTTTAATATTTTTAAAAATCCAAAATAATCAAAGCGGAGACACCTAATCTTAACTATTTTCTTCACTTTTAAGATAGAAACGTCACTAAAGGATAATTTGATTTTATATGCTATAACTAATAAAGAATGTATTTAATTCCAAACATTGACTGTAGTGGAATAATGGGCACGTTGCATTTTCCACTAAATAATTTAGGAAAATATAGAGCAGGGAGCTTGGCAAATGGTTTTGTTTGAGGATGCTTTGACTGCCTTTGCAATCAAATATTATGAATATCCTGATGTTTAGGATCGGGGCTCAGTGATGGATCCAGAGGAGGCTGCAGCGGGCACGTGGTCCCCACTCAGGCACCCTTTAGATTGCCAGTATCTTGAAACTTGTTCATAAGTACGAGTATTTGCGCTGAAACATGCTCAATATTCATATATAAATCAGTATTTACTGCTCTGATCCAATTAGGTCATTGTTCCTACACGTAGGGAAATGGATTTCATAACGGAGGAAGTTGTCTGCAAAATAAAGGAATTTGGCAAACGTGTGCAAGAAGATCAATCAAAGACGGTGTGAATCCTCAAGGAAAACACAGTTTGATGAAAGTTTGCAGAACTGAGCCAATAACTTTAGGAAATAAGTAAAAACTAACCGATGACCTAGAAGTTAGGCTCCACAAAACAATAATAGAGGTTATAAATGTTGTTTAGATACGATACGCTTTCCATCCTAAGACAAGAAATCGTGGTGCGAGTTTTGGTGAGCTCTTTTAGTACCAATGTAGAGAAGAGATCTCCACGCTGAACACTATGGTGCAGTTGGCTAAATGTTGGATTACAGTTGACATTTAGTTAATGGTGATTTTATAAATTTTCATGCATCCCTCTCTGAAGACAGTACTGGATTCGCCACTGTCTAGGCTGGCTTGTTGAACATAAGTTCACCTATGGAACGTTCAATAACCTGGTGAGCACATATCCAACATGGCGGGCACACGAATTTCAAATATTTAATTGGACGTTTCCCGCGATTTTACCAACCGAGCGCAAGGAAACTTGGTACAGTAAATGCTAATACTAATTTTAATCTACTGGCATCTCATTTATTTCATTATTTTTATAACACCAAGATGGCGGTTGTGCGAAATTTTAAAATCTCGGTTTTATATCTTGTGTCCTAATCATGCGATTGAAGTTTGAATAATGCACCTACGCAATAATCTTCATGTAATGCATAATGCTATGGCCTACATTTATAAAAATCCAGCATGGTGACCATCTGTATATTTAGATGGTTCTCAATATCTGCGAATCTGTTACAGCAATTAAACTGAAGTTTTGTATGATGATAGAGGCAATTAACATAAGTAGGATATATGAAAACAGGCTTTTTATTTCTTCACGGAACAACTTGTTAATATTTAGCTTGTTTCAAAGAATGTTGATTATTTTAGCCTATTTTCATTTATGAAAACATAGGCTTATTAGATCACCTTTTGTCCGTGTACGTGTGTGTATTTGTGTGTGTGATTCCCCACGTAATAAAATATAAATGGCATCAGCGATTTCAATGAAACTCAGTAAAGACATAGTACAATTTTGTCCAACCCCGACCGTGCCCATCAAATTTTAACACGTCTCACCAATGTAACATGGAGGCTGTGCGAATTATTTCACCGGCATTCTCTACCTCCGAAACTACTACTGATGTCACCCTGAACTTTTGTACGGTGATAAAGGGCACTGCTAACCATCCGTGTCCGTGAAACTTGGTACAGCAAATGTTTATACACATTGTAATGCACTGAAATTTAATTTTGTTCTCTTGTTTCCATAACTTCAAAATGGCGGCTGTGCAAAATTTTCAAATGTGTTTTATTTGTGTCCTAATCATGCGGTCGAAGTCAACGTTTGAATAATCAACCTACGCAATAATCGTATCTCTTATTAAATAAAACTATGGCCTACATATTGTACCCGTTCGTCCTGGGGATGCGATGACCCATCTGCTATAACATCACATCCCTGGAGTTCCAGGACAGAGCGGAGTTAAATGAACCTCTAGTCAAATAAGGAATGTGTCGGAAATTCAGCTGAGTTCTTGAAAAAGCAGTGGGTTTCACGAGACAAAGTATCTCTAGGGTCGTTACGGGCTTAAGTTAATAAAAATAATTCAAATATAAATGGGCGCCATCAACTGAATTCCTAGCAAAACCACTTCCTTTCCGGATAAGCCTTACTCAAGACAAGGAAAGAAAAAGGAACATCACACCATCATCAGATCACAACTAAGATAAAAACAAATTTATTTTACTTTGAAAGTCAGACAGACATTTTAAATATAAATCCTACCTAAGAGTATGGTCGAATGCAAAGTTAAATTGTCATTGTCCAAAAAATCGAACCATCTCCTTTCTAATGCAAAATTATTTCAATCCACTTATCAAGAAAAATGTATAAAGTTCTCTTGGGTTCTCAGGATCACTGTCGCACTATGTCTTTCGTCACTGACATTTGTGAAACCTGAGACCTAATTCTCTTTAATTTAACATCAATGTGGATTTAATTAAGTTACTAATCTGCCTAAACATACACATATAATAATCACTCATGTTAAATATCACATAAATTATGGTTTGCATGGTATAATTTGAACGTAGAACATGTTAATCAAATGTTCCTAAACATTGAATAATTAATTCACATTATTTACATCGTCATTAATCTCTTATCTGTGAATTACAGAAAATTCAAATTCTCATTGGTCATCCTCATCATTATTATCAAATTAAATATTTCTCACATTAATTCTCACTTCGAAATTCCAAATATTCCTGTCAGAATCGTTAATTCATCACCATAACATCATTTAAATTCACATTTCAAGTTGCAATTCCTTCGAATCATCTCTCAATTAAATTTATTTAATTCCATAAAAATTCATTAATCATCAGCTTCTTTAATTAATCATCACCTTCTAATTCAGTTATTCATCATCATTACAATCGTCTAATAATTCATTTCAATCAGTTTAATCAATTCAATCTTTAATTCATCCACTTATTTAATTCATCGATTTATTTCAAAATTTAATTTATCAACTTATTTAAATTTCAATCATCTGGTTATTTAATTTTATTATTTCATCTAGTCATTCTGATTTTTATTTCATTAGGTCAGATCGTTAATATGCTTAAATCTCAGATTATTATTTCATTAATTATTATTTTCAGAAAATCTTGTATTATAAACTTCATTTATTTGTTTAATTTCCTAACAAATTGTTTAATAAGGTTTATAGAACGTTGTCTTACAGTTTTATTACTTCCAAGTTATATCTCGTATTTAATTATCATGCCAAAAATATTATTGTCTCCACGACATCACGTTGGATCTAACTATCCACAACGACATTATATTTCTTCAATATTCCAAATATCACATTTGAATATAAGAATTGCTACAAAAACTCCATAAATATTCAGCACATACAGCATGAATCTCAACAAATACGCTAGACTGGGTACAACGACCTCATGTCCGCCTTCAAAATACATTATCAACGTTGCAACTATCAAATGGCAAATTCCACAAAATGCCTATCACAAACTTCTTTTAACCACGTTGCATGATCTACAAAAATATATAAATGGCTTCAAATTATTAACGCACATAATCTCCAATGACTGTAATTACTCTGATCACTTCTAGACAACTTCTTAAACAATTGGAAAAACATTACTTCAGTAATTTAATATTTGCTTTCAAATAGCATAAATTCTCTTTCACAAGTTTCATAATTCACATCGTAGAAAAACACCAATGTGCTATAATCTCTCACATCAAAATCTGCAATACTGATCTGCCTTAAAATAATTATGACCATTAATGATTAATCTTACAAGATTAAATTACTTTAAATCCTTCTCAAAGGTATCAAACACAATTATAAAAATCATCAAAGCATCAGCTGTAATAGCTGTTAAACTGAAATTACTCTCAAAAGAGTATAGCAACAAAATATTGGATTGGCAAACAAGAATTACTAAATGCAATCCTGTTGACATTTATCGTTACTTTATTTAACAAAATTTCGACTGATATGTGACTAGTAGTTCCTTGTTTAATTCACTTACATCTCGTGTACATTCGGATGATAAAATGAGTTCCTCAATGGCGAGTAAGATGTGTAACCACCGTGCAATCGTATAAATACGAAGGACCTCGCCCCGTCGACTTGGATGATAGTTCCCTAAACGATGGGTAAGGCGAGTACCACCATACAATCGTATAAATACGACAGACCCCATCTCGTGGACTATATGAGTGAATGTACCAGAAAGGAATCAACAAGTTTCTAGTTGTCATATAAAAGCGACGTTCATTCACTAAAGTGAATAACTTCTTAATATCTCCAAACAATCCAATGGAAAAAATCCCTACTGATGAATAATACACACTCGCTAGTATGCAATGAACTGACGAAGTAGTTTCTGATAATCAATTGCAGATCACGAGTTCGAAATACTCGTTACACAAAAAAAACTATCCATGAAAAATATCCTAGCTGGAAAAATGTCTATAAGATCAAACATCTTCTTAATAAAGTCAAACAACGGTGAGAATATCGAATAATGATGCCTGCCATATCATATGGTCACTCCATATTCTAGCAAATTCGAAGTATATAAATTCAAACCATGTCTTAATAATCAAATCACTCCTATTAGAAAAATATACATGTGTGCCCAGTATTCATGAAAATAATCGTATCAGGTAGATAGAACTCTTACAATACCTTTCATTATCAGTTGTAATATAATTTCCAAGATCGTCGATTTTCCCTACCTAAAGATTTCTCATAAGATCGGCGTGAATATCATTTCATCCATGAAATGACGCTTTCCTTCGAAATCCCAAGCGAATCAGCTGTTGGACTCCTCTCGTCAGGAACCGAATCCATCGCTCTGTGGTGCCATCTTGTCTCTATTCACGTTGACTCGATCATGTTGAACCTCGAATTACCCATAGCGGATATCGTCCAACTCCTTCTCGAAAAGTTCATGGAAACAGCGGACCCCCTACTCTTCTTCTAATATACGCCACTGTTCCGATAAATGTTCAGTTTGAGAATTGTAAGTCCTCTCTCAACTTACTGCGAAGTTCTACTTGAGTAAAATAAAAATTTTACTAGATAGTGTTCCAGATTACGATACACCCTGTATCTGTCTATAATTTGTAATCCATGAAAATGGCATAAGATAAAAATCTTATAAATGCACGCTGTAATGTTCATCAGAGCCTATGCTAAACATTCAGTTTACTTGGAATAGTAAAAAGTCGCTTTGAATGTATTATATAACAGCATGGTTATAATGTTAAATGTGAAAGCCTGTGTTCGAACAACGTCGAAATGAAGCTTGAAACAAAGTCTTCATATGCGATCAGTGTGGTTTTGAAATACCCCGGCTATCCACAATTGTCCTCTCGGCTAGCCCGGCTGGATCGATGACCCGCTCGGCCTCTGTTGCTCGGTGATGCGAGATATGTCGCCTACACTTGCCGTGACGGCTTACGTGTGTTGCGTGACCTTCAATGCCCGTCTCGCTGTGCTATAGGACTGCTCTGTACTGCTCGCCTCGTTGAGCCTAACTGAATTGCTAAGCGCTGCGTCCCAGCTTATGAGTTCCGAGCGGCACGTGGCTGATTCTCCCCACCACGGTGCTCCTGCGTCATGAACATAGTCTCGAACCCGACTCCTCTCGGCTGTTCTGTTATACAATAACTTATTTCCATAAAATTATTTCCACATATAATTCATGTCATATATACTCTTCTAAGTTGTTTTAACTTATTATTATCCCATATATATTTCAATAAAACTTCACATCCTTATTAATAATTCTATCTTCTCACAGATTTCAATGCCTCCTTGATTCTTGACCTCCTACGTCATCTTGGCTTTCTTCTTGACGCGATCGATGCGCTATCTTATCTGAATGCTTCCCAAAACTTCAACTACAGCTTAATGTCAGCTGGCGTAGCCGATAGCCTAAAATAGGTATCGGGTACATCTCTCCCGTACATCTCCTTTTTTTTTTAATCAGGATTGAGAAAAAAAATACACTCTCAGGCATTCAATATATTATACATGTACACGATAGCTCTACAATTTCCTTTACTCAGCATGATGGTATTTCCTGATGCTAGCTGCATTAAAAGTTCCCACAACTTCATCAGTATCCATTCTGACAATCTTATAGCTATTATTCTGGTATGTTTGTTCAATACGGAACGGACCAGCGTACAATGGAGCGAATTTATGGTAGATCTTCAGCTGTAGGTTCGAAGTGACTGGCTTCCTAATCAGCACCTCATCATTTTCTTGAAATGGCTCGTGGAACCTCCTTCCTGCCTGTCTCCTGGCTCTCTTCTCCGCCTGTCTTCTGAGCCTCTCTCCTGCCATCTCGACTCTTCTTTCTTGTGTGGGTTGAGGATCTACTGGTGCCCTCACGACTCTATCCCATGGTCTATCCGGTTTCAATCCATGATGAAGCATGGACGGAATCTGTCCTGTGCTTTCATGTACTGTGGAATTCAAGCATTGGCTAATGATGGGTATCACTTCCATCCATCTATGGTGTTGCCTTGACACATATAAGCGACACAGCTTACTTATCTCCGGCATAATTCTTTCGGCGGGATTTCCCTCTGGATACCGTACAGAATTAAACACATGCCTGATTCCTAAACGTTCCATAGCAGTAGAAAATTCCATGCTAGTAAATTGTGATCCATGGTCACTCAACAAAACTTCAGGTTTCCCCATGCTCGGAATAACTGTTTTCTCAAGTCGATTTATTACGTACTTGGACGTAGCTTTCTGTATAGGGCATAGAGATACGTACTTCGAAAATACATCGACTGTTACTAAAACGAATTGATTGCCTTTCGTCGAACGAGGAATCGGACCAAAAATGTCCGTCGCGAAAAGTTCTCTTGGCTTGCTGGGTAATATTGATCTGGGAACTTCTTTCATTAACTTAGATGAGTATTTACTTCGCTGACAACTGTCACAGGTCTTTATGACGTCGCGAATCGTTTGTCCCATTTGTTTCCACACAAAAGTTACTTGAGCGAGAGCCAAAGTCTTGTCTACACCTACATGAGCTGCAGTTCGGTGTATCATCCAAATAACTGGTTTGACAAGCTTGGGTGGGATCACTACTCTAAGTCTAGTATGATCCTGGTCAATATATTGGCATATAACACCTCCCATAATATGATGTCTTCTAGCCTCTATCTCAGTTCTTTGAAAATCTGGATCAGTGTTATCCATCCTACGTGTCAGAAAACGGTAATTTCTTCGTAAAGGTGCATATCTCTTCTGAGTTTGCGATAACAACTTCAACTTTTCTAGAGTACCACTATCCTCTTGAATCAAATTTATATGGTTGACTATTACTTCTTCACAAGGGTTTCTGCTCAGCACATCTGCTAACAGATTTAACTTCCCCGGTCTATGTACAACAGTTGGGTTAAATTGCTGTAAGAACAGAGCCCATCTGGTGATGCGGTCACTCGCTAAGTCTGTCTTCATAATAAATTGGAGGGCTTTATGATCTGTGATCACTGTTATGTCATGTCCAAACAACACTTTCTTCCACGTTTTGAGAGCATGAACCACTGCTAATGCCTCTAACTCAGTTGCATAGTAATTCTTCTCACAATTCCTAAGCTTGCGACTGGTGAAAGCTAAATATCTATGTTTCTTGTCATCATCCAGCTGATATAGGATTCCACTAATACCTATTTTGGATGCGTCTGTCTCTACAAAGAATCGTCTTGTAAAATCAGGATACTCAAGCTTGATATTTTGGATTAGCATTTTCTTGGCTGCTAAAAACGCTTGATTGCATCTATCGTCCCATTTCCATCGATTTCCCTTCCTTAATAAATCCTGCAGAGGTGCCATTGTCTCAGTATATTCAGGACAATGTGTTGAAAAGAACTGACACATGCCTAAAAACTGCCGTACCTCTTTAATCTTTCGTGGTGTTGGAAACTCTGAAATTGCCATTATCTTCTTTGGATTGGGCCTATAACCATCTCCATCGATTCTATGTCCAAGAAATTCAATTTCTTCATGAAAGAATTGACATTTATTGAAGTTCACCTTGAAGTTCGTTCTTCTAAGATCTTCAAAAAGCATTTGAAGGTGTCTGATATGTTCTTCCGCTGTCTCAGACGCTATAATCAGGTCATCAATATAGCTTACAACATGCTCTTTAACTGCATCTGACAAATTTTGATCTAGTGCTCGGATCATCACCGGACCACTATTTTTCACACCAAAAGGTAACCTATTGAATACGTATGTTTTATGGTCAAACAGGAACCCTGTGTACTGTTTGCACTCTTCTGCTAGCTCAACATGATAATATGAACTAGTCAGATCGATTGTCGAGAAGACACTCTTTCCTCTAAATCGGCGTAACAATTCACGAATAACAGGTGGTCTATCGTGTTCAGGAAGAACTCTTTCGTTAAGGGATCTGGCATCTAGACATATCCTCAGCTTACCGTTAGGTTTCTTGACAACAGCTAAAGGATTCAAATAAGCAGTTGGCATTTTCTTAATTATTCCATCTGTTTCCATGTCGCTTATCATTATGCTAACTTCCTCCTTCCATTTATCCGGAATGGGATATAAATTTTTATGGTATGGTTTGTCATCCATCAACTTGATGCTGTATGTAAAATTTTCTATGAGACCTGGTTTGTCATTGAATATATCCTCATATTCTGAAATTACTTGATCAAACCGCCCCTTAATTTCTGGATTTATTTTACTAGTTATGCCAATTTTATCTTCTATAGACCTTTCAACGCTGCATACAATTTCATCCAATATATCCTCTCTAAAGAATGTCATCTCCGATTCTTGATTTTCCATAACCCCTTCTTGAAAGTACATGCGCCTACTCTGCATATCTATGATCAGGCCACTCTCACTTAGGAAATCCACTCCTAGGATCATGTCAAAATGTAGTTGACCCACTACTAGGAACATCTGTTCAAAACTTCTGGTTCCAATCCCAACATCTAAAAGTACCTGACTTTTACATTTCATACTCTTGTCTGGAATCACCCCTTGAATTTTGCTAACAACAGTTGGCAACATTGTAATTCTTCCTAATAATTTCAATTCATCCAGGCAACCTATGGATATCAAGCTCACCATAGCTCCCGTGTCTACAAGTGTCTTTATTTCTTTTCCCATGACTTCCACACTAATAACTGGCAATTCATGTCTATTTTCCCGTTGTATTATGTCTTCTTCCTCGATTAAATCCTCGTCCTTGACCTGATATGTTTCTACGATGACGATTGATTCCCAATGATTTTCATTTTCCTCTGGAGTTAATTTGACGTTTTTTTTTCCTTCGCCACTCGTGCTGGCTCGATTGACATCTCTCATTGTCTCCTCGAGTGGTGCACTAGGCTGTCTATCCTCTTGTCTTGACCTTTCATGTCCACGATTATCCCTTCTGTCGTCAGGATCGTTTCTTCGGCCTTCCTGTCGGTCGTTTCCATTAAACTGTTGCCCTTGGTTCCAGTTATTCCTTCCCCGATATCTGTTATTATACCGATTCCTGTCCTGATACCTGGAATTTTGGTTATAATTCCTATACCGGCTATCTCTCGCTTCTTGATCGTATGGCCTTTCATATGGTCCTCTATATCGATCATTTCCTCTTGCATTACGGATGTTTCCTCGATTCCCATCGTTCCGTCGGTTTTCCCAGGAATCCCTTCTGTCCGTTTGAGCTGCATTGTCCACGACTACCGCATTTACTTCTTGCGTGTTTCTGTTGTCGTTCCGATTACTTCTCGGTGTAACCTGTGCGCTCGTATAATCCAATCGCCTCAATATATCATCATAATGTTCCAGCGTATTGGCTCCCGATGCTATCAAAGATCGCTGTACCTCTATCGGTAACTGTCGCGCTATAGCTTGCAAAAGCTCTTCTTCTGGCAATGGAGGAATAAGGAACTGTAATTTAGCCAGCTGTGACGTGAAGTAGTTGGCGTAATGCGTCGGATGTGACGTAGAATAGCGTTTAGAGTACATCTCCGCTCTTACGTTGAGTTGATCCTCGGCACTCCAGAATCTCCTCAAGAAAGCCATGGCGAATTGCTCCATGTTCGCAAAGTTGCTTCTGAACGCTCTAAACCACGTAAGTGCAGATCCATCTAAGGCGCGTTCTACTATCCTTAGCTCTCTTTCTTTGGCTACCCTGTGTTCCGCCATGTAGTCTCGAATATCTCGCAGAAATTCTACTGGTGTAACACCTGTATTTCCCGAAAACTTTCTCGGTTTGTCATCTAGGTTCCTTATAATTGTGACTGGACCTGAATATCGTTCACTTGGACTCGACGTACTCCTACTCGAACTTGGATTCTCCTGCGGGGTTGAACTGACCCTTTCGAATGTCACATTCGGTTGCATTTGACGGTCTTCTACCATGCTCGTGTCTTGATTCGTCATACTGCGGTCTATCGCTGTTTGATTCATCAATGTTTCCCCTGATGTTACATTATGACTGGTGAAACTGTTAACTATGGATTCTAGTTTCGTCATCCTGTCTTCTGCTAATCTCTTGACCTGAGTCTTCAACTCATCTAACGATGTAACGTCCTGCGTCTTGTTACTTTTGTCTAGATCGTTCCTCAACTTGTCAATCTTTCCTTCGCACGTGTTCTTCACTAACGCGACTTGTTCTTTCAACAGATCAACATCTGTTCTAAATAGTGTTGAATCTAATTTCATCGCTTCCTTGCTTTCCGTAAACCTAACTTCTAAGTTTGCCATACCTGCGATTAATTTTTCATCTAACCCGTCCCGTTTCTCTTTTGCTTCGGCATCGACCTCATTATATCGTTCCTCAACAATTGCTCCGACTCTATTTTTAAATAAAGTTAAGTTTTCGTTAACCTTTTGCTCTATATCGTCGTCTATCTTTCTAATATCCTTCTGCAATTGATTTTCTAACGACTTTATATTAGAATTGACCTCTCCCAAGACTTCATCTTTAATGGTCCCAATTACTGTCTTCAAATCTTTTATTTCGTTACCTAGACTTGTTTCTAGACCTTTAATCTTAGTCTCGAAAGATACTTCGGTAGACCAATCTTGAATTTTTCCTACATCTGCCACTAAACCATCGATGTCGAATCTCAACTTCGATACATCTGACTTAATGTCTTTCTGTATGGTCATAACGTCTGTTCTTAAAGTAAAAATATTTTCTTCCCCTCTACTTTCTAACTCGATAATATTTTTCCTTAATATCTGAACATTTTCCTCTCCTTTCATGTTTACTGCAATGATGTCTAATTGTAAAGTTTTCAACATCTCATTGTTCTTCAAAGTTAAACTATTCTCTAATCTGGTTAACTTATTTTCTAATTCAGTATTAGTTTCTTCACTACGAGACTGTAATTTCTCTTCTAACGATTTAAAGTTATCTTTCAAGTTAGCTTTTAAATGACTTTCAGTCCTTGACTGTAATCTTTCTTCTAACAACATCAACTCATCTTTGCTATTTGACTGTAGCCTAGTCTCTAATAACATCAACTCATCTTTGCTATTTGACTGCAATAATTTTAAGTTTTCTTCAGTACTAGATTGTAGCCTAGTCTCTAATAACATCAACTCATCTTTGCTATTTGACTGCAATAATTTTATATTAGCTTCGTTACTAATCTGTAATGATTTTAAATTCTCTTCAGTACTGGTTTGCAATGCTTGTACATTCTCTTTACATTTAGCTTCTAATCTAGCTTCTGAATTATTAATTTGTTCTTTAACTTCAGTTTCCATCTTAGAAATGGTTTCTGCAATTCCAGACATACCCGTCTGTAACTCTCCTAACACCTTCGCTAAATCCTCTGGCAACATAATTATATTTCAATATAGAATTATATAGAGACGTTAGACAACAACACATCGCAATGTCTCAATTCCTGCATTCACTTGGGTATAGGGAAAAATATCTTATAACTAACATGATATTACTAATACGATTAACATGAACACTGGATTGGGCACACAAGTACATTGTCTGACTAAGTATAATAAATTTTGTAACACACTTAAATGAACTTGAGATCAATCTCTCAGTAATCTAAATCTGATGTGATTCCATCGAATTAACAAAATCGAAAAGCCCCACTAGTTGGATAAAGCCAATTCTCCCTCTCTCTCTGTACCCGTTCGTCCTGGGGATGCGATGACCCATCTGCTATAACATCACATCCCTGGAGTTCCAGGACAGAGCGGAGTTAAATGAACCTCTAGTCAAATAAGGAATGTGTCGGAAATTCAGCTGAGTTCTTGAAAAAGCAGTGGGTTTCACGAGACAAAGTATCTCTAGGGTCGTTACGGGCTTAAGTTAATAAAAATAATTCAAATATAAATGGGCGCCATCAACTGAATTCCTAGCAAAACCACTTCCTTTCCGGATAAGCCTTACTCAAGACAAGGAAAGAAAAAGGAACATCACACCATCATCAGATCACAACTAAGATAAAAACAAATTTATTTTACTTTGAAAGTCAGACAGACATTTTAAATATAAATCCTACCTAAGAGTATGGTCGAATGCAAAGTTAAATTGTCATTGTCCAAAAAATCGAACCATCTCCTTTCTAATGCAAAATTATTTCAATCCACTTATCAAGAAAAATGTATAAAGTTCTCTTGGGTTCTCAGGATCACTGTCGCACTATGTCTTTCGTCACTGACATTTGTGAAACCTGAGACCTAATTCTCTTTAATTTAACATCAATGTGGATTTAATTAAGTTACTAATCTGCCTAAACATACACATATAATAATCACTCATGTTAAATATCACATAAATTATGGTTTGCATGGTATAATTTGAACGTAGAACATGTTAATCAAATGTTCCTAAACATTGAATAATTAATTCACATTATTTACATCGTCATTAATCTCTTATCTGTGAATTACAGAAAATTCAAATTCTCATTGGTCATCCTCATCATTATTATCAAATTAAATATTTCTCACATTAATTCTCACTTCGAAATTC
The DNA here is from genome assembly GCA_946902985.2 of Meconema thalassinum. Lineage (NCBI taxonomy): Eukaryota > Metazoa > Arthropoda > Insecta > Orthoptera > Tettigoniidae > Meconema > Meconema thalassinum. The sequence goes on along the minus strand of OX336389.2, from coordinate 1,117,752,567 downwards.
CAAATATTCCTGTCAGAATCGTTAATTCATCACCATAACATCATTTAAATTCACATTTCAAGTTGCAATTCCTTCGAATCATCTCTCAATTAAATTTATTTAATTCCATAAAAATTCATTAATCATCAGCTTCTTTAATTAATCATCACCTTCTAATTCAGTTATTCATCATCATTACAATCGTCTAATAATTCATTTCAATCAGTTTAATCAATTCAATCTTTAATTCATCCACTTATTTAATTCATCGATTTATTTCAAAATTTAATTTATCAACTTATTTAAATTTCAATCATCTGGTTATTTAATTTTATTATTTCATCTAGTCATTCTGATTTTTATTTCATTAGGTCAGATCGTTAATATGCTTAAATCTCAGATTATTATTTCATTAATTATTATTTTCAGAAAATCTTGTATTATAAACTTCATTTATTTGTTTAATTTCCTAACAAATTGTTTAATAAGGTTTATAGAACGTTGTCTTACAGTTTTATTACTTCCAAGTTATATCTCGTATTTAATTATCATGCCAAAAATATTATTGTCTCCACGACATCACGTTGGATCTAACTATCCACAACGACATTATATTTCTTCAATATTCCAAATATCACATTTGAATATAAGAATTGCTACAAAAACTCCATAAATATTCAGCACATACAGCATGAATCTCAACAAATACGCTAGACTGGGTACAACGACCTCATGTCCGCCTTCAAAATACATTATCAACGTTGCAACTATCAAATGGCAAATTCCACAAAATGCCTATCACAAACTTCTTTTAACCACGTTGCATGATCTACAAAAATATATAAATGGCTTCAAATTATTAACGCACATAATCTCCAATGACTGTAATTACTCTGATCACTTCTAGACAACTTCTTAAACAATTGGAAAAACATTACTTCAGTAATTTAATATTTGCTTTCAAATAGCATAAATTCTCTTTCACAAGTTTCATAATTCACATCGTAGAAAAACACCAATGTGCTATAATCTCTCACATCAAAATCTGCAATACTGATCTGCCTTAAAATAATTATGACCATTAATGATTAATCTTACAAGATTAAATTACTTTAAATCCTTCTCAAAGGTATCAAACACAATTATAAAAATCATCAAAGCATCAGCTGTAATAGCTGTTAAACTGAAATTACTCTCAAAAGAGTATAGCAACAAAATATTGGATTGGCAAACAAGAATTACTAAATGCAATCCTGTTGACATTTATCGTTACTTTATTTAACAAAATTTCGACTGATATGTGACTAGTAGTTCCTTGTTTAATTCACTTACATCTCGTGTACATTCGGATGATAAAATGAGTTCCTCAATGGCGAGTAAGATGTGTAACCACCGTGCAATCGTATAAATACGAAGGACCTCGCCCCGTCGACTTGGATGATAGTTCCCTAAACGATGGGTAAGGCGAGTACCACCATACAATCGTATAAATACGACAGACCCCATCTCGTGGACTATATGAGTGAATGTACCAGAAAGGAATCAACAAGTTTCTAGTTGTCATATAAAAGCGACGTTCATTCACTAAAGTGAATAACTTCTTAATATCTCCAAACAATCCAATGGAAAAAATCCCTACTGATGAATAATACACACTCGCTAGTATGCAATGAACTGACGAAGTAGTTTCTGATAATCAATTGCAGATCACGAGTTCGAAATACTCGTTACACAAAAAAAACTATCCATGAAAAATATCCTAGCTGGAAAAATGTCTATAAGATCAAACATCTTCTTAATAAAGTCAAACAACGGTGAGAATATCGAATAATGATGCCTGCCATATCATATGGTCACTCCATATTCTAGCAAATTCGAAGTATATAAATTCAAACCATGTCTTAATAATCAAATCACTCCTATTAGAAAAATATACATGTGTGCCCAGTATTCATGAAAATAATCGTATCAGGTAGATAGAACTCTTACAATACCTTTCATTATCAGTTGTAATATAATTTCCAAGATCGTCGATTTTCCCTACCTAAAGATTTCTCATAAGATCGGCGTGAATATCATTTCATCCATGAAATGACGCTTTCCTTCGAAATCCCAAGCGAATCAGCTGTTGGACTCCTCTCGTCAGGAACCGAATCCATCGCTCTGTGGTGCCATCTTGTCTCTATTCACGTTTACTCGATCATGTTGAACCTCGAATTACCCATAGCGGATATCGTCCAACTCCTTCTCGAAAAGTTCATGGAAACAGCGGACCCCCTACTCTTCTTCTAATATACGCCACTGTTCCGATAAATGTTCAGTTTGAGAATTGTAAGTCCTCTCTCAACTTACTGCGAAGTTCTACTTGAGTAAAATAAAAATTTTACTAGATAGTGTTCCAGATTACGATACACCCTGTATCTGTCTATAATTTGTAATCCATGAAAATGGCATAAGATAAAAATCTTATAAATGCACGCTGTAATGTTCATCAGAGCCTATGCTAAACATTCAGTTTACTTGGAATAGTAAAAAGTCGCTTTGAATGTATTATATAACAGCATGGTTATAATGTTAAATGTGAAAGCCTGTGTTCGAACAACGTCGAAATGAAGCTTGAAACAAAGTCTTCATATGCGATCAGTGTGGTTTTGAAATACCCCGGCTATCCACAATTGTCCTCTCGGCTAGCCCGGCTGGATCGATGACCCGCTCGGCCTCTGTTGCTCGGTGATGCGAGATATGTCGCCTACACTTGCCGTGACGGCTTACGTGTGTTGCGTGACCTTCAATGCCCGTCTCGCTGTGCTATAGGACTGCTCTGTACTGCTCGCCTCGTTGAGCCTAACTGAATTGCTAAGCGCTGCGTCCCAGCTTATGAGTTCCGAGCGGCACGTGGCTGATTCTCCCCACCACGGTGCTCCTGCGTCATGAACATAGTCTCGAACCCGACTCCTCTCGGCTGTTCTGTTATACAATAACTTATTTCCATAAAATTATTTCCACATATAATTCATGTCATATATACTCTTCTAAGTTGTTTTAACTTATTATTATCCCATATATATTTCAATAAAACTTCACATCCTTATTAATAATTCTATCTTCTCACAGATTTCAATGCCTCCTTGATTCTTGACCTCCTACGTCATCTTGGCTTTCTTCTTGACGCGATCGATGCGCTATCTTATCTGAATGCTTCCCAAAACTTCAACTACAGCTTAATGTCAGCTGGCGTAGCCGATAGCCTAAAATAGGTATCGGGTACAATATATAAAAATCCAACATAGCGACCATCCAAAATATTTAGACGGTTCTCAATATCTACTAATCTATGACAGCAATTAAACTAAAATTGTGTATGTTGATAGAGGCAATCAACATAAGTAGGATATATGAAAATAAGGTGATTAGTTATTCAAGGAACTACTTGTTAATGTTATGTTTATTCAGGAGATACGCCAAAGACGGAACCCACAATTCTGTAGACTTTGTTGCCTTTCTCCGAAAAAAGGCAAATAATTTACATTTTGAAAAAAAAAAACTTACTAATTTCACTAATTATATACTGTAGTCGAGCATCATGTGGCACCGCTGTACAAATATTTACAGTGATCTAATATACAACTCCTCCGCCTATCCACTGGTTTCAGATGTGATCACGGTTTCCAGGTGTCAGATCCTCCTATCCACTGGTTTCAGATGTGAGCACTGCTTCCAGGTGTCAAAGATCCACAATACAACTGCTCTTCCTATCCACTGGTTTCAGATGTGAGCACTGTTTCCAACTACTAGCAGTGGATCTACTTTACAACTCATCCTTTTATCCCCTGGTAATGGATGTGAACGGCCAACCCAGCCTGGGTGCCGATGGTCCTGCTGCCGCACCTGCAGCTTCAGACAACGGCCGTCCTCAGGAAAGCCTGCGACGCTCTATCGTGGGTGACATGTTCAAACTGCTGTTTGCAACGGATCGTGTCCATAATGATGTGTTTGAGGCGCTGCAGTCTGTTTCTGACGTACACAACACGGGTAAGAATAACGCACACGACCGCAGTGACGGGAAGACAATGGTTAGTCTGCATCAGTCACGGTCGTTTCATTACGTAAGTGGGTGCTGGCTGATATGATTGGCGAAATGACAAATACCAGACTGAAGTATGTATCTTTCTATTCCTTATGATACACAATATACTCGAGCATTAATGTTGGGTCCAACTCTCAATTACTTTCTTCGGGGAGGGATTTATTTGTGCCATTCCGGTAGTACTTAAGACTGTTGCACGTCATATAAATAATTAGGATATCACCAAACTAATCTTTATTGGCAGCTGTAAAGAGGATGGGTACTACAGTATCTACCTTCGGGTTATTTTGAATTTCAGAAAGTGTGATAATGAAAGGCATTTGTGTATCACACAGACAGATGGAACGCTATAAAAAGCATAGAAGAAAGTTGAGAGACTGATGACAATGAACGTCTAGCCACAGTTGATATAGATAATTATAAATGAGTACTACGTATGCCAACCGTAAGAGGGTCCCAAAACGATGCTAAATCGCATGCACGATCACCTAGTTATTATGGAAGAAGGGCATCAATGCCAGACTTGCAATAACACATTCAAACCGTATGACACTTAGAAAACAACCAAACTGTCGAGTACCAAATTCTTGTCATGAAAAATGAAGAGCTGAGAATGTTTCTCGGAGCACAGAATATGATCTGCTGTACAGGAAGGGTGTTAGATAACTCACAAGGGCCTGCATTAGCATGCCCTTACTCTCCTTACCTACTATCATAGGATGTTTTCGACCCATATGGTTCAATGTTGCCCTGCTAGATCCTATTGCTAGATTTATGTAGGCAGTTCACAAATTATTAAGGCCCAAATTATCTTCACAATCTCAATATCAGTAACAACATGAAGTAACGCATAAGATCAAACAGTGATGTGATTAATATCTTGATGGACGAACTCTGTTTTACAGGCCATAAAGCACATTAGGTTAAAATACATGTGAGTTGTGTACGTAAATTAATAAAAATAAAGTGTCCTCGACAGTAAGCTGTGTGGTCCAATGATCTGCTGAAGATCTGATCTTCCAGGTTCCTTTTATATGGGCGAATAGATGTTTAATGCATCTATTAAATAGATGTTTAATCCATCACACTTGGCCGGAAGAATTAAATAAAGCAAACATTGGTCATATTTTTTGATCTTAATGCTTAGATTCTAGTCTTTTGAAAGTAGCCTCTATTGCTCTTATAACGGCCACACAACCTCTTGGTCTTCTGCACTCAAGTTTGCAAGGTATTTTGGCAAATGCCCTGTTAATTACATCTTATAAGAGTTCAGGTACATTTCAGCATAGGGAGTTACCAGGCCAGGTTATATTTCGAAGCTCCTTGCGCATTTCTTTACTATTTACGTACCTTCTCCACAAATTAGATGCACGTTTAGTGTCATTGTTGTGCTGGATGAGAAACACAATACCAATAAGTCTTTTTCCAAATGCTATGTCATGTCTCAAAAGAGAGCATCGTGAAAATACAGTATATCACCCGATCTTATTGGGGGTTTCCGTACATATTGGCCATATCACGAGGAAAACATACCTGATTGTATGTCTTTCCCAATTTCATTTGGACGATCCCCAGAGAGGGTGAAGCTATGTGTGTTCGAATATGAACATGAGACTTGGAGCAGCCCACTTTGTTTCCCCCACCGAGTTCGCATATACTCTCTTACCAATTCCTATTAAAACAAATCTCCCGAGCAGTCTGTGTTGGATAATGGCAATGAATTATTCAGGATAAAACGCTCTTTACAAAATACAGGACACATCATAGCAGGTAAAAAGTGTGACTAGATTTTAGGGAACTCAGCAGGTAACAAAATTATCCCCCATCAAGAACATCAAAATACAGATTAATAACATCCTATCAGCACTGATATAAATGATATTGCCAAGTTATGACATTATAACCATTCATTATCTTGTACACACATAACTAATTGAATTTGAAAGTGTTCTCATGACGAAAAAAATGACATTTCCTTAATTAGCAATTTATGTATTTAATTTTATAAGTGTAACCATGATTTATGCATTTAAGGATTTTACGGATATTTGAGTGTTTTTTAATATTAAGCATCCAAGATAACTGAGCCTTCGTTTACAAGTTCACGGACAGAGAAGCAATCTTTACATATAGACGTTGATAGCTAATTCACGTGTCACGTGCAAATGATCCAAAAACTTAAATTCAAAATTAATTTCATATTTGTTCAGTAAATATAGCAGAACAAATACGCATTTCTACCTGTCAAAATTCTCTTTGATGGGCGTGATCTGTACATGTTGTCAGAGATTATGTTCCCTACATCATTGTGGAGATTCATATAAATATAGTTTTTAAATAATCATAATTCTTCAGAAATGTACAGTATGTCTCGAAGTATTCGAGTAAAACATCAAGTAATGTATTGAAGAACTGTAAAGATATACCCAATATCTCCTTAAGGAATCGAGTTGTCACATAATGACCCTCTGTGCAAAAGGTGAAGGAAGATGTTTAGCTGTGAAACTTTTATTGTAAATAATCGCTAAGTAAAGGGAACCACTTGTAACAAGAAATATGGTATCAAATATGTATTTTGAGCCTACGTCCAGCGAAGAGGTGCTACCAAATTCAGAACGTTTTAAAAATACGTAATCGCTACTTTTGAAAGATTTGTGAAGTGGCGTTGTCAATGTAAGTATTCCTTTAAATAAATAGAGTAATCCTAGTTTTTGACTGATTTTCTAAAATAAATAAATGACGACATTTCAAGTAAGTCAACTCCGAGTATATTCCTACCAGCTAGTCCTGAAGAGACAACAAACAATATTGGACATTCATATTTCAAGTTATGAAACAGGAAATATTAGTGACAGGTAATTTACCTAATGGTATCATGATTTTTATGCCGATCCACAGCGTAAGGAAAAACGTGAATTTTCACGTAAGATCTTCCAAAAATGGGAATATTGATGTATGTTCTTGAAATCAACGTCTCCCCGTTGTGGAATGATGGCAAACATTTTGTTGATGCAGCCTACTTAATTTCGTCAGCGATGCCACTCCAAATAAGGTTACGTTACCAAACCAATGCCAAAACGTTGCGCAAAAATTGCCACTGGTTTGCTCAAAGAGTGTTGTTAAGGTAATTTGTGCTTCGTATGATCAAGTGGACCAGCTAATAGACAATGTCCAAAATGGTACTTCTCATGGCTTCTGATAGACTATTCGCGTACAGGTAAAGGACACTAGGGACTGTACTTAAATATTGAGGCTGGTCTCTACAAACTGCTGCATATTTTGCAATTAGTACCAGTAAAATGATGGCAATAATTAAAGAATCAGGTAGCTAGGAGCTAGCCTTGAACTCAATCTTAACATCATTAAAGGAAATGTATAGGGAAATCTTCAATTTGAATGCAATGCACTTTGGATCAGGACCTAAATCGGTAACAGAGCTTACATTTTCTGAGGTGAAAGTCAATACTTAATAGCGCGCATTATAACATGAGATTTTGATTTGAATAGGTTTAAACCAGCAGCAACAATGCGTATTGGCGTTCGTGTCTGGATTTTGGTTGGTCAGCCAACCAAATCCCTCCTTTCAACGACTACAAATAATTGTTGAAAGAGTCTCAAGAAATCAGAAGTGACGTTCTGAGAGTCTAAAAAAAACGGCTCGAGAATCGGATCAAACGAGACTAAGCAATCTGCAAACGGTACACGAAAATTCCTATCCATAAACTGAATAACATACAATGGATATTCATCCAATGCACACGGAGGGTGATAAAAGTCTTCAGTTTATTTCAGAATGTTGGGATATCTTATTAGAGGTGAGGTGACCCAAAAAACACGATTATGCACCGTACAAACGAAAGATTACCATACGAACTGAACTAAACTTTCTTTATGTATCCCGTACTAGCTACCAAGAATATAACTGACTGGAGATAGCTATGAAATGTCAGGTTATTGTAATATATTGGCCGCTTTCGAAAGTGACACATGGAATTCTCCCAAAATCGTAGTGTACCAATCTTATGGTGGCGCAATTTATACGACTTGAAGAAAGCTTCACATCGCCATCGGCTCGTCACAATGAGCTCTGTACACCTATAGGGGTGGTTTATACAACATGTCAGGAGGATGTCAGTTCAGTTGAATTTGATTAATGAGTTCAAAGTGGGTCAGAGTGCGTAAACCTGTAGGGTCAGACCTTTTTGCTGTTATTCAGCAGTTTGACAATTCATATTTTAACGCTGGAGTCTAGAAAATGACGAGGATAGAGTATGATATGGATGATGTTCATAATTGTTGTTCTAAGGGGGATAACATCTAGGTTATCGGCCCTGATGAAGTATGAGTTACTGGACTTGATAACGATGCTTTCAAGCATACACTGTAGGTAGGAAATCGTCGTATCCCCGTTTGCAAACTCACCAAAGATCACTAAGCCATTAACGAACAATTTGGTAATGTGACTGATTAAGATGTTATAGGAGATGTCATTCACCAGGATACAAGTTTCTGAATTGCCATATTGTGACTAAATCTACCAAACACACGAGTTCTATGCAAAACAAGTGGACTATCACCCTGTCACGTGATAATTTCAAGCAAAACCTTCTGAAGTACAAAACTGCACTGCTGCCACTATACTTCCTTGTACTGGAAACCAACGATTACCACCTTCCCATGCATCTGCACAATTGCTAAAAAGCACAGGCGACTCAACATTTCATTCAAGGAATTTCTTTCTTCCCGGAACCCAGGTTTCTACCAGGCTTACAATAAATAAAGAAGAATTGTTCAATAATTGAAATATCATATTGCAGACAAAGGAGAATTGTATCTCACCTTCATGTTCGCCCCCAAATCGAAATCGTATTTGGAGGGGGTTGGGTGGCTTGATCAAATATGATATTTCTCACCTGGGGGCAAGGAATTAAGAATTTCAAACACCTGGAGTTAAATTAATGCTAACGTTGAGAAACATTTTGAAGTTGGGCACTTTAAATATTAAGAGGTTGTTTACTTAATCTTTCGCTGACTAATTGCTCCAGGAGCAGCTCAATACTTCAAAGATTTCTTTCAAGCTGCTGCCTCATATATCAGTTCTACTCTTTTCACTGATTTCATATTAATTTCCTGTTCCACAGTATCACCGTAAATATGTTCAAGCTGTTGCCTCAGTTCTTCATCGGACATGGCGGAGAGCTTGTCTTCAATTAAATATTTCCGGAATAGATCCTATGTGAATTCTTTGTACTGGATATAAGGAATAGAAACTGAAATTAGTTGAACGATGTTGAGCTTTACAATTCCTGAAAGGATGATCAGAACACGCATCACCCGTTTTGAACTATGAATTTTCAATTTCTGGTTCCAGTTGACCGGGGGAGAATATTTCAAAACAAAAACAAAAATTATCACGATTGAAGTGTATAGTCGGTGGTTTAGTGAATATGTTATGCATGACCTGAAAAAACTGTTCATTTACACCAAAGTTACGATAATGTCACTGCGTTATGGTATTCAAGAACTTACTTCACACTTTAGAGCAGTGTACACACACTTCAAATTCAGTGATACATCATAATTCAATGATTCACCACATTAGCGAACACCAGGCAATAAGATGTTGACGTGCAGACCTCCCTGTGTTCTTATGTGAACTTTGGTGTTCTGTTTGGATGGGAATAGAAATATATGCACCTGATCGACGCTGACTGAAGGAGCAACACATTTGAAAATTGTGAACTGAGATGGCCAGGAGAATAGGAATAGTTGGACTGGTCGGCAGGGCAGGATTAACGTTATCCCTCACATTATTTCTGAGTGCTGGTGAAGGAGCTACTTTGGGAATTTTAAGGAACATTAGGGTAGCATTCGTATATTTTAATGCCGAAGCAGCAGTTTCCTTTTTTGATCTGCTAGCATAAATTTCTAGGTTTCCACAATTCGAGGCAATTATCTCATTTATTTCCCTTCCTTGTGCACTGCGCTGTACAATCAGGACATATGAACAAATATTACATTTATACATGTAGAAAATTGCCCCTAACATTGTTTAAAAATCTAACAAATTAAAATTTCTACCAACTTGTGTGCTCACTATCATTTTGACTTTATGGTTCCCCATCACAGACAGGTCGTAGCTCCTAGTTCTAGTGGCACAATGTACTATTTTAATACAGTGTAAGTTACCTTATCTAGCAAACGCATTATATCGCCATCATTGAGCATATATTGCCGTCATTATTGCTTTAAGAATGTTCTCCCTTATTTAATTATTTATTTTTCTTCTGGGCAGAGGAAAATGAAATGGCCTTTAATGCGAACAAAACAGAATTGGTAGTTTTCAGGACAGGAGAGAAATTGTTGGAGGATGACTTCATTTTATGCAAGGGGCAGATGCTACGAATCAATAACCGATACAAATATCTAGGGATAATGATGATACAGGTAACAGGAACAACCTTCACAATACACCTAAAGGAAATAATTATTGCAGCTATACGGAGCATCAGTGATATCAAACAACTGCCACAGCTGTCATTTGAAACAGCCATGGCAATGATTCATGCAAAAATAGTTCAACAGCAATATGGCTTAGAGATAATATGGAAATATCTCTCGAAAAAACATTTGCAAGATTTGGAAAGGTTGAAGGCAAGATTTTTGAAGCGAGTTCTATGTGTGTCATAATACTCACCATCTCGTCTAGTCTATGTCCTTGCAAAGGAGACGTATTTTGTGGAAGACTTAAGACTGAGATTTCTACTTCCGGAGACAAGAGACTACACAGGATTACTGCAGGAACTACACATGAAGAGAGATACGATATGGGATGAATTTTATTCCACAGATGAGTTGATTAACTGGGCATGGAAGCGTGGAGGATATGATCTGAGCCATACAGTCACCAGGTTTGCCGTGCATGGATTTCACCATAAAATATGCAGAACTTCGGGATTCCACGAGCCAGGTCCAGGCTGCGTGTGTGTTCAATGTGACCAACGGTGTGATATATAGCATGCTATCAAATGTGTTCGTGTACAAGGAAGTCTGGCATAATTGTGTCAATAACTGTTGAGAGTGCTTATCCTATATGAATGAGTACCTTCATGGCCATTGGCTGCAATAAAAGTTTATTATTTTTCTTCTTTAATTATATACGTTCCAATCTGAGTATTTTTTTGCGTCTTACGCTTGTTTCTTGTTTCACCACATTGTCTCAATGGGTGTGATATCACTGCTATGACTCGACCAACCCAGTACCTCCCTTCACCTTCCAAATATTTGTACACGTAGGTTAAATGTCAATTTCCATGCTGAAACAGTCGTTTCCTTGAGTGACCTCCTGGTGTTATTTTCCAGGATGTTACAATAGAAGAAACATCCTCAACCCCACAATGTATGAGACAAGAATTTAGTACTTGGCCTAGATGTTAGGCCCTTAAAACAACATTATTATCATACGTTTGGACTGTGCGATTGCAATTCTGACATGTTATTCCTTGACTTTGATTAAACGCTTGGCGATCGTCAGTACAATTCAGCATGTTTAAAGCATTATTTCATTGTTAGCATAATTGGCCTCTTTTATAATTACGTGTATCAACAGTGTTGAGACATTGATTGGCAATGGATCTTCATTTCTACAATCTATCGACTTTCTTCGATACTTTCTTTATCCGTCCAGCTGGCTTATTGATACACATAATCCCATATTTTTTAACATGATAATTCCAAATATTGTCTGTCTACCGAGGTACAATTGCCTGGGCACTAGCGCTGTTTAATAAACAATTACTGCTCCTGACCTGCTAAGCAAGAAATCCATATCTCCAATAATAATAATGTTATTGGTTTTACGTCCCTTTTCACTACACTGGCTTTTAGAGACGCCGGGGTGCCGGAAATTTTCCCCGAAGGGGATCTTTAACGTGCCAGTAAATCTACTGACACGGCTCCCTCGCATTTGCGCACCCTCAAATGCCAGCTGACTGCGCCAGGTTTCGAACCTGCAACCTTGGGCTCAGTAAGCGAGAACGTTACCCCTGAGCCACGCAGCCAGACCCATATCTCTAAAAACACACCCATGAGAAAATGTGCTTTGCATATTTAGGTATAAAGGATGCTTAACAGGGCAGACTTCTTGCAAGTCCTTAGGGTATACTTTATCTTCAGACTTGGTAAATTATCTCAGTTTGCATGCACTTGAATGATAAATCACAATACAACGGTTTAGATGAGAAAGCTAACATGCTTATCAAAATAATGTCAATATAGTTTTCATTGGTGTACTTCAACATTTTACTGACATGATTTTTTCAAAACTTAATATAATTTTCTCCTATGCCTCGGGTATACATTTTTAAATCGTTTGAAAGAATAATATTTGTTAGAATAAGATGAAGAAGGACCTTGTGACCAAAAGTGTATTGTGGAAATAATTGTGAGCGCCACTTATCTGCAATATTCAGCGTGTTGTAAAAGTGTGCCTTCTTTAAAGACGAGCATGCAATCCAAGAATTTTACCTCATTTGAAAATTGGGCTCTTAAACAACAAGAAAATGAAGACCATAACTCTAAATCTAATCAGAACAGAAGTTCTTTGTTTCGGCCAAATGTTGTCGCAAAGGCAGAGTACCCTCTCATGACGTCGTGTATGTCCCTGGCAGTTGTCAATGTACAGGTGACGGAAATACAATTTGACATGATCTTAAAATGAATATTTCAACAATGTTATGGATATTAAAGAATATCGTGGACAGGACAAACGTCGAAAATGTATATGCCGTCAGAGCTTTGCCGAAAGGATTCTATGCAACGTACTAGCTTTGTGTTACAAAAATATTAAAATAAAGACATAGTGCTGGTATAAGTGATTTAAAAAAGCTGAAGTGAGAATTATTATTTAAATAATTAACCTCACAATGATCTCTGTATACCTATAGGGGTAGTCTATATAACATGTCAGGAAGGAGTTACATCAGTTGAATTTGATTAATGAGTTCAAAGTGGGTCAGAGTGCATAAACCTGTAGGGTCAGACCGTTTTGCTGTTATTCAGTAACCTTGGTTTGGGAAAGGCTTTAGAAATAACATATACAATACGACTTGAAGCATGAGTGGAAAAATGTTTGAGGATGTAGTGATTTCCTCTCAAAAAATTAGAAGAACATTGCATATTTGTACATACTATTAATTAAAAGCAAATATTTATTATAATATCTTTGTCTTTGAAATTAATCGGATAAAAGTCACATATAAATTGCTCGCAGATTGTTATATTTCTCTCGTCAATATGGTACCTGAAATTTGAAATTAGATATCGAAGTAGATCTCTACATTGTGCCGTGCACATCACTGATGCAGTGTACGAGAACTATTTCCGCACATCGGAGCTGTCACGTGAGGGTGAAGATTTATGTTGATCTCCTTGGGGAGACTGGTACGTGACGCAAAAAGTATGTTTCAGGTGTGACCGGGATGCAGTGCCTTATCTCACACGCCCTGTGTCTCACACAGGAAGATTTGGCGTCATTTTTGTCCGCACGTCGGGAAGATCTTAACAGTGGGGACTTTCGCCGCATCTATCCATCTCCATCTGGCAGTCGGTACTCACCTGTTGTTCAGGAGCTTCAACTGCTGATGCTGCAGGACCCTGGCAATATGTTCAAGGCAGCCAACTATCTCCTCAGGTTAGCAGGGCAACGCCTCGAGTAGAACAGGTTCATGCCATTAGTTTATCATCTGTGTGATTCATAGGAAAGTATCCTCCTTATAGCATTACTTTTTCTCTCATCTTGAACATATCCCTGAAGATTTCTCTTGATGCACTGAAATGCATTTATTATTTTCACCCTACTGCACGCAAACGTGAAGGAGATTCAATTCTCTCATTGCTTTCTACCGTTAGCACCAAATTCTGTTATTAGCAACGCCTCAATTTACGTGAATAAAATGTTAATAATGTATAAAATATTGAGTCTTAATTCTTGGGAAACACATAAATGCATCAAAATATGGTATGTCTTCCACATAATTGTAAGATATAGTACTGAATTATCAGTTTTCTTGTTATCAGCGACTTCTCTAATTGGATGCCAAATTTAAAAAAATCTTTTTACGAGCCTTACAGTAGTCGCATATGATGTGTAACATCTGACATATAAGAAACCTCACGTGAAATTGCTGATACACCGGTATTTTATAATATTATTGGCACAAATATTAATCTATTGTAAAAGGGAGTGTTTTACGGATATTGTAGTTTATAATACGGAACTCATTTTATGAGATGATTTGTAGCTTCCACCAGCACTAGCCTAAATAAATAATACGATATGGCTCAACTAGATTAATAGACGCGACACCGCCCATTACCTTACATTCCTTATAAATAGGCCAACTTGCGAGTAAATGCAATGTGCTCAGCAGTAGATCATGAAAGGCTTGCCCAGTTCCCGGACCTCTTGATTCACAGACCAACACGTAATTTCAAATGGATTCTGTTAAAATGAGTCATTTTGATATGACTAGCAGCAGAGTTTCAAGAAGGCAGTGCGAGAGTAGAAATATCAAGTAGGCAGTGAAGAAAAAAAGAGAGACTTGAAATTGTTATGTATTATTAGTGTGTAAATAAAAAAGATTTTTGTGTGTTGATGAATGTCCAGGAGGGTCACGATCCAGCTGGCAGTGCGTCTTACACACTTCCGTCCGATCCACTTCCGTCCCATTTTTCAAAATCACTCCCACAAAAATATCCAGCAACCGAGTGGAAAGATGTTACACATCAAAAAAATGGTTTGTATATTCCGGTATACATTAAAAGGAAGAACGGTGAATTCGAATGCCTGCGTAGGCAATTTGATCTAGTTTAGGTATTGGAAAGATGTTTCTACATTCATTTGAGTATTAATGTAAGAATATCGTCGAGAATCATCAAGAGTTTATCTAAGGAATAGGCTGAACAAGCTCAAGGCGAAGAAACAATTCGGTGATGATTTTTTATTCTAGGAGACTGTGTGTTATCAGTGAATGATTTCTATGGATGACTTTGAGAGAAATATCTGACGCTCCGAGAGTTAAACTGTGAAGGTATTTGTTTTGTCCAGATCTAAAAGATGAATGATTGGAAGTTATAATATAAATAATGTTTCATGGGTGAAAGAAGTCCACCGGGATTTAGAAAAGTTTGGGGTAAAAGACAGAAGAATTAGCAACCAGATGTTGAGACGGAAATTTAAGGGGGTGAAGGATCTGACCGACGAGAAAACAAGAAAGAACATAGTATTCTCGTCAGAAGAACGAGCAAGTCGAAGGATGGAGTACTGGCGAAAGAGGAAAGATAGAGATAACTTGCGAAAGTGATGGTGGTTGAAACAATAATAAGGAGAAGAAGACATATAATCATAATAATAATAATGACATGAAAGGAAAGGGAAAAGCAAAGGATGGGAAGCTGAAAACATCCATGTCTTACTGAAGTAAATGGAAAACAGAAATGCTGCGAGGAGAGTATGTGGTGCACGTAGGCCTAAGTCTCTCTGGCCATAGCTTATACAGTATATTATTTAGCGTGACTTTAACTGCTGGAGTAGCCAGCACCCTACTCGAATATTTGAATGAACTCAAGAAATCATCAATACAACAAATTGAAAAGGAGTTGCATAGCTCTACGTGTGTGAAATAGTCTATTTAAAGAATGAGCCAAATAATTTATTTATTTATTTTCACAATATGATAGTTTTGAAACATTGTGAACAAAATATCCTGTCAACTGTAATTAGAATCGTTTAACGATTCTCACCGAGTAGTTGCCGAAGTTCTATTACTTTTTACATTTTTTCTTGAGCAAGTAGTATGAACATTAGCTAAAAGAAGCCACTCAGAGACATAATACGAAGTACTTATTGATTATTCCCGGTGCTTTATATGTCGTCATTGACGTAGCTGAAGTAAAATATTTCCTACTTTGAAGTGTTCCTTTAGATTTCGGTAAATTTCGATTCAGTGCTTCATAACTGTGCAAATTCAAATCACAAAATTAGCCTAATTCATGATTATCTTCGTGCATTTTATTCGATGACATTTAAAGACATATATTGCTCAAAAACACAAATTGTTGGCCATATGCATGAAATGTATCACCCACCATAAAAGAGATGATAAATTCCTAGCAAACATTTCATTTAATTATTTCCGAAATTGGCATAATCTCTAGTAATTATTAGACCTTAAAATGAAATAAAAAAGAAACATTAACGCCCAACTCCCCACGTAGGATGAATGACTGACTCGTTGTTGAAGGAAACGCACTGCATTACCTATAGCACTTCCTGGGTGTAATTTATAACACTCACAACAGACGGTCCCTCCTTTTCTGATATATTATTTTGGTCTATTACGAATATTACACTGAATATTTTTCGTTAATTGACCCATCAATCAGTTTTGATTTGACGACTGCTAGTTAATTATGAATCTCATCGCCTTGAAAGTCCAGCTGGCACCTGAGAAACTTCATGACCATCTTGGCAGTCAGTGTATTTGGCTAGGCCATGTGAGTTGTATTTCCCATTAACTGTGATAACGTATGTAATTGCACGTGGTAAAACATATTATGCTCTCTTCTCTATTGCTTATGTTATCATTGGAATACTGATTTACTTATAGTTTTTGCATGTGACAGGGAATCCCTACGACATGGTACTGCTGATCTGCACGAGTTGCTGACACGTCTCGAGGAATTGCTTGCATCTCAAGACGTCACTGAAGACGACTATTCGTACCCAAGTGAGCCACGCCTGAACTATGCAAGGTAGGCTGATGGAAACTAATACACATTTTAGCAATAAATATATGAGTATGCTTATTTCTATTAAGTATGATTTTGCATCACTTAGGCAGTGTTGTATGTTCGATTGCCTCATCGATACAATGGATGTTCTTTCTTGAACGCAATCACACATGAACATACATGAGCAATACAGGTATTTGCCGGGAGTAGAAGTCAGAAACCAAGGAATACAAGTTAAAGGAATAGCAACCACTTCTAATCAGTTTTGATTTACGGGTCGTAGTAAACACCGCTCTAGTCCTTAGACCAGAATTTAATTCCACTGTATCCAATACAACTCTTTCTCTCCAAAATATAAACCTCCCGTCCCCGTGTTTGGATCATCTGTCACCTAAACATGTTATACAGTAAATTAAGCAGTGTAGCCAAGCTCCTTAATGCACACTTCACGACAAGGACAATCCCTCGCTGAATGTGGCCATAGTGACCATGATCTTTCCGTGGATTTTATAATTCCACTTCCGGAAACATGCATGATCATTTCAATGACCGAACCATTTATTACCATTCTTGACCCTAATAGAAGCTTCCGTGGCTTAGGCGGCAGCACGCCGGCCTCTCACCGCTGGGTCCGTGGTTCAAATCCCGGTCGCTCCATGTGAGATCTGTGCTGGACAAAACGGAGGCAGACAGGTTTTTCTCCGGGTACTCCGGTTTTCCCTGTCAAAACTTCATTCCAGCAACACTCTCCACTATCATTTCATTTCATCTGTCATTCATTTCATCACTGCCCTAGAGGAGTGCGTCAGGCCTCGGCAGCCGGCACAGTTCATATCCTCGCCGCTAGATGGGGGCTTCATTCATTCCATTCCTGACCCGGTCGGAGACTGGAAGCAGGCTGTGGATTTTCATTTTTCTTGACCCTAATAATTATTATAGCTACACACAGAGCTACAGTACTCAGAAACACAGGTTACCAGACAAATTACATTCATACCAAAGTACACAGGATATCCAAGCCTTTTCTATCGATCTAATCACCCGAGTACAACAAAAATTGGCACTGCGAATCTTTATTCAGAGCTTAGTGTAGAGACATCTCATGATGTTCAATTGTTTTCAAAAATTCATGATGGCGTCTGTTCGAAATTTTTAAACCTTCTTTTTTATTTCTCGTATCTTATTCAGGCGACTGGAAAGATGAGTCGTATGATGAGCTATGATAATAAGCATTATATAAGGGCACTACATTCTGTAGCTTACTTATCGTACCGAGAGTCATAGAGGCCGTGCATTTGTTTTTTCTAAAAATTAATGCCATTGCTTCATCACAGGAAGATGCCACCTCGCGGGAGAAGTCTTAATAACTGATATTGAAATTATATATTCCAGCAAATAACTTCTCATTGTTCTGGTGTTGGTGAAGAGATAGGTTGTGAACCAAAAAATGTTTAATATATCACATGGAAATTCCGTTTAATGGAAAAGACCAATGTGATATATGAAAATCGACTGTTTAGTTCTTCATGGAACTACTTGTTTCACATGTGTTTCATTCGTTATAGCACTCCTGTAAATATTGCGTTTGCGTTGTTAGTACTATCAATGTATAGGCCTACTTTTCAGACGGTCAACACGCCTTTGCCCAATTAGATTTGGTGGGGTAACTATTCAAAAGTTAAGAATGAAAATATTAATGATGAATTTAAATCTAATGATGAATGTTTGATATAAAAATATATGATAAATAATAATTAAAAGAATAACATTAAATAATAAAATGGACATCCTTACAATGTAATTGTCTGTGTCTGTTAGGTCGTTGGCCCGAAGGCTGGTTGGATCCTCACAAAGTACCACCGTTAAGTTATGTGGGTAGATCCCACAAAAACTCAAGGCAGCGCTATATTGAGGCGTACTAGGCAAGATGAGGAGTGAGGTAGTTTGCCATTGCTTTCCTCACTGAGTCATAACAGCAGTACTAACGCTATGCGTAGAACTTTTCACAGCATTCACAGGCACTGACTGTGCCCTGAATGTCATTACTAAGCACCACCCATACCTCAGTAGCTTCCATAGAATCACAGCCATGAGTGAGACTGAGACATCGGTGAAAAGCCACATTTTACTCTAGCCTGTGCCAACAGACAAATGCAAATGTACTGCATCCATCAAGAGATGGCAAACAAGCCATACAATGTAATTAAATGTAAATAAATTATAATATTGGGTTTCACATTCAAAATTCCAAAAATATAGATAGAAGAACGAGTAAATTTGTAATAACAAGTGTAATTGAATTAACATAAATAAACTATTGGGCTTTAAATTTAAAATTCCAAAAATTCATGTAGACAATATAATTTAGAAAAAACAAGTGCAGAATATCTACAAATACGCTAACTGAGTTGCCTGAAAATTAGTAAAATTAAATCTTCTTTCGAAATATGGTGTGTAAATTTTGCTGTCAGGTGTCAACCAGTTAGTGCGTCTTTTGAATGATCTTTTTGTGTAGACTTAAGTACATCATTAATATTTTCATTCTTAATATGGGTTGAGGAAGACCTCAATATCAGGTCGAAACATGTACTATAATATACCAGGTGGCCCGTTTGCCCCGTGCAATATAGTTTTATGTATCCCGCATACATTAATGCTGAATGGGATGTCTGTTAACTGATTTCCACAGGGGTCACACTGAACGCAGGTCGATTACGTCAGAATACGAAGGAATAACAACCGGACGGCCGCTAGCAGCATGTTCCTCAGCGCTACCCGTCTAATGCATCCCATTACCTTTCGGAGCCTTACATTTAAGAGCGTAATAGACTCATATGTGGTACAACAACATGACAGTTGCTGGCAACATATTGACGATGGCTGGTGTATTCGATGAGTACACTGACATAACACTAATCTATGGAGAAGCTGGTCGTAATGCCGTTGAAGCTCGTAGACGGTAAGCACTGGTGTTTCCTGATAGATGCGTACCGTCTGCGCTCGCCTGCGAGGCTTCATACCGCTAAGGGGCGCATTTAGACGGGAGTACTGAGGAACTTTCAGCGTGTGGCCGTCTGGTTGTTATCTCTTGGCAATCTGACGTAACCAGCTTGCATGCTAGGTTACCCCTCAGCAATTCATTTATTAGACCTCCCGTTCATCACCCGTACATGCGGGACATAATAAGTAGATTGCACGGCGCAAATGGGCCACCTGGTATAATAGATATATTTTAATTAAAGTATTGATTGACGTATAATTTAAACTTTAGAATTCATCTATCAATACGGATTACAAAGAACATTTTGCTATCAATGACTAATGTATTTGCATTCTATGGGGTAACTATACAGGGTGTCCCGAAAATATGTTCCAATATTTACGGAGTTTGTAGTATGCAACAAGGGAAGATAAAAGTTCCAATACACATTGGTCGTAAACGTAATATTTTCGGCGCTATGGCAGACGTATGGTACTACGTAATGCTCTGCAGCACATTGTTGTTGCATGTTTATCAATCGTAGTCGACACGAGACCACAGCACAGTATGGACGTTGCTCGTGCAGTCTGGTATGTTATTGTCTTCTGGTGTACCCGTAGTATTCAAATGGGGCATTTGCGACGCTCCATTACTGTAACTACCACACCTAACTGTACACTGTGCGTTGTTTTCTTGTCCTTGGCTGGACTTACAGCTTAATGGAGGCGTAGTATTCAATACGGGGGATGGCAGATATGATCTTTTGCTACGGGAACGCATATGGAAGCAACCTAGGGGCACGGAACGTGTACAGGGCCAAGTATCCACGTCGCCGTACACCATCCGTGAATATGTTTATTACCCTCTTCCAGCGACTTTCGGAAACTGGATCATTTGCACCAAGAACGCGGGATCGTGGCAGACCTTGAACAATGCGCACACCTGATGTGGAGCAGCGGGTATTAGAACATGTGGAGGACAACCCTAGAACGAGTGTCCGAAGTATAGCTGCAGCTGAAGGTGTTGCTAAATCTGGTGTTTAGAGAGTTCTCCATGAACAGTTGCTCTATCCCTACCATGTGCAGCAAGGGCAAGCGCTGCTGCCGCACGATCGGCCCGCCAGAGTGCAATTCTGCCAGTGGCTTCTCCAAATGTGTACTCAGGATCAGCATTTCACAGCGAAGGTTCTGTTTACAGATGAGGCGGGTTTCACAAGGGACGGTGTCGTAAATTTTCATAATACGCACATATGGGCCGATGAAAACCCGCATGCACTTGACGAGCGAAGCCACCAGCACAAATTTCGTATCAACGTTTGGCAGGCATTCACGGGGACAGATTAATAGGTCCCTGTGTGCTAAACAACGGATTGAATGGTGCCATGTAGCACAACTTCCTTCGGAACCAATTACCTGTGTTGCTAGAGAGAGTGCCAATACAGGAACGAATGCAAAGGTGGTACATGCATGATGGGGCACCTGCCCATTTTCATCTTCGGGTTAGGCGACACCTAAATCGCGTCTTTCCTGGGTGATGGATTGGTCAGGGATGGTCAATACCCTGGCCTGTCTGTTGTCCTGACCTATATCCTCTCGATTTTTGGCTGTGGGGATATGTAAAGACCCTGGTGTATGCAGTACCCATCACTGATGTGCAGACACTACGCCAACGAGTGTTCGATGCATGCGATGCAATCCGGCTACGACCAGGGGTGTTCCAAAGAACGCGTGATTCCATGCGGCGTACGGTGGAAGGTTGCAATGCAATGGATGGCTTGCAAATCGAGCACATGTTGTGAAGAGTACATCAGAGACATGGAGATCATTGACAGTAGCGATAGAGGATTGTATCTCCAAGTATATGAAGTTTATGACCAATGTTGATAGGACCTTTTGTTCTTCCCTTGTTGCATACTACAACCTCCGTAAATATTGGAACCTTTTTTCGGGACACCCTGTATATACTGTATATAACACACTATTCCAGAAAAAAGTACCTGTATTAATGTTATTCAGTGATAAAGGGGAAATTATAAGATTACGCGTTTCGACCGTCACGCGGTCATCATCAGATCCTGACCACTAGGGTTAAAGTTAAAAATTATACAAATATTTATAAAATGTTTTGGTGTACTTTGCATAACTTGTCTTCCTAGTGTTAATATTGATGATTCGCAGTGAATCTCATTATTTAAAAAGACTAATCTATTCTATGAGATATTATGTTTGTGACCTACGTAGGCTATACATAGTATGCACGTGTAAATAGTTAACCTACGCAGCAATAAAATAAAAATGGAGCATGCACACTGATCTCTACTTAAAGTTATGAGTTGGGTTACGTAACCGTGAGACTATCCTATTTAAGCACAGTCATCACATAGGTGTTCACACTTGACTAGCTTGCACCTCACTAATGAGCACCTCCCCATGTCCTGGCCTGCACGCGATATCGGGTCTCTGCTGACAAAATTAGTAAGTACCCCTAACTTAGATGATAATGTTGACTATATTCTGAGGCTTGAATGACTTTTCGAAGTGATGCATGTTATTGATTCTGGACCTTCCTCATTACTATTGTAGGCCAGTGGTGTCGACGATATTCCTATATCTTTCATACATAATAGTATTGGCGCTATTCTACCCATTCTCATCCATATTTTTAATTACTGTCTCAAAAACGGCACATTGCCTGCAATTTGGAAGTACGCTAATGTAATCCCACTTCCTAAGAACCCAGGTTCTAAACTTCTATCCGATTACCGTCAAATTTCTATTCTCCCCGCTCTTTCCAAAGCGTTAGAACGGTTGGTACATACTCAAATACTGGAATACCTGCACGCTCATTTTCTTCTGGATCCACTTCAGTCTGGCTTCAAGAAGGGCATAGTACAGCAACTTCCTTACTCAAAGTGACTGAGGATATCAGACAAGCAATGGACGAAAGACACGTGACAATACTCACACTCCTTGACTTCAGTAGGACTTTTGACACGATACACATCCAGACATTATTGAAGAAGATTGCATGCTTTTTCGGTAATGAGGCTTTAAAATTTTTCACCGCATATCTTACAGATCACATGCAACGTGTAATAACACAAGATACTGCTTCACAGTGGCGACTCAGGAAGGCAGGAACCCCCCAGGGTTCCGTTCTTGGTCCTCTTTTGTTTGTCCTTTATATTAATGACATCTCCTCAGTAACAAAATATAATAGATATCATCTTTATGCGGATGACCTCCAAATTTACTGTCACGTTGGTATCAAAGATATAGCGAACGCGATACGAGATGTAAACACAGACCTGCAAAAACTCAGCGTGTATGATGGTGATAACTCTCTCCTTCTCAACCCCAAAAAGACCCAAGTTGTTATAATCGGTTCGCAGGGATTATTGAATTCCATGTATAAAACCTACACTATCCCTCGTGTGACTTCAAATGCAACCGCAGTCCCGTTTAGTAAAACAGTGAAGAACCTCGGTATGACTCTGACTAAAACTCTTGACTGGTCAGCACATGTAAGTAATACTTGCAGGAAGATGTACGCGACGCTACACCCACTCAAACGGCAAAAGGATATTTTGACACAAGGCGTGAGGATAAAACTTATTGAGACTCTGATACTACCAATACTTGACTACTGTGACGTGGTTCTTGTTGATGCAACTAGCGAACTAACTAAAAAACTGCAACGAGCATTGAAATCTAGTCCTCGGTTTGCTTTCAATTTGAATTACGATTCTCACGTAACCCCTAGCTACAAAGCTCTTTCTTGGCTGAAACCTGAAGGGCGGCGAAATTTTCATATTTTGACGTCGGTATATCGAACCCTAGACGAAAATTTCCCACTATATATTTCTTCGAAATGTCATTTCCTGTCCTCATTTCATAATATTAATACTAGATCTGGCTCTTCCCTCGCTAATCCTGTTAACCACTCTTCCAAGTACAAACAATCCTTCGTTGTGACGGGGTCGTGACTTTGGAATACACTCCCAGCTGACGTAAGGAAATGCAAGACTTATACAAAATTTAAAACTGCTTGCAGAGATTTCCTTATGAACACCGCTGACTGTTTCGTGTGACTGGTGATGTATGATAGACAGCATGATTGAGCCATTATGGTATGTAAATAACTTTGTCATTTCAAAATTAAATTACGAAGTTATTTACTAGATCTAACACTATCACATTATTATTATTAGTAGTAGTAGTAGTAGTAGTAGTAGTAGTATTAGTATTATTATTATTGTTTCACGTAACTGTTTTATATGTTTCTTTGTTTGATGTGCATTGCTATCTTTATTTTTTATGTCCTGTATTATTCTAACTTAATTTCTAGTTTACTTATCTTATTCAATGGTAGTATTTGTGTATTTTGTTATAACTATGTGGTTAAGTGTAATAGAGGGCCACAAGCCCTAAATTCGCCACTGCAAAAGACATGAATAAATAAAATAAATTTAATTCATTTGTTAGAATTAGTTATGTTGATAAGGCATGTTAATAGTATTATAGGCCTATAAATAACGAAGTGAACCACTTATCTCATTTGTCAGCGCTCACAACACACCACTGCTCATTGAAATTTCGCGTATTGTGGTGGTATAAATATTGTAAGTTATATTCTTACGACATGCAGACACCTTGGTACGGTTACCTAAATACTGATGCGAAGCACTTATCTGATTGCTGATCCCGGAACAACCACTAATCAGTTGCAGACAGTATCCGATTTTTTCGTAAAATCTGTCATCTTCAGTCACCGTGATTTCTCACTGTCAATAGCCCCCACTGTTTGCCTTTCTCCCCAAGCACGATTGGAATGGAGTTCAATACCTGCCCGCCTAGGGTCGAAAAAATGTGGTTTTTTTTTGCGTTTTTAGTTATATACAATGTAGAGAACTGGAATTTGTCCAAAAAGTCTAAAAAATATAAAAAATGGTCATGTTATAAGATATAAATGACTATGCTGCACCATGAATGACAACGCCCACTTTTACAGAGATTTATGTTTGTGCGTATAACTTCTGAACTATTATAGATAGATTTCTGATCCCACTTCCTGTCTGCTCTGTTGAGCGCAGACTTTGTGTTGGTAACAATGACAATTTCCTGCAATGTTTATGTTACTAGTGGTTACTGAACATCGTCATAATATTATAATCACTGCGATTTTGCACTGACCCATTGAAGAAATATTGTTTCAGGGGAGGAACAGCGAGGTAATCTGCCCCAATTATTAATAATTGAATCGTTGGTTTGAAGAGGGAAACAAGTCCACTTATTTGCAAACAGATAAGTTAAAATACGCATTTCTTCATTTTCTTATTTTTTATATTGTTGTATTTACTTATTTATTTGTGTATTTATTTATTTATTTATTTATTTATTTATTTAAAAACTAAAGGCAGTAGGAGAAGCAAAATAACCAGTGATGAACGAAATGATGCAAGTTATGGGGCAGGAATGTTCTAAGAATTGTCAGAGGTAACAAAATGTAATGAAAAACGTCTACCACATTTTTCTCAGTTTAACATTTTTCACTACTTTGGTACCATTTGTAAGAAAACTAATAAATATAGGTCCATAATTTTTACTGATGTATCAACATCATCCTAATGAACAGTAATAAGATGGGATATCCCTTTAAAATATACAACATGGAATACAAATATTTTCGACATAATTTTGGATTGAAATATAGTACCTTAAAGAAAAATTCATTTTGGCAAAAGTGTTTCGTTTTTGTCAATAATCCTTCTTGTTATTTCAGATAATGATCCAAACAGTAATCCCTGAAAGTTTCAATTGGCTAACCCAAACAGATTTTGAGTAAAGTTTACCAAACATTTTAAAATTTTACACGGGCGAGATAGGCAGGTATTTCTTACCTTAAGGGACCTTACATCGAGGTTACTAGCCCCTGGGTAATTGTAGTAAATGCAAAAGATTCCGAATACTGTCCTCTAAAACCTTTTCTAATTTTCAGCTTCAATCTGCAAAGCCTGCAGGTTGGTGCTGATAACAGCCGGGAGAACAGGCCAGAAGAGGACTGCGCTACAGGTAATGTGTTTGGAGAACTTGTGTGACATCTAGTGTAGCCATATCATATTCTGAATGAACCCCTTATTTATGAACTGCGAATGAAATACCGGTGTAGGCAATAATGGCCAGTATATAAATCTTCAGAATGTTATTTGTGTTGTAAGGTCTTGTTGACCTAGCAATTCTGCAACACATGCCGCTGGCGTCGTGATAGTTCAACGACACTCTTATTATTTTGACACTTATAAATGCTGTTACTGTTCTCGATTTTAGTAAATTGCATTCGTTAGGTGTTGGTTTTTTGGTAGATGGAGTGTTGTAGTAATGCTAATATTGCCCTTCGTAAATACTCCTGTCTAACCAAACCATTTCTTGAGTTAATTCGCAATGAAATCTTGAGTTAGTGAGATAATAGCACACCCAGCCACCATCTTGAAAGCATGGAGTCACTGATCTCTTGTTTTGGGTACAAATATCCACTTACATGGGGCTTAGTGAATTGCTGAGCTTCATCCTGGTGGTTATATATTTTTGTAAATTGTATTTTTAAAAGGGCAGCAAGGTGCCATATTCTGTGCGATAGACTTATGACCAGATCTCTCAGATGACTCTCCTAGTTTACCAATTTTCATGTTTAATGTGCTACCACATCCTGACTAATTGATTGTAATGAGTCCATTAGCATGCCCACCCACCTACTCGCATTCATTAAATTGCTGACCTTGTGATTTGTAATGAGAAAGTCTGTTGTAAGAGTCTACCTTGTTATTAAGCTCCGCCATTGTAGCTCTGTTAGATAGCAGGTTATACATTTCATTCACTAACAGTTTCAAGATGGCGGCTGCGAGGTATAGGAAGTGTGACACACTAATGACTGCCCCACGATGTTCCTCTCTTATTAAGTTACCGGTTAATTTTGATGCAATTATATCTTGAGTTGTTTTAATATTTTTCCAGACAGAACAGTACGACCAGCTGCCATGGTGTTTAATGAGCGAAGTCACTGTTATCTTGCTTGGGCATACGTATTAGCCAATACGGTTCTACCTTGAAGCTAAATTTCGTCATTGTAGGTCTAAAATATTTTTTTATGTTTTATTTTTTATTTAGTCAATTTACCCTGTAGGTTGGTGGTTCCCACGGACTCAGCGAGGGAACTCACCACTACCGCCTCTATGGGCAGTGTCCTGGAGCTTGGAACATCTGGTTGGAATGGATACAACTGGGGAGGTGTGATCAGCACTTCGCCCAGGCGGCCTCACCTGCAAAGCGAACAAGGGCCTCATGAGGGATGGGAAGGGATGGAAGATGGGGATGGATAGGCTAGGAAGAGGGAAGGAGGCGGCCGTGGCCTTACAGTAGGTACCATTCCGGCATTTGCCCGAAGACGAAGTGGGAAACCACGGAAAACCACTTTGAGGATGGCTGAGGTGGGAATCGAACCCCCTCTACTCATTTGGACCACCCGAGGCTGAGTAGACCCCGTTCCAGTCCTCATACCACTTTTCAAATTTCGTGGCAGAGCCGGGAATCGAACCCAGGACCTCCGGGGCGGCAGCTAACCATGCTGACCGCTACGCTACGGAGGGGACCTAAAATATTTACTTTTATATTCTATGATTTCAAGATGGCGGCTGCATTCAATATTTAATCTAATAATATAATCACTTGGGCAGCATAAGTTCCTTATATAAAACTCCCCGTACCGTATGCTGACTGCTGTAAGCATTCATTTATTGGAGCATAAGTTACGGATAGCTATATTGTTTGAATCTTTCGGTTCATATTTACCTACAATAGCTACTTTAATAGAAAGTAAAGTATTATATATGTTTTAAGGAAGCGTGTGAGACTGTAAGAAAAACACAAGAATGCTAAATAAGAAATTACTGTTATCAATCTACACAGGTCAGGGCAGCATGTTGTTTGGTTAATGCGTGGAAATTATTACCATTGCCAGTATCGGGTGAGCTGGAGTTGATCTGACTCTGTGAGTTTCGAATCCCCATGGCCACCTCGTTGCGTAGTGGCTAGCGCTCTTGGCTTTCACCGCGGAGGCCCGGGTTCGATTCTCACCTCTACCAAGGAATTTAATTTTGGTCTAAGGGCTGGACTGGGGTACACTCAGCCTCGTAAGGCAAAACTGAGAAGAGGCGAGTTTGCTTCCCACCTCAGCCATCCTGGGAGTGGTTTTCCGTGGTTTCCCACTTTTACTCCAGGCGAATGCCGTGATGGTTCATAACTTAAGGCCACGGCCGCCTCCTTCCCAATCGTCACTTGAATTGCAAATACACACACTAATACAACCATCACAATAACACAGGTTAAATAATAATAATAAAATACAATAACCCCTGCCACTGCGGCCCATGAAGAGCCCAGGCCTACCAAGCGATCGCTTCCCAGCCATTTGGCCTGCCGATATTGGGGTGACGCGTGGTCAGCGCATCGGATCCCCTCGGCCGTTAATATTTGTCTCCGAGACCGGGGCACTGCCTCACTGTTAGACAGGTACTCAATTGTTCACACGAGGCTGAGTGCACCCCGTTCCAGTCCTCACGTCTGGTTCTGAAATCTCCGGGTGAGGCAGGCGTGCTACCCCAACACCATGGGGCCAATAACACAGGTTATCAGGCAAAATTGCACGCTCATCCAAGTACACGGGGCTGAATGACCACGACGTCCAAGGCCCTCAAATGTAACAACAACAACAACATCTACGAATACCTTGTGTTGCTATCCTTCCTCGGCAGTGGTTCACCATCTCTTGCTATTTAATCTGAACCTGCACCGAAGGGACCAGTTTTTGACATCGATATTAATAATAAGACATTCCTCACTACAACATAGCACGCAAATTAGGCTTACGTAAGTAAGAAATAGATCAAGAGAGTTTTTTTTTTTAATATGGATAACCTGTTGTCAACTTAGTTTTCGACTGAAACAGTAGACTAGTTATGGACGGTGACGAAAGTGCATATTGTCTGGTTGTTCTCCATTGATACCTTGTGTATGGCATGTTTCACGCAAGCCGATGAAGTCTTGTAGGCATTATCAGAGATGATACGTATTCACACACGCTGGCATGCACGCGCGTGTACACGCATCACGCGATCTGATCTAACGACGATTCGTCATTTCTATACAGAAGCCTCCAATCTATGTATTTTATCTCGAATGCATTCATATTGTAATGCATATTAAGACAACAAGCGTGTAGTTTTACGCAGGGCTGGCATGCGAAATTAAATTCATGGCTGTGGGGGCGAAAATAATTTAATTTCGCCGTGAGCGCGATATTCGGGAGCGAAATGATAATGACTGTCGGCGCGTAATTAAATCAAAGCGAAATTTAATTCGAAGCGAAATTAATTTCGTTCCAGACTTTTAATTTCGCTCCCGGCGCGAAATGAATTTAGTTCCAGACTTATAATTTCGCTCCTGGCGCGAAATTAATTTCGTTCCACACTTTTAATTTCGCTCCCGGCGCGAAATTAATTTCGTTCCACACTTTTAATTTCGCTCCCGGCGCGAAATTAATTTCGTTCCACACTTTTAATTTCGCTCCAGGCGCGATATTAATTTCGTTCCAAACTTATAATTTCGCTCCCGGCGCGAAATTTATTTAGTTCCAGACATATAATTTCGCTCCCGGCGCGAAATAAAATTCGTTACAGACTTTTAATTTCGCTCCCGAGGCGAAATAAAATTCTCAAACGGCATTAAGTTTCGCTCTCCAACGGGTATTTAAAATGCATGAAACATTTAATTTCGTTGTTGAAATTAAAATACAGTATATTGGTTTCGAGAGTTAAATAATGTTCTGTACGATGTTCAATGTCCTGACGTCTGTCTGTTAGGTAGTCAGCCCGAAGGCTGGTTGGATCCTCAAAAAGTACCGCCGGTAGGTTATGTGGGTAGGTACCCACAAAAACTCAAGGCAGCGCTATAGTGAGGCGTACTAGGCAAGATGAGGGGTGAGGTAGTTTGCCATTGCTTTCCTCACTGAGTCAGAACAGCAGTACTAACCCTATGAGTAGAACCCTTCACAGCGTCCACAGGCACTGACTGCCCCGAATTTCATTACTAAGCACCACCCATACCTCAGTAGCTTCCATATAATCACAGCCATGTTTAAGACTGAGACAGCGGTGAAAAGCCACATTTTACTACAACCAACAGTCAAATGCAAATGAGTCGTCAAGTTACAAATCTCGTTTAATACACTTGTGAATAAGGATCATTTTCACGAGAAACGTTTCTCTGGACTTTGCCTCACGTATCTTTTGTGTTTGTTGTTTTCTACTTTTGGTTGGTGTTTTTGTGTTTGCTTTGTGCTTTTGCTTTTGAATTTGACTTATTGCTTTTCTTTCTTGGTTTTGTGTTTGTGTTCTGCTTTTGCTTTTTTGAATTTTGCTTTACGTTATTTGTTTTTTGTTCTCTGCTTTTGCTTTTGTTTTTGAATTTTGCTTTTTGCTTCGTCTATTTTGCTTTTTGTTTGTTTTCTGCTTTTGCTTTTTTGAATTTTGCTTTTTGCTTTATGTTTCTTGTTTTATGATTTTGCTTTTGTTTTTTGTGTTCTGCTTTTGCTTTCTGTTTCGTCTTTTTTGTTTTGGTTTTGTGTTTGTCTTCTGCTTTTGCTGTTTTTGAATTTTGCTTTCTGCTTTGTGTTTCTTTTTTATTCTGCTTTTGCTTTTGTGTTTGAATTTTGCATTTTACTTCGTGTTTTGTGTTTTTGGTTTTGTATTTGTTTTCTGGGAAATCAAAATAAAACAAAATAAACAAAACAAAATAAAAACAAAATAAAGCAAATAAAACAAGACAATTTAAAACAAAATAAAACGAAATAAAGTAAAACAACAAAATTAAACAAAACAAAACAAAGCAAAATAAAATAAAACAAAATAAAATGAGGTAAAATAAATAAAATAATTAAATAAATAATTTTACGACATGATCCTTATTCACAAGTGGATTAAACGATTTTTGCAACTGGACGACTCAAATGTACTGCACGGGGTCGTTGGGATGAGAGGGATGGCTAGCTGGGAGGCTTGTCGTAGTATAGTATCTATGTGTGCAGTATATGCATCGACCGTCGTCTGGTTATCCAGTGGGAGATCGTCCGCACGGAGGTGATTGTTGACGTAGGCGCGGTATTCCTGCCAGTTTGCTGTGTAGAAATTCTGGACCATCCTGGGAGGTGGTAGTGGGGGAAGAGGGAAGTTGAGTAAAACGGGGGCATGATCACCTCCTTTGAGTGGCAGGACAGACACGTCAAACAGATGGAGGAGGGAGTTACGAGCAATGACTGCGTCGGGGTGGTATTGGAGGAAGGACGGGTAGATTCTGGGAGAGGGACGAGGGTGGCGTCGATGTGACGTAGGTAGATGCCTAGGCTATAAAGTTGTAGGGCCGAACGGGAATGAAGGTTGAGGTCGGTCATTAGA
This sequence comes from Meconema thalassinum, assembly GCA_946902985.2. NCBI lineage: Eukaryota > Metazoa > Arthropoda > Insecta > Orthoptera > Tettigoniidae > Meconema > Meconema thalassinum. The sequence goes on along the minus strand of OX336389.2, from coordinate 1,117,721,226 downwards.
ATTAAATGGGGGAAGACTTCAGACACGTGGGTAATGCAGTCTTTGGGGATGGGGTGGTAGGGACGAATGTAGATGGTGGCTAGGTGTAGGACGCGGGAACAAATAAGGCTTTCGGGGAAGAAAAGAAAGATATTTCATTTCAGAAACAAAATTATATGTTCCATGCATTTTAATTTCAGGCCGGAGGGGGGACTAAATGCCGGGAACGAAATTGATGGTCGTTAACAAATTTTATTTCGCGCCAGGAGCGAAATTAAAAGTCTGTAATGAATTTAATTTCGCGCCAGGAGCGAAATTAAAAGTCTGTAACGAATTTCATTTAGCGCCGGGAGCTAAATTAAAAGCCTGTAACGAATTTCATTTAGCGCCGGGAGCTAAATTAAAAGTCCGTAATGAATTTAATTCCGCGCCAGGAGCGAAATTAAAAGTCTGTAACAAATTTCATTTAGCGCCGGGAGCTAAATTAAAAGTCCGTAATGAATTTAATTCCGTGCCAGGAGCGAAATTAAAAGTCTGTAACGAATTTCATTTCGCGCCAGGAGCTAAATTAAAAGTCCGTAATGAATATAATTTCGCGCCAGGAGCGAAATTAAAAGTATGTAACAAATATAATTTCGCGCCAGGAGCGAAATGTTATTCCATTGAACAATTTCATTTCGCGACGCTAAATTAAATTGATAATGCATTTCGTTTCGCATGCCAGCCCTGGTTTTACGTGACCGTTAATCTCGCGATCATGAGCCACGGGACCTCCTATTTTACTTCGAATCTGAACCACAGGAAATGGCATTTCACTTCGAAAATCTTACATGCATTGACCGGGAATCGAATCTGACCCTCTTTGGTGAGAGGCAAGCAGCCTAACCACTGCACCACCACGCCCTGTTTAGTCCCTACATACTCCTAATGTAACGCAGTGGAAATGTATGACAGTAATCACGAATAATTGTACAATATTTTCGCAGTATAATAATAATAACCGATCATGCAATCCTACAGTGGATATTTCGTAAGAAACTATTATACTTTTGACAGTGCATATTGAGATATTTACAGTATATATCCTGCCACTGATATTGTTGTCTTCGTTATTTTAATATTTGTGGTTGTTGCTGCTGCTGCTTTATGTATGAATTAGCGTTATCGTTATCATCAACCCCATATTGCTAGACTACTATTTCTGAAACCTGTCTGAGAATTTCTGATACCCCGCAGCGTAACCATACGCATTAGATCACACTGACTGACTGTGTGGCTCAGCTGTAACGTTCTCGCCTGCTGCGCAAAAGATTGCAGGATCGAATCCTGACGCAGGCAGTTGGCATTTGGGGGTGCACAAATGCAAGGGAGCCGTGTCGGTAGATTTGTTGGCACATTAAAGATGCCCTTCGGGGTAAAACTCCTGCACCCCGGCGTCTCAAAAAGCCACAGTAGTTAAAAGGGACGTAAAACCAATAACATTATTGCATTATATTAAGTCACACTATGACGGCAAGGAGGAGCTACAGTGCTTACAGAGGCCATCCTGATAACGTATCTGTCAATGAACTCAAATCGAAACGCCACCTCAAATCTTTATTTACGCACAGTATTTGCCATTGGAGCTGCTTGAAAAATTTTAGATGCGATTATTAACTATAGAAAATGGCGTTAAAATCAAACTGTTTTGTGTACGGTATGCTACACCGTGGCCTGACAACCATGGACAGCAGCTAAGACTGTCTGTTCTTTTGGCAGGAGCCGTGTCAGTACATTTACTGGCACGTTAAAGATCCCCTTCGGGGCAAAATTCCGGCACCCCGGTGTCTCTAAAAGCCAGTGTAGTTAAAAGGGACGTAAAACCAATAACATTAATTAATTATTATCTTTTGGCAGGCTGGTTGCTTCGCCTGTCGTGTAGAGCCCTGTATATCAGGCCGTTCCAGCCGAGCAGCTCGCCCGTGAGCAGCTGAGTATTCGCCACCTTGTGCGAGTAAACCTGCAAAATGCAATACAGCTCTGCTGTAGGGGCGACCGTTACTAAGCGGTGGATAAATCAAGATTGGCAAGAAGCGCATAGACTTGTGTTATGACCTTCGCCCAGTGACGTTTTGGCTATCACCCCCAGTCCCTCTCCAACCGTGCTCCGAGCATTACTGCTGAGTACTCGCGTGTAGGCATACTCAAACTCGTGGATTTGGAACAGCCTGCTGTATATTGAAGTGTTTCTAGATTCCTATAGTTACATCATAGATTATTTGTTCAGTCATGCTGACAAGGACAACGGGAAAATAGAATCTGAATATGTTGGTTAAGCAGATCAGCAATTAAACGTTGCACGAATTAACATCAACTCCTGTAGCTGAATGGGTAATTCGAGGACTCTCCATGAACGAAGAAGAGGCGTTCAAGTCCCCACAAGATCTTGATTTGCTGTTCCAAGAATGGAATTGAGGTAACGATATCCTTTTCATTGATGCTCCTCTTGTTCATAACAAGAATATTGTTATAGTTCAACATTTAGAAATACAACACGTGCATTGCTTATGGAAAGACGTTATGCACGCGAAGACAAGGACATTCTTTGTTATTCATTCATACACATCGTATTTAAGACTAACGTTTTCCATTTTGAAACTTCTGTCAACGTATCGATATACCATACGAACTTAATTGATTTATGATTCTGAGAGCATAGCATTCGATAGCTCACAGGTAAAGCCCTGCGCGGATGCGGATATCCGCAACATTTCTCGGCTTGCGGATATAGGTTGCATGGCTGTGCGGATAGCGGATAAGATGCGGATAATGTTTGGAGTAAATTTGCGGATAGTTTTTAGAAAACAATCCGAACTTGTTGAATATCATTACTAGGACCCGGATGTTTATGACATATCATATTTTTCCGTTATATTTTCATCATAACAAATATAAGATGAGTATTTAAGCTAATCTCATTCAAATTATGTCATTAAGCATAACACTCCGAACTGAAAAGGGTTGCAATTCAGGCTGTATAGTCTATCATTCACTTTAAACATAGTACATGACATAGAAAGCCGAAGGGAACGATTTTCTCCTCAAATGTCTAATTGTGTTGCTTTAATGCTTTATGCCTTATCTAATTAAACATATTATTGTAATGCCAGCGGAGGGGGTGCGGATAACAGTCTTGCGGATGCGGATAGCAGTCGTGCGGATGGGGGGCGGATGCGGATAACAATCGTGTGGATGCGGGGCGGATGCGGATAGCATTTTGTGTATCCACGCTGGGCTTTACTCATAGATGGGCGTTGAGAGAGAGAGCTCCTTGAGCTAATGGCATGAGCGCGGAAAATGCCGTGTAAAGTGGAGTTATGCCGTAATCATGGCAACGGCAATTCACCTGACTGAGTAGGCCTATGTTATGCGTACGGTATAAAATCATAGAATAGGCCTACGTGGTGTATTTATGATAGCTAGTCAACGCGTTCTATTGTACAGTTCAACTTGGGTTGAGAGTATGATTGCTTGTTCACCAAGATCGAAAGTAGAGCACAAAGTTTGGTATGAGACCAAATATTAGGTATCAAATGTTCTAATAAAAACGTCACTACTGAGCACATCACTTCCACCAACATGGAAATGTAGAGGATGAACTGCGACTTATTCTTCTCAATAATCCACCCGAGGAGTATTTAAGTATCACCTGTCACAATAATTTTGCTTCCTATGCATAATCTAATGAAATGAATATAATTAAACATATTTGCTTAGCATATGTCATTTGTATACACAAAATTGTTATTGATGTGTAACATCTTTCCGCTCGGTTGCTGGATAGTTTTGTGGGAGTAATTTTGAAAATTGGGGACGGAAGTGGATCGGAACGATCGAGCTGGCAGTGGTGGAAAACGGAAGTATGCACTGCCCGCTCGATCGATCGAACGGAAATGTACTAGCTGGCAGTGATGGAAAACGGAAGTATGCACTGCCCGCTCGATCGATCGAACGGAAGTGTGCCCTAGCTGGCAGTGGTGGATCGAATAGAAGTATAAGACGCACTGCCAACTCGATCGATCGATCCAGCTGGCACTGGTAAGAGAAACAATCAGCGCGCGGTGTCGAAAATTGATACCATGACGCACTCTCGGCCATGTGGAACGTGGAATGTATATGACATACTGAACGGAAATCGCTCATGCGAACTCTGGTGTCAAGTGATTGAAACAAATGACATGGTATATGTTCGAAGTCTTCGTATCAGTATTTAAATGGTAAAATGCCTTAATATCAAACATTGTAAGTAGTCGGCATTGCCGGTATTATGTTTCTGCACAATGGCTATTCAAATATTAACCCACATAACGATAATGCAGTCATCAATATAATATAATCGTTGTGGTTATACGAGAATTGAGCAAGCCTTCATGAACTAGTAGTCAATACATTCTCTTTACTCACAAGAGAGCCTATTCATGAGGCATTTTAAACTCAATTTCACGCAGGAACATTATCGAAAGAAGCAAAATATAAATGAAACTTAATTCCGTAATGCAGTATTATTGGAACGTGGAAATAAGTCACCATCTTGTGCACAATATTTGCGTTGTCGAAATAGCCGTGGGGTTAGTGCGTATGCCTGTAAATCCAGAGATCTTGGGTTTGAATCCTGGGCGGGGTAGATATTTTTGCTACCAGATTATCATTTTAAACGATATTTATCATATCAATATGACTCATTTTAACAGAATTCATATGAAATTACGTGTTGGTCTGTGAATCAAGAGGACCTGTTTATAAGGAATTTAAAGTTAGGAGCGGTGTCGCGTCTATTAATCTAGTTGATCCATATCGTATTCTTTATTTAGGCTAGTGCTGGTGGAAGCTACAAATCATCTAATAAAATGAGTTCCGTATTAAAAACTACAATATCTGTAAAACACTCCCTTTTACAATAGATTAATATTTGTGCCAATAATACTATAAAATACCGGTGTATCAACAATTTCATGTGAGGTTTCTTCTATGTCAGATGTTACACATCATATGCGACAGCAGTGGCTCAGCTGGCTAAAGCGCAGCGTTAGGTCATGGGACCAAGCTCTCTGCTGACTCGGTAGACGCGTGGGTTCGAGCCCCACCGTCGGCCGTCCTTGAAATGGTTTTCCGTGGTTTCCCATTTTCAACACCATGCAAATGCTGGGACGGTACCTTCTGATAGGCCACGGCCGATTCCTTCCGCATCCTTGCCCAGTTTCATTCATCTTCATCCATTCCATCTCTCATCCCGACGCGCAGGTCGCCCACGGGCGTCGAATAGAAAGACCTGCACTCGGCCTCTGAGGAGGCCACACGAGAAAAAAAAACTGTAAGGGTCATAATTTCCTGATCATAATCCAATGCACCGAATAGAACGATTCATTAGGCACGATAGAACTGTTAAAGGTTGTCGTAAATCTGTTTTGATACGTGCCCATTCCCTTGCGAACAGTGTAAGCAGCTGGCAGGCTGTACTTTCCGTCAGAGTGCACACTCTGCTTGAGCTAGAGCGCTGCTCATAACTCTGCCCATCTTTGCGATAACAACTGATGGCTATATATTTTAATGCAATTTTCTCGTGGAGAAAGTTCACAATAACTTTGGCTTTAACGTGTAAAGTTGGGAATTGCGGTTAAATGACCTAGTCACTACCCCACGATGTAGGACACTTTGGATACAATAGGAGCATGTGCTCCGAAATTTGTTATGATGCGTTGCCGATGAAATCGTCAGATATTTCCCGGAAGATAAACTGAGATTCGTGAGACAGTTCTTAAGTTGTTAATGGTTGTTCCATATGAAACTCGCTTAATGCCCTGCTGACGGAGCATTCAGTTCGCGCCACATTCTGCCGCAATGCATTCTGCCATTTTCTCAGAATTGAATCTCAGGAATTTCGCCTTTCATTTGTCAGCCTTATCAGATCACATTTGCATTTGTTCTTTTGGTACGAATCCTACTGATTAAGTCTTTCTTTCCTCTGTCACCTACAGGCGACATAGAAGTGATATTAGAAATAAGCCATCGAAATACACACACAGCTACAGAGATCACAATAACACAGGTTCTCATACAAATTTCTCTCACAGCTAAATACCTATGAATGGGGATGATGACCACGATGATTATGGCCCTAAGTGAAAGAATACAACCACAAATATAAAGCAAAGCAGAGTGTTTATGCGGAAAAGTGCAATGAAATACATGAAACCAATACCATACTAAATCAGTGATTGATTGTTGATTCTTTTGAGGGCTTCGTGACATCGTGGTCATGTGCACTCCATCTCTATATAGAAAACACCACGCGTTAAATCGTTTACCTCAACCGCGATAGGGAGCGGCAGCAAGTCCGGAGATCGGTGGTTCGAATCGGGATGGTCCCTAGCGTAAGGCCACGGCCATCTCCTTCCAGCCCCAGCCTCAGTTAGAAACTACCTCAGTCACCACAATGACACGGGTTATTAGACAGATTTCATACACACCCATTAGTATAGTCTACGGGACAACATGACCACAATATCGCAAAGCCCCTAAATGAATCAACAACTACAACCTGTGTCAACAAGACTTGGATGGGTTTTCAGTCGTTGATGGTTTTTATGGTCGGATACCATTCCTGATGCAACTTCATCAGGGAAGTTGAAGAGTGATGAAATAAAAAGTTACGAGCCATACAGTACAGTAGTCGCGTATGATGTGTAACATCTGACATAGAAGAACCTCACGTGAAATTGTTGATACACCGGTATTTTATACTATTATTGGCACAAATATTAATCTATTGTAAAAGGGAGTGTTTTACAGATATTGTAGTTTATAATACGGAACTCATTTTATTAGATGATTTGTAGCTTCCACCAGCACTAGCCTAAATAAAGAATACGACATGGATCAACTTGATTAATAGACGCGACACCGCTCCTAACCTTAAATTCCTTATAAACAGGTCCTCTTGATTCACAGACCAACACGTAATTTCATATGGATTCTGTTAAAATGAGTCATATTGATATGATAAATATCGTTTAAAATGATAATCTGGTAGTAAAATTATCTACCCCGTCCGGAATTCCAGCCCGAGATCTCTAGATTCACAGTCATACGCACTAACCCCGCGGCTATTTCGACTACGCAAATATTGTGCACAAGATGGTGACTTATTTCCACGTTCCAATAATACTGCATTACGGAATTAAGTTTCATTTATATTTTGCTTGTTTCGATAATGTTCCTGCGTGAAATTAAGTTTAAAATGCCTTATGAATAGGCCCTCTTGGGAGTAAAGAGAATGTATTCAGCAATAGTTCATGAAGGCTTGCTCAATTCTCGTATAACCACAACGATTATATTATATTGATGACTGCATTACCGTTATGTGGGTTAATATTTGAATAGCCATTGTGCAGAAACATAATACCGGCAATGCCGACTACTTACAATGTTTGATAATAAGGCATTTTACCATTTAAATACTCATACGAAGACTTCGAACATGTACCATGTGCTTTGTTTAAATCACTTGACACCAGAGTTCGAATGAGCGTTTACCCTTCAGTATGTCATACACATTCCACATGGCCGAGAGCACGTCATGGTATCAATTTCCGACACCGCGCGCTCATTGTTTCTCTTACCACTGCCAGCTGGATCGATCGATCGATCGAGTTGGCAGTGCGTCTTACACTTCAGTTCGATCCACCACGGCCAGCTCGATCGTTCCGATCCACTTCTGTCCAATTTTTCAAAATCACTCCCACAAAAATATCCAGCAACCGAGTGGAAAGATGTTACACATCAATAATAATAATAATAATAATAATAATAATAATAATAATAATAATAATAATAATAATAATAATAATAATTAACGGACCCGTGCGAGAACTCTCGCATAATGGGTTGTGTGCGCCCCATGTGTACAGACTACCCGCCTGGGTTTAGTGCTATGCGGACTGTACGTGACACAGTTCTGCCAGGGCCTATCGTCTTGTTTATTTGTTTAAAAGCACTTTATAAACAAATATATTTCCGTTGACGTTTCAAGAAATGCGAGATTGTTCCTGCACTGTTGAGACGATTTGGAAGATTTTGGTAGATACAAACCACATCTTCTAACTCCCTCTGGTTTAGGAGCTTGAATTTTGTGAAACATTCACCTTAGCGTATTATTATAGTCTAATGAGATAATAACAATGATGTCATTGGGTTTACGTCCCTTTTAACTACTGCGGCTTTTGGAATTCCTGGGGTGCCGGAATTTTGCCCAGCGGGTGATCTTGAGCGGGCCAGAAAATCTATTGACATGGTTCCCTCGCATTGGCGAACTCACAAATACTGACTGCGCCAGGTTTCATTCCTGCAACCTTGGGCAGAGCAGGCGAGAACGTTACCACTGCGCCACGCAGCCAGTCATGATGAAATAAATGGAGATGGGTGGAACTCGATATGGAATTGGAAGGAAGCAACCGTAGCCTATTAGAGGGTATCTTCCCGTGGCTGGAACCCAGTCATCTACCAAATCCGGAGATAGCGATACCTCATGGCTTTGCACCTTAGCCCAGTCGGTCTGTATCATGACTAATTAATTGACGAAATTCATTGTGTTGCAGATCCTGCCTTAGCAGCTTACCTCAAAGCAGTTCATCTGGAGCCTGATGTGAGTCTTGATCCACCCTTTACTCCGTTATGGACGGACTACAGCGCACAAGTGCCATACGACCTCACCATGGTTCGCATCACTGCCACGCCTCTTTACTGCAAAGGACTTGTCCGATTCGAACACCGCCTGGGGCCCGTCAAGTAAGTATGACCGAGAAACACCATAGCTCAAATGTCGATAGAAGAAAGTCCTCAGCGAGACTTGCCATTCGAGATAGGATTAGCCAAGTGTTTGTAGTAGTTGCTTCATTTCATTATATTTAGGTTGTTATTTTTAATTCGTTTAGGGGATTGCAATATCGTTGTCATTTAGCCCCGTGACCTTGGGTATGAGTAGAAATTGTCTGATAACCTGTGCTATTATGATGTAGGTATAGAGCATCCCGCGTTTAGAATAGACTGTGGAGCCTTGTGGCGACAGTGCTGCTAGCTCTAGGCAGAGGTAGCGCTGACGTCATACGTTATGTTCACCCGCTTCGAGTACTGTTCTTTCATAAGTTAGCGAGACAACACAACCCCAGCAGCTACCGGAAGTAGAACACGCACAGGAAGGAACAGTTTTGCAGGTGTTAACGGATTGGACCAGTATTAAGGATACCGTACGCGAAGAGAACCAATAACGACATTCATTTCGTTGTGATATGACGCATTACTGATTGACAGATGTCGAGAGCACAACCCTTATTTCCTTCTCGGATGTACTGTATGCTGACGATGTTAACAATTTTTACGTCAGCAATACTGTTGATCATCACTTTTTGTTATTAGTTAGGCTATAATTTAGTTTCTTTCAATTCTTTTTAGATAAATATTTGTAATATTGTAGTGAGTTAGCCATGCGGTTATGGGCGCGCAGCTGTGAGCTTGCATTCGGGAGATAGTGGGTTCGAACCCAACTGTCGGCAGCCCTGATTCGATCGAACAGAAAATAAAACAGACACACAACAATAAATCAATGACGGATAGTGCTTCAGAACTTATGTTGCCGGCGGAACTGAGCACGTGCTCCACTCCGGGAGAGCATGCAGCACTGGACGAGGCTCTTCTTTCCAGCGTGCTAACCTCGAAAATGTTTAAATTACTAAGACGTACGATACTTGTATGCAATAACTAAGGTAATCAATTGGCAGATAATTATAGGAAGCTATTATGACGAAAAATATACATGTTCAGAGTTCCTTCATGACAAAAGGTGAGGTAACAAAACCCATGTGGGGGGGGGGGGGGGGTCCGTTAAAAGTAAAAGCCCATAAGACCCACAGACTTTTTTAAACGCTGAATGCTCTATAGTTGTGTGTGTATTGCTGGTTCAAGTATATGTTGCGATACGTATGTGTCTAGGGGAATTTTTAAGCGCAGTCGGTGACGTGTGGACGTTGGTGTTCGTGTGTTTGATGCTGTGGTTTGAATCGCCCCCATATTACTCAGCTCCATGAAGTTACGAACAGTGCGTCACTACATGTGGATGCAGTCACATGTGTATACGTGCGAGGTTTGGTGGTGAGTTACGAATGTGCTTGGTTTCAAATCTGACATCGAGAGATTCAGCTTTTGCTCACTAGGGCAGGGCAGGATATTTTCCCTGTCCTAATAGTTGTTACGTTGGCCGACAGAGCCCGCCCTCCTACTAGGCGCTAGAGAGGTTACAGGTTTCCTCAAGAGAGGGAGCGCCATTTGCTAACAAGTGTCAGGGAGAAGGGGACAGGTTAATAAGATCTGTGGTCAGGAAGCAGTCAACAGTGGCGTATACTGGTCTGAAGATCTGGGCTACCACTAAGCTTAATATTACACAAATGATGCTTTTGAACTGCCGTGCGAAAAAAAACCTTCCTCTCACGGCTAAATAACAAACACGGCCAGCAATACAATTTAGACAGTTTAGAACTGCCAGATAACCTATTCCACCTAGCATGTAGATGATGTGAAATGACGTGTGTACATTGGCACACAATTGCAGTTCAGGTCATATGTATAATATGAACTTTCTCACTGTATAGACGACGGCTGAAAGGAACTTCTAACAAACTCTCTATTATACAGTCATTGGCATTTAAAGCCCCCGCATGTGTTAGTTCCATAATTGTCTTACAAAATCACAACTGGCACAGTTAAAACAAAACACTTCATAAAGATTCTTCAGCATACACACATTTAAATAAATCACACATCGAAAATACTACAACTTCTAAAACATATTCACATATATGCGCGCGATAATGTATATTTATTGTAGGCTAATTGTTCTTTTAAACGCTTTTAACTTCAAAGAAACCGCTGGTACTCAATTAAATTAGCCTCTGGCTGCGCGAGCCAGCGGCGTGTGGTCCAGGTATGCGGTGCGACTAATAAGCGCTCCTTAGCCTGGAGTTTAACTTGAATCGGGGTTAAAAATTGGCGGTTTCTTGCGTGGTTTCAAGTTGTTAAGCGAATAATTTTTATTTGATGTTGTGTATGCAATCATTTAAATATTTGGTAGTTTGATGTTATTTTGCGTGGTATAAATATGTTAGTACCTATTTCTCTCCGTGTTACTCAGACCATCGCCGCTCCAAGCTGTGTTTATTCTTGTTAGGCGCTGTCCAGTATGGTAAGAAACCGCTGGCCATAGCGGCAACTCACTCGCTATGAGCGATGGGCCAGCACGGAACAAGGGTGGGTGCGGAGAGATGGGGATAGTGGCGTAAGGCTGCCGCTTTCTCGGTCGGTTTCTGCTGCGTTGCCGCGTTGACTACCCACTAACCATTATTTCTTTCGATAAAGAAGAATGTGCATGAAAGTCACGATTGTTTGAATGCTTTGTTGAACCAGTAATAAAGTGCTATTTATTTTTAATGTAATTTTCTTGGGCTACCGCCGGTAGCCCCGGTAGCCCTAAGAATACGCCCCTGGCAGTCAATATAGTGTTTCCCAAATTACCCGAAAAATGTCGTTACGCCTACTGCGATAAAGCGTATGGCTTGTCACTTCATTAACTTGGTTTCAAACTGACAACAAACTTTGGCCGTCCTGAAAATGGTTTTGGTGGTTTCCCCATTTTCACTACCAGGCAAATGCTGGGACGGTTCCTTGCAATAGGTCCACGACCGATTTCCTTTCTTAATCCCTTCCCTGACCCGTCCTGAAAATAGAATACATGGACATTGGCTGCATCAATAAGATTATTAAACCACAGTATAGATATCATTACAGTATGGACACTTAGGCAAAACCGGAAGAACGGATTTTCAAAAAAACCTTTGATAAGGGGCAGCACCAATTCACCTGTAAGCCGCTTGGTAGCACCACCTATGGACAAACACGTGATAAACAGTTGGGTGCTGTATGTATATTTTATGTAATTTATTTAACTCGATTTCAACACACTAGCTCTCTTTATAATCAGATACCGTATTTTAAGAAAATAAATAACAAGAAAATAGAAAGTGTTAATATTACTGAGTTTTAATTCTAAGAAGTGTGTAATTTAATGTTAAACACCACATTCCTTCAGTCCTGTGGTGTGTCGCATTGTGATTGCATCGCAACAATGAAAGGTAAGATATGTTTTAAATGATTAAAATAACACGATATATTTATTTATTTATTTATTTATTTATTTATTTGTTGATGGTACACAACAGGGCTCAGTGTGCGCCCCAATAATAGTGCACCTACACAGTAAGATACATTTCCTGATATGTCTGCATTAAGTATTAATATCTTAATGTAATTCTTAAAACTAAGAAGTTCACACAGATCAAAATGCATAGTAGTAAAAAGATAATATAAAAACTAAATCTAAATATGATCTAATGCCAAATATAAAAACAGGTTTTGAAATTATTACATAATAAACTAAAAGGTAACATCAATAACTAGGGAACAGGCCTATCCACATATATACATTGTTGATTCTGTTATGTGTGATAATTTTATTTCAAGTATGAATTAGAGTGACTGGGTTATAATTTCCAAGAACGGTCTGATTGAGAGACAGAAATCTAGTTTCCAGTTTACACGAACCGCATCGTTGTAAATACTGCAAAGCCTCCATACAGGTGAATTGTTATGTGAAGTGGTATTGGTTATATCAGGTTTGAATGTTATGGTTGATCTTGTAGTTAAGCGAGGGATGTTGAAATTTAGGAGCGATAGGAAAAATGAGTTATCAATTTGACCGTTAATGACTTTATAAAGGAATTTCATATCATTCACTTGCCTTCGAGACTCCAAACTAGTCATGCCGAAATTCAACAAAAGTTCACCGTAGGGTACCATGTGTGGGTAATTGCCCGTTATTTTGAGGTGTAAATATCTGAGGAATTTCTTTTGAACTTGCTCAATGGACTTAATGCATGTTTTCTGCCAGGGACTCCATACTTGGCTGGCGTACTCGAGCTTGGATCTCACCATGGCAGTATAAAGTTTTATGCAGGTACTGGTCCTAATGAATGGCTTAGTGTTTCTTATTATAAACCCTAACATGCGGTAAGCATCCCCGACCGTCTTTTGCACATGATAAGTGAAAGCAAGCTCCCGGTCAAACAGAATCCCTAGATCTTTCTTCTCGCTTACTGTTTTCAATGACTTAGGTCCAATTCCATAAACAAATGTGATTGGGTTCTTCTTACGTGTAAAGGTCATAACAACACACTTCGGTACGTTTAAGTATAATTTGTTTTCTATACTCCATTTGTGTATATTATTTAGGTCATTTTGTAGTAGAGTGCAGTCATTAGTGGAAGAAATTGATTTAAAAATTTTGAAGTCATCTGCATATAAAAGACTATTTGAGTGCAGTATACATCGTGGCAAATCATTTATCATTGCTAGAAAAATCAAAGGTCCAAGGTTCGAACCTTGGGGTATTCCGGAATGAACTATGTATTCCTTTGAGACAATTTTCTGGAACAAAACAAATTGTTTCCTGTCTCTGAGATAGGAGATGAACAATTTTAGTAATGGGTGGGAAAATCCTAAAATACATAATTTTTTAAGAAGGATATCGTGATTTATTGTGTCGAAAGCTTTCTCGAAATCTGTAAATATGACATCCATCTGCCCTCCTTTATCTAACTCTTTAAATATAATTTGAGTAAAATTAATTGCATTCGTCACTGTAGATTTCCTGGATAGGAAACCATGTTGGTTATCTGTCGAGTGGGGGGGAAATGTGGTTTGTGTTTTGTGAATTAATTGATAGGTGTTTGAGGGAGGGATATTTCATGGGTATTAAAACCAGAATCATTCGGTGTAACGTTTGATATTTGTATTTACCGCTCCAATGCCCGAGGAAACCGGAATACTGGTATGTACGGTGTGATAAGAACTGCGCAAAAACTTACCGCACAGATGTTGGTTTCCCACATTTCTGTTATTGGTTAAATTGCAAAATTATATTTCTGAGTTGATTTTAATAATTACAAGCAATGTTTTCTTCAGACAAAATCGACAGGCCGCACTCAATAATGAATATGGGTAGACTGCTCTCTCGCGGATACATTGTGAACCGTCCCTGTCCTAATAGTTCTTACATTGGCCAACAGAGCTCGTCCTCCCACTAGGCGCTATAGAAGTTACAGATTTCTACAAGAGAGGGTGCGCGCTTAGCTAAAAAAAAGTCAGGGTGTAGGGGGCAGTAAGGTAATCTGTGGTAGGGGGTAGGGTCTAGTAAGGTAATCTGTGGGTAGGGTATTCAGGTCGGTGGTCAGGAAGCAGCCAATAAAATTGAATCCTCGAGATTCAAATTCCTCTACTGAATATCAAACTTTCATAATTTTTTCAGGAAGTGACTTTTTCCTTTACAGGTTATTATTTAAATGGTATTGAACAATTTGTTTTATCAAAACATGCACAGAGGGTCCAGAAGCAATTATAAGTAGTATAACATACATGAAGAGATATTAATATTTCTTTCTTTCTTTCTTTCTTTCTTTCTTTCTTTCTTTCTTTCTTTATCGTTTACCCTCCAGGGTTGGCTTTTCCCACGAACTAGCGAGGGATCCCACCTCTACCGCCACTGGCAGTGTCCTGGAGCTTGAGACTCTGAGTCGGGGATCCAACTGGGGAGCACGACTAATACATCGCCCAGGTGGCCTCACCTGCAAAGCGAACAGGGTACTGATAAAGGGATGGGAAGAGTGGGAGGGATGGACCAGGAAGAGGGAAGGAGGCGGCCGTGGCCTTACGTTAGGCACCATCACGACATTTTCCCGAAGATGAAGTGGGAAACCACGGAAAACCACTTCGAGGATGGCTGAGGTGGGAATCTAACCCCCTCTACTCATTTGGACCACACGAGGCAGAGTAGACCCCGTTCCAGTCGTCATACCACTTTTCAAACTTCGTGGCAGAGCCGAGAAATCGAATCGCGGAGCTCCTGGGTGGCAGCTAATCATGCTGACCCATACACCACGGAGGCGACTAGAGATATTAATATGCAGTAAAATCAGCGTTAAATATGTACGTAGGGGGTTTTGAATCTCAAATACTGTACTTACATAGGGGATTTTGAAACTCGTGATTATGAATAGTCTACTACTGGATATGGAGCATTTTGAAACTAACTCACTTTACTTCAGTTTTGATCATGAAAATGATGTTAAACAATATAATATCACTGAATCACATAATTATACAACAGTTTTGCATTCTTGACATAGTAATTGTGAATACAAAGTTCCAAATCATAGTCAACAATGTAACTATAAGCACTTCAGTAATACTTCTTGCAGTCTATTACAAAATGATAAGTTAAGTAATTGAGCAGCATATTACACAATTATTATTGGAACTTCATTCAAATCTTCACAATCACACTGTTCATCACATGCTGCGCTAACAGACCGCTCTTGAGCAGCACTTTCTAATTTACTATTTTTCGATAAATGATGCCAAGGAAATGGACAACGAATAACTTTCTCCTTAATGCACTACGAAGCCACTTACTATAAGAGTAACGAATATTGCCAACATACTGCTTTTGAATTCTCCTGTCCGAGGTAAACGGAACGGAACGGAAAATTTGTCCTTTCTCCAGTGATTAATCCTTAAAGATTAATAAAAAACCGCGTGAATACGTTCACATTATCCTCTAAAATATTGTTTTGTCTAATTGTTCAGGGTGTTGTACTATTTTCATTAGGGAAGGGGGGGGGGGGGGAGGTGGGACATGGGCACCCGCTTGATTTTTTCTAGGGGGCGGGGGGGAGGGCAAGTAATATTTTTCATATCATTACCTACATGTCACTAGGTGATATTGAGACGTACACCCCCCACCCCCCCCCACCCCACCCCACCCCCAATTTTCGTTTCAGTTCTTACTTGCTTCGTGATATTCATTATTTGGCTGCTCTTAAACCGTTGGGTACATGATCTTTATGGCATGAATGGGAGGAATATTTTTTTAGGTCAGAGTTTTTGTCCATATGAGTTGGCTGTTCTTTGTGAATCATCGTCATATAGGCCTAGTTCATTATTTTAAACAGGCAACAAATAGTTGTAGCCTATCACCATGTATCGACAAAAATAAAAATCGAGCAGTTCATTAAAATGGTAATGCTAATCCAGTTAGCTGATATTTTAAATAACTGATGATATTTTCAAATAATCCCAAATTACTACCCCCTTCCTGCGGGTGCCCATGAGGTGGTAGGGTACAGCTGCTTGGTATCAGAGAAAACTGTATTCAATTGCGCGGTAAAACGGATGTACCTCATTCATCATGAATGCCGCAGTTCATAGAACATCACATTGTCATCGGATTATATTGATTATAAGTTTGTCTAGGCCTACATGAAAACCTTCGCGTGAACAAAACAGCGTAAGTTATACACGAAGACGAGAAAGAACCGCGAGTGTCACAAGTACGCGCAAATTACATTGTAAGACATGGTATCGACAGTTGACGGAGCATCACGAATGCCTCCGTCTGCGTCTCAGCTCCCTTGTTGCAATCAGCGGGCAACGAGTAGCCGAGTTAACTGTTGGGATAGGACTTACTTGGCCTAGCATCTCTGCCATACCCTCCACTATTGAGATGTGGTCGGTGCTCGGGTCTGGCAACGACCAAACGGACGAGCGCTCCTTGACGGTTGGCGCGCTTCGCGTTCTCAGACAGTTCAGAGTAACTCACTATAACTCCTGAATTGTTAAAGAACAGAATTATGAATTCCTATACATATAAAGGAAACGTTCAGCTATTATTACTAAAAATATTATTACGGTATTAATTATTTTTCATGAATTAATCTGGTCGTTGTGCAACACTGCTTGCTACCTTATTACCGGCCGGCCCTGCATTATGGTACATTAGTATACGAAAATCGGAGCTGAAGTGAAAATCGCAAGAGTTGGCTGCACTGATAGACAAGTGACGTATTTCTTATTCCTCAGTAGATCTCGAATTTCTCATTGGTAGATACACATAGAGGCGTCTGAAAGTAACTGGTGGTGAATATAGAGGGGTTTGAATTTAACAGTGATTTTCAAGTAGTTATTCCTATGCAACATAGCGGGTTTTGAAACTCAACGGTTCACAAACCAATTTGTAGTGAGAGAAGCCATTTTTCAGTGTTGCCTAATTCTAATAAAGAAAGCTTTTCAGTCGGTCAACACGAATTGTGCCCAATTACATTAGGCGGGAAACAAGTATTTACATACCCAACAAACTAACACACTCTTTATGCACAAATACCTACTTAATTGGATGACATGTTTCGAACGTCACGCGTTCATCCTCAGAACCTGTGACCGACTGAAAAGCACCAAACTTTTTTTTAAAGTACGGTATATGATGTTTACGAATCACAAATCAATATATACACAATTTATATTACATAAGTTTGTAAAAACTTGTGTAACGTGTCCACTATTTACAAACAGTATATTACTCTTCTGACAGCCTCCGTGGCTTAGGCGGCAGCACGCCGGCCTCTCACCGCTGGGTCCGTGGTTCAAATCCCGGTCACTCCATGTGAGATCTGTGCTGGACAAAACGGAGGCAGACAGGTTTTTCTCTGGGTACTCCGGTTTTCCCTGTCAAAATTTCATTCCAGCAACACTCTCCACTATCATTTCATTTCATCTGTCATTCATTTAATCATTGCCCCAGAGGAGTGCGTCAGGCCTCGGCAGCCGGCACAGTCCATATCCTCGCCGCTAGATGGGGGCTTCATTCATTCCATTCCTGACCCGGTCGGAGACTGGAAGCAGGCTGTGGATTTTCATATTACTCTTCTATGGTTGTTGCGTTTATTACTATTCCTATTAATGCGGATTACGTATGTATCCTGTTGTCTGTTGAATTGTTATTATGGATAATCTCAGTATTGAAATTATCTGCCTATTTCGTTATTATGTTATAAATCAACCGTTCCTATTTAAACTATTGGCCTAATTGTATTGTAATGTTTTGCGTGTCGAAAACACAGTTAAAAACCGACTGAAAAGCTTTCATTATCACAATCCAATAGAACTCATCCTTGAAAATCTACTGCTGTGCGTATCTCAATTAACAACAAGTAGTTCCGTGAAGAACTAAAGCCTATTTTCATTTATCCTACTTATGTTAATTGCCACTATCAACATACAATATTTCAGCTTGATTGCTGTAATAGATTCGTAGATATTGAGAACCGTCTAATATTCGGATGGTCACCATTTTGGATTTTTATACATTATATTTTTAAAATTTTTTATTTATACTACCGGTCGCCAACGGCCTAGCCGTGTTGAAACACCGGATCCCATGAGAACTCCACAGTTAAGCAACATTGGGTGCAGTCAGAACTTGGATGGTATGCCGGTTCTAGGCACTGCGCGCTGTTGGCCAACATAAGGAGGAGCGGAAAGGCCCTGGCCACCCTACCGCAAGTAAACTCCGGCTGGGGGTAGCCTCTTCGGAGGCTCGGACCTGCCTTCGGGCAGAATACCAATTAATTAATACTACCGGTATTACATCAAGATTATTGTGTAGGTGTAGTATTCAAACTTCAATCGCATAATTAGGACACAAGAAGTAAAATGAGATTTTAAAAATTCGCACAGCTGCGATCTTGTGATTATGAAAACAATTGAAATAAAGTAGATGTCAGTGGATTAACATTTGTATAAGCACTTACCGTACCTAGTTTCACTGCACTCGGATGGTTAAATCGCGAGAAACGTCCATTTAAATATTTATACTTCGCGTCGCCGCCATGTTGGATTTGTGCTCACCAGATTATTGAAAGTCCTATAGGTGAACTTATGTCCATAGCCTCTATGAACATAGAAAAGTGCTGTAAACGATTCGTAGATATTTAGAACCGTCTAGATATTTCAGATGGACACCATTTTGGATAGTTATATGTATAGGCCATAGAGTTATGTACCATTAAAAGAAAATTATTGCGTAGGTTCATTATTCAAAGTTTCACTTCAACCGCATGATTACGAAACAAGCAATAAAAAATGGATTTTAATTTCACACAGCCGTCATCTTGAGTGCCGTATATCTAAACAATTGAACAAAATTAGATGATGATGATGATGATGATAATTGTTGTTTTAAGGGGCCTAACATCTAGGTTATCGGCCCCTGAACAAAATTAGATGTCAGTGCATTACAATATGTATAACCATTTACTGTACCATATTTCACTGTGGTCAGATGGTTAAATAGCGAGATTTGTCTATTAAAATGTTTCAACTTCGCTTGGCCGCCATGTTCGTTTTGTACTTTACAGGCTTTTGAAAGTGACATAGATAAACTTGTAGTAGTGTCCTTTATCACCGTTAAAAATTCAGGTGATATCAGTAATAGTTTCAGAGATATAGAATGCCAGTGAAATATTTCGCACAGCCGCCATCCTGAGGTTATGTAAAAATTTGAACTAAATTAGATGCCAGTGCATTACAATGTGTATAAACATTTGCTGTACCAAGTTTCATTGCATTTGGATGGTTAAATTGCGAGAAAAGTCTATTTAAAAGTCTCAACTTCGCTTCGCCGCCATGTTGGTTTTGTAGTTACCAGGTTTTTGGGAGTCTCATAAGTGAACGTCTAGTAGTGCCCTTTATCACCGTATAAAATGTCAGGGTGATATCAGTAATAGTTTCGGAGATATTGAATGCTGGTGAAATATTTCGCACAGCCGCCATGATGGATTGGTGAGACGTAATAAAATTTGAAGGGCACGGTCAGGGTCGGCCAAAATCGTGCTATGACCTTACCGAGTCTCATTGAATCTGTGGTCAGGAAGCAGTCCATATGGTGTTTCAGGAATTACCCAGGAGATGACATTACGCTTAATGCGATAAAGCGTATCAATCATAACTTTGGTAAGTTGGTTTCAAACCGACATCGAGCGATTCAGCTTCCGATCAGCAGGGTAGGGCACGTGGAATTCCCTGTCCCAATTGTTCTTACATTGGCCGACAGAGACCGCCCTCCAACTAGACGCTATAGAGGTTACAGGATTCTACAAGGGAGAGAGCGCGCTTCGCTGATATGAGTCACGGAACGGTCGATATTGTGTTTTAGATATTACCCGAGAGATGTCGTTACGTATAATGCGGTGAAGAGTATGGCCCGCTACTTCGTTTACGTACTGACCAAAAGAGGTCTCTTACGTCAATGAAGTAATATCGAACCCCCACATTCGAATTTAGGTCTAGCCCGGGAAGGCAAGTCCTAAAAAAGAGACAAATTCTTCCTGTTTTTTTGTTTTTCTTTTGTTTGTGGTGTAGCTTAATTTCTGTCCTGAGCTCGCTGGAATACTGAACGCAATGAGCCCTGTCATTGTAGAAAGAGAAAACATGGAACTCAGTTTCAGCATTTACGTACTCATAGATTCTACCTACAGTATGTATTGATCGATTTCCAAGTCGGTCTACAAGATGATGGGAGAATAATTATCTCGTGCGTCTAATATTATCTACTCAACCTTTACAACACATGGTATAAATACAGTTTAACAGATATCCACTACACTACATAAATGATAAATAATAATAAATTCAAGTAGTGATTTAGGTAGAGCAGTGCACTTTTGCTAATGTGTATGTTGTTTGAGTCTTCAGTCTTTTGACTGGTTTAATGCAGCACTCCATGCCTCCCTGTCCTGAGCTAATCGTTTCACCTTTACATAGCTACCGTCCCCTAAATCCGAGGCAATCTGTTGAACATATTCTAACCTTGGTCTACCCCTACAGGTCTTATCCTCGACCCTTCCTTCCATAACTAAGCTTGCTATTCCTGGGTGTCTTACTAAATATCCTACTGTACCCGTTCGTCCTGGGGATGCGATGACCCATCTGCTATAACATCACATCCCTGGAGTTCCAGGACAGAGCGGAGTTAAATGAACCTCTAGTCAAATAAGGAATGTGTCGGAAATTCAGCTGAGTTCGTGAAAAAGCAGTGGGTTTCACGAGACAAAGTATCTCTAGGGTCGTTACGGGCTTAAGTTAATAAAAAATAATTCAAATATAAATGGGCGCCATCAACTGAATTCCTAGCAAAACCACTTCCTTTCCGGATAAGCCTTACTCAAGACAAGGAAAGAAAAAGGAACATCACACCATCATCAGATCACAACTAAGATAAAAACAAATTTATTTTACTTTGAAAGTCAGACAGACATTTTAAATATAATTCCTACCTAAGAGTATGGTCGAATGCAAAGTTAAATTGTCCAAAAATCGAACCATCTCCTTTCTAATGCAAAATTAATTTTATCCACATAACAAGAAAAATGTATAAAGTTCTCTTGGGTTCTCAGGATCACTGTAGCACTATGTCTTTCGTCACTGACATTTGTGAAACCTGAGACCTAATTCTCTTTAATTTAACATCAATGTGGATTTAATTAAGTTATTAAGCTGTCTAAACATACACATATAATAATCACTCATGTTAAATATCACATAAATTATGGTTTGCATGGTATAATTTGAACGTAGAACATGTTAATCTAATGTTCCTAAACATTTACTAATTAATTTACATTATTTACATCGTCATTAATCTCTTATCTGTGAATTACAGAAAATTCAAATTCTCATTGGTCATCCTCATCATTATTATCAAAATTAAATATTTCTCACATTAATTCTCACTTCAAAATTCCAAATATTCCTGTCAGAATCGTTAATTCATCACCATTACATCATTTAAATTCACATTTTAAGTTGCAATTCCTTCGAATTATCTCTCAATTAAATTTATTTAATTCCATATAAATTCATTAATCATCAGCTTCTTTAATTAATCATCACCTTCTAATTCAGTTATTCATCATCATTACAATCGTCTAATAATTTATTTCAATCAGTTTAATTAATTCAAAATTTAATTCATCCATTTATTTAATTCATCGATTTATTTCAAAATTTAATTTATCAACTTATTTAAATTTCAATCATCTGGTTATTTAGTTTATTATTATTTCATCTAGTCATTCTGATTTTTATTTTCATTAGGTCAGATCGTTAATATGCTTAAATCTCAGATTATTATTTCATTAATTATTATTTTCAGAAAATCTTGTATTATAAACTTCATTTATTTGTTTAATTTCCTAACAAATTGTTTAATAAGGTTTATAGAACGTTGTCTTACAGTTTTATTACTTCCAAGTTATATCTCGTATTTAATTATCATGCCAAAAATATTATTGTCTCCACGACATCACGTTGGATCTAACTATCCACAACGACATTATATTTCTTCAATATTCCAAATATCACATTTGAATATAAGAATTGCTACAAAAACTCCATAAATATTCAGCACATACAGCATGAATCTCAACAATAACGCTAGACTGGGTACCACGACCTCATGTCCGCTTCAAATACATTATCAACGTTGCAACTATCAAATGGCAAATTCCACAAAATGCCTATCACAAACTTCATTTAACCACGTTGCATGATCTACAAAAATATATAAATGGCTTCAAATTATTAACGCACATAATCTCCAATGACTGTAATTACTCTGATCATATCTAGCCAACTTCTTAAACAATTGGAAAAACATTACTTCAGTAATTTAATATTTGCTTTCAAATAGCATAAATTCTCTTTCACAAGTTTTATAATTCACATCGTAGAAAAACACCAATGTGCTATAATCTCTCACATCAAAATCTGCAATACTGATCTGCCTTAAAATAATCATGACCATTAATGATTAATCTTACAAGATTAAATTACTTTAAATCCTTCTCAAAGGTATCAAACACAATTATAAAAATCATCAAAGCATCAGCTGTAACAGCTGTTAAACTGAAATTACTCTCAAAAGAGTATAGCAACAAAATATTGGATTGGCAAACAAGAATTACTAAATGCAATCCTGTTGACATTTATCGTTACTTTATTTAACAAAATCTCGACTGATATGTGACTAGTAGTTCCTTGTTTAATTCACTTACATCTCGTGTACATTCGGATGATAAAATGAGTACCTCAATGGCGAGTAAGATGTGTAACCACCGTACAATCGTATAAATACGAAGGACCTCGCCCCGTCGACTTGGATGATAGTTCCCTAAACGGTGGGTAAGGTGAGTAGCCACCATACAATCGTATAAATACGAAGGACCCCACCTCGTAGGCTATATGAGTGAATGTACCAGAAAGGAATCAACAAGTTTCTAGTTGTCATATAAAAGCGACGTTCATTCACTAAAGTGAATAACTTCTTAATATCTCCAAACAATTCAATGGAAAAAACTCCCTACTGATGAATAATACACACTCGCTAGTATACAATGAACTGACGAAGTAGTTTCTGATAATCAATTGCAGATCACGAGTTCGAAATACTCGTTACTCAAAAAAAACTATTCATGAAAAATATCCTAGCTGGAAAAATGTCTATAAGACCAAACATCTTCTTAATAAAGCCAAACAACGGTGAGAATATCGAATAATGATGCCTGCCATATCATATGGTCACTCCATATTCTAGCAAATTCGAAGTATATAAATTCAAACCATGTTTTAATAATCAAATCACTCCTATTAGAAAAATATACATGTGTGCCCAGTATTCATGAAAATAATCGTATCAGGTAGATAGAACTCTTACAATACCTTTCATTATCAGTTGTAATATAATTTCCAAGATCGTCGATTTTCCCTACCTAAAGATTTCTCGTAAGATCGGCGTGAATATCATTTCATCCATGAAATGACGATTTCCTTCGAAATCCCAAGCGAATCAGTTGTTGGACTCCTCTCGTCAGGAACCGAATCCATCGCTCTGTGGTGCCATCTTGTCTCTATTCACGTTTACTCGATCATGTTGAACCTCGGATTACCCATAGCGGATATCGTCCAACTCCTTCTCGAAAAGTTCATGGTAACAGCGGACCCCCTACTCTTCTTCTAATATACGCCACTGTTCCGATAAATGTTCCGTTTGAGAATTGTAAGTCCACTCTCAACTTACTGCAAAGTTCTACTTGAGTAAAATAAAAATTTTACTAGATAGTGTTCAAGATTACGATACACCCTGTATCTGTCTGTAATATGTAATCCATGAAAATGGTATAAGATAAAAATCTTATAAATGCACGCTGTAATGTTCATCAGAGCCTATGCTAAACATTCAGTTTACTTGAAATAGTAAAAAGTCGTTTGAATGTATTATATAACAGCATGGTTATAAGGTTGTATGTGAAAGCCTGTGTTCGAACAACGTCGAAATGAAGCTTGAAACAAAGTCTTCATATGCGATCAGTGTGGTTTTGAAATACCCCGGCTATCTATAATTGTCTTCTCGGCTAGGTCGCCTGTATCAACGACCCGCGCGGCCTGCTCTGCTCGGTGATACGAGAAATGTCGCCTACACTTGCCGTGACGGTTTACGTGTGTTGCGTGACCTTCAATGCCCGTCTCGCTGTGCTATAGAGCTGCTCTGTACTGCTCCTCTCATTGAGCCCAACTGAACTGCTCAGCGCTGTGTTCCAGCTTATGAGCTCCGTGCGGCACGTGGCTAATTCTCCCCACCACGGTGCTCCTACGTCACGAAGATAGTCTCGAACCCGACTCCTCTCGGCTGTTCTGTTATACAATAACTTATTTCCATAAAATTATTTCCACATATTATGCATGTCATATATACTCTTCTAAGTTGTTTTAACTTATTATAATCCCATATATATTTCAATAAAGTTTCACATCTTTATTAATAATTCTATCTTCTTACAGATTTCAATGCCTCCTTGATTCTTGACCTCCTACGTCATCTTGGCTTTCTTCTTGACGCGATCGATGTGCTATCTTGTCTGCTTGCTTTCCAAAACCTCAACTACAGCTTAATGTCAGCTGGCGTAGCCGATAGCCTAAAATAGGTATCGGGTACATCTCTCCCGTACATCTCCTTTTTTTTTATCAGGATTGAGAAAAAAAAATACACTCTCAGGCATTCAATATATTATACATGTACACGATAGCTCTACAATTTCCTTTACTCAGCATGATGGTATTTCCTGATGCTAGCTGCATTAAAAGTTCCTACAACTTCATCAGTATCCATTCTGACAATCTTATAGCTATTATTCTGGTATGTTTGTTCAATACGGAACGGACCAGCGTACAATGGAGCGAATTTATGGTAGATCTTCAGCTGTAGGTTCGAAGTGACTGGCTTCCTAATCAGCACCTCATCATTTTCTTGAAATGGCTCGTGGAACCTCCTTCCTGCTTGTCTCCTGGCTCTCTTCTCCGCCTGCCTTCTGAGCCTCTCTCCTGCCATCTCGACTCTTCTTTCTTGTGTGGGTTGAGGATCTACTGGTGCCCTCACGACTCTATCCCATGGTCTATCTGGTTTCAATCCATGATGAAGCATGGACGGAATCTGTCCTGTGCTTTCATGTACTGTGGAATTCAAGCATTGGCTAATGATGGGTATCACTTCCATCCATCTATGGTGTTGCCTTGACACATATAAGCGACACAGCTTACTTATCTCCGGCATAATTCTTTCGGCGGGATTTCCCTCTGGATACCGTACAGAA
Source organism: Meconema thalassinum (assembly GCA_946902985.2). Taxonomy (NCBI): domain Eukaryota; kingdom Metazoa; phylum Arthropoda; class Insecta; order Orthoptera; family Tettigoniidae; genus Meconema; species Meconema thalassinum. Next base: position 1,117,695,571 of record OX336389.2, on the reverse strand, counting down.
TTAAACACATGCCTGACTCCTAAACGTTCCATAGCAGTAGAAAATTCCATGCTAGTAAATTGCGATCCATGGTCACTCAACAAAACTTCAGGTTTCCCCATGCTCGGAATAACTGTTTTCTCAAGTCGATTTATTACGTACTTGGACGTAGCTTTCTGTATAGGGCATAGAGATACGTACTTCGAAAATACATCGACTGTTACTAAAACGAATTGATTGCCTTTCGTCGAACGAGGAATCGGACCAAAAATGTCCGTCGCGAAAAGTTCTCTTGGCTTGCTGGGTAATATTGATCTGGGAATTTCTTTCATTAACTTAGATGAGTATTTACTTCGCTGACAACTGTCACAGGTCTTTATGACGTCGCGAATCGTTTGTCCCATTTGTTTCCACACAAAAGTTTCTTGAGCGAGAGCCAAAGTCTTGTCTACACCTACATGAGCTGCAGTTCGGTGTATCATCCAAATAACTGGTTTGACAAGCTTGGGTGGGATCACTACTCTAAGTCTAGTATGATCCTGGTCAATATATTGGCATATAACACCTCCCATAATATGATGTCTTCTAGCCTCTATCTCAGTTCTTTGAAAATCTGGATCAGTGTTATCCATCCTACGTGTCAGAAAACGGTAAATTCTTCGCAAAGGTGCATATCTCTTCTGAGTTTGCGATAACAACTTCAACCTTTCTAGAGTACCACTATCCTCTTGAATCAAATTTATATGGTTGACTATTACTTCTTCACAAGGGTTTCTGCTCAGCACATCTGCTAACAGATTTAACTTCCCCGGTCTATGTACAACAGTTGGGTTAAATTGCTGTAAGAACAGAGCCCATCTGGTGATGCGGTCACTCGCTAAGTCTGTCTTCATAATAAATTGGAGGGCTTTATGATCTGTGATCACTGTTATGTCATGTCCAAACAACACCTTCTTCCACGTTTTGAGAGCATGAACCACTGCTAATGCCTCTAACTCAGTTGCATAGTAATTCTTCTCACAATTCCTAAGCTTGCGACTGGTGAAAGCTAAATATCTATGTTTCTTGTCATCATCCATCTGATATAGGATTCCACTAATACCTATTTTGGATGCGTCTGTCTCTACAAAGAATCGTCTTGTAAAATCAGGATACTCAAGCTTGATATTTTGGATTAGCATTTATCGTCCCATTTCCATCGATTTCCCTTCCTTAATAAATCCTGCAGAGGTGCCATTGTCTCAGTATATCCAGGACAATGTGTTGAAAAGAACTGACACATGCCTAAAAACTGCCGTACCTCTTTAATCTTTCGTGGTGTTGGAAACTCTGAAATTGCCATTATCTTCTTTGGATTGGGCCTATAACCATCTCCATCGATTCTATGTCCAAGAAATTCAATTTCTTCATGAAAGAATTGACATTTATTGAAGTTCACCTTGAAGTTCGTTCTTCTAAGATCTTCAAAAAGCATTTGAAGGTGTCTGATATGTTCTTCCGCTGTCTCAGACGCTATAATCAGGTCATCAATATAGCTTACAACATGCTCTTTAACTGCATCTGACAAATTTCGATCTAGTGCTCGGATCATCACCGGACCACTATTTTTCACACCAAAAGGTAACCTATTGAATACATATGTTTTATGGTCAAACAAGAACCCTGTGTACTGTTTGCACTCTTCTGCTAGCTCAACATGATAATATGAACTAGTCAGATCGATTGTCGAGAAGACACTCTTTCCTCTAAATCGGCGTAACAATTCACGAATAACAGGTGGTCTATCGTGTTCAGGAAGAACTCTTTCGTTAAGGGATCTGGCATCTAGACATATCCTCAGCTTACCGTTAGGTTTCTTGACAACAGCTAAAGGATTCAAATAAGCAGTTGGCATTTTCTTAATTATTCCATCTGTTTCCATGTCGCTTATCATTATGCTAACTTCCTCCTTCCATTTATCCGGAATGGGATATAAATTTTTATGGTATGGTTTGTCATCCATCAACTTGATGCTGTATGTAAAATTTTCTATGAGACCTGGTTTGTCATTGAATATATCCTCATATTCTGAAATTACTTGATCAAACCGCCCCTTAATTTCTGGATTTATTTTACTAGTTATGCCAATTTTATCTTCTATAGACCTTTCAACGCTGCATACAATTTCATCCAATATATCCTCTCTAAAGAATGTCATCTCTGATTCTTGATTTTCCATGACCCCTTCTTGAAAGTACATGCGCCTACTCTGCATATCTATGATCAGGCCACTCTCACTTAGGAAATCCACTCCTAGGATCATGTCAAAATGTAGTTGACCCACTACTAGGAACATCTGTTCAAAACTTCTGGTTCCAATCCCGACATCTAAAAGTACCTGACTTTTACATTTCATACTCTTGTCTGGAATCACCCCTTGAATTTTGCTAACAACAGTTGGCAACATAGTAATTCTTCCTAATAATTTTAATTCATCCAGGCAACCTATGGATATCAAGCTCACCATAGCTCCTGTGTCTACAAGTGTCTTTATTTCTTTTCCCATGACTTCCACACTAATAACTGGCAATTCATGTCTATTTTCCCGTTGTACTATGTCTTCTTCCTCGATTAAATCCTCGTCCTTGACCTGATATGTTTCTACGATGACGATTGATTCCCAATGATTTTCATTTTCTTCTGGAGTTAATTTGACGTGTTTTTTTTTCATTGCCACTCGTGCTGGCTCGATTGACATCTCTCACTGTCTCTTCGAGTGGTGCACTAGGCTGTCTATCCTCTTGTCTTGACCTTTCATGTCCACGATTATCCCTTCTGTCGTTAGGATCGTTTCTTCGCCCTTCCTGTCGGTCGTTTCTATTAAACTGTTGACCTTGGTTCCAGTTATTCCTTCCCCGATATCTGTTATTATACCGATTCCTGTCCTGATACCTGGAATTTTGGTTATAATTCCTATACCGGCTATCTCTCGCTTCTTGATCGTATGGCCTTTCATATGGTCCTCTATATCGATCATTTCCTCTTGCGTTACGGATGTTTCCTCGATTCCCATCGTTCCGTCGGTTTTCCCAGGAATCCCTTCTGTCCGTTTGAGCTGCATTGTCCACGACTACCGCATTTACTTCTTGCGTGTTTCTGTTGTCGTTTCGATTACTTCTCGGTGTAACCTGTGCGCTCGTATAATCCAATCGCCTCAATATGTCATCATAATGTTCCAGCGTATTGGCTCCCGATGCTATCAAAGATCGCTGTACCTCTATCGGTAACTGTCGCGCTATAGCTTGCAAAAGCTCTTCTTCTGGCAATGGAGGAATAAGGAACTGTAATTTAGCCAGCTGTGACGTGAAGTAGTTGGCGTAATGCGTCGGATGTGACGTAGAATAGCGTTTAGAGTACATCTCCGCTCTTACGTTGAGTTGATCCTCGGCACTCCAGAATCTCCTCAAGAAAGCCATGGCAAATTGCTCCATGTTCGCAAAGTTGCTTCTGAACGCTCTAAACCACGTAAGTGCAGATCCATCTAAGGCGCGTTCTACTATCCTTAGCTCTCTTTCTTTGGCTACCCTGTGTTCCGCCATGTAGTCTCGAATATCTCGCAGAAATTCTACTGGTGTAACTCCTGTATTTCCCGAAAACTTTCTCGGTTTGTCATCTAGGTTCCTTATAATTGTGACTGGACCTGAGTATCGTTCACTTGGACTCGACGTACTCCTACTCGAACTTGGATTCTCCTGAGGGGTTGAACTGACCCTTTCGAATGTCACATTCGGTTGCATTTGACGGTCTTCTACCATGCTCGTGTCTTGATTCGTCATACTGCGGTCTATCGCTGTTTGATTCATCAATGTTTCCCCTGATGTTACATTATGACTGGTAAAACTGTTAACTATGGATTCTAGTTTAGTCATCCTGTCTTCTGCTAATCTCTTGACCTGAGTCTTCAACTCATCTAACGATGTAACGTCCTGCGTCTTGTTACTTTCGTCTAGATCGTTCCTCAACTTGTCAATCTTTCCTTCGCACGTGTTCTTCACTAACGCGACTTGTTCTTTCAACAGATCCACATCTGTTCTAAATAGTGTTGAATCTATTTTCATCGCTTCCTTGCTTTCCGTAAACCTAGCTTCTAAGTTTGCCATACCTGCGATTAATTTTTCATCTAACCCGTCACGTTTCTCTTTTGCTTCGGCATCGACCTCATTATATCGTTCCTCAACAATTGCTCCGACTCTATTTTTAAATAAAGTTAAGTTTTCGTTAACCTTTTGCTCTATATCGTCGTCTATCTTTCTAATATCCTTCTGCAATTGATTTTCTAACGACTTTATATTAGAATTGACCTCTCCCAAGACTTCATCTTTAATGGTCCCAATTACTGTCTTCAAATCTTTTATTTCGTTACCTAGATTCGTTTCTAGACTCTTAATCTTAGTCTCGAAAGATACTTCGGTAGACCAATCTTGAATTTTTCCTACATCTGCCACTAAACCATCGATGTCGAATCTCAACTTCGATACATCTGACTTAATGTCTTTCTGTATGGTCATAACGTCTGTTCTTAAAGTAAAAATATTTTCTTCCCCTCTATTTTCCAACTCGATAATATTTTTCCTTAATATCTGAACATTTTCCTCTCCTTTCATGTTTACTGCAATGATGTCTAATTGTAAAGTTTTCAACATCTCATTGTTCTTCAAAGTTAAACTATTCTCTAATCTGGTTAACTTATTTTCTAATTCAGTATTAGTTTCTTCACTACGAGACTGTAATTTCTCTTCTAACGATTTGAAGTTATCTTTCAAGTTAGCTTTTAAATGACTTTCAGTCCTTGACTGTAATCTTTCTTCTAACAACATCAACTCATCTTTGCTATTTGACTGTAGCCTAGTTTCTAACAACTTTAAATTATCGTTCAGATTGCCTTCATTACTAGCCTGCAATGCTTGTACATTCTCTTTACATTTAGCTTCTAATCTAGCTTCTGAATTATTAATTTGTTCTTTAACTTCAGTTTCCATCTTAGAAATGGTTTCTGCAATTCCAGACATACCCGTCTGCAACTCTCCTAACACCTTCGCTAAATCCTCTGGCAACATAATTATATTTCAATATAGAATTATATAGAGACGTTAGACAACAACACATCACAATGTCTCAATTCCTGCATTCACTTGGGTATAGGGAAAAATATCTTATAACTAACATGATATTACTAATACGATTAACATGAACACTGGATTGGGCACACAAGTACATTGTCTGACTAAGTATAATAAATTTTGTAACACACTTAAATGAACTTGAGATCAATCTCTCAGTAATCTAAATCTGATGTGATTCCATAGAATTAACAAAATCGAAAAGCCCCACTAGTTGGATAAAGCCAATTCTCCCTCTCTCTCTGTACCCGTTCGTCCTGGGGATGCGATGACCCATCTGCTATAACATCACATCCCTGGAGTTCCAGGACAGAGCGGAGTTAAATGAACCTCTAGTCAAATAAGGAATGTGTCGGAAATTCAGCTGAGTTCGTGAAAAAGCAGTGGGTTTCACGAGACAAAGTATCTCTAGGGTCGTTACGGGCTTAAGTTAATAAAAAATAATTCAAATATAAATGGGCGCCATCAACTGAATTCCTAGCAAAACCACTTCCTTTCCGGATAAGCCTTACTCAAGACAAGGAAAGAAAAAGGAACATCACACCATCATCAGATCACAACTAAGATAAAAACAAATTTATTTTACTTTGAAAGTCAGACAGACATTTTAAATATAATTCCTACCTAAGAGTATGGTCGAATGCAAAGTTAAATTGTCCAAAAATCGAACCATCTCCTTTCTAATGCAAAATTAATTTTATCCACATAACAAGAAAAATGTATAAAGTTCTCTTGGGTTCTCAGGATCACTGTAGCACTATGTCTTTCGTCACTGACATTTGTGAAACCTGAGACCTAATTCTCTTTAATTTAACATCAATGTGGATTTAATTAAGTTATTAAGCTGTCTAAACATACACATATAATAATCACTCATGTTAAATATCACATAAATTATGGTTTGCATGGTATAATTTGAACGTAGAACATGTTAATCTAATGTTCCTAAACATTTACTAATTAATTTACATTATTTACATCGTCATTAATCTCTTATCTGTGAATTACAGAAAATTCAAATTCTCATTGGTCATCCTCATCATTATTATCAAAATTAAATATTTCTCACATTAATTCTCACTTCAAAATTCCAAATATTCCTGTCAGAATCGTTAATTCATCACCATTACATCATTTAAATTCACATTTTAAGTTGCAATTCCTTCGAATTATCTCTCAATTAAATTTATTTAATTCCATATAAATTCATTAATCATCAGCTTCTTTAATTAATCATCACCTTCTAATTCAGTTATTCATCATCATTACAATCGTCTAATAATTTATTTCAATCAGTTTAATTAATTCAAAATTTAATTCATCCATTTATTTAATTCATCGATTTATTTCAAAATTTAATTTATCAACTTATTTAAATTTCAATCATCTGGTTATTTAGTTTATTATTATTTCATCTAGTCATTCTGATTTTTATTTTCATTAGGTCAGATCGTTAATATGCTTAAATCTCAGATTATTATTTCATTAATTATTATTTTCAGAAAATCTTGTATTATAAACTTCATTTATTTGTTTAATTTCCTAACAAATTGTTTAATAAGGTTTATAGAACGTTGTCTTACAGTTTTATTACTTCCAAGTTATATCTCGTATTTAATTATCATGCCAAAAATATTATTGTCTCCACGACATCACGTTGGATCTAACTATCCACAACGACATTATATTTCTTCAATATTCCAAATATCACATTTGAATATAAGAATTGCTACAAAAACTCCATAAATATTCAGCACATACAGCATGAATCTCAACAATAACGCTAGACTGGGTACCACGACCTCATGTCCGCTTCAAATACATTATCAACGTTGCAACTATCAAATGGCAAATTCCACAAAATGCCTATCACAAACTTCATTTAACCACGTTGCATGATCTACAAAAATATATAAATGGCTTCAAATTATTAACGCACATAATCTCCAATGACTGTAATTACTCTGATCATATCTAGCCAACTTCTTAAACAATTGGAAAAACATTACTTCAGTAATTTAATATTTGCTTTCAAATAGCATAAATTCTCTTTCACAAGTTTTATAATTCACATCGTAGAAAAACACCAATGTGCTATAATCTCTCACATCAAAATCTGCAATACTGATCTGCCTTAAAATAATCATGACCATTAATGATTAATCTTACAAGATTAAATTACTTTAAATCCTTCTCAAAGGTATCAAACACAATTATAAAAATCATCAAAGCATCAGCTGTAACAGCTGTTAAACTGAAATTACTCTCAAAAGAGTATAGCAACAAAATATTGGATTGGCAAACAAGAATTACTAAATGCAATCCTGTTGACATTTATCGTTACTTTATTTAACAAAATCTCGACTGATATGTGACTAGTAGTTCCTTGTTTAATTCACTTACATCTCGTGTACATTCGGATGATAAAATGAGTACCTCAATGGCGAGTAAGATGTGTAACCACCGTACAATCGTATAAATACGAAGGACCTCGCCCCGTCGACTTGGATGATAGTTCCCTAAACGGTGGGTAAGGTGAGTAGCCACCATACAATCGTATAAATACGAAGGACCCCACCTCGTAGGCTATATGAGTGAATGTACCAGAAAGGAATCAACAAGTTTCTAGTTGTCATATAAAAGCGACGTTCATTCACTAAAGTGAATAACTTCTTAATATCTCCAAACAATTCAATGGAAAAAAACTCCCTACTGATGAATAATACACACTCGCTAGTATGCAATGAACTGACGAAGTAGTTTCTGATAATCAATTGCAGATCACGAGTTCGAAATACTCGTTACTCAAAAAAAACTATTCATGAAAAATATCCTAGCTGGAAAAATGTCTATAAGACCAAACATCTTCTTAATAAAGCCAAACAACGGTGAGAATATCGAATAATGATGCCTGCCATATCATATGGTCACTCCATATTCTAGCAAATTCGAAGTATATAAATTCAAACCATGTTTTAATAATCAAATCACTCCTATTAGAAAAATATACATGTGTGCCCAGTATTCATGAAAATAATCGTATCAGGTAGATAGAACTCTTACAATACCTTTCATTATCAGTTGTAATATAATTTCCAAGATCGTCGATTTTCCCTACCTAAAGATTTCTCGTAAGATCGGCGTGAATATCATTTCATCCATGAAATGACGATTTCCTTCGAAATCCCAAGCGAATCAGTTGTTGGACTCCTCTCGTCAGGAACCGAATCCATCGCTCTGTGGTGCCATCTTGTCTCTATTCACGTTTACTCGATCATGTTGAACCTCGGATTACCCATAGCGGATATCGTCCAACTCCTTCTCGAAAAGTTCATGGTAACAGCGGACCCCCTACTCTTCTTCTAATATACGCCACTGTTCCGATAAATGTTCCGTTTGAGAATTGTAAGTCCACTCTCAACTTACTGCAAAGTTCTACTTGAGTAAAATAAAAATTTTACTAGATAGTGTTCAAGATTACGATACACCCTGTATCTGTCTGTAATATGTAATCCATGAAAATGGTATAAGATAAAAATCTTATAAATGCACGCTGTAATGTTCATCAGAGCCTATGCTAAACATTCAGTTTACTTGAAATAGTAAAAAGTCGTTTGAATGTATTATATAACAGCATGGTTATAAGGTTGTATGTGAAAGCCTGTGTTCGAACAACGTCGAAATGAAGCTTGAAACAAAGTCTTCATATGCGATCAGTGTGGTTTTGAAATACCCCGGCTATCTATAATTGTCTTCTCGGCTAGGTCGCCTGTATCAACGACCCGCGCGGCCTGCTCTGCTCGGTGATACGAGAAATGTCGCCTACACTTGCCGTGACGGTTTACGTGTGTTGCGTGACCTTCAATGCCCGTCTCGCTGTGCTATAGAGCTGCTCTGTACTGCTCCTCTCATTGAGCCCAACTGAACTGCTCAGCGCTGTGTTCCAGCTTATGAGCTCCGTGCGGCACGTGGCTAATTCTCCCCACCACGGTGCTCCTACGTCACGAAGATAGTCTCGAACCCGACTCCTCTCGGCTGTTCTGTTATACAATAACTTATTTCCATAAAATTATTTCCACATATTATGCATGTCATATATACTCTTCTAAGTTGTTTTAACTTATTATAATCCCATATATATTTCAATAAAGTTTCACATCTTTATTAATAATTCTATCTTCTTACAGATTTCAATGCCTCCTTGATTCTTGACCTCCTACGTCATCTTGGCTTTCTTCTTGACGCGATCGATGTGCTATCTTGTCTGCTTGCTTTCCAAAACCTCAACTACAGCTTAATGTCAGCTGGCGTAGCCGATAGCCTAAAATAGGTATCGGGTACACTACCAACCTATGTCTTCTCCTCATTAGCAGTCGCCAGAAACATCTCTCCTTCCCCACTCGTCTTAATACTGTACCTCTTCATTTGTAACCCTATCTACCCATCTGATCGTCTCATTCTCCTGTAACACCACATTTCAAACTCTTCAATTCTCCTCTTTTCTGCTGCACCAATAGTACAAGGTCCACTTCCATAGAGTGCAACACTCCAGACAAAGGCTTTACAAAAATGACTTCCTAATACCTAAACCTATATTCGATGTCAACAGATTACATATCTGTATAAATGCTTTCCTTGCCTGAGCCAACCTACTTTTTATATCCTCTTTGCTTCGACCATCACTGGTTATTTTGCTTCCTAAGTAACAATAGTCTCCCACTTCCTTTAGCTTTTCAACTGCGAATTTAATGTCCGTAGGGGTTTCTGATACATTTCGGCTGCATTCCAATACTTTTGTTTTACATTTATTAATTTTCATCATGAATTCTTTCCTCAAGACGGAGTCCATACTATGCAAAAACTCATTCAAAACCTCTGGCGTGTCGGCCAAGATGACGATTTCACCAGCATATCTCGTAGTTGAAATTATTTCACCATGAATCTTCACTCCCACTTTAAATTTTTCTCCACTGTAAAGATTGAAAAGAATGGGTGATTAGTTGCAGCCTTGCCTTACACCTTTCTGAATACCAGTTTCTCTCTCATGTACTTCAGCTCGAATGATTGCTGTCTGGTTTATGTATAGATTGTAGATCAAGATCACCCTCCTATCCCTGTAATTTATTCCAATCGTTTTCAAAATGTCTAACAATTTAGTCCAATCATCGTTATCAAAAGCTTTTCATAAGTCTAAATGCCATGAACATTCTCTTATCATTCCTTATTCTACCTTACAAAATCAGCCTAAGTCTTAGTACAGCTTCCCTTCTTCCGACATTTCACCTGAAAAACGAGTCTTCACCCAACTCCGTTTCTATCTATCTTTCCATCCTCTAGTAAATTATTCTAGACAGGATCTTTTAAGCATTAGTAATCAAGCTGATTGTACGGTAATCTTCACACCTGTCAGATCCTACATTCTTCGGTATAGGGATGATAATATTCTTCTTGAAATCAGAAGGTACCTCACCTGTCTTACACCAAGTGAAATAACCTGATCAGACCATCATCACCGTAGCAACTCAGTCGGTATATCATCTATGCCTGGTGCTTTGTTCCTGCTTAAGTCTTCCAATGCTCTGTCAAATTCTGATTTCAATATTAAATCCCCTTTCGCACCCTCATCAATTTCCTCATCCCTTTCCGTTACATATTTCACAATCTTCTTTCCCTTGTACAAACACTCTATGTAAGCTTTGCATCTCTCAACCTTTTCTTCCCTATCTCTTAGAAGCTGTCCTTAATATTACAGCACTTAGTCTTCCTTTCCCCAAAAGTATTTCTAATCCTTCGATAAGCTGTATCTATTTTTCCAATTTCAGACAATTTTCTATGTACCTGCACATTTCTCTTTCAACCATTCTTCTTTCGTTTCCTTGCACTTCATGTTAACCTAATTTCTCAGACGTCTGTATTCTGCTTTCCCCCTTTCATCTCTTAAATTCTTCTGTTTACGCCTTTTATCCATCAATTCTAGTATATCCTGAGTGATCCACGGTTTTCTACCTATTATTTCTTTCCTAAAATATTTTCTTCTGCGAATTTTGTTATTTCATTCTTCAAAAGTACCCATTCATCTGCAATTGAAGTTTGTTTAGAGTTTTTCATTAGTTCTTTCATTATACTCTTCTTGAATCTTTCGTTTATATCCTTCTCTTTCAGTCTGTCCTTTTGGCTTTTGAGGTTTCTTCAGATTCATCAACTTTAATCTGCATTTCAGAACAACCAGATTGTGGTCAGAGTTTAAGTCAGCACCGGGATATGTTTTGCAATCCAAAATCTAGTCTCGAAATCTCTGCTTGACCATAATGAAGTCGATTTGGTAACGCCAGTATCTCCTGGTCTCATCCATCACACGCTCACTAACGACACTTTCTCCTTCCACCCCACATATTCTTTGAACTTTGACAGCAGCTTTGTAATCTTGTTTCCAGTAATGCTGTAGAAGGACCCTAACCTCCAACTTTGTAAGTTCCATTTGTGATAATGTACTGTATCAATAACTGATGATTGATACATTCTCGCATTATACGCAATTCTAGTCATGGCCTCCTGTAAATACCATTGCCGAACCAAAGAAAGCCAACCTTATAAAACACCAAACCTAAAAAACGACATTCTAATATTTCCGTTGACTGTTCAAGAAATGCAATACTTTTCCTGTACTATTGAGATGATTCGGAAGATTTTGACACAAACCACAGCTTCTAACTCCAAGTTTTATGAAACATACTCCTAACGTTTTATATACAGTATATGCAATAATAATAATAATAATAATAATAATAATAATAATAATAATATCCCCTGGCACTACAGTCCATGAAGGGCCCAGACCTATCAAGCGACCGCTGCCCAGCCATTTGGCCTGAAGATGTTGGGGTGACGCGTGTTCAGCGCATCGGGTCCCCTCGGCCGTTAATCTTGGTTTTCGTGACCGGGGCACTGTTTCACTGTCAGACAGCTACTTAATAATTGTCCTCACGAGGCTGAGTGCACCCCGTTCCAGCCCTCACGTCAGTTTCTAAAACACCTGACGGAGCCGGGAATCGAATCTAGGGCCTCCGGGTGAGAGGCAGACGCGCTACCCCAACACTACGGGGATATACAGTATATGATGATTAACACCCAAGGTAACTGGGCAACTGACTGAAAAATCACTTATTACTTAGTCTAGGATCTATTACTTGTAGAGAGGTAAAAGTGAGTGGTCTATACTCCGTAGTTCTATAATTTCATTTGAAGTTCAATAATTTTCTTAATTATCGAAACGTTCACTTTTACCTTCTTAATTCAGACTAGCAAGTATAGGTGTATAGCCTAAGCTAAATACAAACGCCCTCTTATCTTGGTTTTAACGCAGAACGCGAATTTTGAAATTTCAATAAGCCTATGTAATGTTACTTTAACCTTCGATTGGACGCTAAATACAGTCGCAAGATTTCGAGAATTTCATCGATTTTTGGAATATAAAGTGAACAAAAGTTTAGTGCTTTTCAGTCGGTCAACACGAATGTACCCAAAAGAGATGGGTTATGCCCTAATCCTGAAATAAATTACATGAGATTAATAAAACACTAGGATGACCAGTTTCGATCGTCAAGCGATCATCATCAGATCCATTACACTTAGGCTACAAAATCTATGTTTGAAATACAGGTGAAAATATTTACAATGTGTACAATTATTTAGTTGCAGTATTGGTACTGCAACTGTCAGTGTATGCTAAATGCAGGATATATGTTAGGTGAAATGCTAAATGGTGATAGCTATCCGTAGATTGTACTTTAGAGAGATTATATGGTTGTAAACTATGGTTAAACTATAAAATTTTAGGCTAACTACTTATCTGATTGTCTTCCGTACAACAGCTACTCGCAGTTTTCGTGCTCACTGGAACTCACTGTGCGGTCGAAAAAAAAAAATATAGTCTAACCATAGTTTACAACCATATAATCTCTCTAAAGTACAATCTACGGATAGCTATCACCATTTAGCATTTCACCTAACATATATACTGCATTTAGCATACACTGACAGTTGCAGTACCAATACTGCAACTAAATAATTGTACACATTGTTAATATTTTCACCTGTATTTCAAACATAGATTTTGTAGCCTAAGTGTAATGGATCTGATGATGATCGCTTGACGATCGAAACTGGTCATCCTAGTGTTTTATTAATCTCATGTAATTTATTTCAGGATTAGGGCATAACCCATCTCTTTTGGGTACATTCGTGTTGACCGACTGAAAAGCACTAAACTTTTGTTTACTAAGGCAACACTGAAAATATGGCTTCAAACACCACAATATAAAGTGATTAGAATGAATTCTCAAGAAAACTGATCACCTAGAATTAATTTATATATCATTTGCGTTAAATTATATGTAACGGTATTGTACAAAATTCAGTCGGCATTTTCATTTAGGATACCAAGAATGGTGTCGATCTGTGTTATAGTTCTGTTTAAAATACCACTTGTTAAAGTATTTGCGTAATACGTTGTGCTAGACAATGTTTTGTAACGCTATAATTGCAAAAGAATGTCAACCCAATATTTTTAATTTCCTAAATATATTAGATCTTTGAGAATCCTAGCAGGTGATCTAAGCTGTCGTATAGACGCTCCCAATCAGAAAACTCCGCTTGTGTTAGATAATATAGAATCAGAAGGCCTTATGCTCCTAAACGAACCAACAGAACCCACTTATATACGCCACAACGGCCCCAGTGCCATATATTTGCTGTTCGTCAACCGTAAAGTAACGGTAAGATCACAACAAATAATAACGGATTCATCAACTACCCCCATCAGAAAACATTTGCCTGTAATGATAACTGCAACTATCAAACATTTCGAATCCAAAAATCACCAGATACAGATACAATACAAAAGAACAATCAATCTGGAAGCCCTCCAGGAAATCACTCCTATATTAGAAATTCTTCAAGTCGATATTAGCGAGGGCAACATAACTGAGGCAGCCATGGGGACGGAGCAGGTGCTAAAAATGGGAATGGCAAAGACTTTAGTAAGCAAAAAGAAAGTCCAGCCATGGTTCGATCAAGAATGTTATAATAACCTTCGAAGGGATACGCTTACGGCACTCCATATAGTGAGGTACTCACGAAAGGAGAGCGATATTTATCACTACGCAGAGAAAAGAAAGTATATAAGGCTCTCATACAAAAAAAAGAGGGAACCATATAGATGAGCAAGGAAAGTTAATTTTAGAGGAGGCAAAGCTTAATCCATACATAGTTCTCAGACAAAGAAAACACACATTGCAATAAAAGATTGGGAAAAACACTTCAAGAGAGTACTAAACAAAGACAATCTCTCAGTTAATCATCCCAGATGCCACCGTGAATGGGGAGCCAGGACTTTTCCAGACGTTCACCCAGGAAGAAGTAAAATGCGCTATAAAGATATTAAAGAATAACAAAGCTGCAGGAAGCAATGGCATTTTTTACGAACATATCAAGACTCGGAAAATATTCTCCTGAAAATATGGACATTACTTTTCTACAAGTGCGTTGAAATGAATTATACCTGATATCTGGCGATATTCAATGATAAAGATCCTATATAAAGGAAAGCGAAACACCAGCTGTCTGGATGCATACCGTGGGATTGCTTAGGAAAGCAACTTTTGTAACCCTGGAACAGTAAAGTGGGCACTCAATGCCCCAGAGAATTTTCGTTCCCTGATTACGTTATGTTGTTACGCCTGATAAGCGGCTACCTCCCCTGAAGTGACTTCGACTGTCTTTCAGTCAATGTATATACTTGTTGGCAGTGACATCAGTGCTCCATCTGCCTACGATACAAGGACACCAAGACTAATGGGGTGTGCTCAGAATGCAAGAGGTTTGTGCGAAACATCATAGCTTGGTGTTTTGTAGTGAATGTGAGAAGTGAAAATGGTGATTATGATTATGATGACCAAATAAAGAATAGCCACAATAACATTGAAATATTGCTAATATTTTTGTTTTCTATTATATTCACACAGTTATTTTTATTTTACAGCCTAATAGTTTAAGTAATGTGTGCTTCAGGCTTGATTTCACTCATTTGTAATTGCAGTTAGGCCCTAATAGTAATACATTATTTTAATGCATCAGAGTTGTGTTTCTGTCCTGGGGTACTCAGTGCCGCCCCAGGATACCATTACTGTTTCTGGAGAATAAGGGTACTGTTCCAGGGTTGAACTCTTCACAGTGAGTGTGACACCAGAGGTTGACTCCCGAAAGAGCAATTTGGGTTTCGACGAGGCCGATCACCAATGCATGCGATAAGACTAACTGATAGACATCAAAGACGCTCTAGGACCCCCTAAGGAGAAATTCCACGCAATATTTGTAGACTACACCAAAGCATTTGATCTACTCCAGAGGGAAAAACTACTGGAAAAACTTAGAAACATAATAGGATTTTTAATTTTTTTAGCGTATGGCTTTTAATGCCGGGGTGTCTGAGGACATGTTCGGCTCGCCAGGGGTTGTAGCTACTTCTATGCGGACACCCATGGGGTGAGCTACAAGTACCGTCACGTGTTGAGTGTTGTCTGGGGAGGAAAGTGTGAATGTAAGGACGAGGAATTTGAAGGTTGGGGCTGTGGCCTATAGTTAGGGACCAACCCCAGCATTTGCCTGGAAGGAAGATGGGAAACCACAGAAAACCATCTTCAAGGTTGCCGACGGGGGGATTCGAACCTCCTCGCCTCCCGGATGTGAGCGACAGCCTGCAGTCACGCCGTAACTACCACACTCACCAGGTAATAGGACATTTGAACCCCTTGATGAATATCATCAGAAATATCCTTGCTTATAATTTCATCACTGTAAATGGCAACGTGATGATGATTGAGTCTTCAGTCTTTTGACTGGTTTGATGCAGCACTCCATGCCTCCCTGTCCTGAGCTAATCGCTTCATCTCTACATAGCTACCACACCCTACATCCGAGGCAATCTGTTTAACATATTCTAACCTTGGTCTACCCCTAAAGTTCTTGCCCTCGACCCTTCCTTCCATAACTAAGCTTGCTATTCCTGGGTGTCTTAGTATGTGTCCTACTAACCTATCTCTTCTCTTCATTAGCAGTCGCCAGAAACATCTCTCCTCTCCCACTCGTCTTAATACCTCTTCGTTTGTAACCCTATCTACCCATCTGATCTTCATCATTCTCCTGTAACACCACATTTCAAAAGCTTCAATTCTCCTCTTTTCTGCTGCACCAATAGTCCAAGTTTCACTTCCATATAGCGCCACGCTCCAGACAAAGGCTTTCAAAAATGACTTCCTAATACCTAAATCTATATTCGATGTCAACAGATTCCTTTTTTGTAGAAATGCTTTCCTTGCCTGAGCCAACCTACTTTTTATATCCTCTTTGCTTCGTCCATCACTGGTTATTCTGCTTCCTAAGTAACAGAAGTCTCCTACTTCCTTCAGCTTTTCACCTGCCAATTTGATCTCCATAGAAGTTTCTGATTTATTTCGGCGGCATTCCAGTATTTTTGTTTTACATTTATTAATTTTCATCATGAATTCTTTCCGTAAGACGGAGTCCATACCAGTCAAAAACTCATTCAAATCCTCAGGCTTGTCGGCCAAGATGACGATGTCATCAGCAAATCTCAGAGTTGAAATTATTTCTCCTTGAATCTTCACTCCCACTTTAAATTTTTCTCCAATTTCCTTCATTGCTTGTTCAATGTAAAGATTGAAAAGTATGGGTGATAAGTTGCAGCCTTGCCTTACACCTTTATGAATACCAGCTTCTCTCTCATGTCCTTCAGCTCGAATGACTGCCGTCTGGTTTCTGTATAGATTGTATACTACCCTCCTATCCCTGTACTTTATTCCAATAGATTTCAAAATGTCAAACAATTTAGTCCAATCAACGTTATCAAAAGCCTTTTCTAAGTCTACAAATGCCATGAACGTTCTCTTATCTTTCCTTATTCTACCTTCCAAAATCAGCCTAAGACTTAGTACAGCTTCCCTTCTTCCTACATTTCTCCTGAAACCAAACTGGTCTTCACCCAACTCCGATTCTATCTGGCTTTCAATCCTCTTGTAAATTATTCTAGACAGGATCTTTGAAGCATGAGTAACCAAGCTGATTGTACGGTAATCTTCACATCTGTTTCATAAATCCTACACACCAAGTGAAATAACCTGATCAGACCTTCATCTCCTATGCAGCGTAGCAACTCAATCGGTATATCATATATGCCTGGTGCTTTGTTCCTACTTAAATCTTCCGATGCTCTGTCAAATTCTGATCTCAATATTAAATCTCCTTTTGCATCCTCATCAATTTCTTCCTCCCTTTCCATTACACGATTCTCAATCTCCTTTCTCTTATACAAACACTCTATGTAAGATTTCCATCTCTCAACCTTTTCTTCCCTACCTGTTACAGGCTTTCCATTTGTGTCCCCAAAAGTATTCTTAATCCTTCGATAAGCTGTGTCTACTTTTCCTAATTTCAGACAATTTTCTATACCTGCACATTTCTCTTTCAACCATTCTTCTTTCACTTCCTTGCACTTCTTGTTGACCTCATTTCTCAGACGTCTGTATTCTGCTTTCCCCTCTTCATCTCTTACATTCTTGTATTTCCGCCTTTCATCCATCAATTCTAGTACATCCTGAGTGATCCACGGTTTTCTACCTATTCTTTCTTTCCTACCAATGTTTTCTTCTGCGGATTTTGTTATTTCATTCTTCAAAAGTGCCCATTCGTCAGCAATTGAAGTTTGTTTAGCGTTTTTCATTAGTCCTTCCTTTATACTTTTCTTGAATCTTTCGTTTACATCCTTTACTTTCAGTCTGTCTATTGCCCACCTTTTTGGCTTTTGACTTTTCTTCAGTTTCTTCAACTTTAATCTGCATTGCATTACAACCAGATTGTGGTCAGAGTTTATGTCAGCACCAGTATATTTTTTACAATCCAAAATCTGGTTTCGAAACCTCTGCTTGACCATAATGAAGTCGATTTGGTAACGCCCTAAACGTAACTTTCTCGAATTCGATAACGCAGATGAACGGCGTGTTACAAAGAGACCCACTGAGCCCAACACTGTTTAATATAGCAGTTTCTGATTTAATAGACACACTAAAGGCTGAGGATGACGAGATAAATGTGTACATGCATGCAGATGACATGGTACTAGTACCGAAGAGACCCGGGATATTACAGATTACCTTCAAAAAGCTAAATATTTGGGCAGAGGACAGTAAATTCTCAATCAACAGAAAGAAAACGATGCAGATGATTTTCCGCAAGGGAGGCAGAACGACATCAAGCTCCCCCAGGGGCTCAGATCTAGTGGGACGTGGGTTGGCGACCACGGGACACCAGCTTAGTCCGGCATTGCTTCCACATACTTGTGCCGGGGTCCTCTCCGTCTTCTTTCCTGTCGACCTCCCTTGGTCAACTCTTGTTCTTTTCCAACCCCGACGATATTAGGGTATACGAGGCCTAGGGAGTCTTTCACTTTCCCGCCTTCATTGGCCCTTGTCTCATCTTTCCTGATCCCTCCTTCTTCGAGAGGTCAGCCCTCTTATTTTCTCTTCATTATATTTCCTTTTTTCTTTAAGAGTCCCGCACCGTTTTTGTTATAGCCCCTCCCCCCGTGTATCTAAATTCCCTTTAGCGTTCTTTTTGCATCTACACTCCATTTTGTAGGTATTTTCAATCTACGTTACATTTTGTAAGTCTTTTCTATCTACATTGCATTTTGCGAGTGTTTTCAGCCTCCATTGCAATTTGTAAGGATTGACAATCTAAATTGCTTTTTAGTAAGTCTTTCAATATATGTGCCGGGACTTTTGTGAGTATTTTGAATTTCAATTGCATTTTGTAAGTATTTTCAACCTAAACCGCTTTTTGCAAGTATTTTCAATCTAAATTGAATTTAGTATGGTCGGCATTTTGCAAGTATTTTGATTCTCAATTGTATTTTGGGGTATTTTGAATGTAAATTACAATTTGTAATTATTTTCAATCTAAATTGCATTTTGTAAGTATTGTCAATCCAAATGAGTAGTTTTAATCTACCGTACATTTTGTAAGCATTTTCAACTTCAATTGCATTTTGTAAGCATTTTGAATTTCAATTGCACTTTGTGAATATTTTGGATTTGAAAAGGGAGCTTTCAAACTGAATTGCATTGTGTATTTTCAATTTCAATTGCATTGAACCTCAATTGCATTTTGTACGTATTTTCAATCTCATTTGCATTTCGTAAATATTTTTAATATCAATTGCATTTTGTAAGTATTTCGACTCTACATTGCATTGTGTACTTATTTTGAACCTAAACTACATTTTGTGCGTATTTTTCAATCTATTCCTTTTGTGAGTATTTTCGTTCTAAATTCCCTTTTGTAAGTATTACCACTCTCCATTTTGTGAGTAGTTTCAATGAGTTCCTTTTTGTAAGTATTTTACGTCTCACTTAATTTTCGTTCTGGTTTCCACTTCATTATCACTTTCGCTGTCACCCAGACCATTAGGGGCCGATAACCTAGATGTAGGCCCCTTAAATCAACAATTGTCATCATCAACGACATCAAGCGAGATAATTTCCTACGAGAAAGGAGGAGAATCTATAAAAATTGCAAGTAGTTTCAAATATCTCGGCATTACACTGCAGACATCAGGCAGTACTTATCACTAAACACATTAAGGATAGAGTAGCTGCAGCAGTAATAGCAATGAATAACATTTTGTTGCTCCGCCAGCTATCGACTGAAAAAGCAATGAGATTGATTTATTCAAAAATATCACCGATAATCACGTATGGATTAGAAATTATATGGGAATATCTCACCAAAAGAAACCATCAAGACATTGAAAATGTGAACGCAATTTACATTGTAAAAACTACCGGGTGAGTTAGCCGTGCACGTTACGGTGTGGCTACAGGCAGTCGCTCACATCCGGGAGGCGAGGAGGTCCGAATCCCCTCGCCGGCAACCTTGTAGATGGTTTTCTGTGGTTTCCCATCTTCCTTCCAGGCAAATGCCGGCGTTGGTCCCTAACTATAGGCCACAGCCGCTACCATCCAATTCCTCGTCCTTACATTAACACTTTCCTCCCAAGACAACACTCCACACGCGACGGTACTTGTAGCTCACCCAATGGGTGTTCGTATAGAAGCAGCTACAAAACTCTGGCGATCCTAACATGTCCTCGGACACTCCCGGCACCAAAAGCCATACGCTAAAAAAAATTGGAAAAACTACTATGTTTGTCCCAATTTACCCTGACAAGAGTTAAGAAGAGAACTTATCTACATAGAAGAACTCCGATATCACCTGATCTTACCATCTCCAGCTGCATTATTCAACTGCAAACAGAGCTTCATAACAAACAAAAGAGAAATATGTGAAAATTTATATAGACTACCACGGAGTCTATGTCTAACACGGATTGGAAAAAGGCAGATTATGAACTCAGACACATATTAACTACTGTAGATTGGTAAGACAGGGCTTTCATCACAGAGTGTGTACCAACAAAGTGATTCACACGCTGACCACAAAATGTATTTGTGTATTGTGCAAGAAGACTTGTGACAGGAAACATTGTGATAATCCGTACTAAGGGACAGATGGGACAGACGTATTTCTGTTTAACTTAACCTTGTATTACTGTATTATTGGCCTTTAGCTGCAATACCGTACATTCTTATTAGAACTGCAAGGTGCGGAATCAATACATTTTACATACCGTCATATTATTTGCTTCTTTACAATTTGGTAGCCTGTTTCTAACGCAGATACCGAACGTTACTATCCTCCATTCAAATGTTGTAGAGAAATGAAAGTACATTTATGAGATCAACACGGAAAAGAAATGTCCATCTGTCTGTTTGTCTATCTGTGTGTGTCATGATTCCATCCCCAATTCTCAAATGCCAAAACCGAATTGAGTGATATTTGGTACAGTGGTAGCTTTGGCAGAAAGCAAACTTCCTATTACCACCTTCTTAACAAAAACATAATGAGGCCACCCAAGTGTTCAGCGCCTAAATCGTTGTTGTGAATTCATTTTTAGGGGCTTGGGACATCTTGATTTTCATCCGCGTGTAGTTGGGTGGGTGTTGAATTTGTCTGATAACCTGTATTGCAATAATGACTGTAGTACTGTGTGTAACTGCATTAGGGACAGCGATGAGGTAGGCACCCCGGGTCTTGAAATTATGTAGGCCTACTATCCCGGTATTTGCCTGGAGGGGGTGTGGAAAGACCACACTAAGGATAGCCACTGTCGGCGCCAGGATTCAAATCAAGTATCTACGGACTTGCTTCAGCTGCCCATGTGGCCGTGGTGCATGATTTAACGAGCATGGCTACGCAACGGGACTGTGCCTTAATCAAATACCACCCAAACTTATCATTGGAAGACTGCTAAGTTTTGG
This sequence comes from Meconema thalassinum, assembly GCA_946902985.2. Taxonomy (NCBI): domain Eukaryota; kingdom Metazoa; phylum Arthropoda; class Insecta; order Orthoptera; family Tettigoniidae; genus Meconema; species Meconema thalassinum. Next base: position 1,117,673,982 of record OX336389.2, on the reverse strand, counting down.
AAGGAATGTCTTATAGAAAGTGTTAGGGGCCCAAATCAGAAGACCTTCAAGATAATAATTTCAAGATGGCGACTGTCCGAAACATTCAAACATTATAATCCGCAGTTCATGTTCCAATGAAGTAATGCTCACAGAAGTTGGTATACAGAGAATTTTGTATAAGGATCCTATGCTATCCAGTGATCACTACATCAGATTTAATATTACTCGCAACTGAAATCTTGAAATTATAGAATATAAAAACAAATAAATCCCAACATTTTGGAGCTAAAATAATACAAATTAACAATACAATACAACCGCATAAGTGTTTTGTTTGCCCAGGGTAAAAGAAAAAACAACGAATCCGCACCGGGAAGGTCGCGCCTGGGCGTATTATAAATATTATTAAAATAAATAACTCGGAATATAATTGCACAATTAACACTCCCATGCTCCTACACTGAGAATATACCCTGAAATCTGGTAACAAAGACATTTAAAAGGATATGCCGCGTATAATGCAAAATTATTTGGCATCTCATGAAGTCCCCTAGTCCCCATTGAAATTTGGCCAAGAAATAGATGCCTTTTTCTTTTTAGCAGAGCATATCGCGTTACGAAACATATTGTAAAACGTTTAGCGGTAAATAATTCGTTATTAAATAAATATAATATATGGCCTCCTGTTCCCCATAGACAACAACAACAACAACAACAACAACAACAACAACAACAACAACAAAAAAAGTTATTTAGACCTACGGTTATGACAGTTCCTGAGACGTGAAGTGCACTTTCCCGTTTCATACATTTAGCCTTCAATAACAATCATGACGGCTAAGGTTTCATCAGTCTCTTTATAGCTGCCACATTAAAACAAAGCTATAGGTACATACCTCGTTCAATTTATAGTCATAATGTGACCTAAATAATATAAAAAGGTAGCCTATTTATTAAATAATGGGCAGTCGGCAACAACAATTCTCGCAGTGTGTAACCAACATACAGTACCTGATTTGAGATTAATGTGTCTATAGATGAAACTGTGCATACACATGAATTATTATTGCTACAGCCGGCTTATAGCACATCACAATGTAAATTACTCAAATACTTCATATCCCGGTGCCACTGATAGGCACGGATTCCATGTTGGACACCAGTGATCTAGTCTATTAGGACAAAAATTGTAGCTGTTGATGACTCAGCGAGTTTCATCCCTCATGGATTAGTGCGTATGCTGACTACACACGTGCGAGTACAGTACACCCCCCTTCCCTGTCCCTAAACGGATGAGATGAACTCTTCAACCCCCACCTCCCATTCCTTCCTTCGGATTTACATTGCCCTCTTGACGAGGAAATTCTGGTAGAACTAATCAGTGATGCTGGGATCTTTCAATTACACCTGTGGCAGACTTCAAGTCTGACCTTGAGCATGCATTTATGGTTATTGGTTATCTATCACTATGTTTCAAATCCAGTAAATCCCAAATTACTTAGGCAACACTGAAGATGCTTCAAACACCAAAATGTTAAACAAATATCGTGAGTGCTATGAAGCATTGAGAGAGGCGATTTGGACGCAGGAGGCGGTGGATCTTGCTTAAATTATGCAGTTGCGGTATTGAACAGTTATTCTGTGTAGTGAAAGTGTACTTAAAGATTGAAGAGTTTGATGCAAATCTTCCCATCTCCAATTGATTTTCTTAAGGAAGGAAATTGCTTTCAGTATACGGTATTATAATCTAGCGAATGCACATCACACATTGCTTCAAAGCATCTGTTTCCGAACAAGTCGCCTACATGATACTCTATTAGCATTTAGCACTGCGGCCTCTCACTTTTAAATCGCTCAACACTGAATTTAACCATCGCCTCCTAGGTCTACCTCTGCTTCTCTTACCCTCTATTGCTGAGTTCATTAACCTTTTAGGCAATGTTTCTTCCCCCATTCGTATCTCATAAATATAAATCACATTTGTATATTACAAATATTTGGAAGCATTTTTAATTTCATGACCAACGTATAAAAAGTAGATTGACTCAGGCAAGGAAAGCATTTTTACAGAAAATAAATTTGTTGACATAAAATATATATTTAGGTATTAGGAAGTCATTTTGCAAGCTATTGTCTGGAGCGTGGCGCTCTATGGAAGTGAAACTTGGACTGTTGGCGCAGCAGATAAGAGGTGAATAGAAACGTTTGAAATGTTAGTTAGTTAGTTAAATAGTTAGTTAGTTATTGTTGATTTAAGGGGCGAAACGTTTGAAATGCGGTGTTACAGGAGAATGATGATCAGCTGGGAAGATAGAACAACAAATGAAGAGGTATTAAGGCGAGTGGGGGAGGAGAGATGTTCCTGGCTACTGCTAATGAAGAGAAGAGATAAGTTAATAGGATACATACTATGGCACCCAGGATTAGCAAGATTAGTTATGGATGGAAGGGTCTACGACAAGACCAAGGTTAGAATATGTTGCACAGATTGCCTCACATGTAAGGTGTGGAAGCTATGTAGAGATGAAACGATTAGTTTAGGGCAGGGAGGCATGATGGGCTGCATCAAACCAGCCAAACGGCGGAAGACTCAAACAACACGCAACGTATTAGATCCGTACATCACTTTTTGTTCCTTCGTTTCTGAAGATTAACCTATATATACTTTTCGAGTTTTGGGTAACGATGGATCGTTGGGATCTGTAGCCTTGGATTGAATAACCATTTTACAAATATGCAAACGCTCTTCTAATGTGGTTCCCTCTTCTTCCATCCTTCTGCCAATTAGGCTTATCATTGATCTTCAGTGATATGTTTCTTGTTTTATACCCTCAGTTTTGGCATTTTGTACAGAAGCGGGACCTAGAAACTTTGATGTATTCAAAATTGTGTGAGTGTTTTCGGATGTATCCTCCATATTATGAAAAAAAAAAAAAGAATCACTCTTGGTGAAACACACGAGGTCTCTGAAAGTAGGTTTTAGAACACTTCATGCGCATTTGTATGCAAACTGGCCAGGTAGCTACACACGTTAACCTAAAAGGCCATGGGCAGTGGGAAGTGATGGCGCAGCCGTCAAGTTGCTTGCCTCCCACCAAAGTGAATGGGATTCGATTCCCGGTTAATGCATGTGGAATTTTCGAGGTGAAAATATCACGTCTGGTGGTTAGGATTCCACATAAAATGTAGTCCCGTGGCATATGATCACAGGATTAGTTAGTTAGTCAGTTAGTTATTGTTGTTTTAAGGGGTGGAACTACGAGGTCATCTGCCTCGATCACAGGATGAACGCACCTTAAAACTACAAGTTTCCTTTTTCTTGCTCCGAGGTAAGGCTATCTCCACACTCGGAAGGTGAGTGGATTCGAACCTCGCCGCCAGCCATTTTTTGAAACCATGATTTCCCTTTTCAATTTCAAGTAAAAGCCGCGACGGGGCCTTCTAATAGACCATGGCCGCATCTTTTCAACACATTGATGAATTTAATTCATCTCTCTCGAGGTGTACAGGTCAGCACGGTAGAACACCATCCCAGAGGCCCGGGTTTGATTGCTGGCTAAGCCAAGATATTTTATTCTGGTCTGGGGCACTTCAACGGCATCGTTGACACACAAGTCACCCAAGTAGCGTCAGTTTCAAAGACTTGCATCAGGTTGTGGTCTACACACGTTTTTTATATTCACCTTATTAATGTCATATCTAAATAATACATCTGATGACAATCTGCATCAGGAAAGGCATCCAGCTATAAAATCGATACGCCACAGAGCGTCGTCTCACATCATCCTCGACCCCACAAAACAGAAATAAGGCGAAAGAACATGCACATTCGTGCGCACCAAACTCTTTGAAGATGAACATTGCGTTTCCTAGGTAACAGCGTTGAAAATCAAACTCTGAGAAAGCGGTGCTCACCAAGCATTTCCCGAATATAATCCCTTTGGGCAGAATTCAGAGTGTTTATAACTCAATCTATATAATCCAATTGAATGAACAACCCTTCGAACCTACCTTTGCTTGACGATCTCATTCCAAGGCTCCAGATTTTACGTCGACTGGCCTCATATTGTGATCGCTCTGAACGAGTATTACACCCTTGAATTTTATCAATGCTGTGTTGGCCTTGTAACGACTGTGTCGTTACACTGTCATTGAGGCACGAGTTTGAGCCCTGGTCCGTGCTATTTCATCTATGCCCGGGTTATGAACTCTGGACATCGCCTCTACATCATCGCATCACCTGAGGCTATACTTGCGCTGGTTGTGCAACCCATTCACGTGCTAGTTACTTTCTGCGTAGTTTGGAACTTACTGGAAGCTTTCTGAACCTCCGGGGATGTTTCATTTATTGGAAGTGTGTTTTCTCTACGCTGATATGTTTGTAAATTGTTCTTGCTTTTAGATTATTTATATATTGTTCAGTGGGAACCCTTGTCTCTTATTTCCTTTAATTCTGTCAGCGTACCTCACGGCTTTTGGGTAAATTCAGCCCTCCACTTAACAGGCTTGGTCCTGAAGTCTTTGTCCTTTGGATTAGATCATGGTAGCGGTGTTGTCATCCTTGGAGACAGAGCACTGCTCGGTTTAGGCCCTCGTGGTGAACTCTACGAGGCCTGGATCGTGACAGGCCTGTTACCATCTCTTGATGGATACATATTTTTTGCATTTCCCCATTCAGAAAAAGTGTCTCTTCGTCTGTATATGATTCTCATTCCAGGCTAAGATTATATCTAAGCTACTGTGTTGTCACTTGCTGAGTAATGGTATTCTAAGCATAGCTATAATATTTCCTACCAAAGTCCTGGTATAACACCTTGCAGCCAATGCCTCAGAAATGTATCCCACGAATTGAGATCTCACATCACATGGTCAATCAGGAACTACAATTTTAAAAAAAGGAAAGCCCTATGTTCGAATTTGTGTATTGGGTGAAACAATCGTACTTTCTATTATGATGGAGGCAGATCACTTCCAGACCGGTGAAAGTGAATCGATATACCAGGTGGCTCATTTGCCCCGTACAATCTACCTATACGTGTCCCACATACACTACTGCTGCGTGGGATGTCTAATAACTGATTTCCACAGGGGTCACACTGTATGCTGGCAGATTACGTCAGCATACGAAGGGTTAACAACCGGGGCACCCGCTACATATTCCTCAGCGCTACCCGTGTAATGCGCCCCATTGCGTTATGAAACCTCACATTTGAGAGCATAATATGATTATATATATAATGTGCGAGCTTCGGCGGGATTGCGACCAAACAAAGAGTGGCCAGATCAGCCTAGCAAACGTTCCAACGAAGACACCTCAATAAACATAAACATGAGAAAACAAGACGACACGATGAGAAAAACCCCACAACATGGCACGGGAGGCTCCGAAATTGGCAGGCTGAGAGCAGCTCCACGAACTGCATGGATATTCATTGGGAGACTGCACACCGACGCAACCGAAGAAGACAATCATAACAGAACACCTTACTCAAAATTGCATCACTAAGGTAACCAGCTGCGAACAGCTCCCATTCCGTGGCACCAACAAAGCCTTTAAAATTGGAGTGCCCATGGAAAAAAGGGACTCCGTTATGCAAACAAGTCTCAGGCCGGATAGGTTAATACATCGTACCTTTCGATTTCAAAGGCAATAACCCCAACGGAAGCCCCAAACTGAAAAACGCCGAAAGAAATCTGGAAATACTATTGTCGAATGTAAAATGTGTGAGCGGCAAAATCTGCATAGCACCTGAAGATATCTGGATAAGGAGCGACGTTTTGGTAGCCATTGAAACCTTCCTGACAGAACCTCTGAACCTCACGAGCTACTACGCAATTCACTCTCTTGCCAAGTCAAACCCAAGAGGCAGACCAGAGGGAGGGGTCTCCATAATTTTCAAACCATCCATAGGGAAAATGGAAGGCTTGATAAAAGAAGAGAACGTAATAATAATTAAAACCTCTAACCTAACAATAATGGGCATATACATCACATACGCATTTCCCTAGAATACACAATTGAAATAATAGCAGGAGCGATTGCCCGAACAAAGAGAGACAAAAACGTCATCCTGGCAGGAGATTTAAACTGTAGAGTAGACAAGCCCAACAATAAAACAAGAGCTATATTGGATATGTTACAAGAAGAAGGCTTACTCTCTTATAAACAAAGCAAATGATATAACGTACATAGACCACAATGGCTCAAATACCATCGACCTAGTTTTCTACAAAGGAAGCAACATCTCCATCAAAAACTAACAAGGACTCTGGAAGTCATCCTGAACCCCACTGACAAAACAAATACCTATCAGGACCAATATTATACTCAGAAATATTGAAGAGGAAATACCGAACCTACGAATACTAAACTACAAGAGCTCCAGAAAGATAGACGCAAATGCCCTAAGCAACAACGCACAAGCAATGGAGGCAACAAAACAATGCCTTAACGAAAACAAACTGAATTTAGTCCTGACAACAATTCCGGAAGCCATAGATCATCAACAATCCCAATCAACCAAAGAAGAGCTAAACCATGGCTTGATGCGGAATGCTACACACATAGAAACGAAGTCCTCCTAAAACTACACATGGCCAAACTCCACAACACAAAAGGTCTTCTAGAAGAATATGCAGCACAAAGAAAGGAATATAAAACTCTCCTGAAAAGGGCTCAATACATAGAAAACCAAGATTTGATGGAGGTAGAAGAAGCACTAAAAGACCCCTTCATAGCCATCAGAAGAAAGACTACGAGGAAATCTGGCCAAATTCAGATGGACATATGGGAAAATCACGTCTCACAAGTACTGAACCTAACTCAGTCACAAACGGCGTATAACGCAACCTAACACACAAGTGTAAAATTGGGCACCCCCATCACAACAGAAGTAATTGCGTCAATCAGCAAGACAAGAAACAAGAAAGCGACTGGCCCAAACGGCGTCTCCAATGAGATCCTGAAAGACTCGGCTGAAATTCTAAGTTAACTATGGTCAGATCTGTTTAACAGATGCCTAGCAACAGGTGAAATACCTGACGAATGGAGAAAATCCATCATTAAGGTTCTATATAAAGGCAGAGGAGAAGACAACTACCCAAACTCATACCGAGGAATCGCTCTAAAGAACAAAATATTCAAAGTATTTTCAAACATTCTCCTCAAAAGGCTCACCCCGACAATAAATCAACTGATTTCTGATCAACAATTCGGGTTCAGGAAAGGAAGGTCCACTCTACAAGCTATCATCAATCTACTGAATAGAACAAGCGCTTAGACACCCTAAAGGAATTTTCCATGCAATATTCGTCGACTTCTCGAAGGCCTTCGACCTACTCAACAGATCGAAGCTCATTACAAAACTGGAGCAAATGATGGATGAAAAGTCCGAAATCACGTATATGGTTTTAAAAAAACATCCTGGCTTTCAACAAAGTAGAGATAAACGATGGGATATCAACCTCAAGAGAGATCACCCACACCAACGGAGTACTACAAGGCGACCCACTGAATCCCACTCTGTTCAACGTCGCGACAGCGGATGTAATAAGTACTATTGAAAAAACAAAATCAGTATCCCTTTACCTGTACGCGGATGACATGGTTCTGGGGTCTACAAACAGGCAGGAGCTACAAGAAATCCTCAACAACCTGCAGGACTGGGCGGAGGAAAATGAGTTCAGTACAAATGAAAAAAAAGAAAGTGTATATGGCCTTCCGAAAAGGAGGAAAACTAGCCACCGTCCTCGCGATAATATCCCCCGTCATTACATATGGTCTAGAACTGATATGGGGAAGGCTAACAATGACAGACCTAATCACTATAGAAAAAGTAAAGGCCTCTTTCCTGAAAAGGGTGCTAAGAATTGCAAGAACGTCCCCGTCCAGGCTGCCTTATGTCCTAACAAAAGCATATGAAGAAACTTCTCGAGGTAAGACATCAGAAGCAAAACGAAATCCCACTCAAATTCTACGCAACAGAGGCAATGGTGGACAGAAGATGGACAAACGTGAACCAGGAGATGAGACATGTGATAACATAACTCACCATCCACGGTTTCCACAACAAGATTTTTAGAAATGTTAAATACCATGTACCGAATGAAGAATGCTTATGTTCTCTGTGCAATAATCCCTGCGACAAATACCACATCACATCATGCTGCAAACAGAAAAAGAGCATAGTTGAATACAGTCAAGATTAGTCTACCTGTAATATTCATTTGTAAGCACACCTTGGAACCATCCATTATGGCCACTTGGCTGCAATAAAGGATACCCCTTAGGAATTCAGTTCATCATTAGTACATGTGGGACATTAAACGTAGATTGTACGGGGAAAATGAACCTCCTGGTGTGTAAGTAGTTTTTTAGTCAATTTTACCCTCCAGGTTGGTGGTTCCCACTGACTCAGCGAGGGAACTAACCACAACCGCCTTTCCAGGCAGTGTCCTAGAGCTGGGAACACTTGGTCGGATTGGATACAACTGGGGAGATGTGATCAGCACTTCGCCCAGGCAGTCTCACCTGCAAAGCAAACAGGGGCCTCATGAGGGATGGGAAGGGAAGGGAAGATTGGGATGGACAGGCTAGGAAGGGGGAAGGAGGTGGCCGTGGCCTTACAGAGATACCATCCAGGCATTTGCCCGAAGACGAAGTGGGAAACCACGGAAAACCACTTCGAGGTTGTCTGAGGTGGTAATTGAACCCCCTGTACTAATTTGGACCACCCGAGGCTGAGTAGACCCCGTTCCAGTCCTTACACCACTTTTCAAATTTCGTGGCTGAGCCGGGAATCGAACCCAGGACCTCCGGGGCGGCAGCTAGCCATGCTGACCGCTACGCTACGGAGGCGACTATATAAGAAGTAATGTTCAATATTGTGTATTAGGTTCGAGATCGGTAGCCTCTGAAATAATTAACATTCCCCAATATCAACATGAGCTTGAACAACCTGGAAGGTTGGCAGACATCTAGAGGTACAGTATGAGGTAGTGAGGGCGTGATGGTCTTGGCCTTAGGCTCATTCCCACAGGAAGAAGTGGGAAGAACATGTTGGCTATAATGTTGCCCTTCTACGAACTGCAGTGTTTTTGGAAACAACGTTATATTTGGCCGAGTGGAGTACTTTAAGATTAGAATTATAATTTTGCGATAGTTATAATAACAAATTCATTTCTAAGTTATATAGGCTAAACTCACTTCATTGGAGATTGTCCTTGCAACCTACCCTGCACCAAGTTGGCACACCGAAGATCAAATCAAGGAATAGTCTCTTATAGTCCTGCATAAACAAACTGTTCAGCTATTTGCTTCATCAAAGGAGGAACCTCATGTAAAATCTGTCTATATATTTTTGGCATGTTAATTAAGTGATTCCATTTTTATAATGCAAATTCTAATTTAAACTCTCATTAAATATTGTTTAGCTTTACCTACGATGTTCGGAGGTTCAAAACGTACTCTGAACCCCTTGTGTCTTGTAATACAAATGCTTTTCAGCCGGTCAACACGTCAATGTGACCAAATAAGTTGAGTGCGGATTAACATTTAATCATGAACACCTACCAACCTGGATTTAATTACAGGGATTAACTATACCCTTTTTATACTGCTCTTCTCAAAACAGGAAGGGGGGGGGGGGGGATTTAATTCAATGACATGTTTCGTTCGTCAGGCGAACATCATCAAATCATGTTCACTTAAAGCCTTTGTAGGTTTGGCGGATATGTATATAACACTTGCGTACAATAAAATATACAATTATTTAGTTATACCAACTTTTGTTATGTGCCACATTTTCACTTGTGTTTTGTTAGTTTATAACACTCATGTTGCTATTGTTGTTGTTGTTATTGTTGATTCGTTTAGGAAATTTGCGAAATCGTGGTCATGTAGCCCCATGTACTTGGGTACGTGTGGAATTTGTCTGATAATCTGTCTTCTTGGGATGGCTGTATCAGTGTGTGTAGTTGTAATTCTGATGAGGATTGTGAAGGAGTCGGCCGTGGCCTTAATTTATAAATTATCCCAGCATTCGTCTGGATTAGAAGAAGGAAACCACCAAATACCACTTCCAGGATGGCTGAGGTGGGAATTGAATCCGCCTCTTCTCAAGTTTGCCTCACGAGGATGAGTGTACCCCTTTCCAGCCCTCAGACCAAAGTAAAATTTATTGGAAGAGTCGGGAATCGAACCCGGTTCTCCGCGGTGACAACCAAGAGTGCTAGCCGCTACTCAATGAGGCGGACTTGTAGTTACTGTGTTTGTGTAGTTATTAGTACAGTAGTTATGTTGTTAAGACATACAAACACCTTGCTACCACTATATAATACTGAAGTGAGTCAATTCTGGGGTTACTAGGATAATCCCTGTCAGTAGCGGACGGACCTGAACAGCGGATTCTGCCAAAATGTGGTTCGCATTCCAAGTAAAATAGGAGGTTCCTTGACTTATGATCGTAAAATTAACAAGCATCCTTCCATTATTCACAATTTATCTTATTTAGAACACATGAAGAGTAGCCAATATTTATTATTCCTGTAGGTAGGCCTACATGAATCGAAAATAGAAAACTATTACACAGTGCAATATAATGTAAGAATAAACTTCAGTGTGTGAATCAAAATACATTGTGTGCCCTCGGTCATAAGCCTAATGGCGGGGTGGTACCTTATTTCAAGACCTGACCCTAATACAGCTAAGCAATCATCACAGAAATACAAATTATCAGACAAATTTAACACACACCCAAATACACGGGGCTGATGATCAACATGTCTCAAGCCCCTAAAATGTATTACAACAATATCCATGGTTATTCCTCTGACTCCAGAATTGGGTGTTCGTTATATCACCATCATTCATATCATCCCTATCAGGACATGCAGGCTTCCTACGGATTGACTAGAAGGACCTGCACCAGGCTTCTACGTAGGTCAAACGTCATTAATTTAACGTTCACTTTTCGATTTTTTTGTGGTAGTCCTTATAGTTATTCTAGTGGTTAAATAATTCTTGCAATTTCTTTCTTTCAAAAATCAGAAAACGAAAAGGCGACTTAAGAAACCCTTTTGTAATCATAGGCCTATGTTTTAAACCTTACTAACAAGTGACGTGTGATGTCTTTGTGGTTTCAGTGCACTCAACACCACCCTGGGAATAGGTAACAACCACATCACACTCCTTCTCCAGGATACGTCGACAGGCGCAACACTCAACACGTACTCACTGACTCTTCATAGGCACACAGCATCACAAGGAGAACCTAAGCTGGATCCATCTTCGAAGTACGCAGTGTGCAGTTTACGTCAGGTTAGTTGCTAAAGAACTCTATTAACCTAAGCATACTAACTGCCCATCCTGTTCCCAGCGGACGGTCTTATCGTGACCAATACTAATGACGAGGGGCGGCTCGTGACTAAAATTTTAGGATAAGCCAGATTATATTATTCTTTCCTATTATAGGCCTACATTGTTTAATATTTAACATTCACTGTTGCCAATGTTGCCATTATCATCACAAGGCTACTTATTTGCAAATATATTCTCCTCTCCTGTGCTTGGATGAAGCAAATTTACCTATCTCCTTGGTTGATGAGGTTCTATTTTTAGCCTATTTCCATCATATACAAAAATAGGCTTTTGAGATCACCATTTGTCCGCATGTGTGTGTGTACGTGTGTGTGTCCACCCTAAATAAATACTAAACGGCTAGAGCAATTTCAATGAAACTCAAGGTCATAGTATTATTTAGTCCAACCCCGACCATGGCCTTCAAATTTTAATACGTTTCACCAATCCAACATGCTGGCTACCCGAAATATTTTTCATTCATTCATTAGTTTATTTGCAATTGGGGGTGTGTCCCCCGGTGGCAAATTAGATATACATAACAAATAAATAATTGTACATAACAATTCACTAACAATTAAACTGGAGTATTTGCACAAATAGTCATTCTTTTCTTAAACACACTTATATGTTTGGGAAAAGGCTCTAAGTCTGCGGCAGGTAGAGAGTTCCAATTATCAATGGCACGGTTTACGAAAGAATATTTACCATAATTTGTTCGCTGTGGTCGGCCCTTAACCTTGAAAGGATGATCGCCCCTACCCATGTAGGTAGGCTTTTCCATATGTTTGCTAAGCTCACCCCATGCTGGTTGATTTGTATACGCGTTGTACATAGCGCTGAGTCTGGATTTCATCCTCCTAGCCTCCAGTGATTCCCACCCAAGTTTCTTTAACATACGGCTCACACTGCCAACATTCTACGTATATCTCCGAAACTATTACTGATATCACTCTGAAATTTTGTATGACACCTTCAGGAATGTGACGATTAAAATATGTTAAGTACAATACCAACATGGCGGCCAAGTGAATTTAAAATATTAAAATAGCATTTTCTCTAGAATTTATCAACAGAGCACAGTGGAACGTTACACCCTATATGCCTATACGAGATTTAATGCAGGGCGATTGTTTTCATAAAGCAAAGATTGTGGTTGTGCGAAATTTTAAAATTAGGTTTTTACTTTTAGTGTCCTAATCATGTGATCCAAGTGAACGTTTGAATAATGAACTTACGTAATAATCTCCATAATATAATCGTACATCCCTCTATGGCTCACGTGAAGAACAATCCAGCATGGTGATCATCCAAAATATTTAGATGGTGCTCAATATCTACGAATCTATTAAAGCAATCAAACTGATATTTTGTATGTTGGTATAAGCTATTAACGTAAGTTCACCTATGGAAGCGAAATTTAAATATTTGTATGGGTATTTCTCGTGACTTAATTATCCGAAAGTAGTGAAACGTAGCACGGTAAATCCTCATATATAGCTTAATATACTGGCGTCTATTTTAATTCTATTTCTATGAGAACTTAAAAATGGTGGCTGTGCTAAGTTCCTTAAAACACGTTTATATTTCTCGTGTCCTAAACAAGCGATAGAAATGTATGTTGGTGTAATGAGCCACGATTATAATACTCATCTGCTGGCATAATATTCTATAGCATATATAAAACAACCCAACATGGCGTCCATACGATATATTTCACTGGTCCTCAATATCTCCGAAACTATTCAAGCAATCTAACTGAAATATTTTATGGTCCACCTCGTTGCGTAGTAGCTAGCTTTCTTGGCTATCTCCGCGGAGGCCCAGATTCGATTTCCAGCTCTGCCAAAAAAAAAATATTCTGCTCTGAGGGTTGAAACGGGGTACATGCAGCCTTTTGAGGCAAAACCGAGATGAGGCGGGTTCGATACCTAGCTCAGCAATTCTAGAAGTGGTTTTCCGTGGTTTACCACTTATACAGTGAGTTCCTCTCATGACTTGGCCGGCCAGCGCACCGAGCTAATCTGCCTCCCGTTGACTCATCACTCCCCGCTCGGCATAGCATAGCAATAAGAACAGAACAGCACTTGGCTCACTTGGCCAGAACTGCGAAGTGCGTGCTGTATAACAGGAAGTGATCAGTCAACGGGAGGCAGATAAGCTCGATGCGCTGGCCGGCCAAGTCATGAGAGAAACTCACTGTACTTGAGGGAAATGCCTTGATGTTACCTAACTTAAGGCACGACTACTTCCTACCCAAATCCTAGCACAATTACAAATACACACACTAGTACAGACATCACAGTGACACAGTTTATCACACAAATTTCACACACACTCAAGTACTGGTGGATACATGACCACGATGTGGCAAGTCCCCTCAGTGAATCAACAACAACAACTGCTACTACTATAACTAATGCAAAATGTACAGTATTTAATTCAATTATGTTTCTCTTCGTGCAAATATAATTACGTCATTAGCCAGTGAGTGTATAATTACTGAACTTTGTGACACCTAATGAGGTAATTTCCCTAAAGTTCCCCACGTATCTTGACTAATATGGCATCGCGTCATAGGTAATGAAGAGCTACACTCCACTGCACTAAGCTTAGCAAGAGCACTCTCACCACCCTGTTGTAACTCCTTGTAAGAACACCGAGACCCTCGCAGGCATTGCCTCCTAACACTGCTGCATAGTCGTTTCGTAAATAGGCCTACCCTATACAGAGTTGTGCACATTATTAATTTAATGCACTTAATCTTTTCTTTCTGTACAAGAAATTTTATTGCCCTACTCGCCTATGGCTTAATAACATATCCCGAGGGATTAGCTACTGGCTGATTTGGGAATTGGGCAGGACCGTATATACAATTTTTTTCGGGGAGGGGGCTGACTATCCTGGAAAATTGTGAGTATTATCAGGGGATTGTCACCGCAAAATACCCAGAAATATCAACCAATATCTTAGAGCATATAACTTTGTGTAATTATTTTAGATAAGGGTTAATTGTAACATTCTATGTTTATATAGCCTACAATTTGTGGCAATACAAAATAAATTGTAAAATGCAACACAAAACAACACACAAATAAAATATTATACTTAATGAATGTTCTATTATGGCCTATGGAATATGAATGGCAAATATCTAAATATTTGTCAATTTATTAAGCAGATGGTTAAACAGGTTTTTTTTTTACAAATTAATAATTTATTTCTCAAAAGTACCGTAACTTACTGTGGATTTCTCAGTTCTGCCTCACAAGGCTGAGTGTACCCCGTTCCAGCCCTCAGACCAGAATTAAAATTTCTTGGCAGAGCCAGGAATCGAATACGGACCTCCGGGTAGGCAGACAAGAATGTTAGCCACTACACCACGAGGTAGTCTAATTTCAATCTTAATATTGTTTATAACTTAGCCAATAAGTTAAGATTAGGGTACAGCCAAATTTACAATTAGCCTATTTTATGCTTTTACTTTCTTAACTTTTATTGTCTTTATCGGGTGGGGCTGGAGCCCCCACAGCTCCCCCCCCCCTTATATACGCCCCTGGAATTATGAGGGATATCCGTGATGAGTCAATTTACTCTCTTTTCCAGTGACTATTTAGGGACCCTGTAAATCAGACGTCTTCAACTCACGGCCCACACATATTTCAGCAGGTCAAGAAAGATCTTCAAGAAAGAGAGTTGTTGTTGTTAATTCATTTGAAAAGCATGGAACATCTTGGTCATCAGCTCCGCGTGGTTGAGTGTGTGTTGAACCTGACTGATAATTATGGTGTTTGATGCCATTTTTCAGTGTAGTCTTAGTAAACAAAAGTTTGGTGCTCTTCAGGCGGTCAACACGATTGTACCCAAATGAGATGGGTTATTCCCTAATCCTGATAAGAATTACATGAGAATAATAAATACACTAGGATGACCAATTTCGATTGTCAAGCAATCATCATCAGATCCATTACACTTAGGCTATAAAATCTATATCTGAAAGTATAGTTGAAAATATTTACAATATATACACTTATTTAGTTGCAGATTAGTTGAGATAATGCAACTCGTCTATTTGTTAGTTGTAGTCTATGTGATGTTTTGTTGAGATACTGGAAATGGTGATTGACCTCCGGAATTTGCTTGCTTGGAGTGAATATGTGGTTTTTGTAAATTGTCGATTCAGATTGTATTGCACAGGCTACTTATCTGGTTGAATCTTGCACGGTCCTGTTGATAGCAGTTCACTTGGTTACTTATTGCACTTATAGCGTAAGTGTAATGGATCTGATGATGATCGCTTCACGATCGAAACTGGTCATCCTAGTGTATTTCTTAATCTCATGTAATTTTTTTCAGGATTCGGGAATAACCATCCCATTTGGGTACAATCGTTTTGACCGACTGAAGAGCACCAAACGTTTGCTTGATAACTTGTTTTCCTATGATGACTGTAGTAATGCGTGTAACTGTATTAGGGACAGGGATGAGATAGATGCCCCGGGACTTGATGTAAGGTACTATCACGGCATTTGCCTGGAGAGAGTGTGGAATAACCTTGGGAAAACCACACTCAGGATTGCCACTGTCAGTGCCGGGATTTGAACCTGCGATCTCCGGACTTGCTGTAGTTGCCCCCGTGGCAATGGTGAGCGATTTAACGAGCACGACTACTCCAAGCGACTTCAAGAAAGAGAGTTTGAAGCGCTAATTTCACACAAAATATAGTTGATTGATGTAACATTCTGAAAAATAAAGTAAAACTGCTTCTTTTCGTAGGAATTACAAAGAGCAAAATTTTCCTGCCAATTTGTTAAATGAAATGGATCAAAACCTCTGGATAAAACCATAGATAATACTTTGAGAATTCTTTCCATCCCTTAGGTGCCTCCATAAGAAGCAAAACATTACTAAAGGTGCTGAAAGCCCTTAGACCTTTTAGCCAAGAACTGCATTACGCTTCATAAATGGGATGTAGTAAGCAGTTGCTATTCCACAAGGAGTCCAGAAAGGTTATCCAGTTCTCTCACTCTCCTCGTTAACGACCGGCGATTGAAACGTTAGGCAGTAGCACGCAAAGATTATAACCATTGTTTGCTGCTGTCCAATAGCTGATGGTTGACCAATAGCATGCTTGCTCTATCACTCCACGTGGATTTCAGGTTCCGGTCTTGGCTGCCTGCTCGCGTGTCATGCCTCCAGTGTTGCACAATTGCGCGTAGTTCTGTCCAGTCTCACTGCTTGCTCTCAGTGGCTACGGTGGAGAGTTTACAACACTGCGTCTCGAGCTAGGAAAGCCGTCGCTGCACGCCGACATGGGATGTAAACACTGCCACCCAGCTAAGTTTGAGCCGCTGTTAATGAGGAAAGTGATGGGACAGTCTTGTGACGCGCACTAAAAGTACATCTGTGCGCAACCTGACCAAACACGGCATAGGCCTATTACCTACAAGAATTTGCTGTATTTAATAGATCCGCTCTTGTGGCCAGGTCTCTGAGGGGATTACAGAGCCTTGAGTTGCAGAGTGATTTGTGTTCTACACGCATCCTTCATAAAGCGTAATATTTACATACGCGTCAAGGAAAGTTGTCACGTATTCATCTTCTAAATGATGCCCTTAAATCATAGAATACAAACAGAAGTACATGTAAATATGAAGGCCTTTTTATGGGGACGTCATGTTCAAGGGGTGAGCTCGTTCAGGGCCCCTTCGCGGTCTTGGAAGTAGAAAACAGCAAGTGAGTGCTGGCTGGGATTATGAACGACAGACTGCGATTTAGGGTACATTGTAGTCGAGTTTGGTTTAAAAAGTATATTATTGTTTATATATATATATGGGCCTTCCTTTACAAAATGATAGCTTAATGTTTTTATTCAAATTTCTCAAAATGATTTAAATTGACATATAAATGTCCCACTGAATCCACCTTTTATGTTTACAGCAATATTTTACAGATTTTGTCAAATCAAGTCGCTGGTGGGAATTTTCTTATTCTTATGTTGGCAGCACATTCATATCCTATGCTTTTCATTTGTTTTCTCCATGCTGCTTTTGTTTAAGGTACAACACCTGGTCACAACATGTATTTATAATGTACTTGTCGTCGTATCGCAAAGAGTGCTAACACCCCAAACGAAGCAATGATCTGAAATGGAGTAGTCATGTAGGATGTGTAGTTTCTAAAGCTTGCACATCTCTGCACTTTGTAGAGAATTGGGATATTTGTCACTTGTAAGACTTATTCTGGAATACGCCTGGGCGGTTTGGGACCATATCAAGTAGGGCTCATCAGTGAGTTGAAAATGGTACGAAGAAATGCCGCTATATTTGGTCTTAGTGACTTTAACCCCAGGATCAGTGTGACCCGTATGTTAAAGAAACTTAGGTGGGAATCACTTGAGGCTAGGAGGATGAAATCTAGACTCTGCGCTATCTACAACACGTATACTAATCAACCAGCGTGGGGTGAGCTTAGCAAACATATGAGAAAGCCCACTTACATGATTAGGAGCGATCATTCTTTCAAACTTAAGGTCCGACCACAGCACACAAATTATGGTAAATATCCTTTCGTAAACCATGCCATTGATAACTGGAACTCTCGACCTGTCGCAGTCTCAGAGACTTTCTCCAAACATATAGGTGTGTTTAAGGAAAGACTGATGATTTGTGTAAATACTCCAGTTTAATTATTAGCCTACTCTATGTACGTATAATTGTTTACTTGTTACCACCGGGGGACAGATCCCCAGTTGCAAATAAATAAATAAATAAATAAATAAATAAATAAATAAATAAATAAATAAATAAATGTGGAATATGATACCTAAAATATGATTGTTGGATATAAAACGCTATAATTAGGAGTATATAATACAGTACTGGATAGAAGACTCGATATTGAACCCGGGGTAAATATGTTTAAATGTTCCACCGAACTGGACAATTGGCTGAAAAGGAAATGGAATTATTGAATAAAAAGTCTCAACATCATGAGAGGCAGTTGGAATGGGCTACGGAAGGTGTAGATAATGACGTTGACTCAGTATATGGAACAGGAATGTTCTGAGGTCCGTAGGGTATCATGCAAAACTCAAAAAAATCACCAATTTTCTTTAAAGCATAATTTTTGAGTAATGTGAATGATTATCTCTGGATTTGGCACAGGCTATGATTTGGGAGTTTCAGTTCATATTAGACTAATACCAGACTAGCTATGGACGTATCAAGGCTCTAGATTGTTCTCGAGGTCATTTATAAACCTAGACACATATAAGCATGTTTAAAATTTTACAACATTATGAAATTATTCATTATTAGTAATCTGTAGCATCTTTCATACTTAAAGTATGTCAATTTGTATAAGAAAGTCTCACCTAGATGCCACAAGATTTTCATTTTAAGGCTATGAACATATTCTGTACGTACCGGTCGTACGCAACGGCTCTACGTAGTTAAGGTGGCTGAATCCCGTATCGCTGCTCTTGCTTCAGACAGGCTGCTATAAGACAGGTTCAAATCCCACGCCTCTTTTATGCCGTTTACAATGGATCTGATTTGGCCACATACGTACACTATCCAAGGAGGGAATTTTTAAACTGAATGATTATTTATAATAATAATAATAATAATAATAATTATTATTATTATTATTATTATTATTATTATACCAGATTAACGATGTAAATACAAGCTGCCTAGTTCATTTAATAATAATAATAATAATAATAATAATAATAATAATAATTATTATTATTATTATTATTATTATTATTATTATTATTTATATCGGATGTTACGTAGTCAGGTTACACTACTTCATGATGTTCTGTAGGCAGTGTGGCCTGCTTATTCACTGCAAAAAGTGATGACTACCTTGTCTTAAACAGATTTCAGCTTAACGATGCAAATACAAGCTGCCTAGTTCATTTACAATTTCACTGCTAGGTGGCAGTCCAAATGGATCGTCAACGTCGGAGAGTAGACGGCCTGAATGGCTCCAAGTAGCTGAGGCTATACGATGATACTAAACGTTTCAGGACCAAATTTTCTGGGAGAAGTTCTGACAGTTCTCTTGTGAAGATGATCTTTGCTATTTTTTATTTATTTCAGAGGCTAAATACATGTTGTTTATCAGCCTCATGTACTTTGGTGTGTGTTAGGGGGTAGCTATAGTGGTAGCTGTAGTAGTGTACCGTATATATCTGTAATTATTAGACTAAGGGAGTGGGGTCAGTGACCCGGAACTCGAAATACTGTACTATTCCAACATTTTCCTGGAGGGAGTTGGAATATTCGGTGAAGAAATCACACAAATTTAACCACCAATCTCCGGATTGCTGCAGCTACCCTTCGCTGTCGTGGTGCGTGATTTAACGCGCACGGCTACGCCACGGGTTTTTTTTTTGTTTTTTTTTTTGTTTTTTTTTAGCGTATGGCTTTTAATGCCGGGAGTATCCGAAGACATGTTCGGCTCGCCAGTTTTGTAGCTGCTTCGAGACGGACACCCAATGGGTGAGCTACAAGTACCGTTGGGGAGGAAAGTTGGAAGGGAAGGGCGAGGAGTTGGAAAGTAGCGGCTGTGGCCTGTAGTGAGGGACCAACCCCGGCATTTGCCTGGAAGGAAGATGGGAAACCACAGAAGACCATCTTCAAGGTTGCCGGCGGGGGGATTCGAACCTCCTCGCCTCCCGGATGTGAGCGACTGCCATTAGTCATGCCGTAACCACCACGGCTAACTCACCCGGTCGCCACGGGGTAAGTGAGTAAGTAAATGGAGAGCCAATTTAATGAGGTGGTGAGTGTCCTCTAAGCTGCAGGGGAGGGGGTAATCTCATTAGTATAGTGATAACGAATTGACGTACAAATCCCATACAAAGTTCTGTATCCTACCAACCATTGTGAATGGAGCTTGTAGAGCTCGCTGCTCGAGGGGTCGCTCTTACATATGTATGGGATTGAGCTGATCCCAGCGTGTGCCTGCAAACGATGACATATTATAGGCCCACCCAGGCACTTCGTCCGTAACTACACTGGAACAATCTCGCAGCTAGTTTCATCACCAGCGACGTTGTGCACAATGTTGGCCATCACACATTACAAAATTCTGACTACTTATTTTGTATTCGTAACCCTTCGTGGACAACATCTGAAGCATTCGTCTTTATTATCCTCATTGAAGCTTTAAGCTTAAGTTATGTAGAGAACGTTTGTATCTCAAGGCCATCGTGTGTTCTTTTTTAATTTTGGGCCTTAACTAAACAGTTAAACATCTATAAACCGAAACAAGCACTTCAATGGCATTAACGGTGTTGACACAAACAGCAGTGTAAAAAAGCGGTCCATCAATTTCATTTTCAAATATTCTGAATCCGGTAATAATATTCCATCGTATGTGCTGGATTTTTAATTTTGGGCCTTAACTAAACAGTTAAACATCTATAAACCGAAACAAGCACTTCAATGGCATTAACGGTGTTGACACAAACAGCAGTGTAAAAAAGCGGTCCATCAATTTCATTTTCAAATATTCTGAATCCGGTAATAATATTCCATCGTATGTGCTGGATTTTTAAAATAGCTCTTAAATTAATGTTCACGTTCTAGGAGTTATGTAGTCTATTAATATCGTGTTGGAAGCCATTTTTCAGTGTTGCCTAAGCAAAGGAAATGAATGCTTTTCAGTCGGTCAACACGATTTTACCCAATTGTAATGGGTGTTATGCCCTAAAACTGGAGGAAAGTCACATGATATTAATAAATTAATATATTAATTAATATTATATATAATACATGTCTACTATATAATAATAAGGGAGCAAGTGAAGATAGAATTAAGGCAGAGTTGTGAAAGATCCTAGACGATAATATCATCCTTAAACTTATATTGGATACAATCTGGGAGAATGGTGAAATTCCAGAAGACTGGAATTCAGCCATCATACACCCTCTGTATACGAAAGGTCCGAAAACTTATCGAAATAACTACAAGGGCATTTCACTTCTGGCGGTGACATAACATTCTCACGACAGCACTACTCAAGCGTGCAGAACTACAATTGAATCAGCAAAATAGGAGAATATCAAGGAGGTTTTCAAAAAATAGATCATGCATTGAGGAGATCTGGAATCTTAAGACTATTGTACAAATAAGACAACTCAGGAACAAACCCACAACGATTACTTTTATAGATATCAAGAAAGATTATGATTCCTTTAATAGAAAAAAGGAAGGAATCTTGTAGTTTAACGTCCTTTAATAGAGGAACTCTCATCATTATTTTAGGAGAGTTTGGCTTTGATCAAAAACCAACAAACATTATACAAGATGCATTAAAAATACCTCATATAAAGTTAGAGTCTGTGGAGAAATCTACAAAACATTCGCCATAAAAACGGATGTCAGGCAGCGAGATGGATTGTCACCTTAGCTTTTTAACTGTGCTATGGAGAAGGTGATTAGGGATCTGAAACGAAAGTTATTAAATTGGAAAACCAAAAAGGCAACATCTATATAGATTGCTTGGCTTTCGCGGATGGCATTGCTCTGACTGTGGACATACCTGGGAATGCCAAAATCCAAATATAAAACGTAATGGAGCAAGCGGGAAAATTGATTAACAAATGTCCTTTCCATGGATAGAATTTATAATAAACGTTAAGTATTTACCTGATATAATAATCATAATTTAAAACAAACTCCGCAAAGTCATCTCGTTTGAATCTTTAAGTGAATGGATAACTATTAACAACAATGAAAAAAGAATGCTTATAGGTCAGAGCAAATAAAATGAACATAGTATTAAAGATCACCAGAAATACTGTATATGTAAGAAAAAGGACACCAAAATTAAACATTACAATACTGTGGTAAGACCTGAGCCTCTATTTGAGCAGAAACACTAAAACTAATGCGAAGAGGTGAGATAAACAAAATCATGACCATAGAAAGGAGACTGGTTAGGAGCATACTTGGCCCAAGGACAACTGAAACAGAATTCAACAGGCCACGACCTAACAAAGAAATATTCACTTATGTAAAGAATATAATACACACGATGCGAAAAAGAAGATTTTCGGTTTTAAGCCTATTTTCATTCATGAAAAAAAATAGGCTCATAAGTTCACCTATTGTCCGTGAGTGTGTGTATGTGTGTGTGCGTGTGTGTGTGTGTGTGTGTGTGTCCCTAATAAAATCAAAACGGCTGAAGCGATTTCGCCCCAACCGTGCCCTTCAAATTTAATTCATTTCACCAATACAACATGGCGGCTGTGCGAAATATTTCACCGGCATTCTATATCTCCGAAACTATTACTGATATCACCCTGAAATTCTGTACGGTGATACAGGGCACTACTACAAAATTACCTATGTGACTTTCAAAACCCTGTTAAGTACAAAACGAACATGACGGCCAAGCGAAATTGTAACATTTAAATATACACTTCTCGTGATTTAACCATCCGAACGCAGTGAAACTTGGTACAGCAAATGCTTATACACATTGTAATGCACTGACATTTAATTTAGTTCAATTGTTTACATAATCTTAACATGGCGGCTGTGCGAAATTTTAGAATCTCGTTTTTATTTCTTGTGTTCTAATCATGCAATGAGTCAACGTTTGAATAATGAACCTATACAATAATCGTCATCTAATATTACAAACTTTATGGCTCACATATATAAAAATCCAACATGGCGACCATCCGAAATATTTAGACGGTTCTCAATATCTACGAATCTATTGCAGTTATCAAACTGGAATTTTGTATGTTGATAGAGGTAATAAACATAAGTAGGATATATGAAAATAGGCTATTTAGTACTTCACGGAACTACTTGTTGGGTATTTAAACAGAATGAATAATGACAGGCTGACAAAACACATTTTAATAAAATGTTATTATAGCTTAAAATACAACCAGCATCGTTAACACAAACATTGAATGACTTAAGGAAGTCAACACTGATATTAAGGAAACACATAATAGGGATTTATTTAGAGGTAAACTTCTAAAAGTGATCTTCATGGATGAACAAGACAGAAATAGAAAGCAGCCACGTAACGTCGAAGCAGGAAGCAGAGATCACAGAGGATGAAGTACAGTAAATGTAGACAGAGAGGAAGAAGACATTTAGCAAGGTTTCAAGATTTGATTTAACGTGCTCTTCAATAGTGCTATTACCGGCCGCGGTGGCCTCGCTGGCATCGGGAGAGCGTGGGTTCGAATCCCACCTTGGCCGTCCTGAAAATGGTTTTCGTGGTTTCCCATTTTCATCACCAGGCTAATGCCGGACGGTTCCTTTCAATAGGTCCACGGCCGATTTCCTTCCAATATCCCTTCCCTGACCCGTCCAGGAAAGAAAAGTTCATGGCCATTGGCTGCATTTATAAAAAAAATAGTGCTATTCGATTAAATAATAAATATCATTAGAAAACCTGTGCTCCTCCACAACATTCATTTACACATTCTTATTGCACGTCTCTCCATATGTCATTTGCCTTTCATTTTTGTAACATCTGTAATTGAGGTTCACCTCCGATTCGTCCTATGACTCGTCGTTGTGAGAGCACACATAATCTCCAAGAACGAATTATGAAACAAAATGCAGGTGACTGTTCCAGCGAGTCAGGATTATGCTTGTTTTTAAATTGTGCAAGGCGTTGACTGCATCGATGGCCCAATAAGGCGTTTAACCCGCAGTGTGTGGAGGGTAAAGTTCAAGTCGAAGCAGGCCCTGTGTTATTTTGGCCGTGTTTTTCTTACCCTTATTTGGGACCATTCATTCAAATCACTGTGAACATGAATCACGATTTTTATTTCTATGCACTCGGTGATCAAAAGTTGCTTTATATTCGGCTTATTGTGCTGTGGACACTCTCATTTTCCAAGATGACAACTGCCGTGCTCACAAGGCTACACGCGTACGTAGCTGGTTTGATGAACATGCAGACACCTTATTGGACCTCGACTGGCCCAAAAAATCACCCGATCGTAATCCTATAGAAAAAGTTTGGGAGTGTTTAGAACAGGGAGCAGCCACGACTTTCGGTGGATATGCTATACAGGATTTGCAAGAATCCTCAGTACTCCTTTCTCGTCAAATCAAGGCTGTTATCAAGTCTAGAGATTGTGTTACACGGTATTAGGGACATGTCTCCAGGGAGTGGTTATATTTTTTTGTACATTCCAGTATCGTGTATAAATATTTTAATTAACATTAGCTAACCCCAGAGCGTAGCCGTTCACGTTAATTCATGCACCACAACTACATTAGGGAACTGGAAGTCCGCAGATCAAAGACATAAATTGTGACGCTGACAGCGATCATCCTGAGTATGTTTCTTACGGTATTTTTCAACATTCCCTCCAAACAATTGCTGGGATGGTTACATTTGGTTCCATTTTTTAAGTCTGTGGATAAGGATCCTAATCCTGGACCACAATGATTATAATCACTCGGACTATTACAGTCACCAAAGAAGTACAGGTTATCCGACAGGTTCAGAGCACTTTTAAGTACACAGGCTGATGAACAAGATGCCCTAGGCCCTTAAAATGAATTATCAACAATACAATACCAATTAATTGTTGTATATCTGTATAGGTGTACTAAATAATAATAACCCCTGGCACTACAGCCCTTGAAGGGCCTAGGCCTACCAAGCGACTGCTGCCCAACCTTTTGGCCTGCAGATATTGAGGTGACACGTTGTCAGCGCATCGGGTCCCATCGGCCGTTAATCTTCGATTTCGTGACCGAGGCGCTGCCTCACTGTCAGATAGCTACTCAATTGTCCTCACGAGGCTGAGTTCACCCCGTTCCAGCCCTCACGTCAGTTTCAAAAATCCCCGATGGAGCCGGGAATCGAACCCGAGGTCTCCGGGTGGAAGGCAAGTGCGCTACCTCAACAACACGGGGCCGGCCTGTATAGGTCTACTGGATACTGCAAAGAAATATATTAAATCATTCTTAGTTTGACGTTTTTCAGTGGGTCGACACGATTGTACCCAATTGTGTTTTATTCCCGATCGTGAAAAACAAAACATGAGGTTGAAATGAAAATCCACAGCCTGTTTCCAGTCTCCGACCGGGTCAGGAATGGAATGAATGAAGCTCCCACCTTGCGGCGAGGATATGAATTGTGCCGGCTGCCGAGGCCTGACGCACTCCTCTGGGGCAATGATTAAATGAATGACAGATGAAATGAAATGATAGTGGAGAGTGTTGCTGGAATTAAATTTTGACAGGGAAAACCGGAGTACCCGGAGAAAAACCTGTCTGCCTCCGTTTTGTCCAGCACAGATCTCACATGGAGTGACCGGGATTTGAACCACGGACCCAGCGGTGAGAGGCCAGCGTGCTGCCGCCTAAGCCACGGAGGCTCTAAAAAAAACATAACATGAGGTTAATAAATACATCTCATTTGGGTACAATCGTCTTGAATGACTGAAAACCATCAAACTACGTTCACTAAGGTAACACTGAAAAATGGCTTCAAACACCATAATGGTAAATAATTCTACACACATCAAAAAAAGTTTTGCATCACCTCGGTTCCCAGATCTCCGGCATATAGACGTTGACTGTGTATATTGTATCAAAGATACAGTCCCTTTGACTGTTCATAGATGTCACTAAAACTGCTCAAAGATGTAAACAACCATGCATGAGCAGGGCCTATTAGACGGAGGGGGTACGACAGCCGATCAGTTCCAGTCATTCCACCAGGACGAAGGTACGCTGCTCATGTTGTCTGTAGTTCTACCATGCCTAGAAGGTCAATACCGCAGTTCGATCGCGTCCGCATTGTTACTTTGTGTCAAGAAGGGCTCTCAACAAGGGAAGTTTCCAGGCGTCTCAGAGTGAACCAAAGCGATGTTGTTCGGACATGGAGGAGGTACAGAGATACAGGAACTGTCGATGACAGGCCTCGCTCAGGCCGCCCAAGGGCTACTACTGTAGTGGATGTCCGCTACTTACGGATTGCCGCTCGGAGGAACCCTGACAGCAATGCCACCATGTTGAATAATGCGTTTCGTTCAGCCACAGGACGTCGTGTTTCAACTCAAACTGTGCGCAATAGGCTGCATGATGCGCAACTTCACTCCCGACGTCCATGGCGAGGTCCAGCTTTGCAACCCCGACACCATGCAGCGCGGTACAGATGGGCCCAACAACATGCTGAATGGACCCCACAGAATTGGCATCACGTTCTCTTCACCGATGAGTGTCGCATATGCCTTCAACCAGACAATCGTCGGAGACGTGTTTGGAGGCACCCTGGTCAGGCTGAACGTCTTAGACACACTGTCCAGCGAGTGCAGCAAGGTGGTGGTTCCCTGATGTTTTGGGGTGGCATTATGTGGGGCCGACGTACGCCACTGGTGGTCATGGAAGGCTCCGAAACGGCTTTACGATACCTGAATGACATCCTCCGACCCATAGTGCACCCATATCGGCAGAATATTGGAGAGGCATTTGTCTTCATGGACGACAATTCTCGACCTCATCGTGCACATCTTGTGAATGCGTTCCTTCAAGATAACGACATCGCTCGACTACAGTGGCCAGCATGTTCGCCAGACATGAACCCTATCGAACATGCCTGGGATATGTTGAAAAGGGCTGTTTATGGACGTCTTGACCCACCAACCACTCTGAGAGATTTACGCCGAATTGTCGTTGAGGAGTGGGACAATTTGGACCAACAGTGTCTTGATGAACTTGTGGATAGTATGCCACGACGAATACAGGCATGCATCAATGCAAGAGGACGTGCTACTGGGTATTAGAGGTAGTGGTGTGTACTGCAATCTGGACCACAAATGCTGAAAGTCTAGCTGTATGATGGTACAACATGCAATGTGTGGGTCTCATGAGCAATAAAACGAGCTGAAATGTTGTTTGTGTTGATCTCTATTCCCTTTGTATTTAACGGTTCCGGAACTCTTGGAACCGAGGTGATGCAAAACTTTTTTTGATGTGTGTATAATTAATGTTTGTGTAGTTACACATTTTAGGGGATAAGTTGATCACGCTGAACTCTGGGTTATTGCGCGCTTGTAATCAGTGTTTACAGTTTGTTATTACTTAGCTCTGTGTGCGGGTAATGCATCTGTAAACAGGTAAACTTCCATCTACTATATTACCTGCATTGCTCTCACGTGGAAATGTTCCTCGTGTGGTCTCAAATCTTCTCACACAGAAACGGTTCCCTAATGCAATCCAGACCCTCCCTGGTCCCGTGCTTATATGCTACACTCTCTAGGGCTACACTTGCTTCTGCAGTAGACTGTAGTTGATGGCTGCACAGTTTTCATTGAACTGGTCTTGTTTAATTTATGGTTGGCGATATCATGGTCAACAGCTTAATCTAATAGATAAAAAATACAGTAATAACAACAACAATAATAATAATAATAATAATAGACCTATTGACAATAATAATAATAATAATAATAATAATAATATTAGACCTAATGACAATAATAATAATAGACCTAATGACAGTAATAATAATAATAATAATAATAATAATAATAGTAATAATAATAATAATAATAATAATAATAATAATAATAATAATAATAATAATATCGTATGGCCTCGGGTGCCAGGTGCAAGCTTTGTTTTTTGACACCCAAAGGGTAGCTTGCATGTCGAATTTCGTTGTTCCTTGAAGCACTATGAAAGTCAAGGAGGTTAGATATCTAAGCTCCTTGGACACTATAGCGCTTTCTAGCAGAGAAATGAGGAACTTTGTGTTGGCGGTAACTCCCTATATTAATGTTGCCATTATGAACACGGGCTACTGAATTCAAATGGGTTCTTTGACATGCCAACATCGTATGACATGGTGTCGTAATTTTTGCCGCCTTTCAAAAATCACTTACCACGGCCAGGATCGAACCTGCGAGCTAGGGGTTAGTAGACCGACACGTTGACCACTCACCCACCGTGGCAAGCTAATAATAATAAACCTAATGAAGATAATAATAATAATAATAATAAATTATTCGTCATCTTAATTTGAGACTGTCTTGCCTGTAAGCGTTCAGTGTAGTCTGCAGACCTCTATTTGCGAACGAGACGCCTCAGTAATCTCCTATTAGCAGTTAGCACTGCTTCCTCTGCTTCTACATCTTTTACCTTGATATCGTTCAAAACTGTATCTAACTATCGCCTCATGGATCTGCCTCTGCTTCTCTTACCATCTATTGCTAAGAATAACTTGGTCATTAACATATCTAAGACGAATACAATGATCTTTAGAAACGGAGGAAGAGCCCCCGCATCAGCTGAGATACACATAAGGGAAAGAAAACTGAAAATAGTATCAGAAATCAAGTATTTAGGAATCACTCTACAAACGACCGAAAAATGCTTCACAAAACACATAACAGAAAAGGCAACTAAAGCAATAATGACAATGCATGAAATAAGAAACATTCGATCCCTCAGCCTAGAGACGGAGATGTTGCTATTCCGAGCAAGATTTTTACCAATACTGACATAATGGCATAGAAATCATCTGGTCACGCAACAATGAAGAATCTATCCACGCTGGAAAGACTGAAAGCAAGATACATAATGAAAGCGTTAGGAGTGTCAAAAATGACGCACTCAAGATCCTCATCGAGGATCTCAGGACAAGCATACTTCTACCTAACACCTGCGCCTCACAGAACCTGCTAGCAACACTGAATAGGAAAAGAGAAGAAATTCAACCGGCATTCTACAGCATAGGAGCCATGTTAGACCGTGCGTGGACAAAGGAAAACGTCGAAATCGGACACGTCATCACCAGGTTGGCAGTCCATGGATTCCACCACCTGATATGCAAGAACACAAACTTCCACGAACGAAATCTAGACTGTGAATGTAAGCTGTGTGAATCGGCATGTGATCGTTACCACATCGAACTATATACAAAAAAGACAAAGTCAATATATGATTATGCAAACATGTAAAATTTCAATTTTAGTCTTGGCTATTTGGCTGCAATAAAGATTTAATTTTAATCCCTTGGGTAATTTCTCCTTCCCAATTCTCGTTCCATGACCCAACCATCAGAGTAGGCTTATACGAACAACGTCATGTAACGTGTTCATTTATAACTTCCCATTTCTCTCTTCATGATGATTGCCCTCCTGCCATTGCTCCCACCTATTTGTCCCAGCAATAATTCATGTTACCCACCTAACAGCTTATGTATGAGATTTCCTTAATCCCCCAGTTCTCACTTCCATACACCAAAGCCAGTCTAAATACTGAGCGATGTACGGAGACTTGTGTTGGTATTCTAACTACTTTCTCGCAGGATACTGTAGATTGAGAACTCACTGCATTGGCTTTTCTACACCTTGGATTTACCTATTTCACCTAACTACCAGCATGAGAGAATACACAGCCCAAGTAGGCTACTTATTATAGGATGGTTCACCTGCTCCAATATAGAACCTCCTACCTGGAATTCTATTTTCTTGCTTTCCTTCCCTAGCAGAATCATCTTGGTTTTTTAAATTCTGATTTGCATATCATATTCTCGACAATTCATTTCAAGTTCTAAAATGTAAGCTTGTAAGCTTTCGACAGAGTTGGGTAGATTATTGACTGGGGAATAACCTAACCACCAAGGGAAGATGATTGAGAAAAGGAGGTGGGTTTCGGACTGGAGAAAAAAGAATGGAGAAATAGGAGGAGAGTCCCACAAAAGTTACAAATTTAACTTTAAATGCACTCAAAGGCGGTTGCCACTGCAAATCCGCTCGCTGATACCTAAAGTGGGTAAGGACCTGGTCGAAGCTAACGGGAAACGCAGCTAGGACTTGGGCGGTTTGCAAGAGAATGGCTTTAGCGTATTCCCTCTCAAGCATGCATATGCATACTATGGGGAAGGGTGATGGTCTAGCAAGACAGAGAGTAACATAACTTATTGTATGTCTGTTCAGAGGAATTCTTTTTGAACAAGTAATTCGAAGAATGCCAATAATTTGAATTGATTTCGATATTTCCAGTTTTCGAAGTTGTAGAGTTCCTAAAAAGCGACCCAGTGCTTCCAAGAAGGATAGGAATAAACCAATTATACTTTTGGGAATAATTTCGATAAGTGCACCAATAGTTGCATTTGGAAATGGCTAAGCTTTTACCCAGTAAGGAGCCGACTAAAAGTTTAGGCAAGGAGAAACACTTAAATTTTGAAGAACCAACCATAAGAATTGGAGAGAATCTCCACAAGCAGGAAGCTGGCGTAGCGAGCTATGCTTGCCTTACTGGCCAGTTAGAATTAGCTATTAAAGCTAAGAGAGACTTTACCGAGTTGGCAACTAAGAGTTCTTGCTCAAATGTAACAAGTGGTGAAAACCCTATCACAAGATTTATTTGCATTAACAAGGGCATGAACCTAGGAAGAGTCAGGGAAGACAGGATCATGCCTAACTGTAGTATTAGAGAAATGATGAGTCAAAAAAGGAACTTTAATTTATTTAACTATGAAAAAGAGACTAATAAATTTAACAAGCATATAGTTTCAATTTTTGTTAACAATTTGGGGTCGCAGACCTCCTAACATTTAAAGTTTGCTCCAGGCAATTAACAATTCTTTAGGTTTCAAGCCTTTATATGTACTAAAATCTTTGTAAGATTTAAAAAAGACAAATGAAGTGATTAAAGTTAGACATTAAATCGAGTACAAGGTGTGTACTTTAAGAAATTTCCAAGTACCTATCTTAGAGAAAGTTACAACTTCGAAAATAACAACAGGTAGAATGAAAGAGAAGTTCCTATAACTTCTTATATTTACGCTGAATTACTTTTATAATAGTTATACAAAATAGGACAGGTCACTTACTGTGAAACCTGAAGAGAAAGTCAAAAGGAGGGTTCTAGACTTCCTTTGTTTAAGTAGGAATCACGAGACAAATGGGCAAAGTTTCCCTTTCGTGAGACCACGAAATAACTCACTCATGAGTTGAAAGAATTGTATTCCCTAATTAGAAGGGAGAAACAATGTAAGTTTGAAACGTGTACTCGACACGTATTTATGCAGAAGTTAATTAATGTTATATAAGAAAAAGGGGAGGGCACTTCTATAGAGTGACACCTCGTTGAAAAAAGACTTAAAGTAACAACTTTATTATTATGGTTTGTTAGTAAAAGGTTTAGGAAAGATCAATTGGGATTGAGGATAAATGTTCATGGCCTTATTTATGGTAATCGGACGATCGCGACGCGGTAGAAATGTTGAACAAGCACTAGTTTTCACTATAATCTGTTAAATGGATGAAAAGTTCACTGTAGTAACACAAAAGTTTATGGCAAAAAAAGTTATTGCAATTGTGGAAAAAAACCTGGTTGCACTAGGTAGGCGAGAGTCTATTGCTTCAGAAAGTTATAGATTGTCATTAAGTACGCCAGAGAAAATCCCAACGGAGGAAGAAAAGTTAGCTATTGAGCATTAAATAATAAGGAAGATCCTTTAGTTTGAGAAAATATTCACACATGTGAGTTGAAAATACATGACGGCGTGACTGGTAGATTCTGGAAGGTTCCAGAGCAATTTTGACTGAAGAATAGGGCCAAAGTTATTCCAGCGGTGGAACGAGCAAAATATTTTTATAGACAGTGGGTATTCATTGGTATCCCACGTTGTGAGAAGATTTCTCATTTAATTAGCTTAAGAAAAGCTACTTTCTATTAAGGTTGGCTTAGACAGACAAAAGCCCAACATGGTAAATCCCGCGAAGGATGATTATTGCCCCAAAATATAGTAATCTCACACTGCCTATAAAATTATCCTTAAAAGCATGTAGATATTAAAACGATGAGAATGAGGTTAAAACCTGAAGTCTGTACTTATCTTTGCTGCATAGCGATGGTGAAGTTCCCTTTGAAGGTTTACATTAGAGTTCCAAGATGGAGTGGAATGAAGAAAATGCCTCTTGGGTTCAGGAGGCTGGCTCTAGTTGAGCCTTGACTGAGTCGACGGTCGACGTACAAGTGAGACCCACTCAGCGAAGCGCAGAGGGACCAGGAAAGGGGAAAAGAGTGGGGGTAGGAGACAAAAGGAAGACATATAAGCATCACCAACATACAAAAGTTAAATTCTCTTGAGGAAATGGTAGGCGACGCTATCGCAGCCTGGTGGGTGAAAAAGTAGACGAAGTTCTCTTGATCACGGAGATGATAGCTGGCGATGGCGACGAGATCTGGTGGCCAGATTGATAAGGACGTCCTCTTGTACAGGGAAGAATTGAGGAACATCAGAGATTCGCTGCTAGATGACGCTAGGTGGGTCATGGAAGATATATATCTAGAACAGACTCACAAATGGCATAAGAGACATGACCACCAAAGAGAAACTAGAAGATCACTGTTGGTGTTTGATAAAAAGGAAGGAATGAACAAGAAAAGAGCATTAAAAATATACTCTATCATACCGAGTATTCCAAGAATACACCAAGCTGGGAAGGGAAAACACCAACAGAGAGCAGGAAAACCAATTAAACATTTAAAGGTAATGGAGCGATTAAAGACAGTGGTCTTGTGATCTGACCGTTAGTGGTCAAAATTCTGGCCACCCTGACTCTCCCATCCCCTCCAGGATAACACTCGGTCACTCTACCAGAAATCCAGACCAGGGGAGGAGAAACATCCCTGACCAAGACCAAGTCCCCCACTTTAATGTCGGGACTGGAAAGAAACCACTTCTGTCTCCGTTGCAAGGAAGTTAAATATTCCAAGTTCCACCTCTTCCAGAAAGAATTGCGAAGGGCTTCAAGTTTACACCAAACAATAGGTAAATTAGAATCCCTGTAAGAATTGGAAAGGGGAGGAGGGGCAGAAAGAGAAGTGCCCATAAGGAAGTGACCAGGTGTGAGTGGAAGCAGGTCATCAGTGTGATTGGAAAGCGGAGTTAGAGGGCGAGAATTAACAACTCCTTCAATCAGAACGGACAGTGAATTAAATTCTTCATAAGTCAGAATGCGATTACCTAAAACCTTTCTTAAATGACGTTCAGTGAGCTTTACGCAGGATTCCCACCTACCACCGTGATGAGGAGAGTAGGGAGGTATAAAACGCCATTTGAAACCCTTTGAATAGGAAAAATTAGAGATCTGTTCCATGGCAGGAGAAGATGTGAGGGCTTTCTTCCACAAGGACGCTGCGCCATGAAAGGTGGGAGCGTTATCAGAGAACATCTCGGAAGGAAAACCACGCCTAGCAGTGAAGCGAGAGACAGCTGATAAAAAAGTAAGAAGTAGAAGCATTCGTTACTAGTTCCAAATGGATTGCGCCAGTAACCATGCAAACAAAGAGAGAAACATAGAGCTTACCAAACAATTTGCGTTTAGCTTCAGGGGAATTTCGTTGATATTGGAACGGACCCATATATTCCACACCAGTTAGAGCAAATGGGCGTATAGGAGAAGAGCGAAAAGAAGGCAGATCGCTCATTAATTGAGTATTGATTTTAGGTTTCGCTTTGAAGCAAGGAATGCACTTGTGAATTACAGAGGAAACTTCGTGAATTCCATTTGTAATCCAGTACTTTTCCCTTAAGAGGCAAAGCAGAGTGCGTGTACCAACATGCAGATTGCGATAATGAAAGTCACGTATAATTAAGGAAGTTACGTGATGTTTAGAAGGCAAAATAACGGGATGCTTTTTGTCTTCAGAGAGCGAAGATTGAGAGAGCCTACCACCTACCCTGAGTAACCCATTGTCATCAAGGAACGGGGCTAAAGCGCAAAGACGACTAGATTTGGGAAGATCCCTTTTAGAAGAAAGTAAAGACAATTCAGAAGAAAAGGCTTCTTGCTGTGTCAATCGTAAAACCTTAATGGTAGCGAGATTCAATTCATGATTGGTAAGGTGTGGTTTGGGGAGAAGAGGTTGGTCAACCACAAGATATTTCCATCTAAGAAGATAGGCGAAAATTCGAATTAATTTATGAAAGGAAGAATAGCGGGACAACAAGGGATGAGAAACGTTGGAAACAAGACACGAAGCAGTAGATAAAGATACTTTAGCGTCAGGCAAGTTGGAGTTTGTAGCTGGAGGTTTAGAAGGCCAACAAGAAGAGTCTTCGATTAACCACGAGGGCCCATGCCAGTACAACTGGGAAGCTGCCAATTGAGATGGTAAACATCCACGAGATATAATGTCGGCTGGGTTGTCAGCACTGGGCACATGCCTCCATTGACATCCCGAAGAAAGAGTTTGAATTTTGGAAACCCTGTTTGCAACAAAAGTTTGCCAGTGAGCGGGGTTCTTGGCGATCCAAGAAAGGGTGATCATGGAATCGCTCCAGAGATAGATTTGCGAGAATTCGACTTTTAATACTTCCCGTAATTTTTTAACAAGTTTTGCAGCCATGAGTGCAGCACACAATTCAAGCCTAGGCAAAGTGATAGTTTTAAGAGGAGCTACCTTCGATTTGGCACAAACAAGGTTGGAAACTGAAGATCCATTTAATGGACCGCGATAAACTAAATATGCGCAGCAACCATAAGCTTTTTCGGAACTGTCCGCGAACACATTAAGGAAAAAAGATGCATTAGAATGAGCGTTAATTAAATTCCTGGGAATTTCAATTAGGGAAAGATTCAGAAAATTGCTGCGAAAAGAGAGCCATCGGTTAAGAAAAGAAAGGGGAACAGTGTCATCCCATTCTCATTTGAGCGACCACAGCTCTTGCATGAAAAGTTTGGCTATAACAATAACTGGGGCAAGGAATTGAAGCGGATCAAAAATTTTTGCAATTTCAGAGAGAATTTGTCGTTTCGTGTTAGGGAGCTCTTCAGCGAGCGAAACTTTATAGATGAGAGTGTCAGTACTAGTGCACCAATGAACTCCAAGAGTTTTTATGGATTCGGAGTTTCCACAAATTTCGACAGAGGAGGGATCTACGTCTTCAATAGGAAACTGGGCGAGAAACTCAGGGGAGTTGGAATTCCACTTATGAAGTGGGAAACCTCCATTCCTTAGCAATTCCTGAAGTTCTAAAGACACGAAAGAAGCTTCCTCCAAAGTGGGGAAGGACTGCAAATAATCGTCAACATAGAATGACGTGGTTAGTGCTTCAGAAGCTTTGGAATTAAATAAATGACCATCTTGAGAGGCTAGCAAGTGTAGGGAACGGATAGCAAGGAAAGCGGAAGGTTTTAAGCCATAAGTAACTGTTTTTAAACGAAATATCTTAATGGGCTTACTGATTTCGTCGCGCTACAAGATTCTTTGGAGTTCTCGTTGTTCAGGCTGAATTAAAACTTGGCGGTACATCTGTTTTATATCCGCTATAACAGCTATGGGAAATAATCGAAAGTTTAAGAGTATAGCAGATAGATCTGACTGAATAGCAGGACCAGAGTAAAGAGTGTCGTTAAGGCTGTTGCCATTAACGTCAGGTGATGAACCATTGAAAACAACTCGGATTGTATCCTTTACAAGAGGATTTTTCCACACGGGATGATGATTTAAGAAAACCGTTTCAATTGGGGGGTGCAATTCATCATCAGATTTGTTAACAACTTCCATATGATCTAAGCTTTCATACTCATCCATGAAATCGGTGTACTGCTGTTTAACGATAGGTTCTTTCTTGAATTTGTTCTCGATAGCAAAGAGAGCTTTTCGAGCTTTGGGTTGAGAGTTGATAAGTTTAGGGGGATTATGTAATCTTGGCATTTGAACAATGAACCGACCATCAGAAGAGCGAGTGGTGTTGTTCAGAAAATGTTGCTCACAGAATTCATTTTCTGAAGAAGTCACGCTAGGAGGATCAACGCTTTCGAGTCTCCAAAACTGTTCCAGATCAGTATTAGCGAAATAACATTGCGATGTGGGTTGGTGAGAATAATGGGGAAGTTGACCGGTGACGATCCATCCAAAATTAGTGTCTCTGGCGACCACGTTTGAGGATAACTTGCGAACCTGTTTACGAAGGCAATTCCAGAAAACATTGGCACTAAAGAGTATGTCAATGGGGTTTTGTATGTTAAACAAAGGATCGGCTAGCCTTAAATGCGAGGGAATGTCTAAACCTGAAATATCCACAGAGTGACTTGGAGTGTCTTCTCCAATGCTATTGAGAATGAGACAATTCAGTTTGAGAAAGTTGTTTCTGTGACAAATATCTCTTATGGTTAGCTTTGAGAACTGTAAAGCTTGCGATTTTGAGCTGTTGATGCCCGACATGTTAATAGAAGTAGGGTTTACAGGTAGGCCTAGTTTTCTAATCAAAGAATTTGACACGAAATCATGCGTTGCCGCTGAATCAAGAAGACCTCGTGCACGGACCCAGTTTCCAAAGTTATCCTGAACTTCGATTTGGACAGTAGACAATAATACTTGGGCACTACGAATGGACTTGGCATTTTGAATATACGATGAAGCATTGGAATTGTTAGCATTACCATTTTTCTGAGAAGTAGATGCTGTCGATGACCTTGCCTGATCATGACGATGTAGTAATGTGTGATGAGCTTTTTCACAATGGAAGCAAAGTCTTGTGGACTTGCAATTGGAAGCAGAATGCGTGGGCGCTAGGCAGTTGAAGCAATGTTTGTTTTGGGAAACTAATTTTCTTCTGTCGTCGATTGACAGTTCTTTAAAGGATTTGCATAGATATAAAGCATGGGAATCTTTGCAAAGTATACACTTTAATGGTTCATTTAAACTCTTGCGAGGTTCGCTTTGAGTGTTTAAAACGAGAGAGCTAGCAATACGGCGTTCACTAGACCTAGTTGGGTAACCAGTGGTGTTTGGCTTAAATTTAGAGGAGCTGGACCCGGGTTTTTGGGTACTAGACGCTAAGCGTTCGCTTTTAGGTTTGATAGACATTAATTCAAATTTAGAACTCGGAGACGACGGGTTCACTTTGAATAGCTAGAGCGGTTAACAGCTGGCATCTGGCATTTATGAAAGTGACTAAATGCTCGTAAGAGTAGTCGTCTTCTCTAGAAAGTTCAATTTCCCAAGCTTTGAGGGTAGCAGCATCGACTTTAGAAACCACTAAATGTATTAGGAAAGTATCCCAGTGTTCGGTGGGTTGATCTAATTGGGACAGAGCTTTGACGTGAAGTTGTGTAGTGTCAACGAGAGTACGCAAACTAGTGACGTCATTGTGCTGTGACGCAGGTAGGTTGAATAGAGCCTTCATATGGCGATGAATACGTAACCGTAAATTTCCGTATCTTTCTTTCAATAAGTTAAAGGCAATGGGGTAATTTTCGGCACTTAGAGGAAGTGCTTCAACTAACTGCAAAGCTTGACCTCGGAGGATAGATCTCAAGTAATGAAACTTGTATATGATTTGAATGTCTTCATTGTCATGAACAAGAGAGCAAAATAATTCATAGAAAGAATCCCAAGTAGATTCATCTCCAGAGAAGTGGGGTAAATCAATTTTAGGTAAAATAGGTTTGGGCTTGTGAGTACCATCGCGAAAAGAAGTTTGTGGTTCATGAAGGGAACCAAGAACAGAAGCGTCCTTTTTCTGCTCCTCTTCGAGTTGGCGTATTATTTTGAAAGCAGAACCTATGCCTTTGTAATATTGGTTTTCTACTTCGACTCGATCTTCGGTTTGATTGAGTATACAAGTTTCTATTTCAGTTTGAATGTTACAATAATTCTCATATGAACGTTCAAAATCCCTTACACGATGTTTTAACAAGTCTAATTGAGCTTCTGAGGGATCTAGCTCTTTGATGTATTTTCTGAATCGGGTAATTTGTCCTTTATAAGATGCTCGTTTAGAAGTAAGTTTTTCATCCTTATCCTTTTCAGTAGGAGCCATGACAAGGTAAATAGATTAAAGTATAACTCACGAAACTGTGGAACCTTGGAAATGCTGTCAGGCTGGCAGCAGCAAATAAGTTGAAAGAAAGGGACACCCCTAAGGAGACAGGAGCGGCCTCTTTCCACTTCACAGGCTTTGCACGATGTAGTTATAGATGAAAGATTCAAAGCAGATATTAATAATTTGTAAGGTATTGTCAAATAACCTTTTAAAAAGAATAACAAATGACAAATGGACTCTCCCGGGTTTCCGGGACCAAAATTTGGGTAGATTATTGACTGGGGAATAACCTAACCACCCAGGGAAGATGATTGAGAAAAGGAGGTGGGTTTCGGACTGGAGAAAAAAAGATGGAGAAATAGGAGGAGAGTCCCACAAAAGTTACAAATTTAACTTTAAATGCACTCAAAGGCGGTTGCCACTGCAAATCCGCTCTCTGATACCTAAAGTGGGTAAGGACCTGGTCGAAGCTAACGGGAAACGCAGCTAGGACTTGAGCGGTTTGCAAGAGAATGGCTTTAGCGTATTCCCTCTCAAGCATGCATATGCCTACTATGGGGAAGGGTGATGGTCTGGCAAGACAGAGAGTAACATAACTTATTGTATGTCTGTTCAAAGGAATTTGTTTTGAACAAGTAATTCGAAGAATGCCAATAATTTGAATTGATTTCGATATTTCCAGTTTTCGAAGTTGTAGAGTTCCTAGAAAGCGACCCAGTGCTTCCAAGAAGGATAGGAATAAACCAATTATACTTTTGGGAATAATTTCGGTAAGAGCAC
Source organism: Meconema thalassinum (assembly GCA_946902985.2). Taxonomy (NCBI): domain Eukaryota; kingdom Metazoa; phylum Arthropoda; class Insecta; order Orthoptera; family Tettigoniidae; genus Meconema; species Meconema thalassinum. The sequence goes on along the minus strand of OX336389.2, from coordinate 1,117,635,055 downwards.
CAATAGTTGCATTTGGAAATGGCTAAGCTTTTACCCAGCAAGGAGCCGACTAAAAGTTTAGGCAAGGAGAAACACTTAAATTTTGAAGAACCAACCATAAGAATTGGAGAGAATCTCCACAAGCAGGAAGCTGGCGTAGCGAGCTATGCTTGCCTTACTGGCCAGTTAGAATTAGCTATTAAAGCTAAGAGAGACTTTACCGAGTTGGCAACTAAGAGTTCTTGCTCAAATGTAACAAGTGGTGAAAACCCTATCACAAGATTTATTTGCATTAACAAGGGCATGAACCTAGGAAGAGTCAGGGAAGACAGGATCATGCCTAACTGTAGTATTAGAGAAATGATGAGTCAAAAAAGGAACTTTAATTTATTTAACTATGAAAAAGAGACTAATAAATTTAACAAGCATATAGTTTCAATTTTTGTTAACAATTTGGGGTCGCAGACCTCCTAACATTTAAAGTTTGCTCCAGGCAATTAACAATTCTTTAGGTTTCAAGCCTTTATATGTACTAAAATCTTTGTAAGATTTAAAAAAGACAAATGAAGTGATTAAAGTTAGACATTAAATCGAGTACAAGGTGTGTACTTTAAGAAATTTCCAAGTACCTATCTTAGAGAAAGTTACAACTTCGAAAATAACAACAGGTAGAATGAAAGAGAAGTTCCTATAACTTCTTATATTTACGCTGAATTACTTTTATAATAGTTATACAAAATAGGACAGGTCACTTACTGTGAAACCTGAAGAGAAAGTCAAAAGGAGGGTTCTAGACTTCCTTTGTTTAAGTAGGAATCACGAGACAAATGGGCAAAGTTTCCCTTTCGTGAGACCACGAAATAACTCACTCATGAGTTGAAAGAATTGTATTCCCTAATTAGAAGGGAGAAACAATGTAAGTTTGAAACGTGTACTCGACACGTATTTATGCAGAAGTTAATTAATGTTATATAAGAAAAAGGGGAGGGCACTTCTATAGAGTGACACCTCGTTGAAAAAAGACTTAAAGTAACAACTTTATTATTATGGTTTGTTAGTAAAAGGTTTAGGAAAGATCAATTGGGATTGAGGATAAATGTTCATGGCCTTATTTATGGTAATCGGACGATCGCGACGCGGTAGAAATGTTGAACAAGCACTAGTTTTCACTATAATCTGTTAAATGGATGAAAAGTTCACTGTAGTAACACAAAAGTTTATGGCAAAAAAAGTTATTGCAATTGTGGAAAAAAACCTGGTTGCACTAGGTAGGCAAGAGTCTATTGCTTGAGAAAGTTATAGATTGTCATTAAGTACGCCAGAGAAAATCCCAACGGAGGAAGAAAAGTTAGCTATTGAGCATTAAATAATAAGGAAGATCCTTTAGTTTGAGAAAGCATTCACACATGTGAGTGGAAAATACATGACGGCGTGACTGGTAGATTCTGGAAGGTTCCAGAGCAATTTTGACTGAAGAATAGGGCCAAAGTTATTCCAGCGGTGGAACGAGCAAAATATTTTTATAGACAGTGGGTATTCATTGGTATCCCACGTTGTGAGAAGATTTCTCATTTAATTAGCTTAAGAAAAGCTACTTTCTATTAAGGTTGGCTTAGACAGACAAAAGCCCAACATGGTAAATCCCGCGAAGGATGATTATTGCCCCAAAATATAGTAATCTCACACTGCCTATAAAATTATCCTTAAAAGCATGTAGATATTAAAACGATGAGAATGAGGTTAAAACCTGAAGTCTGTACTTATCTTTGCTGCATAGCGATGGTGAAGTTCCCTTTGAAGGTTTACATTAGAGTTCCAAGATGGAGTGGAATGAAGAAAATGCCTCTTGGGTTCAGGAGGCTGGCTCTAGTTGAGCCTTGACTGAGTCGACGGTCGACGTACAAGTGAGACCCACTCAGCGAAGCGCAGAGGGACCAGGAAAGGGGAAAAGAGTGGGGGTAGGAGACAAAAGGAAGACATATAAGCATCACCAACATACAAAAGTTAAATTCTATTGAGGAAATGGTTGGCGACGCTATCGCAGCCTGGTGGGTGAAAAAGTAGACGAAGTTCTCTTGATCACGGAGATGATAGCTGGCGATGGCGACGAGATCTGGTGGCCAGATTGATAAGGACGTCCTCTTGTACAGGGAAGAATTGAGGAACATCAGAGATTCGCTGCTAGATGACGCTAGGTGGGTCATGGAAGATATATATCTAGAACAGACTCACAAATGACATAAGAGACATGACCACCAAAGAGAAACTAGAAGATCACTGTTGGTGTTTGATAAAAAGGAAGGAATGAACAAGAAAAGAGCATTAAAAAATATACTCTATCACACCGTGTATTCCAAGAATACACCAAGAGTCTATCATTACAAATAGGTTATCAGCATAAGTCAGACTGCACGCTTGATTTCCACCTAACTGAAATCCATTCAGCCATTTTATGTCCTTCAGCAAATGATCGATACCCTATAGAAGATAAACAGCAGTGGTGAAAGATTACTGCCTTGTATATTTTCTGCAACAATTACAAACCAAGAACACATTGTACCATCAACTCTCACTGCATTATGCAGGGCGCCAGGAAATGTTCTCCGCAGTGACTGCCGGCTTCTGCCAGAGCTAGCATCAGCAGTTTAGTTGGCAGAACGGTGTCCTTGACAGGGTGAATCCCACACGTGAGGGCTGAAGGCTGTCAAAATCGTCAGTGTGTATTGCAATAAGCGAGCGTATGTGTCATCGGCACTTCCATCATCTGTTATGAATGGCTGTGGTTAGTACAAAGTTTACTGTTTGTTTGTTTGTTTGTTTGTTTTAATACAAGCTACAGTTGTGCTGCCAACGTAACTACTGATGCTAGCTCTCGCAGACGCTTGTAGGCACTGCGGAGAACATTTCCTGGCGCCCTGTATTTAACAACATAGGCTACTTCCGATAGCTTGTAGTAGAACCTCGCTTTCATATAGCTCAGGATGCTCACCATCCTCTCACTTGCTATTCTATCATACGCCTTCTACAAAACACAAATAATAATAATAATAATAATAATAATAATAATAATAATAATAATAATAATAATAATATCACGGGTTTACACCACTTTTATCTACTGCGTCTTTATGGAATTTTACGCTTAGGTTGCCACTAAATTAACAGACAAAAATCTGTCACATTTAAGCTCCGTCAAATGACAAGTGACTGCGAGAACCATCTAGTTGGGTGTATATGTGGAGTATATTAGTAGTGTGACGGCAGTAACAGTGTTTGTACTTCTAGTATGCTGCGGCGTAGCCGTGCTCTATAAATTGCTCTCCTCGTCCGTAATGGGGAACTGCAGTAAATCCGGAGATCGAAGGTTCGAATCTCGGCACTGGCAGTGACTATCCTGAATGAGTTTTTTTCTTCACTTCCTTTAGGCTAATGCCGAGGTAGTACCTATTCTGCAGTCACGGGACATCTACGTCATTGCGGTCCCTAGAGGTTACAGTACACACACTACTGCAGTAACCACAGAAACACAGGTTATCAGACAAGTTGAACATAAACCCACGTACACAAGTGCGAAGAGCAAGATGACAAAATCCTCTAAAATGAATTATCAACAACACCTAGTAATTGGGACAAGAATTAGCCAGGAGCCCACTGTAGCCTCAAATTAGATATTGCTATTGATTTCTTGCGACATATTGGTCATTCAGCACCGTGTACTTGAGTGCGAGTAGGATTTCGTCTAAAAACGTATGCTATTGAGGTGTCTCTTAGTGTTGTATGTATTTGTAATTGTAAATAGAGCTGAAAAGGAGGTGGCCATGTCTTTACAGTAAGTTACGAACCGTCCTGGCATTCACGTGTAACAGAAATGGAAAAAATTCAGTGTATCCAAAATATTGCTAATTTGAGCCAACGAATATATATGAATATAAAAAAGTTATGCATCATCCTTGTTCGCCATGAGTCAGAGCATATTAGGGATATTGGGAGGCTGCATTCTCAGGAAAATCATAAAGAATTTCTACATGTCAGGAATGAAAATTACAAAAGACATAGAGAAAGAAATTCGTTCTTTTGGAAACAAGGAGCCCAAAAATGGTGTGTGGTATTCTTCGTTATATTCGTCGTCATGCAAAACCTTTTTCGATGCGTAGGCTACATTTCCATCATGTTTACTGTTCTTGCTCAGGTAGGCTATAGCCTAATATATTTTATTCATTACTTTGTCAGAAAGTCAAGGAGGCGGCTGATGACCTCGCCGTTTCTCCTCTTAAAACTCCAATTACTAACTAACTAACTAACTAACCAACTAACTAACGTCAAGAAGATCGGATTTATTTCACAGAAAACGAAACATTTTGCATGTTGGGCCAATGTCGCAATTTATCAGTAATTAAATACCACTAAATGCCAGACTTAGAGGATCTTAGAACATGAAGATACACTACGTGCCGAGTTTGGACTAATTCCGCATCCAAAAAATACAAACTTTACTAATTATTATTATTGTTATTATTATCATCATAATACGAGGCACGTCCAGAAAGTAAGTTCCATTAGGTAATAAAATTAAATTGTGTACAGATACAGAAAAATTATTTATTGCACAACATTCTACACCTCTTAAACTACTTTTTCACATAACTGCCGAACTTTTGCAGACATTTGTCATAGCGTGGCACAAGCTTTTGGATACCTTCTGCATAGAAGTTTGCCGCCGACCCGTAAACGAGAGTGAAGACACCCCTGTATGATATCCTACTGTTTGGCCACCACTGTTAGACAAATTGCGTGCTTACCAGGAGAACTGCGTATGTTTAGGAGTTCTCCTGACCACATACGCAATTTGCCTAACAGTGGTGGCCAAACAGTAGGATATCTTACAGGGGAGCCTTCACTCTCGTTTACGGTTCGGCGGCAAACTTCTATGAAGAAGGTATCCAAAAACGTGTGCCACGCTATGTCAAATGCCTGCAAAATTTCGGCAGTTATGTGGAAAAGTGGTTTAAGAGGTGTAGAATGTTGTGCAATAAATAATTTGTCTGTATCTGTACACAATTTAATTTTATTACCAAACGGAACTTACTTTCTGGACGTGCCTCGTATAAAACCCTACGGTGTATGATTCACAAAATTCTAGCTCATAAACCAGAGGGAGTTATAAGGTGTGGTTTGTACCAAAATCTTCCTTATCGTCTCAATAGTACAGGAAAAATGTTGCACTTCCAGGAAAGTCAAAGCAAATATATTTATTTGTTTATAAAGTGCGTTTAAACAAATGAACAGGACGATAGCCCCTGGCAGAACTGTATAGCGTTGAGCCTGCAAAACAATAAAGCCGGGTGGATGGTTTATACACGTGAGAGTTCTCAAATTGGTCCGATACTTATTATTATTATTAATATTAGTAGTATTATTAGTATTATTATTATTAGTTATATTAGTGTAACTGGCCACGGTGGCCGAGAGCGCTAACGCGCTATCTCCTTCCTCTCTGGCATCGGGAGAGCGTGGGATTGAAATCCACCTTGGCTGTCCTGTAAATGGCTTTCATGGTTTCCCATTTTCCACACTAGGCAAATGTTCGGGAGGGTTCCTTTCAACACGCCCAACACGGACCGACCTCCTTCCAAATTAATTTCCCTGACCTTTCCTTAATTAGACACAAGTTAGCGGTCGCTTAAGCGATCAGCCTGTCACCATCCCTAGTTGTATCTGCTGACATAGTGCACTCAGCCCGCTGACACCGTCCTTGCAAAGGTAGAGGAATGTTCCCTCGCAGAGTCCGTGGGTTTAGCCCAGTGGCTCTGAACCCGTAGATGTCTGTGGACCACTCAGCGTGAAATGGAATCATGTACGGACCACCACTCCCCCCCCCAATACACCTTATCCGTTGTAACCCTTCCTCAATAACACTTAATTTAAAGATATTCCAATTCAAAACCTGATAGTCATTGCCGCGAATACATTCGGAGGATTCTCGTTCAACGTACATAGTTTTCGAAGTCCCCATTTATTGGCCATTTTTTTATACGTGCTGGTGGACCCTTTTCTCCCGCGAACCACTCCCGAGGCACTCGCGGACCACCGGTTAAGAACCACTGGTTTAGCCGAACTGGGAGGAGGGGTAAGCGAATAAAATATTATTATTATTATTATTATTATTATTAGCGTGCCACGGTGGGTGAGTGGTTGACGTGTCGGACTACTAACCCCAAGCTTGCAGGTTCGCTCTGGCCGTAGTAAGTGATTTTTTAAAGGCGGCAAAAGTTACGACACGGATGTCATACGATGTTGGCATGTTAAAGAACCCATTTGAATTCTGTAGGTCGTGTTCATAATGGCAAAATTAATCTCGGGATTTTCCGCCAACACAAAGTTCCTCATTTCTCTATTAGAAAGCGCTACAGTGTTCAAGGAGCTTAGATATCTAACCTCCTTGACTCTCTTAATGCTTCAAGGAACAACGAAATTCGACTTGCAAGCTACCCTCTGGGTGTCAAATAACAAAGCTTGCATCCGGCACCCGAGGCCATACGATATTATTATTATTATTATTATTAAATTGTGTATACAAAGAAACTCTATTTAACACTTGAAGTGAAAGGGAAGTTTTGCCAACTGCTATATTCTGACCGGTGATCAGTGCTCTCTTCTCCCCCTCCATGTGCTCCACTGCGCCGAGAGCATTGCTTCTATTGTGTGCAAACCAGGCCAGGTAATGTTGTTCGCTGACAGGCTGGACTCATTAAATGATCTATAGCGGTCAGTAATTGACAAATGCTCGCTAATTGTAAGTGGGGAAGCATTTGCTGGCTAATATGCGTATAATTGGGATTAACACCGCCCTATGAGCACATCGAGTACCGCCAGTGATTTCCGAACGACCACATCAGTGTAGTGACTAGCATTCTTTGCTATTACCGCTCAGTTCTTGGTTCGATCACCAGCTCTGCCCAGAAATATCAATTCTCCTCAGGGGGCTGGTATGGAGTAAGCTTAGCATTGTGAGGCAGAACGTCAGCCATCCTAGAAGATTGTAGTGTTGATGGGCTCTTTCTGAAACCAATAGGCTAGTTCTTGTTGATGCTTCATTTTAGGGACATCGTGGTCATTTAATCTTGTGTACTTGGGTGTGTGTATAGAATTTGTCTGAAAACCTGTAATATTTTGGTGTGTGTAGTAGAGTGTGCGGATTTACAATTCAGGTGAGGATTGGGAAAGAAGCACCGTGAACTTTAATGCAGTATGTTGTCATCCCGGCCTTTGCCTGGAGTAGAAGTGGGAAACCTTGGAAAACCACTTGCAGGATGGCTGAGGTGGGAATCGAACGTACTTCTTCTCGGCTGGACTGGCTACGTGGCTCAGCGGTAACGTTCTGCTGTTCCCAAGATTGCAGGATCGAATCCTGGTGCTGTCAGCTGCCATTGAGGTTGCGCAAACGTGAGGGAGCCGTGTCAGTAGTTTTACTGGCATGTTAAAGATACCCTTGGGCAAAATTGCAGCACCTCGGCGTCTCTGAATCCACAGCTGTTAAAAGGGACATACATGCAATAACAATATTATATTACTTCTCAGTTGCACCTCACGAGGCTGAGTGTACCCCGTTCCAGCCCTCAGACCAGAATTAAATTTCTTGGCAGAGCCGGGAATAAAACCCGGGCCTCCGGGATGACAGCCGTTAATGCTAGCCGCTACACCACGAGATGGTCCTGAGGAAAAAAACCAGATATAGCCTAGTAAGTTATTAATGAATAATATTATAAAGATTTTCATGGCGCTAATTTAATGAATAAATTGTTATAATATGTACTAACTAATTCGTAGACCATAATGATGCACAGCTTCACGATGAACATAATATTACAAACCATGTTAGAATATAACTGAAGTAAATTTAGTTCCGTAGAGATTTGAAGCCATTCTTTCAGTGTTGCCAATAGACAATTGTCATTTGTAGCGGGGCGGGGTACAAGGTATAAATAAATAAACTACTAGAATAAAATACATGTATTAGTTAATTAATTAATTAATTTATTAATTAATTAATTTATTTATTTATTTATTTAGCGTATGGCTTATAGTGCCGGGTGTCTCCGAGGACATGTTCGACTCGCCAGAGGATGTAGCTGCTTCAAGCGGACACCCATGGGGTGAGCTACAAGTTAGTTCAATTCCAAGTAGTTCCAAATTTCGCTACCAGATGTCATTGACACCTAGTGGTGAATGTTGGAACTTTGATAGAGCGTTTCAACGTAATGTAACCTAGAAATTTAGCTTCACACAAGTTTAGTTAGTGGAAGGATCTTTTACATGCCATAAATCTATGACATGGGATCACCGGCTTTACTTCGCCTCCGAAGGAAGGCATACTGAAGGATTTTAACGCTCTTAAAAAATCCGACGACTTCGGCCGGGTTTGAACCCGCGATCTTGGGCACAGCACTTCAGCATGCTACCAACTACGCCTCCAAAGCCGCTATTAGTTAATTATCACTATTAAATGGGGTAATTTAGGACTACGCGTTTCGTGCCTCAATTGGACATCATCAGATCCTGATCATTGTGTTGAGGTTTAAAATTTACACTTAAATAATCACGCTACTATTGTAGTACTAAATAATCAAATATTGCAAATAGAATTTTCTAGTGCATGCTTTTTTTTTTTGGTTTATTTTATTGATTTAGTACTACATTGTGTTTTCTAAATTGTACACACTTGTATTGCACCCTTCCATCAGGAATGATATATGGTCATATTTCGCCTAGCTCAATCAGTTCGGGGATGGTACATTCATTTCCCACGGTATGACGCATATATCCAGGATTTTGAGCATACAAGTCAGTAAACACCATAAATAAAAAAATCAAATGATATAAAAGAATTTAATCAATACAGTATGGCACCACAAAATTAACAATTTATAAGTGATACACAAAAATCAATAAGAATCACACAAACTGTCCTGCATCACTGTGCTAGGAACCTCTACTATATTCATAATATACTGAAACTACTTTATAACAGCTTCACTGAGCACACAATCCTCTCAGTTTCACTGCCATAAAGCGTCTCCTCTTATAACACGCTTCACATAATATATGTAACTACTATCAATATTAGGCGATTGTGCATCATTTTACCCCATTTGGGGAGATATTATAATGGATCATATCCCTAGCATGACAAATCCATTACCCGTTCTTAGTATTCTCAAAAAGAATATTAAGAGTATTTCAAAATGCAAACAGCATGGATTACTATTATTATTATTATTATTTGGCCGTAAAGGTCCGAGAACTTTTTGTGTTGGCGGAAAATCCCGAGATTAATTTTGCCATTATGAACACGGCCTACTGAATTCAAATGGGTTCTTTAACATGCCAACAACGTATGACATGCTTGTCGTGATTTTTGTTGCCTTTCAATAATCACTTTCCATGGCCAGGAGCGAACCTGCAAGCTTGGGGTTGGTAGAGCGACACGATAACCACTCACCTACCATGCCAAGCATATGCGTGCTGATTAGCTTACGACCATTTTTGAATAACATTGGCTTGTGTGAAAACATATCCATACCGTGGGGTATACTTCCGGAGATAAAAGAACAGTTTGATTTCTGACATGCTTGTAATATTCTACCTGCCATATCCGATGCCATTTAGGCTGAAATGAATAGGACTAGTCCTCTAAATAAACACTAACAAATAGGAACGTAGTCACTAACGATGACAAATTTTTCTTAATACGGAACTATACATCAAGATGATTACATTATAGACCTCGTTAAATTAGAGGATATGAGTGCGAAATGGGGCAAATTAACGGTAATGGATAACTCGTCCATTGAAACTAATACGACTCATTAGGAGCTCTGTTTGTTATGACGTTTGAAAGCACTGGTAATTTATATTCCTATAAGCAACTACAGTATACTGTAGGTAGGCCAATATGAAACCAGACGGAACTAGTCCCTTGCTGTCTGCAGAGAGCGTACACACCTTTAAATACCGAATGAATTTGTCCAAGAGAGGAAGATATTTCTCTTGTTGTTGCTCCATAAAGTGGCTACAGGAATCTTGGTCATCAGCCCCTAGTACACGTTTGTGTAGGTTTTGTATGCATCATTCTCTTGACCCCCCTATTATTAATGTTCTGTCGTTGTAGTTGTTGTGGTTGTTGTTGTTGATAATTAATTTGAGGGAGTTGGGACATATTTGTCATCAGCCCCATGTAGTTGGATGTGTATTGAACGTGTCTGTTAACCTGTGTTTCTGTGATGACTGTAGTAGTGTGTGTAATTGTAGTAGGGACAGGGATGAGGTATATCAGGCATTTCCAACCTTTTTTGGAAAAGGGCCACTGTCGTTAAGGTGAATTGGTTTGCGAGCCGCATGATTCGATTTTTTCTACCGTATTATATAGGATCTAAATTCTAAGGTAAACCAATAGATTTAAAATATAGCTAATTTATTGACATGTTATTTTTATTAAAATATTAATCATATATTAGGTAAATTAATTTATTTTAAAAAATTAGTTAAATATATATAAATGTTATCTTAAAATAATAGAATTCGGCTAATATTTTACCTGTCAATGCGACACCTGTCACTGCTTCTCACGAACAAGGCATCCAATATCTGGTTTGATTGATGTTGCAGCAACTCGAAGTGAACTCTCCAGATGACTGTCGGTGATTCGTGTTCTCGTTGCGCATTTCACAGTTTTCGTCCTGGAGAACACTTGTTCGCATATGTATGTGCTACCGAAAAGTTATTCAAAACGAAGTGCATGTCTGTTAATGCCCAGATATTTTTCGCTGGGAAAGTAGTCGCGATAGAATTGTAGTTAGGGGACATTGTAAAATTTATTTTTTCAGGTCAGACGCACATTGAAAATCAACGCAATCCATTTGCAGATCCTCGGGAACTTCGTCTATGTTAATGGAGTAAGGGGAAGAAAACATATTGAAACTTATAACATTCTCCTTGGAGTCTTGACATCTAACGCGGAATTTATTTCTTAATTCTGATATGATTTCTGCGTATTTTGAGAATTTTGATTAATACAGTTTTGTAGGGCTGGGAAATGCACAAAGTTGTTGTATTTTCTTTGTGATTCCCAAAGTCCCAATTTTGTTTCAAAGTCCTTCACGTGATCAAACATAGCAGTGATCAATTGGCCCTTACCTTGGAGACGTGAATTACGTTTGTTCAGTTGTGTTGTTATATCTACCATTCTGAGTCTTTAAATTCAACTTTTTCCACGGCTCAGCCATCATATTTCAGTAAAATAAACAATATCTTCAAATTCTGAATCAAGATTTTGTAAGAAATTTTGAAATTCTCTGTGTCGCAAACCATGTGAAGGAATGAAATTCACTACTTTTTCAACGGCTTTCAAAACACTGTCTAAATGTGGGGGTTTTGCACAAAGGTTTTTTTGGTGTATTAAGCAGTGATATTGCATTCCAAAAACGTTTCCTACTTTAGCTGCCTCTGCTTGCAGAAATTTAACTAACCCTTCTTGTTTTCCTGCAAATGCAGGAGCTCCGTATGTTGTTACACCAGATAGATTTGTATATTTTAAGTCAAGCCGGTTCAAGGTTCCCGTGACCCCCCCATTAAATCATTTGCTTTAGTGGTGACTTTAATAGGGACAAGAGCCTCTAATATTGAATTCTTTATCAACTCCCCTTAAGAAAATTGCTAATTGGGCAGTATCGCTAGCATCACCACTCTCATGAAGTACCAGAGAATAGAACTGGGAATGTGTGGCTTGGTATTTTAAAGTTCTCTCTATATTGAACGCTAATTTGTCAATACGGTAAGCTACAGTCTGTCGCGAAAGCTTAATTTTGCAAACTGCGCTTTTTTGTCAGGACATCAGCAACACTCTCAATGCATTCTTTAACAAACTCAACATCTGAAAATGGTTTAGATTATTTTGCAATAGTTTCTGCTACTGCTTTCAACAGAGATTCAGTTTGAAGTGACACATTATTAATGAATAAATGCTGTCCAGAAAGTTTAATTTTAAGTTCAGATATATTGTCTTTACGAAATTGACCCTCAAATTCATCATATAAAAACGCATGTTTGGTGTCGTAATGTCACTTTATGTTATACTCCTTAAGCACTGAAACAGTTTCAATGCAAATTAAGCGCACTGCTTTCTTTTTTACTTCAGTAAACAGTTTACTTCATTTGAAATGATTTACGTCCGTCTGTAGGTTTTATTTTGATGCCGCTACACTTAAAAGCCATAATTATCACTTATACAAAATCACAGAATTAACTTCATTATATTCTTCAAACCTCTGACTAGCACATAAAAATCACAGACTTAATTATATTCTTCAAACCTCTCACTTGCACTGACAATACAATGTGAGCGAACAACTGCAAACAGTAAACTGACTTGAAAGTTCTACAATGTGACGACAATGAAACATATGGCACACACTCGCCTTTGAAAGTAGTAACGTTACCGCGCGGTCGGCAATGCACGGAGACTTCAAAGCGATGCGTGTTAGGTAGGATCATAAATACAAATCTGGGCTGGGTATTTCTTAAAACGGGTGTATTTCTCCATGTTTTGAGTAAGATAAACTTTGACAAACACATGTGTTGTGAACGGAAAATGTGTTACTCTTTCAAGTTTATCTTCTTCCAAATATAATTACTTATTTCATAAATAATATTATAACTTACAAATATCACTGCGGGCCGAACTCGATGTGATAGAGAAATGTCACTGCGGGCCGCATGCAATGGGATGAAGGGCCGCGGGTTGAACACACCTGATGCTCCAGGATATGAAATAAGGTACTATCCTGACATTTGCCTGGAGGGAGTGTGGAAAATCCCGGGCATAAACCACACTCAGGATAGCCTTTGCCAGCGCTGAGAATCGAACCTGCGATCTCCAGACTTGCTGAGGCTGCCCGCATGGTGGCGGTGCACGATTAAACGAGCACGGTTACCCCGCAGGATAATACATGACTGTATTAGTGTGTATATTTGTAATTCAGTTGAGGATTGGGATGGAGCCAGCCGTGGCCTTAAGATAGGAACCAGCCCAGAACTTGCCTGGAGTAGAAGTGGGGAAACCACGGAAAACCACTTCCAGGATGGTGAAGTATGAATCGAATCCACCTCTCAGTTTTACCTCTCGGGGCTGATTGTACCCATTCCAGCCCTCAGACCAGAAGTACAGTTTTTGGTAGAGCCAGGAATCAAAGCCGGACCTCTGGGTTGACACCCACGAATGCTAGCCACTGCACCATGATGTGATCTTATCTATACTGTGTCTCTTGCCAGTAATAAAGATGATCGGTTCTCTTCAGTGCCATGTGATGTCTATTTCTGTTTCACTCGAACTCCGTTCGGGCTTGTCTTTTTCAACAAGGTATGTGATCACAAGATTTTTTAAATTGGTTACATTGAGATGATGCACCACATAACCATACAGACAGTCACAAAAATATTTTATGTAGACTCCCAATTCACTAAAGTAATTTTGAAGCATGTATAACGATTTTTCTATAGTTCGGCTTCACCCACGGATTCACCGAGGTTTCATTACACTACCGTCGCAAAGATGGTGTCTGGGAGTTGAACACCCTCTGTCAGCAAATACAACTGGGGATCACCGATCACCCAGGTGACCGCTAACTTGGATTTAATTTAGGAAGGGTCAGGGAAGGAACTTTAGAAGAAATTTGGCCGTGGATCTGTTGATAAGAAGCGACCCTGGCGGTGAAAATGGAAAACCATTTTCAGGACGGCCGAGTTGGGATTAGATGGCTGCGACGCACGTGGTAGCGCGTTAGTGCTCTCGTCCACCGTGGCCTCTAAGATACATATTTTTTCAAAGAAATGGAAGTGTCTACTTTATTTAGAAACACAGAAGTCAGAATGAGAAAGTATGACTCTGTTTGGTGCTCGTGTACTTAAAAGGCTTGCTAGCAGCAGGTGGCCTCCCAGATCGATCGAAACACAACCCTCCAGTCTAATGCGATCGGTAGCGAGGACAAGTTCACCTGTCAATCAATTAACTCGTTTGCTGACTAATGAATTTATTCACGCTGTGCAAATAATCCAGTTTTCTAAACACGCAGCGAGATTTCACATATCGAGTCATGTCTGTGTCCGCATTATACGCTGTGGATATCCAGCGACAGAAGATATTTCAAACTTTAAATTCTGTTTTTTTATATTTACCACATCATGAATATTAATGTAATGTTTCATATATTGTGCCCGAATGGACGGGTACAATATTCTCATCAAAATGAGTGCGACTACTCGGAAGAGTAAACTTACAACCAGTGGCCCGCTACGGTTCAATACTGGAGTTGTAATGCTAAGTTTTGAAGCCATTTGTGTCAGTGTTGCGTAAACAAACTGTTAGTTGTAACTCTTCAGTCAGTCAACACAAATTTGCCCAATGACTGGGCGGGGAACAATGTATATAATAGATGAATAATAAGTTGGCATAAATAATGGCAAATCTTATGAAGAATATAACACCTCACGTTCCAATTTCACTCCTTGATAAGGACAAAGAGTTATAACTACGAGGGTGGACCCAAAATAAACCGGACTGAGAGTGAGCTGCCATTCGTTGACATAGTAGAGAGTTCTTCCACTATATGGAGTTAATAGAGACCTTCACGAAATAACTGCCCATACGGCGTCAGTTTGTATGTAACTGTGTGATTGCAGTGTTGTTTTTCTCTTACTGTTCTCGTGTTTCACCTGCGAAGTCGGTATTTAAGAGAAAGTAAGCTATATCTTCTTTTCTGAACCTATTGTTTTCATGTTTTCTGTCCGAAACTACTACAATCTTTGGGACATTGTGTTTTACTTTGAAATTGAAGCTCTATAGCTTATCGTCCAGCAACCCAGCGAATTGGTTAGTGCGCTAGGCTTTGCCCTGAAGGGTCTCGGGTTGTTTCATGGTCGGCCCATCGAGAATTTTATTCTCCAGGGGTAATTCCCCTGACGTGGCGCGCAGGTCGCCTAAGGGCGTCAAGTAGAAATACCTGTATTCGTGCTCCCAGGAGGCGACAAGACATTATTATTATTATTATTATTATTATTATTATTATTATTATTATTATTATTATTCCTTATCACAATATAGGTCGTGTACCCAGAGCTATTTAGTCCATCACATAAAATAGAAAACCAATCAATTGGCGGGAGAATGTTTGATTGGAAACGACCCGTAGAGTATATGAAAATGGGCCATTTTAGTTCATCACTGAACATATTAAACACAATTTTTCTATCTTGTATTTTATTTGATGAACCAATACTGTAATATTTATCTACTGGTAGGCCTCATCATCGGCTTTAACTCGAATCCGAGTATAAATCTTCTTCCTTCAGTCAAGTTTGTGGATGTATTTACGGTGACTAAAGAGTCCAATCCTGGCATAGAATAAGCGTCCACACAAGTCACATAGCATTGCTGGAGGAGGACGTGGTCGGGCTGCTCGAAGTTTCCTAGCTTGACGTTAGGCCTCTTCATGTGTGCGTCGATCCCTTTCAAACGTTTTTACAGTAGCCTATCCGAGATGGTACGGCGCCAAGTTGAGCGGTCTTCAGCCAGCGTGTCCCAGGTTTGTGAATCAAGACCTGTCAATTTCAGAGTCTGCTTAAATTGGTCCTTGTAGCGTCTCTTAGGACCACCATGAGGTCTGGTGCCATAGCTAATCTCACCATATAGCATTTGACGAGGTAATCTCACATCATCCATCCGATAGACATGACCCATCCATCTAAATTGGTGACCTATTATGGATGATTCTAGGCTGTTGATTTGAGACTTTTCAAGAACAGACATATTGGTAATGCGGTCTTCCCATTTAATCCTCAGGATTGATCTACGTTTTTGTAGGTGGAAGCGCTATAGCTTCCTAAGATCACGTCGGTAAAGGGTCCGCGTTTCACAGCCACACAACAATGTAGAAATGACTACTGCTTTGTACACCATGAGCTTTGTACTCATGGACAGATCTTTATTCATGAACAACCGGTGCGCTAATCGTCCATATGCTGCATGGGCTGCGCCAATTCTCTTATAGAAATCCTGCTCACAGGTACAGCTCACAGAAATGGTACTGCCCAGGTACGAGAAGTGGTCTACCATACCTGTTCTAGTGGCAAATTTGAGACGGAGATATTGAACTGAGGAAGAGGTGTGCCTGGTGAAGGTTATGCCAAGACTTTAGTCTAATTGACATTTATGGTAAGACCAAAGCGATCACATACACTTTTGAAACAATTAACTGACTCTTGCAGCTCTTCTGGTGTGAGAGTTGGTGACGCAGCATCATCTGCATACAGCATATTAGTAACATTAGTAACGTGAGTTTTCCTGAAGGAGCGGAGACGAGTTAGGTTGAATAGCCCTCCATCAGAACGATACTTGACCTCCACACCTGGGATGTTTATGGGTGAATCATAAAGCATTGCAGCCAAGTACAGCGCAAAGAGCGTTGGATCCAGTACACATCCTTGTTTCAGTCCATAGGTAATAGGAAATTCATCGGACATCTTATTCTGATGGCAAGCCTGACCTGTCATGCCATCATGGAGAGCCTTGATAAGATATACAAAACGCTGAGGGCAACCAAACCGCTTCAGCACCGCCCACTGGTAGGCCTATATCCTATACGTATATGCTATATTGTTACGGACTAGGTCTTAAAATTTAATCGCATGTAATTTATTTCAGTTTTATAGATATTCCAATAATTGGAATTATTTTGAGTTAACCGACTGAAAGCTACAATTTAAATAGTTAGTAGAAATCTATGACGTACTGTAATATGCCAGCCTCTCAATACTTCTATATGTACGGGGTGCGTGGGGGTTAAACACCTGTACGATAATACCAACAGCAATAGACATTCACACCTAACTACTCCTAAGTGACCTAATAAATAAAACCCTTCAGATTCTGGTAAAATCGATAATATATTGTTATACCAGACATAAAACACATATTTCGCAGGATCCTCCTCGTACAGAATAATTGCACTCCCTATCGTATTTACACAGATACACATATGACATGATATAGATGACCCTCAGGAATAAAGTTGACCGGTACTTACAGATGTTGGCTTCAGCAGTGGTGACCTAACTCTACTAATTCTGGGGTTAGTGCTCCCAAAGAATTAGCCCTATTTACTCGCAGCACAATTAATTTTGATTCACACGCCATTTCTACTTTTATGATGACTATTATGTTTGTTACTTTTGTGACCAGCATCCAACGATTTAATTTGCGTCGTGGATCTAGTACCATACAAATGCTTGGAATCCGATTTGGATCGTCGCATTAACTCCGCTCGTAAATTTAATAATGCATAGCATATGTAACTAGCATTCCTGGACGAATACTTTGCCGCTATAGTTGAAATGCAGATGTACAGATATCAGATCACAATACTTCGTGCTGTTCGAAATAAGTAATCTTGGCGATATACTTAAGACTAGGCTCATCGTTCAATCAAGAACATACAGCCAGCAACTTGGTTATTGTATCAAGAACAAGACTAGTGTTATACTGTAATACCTCTTCCTCAACACCCAAAACCAAAAAGACAAGTCCTACTCCCATGGAGTACCGAAGAATAATTTTCCGCTCACACGCGGTCTGAAAACTGAGACTACACCGCCCCGCGGTTCCAAAATTGAGTCGATCGCTCCGTGGTCCAAAAATGAGTGTCCCCCACTAGCCGTCACCGAACCTAAGTAACCTTCAACATCCCCTTCCACAATCACTGGTTTACCGGGGTTCAACCAGGGATCCAACCAATCACAATGCCCGATTCTCAACATCACCAAATATGGAAACAGTCCATCGGCCTCGCTCGTACATAGATGCCAAGTCTCCCACCTGACTCATCCTCCACTGGCGCTCGGGTTTAACCCCGGGTCTCAACAACAACCTGTGTTTCCTAGTTTGTGCACACTTGCAGCTTCAAACCTTATACATTATCTCAATGTTAAAATATTCCTCACTCCCTAGATTCGGATCCTGCTAAATTAGAATACTTAAAAGGAAAACAAATTAATTGGAAATCAATCGCGTCATCATATACACTCTACTAAATAACTCTAAAACATAAAAAAGCATTAAATAAAAATATACATATGATTAATACAATTCGTTACTCCCCAGAGTAAGGGTTCGATTCCTTTGTAACCTGGGAAGGTTACAGTACATTTGATAAATGGTACATGGTGTGCACGTAAATTCTTCAGGGACGAATTTCTGTAACTCGTCCCGGAATGATCCGATTCCTATGAATCTTTGTATAGTTCACCTCTGCTATAGATAAAACATATAGGTATTTATCTTACTTTTGACATATTGTGCGTCTGTCAATTCATTAAGGCTGGCTGGGTGGCTCAGCAGTATTGTTCTCGCCTGCTGTTCCCAAGGTTGCACGATCGAATCCTGACTTATTCAGCTGGCATGCGAGGGTGCTCAAATGTGAGGGAGCCGTGACAGTAGATTTACTGGCACGATATACAGTCGATCCTCTTCCGAGCAATATTCCGGCACCCCGGCGTCTCGAAATGCCACAGTAGTTGAAAGGGACGTAAAACCAATAACATTATTATTATCAATTTATTAAAAATGAATTCATCTAACTCGTAGATCTGATCATCCGATCTCTGTGAAATTTGGAATAGTGAAACACTACTATTGTCTAAGCCTACAGGTACATAACACAATATCGTACGTGTCATAAATTATAGATCGCTCATATGTCAATTCCTGAGTTCCTGTAACTCGTCAAGGAAAAATCTGATCTCTGAGAAACGTAGGGCTAATATAGACTAGTGAACCAATACCTTATTCTAAACTTAATTGTATAGGCCAGTTTTGTAGTTTATAGATGGCGTGCATGTCAATTACTCGGGGAACTCTAACTCATTATGGAATGTTTCGAACCCATTGAAGCTTGTCGGTTTGGTGTTAGTAGGGAGAATAACTCTGTCTTGGCACAGGGGCTAATGCGCAAGATGGCCGCCACGCGAGTCCAACCCCATGCTGGTCGTATGGAGGGAGAGTCATAGCTGGGCCAGTGGCTAATGCACAAGATGGCCGCCGCACGAGTCCAACCCATGCTGGTCGTTTGGGGGGAGAGTTTTAGGTAGGCCAGAGGCTAATGCGCAAAATGGCCGCCACACGCGACCACCTACTTCGATGGCGCGCTTTTCAAATAAAGATGGTGACCATAGCTTAACGTAACGTAACCTAACCTAACCTAACTTTACCTAACCTTACTTCATCTAACCTGACCTAACCTAACTTAACCTAACCTAATTTCACCTTACTTAACCTAACCTAACCTCAGCTAACCTTACTTAAACTAAGCTAACCTAACCTAAGCTAACCTGACTTAAGCTAACCTCCAAAGCTGAGCCAGGGGCCAATGCACACACCCAAAATATATGAGGCACACTTAACTATCCCATGCTAGTCTTATGGAGGGTGAGGTAAAGCTAGCGCCGTGTTTACTAGGCAAGATAACCGCCACGCACAACGAACTCAGAATTACAAACTACAAATGCTATACGTAAAGTCTTATCGCAGGCGTATCAACTAGCTTTACAAACTTGGATAACAAATACACCTCCAATGTGTACTCTTTCTTCGTAAAGGGTACTGTGCATTATAGTTAAGGTTAAAAAAGTAATAGCTTCTGTGCCTCTCTTTCTTTACGCGGGCTTGAGCCCGGCACTAGGGCATAACCCTAGAGGCGGAGTTAACACACAAACAGGCTTTCGGAGAAATTAATCCCGCGCCAGAGGCATTTTCATTCACACAGGCTTACTGAGAATATAATCTCGCGCCAGAGGCCTTTTCATTCACACACAGGCTATCGGAGAAGTTAATCTCGCGCTAGATGCCTTTTCATTCAATCACAGACTTACGGGGAAAATAACCTCACGCCAGAGGTCTTTCAATTATAAGTACAGTACAAGGCCTGAGTTTACGTGCGGTAGGGTGGCTACTTCCTTTCCGCTTCTCATCCGACCACAACATCTGCAGGTCCCATTGAACACAACAAAGTTGTGAGAAACCTTACCAGACCATAACTATGCTTTTAATGCTTGACAGAGCCGGAAACAAACCATGAAGCTCAGGGGTTAAACTAACAACGCAATTCACTATACCATAAGGTGCTCTCGATAGTAAGTAGTTTCTACGTATTACTTTCTTGACTTGACGATTTCTCTGAATCAAATGTTTCCATGTATGTATTGTTAGCTTGAGCAAACTGATGAGAAACCTGACATAATCCTCCACGTATTCCAGACTCTATTAAAAGAATCTGTTCGTAATCCTGTATCAACTCGAGTTCAATACCAGTTTAAAGAAGCATCGTCTCGAAACTTAAACCTGGTGAAGTTAGGAAGGGTGCTGCATCCACTCTGTGTTTCTAGTGTTTTGTTTCTAAAAGTATCAAAGTTGTCTGCGAGAAGGAGTAGATCTGAAGTTAGGTAAAGGTCACTATATTCCCCTAGAGTTTTAATTTTGAACTGATTCCATACCCTTTTGCATGCTCATAGTCTACATTACTGACATCTTCCTGACTTAATTTGTTGAAGAATGCCTCTTTTGGAGGTAAACACTTTTCACTTAATTTTTCCCATGAATCAATGGAATCATAAGGAAATACACCTTTACGAGTCATGAACAATGCATTCTCCTTTCCAAAGTACTTGCCTGTTTCAAGTTATGATGCTAAGTTTGTAACTAAGTTTTCCAAACTACTCGGCATCAACCGAAACGAATCCACAAATCGTAGCTTAAAATTTCCTACATATTTGGTAAAGGAGATGTAATTTTATTTAGAGTTAGCTATAACGTCCACTCTCTCAGTAGTACACCCTAACTGCTTTACAATAAAATTTGCATTATATCCACTCATATTATGTAGAAATACAAGAACGGGGTTACGTGATTTACACCTCAAATTACAGTTATTATGAGCGCTTCCACGGTATTCACCTGTAATATGACAATGATCTCTAACTTTCCAGTCCTCTTCAGTAAGTCGTTTATGACACAAATAACAGATTTCATAAGATTGAAACCATGCTTCTTGATCTTTAGTTAAAGCCTTTGGAAAATTTAAGCTGTAAAGGCGATCGATCCCATTACCTATTGATATCAAACAGTCCATAAACTTTTCAATGGCGTTAGGACCACGATAAATAAGAGGTTTACTCAGTAGGTTTGCCTTTATGTTTTCTACAGCCGCTGAAGGTTTAACATATACACCAAAGCTCATAGGAACATGTCTCTGGTATGGGACTGTATAACTTACCTCAGGATTAGGTAGACATATTTGATATGGCAAGAGTATACTTTCCAAATCTGCATATATAACGTAAGGCATTCTAAGCATTTTTTCTACATTTGAAAATTTGAGAATTGATTTATTAATAGACATTTGAACCCATACAATGTCATACAGGAGACACAAAGCGTTATATTCTTTTAATTTATCCATCCCTCGTTGCCCATATTGATTATCAAAGTGAGTAAAACACCGTTTACACGTATATATCTTATGTTCACGGTTGATGATCTGATGTCCTACTAGTTTATCAACATATTTGATAAAGACATAGTGTTCTGACCAGATGATGAACATAGCAAAATTAGATCGCGGTGGTCTTGTAGCTCTTGATCCACTACCTTTAGAGGAAAGAGTTTGTTGTCTTCTTCCAGTCCAAATACATTGATGGATATGTCGTTTGTTTTCTCAAATTTGGTAATGTCAGCTAGCGATGTAGGGAACGAAATGACAGAGAAATCATACTTGTGTATTAGATCCTTGTATTTACTAACACGTTGAGCATTCTTTTCAACAAGTTTTGCTAAAATGGCATACATAATACACCTCTCGACCTAGAAGTTCTTAGTATTAATGCAGGCTTTTTTTGCTTACAGAACTGCTGGTAATGGAATATATGTGCTACAACGCAAGGGATTATACTTATTTATTTTGAATCGCACCCATTCAACAGCTAGCAAATCCCAATTACTGCCTTTTATCTCAGATTCCTCCTACCTATGTCTGTTTCAAAAAAGACTGCCTGATAACGTGTTTAAAAAGCACGATCTGTAATATCACCGCTAGCCGTATAAATAAATCTACATTCAGCCACAAGATTAAATTTTTACGACTTGTGGTTTGCTTGTTCTTTCTGTATAGCATGACTTATTCGTTGTTTAGACTCGTTGAGGTATGAAATTAAATCCTTACACGTATCACAACGTATAAAAAAGGATTTAAGACGACCTTGAAAATACGTTTCATATTCAGTAAATCCGTTATTATCAATAACCATTGAAAGTAGGTGATGTTTTGTAGGCTCAGTTTTTTGTCTTTTAGCTGATGACATAACAAGGAAGGAAGCTTGTAGTTTAACGTGACCGTTAATCTCGCGATCATAAGCCACGGGACCTCCGTTTTACGTGGAATCCGAACCACAGGACATGGCATTTCACATCGAAAATCTCACATGCATTGACCGGGAATCGAACCCGGATGACATAACATCACAACATTTTTCATTACGATATCCGTTTAAGCATTGTTGAATTTGCTTTTACAGGTTTTACACTGATGGAATTGGACACGCGATACTTCGTGACGCTTCCTATCATAGTCCCGAAAAAATGTTTTTCCGCACTCTTTGCATATATAGCTTGGAATAGTTTGCTCCATTATTTATGTTTTCTGCTAACAGCTGCTTACAGTGTATTACAAAGCTGTTGAATGATTGGTTAGACGGTCTTACATGATATGATCAGCGTGAGAGGTAGCAGTCAACTGAAAATCTTCTTGCTAAGTGTCCCCTAATATACCCTAGACAATGCTATACAAACATCGGGTTTGCTTTATCGTTTAAAACAGGATTTATCTTGTCGCATGATGTAACAGATAGTAAATACTGCAATTGTGTGGGAATGTTCTATTAGCTGAAATTTCATACGATACAGGTGTTTGACATTCTACGATTGCATTAGCGAACGGGTTGTAACTTGTAAGAGTGTATGGGAATTGAAGAAGCTAGGAATGGGAAACTGTTTAAGCGTGCTTTCCAAGCCCAGATCATAAAATACGGAGTAAAACTAACAGTACCCTAACTTTTATAACCAATCAAAGACGAACCGAACCAAAACGATTCAAACCGAATCCGAAATGAACAAACCCAAATCCGAACCGAAACCGACCCCGAACCGTTCCGAAACCGAATCAAACCAAAACCGAACCATACCAAGCCAAAACCGAACCGAAACCAAACCAAACTTAATCCAAACCATACCAAAACCGTAAATCGTGCCCAATTTATATTACGCCCACTTTATTTTTCGCCCATTTTTGCATCCACTTTAACGCCCACTTTTGCGCCCATTTTAGCGCCCACTTTTACTCCCACGTTTGCGCCCACTTTTGAACTCA
This sequence comes from Meconema thalassinum, assembly GCA_946902985.2. Taxonomy (NCBI): domain Eukaryota; kingdom Metazoa; phylum Arthropoda; class Insecta; order Orthoptera; family Tettigoniidae; genus Meconema; species Meconema thalassinum. The sequence goes on along the minus strand of OX336389.2, from coordinate 1,117,611,554 downwards.
CTTTTGAACCCACTTTTACGCCCACTTGTCAACTTATTTAGCGGTTTATATTATGTTGCTTTAAATAACGGCTTATTTGTCGGCTTATGTAGGCATATTTGGAGGGTTGTATTATGTAGGCTTATTTAGCGGTTTATATTATGTCGGCCCATTTAGCGGCTTATTTTATGTTGACATATTTAGCGTCTTATTTTCATGGGGGCTCATTTTGGTGGGTTATTATTGTTGATGTAATTAGTGGCTTATTTGTTGGTCTCGAAGAAGTACCGCACCCCATTTGACGGCAGCATAATCCTTACTGCCATGTTTGTAAGTAAGCAACAACAACACAAAGATTTTTAAAATTCAAGGACACTATTTGCCTATCTTAACTAAACCTAAGCAGAAGAAGCAATTATAAAAACATAGGTTACCACAAACTGGTTCCTTTAAATTCTCTCAGTCTTATCCCTAATTGTTAAATACAAATGTTACTACACCCTCAAAATGGTAATCTCATATTGCTAAAACATTAGTTTGCCTTGTACAATGATTGCATTATATACATGTTTTCTAGAAACACATCTCTAAGAAATAAGAATTCTATCTAGTCATGAATAAGATTGATACTTGTATATCACTCTCATAGCAATTTTAGTTTTAAGTAATGTTACCGTAAGACTTGACACTCAAGTATTAATGGTAAACGAATTTCTAATGAAAGATAGGAAATACTTTAACATGAATGTGTTGACAATCCCAATAACATAGTATACAACAAACAAAATTTGAAACACTCACACAGGCAACCATTTCTCATTTCTCATTTCTAAGATTTTTTTAAAATTTCTTTTGCCAGGCCTTCTAATCGCCGTCTTCCGACAGGATAATGCTCAACCCTAGACGGCAACGGTTTATCTAGAATTCTTCTGCCAGTTTGCCAGAATTCCTCAGCCTAACCGATCATCAGGCTTATCGCTTGGGACAGCTTGCTGGCCTACAAGTGTACCCGATATGGAGCCAGTTGGAACATCTGTGGTACAATCTGAGGCAGGATGCCATTTGAAATTCCTTAACCTCCCTTTGAAACACACCGCTTATACCATGAACAACTTTCTCGGGGGATCAGTAGTGGGGTGTCGGTCTCCAAGTCCCAAGATCGTGGGTTTGATTGCCGGCCAAGGAAATTGTATTTAGGAAGGGCTTCTCGAGTCGTACGATAGCGGTTCGTAAAAGACCTATCGCATCACATTGTTTGAACAAGACAAAATTAATTAAATCTCATCTGAAGATCACCCAATAGATTTCCTGTTATATTGCTAGGTAGCGTGTAAGTGGAACGTCAAAATTGGACAATTGGATGGCTTAACAACTGAAGATTTCCGTCAATTAGCTAAACCCATGCGATTCAGTATCATTGTCATTCACTGGGCATAGTCCTTCCCCATACACTTTCAGCACCCAGGGGCTCACAATTAGTCCAGCATTGCCTCCACTTACTTGTGCCAGGGTCCTCTCTTTCACATTTCCTATCGACCTTCCTCGGTCAACTCTTGCAATCTTCCAAACCCGACGATATTAGGGCATCCGAGGCCCAGTGTATCTTTCATTTTTCCACCTTAATTGGCCCTTGGATTTTCTTTCCTCCTCACGTTCGAGCGGGTTATATCTCATCGTATCTTTATATAGTTGTTTCATTTAGGAGCTTAGGGATATCGTGATCTTGTAATCCCGTGTAATTTGGTATGTGTAGAACTTGTGTGATAACCTATTTTATTGTGGTGTCAGTATTAATGCGTGTTATTTGTAATTCTGGTGAGGCCATGGAAAGAGGCGGCCGTGGCCTTATGTTAGGAACCATCCCAGAATTTGCCTGGAGTAGAACAGTGGTAAATACGGAAAACCACATCCAGGATGGCTGAGTTGGGAATCGAACAAACCCCTTCTCTCTTTTGCCTTACGAGGCTAACAAGGAGAGGTCGCCAAGTGGTTTACTAGAAAATTGTTCAAATTTGGAGGGTTTGCTCTTCATAAGAAAATATTTTGGCCGTGTTCGAGCGTTTTTGCCAATGGGGCTTAGTGTGTTCAAAATTGAATGTTTAAAATCAACCCTCAAGTTTTTGTAGTCCTATTCTCGCTGAATTTCCCGGCTCGTTTCCGTGGCGTAGTCGCTAGCGCATTGGCGAGGGGAATTCAAGGTTTCGAGTTCGAGTCAGACCTTGGTCAGCTCTTTTTTTTCTTTCATTGTTATTATTGTCTTTTGTGTATTCTATAATGCATTTGCTGTGGTCTCTTCGGTTTTGGAGCTATGTACAATATTTTAACATCATTATTATTCGTCCTTAAAGCTTGAAGGAGTCGTAAGATTTATTCGTTAGAATTTAAATGCAGCGTGGCCGGCGACGCTACGTTCATGTGCACTGCGACGAGTCTAATGCAGGAACGATGCGCTAGCGACTACGCCACGGAAACGAGAAGGGAAAGGGAGCGAGAATAGGACTACAAAAGTTTGAGGGTTGATTTTAAACGTTCAATTATGAACACACTAATGCCCACTGGCAAAAAAGCTCGAACACGGCCAAAAAAAATTCTTATGAAGAGCAAACCCTACAAATTTGAACACTTTTCTAGTAAACCATTTGGCGACCACTCCTTGTAAGTGTACGCTGTTCCAGCCATCAGACCAGAATTTAATTTCTTAGCTGAAAAAATGAAAGTAGAATTATGAGATCAACACAGGGCCAAAAATTGAGTGTCTGTCTGTGTATGTGAGAGAGTGTGTGTGTACTCTGCAATACTCTATCAATTCAAACACGGTGAAACCGAATTGAATGAAATTTGGTACAGAGATAGCACTAGCCAAGGGCACCTCAGTGTCATGTTTTATATCACCGCCATCTTGACGGAAATGTAATGGCGGCCACCCAAATGTTCAAAGCTTAAATCAAATTACAACTAACATAATCATCTGATCTCTACTAAATTTTGCAACAACATACATTTATGTGGGAAGCATCTTTTGATCAAACTACAAGGTCATCAGCCCAAATTTTTGCAGATGGCGGCCATGTATGTGTGCAAATGGATTCCCCCTGTCAATTCAAACACAGTGAAACCGAACTGACCTAAATTTCTTACAAGGATAGCAGTAGCAAAGGACACCTCAGCGTCATGTTTTATATCGCCGCAATCTTGACGGAAACGTAAAGGCAGCTACCCAAATATTCAAAGCTTAAATCAAATTACGACTAACGTAATCATCTGATCTCTATCAATTTTTCAACAACATTCCCTTATGTGGGAATTGTCTTTTGACTAACTACAAGGTCATCAACCCAATAGTTTGCAGATGGCCGCCGTGTATGTGTGCAAATCGATTCCCCCTATCCATTCAAACACGGTGAAACCGAATTGAACGAAATTTGGTACATAGATAGCACTTGCAAAGGGCACCTCATCGTCATCTTTTATATCGCCGCCATCTTGACGCAAACGTAATGGTGGCCACCCAAATGTACAAAGCTTAAGTCAAATTACGAGTAACCTAATCGACTGATCTGTACCAAATATTGCTACAATATACCTTTATGTGGGAAGCGTCTTTTGCCAAATTACAAGGTCATAAGCCCAAGAGTTTGCAGACGGCGACCATGTAGGCTAGGTGTGCAAATCGATTCCCCCTAACAATTTAAACACGGTGGAACCGAATTGAAGGAAATTATGTACGGAGGTAGCACTAGTGAAGAGCACCTCAGTGGCATATTTTATATCGCCGCCATCTTGACGGAAACATAATGGCGTCCACCCAAATGTTCAAAGTTTAAGTCAATTTACGACTAAACTAATCATCCGATCTCTACCAAATTTTGCAACAATATACCTTAATGTGGGAGGTGTGTTTTACGCTAACTACAAGGTCATCAGCCAAATAATTTCAAGCTGGTGGATGTATGAATCATGCAAGTGTTATAGCCTAACCGTAACTTACGATTCAACAAGGCCTCCCCTCAACATTCAGCTTATCGTACATATGGAGGTTTAATCTGTCCTCAAAGAGGTGACCGGCAGGATATTAGCATATTATAATAGAATATGTAACTGTAGAAGTGACTAACTGGTCAGGGTTACCGTGCCATATCGTTTTGGACCCGTGCCGTCCCGTCACCAGTCCGTTCTACCCCGTAACTTGAAAATAAAACTCGTCCAATCCTTGATACTCCCTATATTTAACTACTGTGATGTTGTATTAGTAGATGCTACCGGAGAACAAAACAAGAAACTTCAGAGACCTTTAAATTCCTGCATTAGGTTTATTTTCTCCTTGAAATTTTCCTCACACGTGTCTCCTTTTTATGATCTACTTTCCTGGCTGAAAGTAGAACAACAAAGAAACCTGCACATATGTACCCTCATCTATCGACTTCTCAATGATAGTACTCCTCACTATCTCTCTTGTAATTTTCGTGTTCTTTCTTCCTTTCATGATCATCACACGCGATCTGGATCTATAATTGCAATTCCTCTACATCATTCATCTGCCTTCAGTAACTCTTTCCTCGTGTCGGGAACTAGAATTTGGAATAATTGTCCTCATGACGTTAGAAATTGTACATCCCTAACAACTTTCAAACGTGCATGTAAAGATTTCCTCTTGAATTCGTAGGCCAACTAGAACAATTTGTGGATGAATGTGTGAGTGAATGACCATAGTATAATTTTGTTAAAAAAGTATGTCATTAAATTGTATAGCTTAGTTAATATCACGCAGTCGCCAATTTTATTTTATTTTATTTTATTTTATTTTATTTTATTTTATTTTATTTTATTTTATTTTATTTTATTTTATTTTATTCTAGTATTTAAGTTTTTCCTAGTATTAAGTTTGGTAGGTTAAGAATAACATATGTGAGTATTCATGTAAGTTGCACTGTGTGTGGTTAAGTGTAAGAGAGGGCCTAGAGCCCTAACTTCGCCATAATAAAGGCACCAATAAATAAATAAATACATATATTTCCGTAACTTCCCAAGTTTATATTCTTTCAGGAATGCATTGAACAATATAATACATAATTAGTATCAAATGGTTTATTAAAACGTCAGAAAACGTTAGTGAAATCGTTGATTTCAACACTAAATATGATACAGTTATACTAAACCAGTTGTTTATCAGGTATTATCGTAGCGGATCCGTAGCGTAATGATAGCAACTTGGGCTCATGGTCTGGGGGTTCGTAGATCAAATCCCTACAGGTTCAATTTTTTATCTAGTTTATTTTAGTATTTATTGATTTATAACTACTCACACGTTATAATGTTAAGCATATATACTGTAGTGTGTATTTGCATTCGCAAATATTATATACTTACAACACCACATATTTCAACACTCGAATACAGCGATTAATATTCGTTGACCTTGATCCGTGGTAGAGACTATTGTTGTTGTAGTTGATTCTTTAGGGGTTTTGCGGCATAATAGTCTTGTAGTCCCGTTTACTTGGGTGTGTGTGGAAGTTGTCTGATAATCTATGTCACTGTGATGTCTGTAGGCCTAGGCTTACAAGTGTGTGTACTTTTAGACAACGAAGGATTTGGGTTGGAAGGTGTTGTTGTTGTTGTTTCATTCGGGATGCATGGATATCATGGTCATTTAGCCCCGTGTACTTGGGTGAGTGTTGAATTTTTTCTGATAATACGTGTTATTGTGATGGCTGTATTAGTGTGTGTAGGCTTTATATAATTCAGGTGAGGATTCAATCAATCAACGTTTAATATCCGCATAGCACGTTGTATTTCAACATGCTACTATAACCAACATTCAATTATACTCCTTGAAAAGGACACAGAGTTATAACTCTACGCATGCATTTAGGAGAAAGTAGGCTATATGTTCTTTGCTGAACATCGTGTTTTATACATCGAGTTGAGCCTCTATGGACTGCGTGGTAACAACCAACTTCACTTTAGTGTCTAGGTCTTGTTCTTGTTCCGGCTTTGACTTCCTGCCAGTATCTTCTGAACCCAGAGACGAGTGCCTGTTAATGTTCTTCGGACAAAGGGCCTCTCGGTCTTCCGGAAGTTGATACCATTTTAAAACCTTGGTAGTTGTTCACCAATCTTCAAAATGTGTTCCTGTCAGGAATTTCTCGGTCTAGAATACCAATTTGCCAGAGATCCTTTTCGCATTCCCCGAACCATCTCGGCCGTGTTGCCTTAGACTTAATGAATCTCCATATCCTTTCGTTAATCGATCATCAGCCATCCTCAAATGGTGACCGTAAAATGGAAGCCGTCTCTTCTTACTTGATGCTGTGATAGGGTCTACGTTGTTGTACAAGTCATCATTTGCTCTCATTCGCCACTGTCCATCAACCCATCTATTACCAGGGATGTTTCTAAGGCTGTGTCCCAATAGTACAATTTCAGCCGTAGTGAACTAGATAGTCGACTACTTTCCCGGATGTGACGTCAGAAGTCGTGTTCCAATACTGCTTAGCACATAGCAATCAAGTCTGTAGTTGCTAGTGGACGAAAGTGCTTGCTAGATTGGCCTACTACGTCAAGGAAGTTATAGAAATTGTAGCTTATCGGTATTGTAGGTTATGTAAATTGTAGGTTGTCTTTGACTTAAGCCAAACACAAACCATAATTAGGGCTCGGCTAAAAAGTGATAATCTTGGCGCATACATGATCGTATCGATCAGGTATTGTTTATTTAAAGCAGCTGATGAAAGCGCAAAGAGCTTACAAGGAGTAGCGGATCTCCGCCATCTTGAGTGTTGGTTTGGCACCAGCATGTAAGTCCAGTGCGTTTCACACCACAAGTCTATGAAGGAGGCTGTGATCAAGCAGACATGTCCCAAATCTCCGTAGTGCATAGCACATAGCACATAGTAGCTAGCAGCTAGTCAGTAGCAGACAACTTGAGTATTGGGACACAGCCTTAATATCCTGCGCTCTCTTATTTATTTAGTTAGAACATACACTGAATAAAATGGAAATTGCAACACCCAGAAGGAGTGGTGCGCCATTGCTGCAATTGAACATGCAGAACGAGTGTTCGGTTGTGATTCGATGATAACACTTTCAGGTCCCTCTGACCGCAAGTTTGGACAACAATCAATACAAGATGTGCCCACCACGAGCTGCAATACATTGATGAATTCAGCGAGGCGTGGAGTCAATAAGGCCCTGGATCGCTTCCTGAGGAATTGTGGCCCATGCTTGCTGCACTGCACGGGTCAGTTGTTCCAGAGTTGTGGGTGGCTGAGGATGGTTGGCCAGTTGTCGACCCATCATGTCCCACACATGCTCAATAGGACTGAGGTCCGGGGATCTGGTGGGCCATTCTAAGGTTGTGATGTCGTGGAGGGCTTCTCTGGGGATGCGTGCAGTGTGAATCCGGGCATTGTCCTGCTGAAACATCCCATTAGCAATGTTCGCCATCATAGGGACAACCACTGGATTGAGTACCTTATCAACGTACTGTCGAGCAGTCATAGTGCCCTCAACAAGCACTAATTGTGATTTCACATTAAAGCCAACAGCTCCCCAGACCATAATGCTTGGTGTTGACCCTATGTGCCTCTCGACAATAAGGTCTGGGCGCCCCTCTCCCCGATACGTTGGCGTACACGATTCCGGCGATCACTACAGGCAAGACAGAAGCGCGATTCATCACTAAAAACGACCCTATGCGATTCGTCGACCCACGTCGATCGTTCTCGACACCAGGCCTGCCTTACACGTCGCTGTTGTGGGGTCAATGGAACACCTTCTGCAGGGACACGGGATGGTAAGCCAGCTGCACTCAGGCGATTACCAACTGTTTGTTGTGTAACGTGGGGCGCCACAGCTTCTCGAATTTGCGCTGCTGTTGCATGGGGTTCTATCCGGGCCATCCGAATGATGCGGCGATCCTCTCTCACAGTTGTCTGTCGCGCTGGGCCTGTGCCAGGTCAACGAGTATGGGTACCTTCATTTGACCACTGCTGCCATACACGTTGTACCGTAGATGCCTGTCGGCCAACACGTGCAGCGACAGTCCTTAGCGATAATCCAGCCTCACACAGCCCAATTATCCGAGCCCTCTCAAACAGCGACAGTTGTTGATAGCGTGCTCTTCTCTGTCGTCGAGGCATGTTTGCCGGGGAACACTTCACTGCACAGACTGCAAATCAACTACGCTACACTAGAGTCCGTATACTGGAGTTGATTCCTCCACGACCAATCACGTGGGGAGACCTGTAGCAACTTTGATCGTATACATACCTACATGGCATCGTTCCATATCTTGAAAATCAACACAAACGATGCCTTCATGGTGTTTCAATTTCCATTTTCTTCAGTGTATATACAGATTATTTACAGAAGCCATTAGGCTTGGTGTTAATGTCATTCAATAATTACACAGCTCTTAAGTTTCTAAGTGCTAAGTCTTAAATAAGTTTATTTCATGGGCAAGTTGACCTCAATGCAGTGACAAAAACGCCCGTACCTTAACCAATCATATTCCAGTATTCTCTGGAAAGGAAACAATGATTCACAAGTTGAATCTCTAGGGAAATATAGTCCCTGGTTTGATACCGGACAATGTATATACCTTGTGTAGGCCTTCCATACAAGGTATACCATGGAGAGAAATGCTCATGGCTGGTGAGTTCGAGTGTCAGCGACCCCAAGATGGGTTCGCATTTTCCGCTTTTTCCATTGACTTTCCCCTTTCACATGTGCCTTTCATGGCTCTATTTCCTTCCAAGTACCTCAATCCTCATTTTTCGATGGTTAAGGGCATTTCTTTCCCTCCTTTTATTTCCCTTATTCCTCTCCTTAATTTCTTCTCCCAGCATCTTAGTTAATTATAATTCGGCAGTAGTATTAGTAGAAGCCCTAATATAATTTTGATTTCATTCTCAATTTTCGTTATCATTGAGATAGATGACCTAGATTTTTCACTCCTTGAAATAAAAATCACCTTCACTTAGGCCTGTATTCAATTCCATTTTATATATCAACTAGCAGAAGTACCCATTCTTCGAACGGTCTTCGGTATTATTAACCAGACGTAATCAATTGAGCTACTGTTGCAATGGTTTGAGGCTTGGAACCTGTTTGTTGACAAAGAAAAATGATTAGTTAAAATATGCTCTGAAACTAAATTTACCTAACGTGTACTTCCTGACGTGAAAATAAAATTGAAAACCTCGTAGACGAAACGCAATACACGTCAAATAAAACTGACCTTCACTGTTATGTGAAGTCCCCATCCAGAGGAAGACCCCTTTAATAAATTATAAAGGCTTGTGGTGTATGAAAATTCAGTTTTTTTTAACCTCCAATGGCCCAAATTCCTAAAGCAAAGAAAAAAACTTTATCAATCAGGAATTTTTGAAAATAATGTTTCTGTTTTGAGATATAATAGACCTTCTGCACGACATATCGCACATTTAAGTCGTGTTAAAAAATCTAGAGTACCCCTTGACCCCCTCAAGCGCATTGGTGAATTTTACAGTTTTAGTTGATTCAGTAATAACCTTATAGCCATTTGCAAACATTCACAGAAATTTAATAAATGGAGTGGCTTTACTTTCCAGAAATAGATGTCACATTTTGAGATACTGTTGGCATGGTTACTGGCTTTAATTCCTTCATTAGTTTATTAAATGAAATTAGTTTTCTGGGAAAATCCCCGAAACTGTTGGTTTTAGAGCCTTAAAATGTAGTTTTGGGGGACCCTTTACGGCTATTTGGGGGCACCGAGTTTTGTTTCTGACATCAAGGGGCTGAAAATAAGCTTTGTCTCGTCGTTGTAGGCCGTAGTATAATAATAATAATTATAATAATAATATAACAATATAGGGATAGGGATATAATAGACCTTCCGTACCACACCCGCACGTGTAAATCGCGTTTAAAAAATCTAGAGTACCCCCTGACCCCCTTAAGCGCATTATATGACATTGATGAATTGTACAGCTTAATTTCGTTCCGTTATAACCTCATAGCCGTTTGCGAACTATCTCAGTAATGTAATAAATGGAATTGTATTGCGTCTTACAGCAATAGATGGGCCTGTGAGATTCTGTTGCCATGGTTACCGGCTTGCATTCTTTCGTTATTGTATTGAATGAAATTAGTTTTCTTGAAATATCTCAAAAACTGTTGGTTTTAGGGCCTTAAATGTGGTTTTCTGGGTCCCCCGAGTTTCGTTTCTCACATTGAGGGGCTGAAAATGAGCTTTGTGACGCCCTTCTACGCCTATTTCAGCAAGTATTTTAAGGAGGTAGGCCCCTTTTATGAGAGGTACAGAGAAGAGTTACATCAATGATTAGTGTCGTGCCTCTGAAGGATATCTGTACCAAATTTTACGTTGATTCACCCAGCCGTTCTCGAGTTATAAGGGAACAACTTTGTCCACAGACAAACAAACAGACAGACAGACATACATACAGACAGACAACAAATTTGTTTTCACGCGCATCCGTCATAAAACAGTCTGAAACGCGTAAATAACGCAAATTTCCGTAGAAATTCAGGAAAAAACAGACAAACTTTCATTTTTATATATAGAGAGAGATGACTGCCTGTTGGACACTTATTGACAGGGTGGATTTATGCTAAAGAACAAAAATTTTAGTCCAGTAGTGAATTATTTGACAGATGATCATAAAAGCTGGTTTTAAAATACCTGTACGATACATACCATTTTGAATGCCCCTCCTCCTTACGACCGCATGGCGGAAATCACTTTGTATACCCGCCTGGCATTAATTCATATCATAAGCGTTCATCTCCAGCCAGACCCTCAAGCTACACTAAACAGTATAAGAGATAACACAGCCTTCCCCATCCTTCTGTTCGACCCTTTTGTTTAACACAGAAACAGAGGGAAAAATACTCCTATTGTGCAACATCAATTTCGGACGTGTTGTTCGTAGGGTAGTGCTTCCAATTAGTACTGTGTAGCCTTGCCGACGCGTTATAAATAAAATCCTTCGCAGTGCTAATGAGACCAAGACGTAAGATGGTACAGCCCACATAAATAGATCGGTATCCCATTAGTATACTAGTAGCTAATCATATCTAAGCTGGCTATTTCCGGAACGGATATGGCCCCAAACAAACATTTTGAAGGCTTTTATAGTCTTATTGGGCCACGCGAATAAAATTAATTAATTCTCGCATGAATACAATGAATTAGATACACGAGAAAAAGTTCTGTATACAATCATTCACACTATCCGCCTCGTGCTTGTCACCCCGGAGGTCCGGGTTCGATTCTGATTCTGCCAAGAAATGTTATTATGGTCTGAGGGCCCGAATGGGGTGAGCTAAACTGAGAAGAGGTGGGTTCGATTCCCAACTCAGGCATCCTGGAAGCGGTTTCCCAATTTTACCGGGATGGTTGCCAACTTAAGGCTACAGCCTCCTCCTTCCCAATCCTCCCCTGAATTTTTACACACCCTCTTCTACAGACACCATCATAACACAGATTATACTGGTCTACAAAGAAACTGCTTTACAGTTACAAAAACAACACATGTTGTTTCTGGATGATAATTTGTCCCTGAATCCCGATCTAATCTCAGAATTTATGTATTGGTCTCAGTCTCCATGTTATAACGGATAATATCTGTGTTAGTACACAAACTATTCAAGGAAATGAGCTTCATTAGAGTACAGGAAACTTAATAAACAAAACATACCTAACTTTTTTCCTGATTTCCGACGATAATTTGCCTTAAGACTCGTCCGCCTCATTCGTACTCTGACGACGGATTTCAGAACGGAGGACAATGCATGGGCGTCTGGTATATATATTTCGATTGTTTTCAACAATATTACATCCGCAAAAGAAAACTGAAACGAATTAATTAAGCAATAAGTTACCAGCATAACCAAACATGCAGCATTTTCAAGGTGTTTAAAGATAGAGGGTACCATATCGTATTACGAAAACTGTGTCCGATATACTTCATTTCCGAATTCAGCACCCACGACTTAGCTAAGAACACCATTCACCTCCTTTGTAACAAAAATGCTGTTGACCAGTTTTATCAGTCAAACTCTACACACACCCAAGTACGCGGGGTTGAATGACCACGTTATCTCAGCCCCTCAAATTAAACAACAACAACAACAAGCCTCATGGAGTAAAGAACCTTGAGTCAATAAAGCCATAAATCTGAGCCATGCCTAGCTGGCACCTGCCCCTTATGGGACAATGGTTTTGAAGGAGAAACGCTTGACATGTCCCCTCATAAGCCTGCCACTATGGGTGCCTGTGTCAGGTGAAAGGCTCTCTCCTCATGTTGTTTTGAGTCTTCAGTCTTTTGACTGGTTTGATGCTGCGCTCCATGCCTCCCTGTCCTGAGCTAATCGTTTCATCTCTACATAGCTACCACACCCTACATCTGAGGCAATCTGTTTAACATATTCTAACCTTGGTCTACCCCTACAGTTCTTGTCCTCGACCCTTCCTTCCATAACTAAGCTTGCTATTCCTGAGTGTCTTAGTATGTGTCCTACCAACCTATCTCTTCTCTTCATTAGCAGTCGCCAGAAACATCTCTCCTCTCCCACTCGTCTTAATACCTCTTTGTTTGTTGCCCTATCTACCCATCTGATCTTCATCATTCTCCTGTAACACCACATTTCAAATGCTTCAATTCTCCTCTTTTCTGCCGCACCAATAGTCCAAGTTTCACTTCCATAGAGCGCCACGCTCCAGACAAAGGCTTTCAAAAATGACTTCCTAATACCTAAATCTTTATTTGATGTCAGCAGATTCCTTTTTTTGTAGAAATGCTTTCTTTGCCTGAGCCAACCTACTTTTTATATCCTCTTTGCTTCGTCCATCACTGGTTATTCTGCTTCCTAAGTAACAGAAGTCTCCTACTTCCTTCAGCTTTTCACCTGTCAATTTGATCTCCTTAGAGGTTTCTGATTTATTTCGGCTGCATTCCAGTATTTTTGTTTTACATTTATTAATTTTCATCATGAATTCTTTCCGTAAGACGGAGTCCATACCATTCAAAATCTCATTCAAATCCTCAGGCTTGTCGGCCAAGATGACGATGTCATCAGCAAATCTCAGAGTTGAAATTATTTCTCCTTGAATCTTCACTCCCACTTTAAATTTTTCTCTAATTTCCTTCATTGCTTGTTCAATGTAAAGATTGAAAAGTATGGGTGATAAGTTGCAGCCTTGCCTTACACCTTTCTGAATACCAGCTCCTCTCTCATGTCCTTCAACTCGAATGACTGCTGTCTGGTTTCTGTATAGACTGTATATCACCCTCCTATCCCTGTACTTGATTCCAATCGATTTCAAAATGTCAAACAATTTAGTCCAATCAACGTTATCAAAAGCCTTTTCTAAGTCTACAAAAGCCATGAACGTTCTCTTATCTTTCCTTATTCTACCTTCCAAAATCAGCCTAAGACTTAGTACAGCTTCCCTTGTTCCCTTGTTCCCTTGTTCCTTGTTCTCCTCATGGACCCAAGTATACTTGTCGATTAATGCTTGATATTACTGAATACTAGCGGACCAATCCGAGAACTCTCGCATGTGTATAAAACACCCTCCCGCTTTATTGGTATGTGGGCTCAACGCGGCACAGTTCTCGGAGGGGCTATCGTCTTGCTTATTTGTTTAATCGCACTTATTAAACAAATTGACGGTATTTTTGAAATCAGAGGACAATTCGTCTCTGCCGCGGGCAATTTTCTTACTTTTCAATGCTCATTTGTTACAATCTGTTACTTGTTGGACTGGCTGCGTGGCGCAGCAGTAACGTTCTTGCCTGCTGTTCCCAAGGTTGCAGGATCTTATTCTGGCACAGTCTGTAGTCATTTGAGGGTGCGCAAATGCGAAGGAGTCGTGTCAGTAGATTTACTGGCATGTTAAAGGTACCCTTCGGGGCAAAATATTCCGGCACTTCGGCGTCTCTATAAGCCTCAGTAGTGTGCCCGTTAGGCAAGGTCATCGAGGGACTATCTGTCGTAAATAGCCTTCCCGACTTCCTTACCCTTCATACCCACACGTTGAGAGGATGGGATGTGTCCTCAGGCTAGCTCCGGCACGAGACCAATAACTGAGGGTATCGGGTAAGGTGTGAGAAGAAGTCATAGACATGCCGCGGAAGCACATCCCCAAAAGAAATAAAATCTAAGAATGAATAGTCCAGAATTAATTAGAATTCGTTAAAAATGTATTGAAGCAGAACAAATTCTTATCCTGCTTCGGAGGGTTTGAAATATCGGCTAATCTGCAATGCTAATAAAATAATAATAAGTAAATAAATGAATAATCGTTCCCTAAACGTTAAATTAACCCTCTTGAAAGTCCTAATTACGCAGAAAAGAATGAAGTCCGAAATCAAAATTAAGAATGTGACACGTAATAACAAAAATACGATACGAATAGTCACAGACTGAATTTACAGCAAAGCAAAAATGTTAATTGACCTGTAGCAACTGGAGTGTAATTTACATTTAATTGCACCAATAGAGAATAGGCTATGTTATGAAGGTGTCACTTCCAACATTTAAATTTAAATGTACAGTTTTTCGCTAGCCAAGTCCTATTTGAAAATTTATCACTAGATGATAGGCATCTGTGACGAAGAAAAATTCAAAGTTAATAATGCAACCAGTCTATCCATAAAAAAAACATTAAGGTATTACACACATAATACAACCAAAGTAAATAGTCAACACACCTAATCTTAAACACAAAATAATGATCATCACTCTCCTTCCTACGCAAATCCATGTACTGTTAGCAATGGATCACCATCTGAATGTGTGTAAATTGTTGGCGCTGACACAGCTACAAAGCTTTATGTCCCACATAGTTGTCAAATGTTCACGTGTACTAGGATTCCGTGACATTGCAACTTGTCATCTCGAAGATCGTGTCAGCTGTTCTAAAAGTCTGTAATTCTAATAAATAGCTGTTCCAGGTGTCGGTCATGTAAAAATATAGATTCAAGATTTGAAATAATCATCTTTTATTTAGTTCGTTTGATTTATAACGTTGGTTTAAGTTAATTAGTTTTATGATTTAATTCCCGTTTATTTTCATAGTTAGTCCCTCATAGTGTGATTTAGTTTCACCTAATGACCATAATGACATGAAGCAACAACAGAAAATCATTGAAGTGGAGTTGTCTGTAGCATAACACAACATTACCTAACTCAAGGGTAATACAATAACACGCGCTGGTAATGGCGAAAGTGGCGCAGAACACTGGCTCGTTAAACCTCGGTTGATGTGACGAAAACCCAATTATCATCACCGGAATAAAAATACCTCATAATAATGTGGATGAATCACGTCAATCCCATAATTTACCATAATAACAGACACAACAATAACATGGCTTATTAATTTATACATGGTCTCTGTTCAATCATATTCAAACTTAGGGGGGGGGGGGGGATCCATCTAGGAGGGATAATCATGGAACTTGTACCATTAAACGTTGTCGTAAGCATGAACTGCATCCAAAATATAGACATGAAAGTCTCCTACTGAACATAATAATGCGAAAAAATGCGACCGTAATTCTCATCGAGAATTAGCATTGGAGCTGGATACAGAATTCATACAGTTAAAGTCTACATCACTCGTCTCTCCAAGTTGCAATCAGCCGTTAGCATTTGCCATATGCTAGGCTAGCTGTCCGGTCCACCTGCGCACAGTGGGTCAAAATCGAAATCTAGGGGTACAACATTATTTTTACGTTTTAAAAATGAATTTAGAGTGAAAGCAAGGTATATAATTTGTTTATTTCATAATAAACACCAGTTAAGACCTTTTTTAAGCTACGTCTACACATGTAAGAAATTGTCTATGAATCGGAGTTTGATAGAGCATTCTGTTATCTCTTCAGAACTATTTTCTACCACTAATTTACATTTAACGAAGTCACAAAGTTCCACTCTTGACATAATCGTCGAACCCAGTGCTTCAAACAGTTGTAAACGTGTGAGATCTGGTTGCGTGGCATCTTCCAAAATAGTAAAATAACAAAGTAAGTTGCAAAAAGATGCAAAAAATCTTATAAGATGCGTAAGCTACAAGACTTTGTCTACATTTTAACATTAAGTAGAAAGTGACGCAGAGTGATGCGACCTACTAAAAATCTAAGTGAAATTGTAATTTTAAAAATAATAGTTAAATATTATATAATGCAAATATAGCTAAAATTACGTAAAAATTACGCCCATTAATAACTGAAACACATTACAAAGATCATAACTTCAGCTGCATGTTCCATCTTAAAGCATCACACTAACCACAAAGACAAACAATCCACAGCCACTTACATTCACCCTCCAATTCAGACTGCTCGAACAGTGGTAACAGATTTACACTAAGATGCGTTTATATCCCAGAATAGTGAGCGCCAATTATATGAGAATGCTGTAGAAGTAATAAATTTTTATTTTTTAATGATGAAAATAAATAATTTTGTCCTCCTAGATTTCGATTTTGACCCACTGTGCTGCTGTTCGCTCACAGTTGAACTGGCGTGTCACTGGGCTATGCTTTGATTTCAATACATTACACATTTATTTAGAAATTGAGCAGCTTGAATACAGTCCTATCCGCTGGCTGGTAAGATTATTCACTCACACATGAGAACACTTGTAGTATAATTAAGATTGACTAGAACTGAGGCTCGTAGGTATGACCAAAGGAAAACAACAACGAATGCTCAAAGACAGATATTTCACTCCCCTCGTGGAATGTTGTCAATCGTTCCAAAAACATTGGAGTAATGAAAATAGACTACCAAGTCTCACAGTTTACATCTTATCATTGTATACTTCAGATACATTGGAATGAAAACAAAACGTGCTCCCTAAGAACTAAAGGTCAGAAATAACGACAACACCTACACTTTACGTGTTATCAACCGATACGTAGACTAAGCAATCACACTGCCTGGATTCTAAAAGTTCTGTGTTACACTCTAACACATATACAAGTTCATAATAACGAAGACTAGTGGCATCATAGCTCCCTGAAATGTTACATTACTAAGCGGTAGAATAAACTTCAGGTTCTACCAAACGATAAGTCGATTAAGGGCTCTGTTCTTAGTGCTTCTGCACTTCTTACCATTAAGAATACATGTGAAAGAAAGAACACAATCAGATCAGTAACGTAGCCTTGTGCTATAAGTATTTACAGGTTTAGTTTATCAGAGAATACAGGCATTCTCTCCTAACAAAATGATGTACTGTAGGTGAGTACACGTGGCGTCATCTGGTAAGTGATATGCCCAGGGCAAGTCAAAAAATGAGCTGAAAGATGAATTCAGGCAGGTTAAGTAACGTAAAATCCTATCTAAGGTTGCTTTGAGTGCGACATTAATGCTAATCAACATAGACACAGGCTAAAACATGGGTTTTATAGCCGTTTTAAAAACTCACGTTATCAGCGTGTTAACATGCTGGTTATTCCTCGAGCTGTAGCCCCTGGGATAGAGCTTGGGTTCAGCTCTCGGCTACATCGTCTTCTTCCTACCGTTGTGTAGGCTAGCTTTTTGGCTTCTCCCTGATGCTGATGGGTTTAATGCATTACGGATCTTGTCTTGATACGCAGGATACTACTTCCTCTCATCTCCATGTAGACGGTTGTCTCAGTCATGTTTGTTCTATATGATCAGCGAAGTTAGGTTAATGATGGATAGAGCAATATTGTCTCTATGTGTTTGCAGCAACACTGATGAATAGGATAAAAGATTTCCACTATGGTATTGACGTCTGCTCACTGATTATGAAGTAGAGTGGTTAACAGAAGAAATCGTGGCGATCTCGAAACTTGTAGTTATGTAAATAGTGTCGATTATCAGTAGATTTAGTGTACTTTTACGGTGAAATGAAAGTTGTATGATCACCTCGTGGCCTCGCCTCTTACAAAAAGACCAGGTGGTCTCCACACTGTAGCAGAATTATAACCAAGTACACGAAATGTCGCTAGATTGTCACCTAGTTCACCTTATACAAATGTGATAGCGTGTTTAGCACTCACGCGAAACTTATATTGCTTCTTCGTAGCACAAATTAAATTAATTCACACACACGTTTCTGCCGGTACAATATTGACGTTTGTCGATCGCACAGATCAATGAGAGTTTGTGTCGTTTCTCGTGACGTAGGTCAAGGTTCCGGAAAAGCACCCTAGCCGTTGAGCAACAATAAGTCTCCTCATAATGTTTTTTTTAGCGTATGGCTTTTAGTGCCGGAAGTGTCCGAGGGCATGTTCGGCTCGCCAGTTTTGCAGCTGCTTCGAGGCGGACACCCAATGGGTGAGCTACACGTACCGTCGCGTGTGGAGTGTTGTCTGGGGAGGAAAGTTTGAATGTAAGGACAAGGAGTTGGAAGGTAGCGGCAGTGGCCTATAGTTAGGGACCAACCCCGGCATTTGCCTGGAAGGAAGATGGGAAACCACAGAAGACCATCTTCAAGGTTGCCGGCGGGGGGATGCGAACCTCCTCGCCTCCCGGATGTGAGCGACTGCCAGCAGTCATGCTGGAACGACCACGGCTAACTCACCCGGTATAATGTGATAAACCACCTTTATACTGAACCCTTTACCCTATGTTGGTTAAATGATTCTACTTTTTATTGCTTCAATTAATAAATATTTCAACCAGCATCATGAAAGTAGCCAGACAGTGATGAGGAAATTTCAAGCATTTGTTGGAGACAGTAGGGACATACCTGCGACAGTTTAACAAAAGGCTAAATACTTGAGCTATGAAAAGAAATAGCATAGCTATGTATCATAAGGACAGGTGTGGCTACCTCAATTTTAGAAGCGACGCGCGGTGAGACATGGTTCTGGTATGTTCATTGTGTTATTCGCGCCTAGAAGAAATATGATGCAGTAACGTGAATGGCTGATGAAGAAAATAGACACTCCCAAGACGCCAAGATCTACTAGAAACCGCCAAATTACAGAAAATGGAGAACCAATGAGAAGAGAATGCCTACTTGCGCGCCAACTCTGGCTGGGGTACGCGGTGGCTAGCATTCACGCGGGAAATCGCCTAGACAAAATCTCTACGATCGATTCTAGGATTAATGGGCATATTCTTGACCTGTGCAATATTACGAGTTCAGTGATATTTATTTCATTCCTGTACCACAATTATTTCGAGAAATTTTTACATAAAATCCCCCTCCATCTAGACCCAAGGGCCAGTTCATTTATAAGTGTGTCGAAGAGCCAAGACATTTATTATTATTCTGTGCGTCTACGGACGTAGACTATTATTATTATTCTGTGCGTCTACAGACGTTGACTTTTATTCTGTGTGTCGAGGACACAAGAGCAATTATTATTCTGTTCGTCTGAGGACGTAGACTTTTATTCCGTGTGTCGAGGACACAAGACTTTGATTTGGTGCGTCTACGGACGTAGACTTTTGTTCTGTGTGTCGAGGACACAAGATATTCATTGTAAAGTGTTAAATTCAGTGATAGATAGTCATAGTACTATAGTTATAGGGGCAGTATCGTCGATAATTCGCCAACGAACATTGACAGGGAATTTAGTACCTGAACAAGCGAATTTAGTAGTCAGACATAAAGTGTATAATAACCTAATTTTTGTATCAGCGCAAGGATGACATCGATGAATGCAGAGGAAGTTTGGAATTCTCAACAGTCCGTCCAGATGGCTGATATGAGATAAAGAACCATCCAGTTGGGGAATGGCGTCTGATGTTCTTTGACGGGTGACTACAAAAAGAGATGAGTACATAATAATATTTTATTATTTGTTAAATTAACTTATGGTTTATGGGACATATTTTTGTAAATACTTTGCTTGTATGATTAATGTAGTATATTTAGTTTTGATCTGACACATTTTTGTTTGGAAGCAGCTCGCACAATTGTAGTTTTTGGAAGGTTCTTTTCTTTGTGTTGTGTTAACTAACGTAGCTATGTGAACGGCCGTGTTCGCATATGTTACGAAGTGCGGTTAAAAACGTCTCTCGGAGATATGTCGTGTTTCAGAAGTAGGACTGAATTAATATAATTATATAGTAGATTGGAGGGTAATTGAATTTTGTTGAGATTTATTATTGATCAGATTCAGTGTGATTATTGCCTTTGGAGCAATGTAATTTGTGACGAAGAGTATTCAGCTCTATCGTAAGTTTTAAATATTGTGTTAAATGTTTGCGAGCTCTAATTCAGCAGACCCGTGTGAAAGGCGTTATGTCAGTCCCAGATGTGTGTATTGTGAGTATATTTTTGTGGTATTACAAGCGGGAATTTCAGCAGAGACTGATTTCTGTCAGCTTGGTACCAGATTCATATTGTATCCTTGCGAGGACAATTATGGATATGTGATTATTGTCTGACCATATGTTGAGTTGGAGGAGATGTTAGTTGCTGTTGATTCCTTGAGATAACAGTCCAGCTGGTCGGCTATTTATATACACTGGAAGGGGGACATGACAGGTATTGAGGAAAGGGTGAGTTGTTGTCACAAGGGCTGGCTGAGTTTCGCAAGCAAGCTCATCATTAGTGGAGTGCACGTCTGGCTCCCAATTACTTGAAAATAAATATAAATGTGAGAAACTGATCAATGGTAAAATGGTTTAAATAAATGGGAGTTGCCTACGAAACACGATAATCTTCGAAGCGTTTCCTTAACATGCAATTTTGTTAATATAAAGTAATCTTAACCACTCAGGTTGTTTGTTGTTGTTGGTTTACTCTATGTTTATTTTCCATGTCAGTGACCCGTGAGTCACGTGCGGCGCTGTTTTTCCTTGTTGTTGAGTATCTGGCCATTGTGGCAGCTCATTTGGTTAAGTGTGTCTCCACACTAATAAGGGTCTCAGAGAGATGCCTGTAAATAGTAGAGTTGTAATATGTGTGTCAAAGTTAGATTTTAGGATTTTTATTAATGTTATGCCCATATCCATAAACGTTGATTTACGAGATGATTGTTCGTGAGCACCGTGGCTGTTAACCCGTTGTGAACGAACGATCATCCAAGTACTCATTTCTCGTAGATAGTCATCACGCGAACATAAATTCATATGCAAGATAGTGGAACTTGGATCCACATGTTATTAGAAAAGGGGAGACCCATCTGACTCCTCAAAGTGATAAATATTCCTGTCAGGGAAAAATTCAGGGAGGATTTTTTTTATTATTGTTTGTTTTTATTCTTTTATGCACAAATTAGTTATTAAATCTTGTTATTATCTTACGTTTTGTCTCCTTTGTTTCTTAGTTATAGTTTTCATCCTATAACCCTTGCCTCAGAAAAGCACGTAGTTTGGCGGACGTAAACACCACACTATGAACTGAACGCGACCCCTTGATCAAAGATTCTTGCATAAAACACTGCTATTCTGAAGGGTTTAATACGTTGTTAAAATATAATCTGGGACTATCGAATAATCTCAAATCAGGCCAGATCATTGGTAAGAAGTGTTGTGCTGTACATTGCCAATTTCAGCGGCGTACAGGCTAATTTATAATGGGAAAATATGTTGATGGACAGGAAGATATGTGAGACTGTCCACTGCCACAGTCAAAATCGAGATACAAGCGAGATCAAAGCACTTACGGCTCATTCTTGCCGATGTTGTGCAATACCAACTTAAAAACAATCAAAGATATCGCCAACCATGAGCCAAACGGGCTCAGTAGTTAGAAGGGACATAGGCCTAAATCCAATAACATCATTATTGGTTACTAGCAGACCCATGGGTGAAATCTCGCATGTTCATAAACCCAAACTTTCCCCAAATAGGTTTGTAATGAAAGACTTAAGGAGAAAGGTTGACAAGTTTTTATTTCAACCAAATGATTATAGAACACTATTTACATTTCAGTTAGAATTCCAAGTTCTACGTTCCCTAACTTAAGAAGGCAATCACTGAAAATTGGATCATCATAACACTCACCGGTTATTCTATATTCATGAAATTATACGATTTGAGTACGCATTCCTTTGATTTACTGTTTCTGAAATCCATTCAAAATGATAAAGGAAAGACCTCAGAATGTTAAAATGACACGAAGCAGGCGTCACATTGGCCAAAATGTGAAGTGAACAGCAATTATTGAGCGTATTTTCCTACAGCAACAGTATCTGCAAATCGCACACTCCTTACATTTTTAAAAGTCATTTTTTAAAGAAAGTATATATAATCTATATTTATGACATTAGAGTACAATTCGTCACTGCTAATGTCTATTCTCTTTCTATTGAATGCTCATTTGTCACGATCGGTCACTTGTAAGCGCCGCAGGAGGGATCTATACTACTGAAATAATATATATGACTAGTGAACACCCCATGTGTGTATAAACCACCCACCTGGCTTTACTTTTATACAGGTTGGATGTGACATAGTTCTGCCAGGGGGTGTCGTCTTGTTTAATTGTTTAATTGTTTAAACGCACTTTTTAAACAAACAAATATTTTTTCCGTTGACTTTTAACGAATTGCCAGATTTTCCTCGACTAGTCGGATGATTTTGGTACAAACCTCATCTTCTAACTCCCTCCGGTTTAAGAGCTAGAGTTTTGGTAAAAATACACCTTAGCGTCTTATGGACAATAAAACATGCCTTAAACGGACACTGTATTAAAAGGACGGAAACTGTCTTACGCGGACAACGGAATACAAAATACACAGTTTAACGGAAAATTTCCAAGTTCTATAAGGCAGTGTTTAGAAAATGTTCAGACACTCTGTGATAGTTTACCCTGTGTGCTTTAACAGTTGACTCTGTAGCTAACAAGTAATGTGCCGTTAGGTCTTCCTCCTTTTATTCTCCAACTTACACGTCGAAGTGTAACATTCTTTGTGTATTTTCTCTTGCCAAAGACTTTCCCAGTGCTCGCTTTCTTGAGATGCCAACATGTTTATTTTTCATTGAAATTTTGCCCGTACTCAGCACTGTATTAATTCGAAGCAGAAATATATAAAAACAACACTGAATAAGGTATGTACACCATTTTATTTTTTCTTAGTATGACCATTATATGAATGTTCATGGATTAATTATATACTTTAGAATGGGCTTACCTCCGTTAACCGGAAACATGTTTAACGAAAAATTTTACGAGTCCAGTTCATTTACGTTCAAGGCAGGCATTACTGTATATGCTGTTCAGTATGAGGACTACAAGCGAGGACCTCACAGTTGGTCCGCGGACCACAGTGTGAAGAGCACTGGTGTAAGGGACTGCTGAAGACCCCTGGCGAAATTATGTTCAATAGCTTCCTTGGCACGGTGTACTGGATACAATGGGAACAATGGGGATAGGAGATTAGTGCAAATGTTTTGTGAAGTCATAAGCAGGCCCTTTTCACCCTCCTGCTATCCTTGGGGGTCTCCTGGCTCTACAGGCCGGCCGGCGTGCAATACTCATTCACTTATCTGATGTGACAAACGTGGCCATTTTCTTGCTCCGATGCCCTTCAACATCCAGCGTGAAAAAAAAAACGCAAACTGACAAATAATGAAGCGTGGAGCAGAGGGCTGAATAGAGCTTTGGAACATTTCTCATGCTAATGTCGATCTAGAGGGTGAGGCAGACCACCCCACTGTATACCTGCCTTGGGCTCCTATTACAGTCATAACAAAGCTATCCTACTGTCTCTTCAACTGGAATAAAGGCTGTTGAAATAATGAGACCACAGTCAGGATTCGAACCCGTGTCTCCTGCTTTCCAGGCAGGCGGGTTTACACCACCGTGGCCAAGCCTAGGCCAGGACTCCTTTCTATGTCTGACAACTAATGGAACATGTGTTGACGACCACGGGACCCCAGCTGAGTCCAGCATTGTTTCCACTTACTTCTGTCGGGCTACTTTCTATCATCCTTCCTGTCGACCTTCCTTGGTCAAGTCTTGTTCTCTTCCGACCCCGACGGTATAAGGGTATCCTAGGCCTTGGGTGTCTTTCTCTTTCCCGCCTTAATTCACCCTTGTCTCATCCTTCCTGATCCCTTTTACAGTCTACGGTCACTATTGTAATGGGAGAGGCTTCGGTGGCGTAGTTGGTAGAATGCTGAACTGCTGAGCCCAAGATCACGGGTTCAAACCCGGCCGAAGTCGTCGGATTTTTTAAGAGCGTTAAAATCTTTCAGTATGCCTTCCTTCGAAAGGGAAGTAAAGCCGGCGCGGCTGTCCCATGTCATAGCTTTATGGCATGTAAAAACTCCTTCCACTAACTAAAATTGTGTGAAGCTAAATTTATAGGTGAGATTTCGTTGAAACGCTCTATCAAATTTCCAACGTGCACCTCTAGGTGTCACTGAGATCTGGCAGCGAAAGTTGGAACTACTTGAAATTGAACGGAACTTGTAGCTCATCCCATGAGTGTGCGCTTGAAGCAACTACAGCCTCTGGCGAGCCGATCATGTCGTCGGACACTCCCGGCACTAAAAGCCATACGCTTAATAAATAAATAAATAAATAAATAAATAAATAAAATTGTAATGGGTCAATTTTTATGATCATAAACTAATCAATGTTATTTCTTCCAGGAGTGTTATTTACATATTATACAGAGTGTTTCAATAATAGGGGGCATAATTTCATGTAAGTATTTGTTGTATGTAGACAATCAAAATAGTTCATTACAACATGTGTCCGGAAATGCTTCATTTCCGAGTTATGGCCTTCACAACACTGAACTTCACCGGATTATTTTTCTTATCGCAGGTCGTTGCCGTGGTAGGAGACATTAAGAGGACACTCTCACGGTTCATTCTGAGGCGAAGGTTAAATTCAGTGTTGTGTTTGGCGTTCGTCTGTGCGTCATGTACTCAAATCAGCATCTGGCAGAGATGCACTTCATGTGCGGTAAGGTGGACGGCAATACTGTGTTGTTGGCTCGTCGTTTGTTCCAGGAGAGGTCAATGAGACATCAATGTGAGGTCTGAATTCAAGCAGGAGGTGGACATTTTGAACATTTTCTGAAATGGCAATGACCTGCGGAAGAAAAACGCTCCGGTGAAGTTCAGTGTTGAGAAGGCCATAACTCGGAAATGAAGCATTTCCGGACACATGTTGTAATGAACTATTTTGATTGTCTACATATAACAAATACATACATGAAATTATGCCCCCTATTTTTGAAACACCCTGTATACAGTACATTGTATCCCGCCCAGTTATTGGGCAAATTCGTGTTGACCGACTGAAGAGTTACACATAACAGTTTGTATAGGCAACACTGAAATAATGGCTTCAAAACTTTACACGTGCCAGTAGATTAGCTGCTAACTACAACATTTATTTCTAAGGCTGAACAAGGGCATCCATACATTTCATAAACCACAGCAGTTAAAAGGGATGGTAAGCTCACATTGTCATAGTTAGTTCTGCTGTTGGTTAAGATTAAAGTTCGGAAGTTAAGGAAAAGTCATATTTTTTCCCTACGGTGTTTTTGTCCGAAATTTGCAAAATAAGCGTCTCTGACCCCGTTCAAGGCTATTTTATTTTGCCTTCAGATCCAAAATGCATATTTTGATCAATTTTATGTTTTTTTTGTCATATTTTGTAATTGGTTATATTTTGAGTTTTTTTTTTTTTTGCTAATATTTTGCCTAGGTTCAAGTTATCTGTCTGGAATTTCAAACACGGGATTTGCAATTTGGTGCAGTAGATGTATTTTTCTCTGCATTCCCGGAACAGGCAGATTGCAGGTTTAGAAGACCTGATTCCGAGAAACAGCTTTTGTCTCCTCAAATAAGATGCCACCCACAGAGACAAATTTAGCTCAGAGCAATTAGTAAACAAGGTTGGTTGGTTGGATCCTTGGTTTAGGGGCTGCAAAAAACGCAATCATGTAGCCCTGTGTACTTTGGGTGTGTGTAGAATCTGTCGGATGACCGGTGTTAATTGTGATGGCTGTATTATTGTGTGTTATCTGTTATTTAATTCGCGTAAGGACTGCAGACGATAATATCAAGTAGTTCTTACGTTTGTTACCAAATGCTACCGTCCATGACACCTAGCTGCTAACTTAACTACTATATGCCATCGCAACCAACACCTGGCGACGAACGTTGGAACTTAAGAGCATTAATCAAATCTAACCTACAAATTTTGCTTCACACAATTGAAGCTAGTGGAAGGTTCTTTCACTTGCCATACATGTGAGACATGGGCCCGCCGGCCTTATTTCCCCTCCGAAGGAAGGCATACTGAGGGATTTTTGACACTCTTAAGACATCCGTTGACTTTGGCCGGGTTTGAACCCGCGATCTTGGGCATAGAAGCTCAGCATGCTACCAACTACGCCACGGAAGCCGCCCCTTAGTGAAAATCCACAGCCTGCTTCCAGTCTCCGACCGGGTCAGGAATGGAATGAATGAAGCCCTCATCTAGCGGCGAGGATATGAATTGTGCCGGCTGCCGAGGCCTGACGCACTCCCCTGGGACAATGATTAAATGAATGACGGATGAAATGAAATGATGAGTGTTGCTGCAATGAAATGTAGACAGGAAAAACTGGAGTACCCGGAGAAAAACCTGTCTGCCTCCGTTTTGTCCAGCACAGATCTCACATGGAGTAATCGGGATTTGAACCACGGACCCAGCGGTGAGAGGCCGGCGTGCTGCCGCCTAAGCCACGGAGGCTTTCCCTTTAGTAAACAAGGAAACTCTTAGTTATCTTACGCCTAATTCGGCCTTGATTGGTCCGCTAGGTATGGTTGCTCTATTAGTTTGCGTGATTTAATGTGTCTGCTCGATTATCGCGTTGGTACTACTCCAATACTTGCTTAATATCCCTAGGTCATTTTCCCGTGTTTTAAGTCATATTCAGTTAGTGCTTAGGGCATATTTGCTTGCATATTTTGTTCGTCTTTAGCTTAAACATCTGAACCCTGGTTATGATGATTGACTCGGTCATCGCGGGGCTGTATTATGCTGCTTTACCAATATCTGAAGCGGCTTCGGTGTAGTAGTTGGTAGCATGCTGAACTGGGCCGATAACCTCGATGTTAGGCCCCTTAAAACAACAATTATTATTATTTGAACTGCTGTTCCCAAGATAGCGGGTTTAAACCCGGCTGAAGTCGTCGGATTTTTAAGAGCGTTAAAAATCATTCAGTATGCTTTCCTTCGGAGAGGAAGTAAAGCCGGCGGTTCCATGTCATAGATTTCTCGCATGTAAAAGATCCTTCCACAGACTAAACTTGTGTGAAGCTAAATTGTTAGGTTAGATTTCGTCGGAACGCTCTATCAAAGTTCCAACGTTCACCACTAGGTATCATTGATATCTGGTAGCGAAAGTTGGAACTACTTGAAATTGAACGGAACTTGTAGCTGACCCCAAGGGTGTCCGCTGGAAGCAGCTACAGACTCAGGTGAGCCGAACCTGTCCTCGGACACTCCCGGCACTAAAAGCCATACGATAAATATTAAATAAATAAATAATTAATAACCAATATCTGAGGGGGCTGCGCCACTCAGTCTGTATAGGCACTGTGCCTCTAATTGGAAGGGAGTGAGTTCGATCGCAACCCAAGTAGAGGGTATTAAGAACAAAACTACCACTTACAGATACTCAATTGACCCTGGGGTCCACTCAGCCTATAACAGAGGAATGAATACGAGGGTAATTCCTGGAAGCAAAGACGGCGGGGTGCTGATATCTGAAACAGCAGAAGCCTCTACCTTCCACTAATCCATGAGCCTCCATGGCCTGCACGGACTTGGCTCATTTTTACCATACTCTGAAGGAATGACATTACACTCCGGGCTAACACTATTCCTAATAAAGCGGCGTAAATGTGTACGCCCACGTTTTGTAGACACTATCAGTGGTCGAGCGCACCACGCAAGGTGAACTGTATCCCGATCATCAGGCACAATCTCCTGCACGCATGGACAGGTTAACGTAGAACGGAAATACAATAGCCTATCTGCCATTTAAAATTTATAACTCATGCTCATGGCTTATTGTGACACACACATCCTCCTTTGTTCCCGCTAATGATCATACAGTGCTACTGGTGTTTTGCATCATACCTACTGTATGTTTCATTTTAAAGGAAATACATAATTTTTCCACCTAACATTTACTTAGTACTTCATATTTTCTGTCAGTTGTAACTCTTCAGTCGGTCAACATGAATTTGCCAAATGACTGGGCGGGGGCCAATATATAATATATAATTAACACTCCTGGAAAAAAATACATACATTCGTTTTGATCACTATTATGATGGGTCAATTTTAAGATTACGCGCTTCGTCACTTCAAGCGGCCATCATCTGATCTGGATCACTGTGTTCAGGTATAGATTTATATAGTCTAAAAGTATTATCTAATTACAAAAAAAATGTAATGCATTTACTTTGTGTTCATATTATGATTCGCAGATTGAACCTCGTTATATAAGGTTAGTTTTGAGTAGGTTAGAAGCATAATTCACATGCTCCAAAATAATGAAAATTGGGATAACTACAGATTCTCGAATTGCCTCATACGGAGAATATAATGCACGAAACAGTTATTCCCATTTGGCACTAGATCCTTGAGAAAACAGGTGTTATACTTCATGGTTAGTTTCAAACGTCTCATGATCCGCGGGATCATGTGAGTTTTGTACCGTGCCTCATCTGGACCAATCAGCGATTAGCTCACCCGTCGCCATTTTCTTGTATAGTAGTGACATTGATGCCTGTGTAGTTCGTTCTGTGTTCTGTTCAGTTATTGTAAGGAATAACGTTTAATTTAGTGGATTGAATAACACTAATTTGAGACACAAGTCATGGAAGAAAACGTTTCACCCGTTGGAGAAAGTGGAAGGCCACGGAAACGTTCGTGGCACCCAGAAATGTAGAGAAGGAATGAAGCCAAACGAATGAGGTTAGAATATTCGATTTTTTAATTGTTTGCAAATTAATCTGAGTCTTGCTATTGCTTGATTTGTTCCCCCACGTAAGAATATTGTAAAAGACCCTTTCTTTGGAACGTAATAATGAGGAATCTCAAATTCAATATGTTAAGTCCATTTTTGTAAAAGTAAACAGAACCTCACAGTGTGGTTTGTTCATTCATTGTAGGTACAAACCTTCAGTGCTACCCCAATATCCAACATGCCGACACCGTGGAGGAACATTAAATTGCTGGTCACTTTCCATGAACGATGTGAAAAACTTTCGTGCTTTGTTTAATAAAAAACCTGAAAGAGATTACCAGAATCAGATCATATTGAAGTATGTAGAGATTCACAACGTCACCAGACGTCGACCTCGGAAAGACAAATTAGGTCAAAAACAAAAGTCGCAACTGCTTAGAACGATAAAGTATTTTGTACGAAGCACACAGAAAAATAAAATCCCAGTTTGCATGGCAACCGTTATAAACGTGGGAGTTTCACGATTCAAAGTAAATAATATCACTAAACAGTTTCATCAGCAAGGTTTTGTACAAGACAAGAGAGGTGGCTTCAGGAGGGCGGCAGAGTATGAACCAAAGAAAAAAGGAAGATTGTAGTTTTACGTGACCGTGAATCTTGTGATCATGAGCCACGGGACCTCCTTTTTACGTGGAATCAGAACCACAGGACATGGCATTTCACTTCGAAAATCTCACATGCAGTGACCGGGAATCGAACCCGGACCGCCTTGGTGAGAGGCATTCAGCTAGACCGCTGAGCCACCACGCCCCCATGAACCAAAGAAAGACTGTGTCTGTCTTAAGACTGTCAATAGTCTAAGGTGTGTAGAGACACATAACTGTAGGGGACGAACAGGAAGACGTTATCTTCCTGAAAATATGAACTGAAAAATCTTATGGAAAATGTATTCTTCCAAGCCCGAAAACATCCCTGTAAAGCTATCATACTTCAGGTACATCTTTCACACAAAATACAACGTAGGCTTTGGTACACCTAGGACCGATGTGTGTTCTACATGTTTATGCCTAGCTGAAAAATAAAACACGAGAGAGATCCTAACAAAAGAAACCAACTAATTACTGAAAAGGGGGTTCACAAGTTAAAGTATATGGCATTTTTTTAACGCCTTGAAGGACAAAGATGTTGAAACGTCAATTCTTTCATTTGATTGTCAGAAAGATATTCCATTGCCCAATGTTCCAGATCAGTCATGCTATTATAGCAGACAAATTTATGCCCAGAATTTTACCATTGTTAAAGGTCATAATAAGTCTGAGAAAACAGTTCCAATGTCACTTCTTATTGTTGGACTGAAAATTAATTCAGTCGAGATTCAAACTTTGTAGCATCATGTGTGTTTGATACATTAAACTCCCTTGACATGCCCCATTACACACGAATTCGATTGGTATGTGACGGGTGTGCTGCACAAAATAAAAAATCCACTTTGATTGCGATGTATATCTTTTGGCTTTCCGTAAAGTCCCCCACACACATAGATGGAATTGAAATGATTTTTCCTGTTACCCGTCATAGTTACATCCCCCCAGATCGTGTTTTTGGAAATATAGAAAGAAAAATTAAAAAAATGGAAGTAATAGTACAGCCTGAACAAGTGTATGAGATAATTTTGAGTCAGTCAACATTGAAATTGGTAGGAAGAGACTCCAGTGTTGTCGACTTCAAGCGTTGCGTGAAAAATGCATTACGAAATCAAGGATCGTGGCATTTTTCAATTTCAAAATATAAGCGCATTTACATAAAGCGTGGAGTAGGAAATAAAATTCTTGTGTGCGGTGAACAAACATACAGAAATGACCTTGGAGTGTTTAGATCTGTGTTTAAATCTGAAGTAAATACGTTCATTATGCATCCAGATGTCATCCAACCAAAGAATTCCATCTCTTTAGAGAAAATGAGGGATGTTGAAAATCTTCTGACTGCCCATTACGGAGAAAACTGGAGAAAATTTGAGGAACTCAAGTTCTATAAGCATGTCATTGATGGGAATACATCCGAGCAAACTTATCATGAGTGTATGTGCGAAAGTATGTTGCAAGAGGAACTTAATGTTGTGATATAGACATCGGAGTAAAATTATTTTCTGTTTTTGAAGTTAATCTCCTGCCAATCTTCAGTGTTATAGTAGTAGCTTATTGACTGAAATAATGCAACTTCCTTCTCAAGAAATGCATAAGAAATGTGTATTACGTTTTTCCTCATTATAATATTCTACTTTTCTTTTTGACCAATAAGTAGTTCTGATGTATGGACATTTTATAGATTACTTTGATCATCAAATTGAAGAAATATTCACGGTAAACATAATTTTAAGAATTTGCCAACTGTATTCCATATATCGAGTCGCAACACTATTTGCATAGTTCCTGCAAAACCAACATCATCCAAACAGCTAAGTATCAAAACTCATGTGATCCAAATGGTTATTGCCAAAACTTCTATGATCCATAGGTCAGTAATAAAACACACATGATCCATAATATAACTGTAAATAATTGTAATTTATAAAAAATAAAAAACATTATCTGAAATATGAATAATGATTTCTAGCCATAGTTCTAAAACATACTGATGTCCACTAATGCAACATGTAGACTAAATGTCACATGTAAAACAAGTTTTTCGTTATTTGTGAAAATTTATGATTTCGGAGCATGTGAGTTATGCTTCTAACATATATAGGGATGACTGCATGGCTCAGCGGTAACGCTTTCACTTGGCTCAGCGGTAACGCTTTCACTTGGCTCAGCGGTAACGCTTTCACTTGGCTCAGCGGTAACGCTTTCACTTGCTGTGCCCAAGGTTGCAGGATAGAATCCTGGCTCAGTCAGCTGGCATTTGAGGGTGCGCAAATGCGAGGGAGCCATGTCAGTAGATTTACTGGCACGATAAAGATACCCTTCGGGGCAAAATTCCGGCACCCCGGCGTCTCTAAACACCGCAGTAGTTAAAAGGGCGTAAAACAAATAACATTATTATTGTTTTTTAAAAGTGTTTGTGAATTAAGCAAGAGTATATGCACATCTATACAAATTAGAACAACACAATATGATAAGTAAAATAAAATAAAAATAGAGCATACACTTGAATTCTATTGTGTATGTGGTTACTTTTCTCAGCGGAGCCGTTGGTCGTACAGTTGTTACGCTCTCGCCAGCTCATCACACCTGTAATTCAATCACGTAGCTAATGCTGGGGCTATAATTAGTGGACGAATTATAATACTCACCATAGTAGGGTCGTTATTCTTGTGAGGACGTCGTTATACAGCGTGATGAGGCAAAGTGGTAGGTGTTCTTATGTTTAGTAGTTACCTCATTTAGAGGATAGGGATGTCATAGCCATCAGCTCCATGGAGTTGTGAATGAATGAAATTTGCTTGATAGCCCGTTTAATGAAAACGTTTCAGCTGTGAATATGGTTGAAATTTGTCGGTAATGTAATTCAGTAGAAGACCCAAGACATGCATTGAACTCCCTAGATAGTTCTTGTTCGTGGAAATATACAGGAAAATTGCCGGTTGTTCAGCCGGATTCCATTTTATGATCTCCGAATGGGACTGGTCCACAATATTCAGTTTCAAGATTGGCTTATAGCATATCCACAACTGTGAAATCGTTCAAGAATCATCATGTAGGCTACTGAAGTTGCCACAAGACCCCCTCAACGATGAGACATCTGAATATTTAGACAAACTACAGCTGCCCAATGAGCCCAAATACATTTAAGTTCAAGTAACCCGGGAAGAATTGAGAAGTCGAGAATACACCAAATGGTGTGAACTTCCCCAAAAACGAAAAGGTGTGTTATAATATCAAGATTAAACACCCGGCAATCGGTGGTAGGTAGAGTGGAGATACGCTCTCAAATATCAGTAAATGTATGTTGTTGTCTCATTTGCGAGGCTTGGACATTGTGGTCATCTAGGCCTGTGTGCTTTGATGTGTGTGTGTGTGTATAATTTTGTCTGATAACCTGTGTTATTGTGATGGCTGTATTAGTGTGTGAATTTGTAATTCAGGCGATTATTGTGGTCTTAAGTTTGCCTCACGGTGCTGAGTGTACTCCATTTTAGCCCTCAGACCAGAATTTAATAATTTAGCATAGCTGGGAATCGAAACCGGACCTCCGGAGCGACAGCCAAGAATGCTTGCCGCTACACCACGAGGTGGCCAATGAATGTAGTGCATGTACGAGTTCTCCCAGGCAGATCTCAGGTTGGATTTCGTAACAGGCACTGTAACGAATTTGAAACCCTTGGCCATGTTCTGGGATATTGCCGCTGTAGAGAATTTCTGAGGAATGTACGTCACCGCACATGGCTTGAGGGAATCTGGTTTGGAGGTGCATCAGGAAGTTCAATGTTTTGGTGCAAGAGATGGCGTGTGTCGTGTGGATATCATTATAGCTGACAGAAAAAGGGATTTGGTTTACTGATATCGCGCCAGGAGATGCAGTCAGGTTTGAACTCCAGTTGTCTTCCCGCTCACTGCGTATTACGCATTCCAAAAACATTAAGTTGGTCACTGTTTCCATTACTTTACCTGATACTGCCACACTGCTAAACGTAAACTCAAAGGCTTGGTAAGAATATTGACCGTAGGAAGGAAGGTAACAATATTCATACACCCGAAGCCCGATAACAAATTATCATGCAGGAAGTAGCAGCAACTGACTGCCAGCCGATATATTTAGGTTTGGAATAGGCGGGCCACGCATGCGTACTGAAAGATCCCCCCTTATCCCGTCACAGCGCACAGTGTTTCGAATCCCAATTCTAGGTGGAAAAAATTATTAACTTCATTAATAGTGCTGGGATTTTATTAAAAGTTGTCAATATACCGTTTTCGAGGTCGCTGAATTCATTTCTGGCATCGTCTTAAGTGTACGATATTCGGGGGGGGGGGGGGTTAATATATAGGGGTGAGGGGTAAGGTGAGGTGTAAAAATGACCGAAAGCAACACAAGAATCATCCATTTTTGGTAGTAAAAATCACGATTTGGATGTGTATATGATAGTTTATGACAGTGGTGACTATTTAAAACTGTATAAAATATGAATAACAATGAGAATTTCTGTCAAGTATTCTTGTTACACCTTTTGAGGGAGTATACGAAGGCAATGTATGTAAAATTATCCAGATTAAAGACGTATATTAAATTGTTATTAAACATAGAACAACGAAATATGCACAAAAAATAACATTTATTTTCTAAAAATAAAAAAATATTCGTCAAAATCATACAAACAATTTCTTTATAACAAAATGTCATTTTACAGTCCTGTTAATGACGTAGTTTTAGTAAACACACTTCACACACGAAAACAATATTATTTCTCTAGGAAAGCATGGAAATAAACACAACATATATTGAATATTAGGCCTATTTCTCCTATTGCAAATAAAAGGAAAATGTTCATTCGTCAAGTAATGTTCTCATTAATCTCACTCCCCTTAATAATAACAAAATGTCTAACGTTCATTCGTCACCTGATTCTTCTCTAGAGTCCAGAGCATCGTAGTCATTGCTATACTGGTCTTCATAATTTGATGTCAAAGTTCCTTGGGGGTCATTAAGTAACTCAATAGCTTCCATAGGCATTGTTCTTCCTGCACTCCCCCATTTTTGTTAATATTATGAGATATCAACTTAATTTTGTTTCTGTGTGTCAGTAAGAGTTGTAGGATCAAATTTATTCATAACATATTGAAATATGGCGTCTGTACGCCCCTATTTACGACACGACCGCCACGCGTTGAAAAATTCTTCTCGCGGCAATGCCCACATAATCACTGAAAATAAGAAAATAAACCATCATGCATATTCGTGCGCAACCAAACCACTACAGATCCTGAATCTACATTAAATTTCCTATCCAATGACGTTTAAAGTAAAGTGGCACTATTACTCATAAAGTAAATAATTTATTTAGTGCAGAAAGCTTGTATTACGCATAAAAGTGAGAACACATACCTCTTTTCACTATTCTATGAGCAGCAGAAGACAACACCTCGTAGAATTCACTAGAATCACAACGTTCGGTTCACTCCGACAGCTCCTATCAAATGACCTGATAACTGCCAGGAAGACGTTTCAGCACCTATAACCTCCCTCCTACGCACCAGAGAGCGGAAAGGAAGACCGAAGGTCACCATCTGGTTTGTTCACTATCGAATGAGCCAGTTTCCGCTTTCATTTGCGACAGTGATTTTGGTGGTATATTGGCTTTCACGGCCGGTGAATTAAAACCTAGAAGAATTGCTGAGTTTTACATTGTGTAAAGTTTGTAAATTGAGTGATAGTTTATCAGTTGTGAAGGATGTTTGTGTAAGGAAAGGTGTGTCCTCCAAGTTAATTTTGAGACCTTCAAAATAGGGGTAATAGAGGCTGTACTTACATTTAATGATGGTGTGATTTCAAGGAATCATGTATTAAAGGAAATGTGTGTGAGAGTTGGGAAAAAATGTCTCGAGTCATTGAAGTCCATCGACAGAAGCGTTTATATTAAGCTAATAGAGCTGCTTAGGCCATGCAAGAGGAATTAAGAACCAAGCTGAGGTTCAAAAGGAAGTATACAAAGGGAGGGGATGAATCCTGGGATGATTATTTTCCTGGGATGTACTGAGATTAGACTCCAGACTCTGTCATAATGTTTTTTGAGATTTTCTCAAAAACTATATTTTTTGAAACATATGTAACTTTTTCTCAGAACTGGGTAGGACTATCAAGCTAATATTTTGTATACACAACATAACCATGCCTTTGAGTATTGATGACTAGGATTATTCAAATTGATCCCGTAGTTTCTGAGAAACAGTAATTAATACCACCAAATTTTCTTGAAAAATGTTTTTTTTTACAAATTTAAAAAATTAATGATTAAGAACTTGTTTAACATAGAATTAAGATTCTAGTTATCATAATAGAACAGGGTAATAAGTTTATCTGTGCAAAATTATATCCCCACATAAATATTAGTTTCTGAGAAAAAGGTACATCAAAGTAGGCAATTTTTGCAATTTTATTTACATTTTTCAGTGCATTATTAGTGCCCTTATGACAATACCGTACAACTGTGGTCAATGAAAATTACTGTGTATGCTTATATGTCTATCTTTTACAAATGACACATATTTCAAAATTATAACTTGAAATTGTTGTGAAATATTGAGATATCTGTAACGTAGTGCGTTATTTGCCAGTTTCACACTACACGGTTACCTTAAAGTAAAGTGGCACTATGAGGCACTCATAAAGTAAATAATTTATTTAGTGCAGAAAGCTTGTATTACGCATAAAAGTGCGAACACATACCTCTTTTCACTATTCCATGAGCCGCAAAAGACAACACCTCGTTGAACTCACTAGAATCACAACGTTCGGTTCACTCCGACACCCCCTATCAAATGACCTGATAACGGCCAGGAAGACGTTTCAACACCTATAACCTCCCTCCTACGCACCAGAGAGTGGAAAGGAAGACCGAAGGTCACAATCTGGTTTGTTCACTATCGAATGAGCCAGTTTTCGCTTTCATTTGCGACAGTGAATTTTTTCCACCTAGATATGGGATTCGACACACTGTGAAGCGTGTTGAACTGCCATCTCATGGCGTGAAGACATTAGTTTATAACTCGATTCTCAAATTTGAAGAAGATGCTGAACAGATAAGAAGTTTTGATTCTGAAAGCAAAGGCATCTTCGAGTTCACAGTCCCATGGCTAAACGAAAAGTACAGCATCAATGGAAATATCGCGTTTGTGGCGCTGACGATATGCGGAAGAGGCGCCATTCCTAAAATATTAGCGGTGACATTTAAACTGTCGAACGTCAATCTCGATTTTATGCCCGGTATACAGCTGTTACCGCGGCACTGAATGTTTCAATTGCCATAGCAAAGCATCACGTACAACGTCAATAGCGAACATGACCAAGATTTCATTATTGGGCGAAATTTATAGTTTGTTTTAAATACTTGGTATGGTATCATATCATTTATGTTCGACGATGTAGAAATGCAAATATTATATGTCAGAAAACGATATCATAGTGAGGGTCATTATAGTGCTATTTGTCATTATGAAACAGTTTCTCCAGCCAATCAGGGCTCATTCATTGACTAATTAGGTAAGGATAGCTTCGCGCATGCGCTCAAAATCCAACATGTCTGACATGAATTGCATGATTTGAAAGTTCAAATTAGATATCGGATCAACCACTGTAGTTACAATCCCAAACACACAGACAAAATCAGCACGAACCTTTACGGTAACAAGAAAATACTGACATATGCAAGAAATTTACAAATCTACGTCCAGAAGTTAGCAACACAGCATCCTTCTACATAAATTACCGACATGGAAAGTGCACCGTCCCATAAGTTCGCGTGAATAAACTGGCGAATATGAGACAAGAAATAGCACTGTACCTTAATATCCCCAACCCCAATTTCTACACAGCGCATTGCTTTCAAACGACTTCGGTGACAATATTAGTGAATGCCAGTTCTGATCGCCATTATACATCATGCAGGCTGCTAAAAAATAGCATTGCAAAGCAAAGTAAATGGTCTCTGCTTTCGAAATTCTTTGACCCACGCATGCGCTCTGTTCACTAACTGCAGTTACTGAATCCCACAGATATTTATGAATATTTATGTTAAAACATATAATAAAGTTATAATTATCGTCGAACATAAACAGTCGTATGCAACTCGCCTATAATGGTATTTAAGACACTCGTATGGAAATTATAAAACTCGCTTCGCTCGTTTTATAAACACACACGTCTCTTAATTATTGCCATTATAGGCTCGTTGCATAATGTACTATTATAGAGAGCTTTGGAGCCATTTTCCAGTGTTGCCTTGTTGTAACTTTCAGTCGGTCAACACATAATAACCTCAATTACTAGAATATGCGAAACAATAACCTGATAATAAAGCATGATTGGTTTATATACAGGGTGTCTCAATAATGTACTAACATTTTGAATGACTATAAAATGATTATTTATGAACATAGAGACAAGTTTAAGGGCTTCAATTATAGAGGAGACATGTAATTAATGACTCATGTTCGCAAATGTTCAAATTGATGACCGTCAGTGTACAGAGAAAGCTGATAACGCGAAGCAATGGACTCGCAAACTTTACGAAAGTTCATTTGGAATTTCATGACATTGTCTGTCAATTTCCAATTTCGTGTTGGAATGTAGGATTTCCTACGCAGACGCTTCATGATGCGATGGACGCTATCTTTTGAGATGTGTGTCTCTCGAGCCGTTTGTCGTAGTGATTTCGGTGGGGATCAAGTGAGGGCTTGCTGCACCTGTTCTTCATTTCAAGGACTGGTGGATGTCCGTGGTCGTCCAGAACGTTTTTTGTTGACGTTGTGAACGGTTCCATCTGCTTCAGATTTATCTCTGATGCGAGCAATGGTTCAGTGCGTTGGTGGTGGCTTGTCGAACTCCTGAACACTGACGGTGATAAATTTGAACATTTGCAAACATGAGTCTTTAATTACACGTCTCTTCTATAATTGAAGCCGTTAAACTTGTCTCTATGTTCATAAATAATCATTTTATAGCCATTCAAAATCTTAGTACATTTTTTGAGACACCCTGTATTTGTTATGGACTACACGAGAGGGATAAAACTAGGGGATGACATGTTTCAGATCCAAATATACAAGACAAAATACAAAACACTACCAAACCCACAATAAAAGATCCACACATGACCTCACTGTTCCACTACTTAAAAGAACAGTAACTAACTAACTAACTAACCAACCACGAACTGTCTCCGCTCTCCAAAAACAAGAAGCATGTCATAAAGTTAGATTGGTTAGTTGGTTCCTCAGTGGAGGGGCTGTGACAACGTCGTCATGTAGCCCCGTGTACTTTGGGTGTGTGTAGAATCTGTCTGATAACCGG
Source organism: Meconema thalassinum (assembly GCA_946902985.2). Classification (NCBI taxonomy): domain Eukaryota; kingdom Metazoa; phylum Arthropoda; class Insecta; order Orthoptera; family Tettigoniidae; genus Meconema; species Meconema thalassinum. The sequence goes on along the minus strand of OX336389.2, from coordinate 1,117,572,691 downwards.
TGTTAATTGTGATGGCTCTATTAGTGTGTGTTATCTGTTTTTAATTCAAGTAAGGACTGCTGACATTCAATTTTCAAGTAGTTCCTACTTTTGCTACCAAACGCCACCTTCAACGACAACTAGTTCTGAACTTGGTTACTAGATGCCACCGCAGGCGACTCCTGGCAACGAACGTTGGAACCTAAGAGTGTTAGTCAAATCTAACCTTTAATTTAGCTTCACACAAGTGTAATTAGTCGAAGGTTCTTTTACATGCCATAAATCTAAGAAATGGGCCGCCGGCTTTACTTCCCCTCCGAAGGAAGGCATACTGAAGGGTTTTTAACGCTCTTAAAAGGTTCGACGACTTCGGCCGGGTTTGAGCCTGCAACCTTGGGCATGGTAGCTCAGCATGCTACCAACAACGTCACCGAAGCCGCTGGCAATAAGTTAGAAAGTGTAGCGACTATTATTGATAGTTACTAAAGAATTATGCACCAAAAACCAAAAACTATTTATTTTAATATCTAGAATGTTGCAAGACTGAGAAATAACCATCTCATCAACAAACAGTCTCCCTCCACTTCCTTCCTTCCTACCTTCATTCCTTTCCCTTTTCCTTTCTTTCTTCCATTCTTCCCTCCTTCTTTCCTTCCTTTCTCTCTTCCTTTCTTACTCCCCTTCTTCCTTTCTTCCCTTCTTCCTTTCTTCCTTCCTCCTTTCCGTCCTTCCTTTCCTACCTTTCTTTTTTATCTTTCTTTCTTTCATTCTTTCTTTCTTATTCCTTCCTTTCTTTCTTCCTTTCTTCCTTTCTTCCTTTCGTCCTTTCCTACTTTCTTTCCTTCTTTCTTCCTTCCTTCCTTCCTTCCTTCTTTTCTTCCTTCTTTTCTTTCTTCCTATCTTCCTTCTTTTCTTATTTCTTTTCTTTCTTCCTTTCTTCCTTTCTACTTTTATTCCTTTCTTTCTTTCTTTCTTTCTTTCTTTCTTTCTTTCTTCCCTTCTTCCATTCTTCCTTTCTTTCTTCCCTTCTTCCTTTCTTCCCTTCTTCCTTCCTTCCTTTCTTCTTTTCTTCCCTTCTACCTTTTTTTCGTTCTTCCTTTCTTCCTTCCTTTCTTTCTTCTTTTCTTCCCTTCTACCTTTCTTCCGTTCTTCCTTTCTTTCTTCTTTTCTTCCTTCTTTTCTTCCTTCTTTTCTTTCTTCCTTTCTTCCTTCTTTTCTTCCTTCTTTTGTTTCTTCCTTCCTTTCTTCCTTTCCACCTTTCTTCCTTTCTTTCTTCCCTTCTTCCTTTCTACCTTTCTTCCTTTATTTCTTTCTTTCTTTCTTTCTTCCCTTCTTCCTTTCTTTCTTTCTTTCTTTCTTTCTTCCCTTCTTCCTTTCTACCTTCCCACCTCTGGCAGCCACTGATAAGAGGAAGTTGAATGAAGATTCCATTGGGGATTGGATAGGGAGATGAGTGTGTACAATGCTATCAATTGCTTCTTTGTTCTACTCGAAATGAATGTGTAAAACAGACGCTATTGGTTTCTAGGAGTGTGAGTACCGAATTTCCCCGAGTGAGCCATGCGGGTTGCAGGAAGAGAAGGCATCTGGCACTACGACGTGGTCTTCTGTGCTGAGCAACATGCAGCAACTACCTGCTTGCTCTTCAGGGGACGCTTTCGGTGAGTCTTAACCACAATACTGATTTGCCACTTAGTTTTTATATAATTATCTTCGGATGGGGTGTACACGATAACTTTGGATGGATTGGTCATGTCCATCGGATGGATGATGTGAGATGACCTCGTCAAATCCTATATGGTGAGTTATGCTATGGCACCAGACCTCATGGTGGTCCAAAGAGGCGCTACAAGGACCAATTTAAGCAGACCCTGAAATTGACAGGTCTTGATTCACAAAACTGGGACATTCTGGGTGAAGACCGCTCTACTTGGCGCCGTACCATCTCGGATACTGTAAAAACGCTTGAAAGGGATCGACGCACACATGAAGAGGCCAAGCGTCAAGCTAGGAAACTTCTAGCAGCCCAATCACGTCCTCCTCCAGCAATACTATGTGACTTGTGTGGTCGCTTGTTCCATGCCAGGATTGGACTCTTTAGTCACCGTAAACACATCCACAAACTGGACTGAAGGAAGAAGATATATACTCGGATTCGAGTTAAAGCCGATGATGACACGATAACTTACTGACAACCCACTTAGTTTGAACATATGTTCAGATGGGGTGTACAAGATAACTTGGCCCTACTGATAACCCACTTAGTTTGAAGATATACTCAAAACGGGTGTACAGGATAACTTACAGATTTTTTCTGCGTTTGGCTTTCTTAGTGCCAAAGGTTGGTAGTTGCTTCTATGCGGACACCCATGGGTGAGCTACAAGTACCGTCACATGTGGAGTGTTGTCTGGGGAGGAAAGTGTGAATGTAAGGACGAATTATTGGAAGTTAGCAGCTGTGGCCTACAGTTAGCGACCAACCCCAGCATTTGCCTCGAAGGAAGATGGGAAACCACAGAAGACCGTCTTCAAGGTTGCCGGCGTGGGGATTCTAACCTTCTCGCCTCCAGTATGTTAGCTACTGCCTAAGCCACGTCGTAATGACCACGGCCAACTCGACCGGTAACTTACAGATAACCCACTTAGTTTGAACATATGTTCAGATGGCGTGTACAAGATTACTGAGGAACATCGAATCGTGGATATGGTTTTCACTGCGCGACGATGTATCGCAGTGTTATATTATACTGTACAACTTGATGCGGGTAGTATCTGCGCACGTCTGCTTAGGGGCAAGGTGCGCGGTAGACCGGTATGCTTTCAATGTGTATCAATGATATGCGGGTAGTATCTACGCGCGTCTGCTTAGGGACAAGATGCGTGGTAGACCGTCACGCTTTCAATGGGTATCAATGAGATGCGGGTAGTATCTGCGCGCGTCAGCTTAGGGGCAAGGTGCGCGGTAGACCGGTATGCTTTCAATGTGTATCAATGATATGCGGGTAGTATCTACGCGCGTCTGCTTAGGGACAAGATGCGTGGTAGACCGTCACGCTTTCAATGGGTATCAATGAGATGCGGGTAGTATCTGCGCGCGTCAGCTTAGGGGCAAGGTGCGCGGTAGACCGGTATGCTTTCAATGTGTATCAATGATATGCGGGTAGTATCTGCGCGCGTCCGCTTAGGGGCAAGGTGCGCGGTTGACCGTCACGCTTTCAATGTGTATCAATGAGGTGCGAGTAGTATCTGCGCGCGTCTGGTTAGGGACAAGATGCGTGGTAGACCATCACGCTCTCAATGGGTATCAATGAGATGCGGGTAGTATCTGCGCGCGTCAGCTTAGGGGCAAGGTGCGCGGTAGACCGGTATGCTTTCAATGTGTATCAATGATATGCGGGTAGTATCTGCGCGCGTCAGCTTAGGGGTAAGGTGCGCGGTAGACTAGTACGCTTTCAATGTGTATCAATGAGATGCGGGTAGCATCTGCACTCGTCCGCTTAGGGGCAAGGTGCGTGGTAGACCGGTACGTTATCAATGTGTATCAATGAGATGCGGGTAGTATCTGCGCTCGTTAGCTTAGGGGCAAGGTTCGCGGTAGACCGGTATGCTTTTAATGTGTATCAATGAGATGCGGGTAGCATCTGTGCTCGTTAGCTTAGGGGTAAGGTGCGCGGTAGACAGGCACGCTTTTAATGTGTATCAATGAGATGCGGGTAGCATCTGCACTTGTCCGCATATGGGCAAGGTGCGTGGTAGACCATTAATGTGTATCAATGAGATGCGGGTAGCATCTGCACTTGTCCGCATATGGGCAAGGTGCGTGGTAGACCGGTAGGCTTTCGATTTGTATCAATGAGATGTGGGTAATATCTGCGCGCGTCCGCTTAGGGGCAAGGTGCATGGTAGACCGGGAGGCTTTCAATTTGTATCAATGTGATGTGGGTAGTATCTGCGCGCGTCCGCTTAGGGGCAAGGTGCGTGGTAGACCGTCACGCTTTCTATGTGTCTTGGCTTGGCCCTCAGCCCAGGAACAAATCCATGTTTAAGCCACATTGATTAATTATGAGCAATTTCCAGCGAATACCTGTGTTGTGTATAGTCACAGGGACAAGGTTTGACCGCGCATTCGTTGATCCAGACATAGCCACAGTATTAGAATAAAAGTACACTTGTGTAATTTCTTAATTATTTGTTTCCAAAGTTTGAAGTTTTTCAGTCTGTCAACACGATTGCATATCAAACTTCATTTACTAAGGCAACACTGAAAATGGCTTCTAACACCATAATTATTTGTTTCGTTTTCTAAGAATCTGCTCAATGATTCTGCATGTTCAAATTATAGTCACTGATGGCTTTGAAATTGCCAACATTTAAGCTTTTAACTTTTTAGTGTAATGATTGTGAACCAACAAGGTCCTTACTAGCAATTAGTTTGTGAAACAACCCTCCTCTTTTCTCCTATGGTCTCAAAATATATTTAATGAGTCATCACTCCCAGTGAAGGAAGAAGCTTACGTATGAAATATTTTACCACGAAAGCGATATTATACAACACCGTCTGATTATCCAGTGTTATCAATGATTATTAGTGATTTCAAGTCGAGAACTCATTTCTTAATTCATTTGTTTCGAGTTCATATATACATGGTGTATATAGCCTAAATATTAATTGTCCATAAATGTATGGGCGCATTCCTGGCACCCAAGCATCACAGACAGTTCCTACGAACATCAGTCCAAATATCCTTCGTTTGGGAGTTAGATAGGTTTATTTTTAATGGTTCATGCGATACATTTTGCAACATACAATTAACAAAAATTGCTAGATGTGACTTTTTCCTGTTTTGATGCATCCCCGGAGACTGAGTTGCATGCTTTGCCGTTTGCTGTTGAACCTCCTGGAGTGTTTCGTACTTGGTCTAATCCATACCGGATATCCTCCCTCAGGACATTGTACTGTAATAAGGTCCAGACGTTGCATACACCAAAGATTTAACGTATCCCCAGAGGTAAAAATCCATCGCATTGAAATCTGGCAATCGGATAGGATCCCCTGGACCAATTTATTTATCTGTTCGGAAACTGGTTGTCGAGATACTGGTGAACTATCTGACCAAAATGTGGTGGGTTTGAGGTGAATGTACATAAACCGGTATCACTACGAGCAATTCTATTCATAACGCACCAACTAAGGATTTTGGGACCCATATTCATATGAACTTTTTTGTGATGCCTTGTTGCCAGAAAGTTATACCCTTATGGGCTGACATGTTAAATGAAAGGTTGTATTGGGTTAATTTACACCCCTTACACCCGTTCGATGCCTGGATGGATGTAAAATAGTTCGTTATTCTCTTCATCCTTAAAAACTGACCACATACACAAACTAACAACCTACCCCACCTCCAGACACTAGCCTGCGTGGTTATAAGAACGGAACTTCCTTTTCACGATTGTTGGAGTGTAACTTTTTTTAAGAGCCTTACGATGTGGTGACAACTGGAATGGTTCAATTTAAACAAACATGATAATAAGAATAAATATACACTGTGGTGTGGCCTTACCTGTGATAGTGTAATATAATAAATATTGTTGAGCGCCAGATTCCTATTTAAGATAGAGAATCGAAATTTATTAAATATATCCTCGGCAGTCAGCAGTAGAGTCGAGACCACCTACCCGGGCCGTAGTGTAACTTAGTTGACTAACCATTCAGTATTTATTTATAAGGAGTAGTTGAATTTGCCTATAGTATGTGCTAACTACAAGAAAAGTTACATTCATGAAGTTAAAGAAATAATTTATTCACTCAAGAACAAAATACTAATAGTTACAAAAAAAGAATTTAATTTACCAACTGCGGTTTAATTATTTAAAAGAAAATGAACATTTAAAATGAACTGAAAATTAATTGAAGTTAAATGATAATAGAGACGATAGTTTTATTTCATTGTTTGCTCACCCAGTCGAAGATTCGTCATATTTAAGTAATGACCGATGATCTAGATGTTACGTCGCGTATGTTAAAAAATGATGTGATATCTCAATTACTATTAAATATTCTCATTAAGTACGTTGCCAACTGTAGAACGACTGTAGAGCAGGGATATAATCCACTATATGCTGATATAGATATCGGCAGTACATCGTTCAGTGTCGAATCTGTATTGTAGTTGAACGCTATGATAGAACTCCACTCAGTCCTAAGAGGCCTTCATCTCCACTAATGACCGGTCTCTAATTGCAAGCTGTCGGTGAAAGAATGCCCTCTCTGTTGGGGGTTCCGGCTTATATGTTTCCTTGTCACGTGATCCGGAAACTTCCCTCTCCACTGGTTTCTTGGTTCATTCACCATGGGACGACCTAGTTGCGCCACAACTTCCAATATTTAGAAAGCGTACCTTCAGTATAAATGGCGTGTTAGTTGCACCATGAGTGAAATATAATGTTTTATTCCTTCCAGAAGGAACTCGATGGTCCGCACGTGATTCTTAGTCATTGTGGGTTTCTTAGCATCCCATGACAGTGACTCTGCCTGCCGTGATGAAATAACTACTGCGTCATTCTGGGGTTTATACTATTGCACCAAGTTGCAATTTATGTGACATACAATCCTTCGTCTCTTTACAAGTAAATATTAATAAAAATCTTTCTGACTATAATAATAAAAACCGCTTACAAGTATCTGATATAAAAATCATCTCATCGATGTACTAATTAATAAGAATAATAAATATGATAATAAATGAATAACCCTTTAAATATAATAGCTACGGGATCGAATCGTTACAATCGCCCCTAAGATAAATAATTTAAATGACATTTAACATTATTTCTCTTACCACATCCAATATAAAAAACTATAAATATAAATATTATAACCCCCAAAAGACAACAGACAAATACCCTTCAACAATGCACAAAAATATACAAGAAATATACTTTTTCACTTTACATATTTGTACTATCATTTCTTAAAATGTTCATAGTACTTTCCGTTTGAATACATACATTCTTCTTTATGTTCAAAATGTTCCATATTTTCTTCTTTATATAATATATTAGTGAGCTGTAAAGAAAATATACATATAATGCCATTCACTTTTAATTTTGACATATATGTCAACGCTGCACTCGTTTATAATTGTGGTGATTGTATACATGACATACAATTTTGGCTTCATATCTTGTGAACGTAGTGTTCGTAAGTCAGTCTGGCGTAGAATTACATTGTTGTCGTACCAGCTGAATAACACATTATAACTATCACAGCACACGATATGCAAACAACACAATATTCCTTTCGTCTCTATAAAGGGATTACTCAAATGCAGTAAAATTTCAATAATTGAAGAAAAAAAAGCAATTCAAATTTCAGTGATTATGTCATACATGTAAATACTTCCCCAAATACATAATGACATTGATATACCTCAAAGCAGTTATTAAACAGTTCACTTAAATACCCAAGTTACTACTAAACTGCCTTCGTGGCTTCATTCCTACTTAGGCCACGGCCGCCTCCTTTCAAATTAATACTTCCTAAGTCTCCACGAATTCTTAACTTCTCATAAATCCATAATTCCTCTTCACTACTTCTCGAAAACAATAACTTGAATTTTCAAAATCACCAATAAACATAAAATCTGACCTCTTGTTTACTTCATTAAATTTAACTTTAGCATCAAAATATAACTTTACTGTATCGTCATTCTTACCTACCATAACAAAATGATTAAGACTTGGACAAAATACTACTCAATACCTGAATTACGTATATCACTAAACTATTTCACAAAAACACATGACAAACTCCTCGGAATAAATATTTCGTTCCACAAAATATTAATGCTCTTATACTTTAAACTTAGTCTATACATGATTTGACTTCTCGCTGAATACCTAACAACCCCCCATAGTTTTCTCTCAAAACTTATTGTTAAGTACCGTGTCTTACCGACACCACTTTCTACTTGCTTCGATCGCCTGGGCTATAACTCATTTCTATTAAACCAGAATCTCTCAAAACTTATCGTGACATTACTCGTCACCATTCCTTTACTTCTTCCACCTTCCAATACGTGGTAAAATCCCACATCTTCGTACTGTTACTGGTCATCTCTTACTGACCAATAACATCCTAAATTTCAGCTAAAAAATCTTACATGCTTCGACTAATTCCTTGGAATAATAACATCACACTTTGTTTTCCTAACTATTTTCTTCCTAAAATAATGACAGTGTTCCAGTTGATAGTCAAGAACACCGACACTCATAATTGGCAAATATTTTCCCATAATCACTTCATAAAGCAAGTCCTGAGTTATAACACAGTTCAGATACTCTCTACTCTACCAAATTATATGCGTAAATTATACCTGCCTTGAATTGAAACTTCATTTTACCCCTTAGGTATACTTACCATACTTTACTTCAAAGATTTACACTTCTCTATAGTAACTCCGTATGACATAAATAAAACTTAATTTCTCGTCTACTAAAAAAATGATTTAACTTTAAATCCTGAAAACTTCGAATTATAACAAATTCCTTTCAATACTAGTAAATATTATGCCAACCATCTAATTATTGTTATTACCTTTACCTGTATATAGGACAACAATCTACCATATCATTAATTCGTTACTGTTCATCAGTAACGTTTTACTAAAAGTGGTTTAGCTCGATAACAAGCCTTGTAATATCTTTTTAAAACGCGTGTAACTGTAACTGAAACTTGACCATCTTATCTCTGTAATTCATTTTTACATTTGTATGCATATAACCATTGTCATTCATACTTTAAAAACCTCCCAACATTAACTTCACATAGTCCCGTAGATACCATTAAAAAAACTCATTGCTCAACGGAATATACCTCGTTGGCATACTTCATCTTACCAAAAACTTCCTCCAACTTACTTCATTTGGCATCTTACCAAAAACTTCCTAAAATATAACTTCATTTGGCATCTTACCAAGACTTAAAACCACATTGCTCAACGGCATTATACCTTCGTTGGCCTACTTCTTCAAACTCACGTCCAATTACGTGAAAATACACACATACACACACACACACATCTGTCACCAAGTAAGTTACCAGATGTCCTAATTAGTTACTACTTCCTCATTTCATCCCGATGTTGGTTAATTCAAACAACGCATTACCATCAACTATTCTAAACCACTTCTAAATTTCTCAAATATATCCACTAATAACCTCGCTGTCCTCAAAATGAAACTTCTTTATTAAATCAATACTTCTTCAACTAATTAATTTTATTACCACTGAATCATCTTATCTTCTCTCATTTTAGAATTAAATCTTCATTACCATTATATTCATAATTATGGTTGCCATAATAATTATTACTTTCTTTCGATTACTTACCTTTGTAATAATCTTCCTACCTTTTTTAAAATTTAATCCTCACTTTCTCCAACTTACCTGCAGTTTAAGGACCCACATCAACTTACCTGAATTGCTAAATAGCATGACAACCTCTATCTTCCAAATTAAATGACTTTAGACAACCTAAATCAATAAGCGTAGGCACTACGCGCCCCTTACCATCCTAACTTCACGACTGAATTAAAATTACACACAGCAGGTTTCTTATCTACCTCTGTTAAATCATATCAAACTTCTCTACTTAATATTTAGGTCATACGGAACAGTAACTATCGTTAATATAAATTTACATCACTACGTTTTCTGGCATTTCACAGTTCTTACCACATTCATCTTCAATTCTATCTTTCTCTAGGATTCCACTTTCCTCCTTCCTTATAACATTAATTTCTACCTCTTTCGGACTACACTCATCAATAGTAACATTATACTTCGGCTTTCCCCCTCTCACTTCTCCAAGTCTAGCTAATTCAGTACGACACTGCACGTCATATGCTTTCTTTCTCTCTTTCATCCTGATTTCTTTCTCCTCTAGCAACTTAATTCTCTTCTCTTTCATTTTACTTCCAAAATATCTACCTACATGTCTTCTCTTCACTTCGCTACTACTATCACTTAATGCTCTCTTTAGCCGTGGACTATTGCTTCTGCTCTTATCTATCTCCCTCTTCCTCTTCATCTGTTTACTAATCATGTCCTTCTGACTATGATTTAACGCACGCTTCTCTGCCTCTAATAATTTCACATTAATTTCCGCTACACCATCATTAAATTCTTCCCTAGTCAACATATCCTTTTCACCTAAGATTTTCTGCATCTTAATTTCTTGAGTGCCTAGTACTTTCTTTATCTTACCTACTTCTATCCCTATCTTTTCTCTCATCTTCTCCACTTCTTTTTCACTACGTTCTATAGTCTCTTCTATAGCTGTCCTGCTTTCATCTTTCATCTCCGCTGATTGCTGTTCCTTACCTAAGCTACTTTCATCTATGTCTATCGTCTCTACCAACTCTACTATGTTTTCTCCTATTATATCCGCTAACTGCTGTTCATCACCTATAATTTCTTCTGCAGCTATCCTGCTTTCATCTAAAATCTCCTCTGACTCTAATCTGCTTTCACCTACAATCTCCTCCAACTCTACTATGCTTTCTTCTACTATCTCCTTTGACTCTACTCTACTTTCACCTACAATCTCCTCCACCTCTACTATGTTTTCTTCTACTATCTCCTCTGACTCTAATCTTTCACCTACAATCTCCTCCAACTCTACTATGCTTTCTTCTGTAACATTTTTAATAAGTCGTTAAACGTGGTTGACAACTGTAAAGGTTCTATTTAACAAACATAATAAGAATAAATAATATACACTGTGGTGTGACCTTACCTGTGATAGTATAATATAATAAGTTGTTGAGCGCCAGATCCCTATTTAAGACAGTGAATCGAAATTTATAAATATATCCTCGGCTATCAGCAGTAGAGGTCGAGACCACTTACCCGGGCCGTAGTGTAACTGAGTTGACTAACCATTCAGTACTTATTTAAGGAGTATGATTGCCTTTAAGTACTAACTACAATGAAAGAAATAGGCATTACGTTAAAGAAAATGAATTTATTAAATGCAAAAACAAAATATTAATAAAACAGAATAGTGATAATCACACAATTGAATTTAAAATTACTCAATGCGGCAATTAATTTAAAAGAAAATAAACATTAATGAATTGAATCTTTCTTGAAGTTACATATTACAGAGACGTCGGATATTTAATTGTTTGCTCACCCTTTTGAAGTATCATCATAAAAAAAGTGTGGAAGATGATCTCGATGTTGCGTTTCATATTTCTAAAAAATGATGTAGTATCTCAGTAGATATGGTATACCATCTTCAATTACGTTGCCATCTGTGTTAAGACCGTTAAATAGGGATATAATCCACTATCGGCTGATACGGATATTGGCAAGACATCGTCCAGTGTCGAATCTGTATACTCAGTTCGATGCTATACCAGGAAGCCAGGTAATTACGTCCTCCCTTCATTGAGAGCTGTTGATGAATGGATGTCTTGTCGAGTGCAGGTATTAATAACTTCCTTGTCACGTGGTGTCACAGCCCCCACTCTAGAAGCAAGCTACCCTCTCTTCTGTGTTCATTCCTCCACGAGGGCTAGTTGCACCATAACTAGTAATCTTTTGACGCGTACGTACCGTAGAAAATGGCGTGTTGGTTACACCATAGTGGGTTTCTTAGCATCTCAGGAAAATGACGCAGTTTGCCGTGGTGAAATTATTACTACGTCGTTCAGTTTGTGACGCATTGGGTTGATCCTTATTGGCAAATCTTGTTGCAATATATATATTTCGTCTCTTTACAGGTAAATGGATATTAATAAAAATCTAATTGAATATAATAATAAAAACCGCTTACAATCATCTGATATAAAATTCATCTCATCGATGTACTAATTAATAATAATAATAATATGATAATAAATGAATAACCCTTTAAATATAACAGATATGGGATCGAATCGTTACACTTCTACTATCTCCTCTGACTCTAATCTACTTTGAATTACAGTCTCCTTACAGGCTGTCATTACTGATTCTACTTCAGTATCCCCTAAAGTCTCTACCACCTCTAATCTACTTTCACCGAACATCTTCTCTACCTCCAATCTGCTTTCACCTAACATTTCCCCTGACTCCAATCTACTTTCAATTACAGTCTCCTTACCGGATGTCTTTACTGATTCTACTTCAGTATCCCCTAAAGTCTCTACCACCTCTAATCTACATTCACCTAAAATCTCCTCTACCTCCAATCTGCTTTCACCTAAAATTTCCTCAGATTCAGATCTGTTTTAAACTACAATTTCTTCTGACTCCAATCTGCTTTCAATTACAGTCTCCTTTCTCATCCGTCTGGCTGCGTGGCTCAGGGGTAACGTTCTCGCTTGCTGAGCCCAAGGTTGCAGGTTCGAAACCTGGCGCAGTCAGCTGGCATTTGAGGGTGCGCAAATGCGAGGGAGCCGTGTCAGTAGATTTACTGGCACGTTAAAGATCCCCTTCGGGGCAAAATTCCGGCACCCCGGCGTCTCTAAAAGCCAGTGTAGTTAAAAGGGACGTAAAACCAATAACATTATTATTAACATTATTATTAACCTTTCTCATCCATTTCTGATGTTCTCTATTTGAGTTCTCCATCCACTCCTGATGTTCTCTCCTTTCCTGACTATCTTTCTTATCCTCTTCACTGTTTTTATACATCAAATTCATATCCTTACTCATCTGCCTTATGAGCGCATCTAATGAGATTTCAGGGATATTGATAGACTTTTCATTCTTAACCGCCATCTCGAAGTACACCGTATAAAAATTGCCCTTCCAAAATTTCACTTCACTTCATTGTCCCCCAAAAGCACTGACAATTTGCACTGAAATCATACACTACTCTCCTAAATACCGAACGGTTTTCGTTCCCCACGTTGGGCGCCAAATGTAACATTTTTTAAGAGCCTTACGATGTGGTGACAACTGTAATGGTTCAATTTAAACAAACATGATAATAAGAATAAATATACACTGTGGTGTGACCTTACCTGTGATAGTGTAATATAATAAGTGTTGTTGAGCGCCAGATTCCTATTTAAGATAGAGAATCGAAATTTATTAAATATATCCTCGGCAGTCAGCAGTAGAGTCGAGACCACCTACCCGGGCCGTAGTGTAACTTAGTTGACTAACCATTCAGTATTTATTTATAAGGAGTAGTTGAATTTGCCTATAGTATGTGCTAACTACAAGAAAAGTTACAGTCATGAAGTTAAAGAAATAATTTATTGACTCAAGAACAAAATACTAATAGTTACAAAAAAAGAATTTAATTTACCAACTGCGGTTTAATTATTTAAAAGAAAATGAACATTTAAAATGAATTGAAAATTAATTGAAGTTAAATGATAATAGAGACGATAGTTTTATTTAATTGTTTGCTCACCCAGTCGAAGATTCGTCATATTTAAGTAATGACCGATGATCTAGATGTTACGTCGCGTATGTTAAAAATGATGTGATATCTCAATTACTATTAAATATTCTCATTAAGTACGTTGCCAACTGTAGAACGACTGTAGAGCAGGGATATAATCCACTATATGCTGATATAGATATCGGCAGTACATCGTTCAGTGTCGAATCTGTATTGTAGTTGAACGCTATGATAGAACTCCACTCAGTCCTAAGAGGCCTTCATCTCCACTAATGACCGGTCTCTAATTGCAAGCTGTCGGTGAAAGAATGCCCTCTCTGTTGGGGGTTCCGGCTTATATGTTTCCTTGTCACGTGATCCGGAAACTTCCCTCTCCACTGGTTTCTTGGTTCATTCACCATGGGACGACCTAGTTGCGCCACAACTTCCAATATTTAGGAAGCGTACCTTCAGTAGAAATGGCGTGTTAGTTGCACCATGAGTGAAATATAATGTTCTATTCCTTCCAGAAGGAACTCGATGGTCCGCACGTGATTCTTAGTCATTGTGGGTTTCTTAGCATCCCATGACAGTGACTCTGCCTGCCGTGGTGAAATAACTACTGCGTCATTCTGGGGTTGATACTATTGCACCAAGTTGCAATTTATGTGACATACAATCCTTCGTCTCTTTACAAGTAAATATTAATAAAAATCTTTCTGACTATAATAATAAAAACCGCTTACAAGTATCTGATATAAAAATCATCTCATCGATGTACTAATTAATAAGAATAATAAATATGATAATAAATGAATAACCCTTTAAATATAATAGCTACGGGATCGAATCGTTACAGGAGTATGTTACTTATTTATGCCTAAACTAGTAAATTTCTTCCAATAAGGTAGCAGTTACACAAAGCCGTTGTCGAGTAGAAAATAATATGACCTATTGTTTAGATTATGCTGCTGAGTGCCGAGTTGCCGACCAAAGGAAACTGATTCGATAGATTGATTTAAATCGAGGATTACTCGAAATCTCCTCCAGCTGTTGTGAACAGCGCGTTGACGCCAGCTGATCGATGGACTTTGAAGTTGGAAGTTATATTTGCGGACTAGATACAAACGCACTAATATTTTTTGTTAAATAGTTTCCAAATGTTGAAGAGTTACGTGTACCTCCGCGTTCCCCCTGAAAAAATGCCCTGCACATATCAGTATCTATATACACCCTGTGTGCTCTACTAAAGCTATCAAGATATGCAAATATTTAATATACATTGGCATGGAATTAAAGTACCAGCCACGGTGGTCGAGTGCACTAACGCGGTACCTCGTGTCTCGGTGGCATCGGGAGAGCGTGGGTTTGAATGCCACCTCAGCCGCCCTGAAATTGGTTTTCGTGGCTTCCCATTTTCACCACGAGGCAAATGCCAGGATGGTTCCTTTCAACAGTTCCACGGCCGAATTCCTTCCAGAATTCCTTCCCTGACCCTTCCTAATTAGGCCCAAGTTAGTGGTCACCATGGAGATCGGCCTGTCACCATCCCCAGTTGTATATACTGACAGAGTATGTCCAGATCACAGACACTGTCCTTGCGACGGTAGAGGAATGATCCCTCGCAGAGTCCGTGGGCTAAGCCGAGCTGCGAGGATAAGCAATTTCTCTTTCTTTCTTCCTTTATCGTTTTACCCTCCAGGGTTGGCTTTTCCCACGGACTAAGCGAGGGATTCCACCCTTACCGCCACTGGCAGTGTCCTGGAGCTTGAGACTCTAAGTTTGGGATACAACTGGGGAGTGGGACTAGCACGTCGCCCAGGCGGCCTCATGAAGGGTTGGGAAGAGTGGGAAGGATAGGCAAGGAAGAGAAAGGAGGCGGCCGTGGCCTTACGTTTAACATTCCGGCATTTGCCCGAAGACGAAGTGGGAAACCACGGAAAACCACTTCGAGGATGGCTGAGGTGGGAATCGAACCCCCTCTACTCATTTGGACCACCCGAGGCTGAGTAAACCCCGTTCCAGTCCTCATACCAGTTTTCAATTTTCGTGGCAGAGCCGGGAATCGAACCGCGGGCCTCCTGAGTAGCTGCTAATCTTGCTGACCACTACACCACAGAGGAGACGGATAAGCAATTTAAAAAAATATATTTAAGATTTTTTAGCGTATGGCTTTTAGTGCCGGGAGTGTCCGAGGACATGTTCGGCTCACCAGTTTTGTAGCTGCTTCGAGACGGACACCCAATGGGTGAGCTACAAGTACCGTTGGGGAGGAAAGTTGGAAGGGAGGGTCGAGGAGTTGGAAGGTAGCGGCTGTGGCCTATAGTTAGGGACCAACCCCGGCATTTGCCTGGAAGGAAGATGGGAAACCACAGAAGACCATCTTCAAGGTTGCCGGCGGGGGGATTCAAACCTCCTCGTCTCTCGGATGTGAGCGACTGCCAACAGTCATGCCGCAACGAGCACGGCTAACTCACCCGGAGAAGAACCTGTCTGCCTCCGCTATGTCCAGCACAAATCTCACATGAAGTGACCGGGATTTGAACCAGGGAAATAGCAGTGCCAGTTGACTTTCAGCTATGTCTGAAGTGATTTAATGTCAATAATAATTATTCTATTACTAATGACCACATTTATAGAATAGAAACCCTAGATATAATTGCCTCCTTCCTCTGATTTCTCTAGCCACAGTTACAAGCCAGTAGAGAAATTTACGTCCACCTGCTGATTTTTGCGATTTCTAGTACATGTGTTGATAGATTTGTGAAAACACGAAATACGGTAAAACTAGCCAGTGTTGTATTTTGCGAATGCTTTTGCCATGTTGATCTGCAGAAGAGAATGTTAGTTTAGTCATCAGTTAGAGCTGTTCCGAAACGTTTCCTTTATTCCGAGAATTCTGCCATAAAATCTCTCGGATTAATACAATATTATCTCAGTATAATGGACTACCTCGAGCCTCCGTGGCTTAGGCGGCAGCACGCCGGCCTCTCACCGCTGGGTCCCTGGTTCAAATCCCGGTCACTTCATGTGAGATTTGTGCTGGACATAGCGGAGGCAGACAGGTTCTTCTCCGGGTACTCCGGTTTTCCCTGCCCTAAATTTCAGTCCAGCCACACTCTCCACCATCATTTCATCTGGCATTCATTTTATCATTGCCCCGGGGGAGTGCGACAGGCTTAGGCAGCCGGCACAGTTAATATCCTCGCCGCTAGATGGCGGCTTCATTCAATCCATTCCCTGACCCGGTCGGTCGACTGGAAGCAGGCTGTGGATTTTCATTTCTCAATGAACATCAGCATCTTCATTTAGATATCTTCATTACGTTAGAAAACCAGTTTGCAACGTCCTGAAAGATGTCTTGTTATATAGTACATTGTACTTCAATTTTGTGATGTTGGGGTTGCGTGCCTACTTCGTACTCGGTGGCCCCATGTTCGAGTCCCGGCTCCATCAGTGATTTTAGAAACTGATGTGAGGGTGGGAACGGGGTTCACTCAGCCTCATAAGGACAATTGAGCACCGGTCACGGAGTCCAAGATTAACGGCCGAGGGGACCGACGCGCTGACCACGCGTCGCCCCATAATCTGCAGGCCAAATGGCTGGGCAGCGGTCACTTGGTAGGCATAGGCATTTTATGGGCTGTAGTACCACGGGGTTCGGTTTGGTTCGTCAATTCAGCCCTTTATATCCGTTCCATATCTAATCGTTACTTTCTTTTTATTCTTATTTTTCACGAGTAGGCTATCTCTATTTTGCTGAATATTGTCTTAGTTTAGTAGTTAGCATTGTAATTGGGGCTTCCTGTGATGTTCACAACGTACATAAATAAATAAATAAATAGCCTGGAGCAGGTACTCCCATATGACTAATAACACCTTTGGGGGGTAGCCTATACGTCACAACACTGGATAAGTGAGCGAGCGAAAAGGGGATATTTTCCATCTTTGTCAGACGTACCACCCCTCTTTGTAGCTCTTTCTGAATGGCTACTCCATTGCCGTACACATACTCCATACTATGAGTGAAGTCATCAAGTCAATATCCCCACAGTTATTTGCTAGCTACCAGAACGTTAATTCCCGCGTATAATGGGGCCATTTATTAATTGTTTCACCCAAGAGGCATGTATGCGTGTGGGTGGTGGTGTGTGTACGTGTCAGGTGGTGCACGATGTTATTCGACGTACAGTAGCTTATATAACGGGCTTGACGCCACCTAGCGCCTATCGCTTGCTCTGTTAGACGTGAGATCATTAGTCAAACTTACTTCCCGCAACCTGTCCTGATTCCCCTCCGATATGGGATACTGAATTCTTGTCCATCCTGTACCTATACGTATAGCCTACAACTAACATTAACTGAAGTCCATCTCGTGGTTTATCGGCTAGCATTCTTGTCTGTCACCTCAGAGGCTCGGGTTCGTCTCTCGGCTCTGCCAAGAAATTATATTTAGGTCTGAGGACTGGAACGGGGTACACTGACCCTCATGAGTCAAACCTGAGAAGAAATGGGTTCGATTCTTATCTCGGCCAACTTACAGTAGAAGTGGTCTTCCGTGGTTTACCCATTTCTACTCCAGACAATGCTGGTATGGCACCTAACTTAGGCTACGGCTGCCTTCATTCCAATCCTCGCCTGAATTACAAATACACTCTGATAATGACACCACAATAACACAAGTTATTAGACACATTCTATACATACACACCCAACTACACGGAGCTGAAATTACTAGGATGCCCAAGTCCCTAAATGGAAACAACAACAACAAAACATTAAACGATGATGCATCAAGAGCAGTCGGAACAATTGCATTGATTCTATTATATAGTTGAGTTCAAGCGAAACTTACACCCTAGGGAAATGCTTGCTTTACCCGCATTCGAGAGTAAACATAACTGTGACTTTAGGCATATATTGATTTTGGTTTTCGTTTGACGGATAAATATTGCTCTGCCTAGGTACAACTACAAAATAAATGAACTCCTAATTCTAATATTTACAAAGGA
Source organism: Meconema thalassinum (assembly GCA_946902985.2). Classification (NCBI taxonomy): domain Eukaryota; kingdom Metazoa; phylum Arthropoda; class Insecta; order Orthoptera; family Tettigoniidae; genus Meconema; species Meconema thalassinum. The sequence goes on along the minus strand of OX336389.2, from coordinate 1,117,554,312 downwards.
AATTAATACGTTATTTTGAGACATGAATGATACAGTTCAATGTGGATAACAAACAATGTTCAGTAAGACAATCTGATAAACTCTCTGTGAAATCCTTTAGTACTTAAAACAGTTCTTAAATGGCTGGTAACACATCGTACCAACTAATCTTAGAAGTATAATGCTATTTTCTCCCATTCTTCACTAAAAGCAGTTTTCAGATTACCTTTGCTTAAAATCTTATTTTTCTTATGCCTTCCTCCAAGGATTTTATGTTACATTTAAGTCTGGTGACCGTGGAGGTTTCATTCTTGTGACGGTGGTTTGAATAGGTATACCTTCCAGGAAGTTTACCGACTGTGGAAGAGTCGCAAGTACTTTTGGACAACTACCTTATGGCACGCACGTCCTTACTCCATGAGCTTTGCACTTAGGGCCATTATCTTGGTAATTTTTATATACAGTTTATGGATAAAATGCAATGGCGTTCATTGGGATGAACCAAGGGAAGCACTGCTTCAGTGCCAGAAATTCATCTGAAGTTCGTCTATTGACTATTAGTTATTCCCACATTTCCTCTTGTTTGAGCCTCCGTGGCTTAGGCGGCAGCACGCTAGCCGATCACTGCTGGGTCCGTGGTTCCAATTCCGGTCACTCCATGTGAGATCTGTGCTGGACAACGCATCGGTCAAGCTGTATGCCTCTCGCCTAGGCGGACTGGGTTCGATTCCCGGTCAATGCATGTGAGATTATCGAAGTGAAATGCCATGTCCTGTGGTTCGGATTCCACGTAAAAAGGAGGTCCCGTGGCTCATGATCGCATGATTAACGGTCACGTTAAACTACAAGCTTCCTTCCTTTTGTGCTGGACAAAATGGAGGCAGACAGGTTTTTCTCCGGGTACTCCGGTTTCCCCTGTCAAAAATTGCATTCCAACAACACTCTCTACTATCATTTCATTTCATCTGTCATTCATTTAATCATTGCCTCAGAGCGGTGCGACAGGCTTCGGCAGCCGGCACAGTTCATATCCTCGCCACTAGATGGGGGCTTCATTCAATCCATCCCTGACCCGGTCGGTCGACTGGAAGAGGCTGTGGATTGTCATTCCTCTTGTTTGAGCGCTCAGGTTTCCTCTCGTCTGCGAGGAGAAGCTCTGCTTCAGCTTGTGCTACAGCTAGACATTACACAGAGAAGGTATACCGTGTACTCCTACAAGACCTACACCCGCAAAGCACTGCCTTGTATTCCAGCAGGTCGAACTGAGCCAAGACCGACTACAATATCTCAGACCGTAACATTAAAACCAAGATGGCGGAAATCATAGGGGAACAGCTGTAGCGACTTGCGGGCATGGCGCCATCGAAATAGCGGCAAATTCGAAGACAAACATTCGCATATTTGATTAAATTCCTCCAGAAATTACAGGTTTTTATGTAATAAGGCACAAATTCAATATGAAACCCTGACGTACTTCGCTACAAGCAACGAGAACAGACAGTAGCTAAAAATACAGACATAAATAAAGCAGAGGTAAGACATAATGTTAAAAAAAATGCAAATACTTCTAAATGGAACTACAAGAATAGTCAACCAACAACAAAGTCAACCCCTGACACTATACAGCCCATGAAGGGCCTAGGCAAATATAAAATTAAAATATAAATGGTTGTTGCTTATATTAGGGGCTACGACATCGTGGTCTTGTAGCCCCATGTATTTGTGTGTGGAATTTGTGTGCTAACCTGTGTTATTGTTATGGCTGAACTAGTGTGTTTGTAAATTGGGGATTGTAGTGGGAAGGAAGCGGCCATGGCCTTAAGTTAGGAACCATCCTGACATTCGCCTGGATTAGAAGTGGGGAAACCATGGAAAACCACTTCCAGGATGACTGAGCTGGGAATTGAACCCTCCTCTACTAAGTTGCTTCATGAGGCTGAGTGCACCCCGTCCCAGCCCTCACATGAGAATTAAATTTCTTGGCAGAGCCGTAGAATCAAACCCGGATCTCCGGGACGACAGCCAAGAATGCTAGGCACTACACAACGATGTGGTCTAAAACAGAATGGTAGCACTGAATGAAAGTAGAACGAGCGATAATTAGCCAAAATACCTTATCAAACAACGAGAAATAAATCAGGGAATGATGTTATAAAAGATGCTTCCTCCTCCACTGTATGTGACCCACCCAGCCATCCCAAATAGCATTGTGACTCACAATTTGGCATTAGGAGAGGAAGATGCACAATCCAGGCAATTCGAGGTCTTCAAACTGAGATTGCGTCTACCCTGTCAGTACCGAGGGGAAAGTTACAATCCATATTCATTGACTTCTCTAAAGCTTTTGACTCGATTAGCAGGAAGAAGATATTGGAAAAACTAAACAGACTATTGAGAGGTAACAGCTACACGAAACGTCTTGCCAAAAGTATTTTAGGCTCTAACAATATAGTCATTAACGATGGCATCACAACATCAAGCCCAATAGAGCAGACTACAGGCGTGCTGCTACAAGGAGACCCATTAAGCCCTCTGTTATTCATCACTGCTATGGCAGATAATATCACAGATATATTATCAGAGAGGGTAATCTCATTTATATACGCAGATGACATGGTGCTCGCTTCAAGTTCACAGGTCGAATTGCAATCTGCTCTCGACGCCTTAGAATGATGGGCATTACACAATGACCTTAGGTTAAACAGAAACAAGACTAAATCTATGACCTTTAGGAAAGGGGGAAAGCCAGCAATTTTTCACATTGCAGGAAAACCGCTTGAGAGTGTACCACATTACAAGTAGTCCTACTTAGGTCCTACATTACAGTCAACTGGCAATGTTTTCACACTGCACATCAAGGATAGACCCAGCGTCACTACCAAAGCTATCAACGACATAAAACATTTGACTAAGCTATCTATAAAAACAGCCTTAAAACTTTTGCGGTTGAAAGTTACCCGTATTGTGACTTATGGACTGGAGAGCATTTGGACACATTTAAATATGAAGTATTTGGAACAATATGGAGAAACTGAAGGCTACTTACATAAAGAAGGCCTTGGGTGTACCAAAGTATACACCTTCAAGACCGGTGTAAGAGGTGACTCGCGAGGTTTATAATGTAGAAGAACTCCGACTCAAATGCTTCTACTCCAGGATATGTAAAACTCATGGACACACTAGAGTCAAAGAACATTGGTAGGATTTTTGCGCCACGGACGCTATGATTTTTGACGATTGGAAGAGTGGGGGGTACGAGCTGAGACCATTGAACTGTAGGTACTACTGGAACAACTCCTCCCATGGTAACCCTCGCTGAAAACTGCTTCCTGGTGCACTGCCGGGCGTAACTAGTCGCACCAGAAACTGGCATACCATTTAACTCTAGGTTGCATGTCAGCTGATATGTCGTGATTCTTTTCATACACACATCAAAAAAAGTTTTGCATCACCTCGGTTCCCAGATCTCCGGCATATAGACGTTGACTGTGTATATTGTATCCAAGATACAGTCCCTTTGACTGTTCATAGATGTCACTAAAACTGCTCAAAGATGTAAACAACCATGCTTGAGCAGGGCCTATTAGACGGAGGGGGTACGACAGCCGATCAGTTCCAGTCATTCCACCAGGACGAAGGTACGCTGCTCATGTTGTCTGTAGTTCTACCATGCCTAGAAGGTCAATACCGCAGTTCGATCGCGTCCGCATTGTTACTTTGTGTCAAGAAGGGCTCTCAACAAGGGAAGTTTCCAGGCGTCTCAGAGTGAACCAAAGCGATGTTGTTCGGACATGGAGGAGGTACAGAGATACAGGAACTGTCGATGACAGGCCTCGCTCAGGCCGCCCAAGGGCTACTACTGTAGTGGATGACCGCTACTTACGGATTGCCGCTCGGAGGAACCCTGACAGCAATGCCACCATGTTGAATAATGCGTTTCGTTCAGCCACAGGACGTCGTGTTTCAACTCAAACTGTGCGCAATAGGCTGCATGATGCGCAACTTCACTCCCGACGTCCATGGCGAGGTCCAGCTTTGCAACCCCGACACCATGCAGCGCGGTACAGATGGGCCCAACAACATGCTGAATGGACCCCACGGAATTGGCATCACGTTCTCTTCACCGATGAGTGTCGCATATGCCTTCAACCAGACAATCGTCGGAGACGTGTTTGGAGGCACCCTGGTCAGGCTGAACGTCTTAGACACACTGTCCAGCGAGTGCAGCAAGGTGGTGGTTCCCTGATGTTTTGGGGTGGCATTATGTGGGGCCGACGTACGCCACTGGTGGTCATGGAAGGCTCCGAAACGGCTTTACGATACCTGAATGACATCCTCCGACCCATAGTGCAACCATATCGGCAGAATATTGGAGAGGCATTTGTCTTCATGGACGACAATTCTCGACCTCATCGTGCACATCTTGTGAATGCGTTCCTTCAAGATAACGACATCGCTCGACTACAGTGGCCAGCATGTTCGCCAGACATGAACCCTATCGAACATGCCTGGGATATGTTGAAAAGGGCTGTTTATGGACGTCTTGACCCACCAACCACTCTGAGAGATTTACGCCGAATTGTCGTTGAGGAGTGGGACAATTTGGACCAACAGTGTCTTGATGAACTTGTGGATAGTATGCCACGGCGAATACAGGCATGCATCAATGCAAGAGGACGTGCTACTGGGTATTAGAGGTAGTGGTGTGTACTGCAATCTGGACCACAAATGCTGAAAGTCTAGCTGTATGATGGTACAACATGCAATGTGTGGGTCTCATGAGCAATAAAACGAGCTGAAATGTTGTTTGTGTTGATCTCTATTCCCTTTGTATTTAACGGTTCCGGAACTCTTGGAACCGAGGTGATGCAAAACTTTTTTTGATGTGTGTATATTTGATCGTACGTACTTCTGTGAAACGTTATATGTATGGTATTTTCCAATAATACGGTAGGTTTACGGTCTACTTTATTTTCGAATTGATTTGTAATGAAGTAGCCTATTCTGCGTTTTGACATAGGCCTAAATAGTACATGACAAATACACGTAGGCCCTAATGTAGGTTATAAGTTATTAGTCACAGAATTATAACCTACGCCTAGCTTATATTACAGATTTCCATGGAAACGCCCAGATGTAGGCCTATTAAAGAAATGGGTTATAGCTGTGAACACTTTTATAAACATGCTACTTGTTTCATTCAAATAGAAACCAACCACTGCTTAAAGATGATGCGGTACCTGCAATTTGCAATTTCCCACAGCATCGGCTTCAGCCACCCAAGAAAAGACAGAGAGTTATTGAACGACAAGTAGCCTAATATTTACTGTTACTTTCTTAATCAGCATAGGCATAAAATTTCACATTTTCCAGTATACTTTTATGATGTCAGTCTTGGAGACGATAAAAATAATTCGGCTTAAGGGATCTTCCCTGCAGGACCTGTTCGTTTGCTGTATGACTTATGTGAGGTCGAAGTTTCGACCTGCTTTGAAGAAAAAGAAGCTTGTAGATTTACGTGACCGTTAATCTTGTGATCATGAGCCAAGGGACCTCCATTTTACGTGGAATCCTAACCACAGGACAAGGCATTTCACTTCGAAAATCTCACTTGCAATGACCGTGAATCGAACCTGACCCACCTTGGTGAGAGGTGAATAGCTTGACCACTGCGCCACCACGCCCCATTGCTTTGAAGAATATTGAACATGTGGGTGTTTTGTATAAATAAAGTAGGCTATGTATTTTTGTTCACTAAGCATCTATTTAATTGTTTAGTTGTAGGCTTATGCATATTCACACACATATGAATCCTGCCTTTGAGTTAATAACAAGAAGTTCCGTGAAGAACTATACAGCCTACTTTTCATGCCAATGATTAATCTACAGTATATGAACCTACCTAGAATAATGACAAAATTAAGTTGGTAATATCGAAATATCTAATTAGTTCAAAATGCACCTGGTATAATGTAGCCTAATAGAGCACTACAGTTGGTTGCCCTGGTGACTGAATAGATTCTTAGTTCCATCTCTTAAGGTACAGAATACAAAATTTGGTTGAAGTCCATTGGACGTTACATGCAGTTAGACACTGGATCTATCAGCACGCGTAAAAGCATGTTGCCAACAATACCATGCGTGTGCTGGTCAGAAATAATCTGAAATATTATGATAACTTGTTGTGCCAATTTTGGATGAAATCCATTTGTTAGTATAGAAGTTACATGTATTTTAAAATTGGACCTATCAGCAGGCATAGAATCATGTTGGCACCACTGCCTTGTATTAATTACTCCAAATTAATCTAGTGTGTCAGGTGCTATACGTGTGCAAAGTACAGAGCTGTTGGCTTGCATAATTCCTGATATATTGATGTTAGGGTAAAAAAATATAGACAGCATTTATTAACAGTTGGCAGCCCTGATTGCTCTTAAGAATAATTAGAGTCATATCTGTTATGGTACACATAGCACATACGAAATTTGGTTGAAATCCAACTGATAGTATAGAAGTTACATGTATTTAAAAATTGGTACTATCAGCAGGCTTATAATCATGTTGGTAGAACTGACGTATATAAGTTACTCCAAATTAATCTAAAATGTCAGAATATACGTGTGCATAATTTAAAGCTGTTGGCTGGCATACTTTCTGATATATTGGTATTTGGATAAAAAAATAGAGTGAGCAATTATTAAAAGTTGGCAGCCCTGGTGGCTCTTAAGAATACGCTCAGTCATATCTGTTTATGTACAGATAATACATACAAAATTTGGTTGAAATCCAATTGAGAGTGTAGAAGTTATATGCATTTAAACATTGGACCTATCAGAAGGCTTAAAATTATTTCGGCAACACTGTCATGGTTGGCCTCCTGGAAATTAAACTGAAATAGTATTATCTGCATGTGTGCCAATTTTGGAATAGCTCCCACGCATACCTTGCAAGATATCCAACATGAAGCTCAAATTTCTAGTGCGTTTTTTCAGCAGTTGGTAGCACTGACATCATTTTCAAATATGGACGTGAGATATTCCGGTGCACATCTTTACTCTTTCTAAATTTGGTTTCGATTGCTGCAGCCGTTTAGGAGTTGATAGGGGGACACACACACACAGCCTGACAGACAGAAGGACAGACAGACAGACAGACAGACAGACAGACATTTTCCCGGATCGATCTCATAAGTCTACTTTTTCCTCATTTTTGCAAAATGTGAAAAGTAGGCTAAAAATGTTGAATGCCAATTAACATATTTTTTGTTCTTTATTGTTAGTCATTCTCAGCCTAACCTTATTTTTATTTCATTTTAACGTACGTACGACTTGTATTTTTTGCCAGTAGGCCTACAGTTATTGTGTATGCTGCCTTTGATCTAAGGATAAAATGATGAACAATCAGGCTGCAATATAATATTTTATGTTGGCGTATATTCCTAGCCATTTTAAGTATCAAATTATTATGGTATTTTGAAATATGTATTTCGGCGTTAAGTTCCGTTTAGTTTACCGTTCACCTAAATGTTCAAAAGTACCTCTTTTACTTGTATCTCGTCGTACGTACGTACATCATCCTTTCGTTCATATATGTCAAACTCTCCTCCTTGAAGTGCACTACCAGGCGTAACTTGTCGCACCAAAAACCGCACTTTCCTCCCATACAGTCGGCATTCCAGTATTACTTAGAGTTCAATGGCTGAGACGTATTCTCACGCGCGTTGCCGTACATGGTTTCCGTTATAAAATGTGTCGCACCAAAAAGTTCCATCATCCGTGTGACGAATGTTTGTGTGAGCGCTGTGGAGAACAATGTGGAAGATACCACGCTATATTCTGCACATTAAGACATGAATCTTTGATATTCCTAGGGAATAACAATTAGTTTACTGTATGATTTTAGATTTTATTCATTATATGCATGGCCATTGGCTGCAATAAATCCCTTATTATTATAGGCTATAGGTGAATTTCCAGCTGTGGATGCCATTATTCACATCAACCATCATCAGAACAGTACTGCCAACCTCACCATTACGGTACTAGCCGCACCAACACCTGACCATTCTAACCTACGTTTTGTCCAATCCAATGGTTACAGCCTAACGCGTCCAGATCAATGGTTTTGTATCAACCTGCCCCGATAGCTGCGCGCAATCAAAGCCGCAACCTTTGATTTGTCCAATCCAATGGTTTTTACAATGGTTTCAGCCTAACGCATCCAGAACAATGGTTTTTGACAATGGTTACAGCCTAACGCGTTCCGATGACTGCCTTTTTTTAACAACAGTGATCTGCTAATAGATGTTGTCTCCTCCGCTGTCTATAACCCACCCACCATCCCAATTTATAACACGACTTAGGCCTATATAGTGAAATTTCAGTTGTGTCGGCCATTGTGGGCGTGGCTTATTTGACAAATAAGATATTGCCAACCATACGTATACGGTAAACACGGCCATAAGTTGTTTGTTTTGAGCGTAGAGAGCTGTGAGAGCGCACTCGCTTCTATCTGTATCGGGGCATCCTGAACTAACTCCAACAGATGGCGCACAGGTACTATCATTAGTTCTTTATTTCAAATAGCATTTGCCAATAACACACAATTGATCTTACAAACTCTTTAAAATGAAAATTTACTGTATTATCAACTTGTCATTCTTCAAATTCGATGTGTATAGAATTCCAACGGACATAAATTCTATCTTATTAATGTTTTTAATACAAAAACAAACCTAACCAGCGGCTAACGCCCCAGTCCCCCTTGCTTGTGGTAGCCTACTAACAGTAATTTTCCGCCAGGCAGTAGGCCTACCTAACCTAGTAACAGACATAAATGTATATACAAAAACAAACCTAATCTGGGGTTAACGCCCCAGGCTCCCTAGCTTGTGATACTAACAGTAGCCTAATTCTATTTACATACCTGTCGCATTTTAAATCACTGCTTCCATCAGCCTGCAGTACCCACTTAAATTTGCCCACAAGCACACAAAATTCTTGATTCATGATTCTTATAGAATATATTTACACTTAAAGAACTTGACACATTAGAAGACACTGACACTGCTGGTATGTCATTAAAACTACCATTATCTACTTTAACAAACAGGAGTTGTGTAGGACGGTTGATTTGGGAAAATTGTCGAAATGGCATCAGGGATTAGTTTGGCAATTTTCATAACCACAAATTTAGGTTCGAAATGTTTAAGTTAACACATACAACTGTTTTAACTTCGAAAATTATCCCGGTGAGTATTTCTTATCCACTTCTCTTTCAAAGATTTGTCTTTAGGAAATTTAAAAGTTGAAGTATCTTCAGCAGTATTAAATTTACAGGCGGGTACACAGTAATGACAATAAACAGCCAATACTTCTCACATTACATATCATCGGAATTTATAATTATTCACAGTGCAGTACACTACTTAAGGTACACTATTACAATAAATAACAGCTCAAAATCACTTGAGATATGCGACATTTGAACGAAATTCTCGCAGCAGACCCACTTATATGTTGGTTCACCAAATGTAAACAATCCCCTAAGATTTCCGCCATTTTCTACGCTATCGATAGTGGCATTGCGGTCTGAGATATTGTAGTCGGTCTTGACTGAGCATGCATCATTTCGTTTTCAAGACCTGCTAGTTCCTTTCGTCTGTAACAGATAGCGGCAGGCATAGACTGAGGGCAAGAACAACACTGCATAGAGGGTGAGGAAACTTTCACTTTGAGCTCCACGAATAGGCTGCTCCAGACAGCATATACGTGAACATTTATGATCCAATGTCGTCAATTATTGGATATCAACAGGAGATAGCATATTCCACAGCAACAATAACCTTCTGTGAGTGCAAGGGAAGATGGAAGTTGGAAGATGTGTATGCAAAAGCTATTAAATATGCATTCACATGAAAATAGCCTTATCACCCCCCGTGTTCTTATAGTAGGGCGTTTATGTTTTAACTTATTCTTTCGACACATTTTTAAACAGATATATCCTAAAATAGTGGCATTGCACTGCATGGACGTGTCTTCAAAAATATTATTTCATTGCATTAAAGTTAATATTAGACATGTTATTATAATAATTAATCAACCCTACTATCTGTGTAGTACTGAATTGTACTATTTGAAGATGACTTCAAAATATTTATTTTGTAATGATGATAGTATTATGATGAAGATGATTATTATTATTATTATTATTATTATTATTATTATTATTATTATTATTATTTTAGCTGCCACCCCGGAGTTCCGAGGTTCGATTCCCGGCTCTGACAAGAAATTTGAAAAGTGGTATGAGGACTGGAACGAGATCTACTCAGCCTCGGGTGGTACAAATGAGTAGAGGGAGTTCGATTCCCACCTCAGCCATCCTCGAAGTGGTTTCCCACTACGTCTTCGGACAAATACCGGAATGATACCTACCGTCAGGCCACGGCTACCTCCTTCCCTCTTCCTTGACTATCCCTCCCATTCTTCTCATCCCGTCCCATCCTTCATGAGGCCCCCTGTTCTCTTTGAAGGTGAGGCCGCCTGGGCGAGGCGCTAGTCCCGCCTCCCCAGTTATATCCCCCATCCTGAAGTCAAGCTCCAGGACACTGCCCGTAGAGGCGGTAAAGGTGGGATCCCTCGCTGAGTCCGTGGGAAAAGCCTACCTGGAAGGTAAACTGACTGCGGAAACGAAATTATTATTATTATTGTAGTGGGTATCCTATTAATTACTTTTCACTTTAATGCAGTCCTTCACTAGTTTCGAGAGCCACCGCAGGTCACTTCTAAAATGTATAGAGATTCTGATGTGTTGACCAGAAAATATTCTTTCAGTATAATAGAATTATAATTTTGATCCATTGTTCGATCTATAGTTTATTTATTTCCTATCCTGTGCTACACGACATCAGAAAAGTAAGGCACATTTCAAAATATTGATTAATACTGGATGAATTACGAAATAACATCCTGACTTTTATCCGTTGCAATCCATGCCATAGCTGGGTTGGTTTCTATGTATTGGCAAAGTGAGATCTGGCGAATGTGAAGACCTCGATCGGTCTCATTACTCATACTCTGGCAACTATGTTGGCAAAATATGCTCTCATGGTGCACAACAACCTCAGTGCCTAGTTCAAGGATATCTGTTGGACCTTACGTTAAGTTTACTAATAACAATGAATTGAATTATGTGCACACTGGAAGTGAGGTACGTTGTTTTATGGATTGTGACATTATAGGAGTGAAATCCGCCATTTCGATACTGCAGATCCACGATCAAAACTGGAAATGCTAAACAGCGGTTGTGCTCAAAATAGGCTAACAGCTTTCAGGCTACCTTGAGTCAACTGTCTGAATATAGCTCCAGTTAGTGAAGCTAAATCGAACATTATTCACCAGTTGGGTATCAGAATAGCTCTTACTAGGACAGACTGCTTATTGCCTTGACATGGGTCGAATTTTCAAGTCAATGAATGTACTGTACATTATATAGTCTATTGTAAAGTTATCTCAAGCTTATTCCAATCACCTCCGCTTATTCTCCCAGCTCGGCTTAACCCACGGACTCTGCAAGGGATTATTCCTCTACCGCCGCAAAGACAGTGTCTGGGAGCAGAACACATTTTGTCAGCAGATACAGCTGGCGATGGTGACAGGTCTGTCACCCAGGCGACCGCTAACTTGGGTCTAATTAAAGAAGGTATTTTGGAAGGAAGTCAGCCATGGACCTGTTGAAAGGAACCATCTCAGCATTTGCCTAACGGTGAAAATGGGAAACCACTAATACCGTTTACAGAACGGCTGAGGTGGGATTCGAACCTACGCTCACCCGATGCCAGTGAGGCACGAGCTAGTGCGGTAGTACTATCGTCCACCGTGGCCATCTAATCACCTCCGTATGAACAGAAATGCATTTTCCACCATAGCATAGTTTCATATTATTATTATTATTATTATTATTATTATTATTATTAGCCATTGGTAAATCCCATAAAGGGCAAGGCCTCCTGCTAGCAGGTGGGTAGATTATTAGCTTGGGCATAACCTAACCCCCAAGGGAAGATGATAAAGAGAAGGAGATGGGTTTCGGACTGGAGAAAAAGGATGGAGAAATAGGAGGAGAGTCCTACAAAAGTTATAAGTTTAACTTTAAATGTACTCAAAGGCGGTTGCCACTGCAAATCCGCTCTCCGATACCTAAAGTGGGTAGGGACCTGGGCAAAGCTAACGGGAAACGCAGCTAGAACTTGGGCGGCTTGAAAGAGAGTGTATTCCCTCTCAAGCATACATATGCCTACTATGGGGAAGGGTGATGGTCTGGCAAGACAAAGAGTAACAGATTTATGGTGTATCTGTTCAAAGGAGTTTGTTTTTAAACAAATAGTTTGAAGAACGCTAATAATTTGAATCGGTTTAGATATTTTAGTTTTCGAAATTGTAGAATTCCTAAAGAGCGACCAAATGCTTCCATGAAGGATAGGGATAAAGTAATTATAACTTTGGGAATAATTTTGGTAAGTGTACCAATAGTTGCATTTGGAAATGGCTAAGCTTTTACCCAGCAAGGAGCCGACTAAAAGTTTAGGCAAGGAGAAACACTTATATTTTGAAAAACCAACCATAAGTGTTGGAGAGGATCTCCACAAGCAGGAAGCTGGCGTAGCGAGCTATGCTTGCCTTACTGGCCAGTTAGAATTAGCTATTAAAACTAAGAGAGACTTTACCAAGTTGTCAACTAAGAGTTCTTGTTCAAATGCAACAAGTGGTAAAAGCCCTATCAATAGATTTATTTGCATAAAGTGGGAAGAGTCAAGGAAGACAGGATCTTGCCTAACCGTTATGCTAGAGAAATGATAAAGCAAAAAAGAACTCTTTAATTTATTTAACAATGCAAAAGAGTGTAATGAATTTAACAAATATATAATTTCAATTTTGTTAACAGTTTGGGGTCGCAGACCTCCGAAAACATTTAAAGCTTGCGCCAGGCAATTAACAATTCTTTTGGTTTCAAACCTTTATATGTTTTAAAATCTTCGCAAGATTTTGAAATGGCGAAGATAAAATGAAAAATTTAAAGATAATTAAAGTGATTAAAGTTAGACAATAAATCAAGTACAAGGTGTGTACTTTGAGGAATTTCTAAGTAAATATCCTAGAAAGAGTAACAACTTCGGAAATAACAATAACAAAAAATAGGAAGAATAAAATAGAAGTTTCTATAACTTCTTATATTAATGCTGAATTACTTGGTTGGATTATGCAAATAGGGCAGGTCACTTATTGTGAAACCTGAAGAGAAAAATCGAAAGGAAGTTTCTAGACCTCCTATGTTTAAGTAGGAATCACGAGACAAATGGGGCAAGTTTCCCTTTCGTGAAACCTAGAAATAACTCACTTATGAGTTGAAAGAATTGTATTCCCTAATTAGAAGGGAGAAACAAGATAATTGGAGACGTGTACCAGACACGTAGTTATGCAGACATTAATTTTTGATATATAAGCAAAAGAGGGAGGGCACTTATTTAGAGTGACACCTCATTGGAAAAGACCTAAGTAACAATTTTATTATTATGGTTTGTTAGTAAGAGGTTTGGGAAAGATCAAATGGGATTGAGGATAAGTGTTCATGGCCGTATTTATAATAATCGGACGAACGCGACGCGGATGAAATATTGAACAAACACTGTTTTTCACTATAGTCTGTTGACATAGATGAAAAGTTCACTGTAGTAGCACAAATGGTTTATGGCAAAGAAAGTTATTGCAATTATGGAAAATAACTAGTTACACTAGATTTGCGAGAGTCTATTGCTTGAGAAAGTTGTAGATTACAGTTAAATGCGCCAGAGAAAATCCCAACGGAGGAAGAAAAATTAGCTATTGAGCAGTAATTCATAAGGAAGATTCCTTAGTTAGAAAAGGTATTCCCACATGCGAGTGGAAAATACATGACGGTATAACTGGTAGATAGAGTGCAGATCCTGGAAGGTTCCAGAGCAATCCTGACTGAAGAATAGGGCAAAAGTTATTCCAACGGTGGAACGAGCTAAGTATTTTATAGACAGTGGGTAATTCAATGATAGCCCACGTTGTGAGAAGATCTCTCATTTAATAAGCATAAGAAATGCTGCTTCCTATTAAGATCGGCTTAGACAAACCAAAGCCCAACATGGAAAATCTCGCGAAGGATGATTATTGCCCCAAATATAGTAATCTCACACTGCCTATAAAATGATCATTAAAAGCATGTAGCTATTTAAAATCCATTAAAATTAGTTGAAGAACGTAGAATTAGTACTTAGCTTGGCTTCATGGCGAAGGTGAAGTTCCCTCTGACGGTTGAGATTAAAGTTCCAACATGGCGTGGAATTAAAAGATTGCCTCTTGAGTTGAGGAGGCGAGCTCTAGTTGAGCTTCATCTGACTGAGTCGACTGCCGGCGTACAAGTGAGACACGTTCAGCGAAGCACAGAGGGACCAGGGAAGGGAAAAGAGTGGGGGAAGGAAACAAGAGGAATACATATCAGAATAGATAACTTAACAAAAATAAATTTTTTCTTGATGAAATGGTCTTCAAAGAGTTGATAGTAGGCGACACTAGAGCAGCCTGGTGGGTGAAAAGTAGACGAAGTTCTCTTGATCACGGAGATGATAGCTGGCGCTGGCAACGAGCTCTGGTGGCCAGATTGATAAGGAAGTCCTCTTGTACAGGGAAGAATTGAGGAACTTCAGAGATTCGCTGCTAGATGACGCTAGGTGGATCATGGAAGATATATATCTAGAACAGACTCACAAGTAACATGAGAACCATAAACAGCAAGGAGAAATTGGAAGATCACTGTTGGTGTTTGAGAAAAAGGAAGGAATGAACTATAGCAAAGAGCAGTAAAAGTTTACTCTATCTTACCGTGTATTCCAAAGAATACACCAGCAGGATAGCTACATACATGATTTATGTCACGCCACACACAGTTGCCGTACATGTTTCTCTGTTTAGCTCTGTCCAACTGTACGGGACACACAGAGAGCAACGTATTACGTTCATAGGAGATCACTTACGTCCGAAATAATTTTCGAAACCACTTCGTGTTAGAAAGATAATTCCGATATTATTGATCTAAGCATTTAAAAAGACCGCTGTCTGTTAGGTAGTCAACCTGAAGGCTGGTTGGATCCTCAAAAAGTACCACCGTTAGGTTATGTGGGTAGAAATCCACAAAATCCCAAGGGATCGCT
Source organism: Meconema thalassinum (assembly GCA_946902985.2). NCBI lineage: Eukaryota > Metazoa > Arthropoda > Insecta > Orthoptera > Tettigoniidae > Meconema > Meconema thalassinum. The sequence continues at coordinate 1,117,539,095 of OX336389.2, read as the reverse complement.
ATATTGAGTTGTAATAGGCAAGATTAGGAGTGAGGTAGTTTGCCATTGCTTTCCTCACTGAGTCAGTACAGCTGTACTAATCCTATGAGTAGAACCTTTCACAGCATCCACAGGCACTGACTGTGTCCTGAATATAATTACTAAGCACCACCCATACCTCAGTAGCTTCCATATAATCACAGCCATGAGTGAGACTGAGTCATCGGTGAAACGCCACATTTTACTCTAGCCTGTGCCAACAGACAAATGCAAATGTACTGCATTCTTCAAGAGATGGCACACCGGCCAAAAGAGACCACCAAAGAGTACTTAATGTACAGTACAAGTAATGAATAATTATACCCCATACCCATAATGCAACACTGTTTTGCTGAGGAGTAGTACAAGACTTTACAAGTCTTTGTAAGTGGTTCAAAGTGGCAACTGTTGCAGATGTTCGTATTACGAAAAGCATTCCAAAAGTTCCACATCATTCCATTTTCTCCTACGGCCTAGTCCTGGTACTCCTCGTTGCATCCGCGCACGTTTGCGATGCCATCAGTTGACATTTGATCGCACAAGAAGATAGGCTATTTCATCTCTCATTCAGAACGCGTGTGTCGTTAACCTTTTGACATTTCCCCACGTATCTTGTTAACATGCTGAAAGATGACAGTACTTTTGTCTCCAGACATTCGTGCCATAATCCAAGATAATTCTAAACGGGATCAACCTAATTTTAAAATAACCATGTAGGCCTAACTAATAAAAACACAGAGATCCTTCCAATTTGGCAACTGACACCATATCCATACAGCTCAATTTGAACCTACACCATATGGAAAACTGACGTACCAAGAGCACCTTTTCTCCATTTCTGTGTGTGTTTGAGTAGTCCATGTGTTTTTACTATTTGCAGTTTCATAGTTGTGGTTTCTCCTTTTCAGAAAGTATCACGTGAGAACACCTTTGTTTCATTGCCAATCACAACTTACGCTGGCACTTTGCTACGAAGTTAAATGGAAGGAAGCTTGTAGTTTAACGTGACCGTTAATCTAGAGATCATGAGCCACGGGACCTCCTTTTTACGTGGAATCCGAACCACAGGACATGGCATTTCACTTCGAAAATCTCACATGCATTGACCGGGAATCGAACCCGGACCGCCTTGGTGAGAGGCATACAGCTAGACCGCTGAGCCACCACGCCCCCTACGAAGTTACATTTATTTATTATTTAACTGATATATTTTAGTGCCGGGAGTGTCCGAGGACATGTTTGGCTCGTCAGAGTTTGTAGATGCGTCTATGCGGACACCCATGGGGTGAGCTACAAGTACCGTTGCGTGTGGATGAGATGAAATGAATGAAGATGACCCAGTACAATTTCAAGTAGTTCTAACTTTTGCTAACAAATGCCACTAACTCCTAGCGACGAACGATGGAACTTGATAGAGCGTTTCTAACGAAATATAACCTTCAAATATGGTTACACACTACCATTGTAGTGGTAGGTTCTTTTTCATGCCATAAATCTATGACATGAGCCCGCCGGCTTTACTTCACCTCCGAAGGAAGGCATACTGAAAGATTTTAATGCTCTTAAAAAATCCGACGTCTTCTGCCGGGTATGAACCCACGATCTTCGGCATAGCAGTTCAACATGCTACCGACTACGCCACCGAAGCCAACGAGGTTAGAAATATCATAATACTCTATTGATGTCATGTGGCAACAGAGTTCTCGGTGTGTCACTAAGAAAATAGAACAGGTAGAAGCATAGCCACAGCCACCCGGACTACAATACGTGTAGCATCTAGGATAGAGACAAGGAGAAGGATGCAAGAGATGGTTTCTTGAACGATGAGACTTATTTGATGTGTAGGATAGGCTCTGTACCAATTTGACCAACATATAATACGCAACAATTGTCATTACCGGCCATGGTGGCCAAGAGTGCTAACGCGCTGGCTTGTGCCTCACTGACATCGAGAGAGCATGGATTCAAATCCCACCTCGGCCATTCTGAAAACGAGTTTCGTTTTTTTCCATTTTAACTACCAGGCAAACGCTGGGATTGTCCTTTATACAGGCCCACGGCCGACTTCGATTCAAAATTCCTTCCGGACCCTTCCTTATTTATTAAGGGGGCGAGCTGGAGCACCACGGCAGACCGGTTCGATTCCCGGTCGATGCAAGTGAGATTTTCAAAGTGAAATGCCAAGCCCTGTGGTTTGGATTCCACGTAAAAAGGAGGTATCGTGGCTCATGATCGCGAGATTAACGGTTACGTAAAACTACAAACTTCTTTCCTTATTTAGACCCAAGTTAGCGGTTGCTTGGGAGATCGGCCTGTCACCATCCCCAGTTGTATCTGCCGACGAAGTATGTTTAGCTCCCAGACACCGTCCTTGCGACGGTAGAGAAATGATCCCTCGCAGTGTTCCTTGGTGAATCCGACCTGGGAGGATAAGTGATAAAATAAATAGTCGTCATTAGTGATATCTTCTCTATGAGCTTGGCTGCGTGGCTCAGCGGTAACGTTCTCGCTTGCTGAGCCCAAGGTTGCAGGTTCGTATCCTGGCCCAATCAGCTAGCATTTCAGGGTGGGCAAATGTGATGGAGCCGTGTCAGTAGATTTACTGGCACGTTAAAGATCCCCATCGGGGAAATATTCCGGCACTTTGGCGTCTCTAAAACTCACACTAGTTAAATGGAAGTAAGACCAATAACATTATTCTTATTATCATCTCTTCTATAACTAGTTATTACATTAAACTGCTTCTAGTTTTATGCCGAGGCAGGTTTACCAGTTTGCCGGCCCCGTGGTGTTGGGGTATCGCTCCTCCCTCTCACCCAGAGGCTCCTGTTTCGATTCCCGGCTCCATCAGGGATTTTAGAAACTGACGTGAGGGCTGGAACGGGGCGCACTCAGCCTCGTGAGGACAATATTTAATAGCTGTCTGACAGTGAGGCAGCGCCCCGGTCACGAAAACCAAGATTAACGACCGAGGGGACCAGAAGCGCTGACCACGTGTCACCCCAATATCAACAGGCCAAATGGCTGGGCAGCGGTCGCTTGGTAGGCCTAGGCCCTTCATGGGCTGTAGTGCCAGGGGTTATTATATATTAGATGTACCAGTTTGGGGTCATCAGCCTGCTTTTGGTACACCCTCTGGGGTATCGAACCTTGCACTAACTCCCATCCCTGAGGGAGCTCTCACCCCGTAATATACCACAATGCACTTGTTGACTCATCCGACTTCAAATCTCCCTCGTAAACAACTATCTTATTTGCGCAATAGGAGGTGAAGAGCCGAGGGCAATGAGTAGTAAAGTGGTGTAGTTATCCTTTATGATTAGTGGGCTCTGGGTTCGAGGGATCTTACTGTGGCAACCATATAGTTAGATGCCTTAAACATCAACCTGTAACGTCACAAGACGTGAGCCAATTTGCGAGGAACGCTAAACATTCCGACACAAACATGATTTTTACGCAATATGTGCCAAGCAGGTCCAATAGAAGAGTTGTTGTTAATTCATTTAAGAGGCTGGGTAATCTTGGTCATCAGTCCCGTGTAGTTGGGTGTGAGTAGAACATGTCTAATAACCTGTGTCTCTGTGATGACTGTATTAGTGTGTACATCTGTACTAGGAACAGGGATGGGGTAGGTGCTCCGGGACTCGAAATAAGGTACTATCTTAGCATTTGCCAGGAGGAAGTGTAGGGAAACCCTGGGGGATAACACACTCAGGATTGCAGTTGCCAGCAACGGGGTTCGAACATCCGATCTCCGAACTTGCTGCAGCTGCCCACGTGGCTATGGTACGTGATTTAACGAGCACGGCTATGCCGCAGGGTAATAGAAGCCCTCTGGACACCGAAAAAATAAAGAAAATCTTCCACAAAGAATTCCTTAACGCACATTGAAAACATCAACTCCACTCACGTCACTTGTTCGCTGTCAGCGCAGAGGTTCGATTTCCGGCTCTGTATACAAATCTAATTTTGGAACGGGGTTCACTCAACCTTGTGAGACAGAAATGAGAAGAGCTGGGTTCGATTTCTACCTGTGCCATCCTAGAAGTGGTTTGCCATGGTTTCCCACTTCTACATCAGGCATATGCCGGGATGGTGCCTAATTAAAACCGGGTGAGTTAGCCGTGGTCGTTACAGCGTGGCTGCAGGCAGTCGCTCACGTCCGGGAGGCGAGGATGTTCGAATCCCCCCGCCGGCAACCTTGAAGATGGTCTTCTGTGGTTTCCCATCTTCCTTCCAGGCAAATGCCAGAGTTGGTCCCTAACTATAGGCCATAGCCGCTACCTTACATTCACACTTTCCTCCCCAGACAACACTCCACACGTGACGGTACTTGTAGCTCACCCAATGGGTGTTCGCATAAGAGGCAGATACAATCTCCGGCGAGCCGAACATATCCTCGGACACTCCAGGCACTAAAAGGCATACCCTAAAAAATAAAAAATAGAAAACTAAATAAAGACCACAGCCGCCTTCTAGCCAAATCCAACTACAATTACTCACAGTAGTACAGCCTTCGCAATGCAAAAAGCCAAGTACACGGGGCTACATAATTACGATGTCGCAAAGCCCCAAAACAAATCAACGACAATAAAGAATGCACCGAGACACTAGTGAGATGCGTGTTGGTGACCATGGAATTTCATAATAGGATGGTATTTTACCCGTTGACCTCTATTAGTCACTTATTGTTTTCTTCCGTCTCTGACGGTATAAGAAGATCTTAGGCCCGTGTCTTCCATTTCCCTGCCTTGGTTGGATTTTATCTTTACTTTCCTTATACCCTGATTATTCAAGGGGTCAAAACTCTGCATTTGTTTTCGCGCCGCCCTCTGCCTATTCTATAAATAGTCCTCATAACCCGTACTGTATGTTGTCAACACCTCCCACGGCTAGAGAGCCTGGAGGTTGCTGACCTCAAGGGTTTCTTGAGCTGAGTCCGTTTTCTTTTCATTGCTTCATTGGCTGGGTGAGGATCCTCTCCTCTTTCCTTTTCTAAAGTTATCTCTCTTTCATGGTTCTATTTCCTTCCAAATCTCCCAATCCTCATTTTTCGGAGGTTGAAGGAATTTATTTTTATTTTCTTTACTTATTCTCCTCTTTTTAGATTCGTATCAATTTCTTCAATTCGACGTGTGCGTTAAATCGATCACCACGGCGGGGAGCTGAGGCAAGTCAGTAGATCAGAGTTTCGAATCACGGTGCTGATAGCGACTAGTTTGACTGTGGTTTTCCCTGGATTTTTCCACATTCCCTCCAGGAATATACAGAGATAGTACCTCATCTCAAATCACGGGGCATCTACCTGTCCCTAATACAACTACACACACTAAAACATTCATCTCATAAACACAGGTTATCAGAAAAGTTCAAGACACACTTGTGTACACGGGGCTGATGACCAAGATGTCCCAAGCCCCCAAATTGAATTAACATCATCAACCATTTCTTCTTCTAGTACGAAAGTTAATTTTAAATTAGTAAGTAATTACTGCCGTTATCATTAGGAGGAGATAATCTCAACGTTCCATCCCATAAAAAAACATTCCTCACCAACACCAAAGTTGAAAACTACCTTTGTGAACTCTGATCAGTTCATCGGATCTTATGGGACCATGAATCCATGGGTTGCGTTTGTTGTTTCTCTTAGTGGCTTTGCGACACTGTGATCAAGTAGCCCCGTGTACTTGGGAGTACGTAGACTCTATCTGATAATTTGTTTCATTGTGATAGATGTACAAGTGTATGTATTTATAATTGGTGTTCGGATGTAGGTAGGAAACGACCGTGGCTTTAATTTAGGTACCATCCCGGTAATCAACTGGAATCATCATCATCCGTTTACTGTTCCAGTTTCCCGGGTACCGTTGACAACATTATGACTAACATAACGAGATTCATACTGCGAATCGTAATATAAACACCAACTAAACGCATTACACTTTTTTTTTACATTTAAACTTCAACAAAGTGTCAGGATCTGATGATGACCGCTTGAAGGTTGAAACACGTAATCCTAAAATTTCCCCATTGTAATAGTGATCAAAATTAATACTTTTTTTCCCCCCCAGGAGTGTTATTTACTTATTATTCATATGTTGCATGCATTGCTCACCGCCCAGTCGTTTTGTCCGACTGAGCAGTTACAACTGACAGTGTGTTACTTCGGAAGCAAAATAACCAGTGATGGTTAGTGATGGTAAAAGCAAAGAGGATATAAAAAGTAGGTTGGGCCAGGCAGAGGAATCCGATTACGTAGAATATAGATTTAGGTATTAGGAAGGCTTTTTTGAAAGCCTTTGTCTGGAGCGTGGCACTATATGGAAGTGAAACTTGGACTATTGGTGCAGCAGAAAAGAGGAGAATTGAAGCGTTGAAAATGTGGTGTTAGAGGAGAATGATGAAGATCTGATGGGTAGATAGGGTAACAAATGAAGAGGTATTAAGACTAGTGGGAGAGGAGAGATGTTTCTGGCGGCTGCTAATGAAAAGAAGAGATAGGTTGGTAGGACACCTACTAAGACACCCAGGAATAGCAAGCTTATTTATGGAAGGAAGGTTCGAGGACAAGAACTGTAGGGGTAGACCAAGGTTAGAATATGTTAATCAGATTTCCTCGGATGTAGGGTGTGGTAGCTATGTAGAGATGAAACGATTAGCTCAGGACAGGGAGGCATGGAGACTGCATCAAACCAGTCAAAAGACTGAAGACACAAACAACAACAACAACAACAATACAGAAAGAATGGCTTCAAAACTTTACATCTTCTAGTGTCCTACCCTCGATTGAAATGTCGGTCTTGATCATGTCCATTCAACGGGTTCTAGGTTTTCGAAACCTTCATTTTTATTCAACCTATCCTTCTAGCTATAACCTCGTATGTTCCATTCTCATTACGTGACCGTACCGTGAGGAATCGAACCCATATTTTTTCCGTTCTGCCCCAGGCCAGAATCAGATATCTCCGCTGACCTCCGGTGACAGCCAAGAATGCTAGTTACTACGCCACGTGGTAGACCCCACGGTTTGAAAGTCAGTGACTTGGTGTGAGAGCTATAATAGTCTTTTCTTCCTTTCTTTCGACTCTATACGGCAAATGTTAGACTTGTAGTCGGTGCCGCCTTGCCATTGTACGCAACAAGATTACAAGATGTTAGTCAGACATTTCTTCTCCTTCTTTTGACCTGTGGCTCACTTTTACACCACACATAACGTAATAATGAAAAGCCCTTCCCCCTCTCCTCTATCCCATCAAACATGCTATTGCTTTGAAGTCTCCCTTTTAGAGAATTTATGTGTCGGTTTGTGCTCCATTACAGCCAACTCACTGGGTGGCCGTACATGTTAATGGATTGAGCCTGTCGGAAACATGGGGTGGAGAAGGGACCTTCGAGGGGAAAGGAGGGCTGATGGGTGTCGAGAGGTGTGGGCTTTTTTCTGTGGTGACTTCAACCACCCCTCCTTCAGGACATTATCACCACAAATAATTTGTAACGGAAAAACTGCGGCATCCTTTCAGTGTACCCTGTGGTTGTTGTTGTTGCTTCAGTGTGGGGTTTGGACATTCAGTCATCTACGCTATGGAGAGTGTAGATGTTGAGTGATATCATGTGTTACTGTGTTGTCTGTAGAACTGTAAGGTATAATATTGGTAAACGAGGCTAAGATTAGGAAGGAGGTGCCCGTGGTCTTATGTTAGGAACCATCCCGGTATTCTCTGCAGTAGAAGTGGGAAACCACAGAAAAGCACTTTTAGGATGGCTGAGGTGGGAATCGAACCCTCCACTTCTCAGAGTTTCCTCGTAAGCTGAGGAAACCCCGTTCCGACGTTCCGACAAGAATCATATTTCGTAGCAGAGACCAAAATCGAACCTGAACCTCAGAATTGAAAGACAAGTATGCTAACCACTACACCATGAGGTGGTTAAACAGTATACCCACTATTCACAGTGTTATATACCAGAGGAAGATACTGTTGATCTGATAGACAAGTGTGTCTATATCTACTTCCAACCCCAATCTGAGAAAATGTGTTTTTGAGCATTTTCTCATCACTGACTTATCGTTCCGGAGGCCCGGGTTCGATTCCCGGCTCTGCCAAGAAAGATTAAGACAGATATCACAATGACAACAGTTATCAGAAAAGTTCCACACACATCCAAGTATACGGGGCTATATGATCACGGTGTCGCAAAGCCCGTAAATCAATTAACGACGATAGTATTTTAACAGAAAACATTTTAATTAAGGGGCTGTATTAATATGAAAATCCGCTAGGAATGTTTGCTCTAGTGTTAATTTTAGGGACTGGAGATAAGTGCCTATTAGGTGTATTTCCGGTGCGGCGTTACAGCTGCGATGTTAGGCAGCTTCATCTAATGACACGCCACATGCAACGTTGAAGATATCTTGTTTGAAATGCTCCAGATGATAGATCTGCCAGCCGACTGAGCAATATGGTCTGTGATTTGTTTCTTGAATTCACAAAATATTAAACCAATTAACATTTATTGCTATTTAAGCGTGAAATGTTGGATAGATTGCAGAGGAAATGGGTTCGAATGTGCGTGAATGTTGTCATCAAGTGCACGATGGCACCAAGTGATTTGCAATGTTCTTCATATTTCTTTTGTTGTTGTTGTTGTTGTTTTAATTGAGGGGCTTGGACATCGTGATTATTTAGCCCCGTCCACTTGTGTGTGTGTGTGAAACGTATGCATGGTAAGCTGTGTTATTGTGTTGGCTGGATTATTGTGTGCATTTGTAATTCCGGTAAGGGTTAGGAAGGAGGTGGCCATGGCCGTACGTTAGGGGACCATCCCGGCAATTGCATGGAGTAGAAATGGGGAAAACACGGACAACCATTTCCACGATGGCTGAGGTGGTAATCTACCGCACCTCAGTTTAGTCTCAGTTCAGCCCTCAGACCAGAATTGAATTTATTGGCAGAGCCGGGAATCGAACTCTAACCTCTGGGGGTACAGGCAAGAATGGTGGCAGTTGCACCACGAGGTGATCTTCTATTCCTTCTTATCTGAAGGAATTTTGGTAACCACGATGAACTGAAAGAGGGAGAACGGACATGATTCTCTGCATAGATCTCGTCGTTCTATTACGCAGGATTACTAACATTGGGTGCCCCGTTATGACAAGAGACTTAATAAATATGTGGATTACTAGGCTCCTTTAAGGTGTGTAGGATCTGAAGGAAAATGTTGCCAAATAATACGTATTGTCAATCTTTGAAAAAATAATTCGGTGTTAACTTAAAACAAGATGTTCAGTAAAGAACATGTAGCCTACTTTCAATTAAATGTTTAGATATAATGATCGTGTGGCCTCCGTTGAGTCCGAGTGCAGGTCTTTCTAGTTAACGCCCGTGGGCGACCTGCGCGTCGTATTGAGGATGAAGTGATGATGAAGACGTCACATTCATCCAGTCCCCGAGCCATGGGAATTAATCCCAGGAGATTGAAATCCCTGACGGTTCGGCCAGCAATCGAACCCGGGGCACTTCGGACCAAAGCCTAGCGCACTAACCATTTAGCCACGGAGCCTGACAATGTTTAGGTAGCCTATCTTTGTCCTTATGAAAGAGTATAATTGCATCTTCTTATGATGAACATAAAGAGTTGTACCTTATACAGGGTGTAACAAAAAAGTACGGCACAAATTGCAAGACACATTCCTCACACGTAGACGAAGAAATTATGTTATAATGAACAAGGGTCCGGAAACGCTTTATTTCCATGTTACACCTCATTGTCTCCAACTCATTACGCATGGGAATCACACAAGAACAGAACGTTGGAATCGTGGCGAACATGCACTCTTGGTTACGTCTGGTTACGTTGTCATTATCGTAGGTGCACCGCCAGTGGTTTGTTTTACATGGCCCCGTTGCCATGCGACTTAGCAGATGTGCCTTTAGCTGTGCGACAAAACATGTACTTCATGCACGATGGAGCACCTCCTCATTTTAGTGCTAATATCCGTCGGCTTCTAAATAACAGATTTGGTGACAAATGTATAGGTAGAGGTGGACCAATTTTCTGGCCTCCACGCTCTCCGGACCTAAAATCACTAAACTTTATTTGTGAGGGCATTTGAAAGCTCTTGTGTATCGAAGTACAAGATGTTCAGAGTCTCCCTGCCCGTATTATAGAAGGCTACGAAACCATGCGCAATACTCCAGGGATACATCAACGCATCCGAGATTCACTACGACGGTGGGTTGATGAATGTATCTATGCGCACGGAGGGCATATTGAACATTTCCTGTGAGAAAGAGTTGCATGTGGTATGCTGGTACGTTCTGTTCCTGTGTGTTTCCTATGATAAATGAGTTGGAAACAATGAGGTGTAACATGGAAACAAAGCGTTTCCGGACCCATGTTCATATAACATAATTTCTTCGTCTACGTGTGAGGAATGTGTCCTGCAATTTGTGCCGTACATTTTTGTTACACCCTGTATAAGACTCCCACTGTTGACTGTTTCATTATAAATCCACTTTTATATCCAGAGGAATCCACTGGAACATTATAAAAGTACGTCCTCCAACTTGAATGTTTGGAATCGTTTATTTTCCGCCTTCCGCAGAGAAAGCCTTTTATGTGAGTCTACATATTTTCTTTTTTCAACATTGTAACTGTAATAAATAGTGGATTGTCGATAGTAATGTTTCCCTATCGTTTCACCCTCCAAGGTTGGCTTTTCCCACGGACTAAGCGAGGGATCCCACCTCTACTGCCACTGAGGACAGTGTCCTGGAGCTTGAGACTCTGAGACGGGGATACAACTGGGGTGTGTGTCCAGGACTACGCCCAGGCGGCCTCACCTGCAATGTGAACAGGGGACTTGATGAAGGGATGGGAAGAGTGGGAGGGTTAGGCAAGGAAGTGGGAAGGAAGCGGCCGTGGCCTTACGGTAGGTACCATCCCGGCATTCGCCCGAAGACGAAGTGGGAAACCACGGCGATAGTAATGTATTACATATTAATACAAGATGGCGGCTGCGTGTTCTACGCATTGTGATAGCCTTACGACTAATACAAGCAAGGTATCTTATTTGTTTCTCCCCTCTTACCAAGTCTCATGTTAATTGTGCAGTTGAATCCTGAGTTATAGATTTTGATGTTTTAAGAGCATGCTCAGCCCCCATCTTGAATACATGGCGGGGAATACAAGGCTCAAATACGGTTCTACTTTAATACTAATTTGAGATTGTATCTCTAAAATATATAGAGTTATCGTTGGGATGGCGATAACTATACTAAAAAATTGAGGCAGATGACCGCAGTGATTTCTCCCTAAAATAGAAATCATCACCACTACCGCACTAACAAAAGTACGCACAAAAGTATTATCGGTTAATCAGTACTACAATACTCGCGTAGAGGTCGCATTTTAATGTGATGGGTCACAGGAGTTCATTTTAAAGGCAAGTCATATGTACGGCGTCTGTGATTTACGAAAAGAAAGCTAGATATTTTTGTGTAAGATGATTATTGCTTTACTAGTATCAATACATTCTTTTCAACAATCAGTTCAGTAATGCACGAAACATAAAAATAGAACTTATGAAAAAGGCTTGCATGCCACCCACAATTGAAGCGTATGCGGGAACAAACGTCTATTATATATTTCTTACACATTGAAAAGAAAAGAAAAAACAGCAATAAAGGTGACTGTTGTCCGTGGGACAGGGCTACGCGGTAAGACGTAACATAGACTTTTGTTCCTTAAACCAACACGCTACAGCTTGAGCGGGAAGCGATGTAACATAGACTTTTGTTCGTAATTTTTAAAGTGCATTTCGCTTCACAATTTCAGGAATGCTAAAGCCATCTTTTGAGGTACCGTATGCTCGAACTACACCACTGTCCAAAAGTTGAGAATAATCACTAAACGAGGTCATACCGCCTGATAGCAATGTCAGACGGATTGCTGAACAAACGGAAGCAGAATCACGCACCAAATGTCACACACATTGTCAAAAAAAAAAAAAAAAAAAAACAGTGTCAGAAAGGTTCTGATAGCTAAGGTACACCTTTGACAACAACTAACAAAACTTGGCAATGTCTTCCAGAACAAAATATGCTGTTAATAGGGTGTATGGTTACCCTTTACGACCACACATGCCTCGCAGTGACGTGGCATTCTCTCTTTTAGATGGTCCAAGAGCTCTTGTGGCAGTCGATCTCATTCCTCCGAAAGGTCAATGCGAAAGTCTTGGAGGGTCCTTAGTGGAGGCTGACGGGATGCAATTCACCTCCCCAATGCATCCCAGGCATGTTCTATAGGATTCAGATCCACAGACCTCGCTGGCCAGTCCATGCGATGAATGTATTCCCCAGCCAGAAATGCATCCACCAGAGAAGCGCGGTGTGGTCGGGCATTATCATGTGTGCGTATATAAAATTATTTCCTTGCATAAATTCTGAGATATTGTGAGTTAAATGTTGAAAAGTTCAAAGAGGCATTACTCAACAGGCGTTATCATTGTAAATTATGCACAATTATATCCTCCTGAGGCATACACTGTACATGCCAAATTTGTTATAAATCCATTAACGGGTATGGAAAGAGTGTAGTCAGAAATTTAACCTATTAGTGTGTTTAGAATCATATGGGTGACACTGGTATATTTAAGTGTGTGTGTATTCATCGTGCATCTGCAGTATAATAGCATATTCGTTTTTAAATTTGCAGAGTTCTTGAATCAACAGCTCAAATGTTTCGAAACTGTTTCTAGGCAGTTGGCACACTAAGGGCCCTCAAAGTGTAGCCTACTCCAATATATCACTTTGAAGTTGGATCCATGTATAGACTTGGATAAAATGAGATTAAAGTTCAAAAGTCTTGACAATATTATTAGTTAGTTATCAGTTATCAGCATTGGTGACTGTGAAAATATGGATAGTTATATCCCTTGAGGTATACATTATTAGTCTACTTACATGAGAAATTTGGAATAAAACACATACCAAATGGAAGTCGAAATAGTTCCTATAAGCCGTGCACCCTCCATTGGCCAGAATACACTTTTGGCAAAGTGCATACAGCTGCTGGAACTGGCAGCGAAGGTGCCTTTTGGAATCGATCGAAGCACTGATGTCACACGTTATTGGTTTTCCGGTATATCAGAATAATGTATGCTTTTCAGGATTCCTTTGAGGCGGAAAAACAGAAAGAAGTCTATAGGTGCCAGATCCGGAGAGTACGGAGGAAGTTCTTGAACAGTTGCATGCCTTCTATCCACGATATTGCACAAACAGATCGCAGTGTGTGCGGGCAGGTGTTATCGTGGAGGACTCCACTCTCCAGTCCTGTACAACTCGGGCCGAATACGCCGAATGCGTAGCAGCAACCGTTTCAAAACGTTCTCGTAGAATGCGGCGTTGCTAGTTGGATCCTTCGGTAGAAATTCTTGGTAGATCATCCTATTGCGGTCGAAGAAGGTGGTCAGCAGTGCCTTGAACCTGGAATTTTGGAGGAGACTATTGTTGGGACGTGGGGAAGCCGGTGAGCACCATGTCATTGATTGTCGTTTGGTCACCGGATGGAACAGGTAGCACCAGTTCTCATCGCCTGTGATGATGGTTTTCATAAAGGTGGCCCTCGAGCACAAGTGCCAATGGAATCTCCAGAAATTTCCATCCATGTTGCCTTCTGCTCGTCAGGCAATGTAGGTGGCGCAATTGCAGAATAGATCTTTCGCTTACCCAAAAGGTTGTGAATAATGGTGTTCACGCTGTCCTTTTTATTCCCTAAGTCGTCTGATATCCCTCTTAGAGACAGTCGTCGATTATGTGCCGCCATCTGTCGCACTAGCTCCATATTTTCTGCAGTTCTGCTTGTTGCGTTCGACCTGACCTGAATGTAAGGATTTGTCTTGGAATCTGGAAACTTTCGACACAACTTCCGTATCAAGCCCATTACTCTCACAAAATCACTCCCTGCTGAACGAGAAACACTTGTAAGAGGATGCTTTTACAAGCTGGTAGGACTCCGTTTGCCGATGGAACTATAACACTGCGAGCATGCGCATATAAATTGAGAGATATCTCGAGAAGCGCCAGTTTTTCTGCCACTATTTTAAAGGTGTTCGTCGAATTAATTTGCCTGCAATGCACGAAGCAAAATATTGGTTATGTTGTGGTCCATGATCTGTCTTTTTTTAAAGTTTGTCTTAAGAAAAATGCCAACAGCTTTACACTGTCGATGCTTAATGTGACAACTATATTATTGACGGTGTCTATAATCCCATAAAACCTGGAGAGAACGGTCAGGACATCTGGTGTCCAGAGAATGGAGGCCGACACAAAACCCTCGTAATTAGTAGGAAGGAAATAAGCGTCAGGATTTTGGGGTATGAAAGGCTTCCAACTGGCGATATCGATCCATTCACCGTACATTTTGGTCGTATCTTGAGGAACAAATATCTCGTTATTTGATAGTGCTTCGCTGGCTAACAGCGTAGACCACTCCAACGACGGATATTTCTACTAATTTGGTATTCATAATGCAGTGGTGCCCGTAATTCAAGTTTATTCGAAACTATCCCGTAGGCCTACTCCTTACTCAGCCTGGAGACCCGGGTTCAATTCCCGGCTTCGCCAAGAAATTAAATTCAGGTCTGAGGGCTAGAACGTGCTACACACAATCTCGAGGGGTAAGACAGAGAAGAGGCGGGTTCGACTCCCACCTCAGCCATCCTGGACGTGTTTTCTGTGTTTTCCCTATTCTACTCCAGGCAAATGCTGGGATGGTTCCTAACCTAAGGCCATGGTCACCTCCTTCCCAATCCTCAACATACTCACAAATACACACACTTCTACAGACACCACAGTAATGCACATTATCAGACAAATTCTACACACACTCGAGTAGGCCTTCATGAGGCTAAATAATCACAATGTCCAGGCCCCTCAAAAGAAATAATAATCACAACATATTTTGTCAGCTGTTCAGCACGTTATATCTCAGAATAATCTGCTGCTTAAAAGCTGACTGCCATGGGCCAGGAGATCTGGGCCAGTTTGGCAGTCTTTATCGTTAACCATACCATCTCTCCATTCAGTCTGAAACACTCTCCTATTAGCGTCACACGTGTGCACGATTACAATCGATACCATCATCTGCGTTTTCATAAAACGTTTCTATATTTATTACCCCTGAATCATCTCGAACTCCGAAGGAATACAAACACGTAATGCCCTTCGGTATGACAGTGAAGGAGCACTTAATGGATATCCAATATTATTTAATAAAAAGCGGAATGAATTTGGAAATTTAATACTATATTGCTACCGAAGGGAGTGAAGATGCTCCTGCCATATGGCCTCATATCGTTTTCATAAAGCCCTCCTTCCTAAATATTAACCAGATTGTAATACTTCAATATGTAGGGTAATAACTCCGGTGGACATAAGGTCCCATCTGGCGTAGCGTGCTTGGGAGTGGGGGACAGGAGAAGAAGGGGGCAGAAGGTTGTTCGCGCAAAGGCGTCATATTAATTAATCTCGTAGCACATCCTTTCTTATTTCCGAAGCTTCATTTAATGATCTGCCTGTTTACCAGCTCTTGACGAACGCAGTAATTTGCTTTTGTCTGTTGGCACAGGCTAGAGTAAAATGTGGCTTCTCACCGATGTCTCAGTCTCATTCATGGCTGTGATGATATGGAAGGTACTGACTGAGCTATAGGTGGTGCTGAGTAATGGCATTGAGGGTACGGCTAGTGCCTGTGGATGTTGTGAAAGGTTCTGCTCGTAGGGTTAGTGCAGCTGTACTGACTCAATGAGGAAAGCAATGGCAAACTACCTCATTCCTCACATTGCCGTTAGATATTTGGTCGTGCGGTTTAGGGTTATGTATTGAGACACCCGTACCAAAGGTCCTGCGTACGATTCTTGGTTGTGCCAAGAACTACACGCCCAAGAGATGGAACGGCTCATTGTAGTGCTGCCACGGTTTTGTGGGTTTCTACCACATGACCTATGGTGGTGATATTTGGGGATCCAACAAGCCTCTAGGCAGACTACCTGACAGACAGACATACAATGATATTCATTCATTCATTCATTCGTTTATTTGCAATTGGGGGTGTGTCCCCCGGTGGCAAATTAGATATACATAACAAATAAATAATTGTACATAACAATTCACTAACAATTAAACTGGAGTATTTACACAAATAGTCAGTCTTTTCTTAAACACACCTATATGTTTGGGAAAAGGCTCTATGACTGCGGCAGGTAGAGAGTTCCAATTATCAATGGCACGGTTTACGAAAGAATATTTACCATAATTTGTTTGCTGTGGTCGGCCCTTAACTTTGAAAAGGTGATCGCTCCTACCCATGTAAGTAGGCTTTTCCATACGTTTGCTAAGCTCACCCCAAGCTGGTTGAATTGTATACGCGTTGTACATAGCGCAGAGTCTAGATTTCATCCTCCTAGCCTCAAGTGATTCCCACCCAAGTTTCTTTAACATACGGCTCACACTGCTCCTGGGATTAAAGTCACTGAGCACAAATATAGCGGCCTTTCTTTGTACCATTTCCAACTCATTTATGAGCCCTACTTGATATGGATCCCAAACCGCCGAGGCGTATTCCAGAATAGGTCTTACAAGTGACAAATATCCTAATTCTTTAGCAGAGGTACTACTTCCTTTTAATACCCTCATTACAAAGTGCAGGGATTTGTAAGCTTTAGAAACTACCCATCCTATATGACTACTCCATTTCATATCATTTCTTACGTGAACGCCCAAATATTTGCAAGAATCTTCTTCTACAAGTATTTCCGAGCCAATGTTATATTGAAAATCTTGCCTTCGCACTTTCCCTATTTTTATTAGACTACATTTTCTTCTGTTTATATTCATTTTATTTTCAATCACCCACTTATAGACCTGGTTCAGGTCATCTTGAAGTACTGCATTGTCTTGTGAGTCATGTATCTTTCGATATATTACACAATCATCCGCAAAAAATCGACAGTCACTGCGAATCCCATTTGTTAAGTCATTTATAAACGCCAAAAATAACAAAGTTCCGATTACGCTGCCCTGAGGGATACCCGACGTTACGGTAATTTCATCCGAGAATCGGCCTTCAACTTTCACTTTCTGGGAACGACCCGTCAAAAATTCTTGGATCCATAAAATTACTCTTCTATCAATCTTCGTCGAAGCTAATTTATGGAGTAGCATGTCATGCGGCACGACATCAAATGCCTTCGCAAAATCTATAACTACGGCGTCGACTGAAACTCCATCGTCTAACGATTCACTAATATCTTGAAAAAGTGATAGCATCTGACTCTCGCATGAGTAACCTTTCCGAAATCCATGTTGCCTATCATTAAACCATGATAATGTTTCCCACTGTTCCCTCAAGTAGTCGCAAATGAGATGCGCCATCTGTTTACAAACGATGGACGTAAGACTAACCGGCCTGTAGTTGCCCAATTCAAGTCTGCTCCCTCCCTTAAATATTGGGACTACCGTAGCTCTTTTCCAGTCATCCGGGATTTGCGCATTGTTTATGGACACATTAAACATCACCTCTAAGTATCGTGCCACGGCCCTACCTCCTAGTTTAAGTACTTCACTAACAATATTATCAGGACCCTTCGATATATTGTAACGTAATTTTTGTATTAGCTTTACAATTGCTGACTGGTTTATTTGGAGAAGTGGAGCCCCCGATTCACTGTTAAGGTCCAACACACAGCTATTGGATTTATTGAACACACTACCATAAAATACATTTAATTCATTAGCAATGGCTTGCTTCTCAGTAATTAATTTACCGTCACCGGACATTATCATCGACAAATTATTTGAATTTCCCTTTCTTCCCCTAACATAACTGTAATTTTTTTCCACCCATCGCCTCCCGAACCAAGTAAACCTTGCATATAATTGTCATGAGCAGCCCTCTTTTTTAAGACGAGCTCTCTTGATAAGGACTTAAATTTCAACATATACTTGTCACTATCATGTCTTTTACTGTATAATTTCCTAATTTTCCGTTTAAGACTCCTGATTTCCCGTGTGTAATACTCAGGATCTGGGTTTTGTTTCAGTAATTTAAATGGAACAAATTTATCAATAGCGCTATTTAAAATTTTCAAAAAGTTAGTCCACAGGATATTAATGTGATTTCCTTCCGATGCCCATCCTACAAATAGCTCATTCAAATACCCCTGAAATTTGCCCTGATCCGCCCTGCGATACTGGAATACGATCTTATTTGCTACATCAGAGTCTAATTTTGTAATGTCACCGTATCTAATATTTATTTCAACCCCAGAATGGTCACTAATTCCTGGTACTTTCAGACAGTTAATATACAGCTCTACAGGCCTTACGAGATAAACATCTAACGTATTATTGCCTCTAGTTGGGAAGTCAACTACTTGGGAAAATCCCCCCTCCCTTAATAATTTGTTTGCAGCGCTCTGTGCTTGACCACAGCTAGTTAACTCACCAGACCAGTCTACTTTGGGGAGGTTTCAATCTCCGGCAATTATTATGCTCTTTCTCATAGAATTACCCGTACAAGTTTTATCATACAGTGTGTCGAGAAGCGAAAAGTTATCTTTCGGTGCCCTATACGCCCCTATCACCTGAAGAGTGAATTTATTCCCTTTATCCGAAATTTGTACACATAACATTTCATGATCCGTATCAGCCCACTTCAAGAAACTAGCTATATTTTTGCGCACACAAATAAATAGCCCACCACCTCTCTTCCCCCGATCCCTTCTATACATTTCGTAGGTCCCTTGAATTATTTAATTACTATTTATATCCTCATATAACCAAGATTCAGTAGCAATGTCCGGAGAATACGTCTCTACAAGATTCCAAAATTCAATTAATTTATTTCCTAAACTCTGACAATTAACCTGCAGTAATCTTAGAGTCTTACCTCCGCAGCAAATATCCCGAAGTAGCTCCTTCTGTTCCCGTCGGCTGGCAACCTCTGGACCTGCTCCTCCTCACAATGGCCGGCACGAACCGATGACCCTGTCATGTAGGCTCCCTAGGTTAAAAGCGCCCCGTCGATTTAAATGCAGCCCGTCTCGGGCGAAGTCACGGCCACCAATCCAGCAGTCAGCATCTACGTACACTAGTCCCAGTTGTGCACAAACCCAGTCCATGCGGTCATTTACAGTCTTAACTCGCCTTAACGGAACATCTCCCCGCCGAACAATGCCACTCATTGGTTGCGTTCACGGTAGCAAACAGTTGATCAACAGCTCCAAAGCTGATGCATCGGGAGCGGGATCAGGTTTTACGTGTACCTGTGAACGGTTTGCTCCATCTGATCTGTAGCAGCGCGCGTTGTTCGAAAGTGGACAAGGGCGATGTACTATCCTCGAGCCTGCGATGATGAAATGATCAGATAATCTTGTGAGAGTGAATGCTGATATTAGATCAGTATCTAATTTACCTTTAGTTTTGCAACTCGGAACGAAATTGCTCTGAAACTATGTACCGAAGGCTGTGAACATGTATCAAACCATACCTTGCTCCCGATAATTTTAAAACTACGTTCGTAAATTTCTTGCCTTTCTGATACGGCATTTATTGTGTTATGCTAGTTTGGCTATGGTAAAGAATACTTAACAGTTTAACGTATGGTACGGTATATTAAGGTGGTATATCCCAAGACTTATGATAATTGAAGTCATTTTAATCTCTTCAAATTGAACAAGGTAGGTTAGGTCTACGTCTCAATAGACGAATATTTATTCAAGAATATCAATATAGCTTTAATTTTATTAATGTAGGGTTATATCCTATGAGAAGGGTCAAGCGTCTGTAAGTCTAGCAGTAAACCTCTTACCAGTCATCCACACATGATGACTTCATTATTTGTTTGCACTGCTTCATCTATCTAATTTGTCCCTAGGTATCCTTCATGCTGACACTCTCCTGCTTCTTATATCTTTTCTTTTTCACTCTAGTTTTCTTCTCAAGGATTTGAAGTTTTTGGATTTATTCATCAGCTTAACTGTGCTGTACAGTTTTTAGTTACTGTACTATACAAATTAATTGTATTTACAAAAAAAATCAGGTTAGATTGCAAAATTAATTTGAAACACTACAAGAATGTACATCACATTGTCCCTACCTGTCAACTAGAGGTATTTATCTGGATCATTACCCTTCCCCTATCTAATAAGGTCAGATGACCTCAAGGTCATTAAAATTATAACCAGCATCTAGAAATAAAATTTATGGGTCCCTCATTTAAAGCAAAGGAAATCATGGTACGAGCCTGTATTATCCTTGTTATAACGGTTCCTTACTTGTTTACACCCCAATATTAGTACTTAAAGAGAAAGGCACAACATGAACTGTTGATGGATTAACTTAGTCTCTTACTTGGCAGTCCATTCTCCTCCTATCAATACACAACTGGTTTCCATACCATATTCCCTATAGGCTACTGTTCATCTAATGAAAATGAAAAATGTTAGGCTACAGATTTTTGGTTGAAAACAGTTGTCTAAAAGATGCTTTAACAATTGATTTTTCAATAGATCATGTCATCAAATGGTCCAGTAACATAGAAAGAATTCAGGAAAATAGGGCATTTTAAAATTATTGCTACCTAAGTCTGGACAGTACAGAATGTGGTAGAGGAAACTAGACTGCAAAAATATAAACTGAAAAAAAAAAAAAAAAAAAAAAAAAAATACACACATCAAAAAAAGTTTTGCATCACCTCGGTTCCAAGAGTTCCGGAACCTTTAAATACAAAGGGAATAGAGATCAACACAAACAACATTTCAGCTCGTTTTATTGCTCATGAGACCCACACATTGCATGTTGTACCATCATACAGCTAGACTTTCAGCATTTGTGGTCCAGATTGCAGTACACACCACTACCTCTAATACCCAGTAGCACGTCCTCTTGCATTGATGCATGCCTGTATTCGTCGTGGCATACTATCCACAAGTTCATCAAGACACTGTTGGTCCAAATTGTCCCACTCCTCAACGACAATTCGGCGTAAATCTCTCAGAGTGGTTGGTGGGTCAAGACGTCCATAAACAGCCCTTTTCAACATATCCCAGGCATGTTCGATAGGGTTCATGTCTGGCGAACATGCTGGCCACTGTAGTCGAGCGATGTCGTTATCTTGAAGGAACGCATTCACAAGATGTGCACGATGAGGTCGAGAATTGTCGTCCATGAAGACAAATGCCTCTCCAATATTCTGCCGATATGGGTGCACTATGGGTCGGAGGATGTCATTCAGGTATCGTAAAGCCGTTTCGGAGCCTTCCATGACCACCAGTGGCGTACGTCGGCCCCACATAATGCCACCCCAAAACATCAGGGAACCACCACCTTGCTGCACTCGCTGGACAGTGTGTCTAAGACGTTCAGCCTGACCAGGGTGCCTCCAAACACGTCTCCGACGATTGTCTGGTTGAAGGCATATGCGACACTCATCGGTGAAGAGAACGTGATGCCAATTCTGTGGGGTCCATTCAGCATGTTGTTGGGCCCATCTGTACCGCGCTGCATGGTGTCGGGGTTGCAAAGCTGGACCTCGCCATGGACGTCGGGAGTGAAGTTGCGCATCATGCAGCCTATTGCGCACAGTTTGAGTTGAAACACGACGTCCTGTGGCTGAACGAAACGCATTATTCAACATGGTGGCATTGCTGTCAGGGTTCCTCCGAGCGGCAATCCGTAAGTAGCGGTCATCCACTACAGTAGTAGCCCTTGGGCGGCCTGAGCGAAGCCTGTCATCGACAGTTCCTGTATCTCTGTACCTCCTCCATGTCCGAACAACATCGCTTTGGTTCACTCTGAGACGCCTGGAAACTTCCCTTGTTGAGAGCCCTTCTTGACACAAAGTAACAATGCGGACGCGATCGAACTGCGGTATTGACCTTCTAGGCATGGTAGAACTACAGACAACATGAGCAGCGTACCTTCGTCCTGGTGGAATGACTGGAACTGATCGGCTGTCGTACCCCCTCCGTCTAATAGGCCCTGCTCATGCATGGTTGTTTACATCTTTGAGCAGTTTTAGTGACATCTATGAACAGTCAAAGGGACTGTATCTTTGATACCACGGCCGACTGAATACGAGCTGCGCTCTATACCGGCCTTGACATTCCCAGTCAGAACCCATGTATAACATGTAATTGGAAAGTTTCTACTCGTTGCCGGTAGAGCGCACTCCCCTCCTATTATAGGCGCGATAAGGAATCAGCTGTACAGTACGTATATTAAATGTGTAATCTCAAGAACCACTGGATGGATTTTGATACTGCTTTCACCATTCTGTAAAGGTGATCTCGAGGAAGATTTGTGTAGAAAATAATTTATTTATGACCAAAGGGAGCCAAGCAGTAACGATTTCAGTGGAAAGGTCGAAAAAATAGCCTGGTGTCCGTGCGCTTTTTAAGCTTACGCTGGGCGAACCGTTAAAAATATCATATTATGAGTGTAAGAATTGTTCAGCGTGAGAAATTCTACAAAAAAAAGTCCGCGAGAGCATATCTCTATCTTCGATACATCGCCCACTATAAGTCTTTTTAGTTTGGACGGGAGGGGCATTTGGCTTGCACCTCGCCATTCTTAAATTACGTCTGGCAGAAATTCCTTGCACATTCATAACTGTTCCCGGGCGAAGCCGGGGTGGGTTGCTAGTGACACTATATAATTATTATCATTATAATTTCCGCATTATCAAAATTAAAATTATATCACAAAATAAAATAGCGTGCTAATAAATCTAAGAGAAAATAAACATACCTTGCACTTTCTTCGGCTACAAGGACACTACTCCAGCACCGTCTCATTAAAAGGAAAGAGAGGATCAAAATTACAGCCGGGAACAAGTAGCAGCTAATCGTGTATTGTGTTTTGTGCTAAGAGATCTTTCGACAAATTATCAGATACCGTGTGCCTTCTTTTTCACGAAGCAGCTGTCAGGACGGGACTTACATAAACTCCTGCTGGACGTTATTCTCGAGGTTGAACAATGCGGTTTCATAATTATAATAACTGTCTCTGATAATCACAAAACTAACACTACAATGATGAGGCATTTAGGGGGAGGGAATTTGCAACCAATGGTCAATCACCCATACGACGAGTCTAGGAATGTATTCCCTAGTTTTGATCATTGTCACATTCTAAAAAAAAAAAAAAAAAAAAAAAAAAAAAAAACATTAGAAGGCAGTTTCTGTAACGAGAGATGACTGATGGTACTGGAATAATTTCAGGGAAATACTTGTCAGTTAGTTAGTTAGTTATTGTTGTTTTAAGGGGCGGAACTACGAGGTCATCTGCCCCTCTTAACACAGATTAAAGAATACAAATTTTGAGTTGAATTTAAAATTTTGAGGTGGACATCTAAATTTAAAAAGACCAAAAATTAATAAAACAAAAAACAAACAATTAAATAAAAAATTATAAAAATAAACAAAAATTACGGAAAAAACAAAAAATTATCATTCAAAAACGAACAAGTCGTTGAGTCAATGTTCACTGGAAAATTTAGATTGCTGGCCCTAACCCACTCTCACTTATAAAGCGGATAACGCGATCAGCAGCCACCGCGTCATCGGCTAATATAAGTTTGAGTGTCGTCTGCAAACCAAGGTTTCTTCGTAACTCAGCAAGATCCACACACTGGGTGAAAATGTGGGCCACGGTGAATACGGCTCCACAGGTACAAAGTGGGGGGTCTTCCCTTCTCATTAGGTATGAGTGGGTGGATCTTGTATGACCTATCCTTAGCCTACACAAAATGACGGACTCTCTCCGGGCCCGGAAGGAGCTCCGCCACACGCGAGTAGTTCCCTTGATCGCTCTCAGTTTACTGGGCAGTGGGTCAGCTAGCCACTGACCCTCCCAAAAAGCCAGAACTTGTAGGCGTAACTGAGAGCGAATATCTCTAGCGGGTACCTCCATTGGTCGAGGTGGTAGTGATACCGCCTCTTTTGCAGCTTGATCCGCTAACTCATTTCCCGCAATTCCCATGTGGCTTGGAAGCCACAGAAAGGTGATTCGAGTGTCAGCGTGGCACAGCCCGGCTAGTAGGTCGTGGATTCGCTGCACTAGGGGGTGTTGCGGGAAACATGTAGCAATTGACTGCAACGAACTCAAAGAGTCGGTACACACGAGAAAGTGGATTCGTGCATCCTGTAGTGCAAACTGCAGAGCTTCATAGATGGCAACGAGCTCTGCAGTAAACACACTACAGGCCTCAGGCAAAGAGATCTTGGTATTTGCACCGTCAATAACGTAAGCACAACCCACTTTCTCGTCCACCTTCGAACCATCCGTGTATAGAATGCCAGCGTCCGGAAATTGGTGAACTATGCTGTGGAACTGCCTCCGGTAAACGGACGCATCCGTGTTCACCTTAGGACCTTGGTGAAGATCTAACCGAATTTCTGGACGCGGGACTTGCCACGGAGGCACCTCGCTAGATGTCCGGATCATACAGGGACCTACAGCCACTCCTATTTCAGTACACGAGCTATCAAGTCTAATACCAACCGGCCGAGTGGCACGAGGCCGGTTGGCGTACCCCTGGTGGTTTTGGGTACCGAAGAGAGCTTGATAGGTCGGGTGTTGCGGCATTTGACGCACATTGGCAGCATATGCTAAAAGCATATGTTGGCGTCTATAATTTAAAGGTGGAACACCCGATTCGGCAAGTAGGCTGGGTATCGGGCTGGTCCGGAAGGCACCGGTAGCCAGCCTAACGCCACTATGGTGGATACTGTCCAGCATTTTCAAGGTTGCCGGCCTTGCTGAACCGTATGCCGCAGAACCATAGTCTAGCCGGGACAGGACGAGGGCTTGGTAGAACCGTAGCAGCACCGCACGGTCAGCCCCCCACGTAGTGCCACTAAGAAACCTGAGCATGTTCAGTTTCCTGAGACATGTCATTTTCAATTGCCGTATATGGTGCTGCCACGTTAACTTGCTGTCAAAATGGAGCCCCAGGAAGCGATAAGTGTCAACCAACGGCAACGCAGCATCCCTGAGATGTAGTTCAGGGTGTAAATGTAGCCTCCGTAGCCGACAAAAACTGAAAAACGAAAACCCCGGTCGTGAGCCCACCTGTCGACCCGGTTGATAGCTAGCTGCAATTGCCGTTCCACGACTGCCATACTTCCAGAGCTGTAATGCAGAGCTAAATCGTCTACATACAGCGATGGAACTACCGCGGACCCGGCCATTAATGGCAATCGCGAACAAGGTGACACTCAGCACTGAACCCTGAGGAACTCCATTTTCTTACACGGAAGAGTCGGACGGACATGAAATTCGCAATAAAAGTCGGTCATTACTATACACAATGCAAAAGGGTGAGATCGTCAAACCGGTCAGACACCTCACTAAAAAACACATCGAACCCACTAAATTTGAAAAAATGAATGTTCGGCGTGCCAAGGAAGTGTTCTCGTCAGAAGTTATTGGTGCCATTAGTACACTGAAAGAAAATATAGGCATGCACCCGGAAGCGTACACATTCATGGACGCAGAAGCAACCATTTTTTTGAAAAACGTTAATAAATGGTTCGCTATGCATGACGTAAGAATCACATATCATCATATTCAGTCTAGAAATCCAGATAAAGGGCATTTTTTCTCATTAAATGTCAGTCGCCTAAACTGGCTAGAGGAAAATTTTCTTTCTTACCTTGAAACGTTGAAAGCTGCTAGTAACGCTGCTAGAAAGGACTTCCTGAGTTCTGAGACTTACGAAGCTACCTATACAATTAATCACGGATTCAGCTGTCCAGTGCATAAGGTATCTTCTAAAAATGGGTAGAGGAAAGTCGCCAAATATGGGGAGTTTTTTTTATAGGGCTCACATTAGACATAAGAAGGAATGGAATAATTTTGGTTCTCTCACCAATGTAAACCTCAGGCGATATACTATGTATATTACAAATATGGGCACGTTTGATGTTGTAATACCCTCTGATATTATTGTTAACTTTAAAAGTGCACTTTCCCCGTATTAGGCAACCGGGTTTCGTAATATGGGGAGGTGAGAAACCTCACGGTTTTTATTTATAATAGGTACACTGAATAGTATACCCTACTAATTAAAGCATTAATTCTGACATATTTTTTTCGTGTGGCCTCCTGAGAGGCCGAGTGCAGGTCTTTCTAGTCGACGCCCGTGGGTGACCTGCGCGTCAGGATGAGAGATGGAATGGATGAAGATGAATGAAACTGGGCAAGGATGTGGAAGGAAGCGGCCGTGGCCTGTTAGAAGGTACCGTCCCAGCATTTGCCTGGTGTTGAAAAATGGAAAACCACGGAAAATCATTTCAAGGACGGCCGACGGTGGGGCTCGAACCCAAGCGTCTACCGAGTCAGCAGAGAGCTTGGCCCCATGGCCTAACGCTGCGCTTTAGCCAGCGTAGCCACTACTGTCGGTAATTCTGACAATGTAATGAAATCATGAACACAAATAGTACAAAAATACAAAAAGGAATAGTTTAAGTAAATAACAGTCCTAGTTTCCTGTTGCCGAACTTCCAAACCGTTCAGCAGAAAAATGCATAAACTTGAATGAAAACCGAGTGATTCTGATCGAATTCAACTGTAACGAGGTGCAAGGTATGTCTAATTTCTCTTAGATTTATTAGCACGCTATTTTATTTTGTGATATAATTTGCATTTTGATATTGTGGGAATTATAATTATAATATAATAGTGTCACTAGCAACCCGCCCCGGCTTCGCCCGGGAACAGTTATGAATGTGCAAGGAATTCCTGTCAGACGTAATTTAAGAATGGCGAGGTGCAAGCCAAATCCCCCTCCCGTCCAAACTAAAAACACTTATAGTGGGCGATGTATCGAAGATAGAGATATGCTCACGCGGACTTTTTTGTACAATTTTTCATGCTGAACAATTCTTACACTCATAGTATATTGATATTTTTAACGGTTTGTCCAGCGTAAGCTTAAAAAGCGCACGGACGTCAAGTTCTTTCTTCGACCTATTCAATGAAATCTAAAATCGTTACTGCTTGGCTCCCTTTGATAATAAATAAATTATTTTCTACAGATATCTTCCTCGATATTACCTGTACAGAATGGTGAAAGCCGCATCAAAATCCATCCAGTGGTTCTCGAGATTACCCGTGATATCCAAGAATTGGGGACTTTGTTTTACACTAAAAGTAGAGATAAGTCTTAGTCGTGCAATGCTTGGTGAACAGCGCTGTGTGAGCAGTTGAGTAACTAGCAAGATTTCATGAAAAAGGTCTCTTTGTCTAGGCCGGTATGAGCGCATTCAGTCGGCCGTGTTGATACAATATACACAGTCAACGTCTATATGCCGGAGATCTGGGAACCGAGGTGATGCAAAACTTTTTTTGATGTGTGTATATATATATATATATATTTCAGGAATCAGAAAGGAATTTTTCAAATTCGAGGAGGTACTGCTCTGTATACGGTTGCAAATCGTATAAAGCGGGTACGAAATCTTTTCACTACTTTCCTGTACAAAAAGTTCAGAGAGAAAGATGGGCTTCGGCGCTGTCAATTGGAAAACGTGTTACACGTTACATGACAGTGTGCAGTCTGCATTTTTGTGAAGACGACTTCTTTCCACCGGTACTGTTGATTATTGATAGTTATTGTCTCTTTGTATTCACAAGGATTTAGCTACATCAAAAATACTGATAAACTTGTAGCCTAATACTTCCGTGCCGTAGGCCTACATAGAATGTTATCCGCTCTTCGTAAACTTATTTTAGGGGTTCTTCCGATTGACAATAGCCGAATGGTTAGAAAACTTAAGAAAAATGCTGTTCGTAGCCTTAATTTGCCAGAGAATGTATATTCTTGCCCTTGAACAGCAAGTATGTAGGTCAATATTTGCAATATTGAAGTATGATTTGGCTTAAATTGTGTTTTTGGCTATGATCTCCTTACTGTTGAATTTAGTTGATTAATGTGTAAAATCTTAGTTTTAAGTACCGGTTTGGTGACCCATCATCCCAGGCAGGCCGGTAACACCTATACTACTCAGGCAGATAGGGCACTTAGCCGTAATTTGGAAGTTATAGTGATGTTAAGTATATGCGGTAATGTAGCAGGAGACCTGATCGTCCTAGGCTATTCTAACTTTAATTAGTTCCCATTTCAGGGTTTTTCAGTTTTGAGTGCGAATAGTTGATTTGAAAGTTGTACAACAGTAAGGAGAGTATGTTTTCTATTGACGTCAGAAAAGTTGGATGGCGCAGCCACGCGGCAGAATGTTGAAGCTGTAACATTGTGACTGGTGAGATTTTTTTAGATGGTGAAGCATTGACGTCGTGATGGAAACAGAAAGAAATTTGTCAAATTCGAGGAGGTACTGCTCTGTATACGGTTGCAAATCGTATAAAACGGCTACGAAATATCTTCACTACTTTCCTGTACAAAAAGTTCAGAGAGAAAGATGGGCTTCGGCGCTGTCAATTGGAAAACGTGTTACATGTTACATGACAGTGTGCAGTCTGCATTTTTGTGAAGACGACTTCTTTCCACCGGTACTGTTGATTATTGATAGTTATTGTCTCTAATTTGTATTCGCATGGATTTAGCTTCATCAAAAATACTGATAAACTTATAGCCTATTACTTCTGTGCCGTACAAAGAATGTAATCCGCTCTTCGTAAACTTATTTTAGGGGTTCTTCCGATTGACAATAGCCGAATGGTTAGAAAACCTAAGAAAAATGCTGTTCCTAGCCTTGATTTGCCAGAGAATTCATATTCTTGCCTTTGAACAGCAAGTGTAGGTCATTGAAGTATGATTTGGCTTAGATTGTGTTTTTGGCTATGATCTCCTTACTGTTGAATTTAGTTAATTAAAATGTAAAATATTAGTTTTACGTACCGGTTTGGTGACCCATCATCCCAGGCAGGCTGGCAACACCTATACTACTCAGGCAGATAGGTCACTTAGCCGTAATTTTGAAGTTATAGTGATGTTAAGTATACATATGCGGTAATGTAGCAGGAGACCGGATCGGCCTAGGCTATTCTAACTTTAATTAGTTCCCATTTCAGGGTTTTACAGTTTTGAGTGCGAATAGTTGGTTTGAAAGTTGTACAACAGTAAGGAGAGTATGTTTTGTATAGGTTTTAATTGGTATTATGGTTTATGTCGAGCTGAGGAGTGAATTTGGTTTGGCTTAAAGTGTAGTTTTTGATCTGTTCCGTTTGCTTATGACAAGTTCAAATGGAGACTCCAGCTTCGTTAAATATCTGTATTTTAAATATTTAATTAAATATATTGATAAAGAGGATGTCTCCATTTTAACTTGCCTGTGGCAAGAGATTAATAAATTAACATTCTTGCCTTTGAACATCAAGTATGTAGGTCAATATTTGCAATATTGAAGAATTATTTGAACATCCCAAGTAACGCTTCTTTGAACTCAAAACATTCATGCAAATTCAGGGTTGCTGGATTCAATTTATTATCAGGGAGTCGTCCTTTGTGTTATGTGAGATATGTACTGTATATTGTGAAATTAATAAAAACATCGATACCGATAGGCTCCCAAGTACAGGCTTCATATATGTAACAGCAGACAGTAAATTAACTATCTACATGTGGGTAATATTTTTAACTGGTAGTAATTAGGCACTGCATCTATATTGATTATAAAAATATTTCTATCAATGAAAGGAAATATGTAGTATTTTGCCATCATAAATTAGAAGCCATAACAAACGCACACCCAATTACTTCACGTCACTATATCGCCGCCATATTGGAAACAGCTGACCGTAAGCTCCTCCCCCGTTTCGGACGTCAATAGGTTTTATTTGGTATTATGGTTTATGTCGAGCTGAGGAGTGAATTTGATTTGGCTTTAAGTGTAGTTTTTGATCTGTTCCGTTTGCTTATGACAAGTTCAAATGGGGACTCCAGCCTTGCCAAATATCTGTATTTTAAATATTTAATTAAATATATTGATAAAGAGGATGCCTCCATTTTAACTTGCCTGTGGCAAGAGATTAATAAATATATATTCTTGCCTTTGAACAGCAAGTATGTAGTCAATATTAGCAATATTGAAGTATGATTTGAGCATCCCAAGTAACGCTTCTTTGTACCCAAAACATTCAAGCAAATTCAGGGTTGCTGGATTCAATTTATTATCAGGGAGTCGTCCTTTGTGTTATGTGAGATATATATATATTGTGAAATTAATAAAAACATCGATACCGCTAGGCTCTCAAGTACAGGCTTCATATAAGTAACAGCAGACAGTAAATTAACTATCTACATGTGGGTAATCTTTTTAACTCGTAGTAATTAAGCACTGCATTTAAATTGATTATAAAAATATATCTATCAATGAAAGAAAATATGTAGTATTTTGCCATCATAAATTAGAAGCCATAACAAACGCACACCCAATCACTGTCTTGCTTACTTCTCGTCACTATCTCGCCGCCATATTGGAATCAGCTGACCATAAGCTCCTCCCCCGTTTCGGACGTCAATACAAATTGTCTTTGCTGCTTCTCAGTCGGTCAACATGGGGTACAAAATTATAAATATGTAAACACACTCCTGGAAACAATTACATGTATTAGTTGCCCATTGCCCATTTAAGTGTGATAACTAACTAATTAAGTGTAACTTTTTCCAGGAGTGTGTTTATATATTTATAATTTGTACCCGAAAAGCAGCAATGACTACATTTTATCTTGAATTTCAGTACATAATCATTACCAGCTGCTTGATGTACGATACTGGTACTTGAATGGGGCTTGACTAGTGGGCTCGCACAATTACATACCATTACCGAAGGTAACATTCATGACTCGCCACTCTCTTAAAGGTATTGATACTTGGTTACTAACAATTCCCTTTGTTGCTCAATATGTGCCTGGTAGAGAGATGGTTGGTACGAATCAGCAAACTAAATGTTAAAAAGAAGTAATATCTTCCACCTAGGCTCATTACCAAATTGAATACAAATGAAACTACGGTACAGCAGAACTATACCGTAGGTGTAGTTTTGTAAGAAACATAGTTCATTCAGTCACTGTACAAGAACATCAGGTCTTCTGTGGTCAGCAGCAAATACTGCTGTGTGATAGAATATGCAGATTATAAAGTGAAGCATCACTGTAATGAGGTGTTAAAACTCAGGCAGGTTGAGATAAGGTAAGGAAATATTGGACAAACTGGGTAGTGCTGTGTTGAACAGTGCTCAGTTTTCTCTGCCAGTGTAAGAAGAAAAATATATTATATATCTTGAGTTTCAGTACATAACCATTACCAGCTTCTTGATGTACTGGTCGCCTACTGCAGTGAACCTAGGTTAGCAAGCCTGACCAATTGTAGCCTATAGCCTACTGTACAGTACCTGTAGGTAATATTCATGACTCCTCACGCCCTTAAAGTTTTCATTTTACTAACAATTTCCTATACAGGTTATTAAGCTTGTAACTTAAAGCCTCCTTCCCAATCCTAGCCTCAGTTAAAAATACATGCACATGTCACTGACACCACAGCATTTTGAAATGTATCCTGTAGCC
This sequence comes from Meconema thalassinum, assembly GCA_946902985.2. Classification (NCBI taxonomy): domain Eukaryota; kingdom Metazoa; phylum Arthropoda; class Insecta; order Orthoptera; family Tettigoniidae; genus Meconema; species Meconema thalassinum. The sequence goes on along the minus strand of OX336389.2, from coordinate 1,117,507,488 downwards.
TAGGCTACTGTTAAAATATAGATCAATATGTAGCATACCGGGTGAGTTAGCCGAGGTCGTTGCGGCATGACTGTTGGCAGTCGCTCACATCTAGGAGGCGAGGAGGTTCGAATCCCCCCGCCGGCAACCTTGAAGATGGTCTTCTGTGGTTTCCCATCTTCCTTCCAGGCAAATGCCGGGGTTGGTCCCTAACTATAGGCCACAGCCGCTACCTTCCAACTCCTCGACCCTCCCATCCAACATTCCTCCCCAACGGTACTTGTAGCTCACCCATTGGGTGTCCGTCTCGAAGCAGCTACAAAACTGGCGAGCCGAACATGTCCTCGGACACTCCCGGCACTAAAAGCCATACGCAAAAAAAAATATATATATATATATATATATATATATATATGTAGCATACACACAAGAGAGCGAGTAAAATAAATTAGCCTTATGTAACAATTTCTAAATCCATTCTCATAATGCATTTTACTTAATAGTCAGTTCCTATTTGAGTAGGCTACAGAGACCTAACCTGTCCCCTGAGAGAAAATCATCACTCGTTTGACAAAAGGAAGTCAAGGATGGAAATTTTGGTGTTGGATTAGTTGAAGAATGGACAAAATACAGTATGTGCATACAATACTTGTCACAAAATGTTAATACTCAGGCATGTTGAGATACCGTAAGTGAAGGAAATAAAGGACAAACTGGGTAAGTGCTATGTTGGAGAGTGCTTAATTTTCTCTCCTTGTGTAAGAAAAGAAATTTATATACAGTATATATATATTATATCTTGAGTTTCAGTGCATAATCATTCCCAGCGTACGGTACTGGTAGCCTACTGCAGTGAACATTGGCTATTGAGTTTGCCCAATTATAGCCAATGGTACCAGTACGGTTGGTAATATTCATTACATTGAAAGGAATGTGGCTGTTTAATCTAGACCTGAACAGCAACCGAGAAGCAAGAGAACTGTTAAGATAATACCATGGAAAGAAAAATACTGATAGGCTACTAGTATTTCCCAGTCATTACATTCTGATCAGCCAAACACTCAGTTTTCTATTGGAAGAATCACCTAATAATGCAGGCACAGACAGACCTACGGTAATTCTTATATCCTATTGCATACAAATCCTTAACCCAACAAGTAGGCCTACCGGTAGCCTACGGTATTGAAATAATTTATTTTCGAGTCAAGACTCTAGACAATAGGTCTTAGCCTATCAGAATTTGGGGTAGGCCAAGTAGGCCTTACAATGCAGGTATTTTTTATACAGTACCGGTTGCCTATGCTTGCTCCAAATGAAAGGTATTTTTTATACAGTACCGGTACCGGTAGCCTAGAAGTTTGATTCTCTCTATACTGCCTACACAACAATATATTCGTCGAGGTACAGTATTTAGCCCAAAGCATAGGTTAAAATCGTATTTTCAGACCACATTACCAAATTACAAGTGATTAAAAAACGCTGAAACATCGATTTAAAAACTTTAAAAATGCACATTGCCACTAAAAAGGAAACCACACACCTGAATTCATATAATTTTTAATACTTGGAACAAAATAAAGGATGTAACATCTGATATGTCAGGTTATGTTGTTTCACACATAGATTAACATTTGTCGCAACTGCGGTCCGTAAATCGGAATAAAGATATATCACGAATTTAACACAATGCAGGTCATTTATAGGCTATAGAGGGATCGTGATGTTGTGTTCTTCATTATTATTTCAGTATTCATCAGTTTAGGAACTATTTTGAGCGATTTCCACAATGTTTACATTAATCTACTTCATGCTACGCCATGTTGGATTTAAACGTGTTCCGTGGATGGAGCGAAGTTTTTCTACGCTCCATAAAATGGCATCCGCTCCATGGAACATGTTTAGGGAGCGCTCCATCACACTGCGTTCACAGCGTACTTTCTTCAACAGTTGATCAACTGTTTGCTATCGTGAACGCAACCATTATAATTCTTGCATTTCCAAACTTGCTTTTAGCTTTTCTGCCTAGTTCGTAGAGCTCCCCCATGATGTAATCAGCTGTAGCCCTCTTCTTCAAATCGTTCGTCCCAACATGGAGCAACAACACTTTAACTTTGTCACAGTCCTCTACATTTGCTTCTTCCAATATTATTGGTATTGTGGAGCAAAATGCCCTGAATATCACTAAATCAGGCTAAATTTATTTGGGCTTGGACATCATAGTTACCAGCCTCTGTGTGCATAGGCATAGCTTGCGTAGTGTGTTCTTGAAATCGGGGCTTGGAATGGGACGGAGAGTGCTTGGCCTTTCTCGGAACCAGAAATAGTAAACTATGGAATATCACGTCTTGGATATGTGGGATAGGAATCGAACCAAACACTCCAGTTTTTGTCATGATGGTTGGTGCACCATGTTACATCTCTTGGGCGTGTAGTTCTTGTCACAACCAGGAATCGTACCCAGGACCTTTGGTACGGGTGTCTCAATACATAACCCTAAACCACAGGACCAAATATCAAACGGCTGCTTTCTGTGGTCTCGGAGTCCTCTACCCTCTTCCCTACTTCTGTTCATGAAGTGTAGTTTCACTTTGGCCCACCACCTCACCCCACCCCAATGCCATTGACACAGATTCACCGTTGAAACTCCCCTTTTGCAGACAAGGATACTTACGGTGTCAGTGGGATCATGAGGTAAACATACGCCCCTTGATAAACAGAGGTGGCGCTTAGGTACAAGATCATGGGGACAGGTTTATCTCCGGATTCAGAGGAGGAATAGGTTCGAACCCCCTTGTCAGCCTTCCTTTAAATTTTACAATGTTTTCAACTCCTAAAAAAAGGAACGACACATCTTTTGGCTTGGCCGCCTTCTTTCAACTCAGTGCCCAGATTCATTCATTTTTATTCCACCACCTCGTGGTGTACCGGCTAGCATTCTTGGTCGTCACCCTGGAGGTCCAGGTTCGATTCCCGGCTCTGCCAAGGAATGTAATTCTTATCTAAGGGCTGGAACGGGTACACGGAGCTTCGTAAGGCAAAACTGAGACGAGGTGGGTTTGATTCTCACGTCAGGCATCATGGAAGTACTATTCCGTGGTTTCCCACTCTTATTCCAGGCAAGAGCAGGGTTGGTTCCTCGTCCGCCTCCTTTCTCCGATCCTCACCTGAATTACAAATACATCCACTAACACAGTCATTACAATAACACAGGTTACCATACAAATTCTACACACACACACACACACACACACTCACACCCAAGTGCACGTGAATCTATGACCATGATATCCAAGTCCCTAAAATGAAACAAAAACAATAACAACTCATTTTCATTCGCCTCATGGAGTGACCGCGATTGGGAGCTGCAGTGAGTCCGGAGATCTTAGGTTCGAATCCCGACCCTGACAGTTCTCTTCCTCCTAATCTCCCCCTCCCCAGGTAAATACTGTGCTAGGATAGTACCTTATTTCTAGTCCCCGAATACCTATTTCATCTTCGACCCAAATAATTGCTACTACACACCCACACGCAAACACTAATAGAGTCACCACATATACACAGGTTATCAGACAAATTAACTCGTTCCAAAGTACATGGGGCTGATAACCAGGATGTCCCAAGCCACAAAAATGAACTAACAATAACTTTATTCATTTCTTCAACTCTTCTGGTGATGATGAATTGAATCCAATTGACACAGAAATTCATCTCACCTCAACAACGTTTCGATGGATTACACCCCCACTTTAACTACTACGGCTTTAGGGACGACTGGCCGAAATTACGGTCATGAGGGAATCTTTACCGTGTTGACTTCTTCTTCTCAAATGGCAGCTAACTGTTCCGGCATTCTATCCCACAACCTTGGGCACAGCATGCAAGAATATTACTGCTTTGCCACGCAGTGACCCTCGTCTCATTTGCCCCTGACAATATTTTAACGGGAATAATAAGGGGTAGAAAATATTGATGATTCTGTGAACAATATCCCCGAAACCAGTGTTCTATGAATCATGCGCCCTAGATTGATATCCAAATATTAGCAACCCACCATTATTTTGTGAGAGTGGTTAATTAAGTGTATAAATAATTCACGCAATGTAGTTCAGGCACTCGGCAATTAGTGGTAATTCCCCGCCCAATATAATTTGGGCTCACTCGTGTTGACCAACTGAAAAGCTGTTGATGATAGATTACTTAGGAAACACTGAAGAATGGCTTCTAATATTTCCTGTCACCGTGGAGGCTGGGTTCGATTCCCGGCTCTGCCAAGAAATGTAATTCTGGTCTGAGGGCTGGAACGGGGTACACTCAGCCTCGTAAGGAAAAACTGAGAAGAGGCGGGTTCGATGACCATCTCAGCCATCCTGGAAGAGGTTTTCCGTGGTTTCCACCACTTCTACTCCAGGCGAATGCCGAGATTGTTCCTAACTTAAGGACACGGCCACCTCCTTCCCAACCCTCATCTGAATTACAAATAGGCCTACACACACTAATACAGCCATCACAATAACACTGATTATCAGACAACGTCTCCACACACACACACCAGAATACATGAGGCTACATGAGCTCGATATCGCCAATCCCCTAAATGAATCAACAACAACTCTAATAGGCTACACTGGTCAAAGATAAGTTTTGCATATTGCAAGCTTTTGTATTTGTGGACCAGGTATAATACACGTGCTTTATCCGATAACTGTTTTATTCATGTATGTAGCGTATGGCATTACATATGAAACACAATTATAAAAAAAGATACGAGCTTTACAGTAGTCGCATATGATGTGTAACATCTGACATGTTATCCTACTCGTATACTACACAGCTTGGACATTCTTAAAATGTTAATTTACACACCATTTTCATACTGGTACCATGATGAATGTATAGATTGAATTGGAGATATGCTACTGTCACATTTGTGGCGCAGCGGTCAAGCTGTTAGTCTCTCGCCAACGTAGACCGGGTTTCATTCCCGGTCAATACATGTGAGATTTTCGAATTGAAATGCCATGTCCTGTGGTTCGCATTCCACGTAAAACGGAGGTACCGTGGATCGTGATCGTGAGATTAACGGACACGCAAAACTACAAGCTTCCTTCCTTCCTTTTACATTAATAATTCATAATAACAAAGTGACACACAACGTCGACAGTAGTCTCAAATACCGTGAGCACATTCCTCAGTAACTATAACATGCATTATTCTCAAGGCTCTCATACAGTTCGTCGTAAACAATCAAAACATGGCTTCCTACAATCATGAAATGACCTAGTCTCACATATGATGAAAAATAAAGCTTTTATTCCACTCATATAACAACATTCTGTATGCATTTTATATTTGACTACTCACCCACAGCTTGAAAATAATGCCGCTTACTTAAATGTCATTTGTCGTCTTTGTCCTACCCTATGTGATATTCAACCTTGAACGTGAAGCTTCATAAACTTCTCAATGACAAATGAAAGTCGGTGAAACATTTGCCACTGTGCTCGTCAAACCAGTGCCTGCTAAATGCACTGCCTACTGTATTGCCATAATATTCTCGCGCTACAGAGCACACGCTGCCTTGTTTCCAATACACACATTTTCAATTGTACATCCAGCTGGCAGTGCGTCTTCACTTCCGTCCGATCCACTTCCGTTCGATCCACTTCCGCCCGATTCACTTCCGTCCCATTTTTCTGGCAGTGCGTCTTCACTTCCGTCCGATCCACTTCCGCCCGATTCACGTCCGTCCCCAATTTTCAAAATCACTCCCACATAACTATCCAGCAACCGAGCGGAAAGATGTTACACATCAATAACAAGTACATACACGTACAGATATCAAACTTATGTCCAGTCTATTTCTCCAGTCCAGTCTCGATGGTGTAGCACTGAAAAAGTCGTTAGGGTCACCTAGGTACGGTCTTAGTTTGCAATCTTTGACAATGTGTCTGATGGTCTGGTTCGATGTACGGCACAAACAGACAAACGTGTTATCTTGGAGTTACTACCCTACCAGCGAATTGTTACCGGTGGCAGAAATCGGAACTAATGCGCTCCACCCAGTCACACGCCTTCGATGGACGTGCAGTCGTCGCCAGCGTTATCTCACCGCATGTCATTTGTGTGCATGATTCGTGCTGGTTCGTGCGCTGTGCGGTGTGTTCGCATTGTATGACTGTACATGCGTTCCCCTCTTGCCCAGCAGCCGCTCGCTGCAGCCACAATGAGGCAAGATGACGTAATGTTTAGAGAACAGCCGCGCTCCACGTCTAGAGGTAACAATTCCCTGGTGGGTAGTAACACATGAGCCAATGTGCAAAAACGAAATGTCGTCATACAGCAATGAAAATGCAACATCATGCAATATGCAAAACTTTTTTTGACCAGGGTATTTGAGTTGGTATCTATGATCTGGATGCTGAATATGGAAAGTGGTACGACCCCATGCCGGATGTTCGCCAACATTACCACTTTCGGTACTTCTTTGAGTGTTTCCTTGATCTGGGTGTACCAGTTAGAAACTTCCCGCCTTGGGGAAGAAATACCACAAGCCAGATTAATCTTTAATTGTAGAGGAAGCTTGATTGATGTGATAACCTGCCACTCGGATTAGCACTTTGACTCCCAGCTGAGCTTTAATTAGTTCCATGGAATTGTACGCTGTAATTTGTTAGCTACATGAGTAGGAATTAAATTAAAATATTGTTCCCGGGGCTTTGTTGGGGCACTAATACCTCTCCCGTGCGCGAGAGAGGGTCTGGTCCCGTTCCACTAATACATTTGTACCCGATTTCTTTCCGCGCGCCCAAGTGGGCCAAGACATGGTCTACGGTGGAGATGAAGGCTGCAGGTTTGCATTCCTGCACTCTCAGGATCATCCTCCGTTAATCTTCCACACTCACTTCAGATAATAATAATAACTAGCGGACCCGTGCGAGAACTCTTGCATAATAGGTTGTGCGCGCCCCAAGTGTACAGACCACCCGCCCAGACCTAGTGCTATGCGGGCTGTACGCGACACAGTTCTGTCAGGGGCTATCGTCTTGTTTATTTGTTTAAAAGCACTTTATAAACAAACAGTCCCCGATTCTTGGATGTTACGGGTGAACTCGAGAACCACTGGATGGATTTTGATGCGGTTTTCACCATTCAGTAAAGAAAATCTCGAGGATGATTTCTATAGAAAATAATTTATTTATGATCAAAGGAAGCCGAGCAGTAATGATTTCAGTGGAAAAGTCGATAGAAAACCTGGCGTCCGAGCACTTTTTAAGCTTACGCTGGGCAAACCGTTAAAAATATCTAAATACTACGAGTGTAAGAATTGCTCAGCATGAAAAGTTCTACAATAAAGTCCGCGAGAGTATATCTTCAATACATCGCCCACTATAAGTGTTTTTACGTTTTCATTTCTTCCAACCATGCCCATTCAAATACTGAGACGACAGTATACGAGCTAGCTAAGGGCGAGTCTATCACCCCTCTTACAGTCTAGCTAGCGGGCAAACCTATTACCCCAGATACAGCCAGCAGCAAACCGTCGAGTCGTGTTGAGTTAAGACTTTAGAGAAGGGTGCTTGTGTTTGGAGTTTCCCTGGAAGTGCAACTCGGCTTTTCTTCATTTCGCCTGTGAACTTTCCGTTCCGCAAAATACACAGTCAAGTTAAGATTGGACGGAAGGGGGGATTTGTGTTTCAAGCACCTCGCCGTTCTTAAATTACGACTGACAAGAATTTGTTGCACATGCATCTCCATGATAATTTAATTAATAGTCCAGTCAGTGATTTTAACCCATCATGCCGAGACGTAAAACGGACATTGGTCGTTGTTCATTGACATTGAAAGAAAAAAGCTATTATCACGTAATACATTCATAACTGTTCCCGGGCGAAGCCGGGTCGGGTGGCTAGTTATATAATAAGATAATAATATTGTATGGCCGCGGATGCCGGGTGCAAACTTTGTTATTTGGCGCCCAGAGGGCTGCTTTCATGCCGAATTTTGTTGTTCCTTGGAACGCTGTGAAAGTCAAGGAGGTTAGATATGTAAGCTGCTCGGCACTATAGCGCTTTCTAGCAGAGAATGGAGGAACTTTTTTGTGTTGGCGGAAAACTCCGAGATTAATTTTGCCATTATGGGTTCTTTAACATGCCAACAAGGAGCCTCCGTGGCTTAGGCGGCAGCACGCCAGCCTCTCATCGCTGGGTCCGTGGTTCAAATCCCTGTCACTCTATGTGAGATCTGTGCTGGACAAATCGGAGACAGACAGATCTTTCCCGGTTAGTCCGGTTTTCTCTGTCAAAATTTCATTCCAGCAATTCTTTCCACTATAATTTCATTTCCTCTGTCATTCATTTAGTCATTGCCCCAGATGAGTGCGACAGGCTTCGGCAGCCGGCACACTTCATATCCTCGCCACTAGATGGGGGCATCATTCATTCCAATCGTGACCCGGTCGGTCGAATGGAAGCAGGCTGTGGATTTTCAACATGCCAACAACGTATGACATGCATGCCGTGATTATTGTCGCCTTTCAAAAATTACTCACCATGGCCAGGAGCGAACCTGCAAGCTTGGTGGGGGGGGGGGGGGGTTGGACGTCCGTCACGATAACCACTCACCCACCGTGTCAAGCATTTCAAATAAATGCTGAAGTCACATGACACCTACTCAAATACTACAGGCCTCCTCATGGTGTAGCAGCCAACGTTCTTAGCTGTCGCCCTGGAAGTCCTGGTTCGATTCCTGGCTCTGCCATGGAATTTTAATTCTGGTGTGAGGGCTGTAACGGGGTACACTCAGCCTCGTGAGGCAAACCTGAGAAGAGGAGGGATCGATTCCCACCTCAGCCATCTTGGAAGTGGCTTTCCGTGGTTTCCACTCGTCTACTCCAGGGAAATGCTGGAATGGTTCCTAATTTCGGGCCACGGCTGTCTCCTTCCCAATCCTAAACCCAATTTACAAATATACACTCTAGTACAGCCATCACAATAACACAGGCTATCACACAAATTACTCACACAAATTACACACACACATCTCCAAATGATATATGATCACGATGTCGCAGTTAAATAAGCAATAACAGAAATTCCCACATCATTAACTTAAAATACGCTGCGGAATAGCCGTGCGTGTTAAACGTCTTCATTAGTCTAATTCAGTAATTTTGCTAATCAAATGAGATATTGTTTTATTTGCAAGGACAATGTTATGTGTGCACATTTTCCATCAAATGGAATAGAAAGCCTTGGGTGGTCCAAATGAGTAGAGGGGCTTCGATTCCCACCTCAGCCATTCTCGAAGTGGTTGGTTGGTTCCTCAGTTTAGGGACTGCGACAACGCGGCCATGTAGCCCCATGTACTTTGGGTGTGTGTAGAATCTGTCCGATAACCGGTGTTAATTGTGATGACTGTATTAATGTGTGTTATCGGTTTTTTAATTCAAGTAAGGACTGCCGACTTTGAATTTTTCAAATAGTTCCTACTTTTGTCGCCAAACGCCACCGTCAACGACTTCTAGTTCAGAACTTAGCTACAAGACGCCACCACAGTCGTCTCCTGGCAACGAACGTAGGAACCTAAGAGCATTGTTTACATTCTTAACCTATATAATTTAGCGTCACACAGGTGTAATAAGTGGAAGGTTCTTTAACATGCCATAAATATATGACATGGGACCGCCGGCTTTACTTCCCCTCCGGAGGAAGGCATACTGAGGGATTTTAACGCTCTTAAAAAATCCGACGACTACGGCCGGGTTTGAACCCGTAATCTTGGGCATGGAAGATCCTCGAAGTGGTTTTCCGTGGTTTCTCACTCCGTCTTCGGGCATATGCCAGGATGGTACCTACCGTAAGGCCATGGCCGCCTGCCTCCCACTCTTCCCATCCCTTCATCAGGCAGGTGTGGCCGCCTGGGCGTAGTGCTGGTCACACACTCCAGTTGTATCCCCGACTCAGAGTCTCAAGCTCCAGAACATTGCCCTCAGTGGCGGTAGAGGTGGGATGCCACGTTTAGTCCTTGGGAAAAGCCAACCCGGGAGGGTAAAACGATAGCAAAAAAAAAAAAAAAATGGAATAGAAATGGCAAAGTTTCTAATATTGAGCAATGCATTCCGACAGTTTAATACGCTCGTCGCAATTCTACCAATAATTAGCCGTATTTCGCTTGAAAATTATTCGCATTGACGAAAGAGTATTTTGCGTAACAGACAATTTCCGCATTATTTCGCGCGTCCAAATAAGCACATTTTTATTGTATTCAACAATGACTTAAAACATCATTTTTACGAACGGCGCAACCATATTTCGAGAACACAATGTATAAAAAGTTACTTCGGAAGGGTGGTAGTGCGTTGTTCACCCTAGGAGAAATTTTGTCTTCCACTTTGTTTTATGCTTCAGCATATGGAAGCCATTAACGACGTTTAAACTCGATCATAAACGCAACTGTCTCAAAATGAATGGTGTAACTAAGAGAACTAGGACGAAAATGATCTTCAAACACACTCCCAATTCGCATGGAACTTGTCCACACTAACAACTACACTTAAGTGTAGAGAATGCCACACATTCGCCTGACAATGGGATGTGTTGTGTGCATGAACATGGAGTGAACCAATCCAAAGCTTATGTGTCAGCTGCGATAATACTTAATATCAAGTTCTAATTAAGAATTGCCGTTGTTGAAAGACAGATGATTATGGTGATGATGATAATTGTTGTTTTAAATGGCCTAACATCGAGGTTATAGGCCCCAAATAATTAGAGTCAGAGTTAAAATGATGTTGAAATTGAAACTACTACTAGCCTACTACTTTCATTAACTACAGACTTATCACTAAGTTTCATAATAGAAGAAGGAATTAAAAAACAAAGGAATAAAGGAAATAAAAGAACAGAAAGAGAAGTAATGTCTCCAACCCTCAAGGAATGAGGGTCGAGGGACTTTGAAGGAAGAAGAGTCATGAAAGGCTGATAGGAAAGTGAAACAGGAGAGTCCACCCCAAAATCAGTGGAAAGAGGGAAAAACGGACTCAGCTCAGGAACCCATCGTGGTCACCAACTCTCAAACTCGCCAATGGTGAGCCCTTTATGGTGTAGCACTAACTAGGAAGCACCAGAAGAGGTTAAGCTACATACACCCTGTCTCCATTAGGGCCTTCAGTGGAAGGCAGAAGGCACAATGAAGAGAATAGACGAGATATCACCCCTCGAAGAATGAGGGTATCAGGAAAGATGAGACAAAGGCCAATTAAATCAGGAAATTGAGAGACACCCTAGGCCTTGGAGACCCCAATACCGTCGAGGTCGAAAGAGAACAAGAGTTGAACACGGGACATCGATAGCAAAGCTGAAAGGTCCCGGCACAAGTAGATCTACAGTAAGTGGAAGGAACGCCAGACTCAGCTGGAGTCCCGTGGATGCCAACCTACGTCCCACTAGTCGTGAGTCCTGGTGATGAGCTGGTGGAATATTCTCCTCAACATTAACATCGAGTCAGAGCTGCAGAATAATGGTTTTATTTTATCTTTAGTTCATTATGGTGTCCGAAGCCATTTTTCAGTGTTGTCTTAGTAAACAAAAGTTTGATGCTTTTCAGTCGGTCAACACGATTGTACCCAAATGAGATGGGTGATTCCTTAATCCTGAAAAAATTACATGAGATTAATCACTACTACTAATTTTTTCAGGATTAGGAAATAACCCATCTCATTTGGGTACAATCATGTTGACCGACTGAAAAGCATCAAACGATTCTTTAGTTCACTATTGTTGCTTTTAAATTTTATAATTGGACAGCTAAAATATATTCCTCATAATTTGGGACATCTTGGTCATCAGCCCCGAGCAATATACATTGTGAAGAATTGCAAATTGTAATGCATTTGGTGTACATCCCTCTTTAAGAAAAGAGACGAGAAGAGAGGAGAATTAGTACTCTAAGGAAGGAAGTGTTGGTGCAGAGGGAGCTCCCAAGGGGTGGTGGCAGATGGTTGAACAAGTAGTTGGTGCCATGTGGCTGCCAATCTCCGGGCCTCCGTCCGCTTTTCCTCCACAAAAACTTTGCTACAAACTCTGGCAGGGAGTTTGATGAAATATGAGAAACTTAACTGCCAAAGTAGAATCCAAATACTTAGAGCTCAACTTCACTTAGCTCTTACATGACGCAAACACAGTAACATAGGAAAAAGTTACAATCTGACGCAGAAACTGACAAACGAGAACGTCGTATAAGTCGTCAAAATTAGGACGAGGAGCAACATTCTCCGACACTTATCATAAAAGTTCATCTTCAGTGTTCACTTTTACAATAGCAGATTTTTGTCATCCCCTAGTGCGGCGTGGCGGCGTAGCGGTCAAACTTCTCAACAAGATAGACCGTGTTCGATTCCCGTCAATGCATGTGAGTTTTTCGAAGTGAAATGCAATTTACTGTTGTTCGGATTCCACAAAAGAAAAGGAGGTCCCGTAATACAACAAGCTTCCGACCTGCAACCCCTAGTTCCACTTGCCACACATTCGAGGTGCAATGTTTAAGTGTACCCGACTATGGATGATGTTGATCCTTTTAGAGGCTTTGCGACATTGTGGTCATGTAGCCCCCCCGTATACTTGGAGTGTGAGTAGAATTTGTCTGTTAACGTGTGTTACTGTGTTGTCTGTAATAGTGACTGTATTTGTATTCGAGGTAGGATTTGGGCAGGAAGCGGCCGTGGCCTTATGTTAAGTACCATCCTGGCATTTTGCCGGAGTAGAAGTGGGAATCCACGAAGTACCACATCCAGGATTGCTGAGGTAGGAATCAAACCCGTCTCTTCTCAATTTTGTCTCACGAGGCAGAGTGCAGGCCGATCCCGTTCAAGCCCTCAGACCAGAATTAAATTTCTTGGTAGAACCGGGAATCGAACCCTATGCATGAGATAAACACTCTTGTGGTAATTGTATTGAATTCAGTTTTGCATTATAAACAACAAATCCACGGGAACAAAGAATTGAAGTAGTGTCATAGATATCTAGATCCTGGTTGCACGACCAAATTACCAATTCGCTGGATGATATTTTGACAAATACATCAGTTATTTAAGGTGCAATTGTGATTTAGTGCATAAATGAAATGAAATCCCTTCAATTAAAATTTTAGAAATCCCCAAACATTGTGGGGAGAGAAAATTCATTAAGAACTGAACAGTCAAAGCACCGATTAGCAAGTGTTTCAGTAATACCGATAGCGGTGGCTACGCTCGCGAAAGCGAAGCGTTAGGCTATGGGGCCTAGCTCTCTGCTGACTCGGTAGACGCGGGTTCGAGCCCCACCGTCGGCCGCCCTTGAAATGGTTTTCCGTGGTTTCCTATTTTCAATTCCAGGCAAATGATGGGGCGATACCTTCTGATAGGCCAGGGCTACTTCCTTACACATCTTTGCCCACTTACATCCAGTCATCTAATCTCTCATTCGGACGCGCAGGTCACCCACGGGCGTCGACTAGAAATACCTGCACTCGGCCTCTCAGGAGGCCACACGACGAAAGAAGAAAAAAGTAGTCAAATGCTTACAACGTTACTGCCAGGACATATGCAGAACTGTCATTTTGATAAGAAGACCCGCCACGTGGTGTAGCGACTAACATTGTTGGTTGCCACCACGGGGTTCCGGGTTCGATTCCCACCTCAGCCATCCTGGAAGGGGTTTTCCCTGGTTTCCCCTCTTCTAATCCAGGCAAATGCCGGGATGGTTCCTATCGTAAGGCAATGGACGCCTCCTTCCTAATCCTGAGCTGCAGTGTGAGCTGTTGTGTTGTCATGCGAGGATTATGACATTGTCCTGCAGCGCTCGAACTTTCTTTCGAATTGTACGACGCAGGTGGGGCATCAGGAATAAACTGTAATTATAGAAAAACCATTGATAACTTTACTTACTTCCATCTTGGAGCACGGCCTCTAGCTTATTAACTTTTGCGCGTACTGTCAGCTAGCCTTTAATGCACACAGACGCAATCTGGCGGTGGCATTCCGTGCCGTTTTAAATAGGTTTTCAAGTATTGGCTAACCGCTATATATTGCACTGAACTAACCTAATTTTGACTATTTATGAACAACAGAGTTGCACACGAAATCTTAACTTTGTGGCACTTATACAGTAGTCTATAACAGCCGTATAAGAAGAAGACATTCAAATCATTACTCACATGTTGCGTAGGTCTGGCGAACATATTATATTAACAAATATATAATTAGTCACTTAGTTTGAATAATTCGTCCCATGGCTGTAGGTAGACTGAGCTCATCTGGCACATATTTTAACGTGCAAGAAAAAAAAAATGTTTGCCAGAATAATTATATGCCTATATGACATCCATCATATTGGAATCTTAATGGGAAAGAAAACATGCCACTTGCAACAAGAAGACAATCAATGAGAAGATTTTGATGAAAATTAAATTAACGGCCACTCATGATTTATTTCTATTTTTTAACTTTTCTGATACCTTGAATTGGGTGTAGGCACGAGTAGTTTTGCGCCGCACCCCTGAAAGACGCTGTAGCCTTGTCGTACCTCAAATCCCTGTATATTTATATTAGGCTTTTGTGGTTTCTGTGTTATTATTCATACTGCGCCCGTTTGCTCATGGACCAACGACTACTGTAGGCTTACATATGCATGAACCTCGAAAACAGTTGTAGCACAAGACCCTAACGCTCAGGGCGCACTGGCTAAAAAAAAAGGATATTAACTCAGCCTCGTGAGATAAAACTTAGAAGATTCCTACCTCAACCTAGGATTGGTATCGACAAATTACACACATTTTGAAGAACACAGGACTACATGACCACGACGACGCAAAGCCCCTAAATGAATCAACAACTATTTCTTTATAGTATTGTCAAGAATTTCTGCTGCAATTGATACAGGTAGAAATAGTAAGTGAGGCCGAAGACTCGTAGCGTACAGTTCACGCCACGGTTTCTGCCCGGTCAGTCCCAATTTCACAGTCGTACAGAGGACACTCTGTGTGCCTCACGCATGTCCAATTGATAATGTGAGTTTTCAGTTACGCGTATAGCAACTCGTGTATCGGTGGCTTTGGTGGCGTAGATGGTAGCATGCTGAGCTTCAAACCCGGCCGAAGTCGTCGGATTTTTTAAGAGCGTTAAAATCCCTTAGTATGCCTTTCTTTAGAGGGTAAGTAAAGCCGGTGGTCCCATGCCATCGATTTATGGCATGAAAAAGAATCTTGCACTAACTACACTTGTGTGAAGCCAAAATTTGTAGGTTAGGTTTAATTAATGCTCTTAAGTTCGAATGTTCGTCACCGGGCGCTGGTTGCGATGGCATCTAGTAGTAGCGAAGTTCACAGCTAGGTGTCGTGGACGGTACCGGTAGCATAAGGTAGCGAAAGTACGAACTATTTGAAATTGTCGTCTGCAGTCCTTACTGGAATTGAAAACAGATAACACACACCAATACAGTCATCACAATTATAACCGGTTATCAGACAGATTCTACACACACCCAAAGTACACGGGGCTACATGACCGCGTTGTCGCAGCCCCTAAACCAAGGAACCAACCACATAACAACGTCAAATTGATATGGGTCCCAGGACACAAGGGCATTGAAGGAAACGAAAAAGCCGATGAACTCGCCCGAGAGGGCGCGGCAACAATCTTTTAGCCGGCTCTAGGAGTACCTAAATGCTCCATAAGAGAAGCTATTAAAGACTGGATCAAAAAGGAACATAGGGATAGGTGGAAAACTAACCCTGGCATAAAACATGGGAAAATGCTCATCAATGAACCATGTAAGAAAACGGCTGGAAAATTACTCAGATGTAAAACAAGAAGTTCCGTGAAGAACTATACAGCCTACTTTTCATGCCAATGATTATTCTACAGTAAATGAACCTATCTAGAATAATGACGAAATTAAGTTGGTAATATCGAAATATCTAATTAGTTCAAAATATACCTGGTATAATGTAGCCTAATAGAGCACTACAGTTGGCAGCCCTGGTGACTGAATATATTCTTAGTTCCACCTCTTAAAGTACAGAATACAAAATTAGGTTGAAGTCCAATGGACGTTACTTGCAGTTAGACACTGGATCTATCAGCACGCGTAAAAGCATGTTGCCAACAATACCATGCGTGTGCTGGTCAGAAATAATCTGAATTATTATGATATCTTGTTGTGCCAATTTTGGATGAAATCCATTTGTTAGTATAGAAGTTACATGTATTTTAAAATTGGACATATCAGCAGGCATAGAATCATGTTGGCAGCACTGCCTTGTATTAATTACTCCAAATTAATCTAGAATGTCAGGTGCTATACGTGTGCAAAGTATAGAGCTGTTGGCTTGCATACTTTCTGATATATTGATATTAGGGTAAAAAGAATATAGACAGCATTTATTAACAGTTGGCAGCCCTGGTTGCTCTTAACAATACTTATAGTCATATATGTTATGGTACACATAGCACATACGGAATTTGGTTGAAATCCAACTGATAGTATAGAAGTTACATTTATTTAAAAATTGGTACTATCAGCAGGCTTATAATCATGTTGGTAGAACTGACGTATATAAGTTAATCCAAATTAATCTAAAATGTCAGAATATACGTGTGCATAGTTTAAAGCTGTTGGCTTGCATACTTTCTGATATATTGGTATTTGGATAAAAAAATAGAGAGAGCAATTATTAACAGTTGGCAGCCCTGGTGGCTCTTAAGAATACGCTCAGTCATATCTGTTTATGTACAGATATTACATACAACATTTGGTTGAAATCCAATTGATAGTGTAGAAGTTATATGCATTTAAACATTGGACCTATCAGAAGGCTTAAAATTATTTTGGCAACACTGTCATGGTTGGCCTCCTGGAAATTAAACTGAAATAGTATTATCTACATGTGTGCCAATTTTGGAATAGCTCCCATGCATACCTTGCAAGATATCCAACATGGAGCTCAAATTTCTAGTGCGTTTTTTCAGCAGTTGGTAGCACTGATATCATTTTCAAATATGGACGTGAGCTATTCCGGTGCACATCTTTACTCATACTAAATTTGGTTTTGATTGCTGCAGCCGTTTAGGAGTTGATAGGGGGGGACACACACACAGCCAGACAGACAGAAGGACGGACAGACAGACAGACACACATTTTCCCGGATCGATCTCATAAGTCTACTTTTTCCTCATTTTTGCAAAATGCGAAAAGTAGGCTAAATATTCAGGTAAGATACATAGTGGCTCTTCTCACGGGCCATGCTCCCGTGAAAAAGCACCTAAACAAAATGGGCATAATCAAAGGAAACCTAGACTGCAGACTTTGCGGGAAGCAAACGGAGACAGCCCATCACATAATCTGTTCTTGCGAAGCTCTAGATCGCAGAAGAATCAATCTTTTTGGGAGATCGACAATTGAACCAAAAGAAATTAAAACAGAGTCCCTCGTGGGACTGTATTATCTTATTAAAGACACAGGGATAATGGACTGGGGCTGAGTAAACAGGGTAGTACAATAAGCCTCAAGGCTGCAGTACCGTACATCCGGAGCTTTGCTGACGGGCCCTTGGTATATTAAAAAAAAAAAAACTCATGTATCAATTGCATATGCTTGAGGTTCACCACCTGTCCTCTGTGCTTCTGCGCAATCGTGGCTAACCGGCCAAAAACCTTGGCGTGAACTGTACTGTCCAACTGGGATCTAACTTACAAGTAAAGGAATGATACATGCACCTTATTAAATACTAGCAGCGAAAGGGAAACTGTGAGCATGAGGACATTAGATTCTGAAACTCTGAAAAGTGCGTTTGTCAACATTCTTTTTATCATTTTAATGATCTTGTCGACTTCGTCGTTACGCTGGGGTCTGGCGTTACGTTACGGTGACGGGATGAAATGTACCCAGATGCACTGAGGTATGTGACGTCATAGTACCGCTCGGTGCATGTGTTCCCCGACAATCTCTACTTCGTTAGTATAAGACAAAAATCCCTGATTCTTGGGTGTCAAGGGTAATCTCTAGAACCACTGGATGGATTTTGATGCGGTTTCCACCATTCCGTAAAGGATATCTCGAGGAAAGACTCTGTAGAAAATAATTTATGTATGATGAAAGGAAGCCAAGCAGTAACGATTTCAGTGAAAAAGTCGAAAACAAAGTTGGCGTCCGTGCGCTTCTTAAGCTTACGCTGGGTAAACCGTTAAAAATACCAATATACTATGAGCGTAAGAATTGGTCAGCATGAAACGTTCTACAAAAACAAGTCCGCGAGAGCATATCTCTATCTTCAATACATCGCCCACTATAAGTGTTTTTAGACTGGATGGAAGGGGCACGTCCCCGCGCGCTCTGGTGAGCGTGACGGCATCCCCGCGCTTGACCTTGCTTTGCCCTTGGTTTGCACTTGCCGTTTACGAGTAATTTGAAACAAGGTAAAGTCTTCTAAGGCAAGATAAGTATTATGCAGATAATTTTCTAACATGTCAAGAGTCTTTGGCTTCGAGCGAAGCGAGAAGCCTCCAGCCTTTCTAGCATTTTTCAGCATTTGTAGCATTTAAAATGATACAAAGTCTAGTCTTTCTGACTGACTGTCACCTTTTTAAATTTATTCATTCAAGCTCAAACTACAACTTTGTGAGCACTTCTCACTTGTACAAGTAAACGACAATTGACACCGGTAACATATAATGTTAAAATGAAACAATTTTAATAACAAGACAAGTCAAAAGCGAGCAGAATGCCCCTGTTCGTAGCCGCTTCATAAATGGCCAAGATGACAGTTTACGTTTACATTTACTTGTTTCAAAAACGTCCTCTTGGTTATGAATATGTCCATCTCGCAGTTCCTTGTTATACTGCTGTCTACGTTCACTTTTTAATCTCAGAAACTTGTTCCCACTGTGCCTTCTGTGGGAAGTAATTTGTATTATACTATCCATTGTGCAACATCATAAAATAACGCGCTTTTTCTATTAGTCGGAATGATGTGTGCTATTACGCTCCAGGTTAATCACGCTACCCACAACGAAGTCCAAGGGTTAGTGAAGCTGTTGTGGATTCTTAAAACAAAACCTCTCCATATTAGCATACCTGTACAGTTATTACCCTGTAATTTCAAGTTGCAATCGACGATCATAAAAGCACCGGGAATCACTTTAGTCAGTCAATAAATATAAATCACACGTGCAATAAGGTGTCATCATTCATGAAGTATTCATACCATCTTATTCCATCACAAAGTACTCTTCATTTACAGTTGATTGCTGTCATGTCGCTCCTTCACGAGACCACCATTCCATTTGGCTGGCTGCGTGGCTCAGGGGTAACGTTCTCACTTGCTGGGCCCGAGGTTGCAGGTTCGTATCCTGGCGCAGTCAGCTGGCATTTGAGGGTGCGCAAATGCAAGGGAGCCGTGTCCGTAGATTTACTGGTACGTTAAAGATCGCCTTCGGGGCAAAATTCCGGCACCCCGGCGTCTCTAAAAGCCGCAGTTGTTGAAAGGGACGTAAACCCAATAACATTATTAATATCCATTCCATAGAGATACACGTGACTCCACCTATACCTCTCTTCGTCGCTATCCTTTACGAGTTTATGAACAACGAATTCATATCTCTTGAATGTTATTCTCTTGAAAATTTACAGCACGCAAGCTTAAAAGTGGAAGGTCAAGGAAAAGTTTATGGAGATATGACCTTTCATCTTATTTCTACATGCACCGTAAGTCAAAATGTTTCTTTATGAACCTTACACACGTTGATATACAGTTACCGGCAGTTAGCTCTGAACTTCCCCATCCCACTCCCCCTGTATACAACTGCAGTGTAAAATATTTGCGTGTCTGTGTCTGCCTGTGAGAACCTTCTGTCACGCGCGTCAATGTTGTCAGATAGGGAAGTATTCGGCACGTTTCCCGCACCACTCTACGCCCCTCTCCTACCGCTGAGCATTCAAGGTCAAGTGCACAGCTAAACGCCGGTATTTGTGCTCACACCATCCGTTGCAAACAGATGTCCATCAAGCACTGAATTTCCACCTTTCGGGCTGGTGGTGTGTCTCAAACAGGGACGAGAACGATCGCTTAATCCTTGAGACCCATTCGGCCCCATTTATGAACACGTCCTGCTACACCTGGCCTTGCGTTATCCCGGCGACTCGAGGCTAGTCTTGATTATGCCTGAATGTGGTAGAGCTATAAACCCGGCTGGTGGCTCAGTGAGGAGGAGAGAATGTGCTGCCTGCGTTTGCACGGTATGTTATTAGCCGAATGACCTTTTTATAGGATGGGAGCACGTTTTCCTAGGCAGGTAGTACCTCTGCTAAAGAATTAGGATATTTGTCACTTGTAAGTCCTATTCTGGGATACGCCTTGGTAGTTTGGGTTCCATATCAAGTAGGGCTCATCAATGAGTTGGAAATGGTACAAAGAAAAGCCGCAAGATTTGTGCTCAGTGACTTTAATCCCAGGAGCAGTGTGACCCGTATGTTAAAGAAACTTGGTTGGGAATCACTTGAGGCTAGGAGGATGAAATCTAGACTCTACGCTATGTACAACACGTATACAAACCAACCAGCTTGAGGTGAGCTTAGCAAACGTATGGGAAAGCCCTCTTACATGTGTAGGAGTGATCTCCCTTTCAATGATAAGCGCCGACCACAGCTTACAAATTATGGTAAATATACTTTCGTAAACCGTGCCGTTGATAACTGGAACTCTCTACCTGCCGCAATCTTAGAGCATTTCCCCAAACATATAACTTAGGTGTGTTTAAGAAAAGACTGCCGATATTTGAACATACTCCAGTTTAATTGTTATTGAATGGTTATGTATAATTGTTTATTTGTTATGAGTACCAAATTTGCCACCGGGTGACACACCCCCAATTGTAAATATATGAATGAATGAATGAACGAATGACTGAAAACGCGTGTTTTGCCCTTCTGGGACTCGTTAGTTATTATTAGTTATTGTTGTTTTAAGGGACGGAATTGCGTGGTCATTTGCCCCCTTTCGGCACTCGGCACAACCCAGTGGACTATACGTGGTCGAGCATCACCACTCTGGCCTTATATTTGTTGCGTGTTGACGTTGGATGAGCTCTCACTGGATAGGAATGTTGCACGGAATGGACGACTGGGCCAGTCTTCCCCCTCTGACGTCACGCAATCACGTGGCTTTGTGATGTGGGCGGCTATGAGTTGCTTGTGTGCGTTGTATAAGGTGCGTTTAAAAAGTAACGAGCCGGAGGCTGGAATGCGTAAACCGGTGACGACATCAGCTAATCGTGGCGTGTGTAACGAGGTGTGGTTTTGACCAGAGCGTGGAAGGTCACAGCTCGTCGCTAGAGGGCACGCGTGCACGTCACGTGACGATACAAAGCGAGCAGCAGCATGCATCAATCGTGCAATGCTGACAGTCGCATTGCAAACAGTGACATGGAGGCGTCAACTGAACAGCAAAGAGGTGCTGTTCGGTTTCTGACAGCGGAAGGAGTAGGGAGAACGGACATTCATCGCCGAATGTCACAAGTGTAGGGCGAACACTGCATGTCCCATGCAAGGGTCAAGGCGTGGCACAAGCGCTTCAGGGAAGGACGGGTGTCGTTAGCCAATGATGCCCGGTCTGGGGCACCCCCTGCATTACCGAAGACAACGTCCAGCAGGTTGATGCACTCATTACCCAGGACCGCCGAGTGACAGTGAACGCCAAAGCCGCCGTGGTCGCTCCAGGACAATGCACGACCTCATACGGCCAACACAGTCGCGGCACTCCTGCAGAAATTCACATGGGAGGTTCTCGGCCACCCTCCATACAGCCCAGACCTCTCTCCCTGTGATTACGCCATGTTTTATCCCCTGAAAAGGGCTCTGCGGGGCTAACGATTCACCTCGGACGCCGACGTCCAGCTGTACGTGCGGAACTGGATCACATCGCAGCCCATGGAATTTTATGAGACAGCCATTCACCGCCTCGTTCAAAATGGGACAAGTTCCTCAACAGCCAGGGCCAATACTTCTAACATACAGGTACTGGTTTCTGTAATTATGCCTTGGCTCGTTACTTTTTGAACGCACCTTATAGTTAGGAATTAGGTTAAAATATTCGTTGTTTTATGTCTTTTAGAATAATGGTTCAACATTATGCAGTTACCCAGTGCGAAAACAGATGTGGCAAGTCCAAAGTATCGTTTCATTCCTTGCCTATGAATCGTATTAATTTTAAAGAAATAGTGGCTTTTAAAAATTCGTCGTGCTGATAGGAAATCGTACATATCAGCCCACATGAGAGTATGTTCAGCCATTTTCTTATCTTTAGACTACAAGTTAGTATTGTCTGGATGGATTTTTAAAGATATATTTTTTCTTTTTAGCGTATGGCTTTTCTTTAGTGCCAGGAATGTCCAAGGACATGTTCGGCTCGCCAGAGTTAGTAGCTGCTTCTATGCGGACACCCATGGGGTGCGCTACAAGTACCGTCGCGTGTGAAGTGTTGTCTGAGGAGGAAAGTGTGTGTGTAAGGACGAGGAATTGGAAGGTAGCGGCTGTGGCCTATAGTTAGGGACCAACCCCGGCATTTGCCTGGAAGGAAGATGGGAAACCACAGAAGACCATCTTCAAGGTTGCCGGCGGGGGGATTCAAACCACCTCGCCTCCAGCATGTGAGCGACTGCCTGCAGCAACTCCGTAAGGACCACAGCTAACTCACCAGGTTTCAAAGAGATGATGCTGTGCCAGTTGTATTCCCGTTTACTTCTCAACGAAAATTAAAGCCGCCACATCGTAAGCTGGCAAATAAATTACGCCTAGATGTAAGACGATATAATTCACACTGGCTTTATTTATCGCTGGGTATGATAAGTTAAAATATTAGGCTAGTTTAGAAATAAACTAACGAGAGTTATTTCTTATCTTATAATAATTATTTTCCTATTTGATGAACACGGAATCAGTGCAGTGCCTACAACAAGCCAGAATTCAAAGCAAAAGAATATAAGTGCAATTCGCAGCTACAGGCATGCCGTACGCCTAAGATAACTTTTCTAGTTATTCTAACATAAATTCGAAAATTCTAAGGAAACATTCCGATATTTCAGTTGAGGATTTTGATCTTAATTACTTTCACAGACCAGTTGGTCTATGGTAGATCTGGAGGTTCTCTTTGGGCGTCCTGGCAGTATGTTTAGATGACAGTGAATTACTTGACTTATCCTTCCTTACTAAATATCAGATTTCCGATACAAATCGTAAGTTATTTCAAAAAGTTTTATGAACTTGGCCAATATTAATGCAATGGGGAAAATTGATGTGCTATATGGCCTTAAATCCAGGCCGTAAGTCAAAAACTTAGGAAGAAATATATTGACCTACTATACATACCAGTATGTTTTATAATGCAGCTTACAAAAGGATTCCCTACACTCTTATTTGCTTGTAAAAGACATCACATGGAATTAGGCCTAGGTTGCTATTATCCTATACTGCAGTTAATTTGGGGCATATAACCTCGCTGTTCCGCCCCCTAAAACATAAATAACTAACTAACAGTAGTAAATTGAGATATTAATTAAAATTCATAGCTATACATTAAGAATCCTACTTGTATGTCTGTAGAATTTGGGAAATTGACAGAATTAAGAATTCTCCTCTTCCTGTAAGGTTTCAAGAATAGCATGTTCATCATTGGTTCTGGGTCTATGTACTCTCCCCTAGGTTTAGCCTATACCACTGCTGCTCAACAGATGTGCATGATATTTGGCAGGAATTTCAGTGGGTCCAGTACAGCACAGATAGTGTATGAGGTAAAACAACGCCATTAGATGATTGCATCTCTGTAACTGAAAGAAAAGATGATTAATATTAACTGTCTTCACAGAAAGCCAATCTACGGGGTGTTTGAAAAAGGACTCCTTAGTTTTAATATGTCCTAGAATCTGTACAAAGTGACATACACTATTCTAGTTTGTGGTGTGTGATCATCAACTCTCCGAGTTTGGCTCCCCTGCAGTTGGCAGGTCTGCTTGACCTTGAGACGGCCCCAGTGCTGTTTGTTTCCCCTGTTCCCTCAGTTCAGTCCAGGCATGTGTACAACATCATACACTGTACCTTAAGGCACTCCTAATTGTAGACTACGTCTGACCAATGACTTCTTCGGCCTCCGAACACATGAAAGACGGAACTGTTCAACAACATCTTCAGAAGTTCTCAGTCTCCCTGGTGAGTTTGCTTTTAAAACACTAACGGTTTCCTTGAAAGAATTCAGCCAATGACGGATAGTTTTTGCTGTAAGTGGTTCACCACCATACTAACGTCTAAAATTACGTTGCACTGTTATAACTGACTCAGTTTTCACAAGCCAAATAACACACTGCGCTCTCTGTTGCGGAGTACTCATTGCTACTGAGTTGCTCTGCACTGCACTGCATGCACGCACGAAGAACTTGAAATGGTGTTAGTGAATCTTCGAGGACCAACATCATTCCAACATATTTTATGAACTGTTAATGGTGAATTGTGTGGCTCTTACAAAGAAGCCTGTCTACGTTTGCAACTGTTAGAAAATGACACCGATTGGGATCAAACTCTCAATGATGCTGTAATTTCTTTACAACCTCATCCAATACGAACATTGTTTTCTATCAAAATGCTTCCCATCAAAACCAATTGGCTTATGGATAAAATACAAAGATGATATGTGTGACGATATCTTGCATGAAATGCGCATTACATCACCAGGAAGTCCACATTTACAAATCAATGAATAAATGTACAAAGAGGCGTCGATATCAATTGAGAACATGTTCTTGATGATGTCAAACAAAGTATTACGGTATCTCAATTAGACATGGCCGTATCCAATCATCCGATGCACAACGCTTTTAGTCAAGTGTTCCAACGCGAAAAAATGTACGATCTCGATGCTTTAAGAGAATCTGTTCGAAAAAGTCTTCCGCTGTTGAACCAACAGCGAAAGTTCAACAGCGAAAGTATCTATTTGATACTCTTATGAAACTTGTAAATGATGGAACTGGAGGGAATTACTTCTTGGACGCTCCCGGTGGTACAGGAAAAATGTCTTTAATGTCATTGATTTTAGCAAACATTCGCTCACACACTGAAGTCGTACTCGCACTTGCTTCATCAGGCATTGCAGCTACATTGTTGGAAGGCGGTCGAACAGCCCATTCAGCGCTAAAATTGCCGTTGAATATGCAAAGCAACGAAACTCCAGGCTGCAACATTTCGAAGAACTCTGCAATGGCAAAGGTTTTGCAGCAATGTAAATTGATAGTATGGGATGAATGAACGATGGCACATACAACGTCCTTGGAGACATTAGTCCAAACCATGCGTGATCTGTTGAATAATCAAAACCGATTTGCTGGTGCGATGATTTTGGAGCGAACGAGCTATTTTGGTTGCCAAAAACATGGATATAATGGAATTAAATTTGAAAATTCAAACGAAATTGCCGGTGCTTTGAGGACATACAAATCAGTTGATTACGCTACCAACCAAGATTATGCCGTCAACTATCCAGCCGAATGTTGGAACTCCCTGGATTTGACATGACTGTCGCCTCACAATGTTCAATTAATGGTCGGATCGTGGTCATAATGCTGCGAAATATCAACCCGCCCCATC
Source organism: Meconema thalassinum (assembly GCA_946902985.2). NCBI lineage: Eukaryota > Metazoa > Arthropoda > Insecta > Orthoptera > Tettigoniidae > Meconema > Meconema thalassinum. Next base: position 1,117,481,851 of record OX336389.2, on the reverse strand, counting down.
TTTGTAACGGCACACGGATAGCGGTGAAAACTTAATGAACAACATGATCGAATCAACCATTCTTAAGGGAAAGTACAAAGGAGAAGACGTTCTGATACCACGCATCCCAATGATACCCACTGACATACTATTTAAATTTGAACGACTGCAGCTTCCAGTGCGGCTTGCTTTCACTATGACAGTAAATAAATCCCAGGGGCATTCATTGACTGTTTGCGGCATTAATCTTGAAACCCCATGTTTCTCGCAAGGCCAATTGTTTGTTGCCTGTTCCCATGTTGAAAAACTATCAACTTTGCTTATTTACGTGCCAAGTAATCAAACAAAAATTTTCGTTTACCATAAAGCATTACAATGAAAATATCAATTGACAGAAGAATTTTCCTTGGAACTGGTCAGCATTATTACATGTGACATATGCAAAAAGTATTTCATTATTGTGATCATGTGAGGAACGCTTTTACGCCAGTGAAAACATCAGTATTTTTTGACGGAATGTGATCTTTATAGTGTTGATTGGAATGCGTGTTTTCTATACAAATTATTTTCCCCGAAGAAAGAAGATTACGATTTGGCACATTATCTTCACGGCATCAACTTATCAAATTACTCAATTTGCAACGTGGGATACTTATGGCTCAGTGAGGGATTTGTAGACCTGCCAAACAGTTTCCATCTAGGGTTATTTCTGGGGGATGCTGATACCTTTTCGAGCATTTCCTTAGTCACTATGAAGATATTAATATTGCAGCTACTGAAAACACATAGTTTCTTAGTAAGTTTTGGTAACAGTAGAATATTAACTCATTTCATGTTGATGATGTAGTGGTTTGCATTATTTTGTTTTATGCGTGCAGTACAGACTTAATTGGAGTTCGATACAATGTCATTTATTTTGACAGAACGACGTCTGTTCGGTCATCTAGTTTCTGATCAATTTGAAATATTTGAGAAGAACTTACCCAGCTTTGCATAAACAGTACGACATAAGAACTTTTAACTCGTCATTCTCTTCACACCCTTGAAAATAAAGTAGCTGAAGTTGTTGTTGTTTCAGTTGAGGGGCTTGGACATCATGGTCATTTGTACCGGTTTACTTGAGTGAGTGTGGTGGGTGTTTGTCTGATAACCTGTGTTATTGTGGTGTCTGTAGTAGTGTACGTTATGCATATGTAATTCAGGTGAGGATTGGGAGAGGGACGGCCGTGGTCTTTTAGGTAGGAACCATCCGGGTATTTGCCTGAAATAGAAGTGAGAAACCACGGAAAACCACTTCCAGGAAGGTTGAGTTGGGAATCGAACCCACCTCTTCTCAGTTTTGCCTCACGAGGCTGAGTGTACCCCATTCCAGCCCTTAGATCAGAAATACATTTCTTGACAGAGGGGGGAAAAACCCCGGACCTCTGGGGGGCGAAAGCCAAGAGTGCTAGCCGTTACAGCGCGAAGAGCGTATTGTTGAAGGGATTTTTCTTGTGTATAATAAAACAGACAGCCTTAGCAGTCATTAGATGACCTTGGTAAGCACACCAATCTTCTTCAATAGCCTAAGTCATGTACGAACTGATTATTGCCTTCTTTCATTAGTTTTTCAGAACCGTCATCACCCACATATTTTGTAGCTCAGTTCAACCTAAACGTTTTAAGTTACTCTAATGTCTTTGTCCTTTCAGTTCCTTTAGAAATGAAGTTTCAATTTCGCACAATTAAACTGACATATCTACGAATACAGCGCCGTAACTATAAGAACATACACCTGTTCCGGTAAGTTAATGCACTAAATTTTACAACCCTTATCAGAGCGACTATATTGGAGGAATATCGGTATTTAATAGAAATTGCCAATCGCAGGTATTTGACACTTCAACTCAGTAAATAACAAGCACAAGCGAACGTGCCTCCATTCGTCTCTCGCCCACAACACCACTCGTGCACTCTGTGAGACACTTCAGGAACCTCAATGCCACGCCACAGGTCAGGTCGTCCATATGGACACGCTCTAGCCACCGGGTAATATGAGCATATTTTAGAGAAATTATGGTCTCTTCCGTGCGCGTGCTTGATCCAACTGGTGTCATACAATTCCTCCAGGACCTGTCTCCGATATGAAAATGAAAATCCACAACCTGCTTCCAGTCGACCGACCGGGTTAGGGAATGAAATGAATGAAGCCCTCATCTAGTGGCGAGGATATAAACTGTGCCAGCTGCCGAAGCCTGTCGCACTCACCTGGGGCAATGATTAAATGAATGACAGATGAAATGAAATGATAGCGGAGAGTGTTACTGGAATTAAATTTGTGACAGGGAAAACCTGAGTACCCGGGGAAAAAACCTGTCTGCCTCGGCTTTGTCCAGCACTAATCTCGCACGGAGTGACCGGGATTTGAACATCGGACTCAGTGGTGAGAGCCGGCGTGCTGGCGCCTAAGCCACGGAGGTTCTTGTCTCCGATATACACATCCTAATTAGTTCAGGAGTGGTTCGCAAGGCAAAAGTCAGGTCGGGGTTATCAACTGGCCTCCTAAAGAGGCAGATATGAATCCCATTGGGATGAAAGGTGGAAATTACCAACGATGTTCTAACGGATGTTGTCAATAAGTCCTACGACGAGGTGGCAGATGGCGGCATTACCGAAATCGATTCCACGGGCGTAGGCCTGGAAGAGGTTGCATACAAAGGCGGTGCCTGGTTGTCTTACTGAGTGACCACCTGTCGGCCATTTTCAGGGCCAGAAGTAAGCTCACTCGCTGTCAATAACAGCAGGATAAAATATAGGAAGTTTAGTTATTCGCAAATACGTCATAAAATTAAACATACGAATATTTCATCCCATGGAGACTCGAACTTTTGGCACCAGAGGAATGGGGGACCGCCTAACTCACGATTTAGCACGGACGGCTACCACCTTAGCTGACAGAGCCTGCAATTTCATGAGCACTTCAGATAACTATAACATGACTGCCGGACAAAATATAGTGCATTCATTACATAACGATTGCCGGCCACGTGGTGTTGGGGTAGCGCACCTGCCTCTCATCCAGAGGCTCCGGGTTCGATTCCCGGATCCCTCAAGGATTTTGAAACTGACGTGAGGGCTGGAACGGGGTGCACTCAGCCTTGTGACGACAATTGAGTAGCTGTCTGACAGTGAGGCAGCGCTCCAATCACGAAAACCGACATTAACGGCCGAGGGGACCCGATGCGATGATCACGCGTCACCCCAATATCTGCAGGCCAAATGGCTGGGCAGCGGTCGCTTGGTAGGCCTAAGCCCTTCACAAGCTGTAGTGCCAGGGGTTATTTACTACTAGCAGTAGTGCCCGGCTTCCCCGGTGGATTTATTTGTTTTATGGATGATAATGAATACTAATACAGAACTGGCACATGATACTTAAACTACCAGAAAAAAAAATTAAATATAACTTTTTGTGCTGGTGGAGGTGGTGGTTAGTGAGCGTGATAAGCAGTACAGTATAATGGACGTAACATTTAGGTCATTTTCCCCTAATGATAATAATGAATAGAAAACGGTTATTTACTAACTACAGCACTGATACATGTAATTTACAAACAAATTTCTAAAAATGTTTAGAAAGAGGAGTAAGTGAAATAAAAGGCACTGCCTAGGGGCTATATTTCATTGTCTGTTAGAAATGTAGAGACCAATAGTGTCGTCTTTTGACGCATAGCGCCGTAGGAAAATAATCAGAACGCTTTGGAAAACTTCGGCTGTCCCGAGCTCCTGAGGCAGCAATAGTGTAATTTATGGCCACATAGCGCTCAACGATAAGTCTCGGAATAAATTGATGTAAATTTGAAGGCACCAACGTTTATTGCAGCTGACAACCTCAATGTATAGTACCAACACCATTGCACTTATACAGATGCATAATATGTTCATGATGATAACTGTTTTAAGGGGCAAAGAATTCTTTTTGCACTAATTACTCCCCGTGACTGCAATTTAAAAGCAGCGCAGGATTTAACTATTTTCGCAATTCTGCATCAGAACACTGGTAGGGGCGACGTGATGCAGCCCGAATTGCCAGTCAACAATAGACTTATTAAAATACTCGTACAGTTACACTACTACGGACATGAATGATTCTAGGGCCTTATTACATGATTTTCAAGTTCAGTTTGTTTGTTATTCTAAATGTAGGGAATGGAGAACGTTGTCCAAAATATCAAGTGGACAGTGTTACCAGCAGGATTTCAAAGTGTATGTATAATTTGGTGCAATTTGGAGGAACGGTGTAGATTTGTGATAAAGGGCCTAAATACAGGGAATGGAGTAGCCTGTCCGAAATTTAAAGTGAACAGTGTCACCCGCAAGGTTCCAAAGGGTAAGTGTACAACATGTGTTTCAGATCGGTGAAACGGTGTAGATTTGAGCCACTGGACTTAAATGCAGGGAATGGAATGGTCTGTCCGAAATTTCATGCTGATAGTGTTACTCGTAGGGTTCCACAGGGTAAGTATACAAATTTTGGTCCAGATCGGTGAAACGGTGTAGATTTGTGCCAAAGGGCCTAAGTGCAGGGAATGGAGTGGTCTGTCCGAAATTTTATGCAGACAGTGTTCCTCGTAGGATTCCAAAGGGTAAGTATACAAATTTTGGTTCAGATAGGTGAAACGGTGTAGATTTATGCCAAGGGTATAAATGCAGGGAATGGAGTGGTCTGTCCGAAATTTAATGCAGACTGTGTTACTCACAGGGTTCCAAAGGGTAAGTATACAAATTTTGGTTCAGATCGGTGAAACGGTATAGATTTGTGCCAAAGGCCTAAATGCAGGGAATGGAGTGGTCTGTCCGAAATTTCATGTAAACAGTGTTACTCGCAGGATTCCAAAGGGTAAGTATACAAATTTTGGTTCAGATCGGTGATACAGTGTAGATTTGTCCCAAAGGGCATAAATGCAGGGAATGGAGTGGTCTGTCCGAAATTTCATGTAAACCGTGTTACTCGCAGGGTTCCAAAGGCTAAGTATACACATTTTAGTTCAGATCGTTTTTTTTTTTTGTCGAGTGGCCTCCTGAGAGGCCGAGTGCAGGTCTTTCTATTCGATGCCCGTGGGCGACCTGCGCGTCGGAATGAGAGATGGAAAGGATGAAGATGAATGAAACTGGGCAAGGATGTGGAAGGAATCGGCCGTGGCCTGTCAGAAGGTACCGTCCCAGCATTTGCCTGGTGTTGAAAATGGGGAAACCACGGAAAACCATTTCAAGGACGGCCGACGGTGGGGCTCGAACCCACGCGTCTAGTTCAGATCGGTGAATAGGTGTAGATTTGTGCCAAAGGGCCTAAATGCAGGGAATGGACTGGTCTGTCATAAATTTCATGTAGACAGTGCTCGCAGGGTTCCAAAGGGTAAGTATATAAATTTTGGTTCAGATCGGTGAAACGGTGTAGATTTGTGCCAAAGGGCCTAAATGCTGGGAATGGAGTGGTCTGTTCCAAATTTAACATAGCCTAAACTATTCCTCTTGAATCTGGCTATCATACAAAAAATAATTTTTCGAATCAGACTGGTAGTTCCAGAGATTAGTGCGTATAAACACAAAAACTGTTCAGCTTTATTATAACTTATTAGTATAGATTACATTACGATTAATGAGGCCACAGGACGTTCAGGTACGGTGACCATACGTCCCGAAAACATCGGGACAGTCCCGATTTAAAGGAGCATGTCCCTGCATCCCGAATATTAATAGACTAAGAGTGTCCCGATTTTTAAGTTTGAAAATATTAATTATACTCTGAAAAATATGCGTAAATTAACGAAAAGTACGTTTTGTTTTGAAATATCATTTTATCAAACTGTAGCCTTTTATTTGGCTAGTGCAATTGACTTTTCCTAAGCCCGCAACTCCTACAGCAGATGACTTTCCAGCCTATGTTGGCAGCGCAGCGCTTGCTTTACAGGTGGAGGGCGACGCCCTCTATGAGTGTGTCAGTGTGTGGCAGGATACCCCTGGTACCCCCACACACAAGATTAGACTTCGCGATACACCTACTATTGCTAGACTAGAGTCTAAAGTCTATTCGCCGAGTTGAGACAGTGCCCCTGGCTACCCGGACAGGGAAACACGCCCGGTTCACGTCATGGCCTCTGCCGGACAGGGGTAGCCAAGATGCTCCGAGATCATTGGTCATGCCATAGCCCTAGAAAAGACAAGACTTGTTGCATTTAGTGCTGTGCTGCACTGTATACTGTTGCCTGTCATAAGCAGTTAAGAACTTATTATTTAATTAATTAATTAATTAAATAAACGAACAATAAATAAACCGCGCTGTAGCATGTAACCGATAAGTCAGCCCGCTTCACATGTGCAGTAGGCTATACACAGCACTGAAGATGTCGTACGTTCAACAGGCACAGCTCAATCACCCCTTGCGGGCAGCCCTGCAATCACGTGTACAACTGTGTTTACTTCCACTATCTCGACTCCGTGAACAGAATTTAGTTAGTTATTAGTAGCAAGTGTCAAATCAAAGAAGAAATACTCAAATAGTGATGTGACTTTGGTTTTTACTGTACTGTGATCTGCACTTAAACACTTAAACTGGCGTGTTTGTGTTTGTATAGTGACGACAATGACTAAGCCTCCATGGCTTAGGCGGCAGCACGCCGGCCTCTCACCGCTGGGTCCGTGGTTCAAATCCCGGTCACTCCATGTGAGATCTGTGCTGGACAAAAAGGAGGCAGACAAGTTTTTCTCCGGGTACTCCGGTTATCCCTGTCAAAATTTCATTCCAGCAACACTCTCCGCTATCATTTCATTTCATCTGTCATTCATTTAATCATACCCCAGAGGAGTGCGTCAGGCCTCGGCAGCCGGCACAGTTCATATCCTCGCCGCTAGATAGGGGCTTCATTCATTCCATTCCTGACCCGGTCGGAGACTGGAAGCAGGCTGTGGTTTTTCATTTTCAGTGACGACAATGACTGGCGATAAAAGTAAGAAACGTAAGTTTTCCTTTAATAATGAACTCCAAAAAGAGTATCCTTTCTTAAAAATGCGCGAAAGTAACCCACATATTGCATTTTGCTCTCAATGTTCAAGCGAGATTAATATCGCACGAGATGGCGTTTCTGACAACAAGCTTCATTTGAAGACTAAAAAACATTTGGCTGGTGTTAAAGCAGTGGCAATGAGTAAGTTTGTTACTAAGAATGAATCAGAAAAAAAATGATATTTTAGCAAAAGAGGCAGTTTTTGCATATAATACCGTAAAACATAATCATAGTTTCAAATCGTTAGATGGTACATCAAAGTTAATTTCAACGTTGTTTGATCAAAATTTATCTTCAGCAAGAACGAAAAGTGAAGCTGTTGTTAACAATGTTTTTGTTCCTGATTGTCAAATACAACTGATGCAGGAACTCAGTGAAACCTCTTGCTTTACACTGATGGTAGACAGTTCAAACCATGGTAATCAAAACCTAGTACCGATCGCTGTGAGATATTTTCATGTACCCAGTGGAATAAATGTAAAGCTTTTAGAACGTGAAACATTGCCAGGAGAAAAGAGTGACCAACTGCACGATTATATATTTTCAGTTTTAATTCGCAATAACCTGGTTAACAAATTAGTTGGAATGTCAGCAGACAACACAAACATCAATTTCTGGTGTGCAAAAAGAAAAGGAAAAATTAACATGTTTTGTAAATTATCGGCAAGTAATGACAAAAACTTGGCTGCAAGGCTCATATTGTTATTAACTGCATTAACAATGCTGCTGTTACCCTTCTTATTGTTGCACAGGTTGTTATTGTTAAACTTTTTTTAAATATATACAGTGTGGTCCACCAGCCCCTTATTTTTTTTTGGAGGAAGGCAACCCAACTAACGCGTATATCACAGTCATCCTAAAAACATTAGTACCTGCTCCTTTACGCCCATTGTACATCTTTACCGTTGAGTACATCCTCGCGAATATAGAAGAAATCAATAGTGGCAGTGTTCTTTCAATGACCTCAAATATAATGCATGATTGAAACGATTCGAGCTCCGAATAACACCTTCTTACGTTTGGACAGGAAGTGTCTACGAATAGATTCAATACCTGCCAGCAATACACCATGGTTCTCGGTAGCTAAGGTGGCTAAATCAAGAATTGCTAGAGTAACGTCAACGAAGTCGCATGGTAGTAGGTTCGAACCTTGATCTAGTATATTTTTGTTTATTGTGGATGTATTATGGACGCATATCTATCTGTTCCAACGAGTGATTTTGTATTTGGTCCTCAAAAGGACCGTACTTATCCGATGGTACGCAGCCAGATTGGTCGACGACATAATGATCTGTAGAATGAAAGCATGGTATCCTGTATATTCAAGGTAGCAAGTGTTCGAAATTTTGACCACCTTTGTTTAAAGGAAAACTCCGACTCACTCAGACGACCCACATAACAAAAAGATTTGTTATGTGGGTAGGCTCACGAATAAATACATCAGACCGAAACTATAATTTCTTTCAACGGCGTCTGTGCGAAAAGCGCTTGCTATACACTTGCAGTAATAGTTAGTGAGGTTTTAAGGGGCGGAACTACGAGGTCATCTGCCCCAAACATACAGTAAATACAGATAATTATTGGTTTTACGTCCCTTTTAACTGCTGGCTTTTAGATACGCAGGGGGGCCGGAATTTTGCTCCGAAGAGGATCTTCAACGTGCCAGTAAATCTACTGATACGGCTCCCTCGCATTTGCGCACCCTCAAAAGCCAGCTGACTGCGCCAGGATATGAACCTGCAACCTTGGACACAGCAAGCGAGAACGTTACCACTGAGCCTCGCAGCAAGGCAGTTATTACAGAACGTGCCATATTATTATTCTGGGATAAATATTGAACTATTAAAGTTCTAATTATCACGAATAGAGTCGCCTCCGATGCGTAATGTTCAGCGTGATTAGCTGCCACCCCGGACGTCCTGTGTTCGATTCCCGGCTCTGCCACGAAATTTGAAAAGTGGTACGAGGACTGGGACGGGGTCTACTCAGCCTCGGGTGGTCCAAATGAGTAGAGGGGGTTCGATTCCCACCTCAGCTATCCTCAAAGTGGTTTCCCATGGATTCCCACTTCGCCTTCGGGCAAATACAGGGATGTTACCTACAGTACGGCCACGGCCGCCTCCTTCCCTCTTCCTTGCCTATCCCTCCCGATCTTCCCCTCCCTTCCTATCCCTCAAGAGGACCCTGTTCGCTTTGCAGTTGAGGCCGCCTGGGCGAGGTGCTGATCCCACCTCCCCAGTTGTATCCCCCAGACGAGATGTTTCAAGCTCCAGGACACTGCCCGTAGAGGCGGTAATGTTAGGATCCCTCGCTGAGTCCGTAGGAAAACCTAACCTGGAGGGTAAAATCGACTAAAAATAATAATTATAACGAATACTATCCATCCATGGTTTTGAACAGTATTTAGGGAAAATAACCGTTTAAATGGGACAAGAAAATAAATTTCCCTATCGTCTTCGTAGATAATGTGAACAAAACCAAGTTGAAATCTTGCTGTTCGAGGTAGGGACGGTATAATAAAATAGTTAAAAAGAATTTTAAAAATCTGCCGTTGGATACTCTTGAACCCGGGATCTTCGAAAGAGCGAGCGGGCGCAATAACACTTGCATACATTTCCAACACACACTGGAGGTTTTTGTTGCGCTTCTTATTAACGCGTATGGTAAAATATTCAATTATTACAGTTACTGTAGATCTTAAATATTGATTGGAATGCATTCATTCAGTACCTAGCATGTTTTCTAATTTACTTAAAGCAAGTTTCGCGACTGCTTTGCGTTAATAAGGCGAATGAACTGCAAATAATGTCCTCAAACGACAGCCCTTCGATTTTATTTCATACAACTTAGCGTACAAACTGCTAGCGTGTGATACACTTCGGTCATACAAGCAGGTGTACTGACGAAGAGAACAGAATCATACAGGATATTGTAGCAGCGATCACAGCAGCTTCCTTGCCAGCGAGTGTCGTGTGATACGGGCCTGGAGATATGTTAAGACTGTATGTCTACCCCTTATTATTCCCGTTTTCCAACGGGGTCGGGGATGAGATGCGACGGAGGTCTTTGTGGCGATGGCTTTTACGGCCGGATGCCCTTCCTGACGCCAACCTCATGAGAGGAGTTAATGAGAGATGAAATGAATGATGGTGAATGAAACTGGGCAAGGATGTGGAAGGAAGCAGCCGTGGCCTGTCAGAAGGTACCGTCCCAGCATTTGCCTGGTGTTGAAAATGGGGAAACCACGGAAAACTATTTCAAGGACGGCCGACGATGGGGCTCGAACCCACGCGTCTACCGAGTCAGCAGAGAGCTTGGCCCCATGGCCTAATGCTGCGCGTTAGCCAGCGTAGCCACTACTGTCGGTTGAAACACCACAGCCTGCTTCCAGTCTCCGACCGGGTCAGGAATGGAATGAATGAAGCCCCTAACTAGCGGCAAGGATATGAACTGTGCCGGCTGCCGAGGCCTGACGCACTCCTCTGGGGAATGATTAAATGAATGACAGATGAAATGAAATGATAGTGGAGAGTGTTGCTGGAATGAAATTTTGACAGGGAAAACCGAAGTACCCGGAGAAAAACCTGTCTGCCTCCGTTTTGTCCAGCACAGATCTCACATGGAGTGACCGGGATCTGAACCACGGACCCAGCGGTGAGAGGCCGGCGTGTTGCCGCCTAAGTCACGGAGTCTTGGAGATATGCTAAGACATTTTGTTAAAATTTATTAACAAAACAAGATGTTCGGTAAAGAACTTATAGCCTACTTTCTCCTAAATGCATGGGTATTGTTATAACTCTTTGTCCTTTTCAAGGAGTATAATTGAATGTTGAAGTCGCCTCCGTAGCGTAGCGGTCAGCATGGTTAGCTGCCGCCCCGGAGGTCCTGGGTTCGATTCCCGGCTCTGCCACGAAATTTGAAAAGTGGTACTGTACCCTTTTACCTACCAATACCTGTTGAATCCCTGGATAGCAGCTGGATCGTAGAACCTGAAAATTCCCCGGCTCTAAAGACCCCCCCCCCCAAGTTCTACCAACAGACACAGGGATAATAGGGCCACTCGAATACCTAACAGGATGTATTAAGACTGACCAAAGCTCAGAAAAAGAAAAGACTAGCTCAAAACACAAGAATTCTTCAAGAGGAAGAAAGAATCTCAAAGGTGTGGAAAACCCTAAAATACCTAGCGATGGCCCCCTTAATACACCCTTCCATCACCTCTATAAAGCATCACGCAATAATTAAAACCAAGTAATAAATAGTTTATTGTAAGAATAAACAAGACAGAAAAACAATCAATTTTGTCGATACCACGACCAATCAAAAAAACTCTCATTGATAATACTGGATTGTCTTTCAAAAAAAATTATATATTACCCATTATCTCAACTAACTTTTAATTGATTAAAATATAAGGCATATTAATAATAATAATGATCAATCCCATAGGATAAGCACTTACAAAAGAAAAATATTATAAGACTTGAATACATTAAATTCATTTCGGTTCCTTAACTGAAATAACATCTTATACAAAAATATCCTGATTATAATTGATAATCCCACACGACATCTTCAGTAACATTATATGTTCTTGTTATTAAATGAAGAAATTCATATGGCCTATTTACAGAATATAATTTACACAAAATTCCAGAATAATTTCAATTATTCTCTTCCCACTGACTTAATGTCACGACATTCATTTCTGCTTAATATTGTTTCATTTCTAGTTTTAGGGTAATTCTGCCGAACAGTTAAGCTAAGCAAAAATTAATCATAAATTCAGCATTAAATAGTTATCGGTTTCCTTGTTAAACATACATCCTATGGCAAAATCGTTATATTAATTTTACTGGAAATATTGAACCGGATATCCACTCAAGATTCTCAATAATACTGCTCAGAAAAATATTAATCTTCACACAGGCATTTTCACGATAACAGCGATAAAGTCAACTATGACCAAATATTAACCATACTAGGTTAAAAACAACACCTCTCTGGGTTAAAACCCCAATCAATCTAATCCTGATTGGCACACCTGGCTCAATCCTCAACAAGAAAAATTTGCTTTACAAAGCACTGTATCAATATACTTAAATACAAAGACATTACTCATAGTACATGCCTCTCTAAAGTCGAACATGCACCTATAATAGGAGCCTTACTGTTATAAATCCACAATTATGAAAATCAGCTGTTTATAGAAAAATCCTGAACTCATGTGCGAAAAAAAAAATGATTCTGTAACAGATTACCAACAAAGCCCAGTGGATTTCAGAAATATTCCACCTATCTTTAAAAACTTGCCTTACATTGATGTATTACATGATCCATAATTCTTAAACGTATGACTTATAGTAAGTCGTCCCTGGGATTATCCTCGCAAATTTGGATGTCGTTCAAATACCCTCTTAATAGAGAAAAACTATTGCACCAAAGGCAATGATATCAATTTAATCCAGTGTTAACTTCACAAGGAAAGAAAAGTATAACACTCCCCAACCACACAAACTGAGGTTGTAAAAGCGATCTATAAAGATAAATTCAATCACAAAATAAGATCTTCCCTGAATTTCCCGAACGCGAAAATGTCGATGGATTAGTCCTACAGCATGAATCTAGGTTAGCAACAAAGGCTAAGCGACAAATGACCCATTAGGCAATCCATTTCGAAAATCACGCTCAGAAAATACAAGTTAAATCTATTAATAAACTGCAGAAAAAAAAATTGTCAAAGGACTCGAAGTAACATTCAGAATAACAGGATCCGAAAACTTCCTAATATCGTAATAAGAATACGAAAAGGAAAATTCTCCTCAAAGAATACGATGATCCACGCGAAAGTGCTTAAAGCACAATACACTAGAATATGAAAAACTCAATCAAAGTTCTCAAAAGAAAATTGTGTTACTAAAATGTTCTTACACAAGAAAAACTGTAGATCTTCTTCCTACGTTTATTTCTCGACAAATAAGAATGAGCATATCAGTTTAAATACTGTAAAATACTACTGAAATTTTTAATTTATCCATTAAATTACACAAAGGATGCACTCATTTTTATGAGTCAAAATCCTGGCATCATAGAAGGTCAGTTTCGAAATAAACATCGAACCTGCACTTTCTACTCAACCATTTAATCTACAAAATCAAATATGGCAAAGTGTGGTAGTTCAAAATGTCCACGCTACGCTACTGTAACAAGTTGAAGTGATCTGTACCTTTGGCGAATCTAGATGAGGAAAAAAGGATATCGTTGGCCATACTAAGATCTAGACCAACAGAACACACGCCGAACTCCAACTGGGTTTCCAGAGAACGAACCAAAGTCCTCCTAGGCTCGAACAACACCCGGTCGGTCGAAATAGTTCCAACATATCCTGGCGATATCTTCCCATACATATTCGAATACCGACGGACGGACCGCACACAGTTTATCAACTCGTCACGAAGCGAGGGTGAACTCGAACAGCCGCTAAATAGTTCCAATATATGAACGCGAATGTGAGCAAGTTCACAAGGGTCGACGCGGCCCCTTGCATCACGAGAGTCGCTTGCACACTTCATGCTAAATGAAAGTTGCTGCCAACATGTCCCCGCTACACCCTGCTAATGCAGTATTCTTATATTAATTTAGCCTACCATCGTAATGGATATAAGCTTCATAGTGTTCCTTCCCTCTGACACCTTGCTTGAGAATGTGCTCTTTTCAAAAAGTATAAGCACTGTGAAGAGTGAATCAAGTCTAGGCTGCATTTCCACGACGGTTTATATGCAGAGTTTTGTGACACATTACAGCTGAGCTGGCGGTCGGGATTATGAAAGTATTCATCCGCATGGCCCGTTAGTTGCTGTAGATACACGGTCGCAAAGATAAACTATTACATGTTTAAGACCATGTCTGAGCCCTATTAAACACGTGTCTACTTCACGTAGAATGCTGAACGAACTAGCGTATACACTCCAGCGCGGTCACACGTTTTTAAATCTTCCGTTAGCTGGCGACTTCACTTTCACTGTTTTCAGGCTCAAACCTCTACGCTGTCGGTTTCTCTACTCATTGCTCTCCGCAGGAGGTCGTCTTGGTCTCACATCCGCTCCCCCACTCCTTCACACGTCACGACTCGATACGAAATATATCACAGTCGAAACGTAATCAGCAGTGAGTTAACAGATCATCTTCTGTTCTTCATACTTTCTTAATAATAGCTTTCTGCCATGGAAATATACATATAGACATATGTAACTGCTTACATACAACGCCAAATATGCTTTAATTTGTATTAATCACTCTCAGGTGAATCGATCGATATAGTGTTAGACACAGTCAACATGGTTATTATCGATGACCTTCGGGTTTCTCGTCGGAAACACGAGCTCTGCCGATCTCTTTCTTGATAGCATGACTTTTGCTCGCTGTAGACCAGCTGTAATTATAGACTTCAGAGGCTAGTTAGGAAGTTACAGGGTGTTCCCAAAATACTGTAACCATGTCTGTACTTAAGACCTTTATGAATAATGGTGCAGTACGAGGACTGGAACGGGGTCTACTCAGCCTCGGGTGGCCCAAATGAGTAGAGGGGGTTCGATTCCCCCTCAGCCATCCTCGAAGTGGTTTTCTGTGGTTTCCCACTTCGTCTTCGGGCAAATGCCGGGATGGTACCTTCTTCAAGGCCACGGCCACCTCCTTCCCTCTTCCTTGCCTATCCATCCTACCCATCCCTTACCTTCCCTCATGAGGCCCCTGTTCGCTTTGCAGGTGAGGCCGCCTGGCCGAGGTGCCAATCCCACCTCACCAGTTGTATCCCTTCCGATTCGATGTTCCCAGCTCTAGGACACTGCCCGTAGAGGCGGTAGTGGTGAGTTCCCACGCTGAGTCCGTGGGTTCCACCAACCTGGAGGGTAAACGACTAAAAAAAAATAATTATAATAATAATTGAATGTTGGTTGTAGTAGTTTCGTGAAATACAACGTGCTTTACGGATATTATACATGAATATGATGTGCCCTTTGCTAGTGCTACCTCCGTAAAATATTTCATTCAATTCGGTTTCACCGTGTTTGAATTGATATGGGGATTCGATTTGCACACATACATGGCCGCTATCTGCACACTGTTGGGCTGATGACCTTGTAGATCAGTCAAAAGATGCTTCCCACAAAAAGGTATGTTGTTGAAAAATTTGGTAGAGATCAAATGATTAGGTAGGTCGTAATTTGATTTAAGCTTTTAACATTTGGGTGGCCGCCATTCCGTTTCCTTCAAGATGGCGGCGATATAAAACATGACACTGAAGTGGCCGTTGCTAGTGCTACCTCTGTACCAAACTTCGTTCCATTCGGTTTCACCGTGTTTGAAAAGATAGGGGGAATCGATCTCCACACATACATGGCCGCCATCCGCACATTATTGGCCTGATGACCTTGTAGTGTGGTCAAAACATTCTCTATGCATAAAGGTATGTTGTTGCAAAATTTGGTAGAGATCAGATTATTAGGTTTGTCGTAATTTGATTCAAGCTTTTAACATTACGATGGCCACCATTACGTTTTCGTCAAGATGGTGGCGATATAAAACATGACACTGGAGTGCCCTTTGCTAGTGCTACCTCTGTACCAAATTTCGTTCTATTCGGTTTCACCGTGTTTGAATTGATAGGGGGAATCAATTTGCACACATACATGGCCGCCAACTGCAAACTAATGGGATGATGACCTTGTAGTTCAGTCAAACGACGTTCGCCATATAAGTATATGTTGTTGCAAAATTTGGTAGAGATCGGATGATTTGATTATTCGTAATTTGATTTTAGCTTTGAACATTTGGGTGGCCGTCATTACGTTTCCGTCAAGATGGCGGCGACTTAAAACATGACACTGTGGTGCCCTTTGCTAGTTCTACCTCTGTACCAATTTTCGTTCAATTCGGTTTCATCGTGTTTGAATTGATAGGGGGGGGGGGCAGACATTCAGAGTTCACACACTCACACACACACACACAGACATACAGTCTCACACACAGACAGACACACCATTTTTGGCCCTGTGTAGATCTCATAAGTCTACTTTCATTTTTTGCAAAAATCGAAAGTATGCTAATAATACCATGGGATTTTCTAAGGAATGCGTATACTTCGATGCAAGCACTGACGATCAGAATATCCTTCGATATGTTGTTGTTTTGTTTCATTTGAGGGGCTACAGCATCGCGCTCATTTAGCCCCCTTTACTTGGGTATGTGTGTAGAATTTGTCTGATAACATGAGTTATTACGGGCTTATAATGATGTGTGTATTTGCAATTAAGGATTGGGAAGGAGGCGGCCGTGGCCTTAAGATAGAATCCGTCCCGGAATTTGGCCGGAGTAGAAGTGGGAAACCACGGAAAACCATTTCCAGGGTGGCTGAGGTGGGAATCGAACCCACTTCTTCTCATATTTGCTTCACGAGGCTACGTGTAACCAATTTCAGCCCTCAGACAAGTATTTCATTTCTTGGCAGAGCTTGGAATGGAACCCAGACCTCCGGAGCGACACTTCGATATGTTATGTTAATATTCATGCCAGTTTTTTAATTTTCTGCCATTACAGGTCACGTGGCATAACGTACGAATTCGATCGTATTCTCTTAAAAAATCCGCTAAATTCAACGTACTCTTGACAAAAATACGTCGTAAGGCAATAAATGTGGCAATGTGGTCACATCCCCACTAAAATGGAATGTGGGCTTTCGTTCAAAAAAGCATGCCTACTACTGGATTCGAAGCAGCATTCTACCGCGCTCGCCCATCTCGTACGGTCAGCCTTTTACACTCTCAGCCACGAACACATCGTTGATCCCGCACGCTAAATGTGCTGTAGTTACTGTAGCCGTCCCATCTCAAACGTTTAAGTCCATCTCAATGTCTTCAATCACGGTTTATGGTGTTGATTTAACTCTCTACTATTACAGATCACGTGGCGTAAGCTATTAATTCGATCGTATTTCGTGTATGTGTGTTATTTCAAGGAACAGTAAGTCATATGTTAGTAGAATGGGCCATAGTATTTGGCGGGGTAAAGTTTAAGGTCGGTTTTTCTTTGCTAGACCCATGACCCAATTATAATGCTGTCACACAGTCAGAACGCAGAGCAATAATGACCATCGGGAGAAATGCGATGTTAGTTGGGTTTCATAAAACTAAATAATAAGGGGCGGGTGGACCACACTATATAGGCCTACACCGTCCGAGTGGCAGAAATGAAACAGTTTTGTGACTTTATTGGCGTATAGTACAAAAACATCTTATCTTACTCCAACACTTGATGGCTGAGACTTTTGCCATTTTTAAAGCTTGTCCTTTCCTTAGAAACTACTTTGCTTCTCAATCGAATCCTCCCGTGGTATTAAAGTTATTCTTTGACGGCCCAAAAGGAGAACTTTGGCTTTGGTTCCTACACAATTTATCTTCAATATTTAATGAAGTTGTAAAATGGATGGAAGGTGATAAAGTGTCATCAACAGAAGCAGTTAATGAATATTTGCTTTTGTACAACAAGTTGGTTGACAGAAAAGCATATTCGTTTCTGGCCACGAAAGTGAAAGAGATACAAAGAAACATTATAGCTGCGGGATATGACTGTGACTTACAAATCCTCAAGGACAGAGTTTGTTCATTTTATGATCAGTGTATAACTTACCTAGAACTCTGGAAGTCAAATGTAGACTGTTTGCGTCCGTTATCCTGGATAGATCTGAAGAAATCACTCAAGTGGGAAGAATTAGAGGAAAGTTGGACTATGTTTCAAAATAGTATGCCACCCATTTCAATTGACAACTTGTTTAATGAGTTGAGTTTGCTACTGTAAATATACAGCTCTCTGATAGCACATTACTAAATGGGCGAAAAAGAAAATTTCAACAGAACAAAGATGGCTACTTGTGTTTCAGGATTTGAGCAAGAATGACATCCAAGTCCCTAACCTCAAGATGTTTGTCGAGTTTGTTCTTTCCCTGCCAGGGAATAACGCTTCTGTGGAACGAGCATTTTCATTAATCAATAACTTTTGGGACCCAGAAAAATCTTCAATGTCAATTGAATGTGTAAAAGTAATCTTGATCTTGCAAATTAATTGTACCTTCACGTGCACAGACATGTACGACCAAATTAGAAAAAACAATACTTTGTTGAAAGCATTGGCGTCGACAGAAAAATACGATTGGAGTACGAAGAGCAGCGGTGATCAACCATCATGTTCCATGATCCTGTCCTAGTTCGTAAAGACTTCAGGTGCTTGTAAAGATTCAGTAAGAAGTGTTTTGTTATTGTAATCATAAGATGTAAAAAGAAACTTAAAAATAAACTTACTGTACTAACGATTTTTTTCTCAAGGTACTTGCATAAATAAATAAAAACACTAAAATAATCTTTGTATTCATTTCTCCCTCTATGGTGGATTTTTGGTGGATCGATTTTTGTGGAACTTCTCAAAATTAAATTTTGTAAAAGGCCACAACATAAAGGAAACTCTATATGTTAGAGTCAAACTATAACCTCTCTATCCTCCAACAATCACCCCCAACAAGGCTGTCCCAATTTTGACTGTCTAAGATATGGTCACGGCACGTATAGGGTAATATGTCCCAGGCCAAGGGACGTCGCAATCCATGTATTGTGACCGTATGAGGTCAATTCTCGGCAATGCCATGTTGCATCTTCTGTCTTTCTAATTGCACGTGTTGCGGGCAACCAAACCTTCCAGGGGACACTCATTTTCTGTGTCGGCGACTGTACCTTCTCAGATGGCGAGGAGTGAGCTCCTTACATGGCGGAACATATCAACCACGGCAAAGCAATGTGTGAACAACACGCCCAGCTCCAAGCATTGTTCCTCCCGGTATCTCACACTGTCGTAAAACATCATTCATTAGCGCGTCTCTTGATTCTGTGACACTATTCCCCGTCCATCACCGGTGTGTGGGCTTCTCATGCTAACAGTGTTGTCAGATGTATTTGCAGTGATAGCGTGGCCCTGAATTTTAAAACCGACGTCAGCATACATAAGTTAAGAATCCTGAGAAATGTATATTTGCTTCGTTCCATTACTGTACCTATCTGCCACTTATTATCCCCCCTTTGTTTTACGAGTTTGGCGATGAGGTTCGATGAGTTTTATGTAGTGGGCAGTTTTTACTTCTGGATCCCCTTCCTGATGCCAACATCATCAGAGGACTTAATGAAAAATCAGATTAATGAAGCTCGGCAAGGAGTTGTTAGCTGCTGTTTCATTTGCCTGGAGCAAAAGAGGGAAAACACAGAAAATAATTTCAAGGACAGCCTATATAGGGGTTCGAACCTACTCATCTTTCGAGCCCAGAGGTAGCCTGGCCCCTTGATATTGTGCCTTAATGCACATAGCTACCGCGGAAGTACGATAATAAATACACATTATATGTACTACATACATATCATTACTTAATTAAACCTCTATCACCTGCCTGTGGATCATCTATTTTTCTGTCACCACCAATGTCCGGGTTTGATTCTTAGCTCTAACAAGGAATTTCATTCTGGCCTCAGGGCTGGCTGTTCTCATCATTATGAGGCAGAACTGAGAAGAGATACGTTCAATTCCCGTCCCATCCATCTTAGAAGCGGTTTTCTGTAGTTCATCCTCCTCCTCTGCTGCATGAAAATGCTGGGGTGGAACCTAAATTAAGGTGACGGTCGCTTCATACTCAAACCCTAGCCCCAATTACACACACACCCAAGTACACGAAGCAACCTGACCATGATGAAGCCTTTCGGCCCGGCTCCACATTTGAGGCAAGACACGTCTTCATGACAACGTATAGCCACAGTCAATTTACACAGTCGCGAAGCTTGGCTCATATTTTTCTACCGCCGCGCGACAACAATGCTCTCACGGAGCCAGCAAGCATGTGCCGACTGCGCTGTGTTGGTGAATGTTATTGTTGCTGGATTTGCTGTATGTTATAGCATTGTGTAACAGTTATATCTTTAATCATGTGTTTTACGAGAGGAGATGTGCAGTGCAATAACCAGATCAATTATTAAAAGTTGCATTCCAGTGTTGCTAAGTAACCTATATGATCGCTCTTCAGTCGGTCAACACGAGTGTACGGTACCCAATTAGATTAGGCAGGGAGAGGCAATTATTCACCTAGTGCCTGAGAAAAAAATACATGATTTGTTTATACACTTAATAAAACACTTCTCACATAAAGGGTCGGGGGGAAACGTTTTATTATTATTGTATTATGAATTACATAGGGAAATAAATTGTTACTCCTCCCCCAATCCAATTGTGTGTATTCATATTGACCGACTGGGAAATCATTCTATTAATGTAGATTGTTCGACTAACAAGAAGACATCCGAGTTTCCAAAGGACCCTAAGACTTGAGCTGCGGATTTTAGGCTAGTATTATAAAGCTTTTCAAACAAACAACGGAACTATTTGGATTGCCGATGAAAAGTTTTTTGTTTTATGAAATGGAGCTTGACTTCCGTAGCACATTGGCATCGCTCGTGACGTCAGTACTACTTGTATTTTGTGTCTTGCGATGGCCTTCTCAGTATGTGCTGGCCATGCGTAATGCTGAGGTGTGTCTGTACCAACTGACGCCCCTGTGTGCCGTTGGGCTCGTTGAGTTGACCGGACCAATTTTATCATATTAATTGATAATTTATCTGCTCAAACGGAAATAACATCATATTCCCATTCGGGAATATTCATAACCTAACTGGTTATAAGTCAATAATAATGTTATAGGTTTTACATCTATTTTGACGACTGTTTCGTGGCTTCGAGACGCCGGGGTACCGGAACTTTGCCCCGAAGGGGATCTTCAACGTGCCAGTAAATATAGAGACACGGCTCCCTTGCATTTATGCACCCTCAAATGCCAGGTGACTGTGCCAGGATTGTATCCTGCAACCTTGGGAACAGCAGGCGAGAACGTTGCCGCTGAGCCACGCAGCCATTCTGTTATAAATCAAAAGCATATCTCGGTAGGATATCTATGCATGGCTTTGGTGGCGTAGTCGGTAGCAATCTAAACTGCTACGCCCAAGAGCGTGGGTTCAAACCTGGCCGAAGTCGTCGGATTTTAAGAGCGTTAGAATCCTTCAGTATGCCTTCCTTTGGAGGGGAAGTGAAGCCGGCGGGTCCATGCCATAGATATATAGCATGTAAAAGATCCTACCACTACAATGGTAGTGTGTAGCCAAAATTGTAGGTTATTTGGTTTGAAACGCTCTATCAAGTTCCAACGTTCGCCGCTGGGTGTCAGTGACAGTGGCGTCTGGTAGCCAAAATTGTAACTACTTGAAATTTAAATTGGGGAGCCTACGGGCGTTAAGTTGAAATGCCCTGCTATGGCCATTGGCTGCAATTCAAATATAAATAATATCAATGCATTTTCAAAATTAAGACATAAGTAAACGTAAATGATGTCATGTCAAACATGTGCTGATATTTTAATTCTCAGATCTAGAAAATGGCTTTCAAATAGTCAGAGGGCTGATTTAATGAATAAAAATGTAGGTCTAGACTATTTTCTACAATAATGTGAACTTATTCCCGAATCATTTTGAAGTAAGCCAATTTATGAAGTCAGGATAATGCTCACAAACTTAGATGTGGTACACTGTTTGTTAATTCTCTTATGAAATACCTGGTCTCCCACATGACTGCTGTGAAGGTACGGTACACAATTGTTTTTGCTGAAATTATTTGTAAAATTGACATTGTATTATATTGTCAATTTCAGGAATGAAAGGTTTCAAAATCACAGAAAAAATACGAAGTACAATCGAGCCAGTTAAGACCTTAAGATCTTTTTATACTTATCTTTCACAAATCACACCAGAATTTTTCTAATGAATTATAATGTACTCAATTTTACGGAAGAACTAGCTTTTGATATGCTTAAGAATTTGATATAGCATAGCTATTTGTAATTATACCCATACTAGTAACCCACCCCGGTTCTCCCGGTATCTTTAACGGTTTACCTAGCGTAAGCTTGAAAGGCGTACGGATGGCAGATCCCAGACGCAATTCAGAAAATCCGACGTGAACAGCGAAACTCCAAACACATACTCTTCTCTGAAGTCTTAACTCGACACGACTCCAAAGTTGATGCTGGCCGAAGCTGAGGTGGTAGACTCGCTCGCTACCTCGTAAATTCGCTCTGAAGCTAATAATTTATATTTCCACTGAATGGAGATTAATGGAAGAAATGAAAACGTTAAATCACTCACAGTGGTCGATGTATTATAGATAGAGATATGCTGTCGCGGACCTTTTTGTAGAACGTTTCATGCTGACAAATTCTTACACTCATAGTAGGCCTATATAGATATTTTTAACGGTTTATCCAGTTTAAGCTTAAATGGCGCACGGATGGCAGGTTTTTCGTTGATTCGATTCACTGAAATCGCTACTGCTCGGCTTTCTTTGGTCACAAATGAATGTCTTTCTACAGAAATCTTCCTCGAGAAATCCTTTACAGAATGGTGAAAACCACGTCAAAATCCATCCAGTGGTTCTCGAGATTACCCGTTACATCCAAGAATCGGGGACTCTGTTTTATACTACAGTATGTCAGGATGCCCGCGACTATCATTGAAACAAATACAGGAATATATAACTAGTATGGGCTGTTAATTCTGCGTAAAACTCATTAAATACGTCATACAACTTTACCTAGGTATACTTGTAGAGGACTGAACTATTAAAAACAGAGCATTTTTGTTTATGTTCCTATGAATTAAAAGTGTACAGTATATCAACATTGAGATTTAACAAGACTTATGTTTACAATGGAAATAATCACTCTACAAAAGTGAAATCATCAGTCCTGCGAATAACGAGCTCAAGGCAGTTGCCAGCTTGCTGGCCGCCGCGAGCGATAGTGTCGCTCCATCTACCAATAGGATGCAATTTCGTAACGCAGTGAGCTTCACGACTGTGTATTTTAGACTGGAAATACAACTTCGTCCTCCCAGGATTGCCAATCTAACTTTTCCCCCTCGAAATATAGCTTATTTCAAACTGAGGCTAGCGCCAAATAATTCTGAATTCCACCTGTGTGTGTTATGTAGTCAGCCCGAAGGCTGGTTGGATCCTCAAAAAGTACCGCCGTTACGTTATGTGAGTAGATACCCACAAAAACCCAAGGCAGCGCTATTTTGAGGCGTTCTAGGCAAGAAGAGGAGTGAGGTAGTGTGCCATTGCTTTTCTCACTGAGTCAGAACAGTAGTCCTAACCCTATGAGTAGAACCTTGCACAGCATTCACAGGCACTGACTGCGCCCTGAATGCCATTACTAAGCACCACCCATACCTCAGTAGCTTCCATATAATCACAGCCATGAGGGAGTCTGAGACATCGGTGAAAAGCCACCTTTTACTCTAGCCTGTGCCAACTGACAAATGCAAATGTACTGTATTCATCAAGAGATGGCAAACAGGCCACATAGCGGGACAATATTACCTTTTTTTCTTTTCTTAGTGGGAGAGAAGTTATATGTAAATTAATCTAGTTTTAATTAAAAATAACGCGTTTTAATAAGGACTTGGAAAATTCTATGGGTACATTATCACTATTTGAGGGATCGTTAGTAACTTCTTGAACATGAGATCGCCGTCAGCCGAGTTGCTTCATATAACTTTTTTTTGTCCAACAATTCCCCGAATTACGGTTATCTCCCAGTTACGAATGATTGAAATTTCTCGCATGTGTAGTGTAAGCAACTAAACATTTTTCCGGCTGCATGTAGCATTTGTAAGGTAAAAAGGATTTAGTAGGTGACAAAAATCTTCGAAAATGATATTTTATTCGTTTAGGGCTAATTATTGCAATATAATGAACAGGATCTTGTTAAAAAACTGAATAAACATATGAATGAGTAGCCTATTGTAGAACTCATAAATCAACATGATACACCGTGAGAGGATATGCCCACTTTTGCTGAGACTTCTGTAAATGTTTTCTCTTGATGAGAGATACGCAGTCTTCATGTTGGTAGCACATATAGATTCGAGTTTATTTTGTTCCTTTCAGGGTAACAGGAATGTTTTAGATCTACCATTTCAGTCAAAAATTAACTTCATTTTTTGACTAACTGTTAGTTGTTGTTGTTGTTGTCTTTTGTGCATATTGTATTACTCGAAAACTTCTGGACCAAAATACATGAAACTTTTCTTGTGTAAGAATATCTCACTGAAAAATGGAAATACTTGTAGAGGTGTTGTTAATTCATTTGAGGGGCTTTAGACATCTTGGTCATCAGCCCCTTATAGTTGGGTGTGTGTTGAAGTTGTCGGGCAACATGTATTGCTGTGATAACTGTAGTAATGTGTGTTAATCTATCAGCGACAGGGTTAGGGTAGACGCTCCGGGACTTGAAGTAACACACTATTCCGGCAATTTCCTGTAGGGAATGTGGAAAAACGTAGGGAAAAACCACACTCAGGATAACCGCTGTCAGCACCGGGATTCAAACCTACGATATCCGTACTTACTGCAGCAAGCCTCGCGGCCATGGTACACGTTTGACGAACGCGGCTACGCCGCGGGACGAAATGCTTGTAGAATTTGGCTTCGAGTGAGCATAACACCCCCTTCCTATTTGGTCGATCCTGGCTACGCTACTGAAATGAATAAACATCAAGAAGAAGAATAGTATCTTTTTCCCGCTTTATCGAAAGTACGCGTATGAGTTGTCCAGGCTTGTAGGCCGTGGTCCAGGCAGGATGTTTGCTCCCGACGTTTCACCGAAAACTGCGTTGGGCATCATCAAGTCTACTGCTGACTAACGGAAGGAGCGGACCTTTGAGCATGCCGATGGCAGTTTCCGGTGAAACGTTGGGAGCAAACATCCTGCCTGGACCATGGCCTATAAGCCCGGACAACCTTACATAGCTATGAATGCCGGCCGTGAAAGCATGAGCTGTTATATCTTATCCATCATGAAATCTTCTAGGGAGGCAATACCCACGCTTTGCTGCTAATAATTAATGTGGAACGTTTATTTCATAATTTTGAGCAGCAATCGAACCTAGACCTACATCACACATGGCCACACACAATTTAATGAATCAATCGCAAGTACTGTACTAAATTATGCCACACAATTTAGCGTATATCTCTGAGGTTTCTCTTTATAAATGGCCGATCATGGAAGTAGCTTCTCAGAATAATTGAACGTTTGAAGGGCTTGGGGAGTCATGGCCATCAGTCACGTGTACTTGGGTATGCGTTCAATTTATCTGATAACTTGTGTTCCTGTCGTGACTGTAGTAGTGCGTATAACTGCAATTATATAATAATGATAATAATGTTAGTTGTTTTACGTCCCTTTTAACATCTACGGCTCTTAGAGACGCCGGGGTGCCGGAATTTTGCCCCGAAGGGGATCATTAACGTGCCAGTAATCTACTAACACGGCTCTCTCACATTTGCGCTCCCTCAAATGGCAGCAGACTGCGCCAGGATTCGATCTTGCGACCTTGGGAACAGAAAGCGAGTACGAGAACTGTAATTAAATGATTATTGACAGGGTAGGGTAAGCACCCCGGGTTCTGAAATAACGTACTATCGCGGCATTTGCCTGGAGCAAGTATGGAGAAATACGGGGATAACCACTGTCAGCCCCGGGGATCAAACCTCTGATCTCCGTTCTTTCTGCAGCTCTACATCACGGTCGTTAAGAGCGATTAAACGCACACAACAGTGCTGCGGAGTCAGAAATGACCATAAATTTTATGTACGAAGATTCTGGGTAATACAGCGACAAGCATCACTTTGTTTTAGGAGGAAGATCCCGAAGTTGTTTCACAGCATATTTAGGAACATTACGTGGCTCCATTAGGTTATACTGTACAAAAGTACAGTGGAACCTCGATATTTCGAAGCGTTAGAGGATGTCAAACAAAATTCGACTTATCAAAAATTCGAGTTATGTAGATACGTAGGAAATATTACAATTTTTGTGATTTACCAGTCTCAAAATACTATAAGTAGCTTACAGCATACAGTTGTCTAAATTTATATAATGAAAATGGATTATCTAAGTAAGTTGCATATCTAAGTAGCTTAAGTAAGCCTATTGATGTTGCACACGGCTGACTCAACTACAGAAATCGGTGGAAAATGCAAATTAGAACTTTGGAATGAGTATCTTCTTCTTCTTCGTCTATCCATTTTGCCTCTCGGCGTCAGGTCTGCCAGCCACTTTCTGTATTCTCCGGCTCTTCCGTTTTTTTCTGTGAATTTGATAAGCTTCACCCGACGTGGGTAATCACTCCTACGCGAGCTAGCACAGTGGAGGGGCTGCCTCCTCACAGCATCTGTGCCTACTGGACTTTTCTGTCAGGGTTGTTCCCCCTTATCAGAGCATATCCCGTTTTAAGGCGCCGGAAACTTGCCCTGACCCCTCCCTTACGGGCTAGGATTTGCTGGTTGCATTGCTAGGCAGAGCCTCCCAACTAGGGCATTTCTCAGTATTTACCAGAGACACCTACTCAGTATTGGTGTCCTCACCGAGGCCCAATAACCAGCCATTCACCCTCCTCCTTTCTCAACCGGGCTTGGGACCGGCTATGGCGGAGTTTAGAATGAATATAAAATACATAAAAGTTAGAGATAAAAGAACAAGTTTGCTGTAAGTGCCAGGTATTGAACCCGAGGAGGTTATGCTGACTGGAATTGAACGTGGTTCTTAGAGACTGTGATCTCAGTATGAAGGTTCCACCAGGGAACGAACCAGAGATCTGTAAGAGGCAGTTTCATGGTAAAAACCCCTCGAAAGAAGTGTATATTTAATCACTGGTGTGATTTTTGGTGCAATGACATTATTTATTAAAATAATGCAGGGAATAATGAGCAGATTACAGCATTATTAGACTACTTGGTGTAGGCTATACGAGGCTTGAAGCACGGAGAGGACAGAGTTGACATTTTACAAATTAGCCCAGAATTGTGGGTGGGGCCCAGTGGAGCCATGTCCATCTCTGTGACCCCATTCTGTCGTCTGAAGCAGGGGGGTGGCCTGAATAATGACCCAGTTATTCCCCGACGGAGAATAGATTTGAGGAGTGGGAGGAGAGATGCCCAGGAAAATCATTGATTACTCGTGATTGGAGTAACGAATTGAGATGAGAGTTGCTCACAGATGAATCTTTTGGCAGGAGGCTAATTTTAGAGCCTTTTACCTGCGAAATTGGGGCATATTTAACGAAGTGCGGAAGGACTGTAAAACTACCATTGTGCGCGGATAGATTTGAGAATGTTGCCGGGGAATACCCGTAAGATAGCGTCCCACGCTATGGAGAAAGGAATTAATATTAATTAATTGGACGAGCGATTCCTTTGCACGCAGATAGTTTTGGAATCTGTGAAGAAAGAGGAACCCAATGATCATGGTTTGGAGACCAGATTCACGCTGTGAGAGGAGCCAAGATTTCGCGGGAAGATTTCGCCCTACTTTCCGTGGGAATACGATATAAGGGAGTAGACCCTTGGAGGAGGGCTCAGTTGAAACCCAGTCTCGCACAGT
This sequence comes from Meconema thalassinum, assembly GCA_946902985.2. NCBI lineage: Eukaryota > Metazoa > Arthropoda > Insecta > Orthoptera > Tettigoniidae > Meconema > Meconema thalassinum. Next base: position 1,117,454,260 of record OX336389.2, on the reverse strand, counting down.
TGAACACAGTCAAGCTCAGTCTACGCGCAGTTCACGTGCAGTTTGCACCCAGTTACAGCCCAAGTTGCAGTCTTACGCAGTCTTCACGACGTTAGAAGTTACCCAGGTGCAGCACAATTGCAGTAAGTTGCAATCAGTATGCAACAAGTACGAGGGCAGTACGAGACAGTATGTAAGCAGTATACAGCAGTCTTCAAGTAAGGTACGAGCAGTCTTCAAGTGAATCTTCAGTCAGGTACAGCCACTTTGAAGCAAGTTCGTCAAGGCAGAACGCATGGCGGTTCTACTCATAACAGACGCCGAACAAATACTGGTACATGTAAATGAAGCATTTTATAAGCTTTTATGAATAATAGTCGTGCTATAGGCATAATCAGCAGTACGAACTATGCCGTGTTCAGTTACGAAGCACCGTGTAGGCTAATGGCAGAACTATTGTAAATAATTATTTGTGTAAAGTATTGGACTGTGTTAAGCGCAATGTGTAAAGTATTGAATGATCGTATGTGTGTAATTACGATGGTATGCGCTAAATGAAACTCTATGACGCGTTTGGTAATGTCATGAGAGTACCAGATGATAACACATGTGTGGGAGCTAGCATATTTATGCAACGCAGGACGCTTACTGTAGGAGTAAGAAATATAAAAACTGTTGGTGAATCCCGAGAGCAGGTAAACCAGACTTTCAATCAGGAGTTGATAGGGGCACGGGAGATGCTGTCGACGCCTGCAATTTCGATCTTTGCTAGGGAATTTCAGCATTGAAAAGTGTATAAAATGACGTGTGTTAAGTGTACAACATATGTAAAATATCCTTTAAAGTAGTGATTAGATAAGTGTTTCACATGTTTGGGAGCGATAGCTTCCTGAGAGTTATGCAACGTGTCGTGTTGTTGATGAAAATTATGTGTTATAAAATGTGTGCATTCAAGATGAATATGTCGCGTTAAACCTGCTAATGGCGGGCGACATGGAGAAATATGATTGGTCGGAGCCACCATAGACGCCTATAGAAATGTAAGTACCCCACAAGTTAAGATTATGTAGAAAGATGGGCCACTGCATGTTGTGAATTCCTTAAAGATGCCAGTAAAATCAGTTTAGGAGGCAGATCCTCCATGTTTAATCATTATTGTGTTGATTTTTATAGAGTTGAGATGTTAATTTGCATCATTAAGTGGAGTAATTATTCCCACTATGAATTAAGAATGGCAATCAGTTATGTAATTGTGACGAACGCGATTGTTCGGATTTTAAGACGTTTAGCTATGTCGGATTTTTGGTTAAGTTATGTGAGAATAATAATAAAGAATGATTTTGGTCATTTATGTCAGTGAGATTAATAAGAATAATAAAGTAATGATTGTGGTCATTTATGTCAGTGAGATTAATGGTAATAATAATAATGAATATTAAAAGTATGAATGAACACATCAGGAAACAAATAAATGTTGTAAGCGAGAGATTTACGCTAATTGCAAGACTTATCAATCTAAGCAGTAAGATGATACAGTAAGATTACATTACAGTAATTAAGGAAAGAAGTTTTATATCAGAATATTGCATATATTCAATAATGATGCCAGGCATGAAAGAGCTTTTAGAGAATTGAATTTGCAGCTTATATGAGAAGCTTATAGAGTAATTGTTAGATTTCTCTTAATAATATAGGTCGGAGGTCGTAGCATTGAGTAAGGGGCCAGATGGTCTATTCTACGTATGAAATCTCCTATGTCATGGGCATAAGTGGAGATATAATTTTATGCCAGAGTTGTAGTGTGTACCCTAGCTCTGAGGAAGGATATGAAAGTGTTCCGGGTTGGGATCCTGTGATCGAGACGAGGAGACCGAGGACACCTCGATACTCTATGATTTCCCGAGAACTTATTAATGAGTTATTTCCGCTCGTGGTAGCGAAACTCATGGCGACAGCTGCAGTGAGCGCCTATATTTTACTTGAGACATCGGTCACCCGTTAGACTAATGCATTACGAACCCCGAACCTTCATGTTGAATGGACCCGTGTGAGGCCAGTAATTATTATTATATCCTCTGTGTAGGAGTAATTATAAAAGCTCATTCAATACCTGTTTGCATAATAGTCAATTAAGATCCTTTGGGATATGTGTGTCGGTCAGACAACAGTATTTGTCTTGTAAATCTTTACTGCTTAGAAAGGAAAGCATTCAAAACCTTTAAGGAGGGTCGAGGTAATTGGTGGAACACCCATCCCACTTTCTATTGTGTGCTGACTCCTCTAGCCGAGGGTCTGCAGTCTAAACTCGAACCGTCAAGGCGAGTTGAAAGGGACAGATTTTCGACCCTGGTAAATGACATATAATGAAAGATTGTTATGTTGAGTAATGTAGCCATGTGGTTTAGGAACACATGGATAATTATAGAATATCCTGATGGTTCATTATTTTAGCTATCTGACGAATAGTTAGATGATGTATTTGTACTGTCACTGAAACCAAGTTTTGAAGTTAGTTACCAGATGCCAATCGCCACGAGAGCAAGGTAATTTAATTGTACCATCCGACACAAGCTATAACGTAACGTTTTATGTAGGAATCACAGACAGCATGCAATGGAACCATATAAATAGAGGAAGTGGAGGGGTAGCTTACATAATCATGGAGTTGCACGTTGATTGCGGTGCAACGTCCGAATAGGTAAATGCATGCAAGCATTTGTTTGGTGAGAAGAGAAAAATCAAAACACGCACGGCACACATAATTGTTAAAACCAAGAGGTTTAAGGAATAATTAATTTGTGATATTAAAGAAGTCACATTGTATGACTGTTATGTTAATGTACAGTTTGTATTGAAGTCGTAGGTGCATCAGCGCACTAGTATATCTTTATGTAGTTCACATAAGGGTACAGCTTTATGGTTTAATATGACTTTATTATGATTTCATTTTTGTTTATTTGTGGATTGTGGAAGTAAACTTTTGTTTGCTTTGTTTGTTTTTATGGTTTTGGGATTGTTTTTGTGTTTGAAGCCATGATTTTTATTTACTGAATTAAAGTTTTAGAATAGAGTTGTGCCTTGTTATTGTAGAGTTGTTACCTTATAGCCTCAAATCCAAAATATGCACTGCTCATTTGGGGGAACGGCACGCGCCTGAGACCTGATGCTAGCTGGAGGCAGCTGCATATTTACCTTCGAGATTACTCACATGGGTACAGTATATAATGTTAGCCTTGAGATATTGAAAACATTGTGTTACAATAATTCAACTTAAAGAAAAAAATACATGTAAATTATAGGAAGTTTGTTCGGGAAAAATAATTACGAGTTATCGAAAATTCGATTAGGCTAATGGAAGTTCAAGAAATTGAGATTCGACCTATATAGCCTACCATTTATATACTTATGGTGTTTGAAGCCATTTTCAGTTATGCCTTAGTAATCGAAATTTGATGGTTTTCAGTCGCTCAACACGATTGTACCCAAATGTAATGGGTTATTCCCTAATCCTGAGAAAAGAATACATGAGATTAATAAATACACTTGGATTTTTTTTCGTGTAGCCTCCTGAGAGGCCGAGTGCAGGTCTTTCTAGTCGACGCCCGTGGGCGACCTGCGCGTCGGGATGAGAGATGGAATGGATGAAGATGAATGAAACTGGGCAAGGATGTGGAAGGAAGCGGCCGTGGCCTGTCAGAAGGTACAGTTCCAGCATTTGCCTGGTGTTGAAAATGGGAAACCACGGAAAACCATTTCAAGAACAGCCGACGGTGGGGCTCGAACCCACGCGTCTACCGAGTCAGCAGAGAGCTTGGCCCCTTGACCTAACGCAGCGCTTTAGGCCGCGTAGCCACTACTGTCGGTAATACACTTGGTTGACCAGATGTGATCGTCAAGCGATCATAAGTCTGAGTGATTTGAATCTTTTGGCTTCACGATTCGCCTGACTAGCCATGAACATTATGGTATTTGAAGCCATTCTCATTGTTCCCTTAGTAACCAAAATTTGATGTTTTTTCCGTCGGTCAAGTGTATTTATTAATCTCATGTATATTCGTTTCAGGATTAGGGAATGACCCATCACATTTGGGTACAATCATGTTGAACAACTGAAAAACACAATATTTCGATCATTTATATGCCATAGTTTAGTCTGAGACAGGAACTAGTTAGTCACCAGTTCACAGAATGGTTATTCACACGTTTAATCATGTTAGCCGTTTTCATCTGCGGTTATCTGTTTCGCTAATCTGAAGATGTACAGTACGCCTGTAATGCTTTAAACCTACGCAGGAGATTGGTCTATACGTGATGATTAAGTATATTCAGATCTGCTCCCTGGGCACGCATCTCCTAATGAAAAACTTGTCTCATCAATGACTTGTATGTGAATTTATTTAAGAAGTATATTTTCCAGTGGCGGTTCTCCATTGAAACGTTTGAATCGCCGCGTCACCTGCTTTATTACAAAATAAGTCATGATTTAAAAATAAACATTTTACCTGTTTACCATCTCTTGATGAATGCAGTACATTTGCATTTGTCTGTTGGCACAGACTAGAGTAAAATCAGGTTTTTCACCGATATCTCAGTCTTATTCATGGCTGTGATTAAATGAAAGCTACTGAGGTATAGGTGGTGCTGAGTAATTACCTTCAGGGCACAGGTAGTGCCTGTGGATGTTGTGAAAGATTCCGCTCATAGGGTTAGTACAGCTGTACTTTTTTTTTTTTTTTTTTTTTTTTTTTTTTAGCGTATGGCTTTTAGTGCCGGGAGTGTCCGAGGACATGTTCGGCTCGCCAGTTTTGTAGCTGCTTCGAGACGGACACCCGATGGGTGAGCCACAAGTACCGTTGGGGAGGGAAGGAGGGAAGTTGGAATGTAAGGACGAGGAGTTGGAAGGTAGCGGCTGTGGCCTATAGTTAGGGACCAACCCCGGCATTTGCCTGGAAGGAAGATGGGAAACCACAGAAGACCATCTTCAAGGTTGCCGGCGGGGGGATTCGAACCTCCTCGCCTCCCGGATGTGAGCGACTGCCATCAGTCATGCCGTAACCACCACGGCTAACTCACCCGGTTAGTGAGGAAAGCAATGACAAACTACCTCATTCCTCACCTTGCTTAGTACGCCTCATTATGGTTCTGCCTCGGTTTTGTGGGTTTCTACCACATAACCTATGGTGGTGCTTTTTGAGGATCCAACCAACCTCCAGGCTGACTACCTAACTGACAGACATTTACAGTATTAGGATTTTTAAACATGATTTTTACTGCGTTAGATGTGACCAGTTAAGGCATGAACGCCGATCTTCAAACGGCGTGGTGGCGAATCTACTGCCACGTTGCTCAACTAGCCTGATGCGACAGGAATGTGTTGGCAAGAACGTCCCTGGCTTGGTGATTGAGTAAAGCCGCAGCAGGAACGGAAGTCAGCAGTAACCATGGCAACATGCTTTCCGTGATGCGAATTCAGCCAGCAAGCGAGTCGTCTCTCGCCAGTGAATGCTCATCCACATTGCTCTCATTTCCAGCAATCTTGTACTATTACAGTTACTGTGCTCGCTGCACGTGCAGTTCGTATACTAGACAGCGACGTGTTGCGTGTGTTTTATGTTTTACATTTTGATGTAAGAATTTAAAAAAAATATGAGTGTTGAAACATTAGTGAAATACATAAAAGAGAACAGTATGGACGATGTGTTCGTAGTGCATAAAAATTCTTCTCTTTATTTTTTTTTCGCGTATATCGGCGTGTCACCATCCGATTCACTCCTCAACCGCCACTGATATTTTCCCTGACAGATACATTTGGGGTGCATGATGTTCATCATAAGACAAGAAGTTTATTAAGAAAACTGCACATAAAGGCCGCCATTTAAAAATGATTAGCAGCATAAAAATATTAATACACCGATGTGTTATTCGGCGATTCAAATTATATCCATTTATCAAGAAACACAGTCAAACATACAAAAGGACCAAGTTGCACATGTAAATATCAGTATGGTGTGACTGAAACACAAAACTTCCTCATAATGGAGTTTAATACTCGACAGATAGGTAAAATATATCTCACAATAACAACACCTAATTGATATGAGATTGTACAAATAATGCGAGTTTTTCACTCAATGATATGTGATATGACGTTGAATAACATGGTCCATTTGTCACGTATATTTTAGCACAGTTGTTGTTGTTGATTCATGTAGGGGGTTTGCCACATCGTGATCATAGCCCCTTGTCTGATAGCCTGTGTTATTTTGATGGCTGTATTAGTGCGTGTATTTGTATTTGAGGCTAGAATTGGGGAAGGAGAAGGCCGTACCCTAAACTGAGGTAGCATCCCGGCATTTGCCTGGAGTAGAAGTGGAAAACGACGGCGAGGATGGCTGAGGGGGGGAATCAAACCTACCTCTTCTCAGTTTTGCCTCACGAGGCTGAGTGTATCCTGTTCCAGCCCACAGACCGGACCAGAGCTGGGATTCGAACCGGACCTATGAATTGACTGCCACTGCGCCATGTTAGTACAGTTTAGTTTATCTGTGGTCATATACACATTCCGATAACTTCCTCAAGTATTTAGCTCTTTAATCAAGTGACATATTCACTAACTGAATATTTCGCTACGAGTTATTTTTTGAGAAGAAAGAAAGTTTATGTCCACCCTCGGCTGAATAATTGACAAATATTTTTTTTAACTAGGTATTTGTGCCTTGTATGGAGGCAATTTTTCAGTGTGAATAAAATTTAAATGCTTATCAGTTGGTCAACACGATTATACTTAAAGTGTAATGGGTGTTATTCCCTACACCTGGAAAAATTACTTAAGATTAATTAATATACTTGGATGACTAGTTGCGATCGTCAGGCGATAATCATCGAATCCTTTACACATGGGCTAATAATCTATGTCTAGGAGACCCCAGGGCACTTTCAGAAGTTGTGTATGAGAGGAACATGTTGACAACGAATGAGACCAGAGGAATTACATTTACAACGCGAGGGAATTTTGTGTTTGGAGTTGGTAAATTAAAGCATGAACTTAGCTCTAACATCCAAACAATTGAAGCTTCTACAATGAAATTTGGTAAAGTCTACACATATCACCATTTTCAAACACGTGAATGTCTTGGTTTAGAAATCCCTGATTTCACCCATGGACTGCATGACTTAACGGTATATTAGAAAATAAGCAATTTTGAATGAGATTTATGTTCTGAAATATGAAAATGTTGTCAGTTTTTAGCCTATATTATGTTCGACCATGGCGAAATGTAAATATTGTATGTCAGAAAACTGTACTATAATGAGGTTCATTATAGTACAAGTTTTCATTATGGTACAGTTTCTCCCACAAATCTGAGCTCATGAAACAGCTGTGTGACCAATTAGGTAAGGATGGCATCGCACCTGCCCTGACTTCCACGGCCTCCTGTGGCTCGTGTCATAGTGGGGTATTCGAGGAGGCCAGGGTATTCTCTGCGTCCCATGCGCTCTGTTCTGTACATAAAAGTGGCAAAATCTCGACAGATATTTATGAATATTTATGTTCCAACATAAAATAGTTATAATTGTCGTCGAACATAAACAGTCGTATGCAACTCGCCAATTATTGCCATTATAGGCTAGTTGAATAATGTACTATTAATTGATGAACAAATTAGACTTATGAGATCACATTTGCCCACGCGTTTGCGGTTGTATGTGTGTCTGTGTGAGTGCGAATGTGCTAAAGCGATTTAAATGAAACTCGGTAATAACATAGTACTATTTTGTCAGAACCCGACCGGGCCCTTCAAATTTAAATCCGTCTCACTAATCCAAGATGGCGGCTGTACAAATATTTCACCGGCATTCTATATCACCGAAACTACTATTGATATCACCGTGAAATTTTGTTCGATGATAAAGGACATTATTAGACCGTTTTGACTTTCAGAAGCCTGTTAGGAACAAAACGAACATGGCGGCCAAGTGAAATTGAAACATTTAAATAGACAATTTCTCGCGATTTGACCATCCGAGTGCAGTGAACTTGGTACAGCAAGAGTTTAAACAAATTATAATGCACTGACATCTAATTTAATTGAAGTGTTTCCATAACCTCAAGATGGTGGCTGTGCAAAATTTTAAAATTAAGTTTTCCATTCTTGTATTATAATCATGCGATCGAAGACAACGTTTTATTAATGAGCCTACGCAATAAGCGTCATCTAACAGTGCATAACTCTATGGTCTACATACATAAAAATCCAACATGGCGACCATCGAAAATATATAGGCCTACACTACTGTTTGTAGAATGTGAAACACCAAGAACGTGAGATGTGACCACATTGCACTTTATACCACCGATTAGGGACATGCCAATACATTACTGATTAGGACAGTCCGGTACATGCACGTTGACGGTAGATCTTCAGTACGGCGTCGCGCCACCACGTGCTGCACTCAGAGCCGCTAGACGTCGTGGTATGGAATCATACAGCGCTTGAATCCGCTGCTGGGGAATACCGTCCCACGCGGTTTGTAGGCGCGTCCACAAAGCATCAACAGTGGCGGCAGGTGCACCTGCACGAACAAGTTGCCGACCGTCCATATCCCAGACTTGTTCGATGGGCGACTTGTCAGGCGATCGGGCAGGCCAGGGAAGCAGAGGTATCCGACGATCTGCGAAGAAGGCTTGCACATTCCTCTCCACATGCTGGGCGGGTATTGTCCTGCTGAAATATCGCCTGTGGAACGGCCTAAAAGAGGGGCAGTGCCGCGGGCTGCAAAACTTCCCTGATGTAGCAGTCACTGTTCAGATTGCCTGCAAGACGTACGAGGCGCGATCGCCTGTTATAGGCAATTGCCCCCCAAACCATTACACCTGGTGTTTGTCCGCTATGCCGCTCAACATTACAGTCTGCCTGATTGCGTTCTCCACGGCGCACAGTGTGTCGAATCCCGTATCTAGGTGGAAAAAATTCACTGTCGCAAATGAAAGCGAAAACTGGCTCATTCGATAGTGAACAAACCAGATGGTGACCTTTGGTCTTCCTTTCCGCTGTCTGGTGCGTAGGAGGGAGGTTATAGGTGCTGAAACGTCTTCCTGGCAGTTATCAGGTCATTTGATAGGAGGTGTCGGAGTGAACCGAGAGTTGTGATTCAAGTGAGTTCAACGAGGTGTTGTCTTCTGCAGCTCATGAAATTGTGAAAAGAGGTATGTGTTCGCACTTTTATGCGTACTACAAGCCTTCTGCATTATATTAATTATTTACTTTATGAGTGCCTCATAGTGCCACTTTACTTTAAACGTCATTCGATAGGAAATTTAATGTAGATTCAGGATCTGTAGTGGTTTGGTTGCGCACGAATGTGCATGATGGTTTATTTTCTTATTTTCAGTGACTATGTGGGCATTACCGCGAGAAGAATTTGTCAACGCGTGGCGGTCGTGTCGTAAATAGGGGCGTACAGTCGTCATATCTCAATATGTTATGAATAAATTGGATCCTACTACGCTTTCTAACACTCAGGTGCAGGAGCTAGGAAACAAAATTAAGTTGATATCCCATAATATTCACAAAAATGGGAGAGTGCAGGAAGAACAATGCCACGTACATTGGTAATCTACCTATGGAAGCTATTGAGTTACTTGATGACCCCCAAGGAACTTTGACATCAAATGATGAAGACCAGTATAGCAATGACTACGATGCTCTGGACTCTACAGAAGAATCAGGTGATGAATGAACATTAGACATTTTGTTATTATTAAGGGGAGTGAGATTAATGAGAACATTACTTGACAAATGGACGTTTTCTTTTTATTGCAATAGGAGAATTAGGCCTAATATTCAATATATGTTGTCTTTATTTCCATGCTTTTCTAGAGAAATAATATTGTTTTCGTGTGTGAAGTATGTTTACTAAAACTTCGTCATTAACAGGACTGTAATATGACATTTTGTTATATAGAAATTGTTGGTATGATTTTGACGAATATTTTTTTCTTTTTAGAAAATAATTGTTTTTTGGTGTATATTTCGTTGTTTTATGTTTAATAACAATTTAATATGCGTTTTTAATCTGGATGATTTTACATACAGTGTCTTCGTCTATTCCCTGAAATAATGTATAACAAGAATACTTAACTGAAAGTCTCATTGTTATTCATATTTTATCCAGTTTTAAATAGGATGTTTATCACTGTCATAAACTATCATATACACATCCAAATCGTTATTTTTACTACCAAAAATGGATGATTCTTGTGTTGCTTTCGGTCCTTTTTTACACCTCACCTTACCCCTCACCCCTATATATTTACCCCCGAAGATCGTACACTTTAGACGATGCCCGAAATGAATTCAGCGACCTCGAAAACGGTATATTGCCAACTTTTAATGGAATCCCAGCACTATTAACGAAGTTATTAATTTTTTCCACCTAGAATTGGGATTCGACACACTGTGCGGCGGCGTCAAACGCGTATGTGGCCATCACTGTAGGACAGGTTGAAGCGGGACTCGTCCGAAAACACTACATTTCACCCTGCCAGTGTCAGGCCTACACGACCCCTGTTCTGGGAGTGTCTCCGACCATTTCTACAAATAGTACCGTAGTTGGTTCTCAATATCTACAAGTCTATGACAGCAATAAAACTGAAATTTTGTATGTTGATAAAGGCTAATATCATTAGTTCACCTATGGGACTTTGAATAACTTAATGAGCAGAAATCTAACATGGCGGCGACTGGAAATTTAATAATTATAAATGAACGTTTCTCGCGATTTTAATATCCGAGCGCAGTGAAACTTGGTATGGTAAATGCGTATAAAAATATTAATCCACTGACATCGTGTTTATTTCAATTCTTTTCATAACCTCAAGATGGCGGCTGTGCGATATTTTAAAATCTCGTTCTTAATTTTTCTTGTGTCCTAATCATGCGATTGAAGTTTGAATAATACACCAACGCAATAATCTTCATCTAATAGTTCTTAACTCTATGCCCTTCATATATAAAATCCAACAGGATGACCATCCGAAATATTTAGACGTTTCTCAATATCTACGATTCTATTACAGCAATCAAACTGAAGTTTTGTATGTTGATAGAGGCTATTGAAATAAGTAGGATATATGAAAATAGGCTCTTTACTTCTTCACGGAATTACTTGTTTTAATATCACATCGTGTTTTGGCTCAATTCCCTATTTATTGTTACAAACTAAATAACTTTTTATGATTGCCAAATTAACCAGATGTGACATTTCCGAATTCAGCATAGCGAAGTTAATCAGCATATTTTGGTTCTTACCGCAGATTATTTTTATTTTTTACAGTGCTGTGTAACCTTGAATTAACCACTAGTAGCATGATAGGGAAGATAAAATTTCATTATGTCGGAAATCCATGCTAATGGATGTATAAATATTAATTATACACGTGCTTTGAAACTAAAAGCAAAAAGTAAAATGAAGGACCTTTTGATCAAGTGAAAGTCCCATCTCGGGGTATTATGAGAAGAATATGAATTTGTTAGATGAGTTTAATCGTAAGAATATCACACAATACTATTTACTGGCATGAGAATTGTTCGCTATACACGATTTTTCCAAATATACCTGGTAACACATGAATTACTTGCCCATAGAATTCTTGGATTTTTGGCTGTATGAGTTTTCTCATGAACAAGTAGACATACTGATAAAATAAATCACTATTAACGGGTAACACCGGCCGTTTTTTAACCTACCTTCACCAAAATGGAATAGTTTTATGAGATCACTTGGTGTATATGTGTGTGTGTACCTATGTGTCCGTCAGTCTGTTTTTGTGTATGATCCACATTAATCTCTAAACTCCCAAATCGAACCGAAGATAAGTTACTACGAAAGTAGCCCACCTCTCGAACACCTTCATTGCCTTCTTTTATATTGCCGCCATCTTAGTGGAAACAATATAGCAGTCACCGGAATTTTCATTGCCATAGTCAGATATTGTCTTACCGAATCATCAGATCCCTACAAAATTTGACAGCCACGTACCATACTAAATTGGAGTTGGATGCTCAAATGAAAACTTTTTTGACTAATTAAGTTAACATGGCGACCATATGTTTACTTTAATTATCACATTCGATGGCTTACGTGGTTCTATGGTCACAAAATTGGCATCCTGGAAAATTAATATAAAGGGCATGAGCTGCCCGAGTTACAACGTAATCATATTGACTATTACGTGCAATCGCCATCTTGAATATAAAACAGTGAAACCAATTACTCACAATCTTATAAACACAGAATTTACACACTTTGTATTAATTTAGTCCAATATTACAGGGGTAGGTGTTTTAGTCTTTTAAATTGAATTTTGCATCAAAAATACCAAGGGTCCAATTGAATACCAAGTGTTCATTTACATGACTGATTTTATATATTTAAAAAAATATTTCTACGACTGCATTATTAACCCTCCTTTAATTGCTTATCAGGTCGATGGCTTGTACCGTGTTGGTCCTGCTCATCCAGAGAGTCGTGTGTCTGGAGCCAATCTCACTGGCAGCCGTACACATGTACCCACCATCAGCTGGATCGCTCCCGCCTCGCAACTTGCTTACAAGGAAAGAAGGTAAGTTTCATCACCAATGTATTACAATATTTAGAAAATATACAAAAACAACTGTTTCGGGTGTTCACAGTCCTTAGCGATCAAGGAAAACTTGATTTGATGTGTTGAGGAGAAATAATTTACTTAGATACGAATTATTTCAGGGTAGTCTCATATACAATTTAAAGTGAGGGCCTGCAGTTTCACATGGGTTCTAATAATGTCAGTGAAATGAAAGTACCGAACACATTTCAAACACTGTAATTCTCATGCGGGGGTGGGGGTGAAATTAGCCTATTTTCATCCTATGAAGTATCGGTTTATGAGATCACCGTTTTGTCCCTTGTGCATGTGTGTGTATTTAAATGGCTGAAGCGACTTCAATGAAACTTGGTAAGAACTAACTATTACCTTGTGCAAATTCGAGCGTGCCTTTTAGATTTTAATAAGTGTCACCAATTCAACATGGTGGCTGCGCGAAATATGTCACCGGCCCACCGCCTCCGCCTCCGCCTATGTTAGTTGAATCAAAATACTTTGTTTCCACTATACTACAGCTTTTAAACATTTTTAAGGGATTATTCAAAATATTTTCCAGCATTTCTTCATAGCAATTGTGAATTTTCTAGCAAAACCTCTTTATTAAAAGTTTAAGGACAGCTTTCTTTATCTCCTGACAAGTTCGAATATGGAGATTATCTCCTTAGCACCGTTTTGTCCGACCACAACCGTGCCCTTCAAATTCTACTACGTCTCACCAATCCAACATGGCGGCTGTACGAAATATTTCACCAGCATTCCGGCAGCTATACAGCTGAACTGTTTGAATATTTGATGGCCGAAGTAAGTCTAGGAATGAATTATCACATATTTTCTGTTGCAGTTTGACCAGTGTTGAGTGAAGTTCATGAGGTTTCCTAGTTATTGTTATTTCTATGGTATTGTATTTGACACTCACCTGCTAGGGACACTGCTTTTACCTATCTTGTGGGTTCCTAGAATAACATAATGTTTGTTTGCTAGGCCATTCAGCACAGCCAGTTCTTCGTTCCATTTCTCAATGAAGGTATCAGCTGTTTTTTCTCACAACTCTTATTGGAATGCGAGGAAGGGACCATTTCAGCAAGATATCAATTATAAAAAATGACGAGCCTTACAGTAGTCCCATATGATGTGTAACATCTGACATAGAAGAAACCTCACGTGAAATTGTTGATACACCGGTATTTTATACTGTTATTGGCACAAATATTAATCTAGTGTAAAAGGGAGTGTTTTACAGATATTGTAGTTTATAATACGGAACTCATTTTATTAGATGATTTGTAGCTTCCACCAGCACTAGCCTAAATAAAGAATACGATATGGATCAACTAGATTAATAGACGCGACACCGCTCATAACCTTAAATTCCTTATAAAGCGGTCCTCTTCATTTACAGACCAACACGTAATTTTATATGGATTCTGTTAAAATGAGTCATATTGATATGATAAATATCGTTTAAAATGATAATCTGGTAGCAAAAATACCTACCCCGCCCGGGATTCGAACCCAAGATCTCTAGATTCTCAGTCGTAAGCACTAAACTGACAGCTATTTCGACTACGCAAAGTTTGTGCACAAGATGGTGACTTATTTCCACGTTCCAATAATACTGCATTACGGAATTGAGTTTCATTTATATTTTGCTTGTTTCGATAATGCTCCTGCGTGAAATTGGGTTTAAAATGCCTTATGAATAGGCCCTCTTGTGAGTAAAGAGAATGTATTCAGTAATAGTTCATGAAGGCTCGCTCAATTCTCGTATAACCACAACGATTATATTATATTGATGACTGCATTACCGTTATGTGGGTTAATATTTGAATAGCCATTGTGCAGAAACATAATACCGGCAATGCCGACTACTTACAATGTTCGATATTACGGCATTTTACCATTTAAATACTGATACGAAGACTTCGAACATATACCATGTCATTTGTTTCAATCACTTGACACCAGAGTTCGCATGAGCGTTTTCCGTTCACTATGTCATATACATTCCACATGGCCGAGAGTACGTCTTGGTATCAATTTCCGACACCGCGCGCTCATTGTTTCTCGTACCGCTGCCAGCTGGATCTTACAACTGCCCGCTGGATCGATCGATCGAGCGAGCAGTGCATACTTCCGTTTGCCACCACTGCCAGCTAGTACACTTCCGTTCGATCGATCTAGCGGGCAGTGCATACTTCCGTTTTCCACCACTGTCAGCTAGTACACATCCGTTCGATTAATCGAGCGGGCAGTGCATACTTCCGTTTTCCACCACTGCCAGCTAGTACACTTCCGTTCGATCGATCGAGTGCATACTGCCAGCTCGATCGTTCCGTCCCCAATTTTCAAAATCACTCTCACAAAACTATCCAGCAACCGAGTGGAAAGATGTTACACATCAAAAATATTAACGAGAGGAAATAAGAATGTGTCATCCTAAATATGCACCAGGAGAAGCTTCGTTGAGATTTTATTACAAAAGAACGAGGGGATTGTGATGCACGACCTCATTCTCCTTTTTAAATACTGTATTAAGTTATGATGTACTGCCTGTCATGCAAAACGTACAGGCTCATTTAATAAACAGTTAAATATTTACACAGGCGTGCACGCATGATCCCCCTCCCTTGTGTTGTGGCGCCTGCGGGTAGCAGAAGACAAGTGCGTGCGTGAGAATCTCTGTGTAACTTGTTCAACTGAAGAGAGATGCTGGGCTGATAATAAACGCTAGCACTGCTTGGCTGACAAATAGCAGCGTGTTTTCTGCCATTAACCAGTGGTGGAATGCTGGAGAAATATGAAATATAAACATGAGACTAGTTCCATTCTGAAGGGGTTTGGTCAACAAAGACTAATTTTGTGAAAACTATAAAAAAGAAAAAAGAAAAAAGAATCTTCCTCTTTCATTTCTTGTAAAGTTTTGAGTTTTTGAAGCCATCTATTCAGAGTTTCCTATACAAACTGTGAGTTGTAGCTCTTCAGTCAAAAAGAAGGAAGGAAGATTGTAGTTTTACGTGACCGTGAATCTTGTGATCATAAGCCACGGGACCTCCTTTTTACGTGGAATCCGAACCACAGGACATGGCATTTCACTTCGAAAATCTCACATGCATTGACCGGGAATCGAACCCGGACCGCCTTGGTGAGAGGCATACAACTAGACCGCTGAGCCACCACGCCCCCTCGCTCTTCAGTCAGTCAATATGAAATAGCCCAATGACTGGGTGGGGTACAATGTATATATAAGGTGCGTTCAAAAAGTAACGAGCCGGAGGCATAATTACAGAAACCAGTACCTGTATGTTAGAAGCATTAGCCCTGGCTGTTGAGGCACTTGTCCCACTGTGACACGAGGCAGTGAATGGCTGTCTCATAAAATTCCCTGTGCTGCGATGTGAACCAGTTCCGCACGTACAGCTGGACGTCGACGTCCGAGGTGAATCGTTGGCCCCGCAGAGCCCTTTTCAGGGGACCAAACATGGCGTAACCACAGGGAGAGAGGTCTGGACTGTATGGAGGGTGGCCGAGAAGATCCCATTTGATTTCTGCAGGAGTGCCGCGACTGTGTTGGCCGTATGAGGTCGTGCATTGTCGTGGAGCTGAATGACCCCACGGGTGAGATTGCCTGGTCGTTTTGTTTTGATCGCTTGGCGAAGGGTGGTCATCGGCTAACGACACCCGTCCTTCCCTGAAGCGCTTGTGCCACGCCTTGACCCTTGCAAGGGACATGCAGTGTTCGCCATACACTTGTGACATTCGGCGATGAATGTCCGTTCCCCCTACTCCTTCCACTGTCAGAAACCGAACAACACCTCTTTGCTCTTCGTTTGACGCCTCCATGTCACTGTTTGCAATGCGACTGGCAGCGTTGGACGATTGATGCATGCTGCTGCTCGCTTTATATCGTCACGTGACGTGCTCGCGTGCCCTCTAGCGACGGGCTGTAATCTTCCACGCTCTGGTCGGAACCACACCTCGTTACACACGCCACGATTAGCCGGTGTCGGCACCGGTTTGCGCATTCCAGCCTCCGGCTCGTTACTTTTTGAACGCACCTGAAATTATTTGAACAATAAGTGATTAACACTCCTTATAAATAATATTAATAATGTTATTGGTTTCACGTCCCTTTTAACAACTGCGGCTTTAGGAGACGCCGGAGGGGGGGGGGCGGAATTTTGCCCCCAAGGGGATCATTAACGTGCCAATAAATGTACTGGCATGAATCCCTCGCATTGGCGTACCGTCAAATGCCAACTGGCTGAGCCAGGTTTCGATCCTGGAACCTTGGGCACAGCAAGCGAGAACGTTACCCCTGAGCCACGCAGCCAGCTATGGAAACAATGCATGTACAGTATTAGTGATGATCACTGTTATAATGGGTCAATTTTTAGGATTTTATATAATATATTGTGTTGTTCTAATGTGTATACACGTAGGCCTATATAATATTCATACGTAAATCTCGATTCCGTATAAACAAAACTAACCTGACATAACGAGATTCAAACTGCGAATCAAAATATAAACACCAATTGTACGCACTACAACATTTATGTAGTTAGATAACATTGTATATAAATTTAAACTTTAACACAGTGATCAGGATGTGATGATGACCGCTGGAAGGTCGAAATGCATAATCCTAAAAACATTGCTCCTTTGTAACAGAGATCATAACTAATACATGTCACTTTTCTAGGAGTGTTATTTACTTATTGGTCATATAGGCCCATTATATACATTGTACCCCGCCCAGTCATTGGGCAAATTTGTGTTGCCCGACTGAAGAGTTACAACTGACCGATTTATTTGTTGAGCGAGCGTTATTGTGTCCTAGCTTGTCAGGGTTGCTTTAAAAACCAAGGCAGGAAACTACCTCATGCCTTTGATTCAGCTTCGGCCGGACATTTTCCTTGCCACAACATAGAGTTTATTTCTCTTTCTGGCAGGGGTCCGTAAGGGATCCAGCTTTTGCTCTCACCTGGAGTGACAAATCGTGGAAAATTGATATAATGGATAGGCTAGGTGAGACTTGTTTTTGGACCCATCTCTCTTCTCAGTGGCGTCTCGGGAAGCATTATATATATATATATATATGCAGTCGTTTCATTCCGCCGCATGGCTATTGCCCCTGCGGCGGCGGGCCCCCTTAGACGGTTTCGCCGTCTCTTCGGGCCAACGGGTTAGGGTGTTTAGGAGAGGTGGAAATTTTGGTGATGGGTCGGTTTGGTTTTAGGATTTGGAAGAAAGTGTGTGAGAATTTTTGGTTGGGGCATTGCGGGGGAAATTTGGAGAAGGGTGCTGGGGGCGAAGTTTTGTTTTGAGAAGGGAGAGTTAGATGCAGGAAGGGAGATGTGGAGGAGAAGGGTGACTGCTTCATTGTGCGTATGTATAATTTTAAATGTCGGAAATTTTTATGAAACAAAGAAAATACGGAAACCACGGAAAACAACTGTCGCAACTGCCAAAGCAGACGAAGGAACTTCTATTGCTCGCTCTGAGATTAATATGAATTTTAAGTTTATTGGGGAAAAAGAAAAGGGGGGCTGTGTTTAAGTCCAGATCATAAGGTGATGTTTGTTTTTTATTATTATATATATATATATATATATATTTTTTTTTTTAAGTTTTTTTTTTAATTTTTTTTAATATATGGTGATGAGAAGGGAGTATTGAAAGATGTGCGGTGAGATGAGAAGGGGAGTGTTATGGTAGTAAAGAGACAGGAAGAAAGAATTATATAGCTGGTAGTTTGAGGAAATTAAATGATGTCGATGAGAAGGGAGTAATGAATGATGTTTGTTGAGATGCGAGAGCGGTATTGGTGGAGCGAAAGAGAAAGAAGAAGAAAGCAGAAAGAAAGAGAGAAAAAAATGCATAGCTGGTGATGTGAAGATGGTGGTGATTTAACAAGTTGAGATGGGGGGGGGGGGGGGGTTGAAAGCGAATGAATTGAATGGGTAAATGAGGAGTGATGATGTGAACGATGTGAAATTTTACGGTGAATGTGTGTGAAGGTGAAGATGTTGAAGGGTTATTTTTTTTTAATTTTTTTTGGTTATTTGAATTAATTGATTGTGTTGAGAAATATGGTTGTTGTCGCTATTTCGAAGCCGGCGAAGTTGCCGTCAGTGTCCAGTGGAGTGGCGTTGGTAAGAAAAATAATCCGAGACGAGGTTGTTAGTCGGGTGCTGGAAGAAGTGCCCTGAGGCTGTAGATGCCGAGCTTAGTTCGTACCGGGGCACGGAGCGGCTTGGTTAGGAGAGGGCACACAATGGGGTTGTTGGTTGCCTGCGCCCGTTTGAGGTAGCGGCGTTGAAGTAACTCGACGTATGTCGTTAGTGGAGGCAGTGGCATTCTGTCGACGAGGTCTGCTGTGCGGTAGGTGAATGGAAGTCTCATCGCAACGCGGACTAGGCGGCGTTCCATTGAGAGAAATGGTCGAAGGGGGCAGTCTGGGAATCCCGCCCACGCAGGATGGCCGTACACCAAAAATGTGCGTATGAGTACTTTGTAGGTATGGAGCAGTAGTTTCTCATTCAGTCCCCAGGTTGTTCCAGCCAGACGCCGGAGAAGATATGCCCGCTTTCGTGCCACAGGGAGTTTGGTTTTAAAGAAGGGGCGGAAGGTGAAAAATTGGTCGAAAAGGAGGCCGAGGTATCGTACGGTAGGGGTGGGGGCTAAGCGGCGGTGATGTAGGTGAAGAGTGAGATTCGCGGGATTGCGGGTTGGGGCGAGAGATCGCCTGCGTGGGCGGAATAGGATGGTCTGTGTTTTTTCTGAATTCAGGCGCAGATGCCATTTGCCACACCAGGAGGTGAAGAGATCGAGGTAGGGCTGGACGTGGGTGTTGATATGTTGAACAGTGGCAAACGGTGCGACGATAGCAGTGTCGTCGGCGAACTGTAGAAGTTGAATGGGAGGGGAGGGTTGGGGGATGTCAGCGACGAATAAGACGTAGAGAAGGGGGGAAAGGACGGAGCCCTGCGGGACGCCCTGTTCGAAGGGGATTGGGCGGGAGTAGTGGCCATTGATGGTGATGCTTGCGGTGCGGTTCCGGAGGAAGGTGTTTAGAAAGCGGATGTAGGTATGGGGGAGGTCGAAGTAATGTAGTTTGACGACTAGGGCGTCGTGCCAGACCGTGTCGAATGCTTTCTCGAAGTCGAAGGCGATAAATAAAGTAGGAGCTGGACGGTTGTAGTTTTCCGCTACCATGGCAGAGAGGCGGAGGAGTTGATCCTGCGCGGAGAAATGGGGTCTGAAGCCACATTGTGAGAGGGGAAGGAGCTGGTGGTGACGGAGATGGGTGTGGATTCGTTTGGTGAGGATTTTCTCGAAGGTTTTCGAGAGGACAGCGGTGAGGCAGATGGGACGGTAAGAATCAGGGGAGGAGAGGGGCTTGTCAGGTTTAGGAAAGAGAAGCATCGTGGCATGGCGCCAGGGTGTGGGGTAGAACCCGGTGCGAAGAAGATGGTTGTAGAGATGAGTTAAGGCTGTGAGAAACGATGGAGGTGCCTCCTTAAGATGCCGGTAGCGAATGGAATCGGGACCAGGGGCGGTATTAGTCGTGCGTGAGAGAGCTATGGAAATGTCCAGTTCGGTGATAGGGACATCAAGAGGGTGCGGTGAGAAGGCGTGTGTGGTTGAAGGCTGAAGGTGTGGGCGTAGAGGCACTGTGGCGATGAGTTCGTCTTCGTCGTATGTAAATGTGGGGTGAGGTGCATCGCGGAAGACGCGAGCGAGTCTATTAGCAAATATGGTCAACTTGGCAGGATCGTCGGGTGGTGCGGTGTCGTTGTAGATGATGGGGTACGACATAGGAGTAGATTTACCCGTGAGGCAGTTAAGATGACGCCAGAACTTGGTGAGTGAGGGAGACACGCCGTTCTGCCTTGAGCAGGTCTTATGCCAAGTGAGCCTCTTATGGGCCTCGATGTAAGACTTTACTTGTCGTAGAGTCTGGCGGTGCTTTTGTAGGAAATAGCGATCCCTGGTGCGGAGAAATGTTGCGTGATAGGAGTGGGAAAGCGCGAGGAGGCGTCGGGCCTTAGGGGGGATGGGGGGGTCGGGAAGGGGTGTATGGGGTAAGGGGAATATGACGCTGTGCCGCCTGTTGTAAGGTTTCTTGGAGATGTTTGGTGTATGCATCCACAGAGGATTGCGAGCTCAAGGGCTGAGTGTTGGTCTGCAACTGTTCGGAAATATAATTGCGGTAGGCCGGCCAGTTGGCCGCACAAAAGTTCTGTACCATCCGAGGTGGTGGTGTAGGTGTGTTACGAGTGGGAATTTCGAACTGCAGAAGAACTGGGGCATGATCACCCCCGATGAGTGGAAGAACGGTGACATGCACCAAATGGAGTAGCGAGTTATGCGCTATTACGGCGTCAGGGGTAGTTTGGGAGGAGGGACGTGTGGGCTTAGGGAGGGGAACCAGCGAGGCGTTAATGTGGTTGAGATAGATATCCAGACTGCGGAGTTCGGGAAGCATTAACGTAACCCTCATACCAGGAATGACGTACTGCATGGTGGAACTGGGTAGGAGTCTACGATAATTAGTTATGTAGATGACAGTAGCTTAAAATGAATTATTTAGATAGAAAAGAAATATGGATGGATTATTTCCTTTCAAAACAAGTTTGTTGGCTATGTGGTAAAATACAGTATGTAATCAATGAATGCTGCTTTACATTAATTCTTAATTTCGTCTTCTTCTTCTTCTCCTTTTTCTCATAGGGGCCGATATCCTAGATGTTAGGCCCCTTAAAAACTCAATTACCATTATCATCATCATCATCATCATCATCATCATCATCTTCTTCTTCTTCTTCTTCTTCTTCTCTCTTCTTGCTTGTTCTTTGTGTAATGGTAAGCACTAGTACTCCCAGGTATTCACCTGGCGTAGACTTGTCCAACACTGATATTGACCGCCTTCAATCGTGCACTAGGTCATTTAGTGCATTATGCTCCTCCAACTTGAGCTCACTAGACATTTTCCATGTTGTCTTTCGGTCGTCCACATCCTGCAACTGACTCCTTAAAATCCAGTGCACGAAACCAAACCCCGTGGAACTACAGCCCAAGAAGAGTCTAGGCCTACCAAGCGACCGCTGCCCATTCATTTGACCTTTGTATTATGGGGTGACGCGTGGTCAGCGCGTCGGCTCCCATCGGCCATTAATCGTGATCTCCGTGACCGGGACGCTGCCTCACTGTCAGACAGCTACTCAATTGTCCTCACGAGGCTGAGTGCACCCCGTTCAAATTCCAGTGCACGCCTTACAATTTGGATATGGTCTCGTCTCTTCACGTGAAATATTTCTCCTTCAGGTAGTCATTAACCCGGAGAACACCGAACATCTCTCTCTCACATATTGTTTCTGAATATGATCTCGCAGACTCACACCAGCTGACCTTTTCAGCATTCCCATTTCAGTTCCGTACATACCCTGCTCGTACTTCATCTGCGTTGTCCTACATTCAGAGGTGTATAGAAGAACAAGTTTGCTTCAATCACTCTGGAATCTTTTGGTCATACACAACTCAAGTCAGCGAACGCCATTTCTATCTAGCATTTATATGATGCTATGTATCTGCATCGAGTGTTTACAGATCCCAGATATCTGAATTTTAGCTTGCCGGCCAAGAAAACAGTCAGTTGTTGACCATGCTAGTCTGGTTGCGAAAAATATAAGTACATGCATCAAGCCTTCTTCCTGCTGATTTGCTTCCAATGATGCTCTCCATCGTTCTGGAACAAACCAGACCTCCTCACGCTTCTCATCGCTCTTGTTATATCTATTAATATTTTATTAATTTTAGCCTTTCACAATAGAAATAGATTCCGAGGAAGAGTTCTTATTGGAAATTGATAGGCACTACGAGAACGGGGCTGATGATAAGATAAAATGAATTAACAACAACAACGCACTACGAGATAATTTTAAATCCTTGGACTGTGTTATGTGTTATATCTTTGTACTCGTCTCCATCTCAACTGTATTTCAAAGAAACTAATATACAATACTTGTGACACATTGACATTAAACGAGGCTGGTGAACAAGATGTCCTAAACCCCTAAATCGAATTATTAACATCATTACTGCCAGCCGCATCAATTTCTGACGATGTCCTTGATAGCTCGTGCACTGAAGTGAGTCTTGAGTGTAGTTGAGAGCGCATGCTGTTCTGGATGAGCAGAGCAATGATGTTGTTGTTGTTGTTGTCCTCTCATTTGAGGGACTATGCGACATCGTGGACATTCAGCTCCGTGTACTTGGGTGTGTGTGGAATTTTGTCTGATACCTGTGTTATTGTGATGGGTTTATTAGTGGGTGTATTTGAAATTCAAGTAAGGATTGGGAAGAAGGCGGCCGTGGCCTGAAGTTAGAAACCATCCCGACATTCACCTGAAGTAGGTCTGGGTAACCACGGATAACCGTTTCCAAGATCACTGAGGTGGGAACCAAACCCACTTCATCTCATTTTTGCCTCACGAGGCTGAGTGTACCCCGTTCGAGGCCTCAGACCAGAATTACATTTCTAGGCAGAGCTTCGGTGGTGTAGTTGGTAGCATGCTGAACTGCTGTGCCCAAGATCGCGGGTTAAAACCCGGCCGAAGTTGTCGGTTTTCTTTTCTTAAGAGCATTAAATCCTTCAGTATGCCTTCCTTCGGAGGGGAAGTAAACCCGGCGCTCCCATGTCATAGATTTATGGCATGTAGGAGAGCCTTCCACTAACTAAACTTGTATGAAGCTAAGTTTCTAGGTTAGGTTTAGTTGAAACGCTCTATCAAAGTTCCAACGTTCACCACTAGGTGTCAGTGACATCTGGTAAAGAAAGTTGAAATAACTTGAAATTGAACGGAACGTTTAGCTCACCCCATGGGTGTCCGCTTGAAGCAGCCGCTCATGTCCTCGAACACTCCCGGCACTATAATCCATACGCTAAATAAATAAGTAAATCTAGGCAGAGCCAGCCAGGTATTGAACCGAGCCTTTGTAGTGAAAGCAAAGAACAGATTAGTCGAGCATTCAGCACGATTGTGACACGGCGAAGCTCTCCACGCGACTGATAATTTACGTATTAATGCGCATGCTCCAGAATATAGGGCTCGCTGGGGGTCTGCTATCCCACTGCACATTCAGAACTCACTGGCAGAAAACAGTGTGGTGAAATATACTGCAGCTGCATGAATGAGAAAATGAATGTTATTTATGTCTTGCGAGCTCAAAATTAATCTAAAAATGCATACTTTTTCCGCATATTAAGGCGAAACTATATGTGCTTGAGGGTCACCCGGAATACTATTAGAATACGTTGATTGCGAAGCACTCCATCCCTCAGACTTAATTTCAATACATAATATACCTGAATGCTTCAGTTGGGCGGAATCACGCTTCACCATAACAAATTCGACTTTTAATCGAGCTGGATGATAGAGTCAAGTTACGCAAATGGATAGGGTTTGGATGAACTCAGCTACAGACGTTTAGAAGCATCCAGTTTATTGACTTGGGAGGTGATGATTAAATTCGGTGTTGGACTACTTCAAAGTAAGAGGAGCTGACTTCTTGGCTCAGCGGAAACGTTCTCGCCTGCTGACCCCAAGGTTGCAGGATTGAATCCCGGCGCAGCCAGCTGGCATTTGAGGGTGCGCAAAGGCGAGGGAACCGTGTCAGTAGATTTACTGGCACGTTAATGATCCCCTTCGGGGCAAAAGTTTGGCACCCTGGCGCGGCGTCTCTAAAAGCCATAGCACTTAAAAGGGACGTAAAACCAAGAACATTATTGTCAAAGTAAGAGGTGTAAAAGCATCTAAACCCACAAAGAATATCCTTCCCTTGCATAATCTTGCAGAGTTGACTGCTTAAGAGTCGTATTTTATATTTTGCGAGCTGAAATTCAATCTCAATTTGGAAAATACATTATTTTTGCAGCATACTAAGGTGGCACTTTAGGTGCTGGAGGCTCACCTGCAATACTATTACCTTGGATGTAGAGCACTGCATTCCTAAGGCTTTATTTCAATACACGACACACCTGGATCGTTTAATCATCCTGCTTGAAAAATTCGCATATTATACAATAGCATATGCTTATAAAGGGGAGTGGCTTTAGAATATGAAGTTTTATGTGATAATTATTCCTCAAAACACACAGCCTACAGCCAGGATTAGCGAGGAATGATTCAAGAGATATGCGGTGACGGTGTACGAACCAAACAAAGACGCCAGGACCTCTCCTCCGGAGCTGTTGATGATACCTTCAATATGGGGTTTAATGGAGAACTACATTCTCCATCGTCTCAAAGTCGTGCCCAATAAATGTAAGCTACAACTAGAGCATTGGAAGTTGCTAACAGTATCTCCTTTATGTAAAACTAGGAAATGGGTTCTCGTCGGTTTTTTTTAGCGTATGGCTTTTATTGCCGGGAGTGTCCGAGGACATGTTCGGCTCACCAGTTTTGTAGCTGCTTCGAGACGGACACCCAATGGGTGAGCTACAAGTACCGTTGGGGAGGAAAGTTGGAAGGTAAGGACGAGGAGTGGGAAGGTAGCGGCTGTGGCCTATATTTAGGGACCAATCCCGGCATTTGCCTGGAAGGAAGATGGGAAACCACAGAAAATCATCTTCAAGGTTGCCGGCGGGGGGATTCGAACCTCCTCGCCTCCCGGATGTGAGCGACTGCCAGCAGTCATGCCGTAACGACCTCGGCTAACTCACCCGGTCTCGTCGTGGTGAGCCCACGGTGATGTATGTAACTAAACCTATCTGTACGGAATGCAGGAAATTCGGGGTTCGAATCTCGACTATGGTCTAATTTCAAATATAAAGAAGTACCTTGGAGAGGCGTTGTTCCGGCTAATACACCTGTAATGGTGACTAACTCTTCGTTACTATTTTGGTAACGGTGACTGTATCATCGTTACTATTTTCGGTAACGGTGGCTGTATCTTCGTTACTATTTCGGTAACGGAGACTGCAACTTCGTTACTATTTTCGGTAACGGTGACTGCATCTTCGTTACTATTTTCGGTAACGGAGACTGCATCTTCGTTTCGTTACTATTTTCGGTAACGGTGACTGCATCTTCGTTACTATTTTCGGTAACGGTGATTGTATCTTCGTTACTATTTTGGTAACGGTGATTGTATCTTCGTTACTATTTTCGGTAACGGAGACTGCATCTTCGTTACTATTTTCGGTAACGGAGACTGCATCTTCGTTACTATTTCGGTAACGGTGACTGTATCATCGTTACTATTTTCAGTAACGGAGACTGCATCTTCGTTAGTATTTTGGGTAACGGTGACTGTATCATCGTTACTATTTCGGTAACGGTGACTGTATCATCGTTACTATTTTCGGTAACGGAGACTGCATCTTCGTTACTATTTTCGGTAACGGTGACTGTATCATCGTTACTATTTCGGTAACGGTGACTGTATCATCGTTACTATTTTCGGTAACGGAGACTGCATCTTCGTTACTATTTTCGGTAACGGAGACTGCATCTTCGTTACTATTTCGGTAACGGTGACTGTATCATCGTTACTATTTTCGGTAACGGAGACTGCATCTTCGTTACTATTTTCGGTAACGGAGACTGCATCTTCGTTACTATTTCGGTAACGGTGACTGTATCATCGTTACTATTTTCGGTAACGGAGACTGCATCTTCGTTACTATTTTCGGTAACGGAGACTGCATCTTCGTTACTATTTCGGTAACGGTGACTGTATCATCGTTGCTATTTTCAGTAACGGAGACTGCATCTTCGTTAGTATTTTCGGTAACGGTGACTGTATCATCGTTACTATTTCGGTAACGGTGACTGTATCATCGTTACTATTTTCGGTAACGGAGACTGTATCTTCGTTACTATTTTCGGTAACGGTGACTGTATCATCGTTACTATTGCGGTAACGGTGACTGTATCATCGTTACTATTTTCGGTAACGGAGACTGCATCTTCGTTACTATTTTCGGTAACGGAGACTGCATCTTCGTTACTATTTCGGTAACGGTGACTGTATCATCGTTACTATTTTCGGTAACGGTGACTGTATCATCGTTACTATTTTCGGTAACGGAGACTGCATCTTCGTTACTATTTTCGGTAACGGAGACTGCATCATCGTTACTATTTCGGTAACGGTGACTGTATCATCGTTACTATTTTCGGTAACGGAGACTGCATCTTCGTTACTATTTTGGTAACGGTGACTGTATCTTCGTTACTATTTTCGGTATCGATGATTGTATCTTCGTTACTATTTTCGGTAACGGAGACTGTATCATCGTTACTATTTCGGTAACGGTGACTGTATCATCGTTACTATTTTCGGTAACGGAGACTGCATCTTCGTTACTATTTTCGGTAACGGTGACTGTATCATCGTTACTATTTTCGGTAACGGTGACTGAATCATCGTTACTATTTTCGGTAACGGAGACTGCATCTTCGTTACTATTTTCGGTAACGGAGACTGCATCTTCGTTACTATTTTCGGTAGCGGAGACTGCATCTTCGTTACTATTTCGGTAACGGTGACTGTATCATCGTTACTATTTTCGGTAACGGTGACTGTATCATCGTTACTATTTTCGGTAACGGAGACTGCATCTTCGTTACTATTTTGGTAACGGTGACTGTATATTCGTTACTATTTTTGGTATCGGTGATTGTATCTTCGTTACTATTTTCGGTAACGGAGACTGTATCATCGTTACTATTTTTGACAAGTAATGTTGTCTGAAGTTCGTAACTAATTTTGGTAAGTAACAGTGATTGTGCCAGCTCCGTGGTGTTGGGGTGGCACGCCTGCCTTACACCTGGAGGGCCCGGGTTCGATTCCTGGCTCCGTTAGGGATTTTAGAAACTGTTGTGAGGGCTGGAACTGGGTGCACTCAGCCTCGTGAGGATAACTAATTGAGTAGCTATCTGGCAGTGAGACAGTGCTCCAGTCACGGAGACCAAGATTAACGGACTCAACGCGCTGACCATGCGTCACTCCATGATCTGTAGGTCAAATGGCTTGGTAGCGGTTGCTTGGTAGGCCCAGGATCTTCATGTGCTCTAGTGCCACGTGGTTTTGGGGTTTTACAGTGACTGTAACGTAGTTCCCGTTACAAAGTAATGTCCTCAAGCCTAACACACACAAACTAACGAGTTGCATGGGTGGTCACTGATCGTTTTAGTGTCTCCAGTTCAACTTCATAAATTCTACGAGTGGTTCTACAGTGAAGTGAAAATGTCAGCCATATCTAATTCCACCTATCTTGCATGTGACATTGGTATCCCTGCTCCTCGCACACAAGCAAATAAGGTGATGTTCAATGATGGGACATGGCTGACAAATCGACCACACTGCCTCGATTTGACTGGCTTCGCCATTGTTGTTGGCTCTGGTCTCACATACACATGTCAGTTATCCAAGGCTAAGGAAGCAGTATTCAAATTCTCGAAGAATATGTGAACAGGGATATTTTAAACCACATGAATGTTCCCAGTGTTCTACCATAAATATATGTGTGCCTGGGTCTGGAAAAATGCCTGTTCCTGACTTCTGGTTGGGAAGGTATTGCAGTTTAAACTGGAACCAGACAAATACGTGGGTTGGAGCATAAGTCATGGCAACTACGAGTAGCGTTCCGAAAGCGTTTCGTCATTTAATTTCACGGGGAAGCAGTAGTAGCATACAAAGTTAGAAACCCATCACCATGACAGAGTAGAACGAGACGGGTAGAATGAGAGCAGATGAGTATTTGCGAATGAGCCAAAGCAGAGATAGAAGCAGCAGATCGGCGTGTCTGAGTTCTTCCAAGTGCAAACCGGTATTGGAAGTGCATAACAAACGTCAGCAGTGTAGAAGAAATGCTGTTAGCCGACAGGCGGTAACTGTGTCTGACATCGCATTCACATTGGGTGATGGACATGCTCTATCCCACCACATGATTCATGAAGTGTTGGGATATTGGAAGATGTCAACAAGACGGGTGTTGAGACTGCAAGAAGAGCAACGGGCTGTAAAGAACTTCATGAAATCACTGGACACATCGTTTAACTAGGGGAATTGCTTGACATTGATTTCACGGTACGAGAGATGTATCAATGTCGGTGGCGAATACAGTATGTGGGAAAAATAGCGAATGGTTCACCCTTGTAATTATAACTGTACGATCTACCAGACAAATGCAAATATGCAGATGGTAGTGGAAATCGTAAGGTGCTGTGGAATATATGAATAATGCCGATTAGGTGTACCTGGTGTAGGATGTAAAGCGAGTTTAACCATCAGCCATGGAATCCTTGTGCTACATAATGTTTATTCTCAGAATGTAAACTGACCTTTAAGGTAAATCTTCAAAGTAGTATCATGGTTTGTCCACATCACGTTGCCATCCATGTGAGAGGCATAGGATACCAGTCCCACGCCATGTGTGCAACTTGCAACCTCATATATCCAAGCGTTGGCCACGTCCTCTCCTGTTCCAAACTTTTTCCCACGCATTAATTCTTTCAATTTTGGATGAGGTCAAAATCAGTCAAGAAACACATCAGTCCGGTCTTCTGGACCATTGCACATCGCCGCTTCCTTCGCATTTGTTCTGTGAGACTACGGCCCATCTCGCAACGGTTCGCTACCGAAGGGCATCATTCTACACAGCATCCACAAGCTCTCTATGGCATTGTAACCCCGATGAACGACCATTTGGATGTAAGCACGCTGTTCTTGCCTTGTCACATCCATTATGCACGGAGCCTGACTCACTACTGAAGTCCCTGGGTGCGGTAACTGTCTAATCCACCGCCTTCTTGTACTGTGTTAATGTACTAAGGGTGTCATACTTTAAGGGGCATACGACCATCGTGAAAAAGTGAGGAAGAAATAATTGTCATATGTAACCTTCCATCTGTGATATAGACTTGAATTTAGAGAAAAGATGAAATAAAAAATCAGTCAGTAACTCGGGGTGGGCCGGGTTAAAATTTGGGAATTACGTTGGCACTCATTCAAGTCTGGGGATTACCAGAACAAGGCCTACTTAAACAAAGGCACATACACTTGGGTGGATTTATAAATAAGAAAATGAATTTAATATCTGAAAAACTGACGAGAAACAAATTATAAAAATACACTAATGTAAGGTAACTGTACAATGCCTTCAAAACATAAACATCTGGCCTCATATACGACCATACCTACTTCCATTACGTTACACCATTAATCATCAATCTATAACGCTTAATTATCTTATTGAGTAGGATACTTTACAGTCATTTATTTTAAAAGTTATTTCAATCTGCCAATGTTCACTTGCGTTTGCCAATACTTCCTTTAATTTTCCAATATTTACTTCAATTTACCAATGTTTACTTGAATTAACACCAACTCCAAGAATTAGCAAAAATCATTTACCGGTAGCTTAATTTGAAATTTTATTTGTTTTTAAAATGTTATTTGTTTTCAAAACTTAATTGTAGACGAAATTTGAATTGTTTATAAAACTGTAATTGTTTATAACTTAATTGTTTATACAATTTAATTGTTCATAAAATGTAATTGTAGATTACATTTTATTTGTTTGTAAAATTGTAATAGTTTATAACTTTATTGTTTCAATTTGTTTTATTGTTTATAACTTTATTGTTTATAAAATGTACTTGTTGATAAAATTTAATTGTAGATGAAATTTTATTTTTTTATAAAAATGTAATTGTTTATGACAAATGTCACTGTCAGTAACATTTGTATGGGCAATTTGCATCAATGCTTGCAATTGGAATAGCAATTGTTGGTTAGGATTTTCACATACGGTATCTTTACGTTTATCTGATCTGTTGTCTATAATAAAATATATGGCCAATTTACTATAACATTAACATTTATTTAGCAATATTTATAAAAATGTATTGGCAATTCACTAAGAAAATATTGAAATGTATATAAAAATGCCTTGGTAATGCATTACGAGAATTTGCAATGTTTATAAAATGATCATAAAAAGGTATTGGCATTTTATTAAGTGAATTTGCAATGTTTATAAAATGTTTACAAAAAGGTATTGGCAATTTATTAAGAGAATCGATGTTTATCTTTCTATTTCCTGACAGCATACGCTGTCCACAATGAGTACAACAATATTTAAGAACTGGGGAATTGCCTATGAATGCGACCTGGTCCCTAATTACATACATACTTAAAATAACAATACTTTATGAGCTCTGCCCTCTAAGGCAATTATTTACATACACCATGGTATAACGAGTTAATTAACTCTAACACTTAATATAAACACGAATGATAGGACGTAGATTTGATACCACCCTATCAAATAAAACAAATGGTAACACTATAGACTATTATTTGATGCCCTAACACATAATGACATTCATATATATATAACCCTTTTCTCACGTTAGTCGGAAAATTCTCCTGGCATCAAACATCTATCGGTTTACGTAATTCGGGTTCAAATACCTCCGCATCAAATACTAGCTTGCGGGAATACTTATGTTTTCTGTCTGCATGTACTCTGACATGGACCACAACAAAAATGTAGGTCAAGAATCAAAATTTAAAAAAATCACGAATTTCAATCACTCCATAAAACTCAATATACAATCTCAATAAATCTCAATAAAAACTTGACAGCCGTCTATGGTGATTTATAATCACAAAGCAAAGATTTTCTGATCTATTAGACCCTAGCTCTTGGCAAATACAACTGGGGCTGAACGATGGCACTTACCTTGTGGTTGTGTCGAATTTCTTCTGAGTATTCCCTATTTTCTAGCGTGTTTATAGTGCTATATTTTTACTTTTCAAAGGACTTATCCACCCCTGAATTTTATTTATAAGACTCCTAGGTAGGTGCCTCCGACATACGCACTTTTCAAAGGATTTAACTCCTATAACTGAGGGAGAAAATTTAAAGTGGGAGTAAAGATTCAAGGAGAAATCATTTCAAGACTGAGATTTGCTGATGACATCGTCATCTTGGCTGACACGTCTGAGGATTTGAATGAGTTTTCGAATGGTATAGACTCCGTTTTGAGGAACGAATTCATGATGAAAATTAATAAATGTAAAACAAAAATATTGGAATGCAGCCGAAATAAATCAGAAACCTCTATGGAAATCAAATTGGCAGGTGAAGAGCTAAAGAAAGTAGGTGACTTCTGTTACTTAGGATGCAATTTGACCAGTGATGGACGAAGCAAAGAGGATATAAAAAGTAGGTTGGCTCAGGCAAGGAAAGCATTTCTACAAAAGAGGAATCTGTTGACATCGAATATAGACTTAGGTATAAGGAAGTCATTTTTGAAAGCATTTGTCTGGAGCGTGGTGCTCTATGAAAGTAAAACTTGGGCTATTGGTGCAGCTGAAAAGAGGAGAATTGATGCGTTTGAAATGTGGTGTTACAGGAGAACGATGAAGATAAGATGGGTAGATAGCGTTACAAACGAAGAGGTATTACTACGAGTGGGAGAGGAGAGATGTTTCTGGCGACTGCTAATGAAGAGAAGAGATAATTTGGTAGGTCACATACTAAGACACCCAGGAATAGCAAGCTTAGTTATGGAAGGGAGAGTTGAGGACAAGAACTGTAGGGGTAGACCAAGGTTAGAATATGTTAAACAGATTGCCTCGGATGTAGGGTGTGGTAGCTATGTAGAGATGAAACGATTAGCTCAGGACAGGGAGGCATGGAGATCTGCATCAAACCAGTCAAAAGACTGAAGACTCAAACAACAAACTGAGGTCATACCTATTGGCCTCCTATTATCTCCTCGATGATGCTGCACTTTTACGACACGTACGCTGATTTACCTTCGCAACCAATCGTCTTACTCCGAACCACCTAATCACTTGACCGATTAGCCACCGTAATACAGGAACATGCACCTTAATTTTCACGTATCAAAAAAACTTACTAAACATCCTGTATTTAGCATTTCTATTCATTATCCTTTCCATAGATATCTCGTCTTAATGACTTCCATTGTATTCCTCCGGCAGTCAAATATTCATCAATATTACTATTTCAGCCTTTAACATTTCCACTATTATTATCATTATCATCATTAATATTCTTAATACTGATTTTCAGCCTATATTCATTAATGTAACAAGAAGTTCCGTGACGAACTAAAGAGCCTACTTTTCTTAAAATTTAAGAATCATACCAATGATTAATCTATATTATGGATCTATCTAGAATAATGGCGAAATTAAGTTGGTAATATCGAAATTTCTAATTTGTTCGAAATACTGTATACCTGGCATAACGTAGCCTAATAGAGAACTACAGTTGGCAGCCCTGGTGACTGAATATATTCTTAGTTCCATCTCTTAAGGTACACAATACAAAATGTGGTTGAAGTCCAATGGAGAGCATGGAGGTTACATGCAGTTAAACATTGGATCTAACAGTGCGCGTAACATCATGTTGGCAACAATGACATACATGTATTGGTCAGAAATAATCTGAAAAAATATGATTTATGGTTGTGTCAATTTTGAATGAAATCCATTAGTTAGTATACAAGTTACATGCATTTTAAAATAGGACCTATTAGCAGGCTTAGAGTTATGTTGGCAGCACTGGCGTAGGCCTATATTAGTTACTCCAAATTAATCTAGAATGGCAGGTACTATTCGTGAGCAAAGTTTAGAGCTATTGGCTTGCATACTTTCTGATATATTGACATTAGGGTAACAAAAATAGAGACAGTATTTATTAACAGTTGGCATTCCTGGTTACTCTTAAGAATCGGCATAGTCATATCTGTTATGGTACACATAGCACACACAAAATTTGGTTGAAATCCAAATGATAGTATAGAAGTTACATGTATTTAAAGTTGGACCTCTCAGTAGGCTCAGAATCATGTTGGTAGCACTGACGTATATAACTTGCTCCAAATTAATATAGAATGTCAGGTACTATACGTGTGAATATTTTAAAGCTGTCGGCTTGCATACTTTCTGATATATGGATATTTGGATTTAAAAGAAATGAAAGTATTTATTAACAGTTGGCAGCCCTGGTGGCTCTTAAGAATACGCTCAGTAATATCTGTCTATGTACACATAGCACATACGAAATTTGGTTGAAATCCAATTGATAGTGTAGAAGTTATATGCATTTAAAATTTGGACCTATCAGCAGGCTTATAATCATTTTGGCAACACTGCCATGTATGGCTTCCTGGAAATTAAACTGCAGTATTATTATATATATGTGTGCCAATTTCGAAGTAGCTCCCATTCATACCTTCCATGATATCGAACATGGAGCTCAAATTTCAATTGCGATTTTTCAGCAGTTGGTAGCACTGACATCATTTTCAAATATGGACGTGAGATATTCAGATATAGATCTTTACTGCTACCAAATTTTGTTTCGATTGCTGCAGCCGTTTAGGAGTTGATAGGGGGGGGGACACACACACAGCCAGACAGACAGACAGACAGACAGACAGAAGGACAAACAGACAGACAGACAGACAGACATTTACCCGATCTCATAAGTCTACTTTTTCCTCATTTTTGCAAAATGTGAAAAGTAGGCTAAAAATAGGCTTATGAGATCACCTTTTGTCCGTGTGTGTGTCTGTATGTGTGTGTGATATCTGTGTGTGTGTGCGTGCTCGTGTGTGTCCCACCCCTAATAACTTCTAAACAGCTGGAGCGATTTCAATGAAGCTCGGTAAAGTCATGGTACAATTTTAGCCAACCCCGACCGTGACCTTCAAATTTTATTACGTCTCACCAATCCAAGATGGCGGCTGTGCAAAATATTTCACCGGCGTTCTTTATCTCCGAAACTATTACCCATATCACCTGAAATTTTGTACGGTGATAAAGGGCACTACTGGACGTTAATCTGTGTGACTTTGAACAACCTGTTAACTACAAAACGAACATGGCGGCCAAGCGAATTTGAAACATTTAAAAAGAATTTTCTCGCGATTTAACCATCGGAACGCAGTGAAACTTCGTACGGCAAATAACCAAACAAATTTCAATGCACTGACATCTGATTTAGTTCAATTCCTTACATATACTCAAGATGGCGGCTGTGCGAAATGTTAAAATTAAGTTTTTATTTCTTGTGTTTTAATCATGTGATCGAAATCAACGTTTGAATAATGAACGTGCACAATAATCCTCATCTAATAGTACATAACTCTATGGCCTACATATATTATAATCGAACTTGACGACCATCTGAAATATTCAGACGGTTCTCAATGTCTATTAATCTATGACAGCAATCAAACTGAAATTGTGTATGTGTATAGAGGATATATACTGATATCGCGCCAGGAGATGGCAGTCGGGTTTGAACTGCAGTTGCCTTCCCGCTCACTGCGGATCGCGCATTCCAAAAACATTAAGTTGGTCACTGTTTCCATTACTGTACCTGATAATAATAATATCGTATGGCCTCGGGTGCCTGGTGCAAGCTTTGTTAATTGACACCCAGAGGGTAGCTTGCATGTCGAATTTCGTCGTTCCTTTGAACGCTATGAAAGTCAAGGAGGTTAGATATCTTGAAACTACAGCGCTTTCAAGTAGAGAATGGAGGAAATTTGTGTTGGCGGAAAATCCCGAGATTAATTTTGCCATTGAACACGGCCTACTGAATTCAAATGGGTTCTTTAACATGCCAACAACGTATGACATGAGTATCGTGATTTTTGTCGCCTTCAAAAATCACTTACCATGGCCAGGGGCGAACCTGCAATCTTGGGGTTGGTAGTCCGACACTATAACCACTCACCCACCTGATACTGCCACACTGTTAAAAGTAAACACAAAGGCTTATAAGAATATCGACAGTAGGAAGGAAGGTAGGTAACAATACACACACGCGTGAAGCCCGATAACAAATTATCATGCAGGAAGTAGCAGTAACTGACTGGCAGACGATATATTTAGGTTTGGAATAGTTGGGCCGCGCATGCGTATTGCAAGACCCTCTTACCCCGTCGCAGCGTGTTGAACTGCCATCTCATGGCGTGATGACATTACATAAGTTCACCCATGGGACATTCAATAACCTGGTGAGCACAAATTCAACATGGCGGTGACGCAAAATTTATATATTCAAATGGAGGTTTCTCGCGATTTAACTACTGTATCCGAGCGCAGTGAAACATGGTACGGTATATGCTTAAATAAACGTTTATCCACTGTCAGATTATTCCTTTAAATTATTTTTCTTACCACAAGATGGTGGCTGAGCGAAATTTTAAAATCTCGGTTTTATTTCTTGTGTCCTAATCATGCGATTGAAGTTTGAATTAAACACCTACACGATAATCCTTATTTAATAGTATATAACTCTAAGGCCTGTATATAAAAATCGAACAGGGTGACCATCCGAAATATTTAGACGATTCTCAATATCTACGAATCTATTACTGCAATCACACTGATATTGTGTATGTTGATAGAGGCAATTGATATAGCCTAAGTAAGATATATGAAAATAGGCTATTTAGTTCTTTACGGAACTACTTGTTCCATAACGTAATAAGCTTATTATTATTATTATTATTATTATTATTATTATTGTGAGCCTCCGTGGCTTAGGCGGCAGCACGCCGGCCTCTCACCACTGGGTCCGTGGTTCAAATCCCGGTCACTCCATGTGAGATCTGTGCTGGACAAAACGGAGGCAGACAGGTTTTTCTCCGGGTACTCCGGTTTTCCCTGTCAATATTTCATTCCAGCAACACTCTCCACTATCATTTCATTTCATCTGTCATTCATTTAATCAATGCCCCAGAGGAGTGCGACAGGCTTCGGCAGCCGGCACTGTTCATATCCTCGCCGCTAGATGGGGGCTTCATTCATTCCATTCCTGACCCGGTTGGAGACTGGAAGCAGGCTGTGGATTTTCATTTTCATTATTATTATTATTATTCGTAATTTGCCCATGGCACAATGATGTGATTGTTATTATTATTATTATTATTATTATTATCATTGATTTTCAATCATCGTAAAAATATTATTAGGCTACTATTATTATTATTAATCATGATTATTGCTCAACGTAAAGACACAATAATAATAATAATAATAATAATAATTATTATTATTATTATTATTACGGACAGTAGTGGCTACGCTGGCTAAAGCGCAGCATTAGGTCATGGCGCCAAGCTCTCTGCTGACTCGGTAGACGCGGGGGTTCGAGCCCCACCGTCGGCCGTCCTTGGAATGGTTTTCCGTGGTTTCCCATTTTCAACACCAGGCAAATGCTGGGACGGTACCTTCAGACAGGCCACGGCCGCTTCCTTCCACATCCTTGTCCAGTTTCATTCACCTTCATTTCATCTCTCATTAACTCCTCTCATGAGGTTGGCGTCAGGAAGGGCATCCGGCCATAAAAACCATCGCCACAAAGACTTCCATCGCATCTCATCCCCGACCCCGTTGGAAAACGGGAATAATAAGGGGTAGACATACATACAATTATTATTATTATTATTATTATTATTATTAATCTTGATTTGCACTCAACATAAAGATATTATCATTATTATTAATCTTGATTTTCTATTTTTATCAATCTTGATTTTGGGGCATTTCGCAGCAATTGTACTCCTTTGCGGGAAGACAATGCTCAACCCTTAATTTGACCTTACCCGTCTTCTTTAGTATATAAATGATAATTTTTCCGACTACGTTTTTTTGGCAACAAATCTACGTCATTCTATACATTTATGTCCAGGCCGCATTTTTACGTCATACATCTTTAATTAATTATCTTATTCCCCATTTCTTAAATACAAAATATAATACAAATGTGTACTCATCTAACTCACATTTCATGGCAGGTGACATGAGATCTCATCCCTGTACATAGGTTTAGCCGCCCATCTCACAGCTCAGCATAGGTTGACAGATCTCTCCTCCCATCCCGGTATCTCTCAATTGCATAGGATTACACATTCTTGACACTTTCACTTACGACACTAATATACAGTATAACACAGAAGTTAGTAACTAAAAAGAAATTCAAATTTCACAACACTGGTAGGTCCTCGCGATACTGACGCGTACGTTCGCGCATTTACTTAGATACATCTGTAGCCTAACACTAGCCCTATAGGCCTATATTTTAGGCTGATTACTGGTGTGTGTATCACTACTGGTCCCTACTCTACCTGTACTTTCAGAACACTCAGGGATTCATCTCCTGCGTCAATAAACTGGAGAATATTAGTCCGTATTGTCCCTGCTCAATTCAGAAAATTAAATCAGAAATGGACTCCTTCGAACATAAGTAGTCTTCGTCACTTAAAATCTGGGATCGACTGGCGCTCGCTGCCGCCACTGAAGATGTTTTCAGACTGAGACTATACTATACTTCTAAATTAATTTGGCACTTTTCATGAATCGGACTCGTATTGTGTCTGTCCTTTGGCGCCCACAATCTGGCATCGACCGGCATACGCTACCGCCACTGAATATGTTCTCAGAGTGAGACACAATGGCTTTCAGAACACTGCTTATATCAGATCTCGACTGGGCCCTTATTTTGGCATGGATATCATTAGCTGATCTTCGCTAATATTTGATCATCGAACTCCGGATTGGCATTTCCTTAACTTTCGTGACCTGCTGATTCAAAATATGGTACTTGTTTTCAGAATCGTTCGTTCAAACTCCTGGACTCTGGGGCACGTGGGTTTCGAAGTTCACATACTCACAAAAATAATTACGGGATTCCTACAAGCTCATCCCCCACTACTGTTGCCCCGGCCTGTGCATAGTTAGTTTTGGCCTCTAAGTACGTAATTTATGTACTTCATTTAAACTTATAACTCTTTTTTCTTTCAAAATTAGGATAATCTTCTTTTAAATAACGAGCGTCTTTTCATCCCCTTGTAATTAATCCAAATCGGCATTATTCCGATATTTCATTGAAGTCACGTTCCCTCTCTGATAGTTGACCCCTCTTCTCTTACGCTAACTAACGAATAGTGAATTCCCGGGCTCCCAGCGCTGAGCTGTAATTTGTGGCTGCTTGTTTTCTTAAGCCGATAACAATGCTCGCCTCTCGGCTAAATGAAAATTTCCAGGGTCCGTCTTTTGCAGGCTCCAATGTATTAAAACATTCCCTTTCGCTTTATCCTATGTTCCATCGCATTGAACTTATTTTTTTGACATAGATCAATAGGGTTCACATGACTTATCTTCGTATTTCAATTATCCACATTTGCATTATTTTGACTCAAAATTAAACGAGAAAATAATGACAAGTATTATTAACTTATTAATAAAAGTATTTATGCCTAGGCGATGTTGATTTTCTTGGAATAGCCTATTTTTCAAGTTCTAAGATTTAGATAGTTATTAGTTTATTTTTCTAAATTGATAACTACCTTTAATATCGAAGTTAACTAATAACTACTAAGGTACAACCGAGAAGTGGTGTTAACGCAATAGGTGACTACAAAGCTCTTTTTATATTCACACACACGTTTACAGTTTAGCATTCACTCCCTGCAATGCAATATTGTTAGTGAATTTAAGCGAACTTTTTTTCTGCGTATCATATCGTTTTTTGGATGAATTACCGCTCGAAAAGTTTATCATATTTTTATTCACTTAAATATCTGAATGCATTAAGCTATCAAATCGCCTAGGAATGTTAGAATAACATTATATTAGACTGCAATTATTACATCTTTAAAACTGTTTCGGTTATAGATAATACATTGGTCTGTTGCGTAGCACTCGATTCCAGATCTTCACTGCATGTGTCTCTTATGAAATTGTTGGGGATGGACCTATATTTATGGACAGCAGCAGTCCACACTGATACACTAACGGATCGGGCAAGTTCACTCACTGTATGCCTATGGATATGCTCTAACATGATAGACTACATCCCTGTACCGGTGTAATACTGTAGGCCTATATTCTTGATTCGACCCATCTTCATCCACTGTTAGCTTACTACCAACTGGCACATAGATACTACTTGTAGACATAGATTTAATAGCCTAAGTGTAAAGGATCTGATGATTATCTTTTGTAGCTCTTCAGTCGGTCAACAAGATTCCGCCCAATAAATGGGCGGGGTACAATATATATACGGTACAGGTAAACATACTCCTGGAAAATACTACGTATTAATTTGATTATCACAATTAACCTGATGATGATTGCTTGACGATCCTAACTGATTATCCAAGTGAATTTATTAATCTAATGTAATTTTTTTTCAGGATTATGGAAACACACATTACAATTGGGAACGTGTTGACCGACTGAAAATCATAACATTTCGATTACTAAGGCAACACGTAAGGCTTACTAAGGCTTCCTACGCCATAGTAAGAAGGTGTTTTCCAATTAATTGCATATCTTGGTAAACATCCTACAGCTCTTAAAACACAAATATATATATTCTTTCGAAATTATGTTAAGGCTAAATGTACCGTTTTTTAGTTTGTAATTCTGACACCACATAGCAGCACCAAAGTGAGACAATTTCTTTTTTTCAGTTTTCTCTTGAACGAAAGCTCGTATTTGCGATCTGAAAGCCACTATGTATACTAGACTGCAATTGAATTGATATTAATTCGATGCATTTTCCAAAATGTGAAAAACAAAAAAATTACTACCATTTTTATATCTCTGCTTAAAATATGAAAAAAACCTGGTAATACGAAAATGGAGATTTATTTCCTATTTCCAATGCAATTTTCAGAATCAAAATCGGGTGATTGGAATCGACAGCATTAGTTTGGGAATTGTTTTGGAAAGGGTGGTAGTCGGCGCGGCTCCACAATATCTCTTGCGCAAGGAAAATGATGAACACGCTGACAGGGCGGAGGGAGAAGGGAACAATGTGACGACAGGAAGGAGTTGTCTTCCTCTTGTC
Source organism: Meconema thalassinum (assembly GCA_946902985.2). Taxonomy (NCBI): domain Eukaryota; kingdom Metazoa; phylum Arthropoda; class Insecta; order Orthoptera; family Tettigoniidae; genus Meconema; species Meconema thalassinum. The sequence goes on along the minus strand of OX336389.2, from coordinate 1,117,413,707 downwards.
ACAAATATTATAGTTCGACGAGTTACGTGTACAAGTGCCTAGGCGTGGAACATTATCTGAGCAATAAAATTATACTTTAGTAGTGTCACAATATGTAACGTTGACACAATGTGTTCGTACATATACCTTTCTTACTTCCCCTAACATTCTTGTTGATAATAATACATTGTAGGGGCTTGGGACATCTTGGTCATCAGTACCTTTGGCTGGCTGCGTGGCTCAGCGGTAACGTTCTCGCTTGCTGTTCCCAAGGTTGCAGGATCGAATCCTGGTGCAGCCAGTTGTCATTTGAGGGTGCGCGAATGCGAGGGAACCGTGTCATTAGATTTACTGGCATGTTAAAGATCGCCTTCTGGGGAAAATTCCGGCATCCCGGCGTCTCTAAAAGCCGCAGTAGTTAAAAGGGACGTAAAACCAATAACGTTATTATTATTATTATTATTATTATCATCAGTCCCGTGTAGATGATTATGTGTGTAACTGTATTAGAGTCAGGGATGGGGCAGGTGCCCTGAAACTTCAAGTACGGTACTATCTCGGCATTTACCTGGAGGGATTGTGGAAAAACCGGTGAAAACACTCTCAGGATATATGCTGACAGCGCTGGATTCTCTTCTAGGTAACTGTTTTAGAGTTATTTGAGGATAAACTCCCGAACTAAAAACGTGTTGTTCCGACATTAGTAATACTTTGTAGGGCATAATTCTTACCGCACAGAGTAACATCTGGTTTCACTCGATGCGAAATTGAATACTGTATAGAAAGATATGACTGGTTTGAAGTTAGCACGTTCTTGATATTTTAGAAAAAAGATGGACATGATATGGGTACATTCGTGTTCAGGTTTATTGGGAATATCTATTCTAAAAACCATCTGATGCGGACGTCCAACTCTAGGTATCGTCTTCTGGACATAACAAACAAGACCACAAACCGTGAAAAATTCTAATCAATGGAGCCAGCTATTATCAATTTATAAGTGGCCAAATGCGCACGCACATAGACCTACACACATACATACATACATACATACATATATTTATTTTGGTGATTCGTATGGTTCTTTGGTTCTTTTGACTCTAATTCCTTTTTTTTTTTCGTGAGATCTGAAACGACTCCGTGAGGCCAATCACTATAACTTACTTCAATTTTCATGGAAGTTATAATAAAGGTTCATTTATGTAGGACATTTTATTACAATAAACAAATTATGAAAATTCATAACAAGAGAAAAATTATTATGTATATAATAGAATTAAAGTTCATAAGATATTCTCATCTGCCTATTGTTAGCACAGGCACTAGTACTGCGTACTATAAACAAACAAAAATATTATACCTAATGATTTCCTGTTCTTAAAATCAATGCTTCATTTTTCTCCATATCAAAGATAGAGTTTCATGATTTACACACACTCAGTATTTTACGTCACCTGAGGTTCTCTTATATCCAATGATCTCAGGCAACAAGATTTTCTCGCAGCCGAATGTCAGTTACATAAGCATTTTTTGTCTCCAGAACTTTTCGTCCCTCTTTATTGTTTCTATGTGAATGTTCTTAGGCGTCCATACCACAAAATAACATATTTCCCGCTATGTTATTTCCAACTGGGCCTGGTTCTGGAAATAAAAATCATGTGAGTGTTAGAGAGTTATCAATCTGTTCTCTTCTGAAAGGCACTGTTCTTGACATTCTCTAGGCTTTCTTTTTCGCTTACTTTCTGCCAAACAAAATCCCTTTAGCTTTTTGCAGGCCTCCAGTATAGTCATATTCCGTGAAAAATAAGGGCACTTGACAAGGACTATAGCGTCGTCTCCTATTAATCCGTCTGGGGAGGCACCTAAAATCCCATAAGTTTTATGTACGAAAAGACCACATTCTTCGACTTTTCTACCGATTTCTCCTCTAAATTTCGTTTTGCAATTTGCTCATTATCACAGTCATACTGCATTGCTTTTGAGTGAAATTCGCCGTACAGAATGATTTTTGCTACTGGAGCCCATTTCGAAGTAGGTTTCCTCTTGCATACATATCCAAAATTGGATGCCGTAAGTCTGTACTTTCTAGCTGTGTGCCACTTTTCATTTTCCCTTTGGCCCCTTGCTTCCTTTTCCAGTTCTTGTATATGGCCTTCACTAAGCGCTAGTTGCTTGATCTTATCATCACTAAATTCTCTCAACAGTACCTCATCGAAATCCAACTACATTGATCGGTTTCCATAATCACGTGAGACAGTACGTTTCATTTCATTAGACTGTTGTCGGGACATTCTTTTCCCTTCTCGCGACGCAAATAAACCTTTTCGGAAATCTGCTCTTCTTCTCTTTCTGCTAAGTTCAGTGTCCTTCACTATTGTGGCAGTTTTTTTTCTAAACTGATTTTATTGTTTGATAGTGCCAGGATGGCCCAAACTGAAAGACCAGCCCAGCAGCTTTGGTTCTATGAGTGAAGGTACCTCGTTTCCCTTGATTGATCTGCTTACCTCCCGTGAATTTTGCAATAAGGGACATACAATTTTCGGCAGCATTGCTGGTGGTGTTTGATACTAGCTGAGAACTTTTTGCAATTAGGGGCTGCAAGCAATAACGCATACGTTTGGTTTCAGTTAGCTGTTTGTCTTCACCTTACCCGCTGGTAGTTTAAAAGTACTGTTTGCAGTCTTTATGGATCCCAATCCAATCCAGTATTTTCGGAAACCAATTTTCCATTTTCACATTCGCTATGCATTTATTTTTCCACACAACGCATTGTTTTCATTTGAAGTTGAACTTGCTTCTCTGAAAAAAGTAGACACTGAATAGTTCGTGATTTTGTACTCCTACACTTATGTATTAGAAGTAAAAAACAAACTACACCCTTGGCGCGACAGCCCATGAAGGGCCTAGGCCTACCAAGTAACCGCTGCGCTGTTCAGCCATGTAACCTGCAGATTTCGGGGTGATGTTTAGTCATCCAACTTGTAGGCTACAGGTAAAATATAAGTGAAATCATAACTGCTCAGTGCATTACAGATTCTCTAATGCAAGCGCCAAGAATTATATAATTTCAAATATAAACTAGGAAAAACACCTTACGGGTGTGAAGTGGTGTTTTTTTTAGGGCCTGGCTTCCTTTCTTGGTACTGTACCCGTTTGTCCTGGGGATGCGATGACCCATCTGCTATAACATCGCATTCCTGGAGTTCCGGGACAGAGCGGAGTTAAATGAACCTCTAGTCAAATAAGGAATGTGTCGGAAATTCAGCTGAGCTATCGAAAAAGCAGTGGGTATCACGAGACAAAGTATCTCTAGGATCGTTACGGGCTTAAGTTTAATAAAAATAATGCAAATATAAATGGGCGCCATCAACTGAATTCCTAGCAAACCACTTCCTTTCCGGTTAAGCCTTACTCAAGACAAGGAAAGAAAAAGGAACATCACACCATCATCAGATCACAACTAAGATAAAAACAAATTTATTTTACTTTGATAGTCAGACAGACATTTTAAATATAACTCCTACCTAAGAGTATGGTCGAATGCCAACGTTAAATTGTCATTGTCCAAAAATCGAACCATCTCTTTTCTAATCCAAAATTATTTTTATCCACATAACAAGAAAAATCTCTAAAGTTCTCTTGGGTTCTCAGGATCACTGTAGCACTATGTCTTTCGTCACTGACATTTGTGAAACCTGAGACCTAATTTCTCTTTAATTTAACATCATCAATGTGGATTTGAAAAAAATTATTAATCTGTCTAAACATACACATATTATAATCACATATATTAAATATCAAGTATTTTATGGCTTGCATGGCATAATTTAACTGTTGAACATGTTAGTCAAATGCTCCTAAACATCGAATAATTAATTTACACTATTTACATCGTAATTCACAATCACTTATCTGTGAATTACAGAAAATTCATGGCTCATTGGTCATCGTTATCGTCATCATCAAAATTAAATATTTCTCACATTAATTTTCACTTCAAAATTCTACATATTCTTGTCAGAATCCTTAATTCATTACCATTACATCATTTAAATTCTCAACTCAAGTTGCAATTCCTTCAAATTATTTCTCAATTAAATTTATTTAATTCCATATAAATTCATTAATCATCAGCTTCTTTAGTTAATTATCACCTTCTAATTCAGTTATTCATCATCATTACAATCGTCTATTAATTTATTTCAATCAGTTTATTTCTCCAATCTTTAATTCATCCATTTATTTAATTCATTGATTTATTCCAAAATTTAATTTATCAAATTATTTAAATTTCAATCTTCTGGTTATTTAGATTTTCATTATTTCATCTAGTCATTCTGATTTTTATTTCATTAGGTCAGATCGTTAATATGCTTAAATCTCAGATTATTATTTTCAGAAAATCTTGTATTATCAACTTCATTTATTTGTCTAATTTCCTAACAAATTGTTTAATATGGTTTATAGAACGTTGTCTTACAGTTTTATCACTTCCAAGTTATATCTCGTATTTAATTTATCATGCCAAAAAATATTATTGCCTCCACGACATCACGTTGGATCTAACTATCCACAACGACATTACATTTCCTCAATACTTCAAATATCACATTTGAATACAATAATTATTCCACAAAACTCCATAAATATTCAGCACATACAGCATGAATCTCAACAATTACGCTAGACTGGGTACGACGACCTCATGTCTGCCTCAAAATACATTATCAACGTCGCAACTATCACATGGCAACTTCCACAAAATGCCTATCATAAACTCCACTTAACCATGTTGCATGATCTACAAAAAATATATAACTGGCTTCAAATTATCAACGCACACAATCTCCAATAACTGTAATTAATCTGATCACATCTAGACAACTTCTTAAACAATTGGAAAAAATATATTACCTCAGTAATTTAAGATCTGCTTTCAAATAGCATAAATTCTCTTACAATTTTCATAACTCACATCACAGAAAAAACACCAGTGTGCTATAATTTCTCATATCAAAATCTGCAATACTGATCTGCCTTAAAATAAATCTGACCATTAATGATTAATCTTACAAGATTCAATTATTTTAATCCTTCTCAAAGGTATCAAACACAATTATAAAACTCATCAAAAGCATCAGCTGTAACAACTGTTAAACTGAAATTACTCTCAAAAGAGTATAGCAACAAAATATTGGATTGGCAAACAAGAATTACTAAACGCAATCCTGCTGACATTTATCGTTACTTTATTTAACAAAATTTCGACTGATATGTGACTAGTAGTTCCTTGTTTGATTCACTTACAATCTCGTGTACACTCGGATGATAAAAATGAGTCCCTCAATGGCGAGTAAGATGTGTAACCACCGTACAGTCGTATAAATACGAAAGACCTCGCCCCGTCGACTTGGATGATAGTGCCCTGAACGATGGGTAAGATGAGTACCACCATACAATCGTATAAATACGAAAGACCCCATCTCGTAGACTATATGAGTGAATGTACCAGATAGGAATCAACAAGTTTCTAGTTGTCATATAAAAGCGATGTTCATTCACTAAAGTGAATAACTCCTTAATATCTCCAAACAATCCAATGGAAAAAATCCCTACTGATGAATAATACACACTCGCTAGTATGCAATGAACTGACGAAGTAATTTTAGATAATCAATTGCAGATCACGAGTTCGAAATACTCGTTACACAAAAAAAACTATTTATGAAAAATATCCTAGCTGGAAAAATGTCTAAAAGACCAAACGTCTGCTTAATAAAGCCAACCAATGGTGAGAATTTCGTATAATGATGCCTGCCATATCATATGGTCACTCCATATTCTAGCAAATTCGAAGTATATAAAGTCAAACCATGTCTTAATAATCGTATCACTCCTATTAGAAAAATATACATGTGTGCCCAGTATTCATGAAAATAATCGTATCAGGTAGTTATGACTCTTACAGTACCTTTTCAAAATCAGCTGTTATTAAATTTCCAAGATCGTCGATTTTCCCTACATAATGAATTTCTCGAAAGATCGGCGTGAATATCATTCCATCCATGAAATGACGATTGCATTCGAAATCCCAAGTGAATCAGCTGGTGGACCTCCTCTCGTCAGGAATCGAATCCATCGCTCTGCGGTGCCATCTTGTCTCTATCTGCGTCTACTCTGACATGTTGAACTTCGGATTACCCATAGCGGATATTGTCCAACTCCTCTCGAAAAAGTTCATGGAAACAGCGGACCCCCTACTCCTCTTCTAAGTTACGCCACTGTTCCATTAAATGTTCAGTTTGAGTATTGAAAGATCAATCTCTAATACCTGCTAAGTCTCACTTTCGTAAAATACAATTTTACATGAGAGTGTCCAAGTTTATTAAACACCCTGTAGTTGTCTGTATTTGGTAATTCATGAAACTGCATAAGCAATAAATTTCATTAATGCACGATCTAATGTTCATCAGTGCCTATGCTAACAACATTCCGTTTGCTTGAAATTGTTAAAGTAACTTTGAATGCGTTATGGAAAAGCATAGTCATAAAGTTATTCATAAAAGCTGTGTCCAAACTGCGTTGAAATGTAGCTTGTAATAAAGTCTCCAACTACTTGCAGTGCTGTTCTAACATATCCCGGCCGTCTGTGATTGCTTCCTCGGCAAGTCCCCCTGGATCAATGACCTGCTTGGCGTTCGCTGCTCGGCGATGCTGAAACTGTCGCCTACACTCTGCCGTGACAGTTTCGGTATGCTACGCGACCTTCACCGTGCGTCTGGCTTGCGCTACAGAGCTCGATCCTACTTGCTCGACTGACAGAGCTCCACTGAATGTGCTGGCACTGTCTTCTCTCTTATCTGCCTGGCGCAGACACGTGGTGTTGTCCCCCACCACTGTGCTCTCGCGTCACGATCATAGTCTCGAACCCTCATCATCTCGGCTATTCCGTTATAAAATAACTTAAGGGTTATCTAACTTCCTTACAATTATTTCCACTTATAATGCATGTTATATATCCTCTTCTAAGATGTTTAATTACCATATTCCATACATATCTCAATAAAGCTTCACATCTCTATCCATAATTCCATCTTCTTACAGATGTCAGTGCCTCCTTGATCCTAGACCTCCTACGTCATCTTGACATTCTTCTTGACTCGATCGGTGCGCTATCTTTTCCTAACTCTTCTCAAAACCTCAACTACGGCTTAATGTCTGCTGGCGTAGCCGATAGCCTAAACTAGGTATCGGGTACATCTCTCCCGTACATCTCCTTTTTTTATCAGAATTGAGAAAAAAATACACTCTCAGGCATTCTATATATAATACATGTACACGATAGCTCTACAATTCCCTTACTCAGCATGATGGTTCTTTCTGACTCTCAATAATGATGATCGACTTCCAATGATTAGCATCTTGATTCCGTGTTATTCTGATGTCTGTTTCTTCCTTCACCACTCGTGCTTGCTCGATTGACATCTCTGATTGTCTCTTCGGGTGGTGCACTAGGCTGTCTATCTTCTTGCCTCGACCTCTCATATCCACGATTATCTCGTCTGTCGTTAGGATCGTTTCTTCGGCCATCCTTCCTGTCGTTCCCATTATACTGTTGACCTTGGCTCCAGTTATTTCTGCCCCGATATCTATTGTTATATCGATTCCTGTCTTGATATCTGGAATTCTGGTTATAATTTCTATATCGGCTATCTCTTGCTTCTTGATCGTATGGCCTCTCATATGGTCCTCTATATCGATCATTTCCTCAAGCGTTACGGATGTTTCCTCGATTCCCTTCGTTCCGTCGGTTTTCCCAGGAATCTCTTCTGTCCGTTTGAGCTGCATTGTCTACGACTACCGCATTCACTTCTTGCGTGTTTCTATTGTCGTTTCTGGTGTTTCTAGGCGTAACTTGAGCGCTTGTATAGTCCAATCGCCGTAAAATGTCGTCATAATGTTCAAGTGTATTGGCTCCCGACGCTATTAGTGATCGCTGTACCTCAATCGGTAACTGTCTCGCTATAGCTTGCAAAAGCTCTTCTTCTGGCAATGAAAATGTAGTAAACATTACAATGTTTACTACATTTTCATTCTAGTTGACCTACAATATAATATATTTAAATATTACAGGGTCTTTCATATAAAGTAGGAATGGCGAGCGGCGGTTTCGTTATTCGGTGCTGCGGTGGCCTTGGCCATCTTTATAGAAGATGCTAGAAGTGTCGTCCTTCCTGGGTTATACAGGCATTGTATCTGGTAACCACGTTCTAGCCGACGCGAGTGAGTTCTGCCACTGTAATGTTTCTGATTTTTAATTTTATGCTTTTTATTGAGCACTGAGCTAGTAGTGTCAAACTTATTTACAATTACGTGAATCTGTGCTAGTGAAGGTGGCACTTCATCAGGAAATTGCTGAACAAATGCATCACGTACCCGCCGAGCCGACTCGTAATTAAAATAAGTTTTACATACAAAATTACGATGCTGTAATGATAACTGTCTCATGTTAACATCTGAGGTTCAGACTGATGACTGAACACCTGCACGGTTATTGCAAGGTCGAGTACAGTATGTACTATGCGCGCGCTTTCAATACTGCAGCAGGGGGCCATGGCACGCCACAAGCTTAGCCAGGGCCGCTGCGGCGACGGATGGCAGGGTCGCCGCTCGCCGTTCTTGCTTTATATGAAAGACCCTGTATATCCTTTTATCAGGCTGTAATCACCATGTCTTAGCTATAAAATTCAGAAATAAACTTTCATACAGATTATGCTGCATCTCTGACCAGGCCCTTGCTCATATAACCAAACCTTGGTAGTAGCAAAAAATCAACTTTACTTTGGGTGCAATACCAGACCTTTCAGTTTTATGTGAGAGAATTTATTTGTGGTGTATTGCAGTTGTATTTTTGAAACACACTTGACTAATCCCAAACAGAAATGCTTCCTGAAGCACACTTGACTAATCCCAAACAGGGAAGGTTTCTGAAACACACTTGACTAATCCCAAACAGGAATGTTTTTTGAAACACACTAAACTAATCTCAAACGGTTTCTCAAACACTCTAGACTAATCTCAAACAAACTTGACTATTCTCAAACAGAAATGCCTCCTGTTGCACACTTGATTAATCCCAAACAGGAATGGTTTCTGAAACACACTTGACTAATCCCAAACAAAAATGCTTCCTGAAGCACACTTGACTAATTCCAAACAGGAATGGTTTCTGAAACACTCTAGAATAGACTAATCTCAAATAGAAATTATTCTGAAACGCACTAGATTAATCTCTGTGAGTTTGCATTCACAAATTCTCATAGTGTGTTTCTTTTGTTTTTGTATTTCTCAGTGTTCTTTTGTTTTTGTATACCACACAAGTCAAATGTACTTTTTTGAATATAACTGTCTGTTTCCGGTTGTGACCAATGGATGTTGATGTTAGTTTCTTCTCCCATCAATTGGGAGTTTAGGACTGTAGTCAGTAAACCCTTTTACTAATTATTTATGACAGGTTATGAGCCCAGTTAAACGCTTATTGCTGTTAATGTGTGGACTTTGTGATGGGAGAATGTCGGTAGATTAGTATCCTAGACAGATGACACGCAAGGTAACACGGTCTAATATACGTTGTAATGGTTGAACTTCAGAGAAACTTTTCATCTCACTTCGCAGTTGTTATTTAATAAATACTAATATGTAGGTATGTAACTAACATGGAAATTAATGGAGTGCGTTAGGATAAACGATATTCCTTGTTTTTCCCTCTGGTGTATAAATGAATAAATGTTTAGGTGTGCCCCCTCTTGAGCAAGCTACGTATAACTGGCCATGAGAAAAGCACGGACTTTCCAGATTAAGGCCTGCTACCTTGAGTAGCTTAAATACATGTTTTTCTTGATATTCTGTGGAAAAGAAGTGCCACTCGCATAAAACACTGTTACAAACGTCAAAAACCAATTCCCGACTACACAATCCTCCTTATTTACCTTAATACAGCCGAAATGAAACCATTTCTCACTTAGTGCAATTTTGCATACGTCCCCCTTAAATTGCATTTTGTGACAATTTTGAATCTAAATTACATTTTGTAAGTATTTTCTATCTAAATTGCATTTTGTAAATATTGTCAATTCAAATAAAAGTACAGTAAGTATGTAGTTAGTTTTAGTTGTAAGTAGGTAGTTAGTTTGTCTATTAGATATATGTCATTGTTCTATTAGACTGTGGTGTGTGAGTGTGTCTGGTAGCAGTTGCATTGTTTATTAGTTATAGTTCATTGTTTCAGTAGACTGTGATGTGTGAGGGTGCATGTGAGTGTGCCTGTTGACAGACCGTTTTAGTGGTAGTATTTGTTGTTGGTGGAACTTAAGTTTTTGTTAGTAGAGTTTTGGTATTTAATTGTTAGTACGGTAGAAGGTTAGTATTTTTGTTAGTAGAATTGCTCTTTACTTATTCTGAAAGGGAGTAGCAGCCTTTCAGAATAAATCAATTCTTTACTAGTCTTATAGACGGTTAAGATATTGATAATATAAGCCAATAATGGCTACACTGCGTCCTGCTGCACGGCTGAAAGCAACGGGAAACTACAGCCGTATACTATTCCCGAGGATATGCACCTCTCTATGCATAATTACATGTGATGATGGCCTCCTCCCTTGTAAAATTTCAATCCGGAGGTAAACTAGTCCCCCGTTCGGATCTCCGGGTGGGGACTACTCGAGAGGGGGTTAACATCACAGAAGTGACAAAGAGGAAATCTGACATTCTACGGATCGGAGCGTGGAATGTTAGAAGTCTGCTAGGAAGTGGAAGGTTAGAAAACTTAGAAAGGGAAATGGATAGGTTGAGGTTGGATTTGGTTGGGATTAGTGAAATGCGCTGGCAGGAAGAACAAGACTTTTGGTCAGGAGACTATAGGGTCATTAGCACTAAATCAAACAATGGCCAAGCAGGGGTTGGCCTCATATTGAGTAGGAAACTTGGACAGCGGGTGGAATATTATGAGCAATATAGTGAACGGATTATTGTAGCAAAAATCAATACAAAACCTACCTGCACTACAGTGGTACAAGTCTATATGCCTACCAGTCAAGCTGATGATGAGGATGTTGAAAAGGTCTACGAAGAAATAGACGAAATTCTGAGGTATATCAAGGGGGATGAAAATGTTATAGTAATGGGAGATTGGAATGCTGTGGTAGGAAAAGGGAGAGAAGGGAAGATAGTAGGAGATTTTGGATTAGGTGAAAGGAATGATCGAGGAAGCAGGCTGGTAGAATTCTGCACCGAGCATGAATTGGTCATAGCTAACACCTTATTCAATAACCACAATAGAAGAATATACACATGGATGAGACCAGGAGATACAGGGCGTTACCAAATCGACTTCATTATGGTCAAGCAGAGGTTTCGAAACCAGATTTTGGATTGTAAAACATATCCTGGTGCTGACATAAACTCTGATCACAATCTGGTTGTAATGAAATGCAGATTAAAGTTGAAGAAACTGAAGAAAAGTCAAAAGCCAAAAAGGTGGGCAATAGACAGACTGAAAGAGAAGGATGTAAACGAAAGATTCAAGAAGAGTATAAAGGAAGGACTAATGAAAAACCCTAAACAAACTTCAATTGCAGACGAATGGTCACTTTTGAAGAATGAAATAACAAAATCCGCAGAAGAAAACATTGGTAGGAAAGAAAGAATAGGTAGAAAACCGTGGATCACTCAGGATATACTAGAATTGATGGATGAAAGGCGGAAACACAAGAATCTAAGAGATGAAAAGGGGAAAGCAGAATACAGACGTCTGAGAAATGAGGTTAACAAGAAGTGCAAGGAAGCGAAAGAAGAGTGGTTGAAAGAGAAATGTGCAGGTATAGAAAATTGTCTGAAATTAGGAAAAGTAGACACAGCTTATCGAAGGATTAAGAATACTTTTGGGGAAAAGAAGTCTAAGTGCTGTAATATTAAGGACACAAATGGAAAGCCTCTAACAGATAGGGAAGAAAAGGTTGAGAGATGGAAAGCTTACATAGAGAGTTTGTATAAGGGAAAGGAGATTGAGAATCATGTAATGGAAAGGGAGGAGGAAATTGATGAGGATGCGAAAGGAGATTTAATATTGAGATCAGAATTTGATAGAGCTTTGGAAGACTTAAGCAGGAACAAAGCACCAGGCATAGATGATATACCGATTGAGTTGCTACGCTGCATAGGAGATGAAGGTCTGATCAGGTTATTTCACTTGGTGTGTAGGATTTATGAGACACGTGAGGTACCCCCTGATTTCAAGAAGAATGTAATCATCCCTATACCAAAGAAAATGGGAGCTGACAGATGTGAAGATTACCGTACAATCAGCTTGATTACTCATGCTTCAAAGATCCTGTCTAGAATAATTTACAAGAGGATTGAAAGCCAGATAGAAACGGAGTTGGGTGAAGACCAGTTTGGTTTCAGGAGAAATGTAGGAACAAGGGAAGCTGTACTAAGTCTTAGGCTGATTTTAGAAGGTAGAATAAGGAAAGATAAGAGAACGTTCATGGCTTTTGTAGACTTAGAAAAGGCTTTTGATAACGTTGATTGGACTAAATTGTTTGACATTTTGAAATCAATTGGAATAAAGTACAGGGATAGGAGGGTGATATACAATCTGTACAGAAACCAGACAGCAGTCATTCGAGTTGAAGGACATGAGAGAGAAGCTGGTATTCAGAAAGGTGTAAGGCAAGGCTGCAACTTATCACCCATACTTTTCAATCTTTACATTGAACAAGCAATGAAGGAAATTAGAGAAAAATTTAAAGTGGGAGTGAAGATTCAAGGAGAAATAATTTCAACTCTGAGATTTGCTGATGACATCGTCATCTTGGCCGACAAGCCTGAGGATTTGAATGAGTTTTTGAATGGTATGGACTCCGTCTTACGGAAAGAATTCATGATGAAAATAAATAAATGTAAAACAAAAATACTGGAATGCAGCCGAAATAAATCAGAAACCTCTATGGAGATCAAATTGGCAGGTGAAAAGCTGAAGGAAGTAGGAGACTTCTGTTACTTAGGAAGCAGAATAACCAGTGATGGACGAAGCAAAGAGGATATTAACAGTAGGTTGGCTCAGGCAAAGAAAGCATTTCTACAAAAAAGGAATCTGCTGACATCGAATATAGATTTAGGTATTAGGAAGTCATTTTTGAAAGCCTTTGTCTGGAGCGTGGCGCTCTATGGAAGTGAAACTTGGACTATTGGTGCAGCAGAAAAGAGGAGAATTGAAGCATTTGAAATGTGGTGTTACAGGAGAATGATGAAGATCAGATGGGTAGATAGGGTTACAAACAAAGAGGTATTAAGACGAGTGGGAGAGGAGAGATGTTTCTGGCGACTGCTAATGAAGAGAAGAGATAGGTTGGTAGGACACATACTAAGACACCCAGGAATAGCAAGCTTAGTTATGGAAGGAAGGGTCGAGGACAAAAACTGTAGGGGTAGACCAAGGTTAGAATATATTAAACAGATTGCCTCCGATGTAGGGTGTCGGAGCTATGTAGAGATGAAACGATTAGCTCAGGACAGGGAGGCATGGAGAGCTGCATCAAACCAGTCAAAAGACTGAAGACTCAAACAACAACTGGCAATGGAGGAATCAGAAATTGTAATTTAGCCAGCTGTGACGTGAAATAATTGGCATAATGCGTCGGATGTGACGTAGAATAGCGCTTTGAGTACATTTCCGCTCTTACGTTAAGTTGATCCTCGGCACTCCAAAATCTCCTCAAGAAAGCTATGGCAAATTGCTCCATGTTCGCAAAATTGCTTCTGAACGCTCTAAACCAAGTAAGCGCAGACCCATCTAAGGCGCGTTCGACTATCCTTAGCTCTCTTTCTTTGGCTACCCTATGTTCCGCCATGTAGTCTCGAATATCTCGCAGAAATTCGACTGGTGTGACTCCTGTATTTCCCGAAAACTTCCTCGGCTCGTCATCCAGATTCCTAATAATGGTGACTGGACCTGAATATCGTTCGCTTGGACCCAACGTACTCCTATTCGAACTTGGATTATCCTGAGGGGTTGAACTGGCCCTTTCGAATGTCACATTCGGTTGCATTTGACGGTCTTCTCCCATGCTTGCCTCTTGATTACTCATACTGCGGTCTATCGCTGTCTGATTTATCAATGTTTCCCCTGATGTTATATTCTGACTGGTGAAACTGTTAAACATGGATTCTAGTTTAGTTATCCTGTCTTCTGCTAATTTCTCCACGGTCTTGACCTGCGTCTTCAACTCATCTAACGATGTAACATCCTGCGTTTTGTTACTCTCGTCTAGATCGTTTTTCAACTTGTCAATTTTGCCTTCGCACGTATTCTTTACTAACGCGACTTGTTCCTTTAACAGTTCAACATCTGTTCTAAATAGAGTTGAATCTATCTTCATCGCTTCCTTGTTCTCCGTAAACCTTGCTTCTAAGTTTGCCATACCTGCGATTAATTTTTCATCTAACCCTTCACGCTTCTCTTTTGCTTCGGCATCGACCTCACTATACCGTTCTTCCACAATTGCACCGACTCTATTTTTGAACAAAGCTAAGTTTTCATTAACCTTTTGCTCTATATCGTCGTCCATCTTCCTAATATCTTTCTGCAATTGATTTTCTAATGATTTTAAATTAGAATTAACCTCTCCTAAGACTTCCTCTTTAATGGTCCCAATTACTGACTTTAAATCTTTAATCTCATTACCTAGATTCGTTTCTAGACCTTTAATTTTAGTCTCGAAAGATACTTCGGTAGACCACTCTTGAATTTTGCCTACATCTGCCACTAAACCATCGATGTCGAATCTCAACTTCGATACATCTGATTTAATGTCTTTCTGTATGGACATAACGTCAGTTCTTAATGTAAAAATATTTTCTTCTCCTCTACTTTCTAATTCAATAATATTTTTTCTTAATATTTGAACATTTTCCTCTCCTTTCATATTTACTGCAATTATGTCTAATTGTAAAGTCTTTAGCATTTCATTATTCTTTAAAGTTAAGCTATTCTCTAATCTAGTTAACTTGTTTTCTAATTCAGTGTTAGTTTCTTCACTACGAGCTTGTAATTTCTCTTCCAATGATTTAAAATTATCCTTCAAGTTAGCTTCACTAGCTTTTAAATGACTTTCAGTACTAGTCTGTAATCTAGTTTCTAATGACTTCAACTCATCTTTACTATTTGACTGTAGCCTTTCTTCTAATGATTTAAAATTGTCTTCACTATTTGACTGTAATAATTTTAAATTTTCTTCATTACTAGTCTGTAGCCTAGTCTCTAATGATTTTAAATTATCTTCACTAGTTGACTGTAATAATTTTACATTAGCTTCGTTACTAATCTGTAATGATTTTAAATTTTCTTCAGTACTAGTTTGTAATGCTTGCACATTTTCTTTACATCTAGCTTCTAATCTAGCTTCTGAATTATTAATTTGTTCTTTAACTTCCGTTTCCATCTTAGAAATAGTTTCTGCAATACCAGACATACCCGTCTGTAACTCTCCTAACACCTTCGCTAAATCTTCTGGCAACATAATTATATTTTCAATATACGTTTTATATAGAGACGTTAGACAACAACACAGCACAATGTCTCAATTCCTGCATTCACTTGGGTATAGGAAAAATGTCTTATAACTAACATGATATTACTAATACGATTAACATGAACACTGGAATGGGCACACAAGTACATTGTCTGACTAAGTTTAATAAATTTTGTAACACAATTAAATGAACTTGAGATCAATCTCTCAGTAATCTAAATCTGATGTGATTCCATAGAATAAACAAAATCGAAGCCCCACTAGTTGGATAAAGCCAATTCTCCCTCTCTCTCTGTACCCGTTCGTCCTGGGGATGCGATGACCCATCTGCTATAACATCGCATTCCTGGAGTTCCGGGACAGAGCGGAGTTAAATGAACCTCTAGTCAAATAAGGAATGTGTCGGAAATTCAGCTGAGTTATCGAAAAAGCAGTGGGTATCACGAGACAAAGTATCTCTAGGGTCGTTACGGGCTTAAGTTTAATAAAAATAATGCAAATATAAATGGGCGCCATCAACTGAATTCCTAGCAAACCACTTCCTTTCCGGTTAAGCCTTACTCAAGACAAGGAAAGAAAAAGGAACATCACACCATCATCAGATCACAACTAAGATAAAAACAAATTTATTTTACTTTGATAGTCAGACAGACATTTTAAATATAACTCCTACCTAAGAGTATGGTCGAATGCCAACGTTAAATTGTCATTGTCCAAAAATCGAACCATCTCTTTTCTAATCCAAAATTATTTTTATCCACATAACAAGAAAAATCTCTAAAGTTCTCTTGGGTTCTCAGGATCACTGTAGCACTATGTCTTTCGTCACTGACATTTGTGAAACCTGAGACCTAATTTCTCTTTAATTTAACATCATCAATGTGGATTTGAAAAAAATTATTAATCTGTCTAAACATACACATATTATAATCACATATATTAAATATCAAGTATTTTATGGCTTGCATGGCATAATTTAACTGTTGAACATGTTAGTCAAATGCTCCTAAACATCGAATAATTAATTTACACTATTTACATCGTCATTCACAATCACTTATCTGTGAATTACAGAAAATTCATGGCTCATTGGTCATCGTTATCGTCATCATCAAAATTAAATATTTCTCACATTAATTTTCACTTCAAAATTCTACATATTCCTGTCAGAATCCTTAATTCATTACCATTACATCATTTAAATTCTCAACTCAAGTTGCAATTCCTTCAAATTATTTCTCAATTAAATTTATTTAATTCCATATAAATTCATTAATCATCAGCTTCTTTAGTTAATTATCACCTTCTAATTCAGTTATTCATCATCATTACAATCGTCTATTAATTTATTTCAATCAGTTTATTTCTCCAATCTTTAATTCATCCATTTATTTAATTCATTGATTTATTCCAAAATTTAATTTATCAAACTATTTAAATTTCAATCTTCTGGTTATTTAGATTTTCATTATTTCATCTAGTCATTCTGATTTTTATTTCATTAGGTCAGATCGTTAATATGCTTAAATCTCAGATTATTATTTTCAGAAAATCTTGTATTATCAACTTAATTTATTTGTCTAATTTCCTAACAAATTGTTTAATATGGTTTATAGAACGTTGTCTTACAGTTTTATCACTTCCAAGTTATATCTCGTATTTAATTTATCATGCCAAAAAATATTATTGCCTCCACGACATCACGTTGGATCTAACTATCCACAACGACATTACATTTCCTCAATACTTCAAATATCACATTTGAATACAATAATTATTCCACAAAACTCCATAAATATTCAGCACATACAGCATGAATCTCAACAATTACGCTAGACTGGGTACGACGACCTCATGTCTGCCTCAAAATACATTATCAACGTCGCAACTATCACATGGCAACTTCCACAAAATGCCTATCATAAACTCCACTTAACCATGTTGCATGATCTACAAAAAATATATAACTGGCTTCAAATTATCAACGCACACAATCTCCAATAACTGTAATTAATCTGATCACATCTAGACAACTTCTTAAACAATTGGAAAAAATATATTACCTCAGTAATTTAAGATCTGCTTTCAAATAGCATAAATTCTCTTACAATTTTCATAACTCACATCACAGAAAAAACACCAGTGTGCTATAATTTCTCATATCAAAATCTGCAATACTGATCTGCCTTAAAATAAATCTGACCATTAATGATTAATCTTACAAGATTCAATTACTTTAAATCCTTCTCAAAGGTATCAAACACAATTATAAAACTCATCAAAAGCATCAGCTGTAACAACTGTTAAACTGAAATTACTCTCAAAAGAGTATAGCAACAAAATATTGGATTGGCAAACAAGAATTACTAAACGCAATCCTGCTGACATTTATCGTTACTTTATTTAACAAAATTTCGACTGATATGTGACTAGTAGTTCCTTGTTTGATTCACTTACAATCTCGTGTACACTCGGATGATAAAAATGAGTCCCTCAATGGCGAGTAAGATGTGTAACCACCGTACAGTCGTATAAATACGAAAGACCTCGCCCCGTCGACTTGGATGATAGTGCCCTGAACGATGGGTAAGATGAGTACCACCATACAATCGTATAAATACGAAAGACCCCATCTCGTAGACTATATGAGTGAATGTACCAGATAGGAATCAACAAGTTTCTAGTTGTCATATAAAAGCGATGTTCATTCACTAAAGTGAATAACTCCTTAATATCTCCAAACAATCCAATGGAAAAAATCCCTACTGATGAATAATACACACTCGCTAGTATGCAATGAACTGACGAAGTAATTTTAGATAATCAATTGCAGATCACGAGTTCGAAATACTCGTTACACAAAAAAAAACTATTTATGAAAAATATCCTAGCTGGAAAAATGTCTAAAAGACCAAACGTCTGCTTAATAAAGCCAACCAATGGTGAGAATTTCGTATAATGATGCCTACCATATCATATGGTCACTCCATATTCTAGCAAATTCGAAGTATATAAAGTCAAACCATGTCTTAATAATCGTATCACTCCTATTAGAAAAATATACATGTGTGCCCAGTATTCATGAAAATAATCGTATCAGGTAGTTATGACTCTTACAGTACCTTTTCAAAATCAGCTGTTATTAAATTTCCAAGATCGTCGATTTTCCCTACATAATGAATTTCTCGAAAGATCGGCGTGAATATCATTCCATCCATGAAATGACGATTGCATTCGAAATCCCAAGTGAATCAACTGGTGGACCTCCTCTCGTCAGGAATCGAATCCATCGCTCTGCGGTGCCATCTTGTCTCTATCTGCGTCTACTCTGACATGTTGAACTTCGGATTACCCATAGCGGATATTGTCCAACTCCTCTCGAAAACGTTCATGGAAACAGCGGACCCCCTACTCCTCTTCTAAGTTACGCCACTGTTCCATTAAATGTTCAGTTTGAGTATTGAAAGATCAATCTCTAATACCTGCTAAGTCTCACTTTCGTAAAATACAATTTTACATGAGAGTGTCCAAGTTTATTAAACACCCTGTAGTTGTCTGTATTTGGTAATTCATGAAACTGCATAAGCAATAAATTTCATTAATGCACGATCTAATATTCATCAGTGCCTATGCTAACAACATTCCGTTTGCTTGAAATTGTTAAAGTAACTTTGAATGCGTTATGGAAAAGCATAGTCATAAAGTTATTCATAAAAGCTGTGTCCAAACTGCGTTGAAATGTAGCTTGTAATAAAGTCTCCAACTACTTGCAGTGCTGTTCTAACATATCCCGGCCGTCTGTGATTGCTTCCTCGGCAAGTCCCCCTGGATCAATGACCTGCTTGGCGTTCGCTGCTCGGCGATGCTGAAACTGTCGCCTACACTCTGCCGTGACAGTTTCGGTATGCTACGCGACCTTCACCGTGCGTCTGGCTTGCGCTACAGAGCTCGATCCTACTTGCTCGACTGACAGAGCTCCACTGAATGTGCTGGCACTGTCTTCTCTCTTATCTGCCTGGCGCAGACACGTGGTGTTGTCCCCCACCACTGTGCTCTCGCGTCACGATCATAGTCTCGAACCCTCATCATCTCGGCTATTCCGTTATAAAATAACTTAAGGGTTATCTAACTTCCTTACAATTATTTCCACTTATAATGCTTGTTATATATCCTCTTCTAAGATGTTTAATTACCATATTCCATACATATCTCAATAAAGCTTCACATCTCTATCCATAATTCCATCTTCTTACAGATGTCAGTGCCTCCTTGATCCTAGACCTCCTACGTCATCTTGACATTCTTCTTGACTCGATCGGTGCGCTATCTTTTCCTAACTCTTCTCAAAACCTCAACTACGGCTTAATGTCTGCTGGCGTAGCCGATAGCCTAAACTAGGTATCGGGTACAGTACTGAGTCTCAATCTCCCCTGGGATTTAGTGGAACGGCCTTGAATCGGTTTTGGTGGTGGCTCCATTTTTCAACGAACACGAAAAAATAACTCCACGTGATGACCGTAATGCTCTCTACCAGTCGTAGCCTACCAATATGTGCATGTATCTCTTCTACCTCCGTAGCGTGGCGGTTAGCAGGGTTCGCTGCCGCCCCGGAGCTTCGATTCCCGGCTCTGCCAAGAAATTTGAAAAGTGGTATGAGGACTGGAACGGGGTCTACTCAGCCTCGGGTAGTCCTAATGAGTAGAGGGGGTTCGATTTCCACCTCAGCCATCCTCGAAGTGGTTTCCCGTGGTTTCCCCACTTCGTAAGGCCACAGCCGCCTCCTTCCCTCATCCTTGCCTATCCATCTCAATCTTCCTTTCCCTTCTCATCCCTCATGAGGCCCCTGTTCTCTTTGCAGGTGAGGCCACCTGGGCAAAGTGCTGATCACACCTCTCCAGTGATATCCAATCTGACCAAGTGTTCCCAGCTCTAGGACACTGCCCGGAAAGGCGGTAGTGGTGAGTACCCTCGCTGAGTCCGTGGGAACCACCAACCTGGAGGGTAAAATTGACTAAAAAAATCTATTCTACCAGAAATACTGTCCAAAAAATAAAGTGCCGAAAATAGAACACCTAACGGGCATTAAAAATAATACTGTTGCAGGTAAAATAAATTAAACACGAAGTAATTAATAAGAACGATGAACTAAAAACAAGAAGTCGTAACTAAGAACTGGTAAAATATCAAAGGATCACTCAAAAATATCCAGACCTTGACAATAATTCAGAACTAACCAGCACAGTCAATCGCAACATTGGACTAGATGCTCGGGAATTCCATACCGTCTGGCAAGGTTATCGCTCTCTCAAATAATTCGAGCTCCGCTCCCCACCCCTCCCCCCAACCCTCCACCAACCCGCTCCCCATGACCTTGTTCTACTGCCGCGCCTTGTTGCAGTAATACTTTTATTCACAAACTTCCCAAAGTGATCCCGACGGTTCTATTCAACCGATTTAGGTTTTCGATACGGCTTTGGAATCTGTGAGTAAAACTCAACTTTCGTATTACCCGTTTTCTTTCGAATTTTGATCAGATATTTGAGAACAAACAGCAACTTTTCTGTTTTTTTAAATTAAAAAGTAAGCAATGAATTAATATCAATTCTGCTACTAGACAGAGTACATAGCAGTTTTCAGATCGCAGATCGGAGCTCCCATTCGATACAAAAATGAATAAATAAATTCAGCTTCGCTTGTGCTGCCATCTGTTGAAATATAATCTTACCAAAGTGTCGGGACATTTAGCCTTAACTCTTTGCCCGACAACTGAGCCTCTCCATACGTTTTTACTACCAATGTTGCTACAGATGTGAAGTCCGAAGAAGGAATCATTTCGTATCACGCAATATACAGTAGGCCCTAATCATATCACGTTAAATAACTCCCGTTGATATACTTGAACGCCACTTAAGGGGCTTTGCACATGAAATGTAATGCTTTTCAGTCGGTCAACACGCTTGTACCCCAAAAATTCGGTAAAGAAACGATTTTAACAAATTAACTTGAGTGTGTTGTCAGAAATATCCTCAATATCCCTAAAGATGTCATACCTGTTGTTCGTTCGCGTTCTTGGTCACTGAACAATTTTTAATTCTACTTCAAACGTTAATACGTGGCTAATTCTAGGTCACCATTCAGCAATGATAAATGATTCTTTTTTTTTTCAGGATTAGGGAGGCAAGCATTACATTTTGGGTACAATGGTGTTGAATATCTATGACTTTAGTCATTTTTTCCAAGTTTTTCCGTATTGATTTTGATATGTTATGCAAATGTCCACTTTACAATACAAAATTATCTTTTTATATATCACTTGATGTCAGTATACATTTTGAGACATGTTTCGGCTCTGTGAGCCTTCTTCAGTCAAAATCACTAAAAAATTCTCCTAAAACAGTCTAATGTTTGGTCTCTCAATAAAAATTTGTAAAACATTTTTACATCGTCAAGATGCTTAAAACACATGAATATAAAATACTTAAAGATTTTTTTTAATGTACAAAATTTCGACTCGTGGGCCACATTCTTGTTGATCCATTTTCAAACAGGGGACCTGGAACAATAAAAAAATACCTCACAATCTACGGTTCCTATTTGGAAACATGAAAAGATGACTCTAGTTGGGTAAAAATCTTACCCCATTGTACGAGCGTCTTGAAAAATGGATCGTGTCTAAATATGTCATGTAGAAACAGGTGATCAGAAGTTGTTTATTCAGTGCTTTTCACTTTGCACAATGGTGTTGACCGACTGAAAATGATTACATTTCATTTACCAAGGCAACACTGAAAAATGGCGTACACACGAAGGAATCTTCGGAAATAAATGTTCCTTTGTTTTTTAGGTTTACAACTTCTCTGTTTCTGCAGCAATTTTCATGTGAATAGTGGCAGTAGTTATTGAGATATTCGTGTTCCAGTGAAACTTGATCGTGTAAGAAGTTTTCTTCCTGAAAGCTGTCATTTTCTTTGCAAATCAAAACCATGATATTTCATAACACAATTGTTGTTAATTCTTTTAGAGGTTTTGCGACATCGTGGTAATGTAGCCCCGTGTACTTGGGAATGTGTAGAATTTGTCTGATAATCTGTGGTACTGTAATGTTTGTACGAGGGTGTGTATTGGTAATTAAGGTTAAATTTGGGTGGGAAGCGGCCGTGGCCTTACGTTAGGCACCATCCCAGCATTTTCCTGGAGTAGAAGTGGGAAACCACGAAAAACCACTTCCAGCATGGCTGGGGTAGGAATAAAACCTTGCTCTTCTAAGTTTTGCCTCATGAGGGTGTACCTCGATCCAGCCATCAGACCGAAATTAAATTTCTTGGCAGAGCCCGGAATCGAACCCGGGCCTCCATGGCGACAGCCAAGAAGGCTAGCTACTATGCAACGAGGCGGATATCATGACACAATTGGACGATTTACTAGCAATTTAGCACAATTCGTGAAATGTATATATTTTCGAGGATGAAACTCAAAGATCACATCCAATGAAAAGCTGAAGTGGTTACAACCGAAACACCAACAAAATATTTCAAAAAATTATAATCTGAGTTTCCTGTTATCCTCTAGGATAAAAGAAAACCTCCCTTTTCCTGAGGTGGGAATAGCCTATCTGCTCCACATTTGAGAGTATTGAGCTTCATTTGGAAAATAAAGCAACAGCATTTTCAAAAACTAATAAAACCAATCGTATCATACAAAATCCTTTGTTATTCTTTTTATAGAGAATGCTCACAAGATATAAACAGTATATACGGGCCAAATTTTAAGAAAATCCCTGAAACATTCTGGGAACTGTGTCTTCAACAGTTCATGATTTTTTTAAACTAAATGTTTGTTGTTGTTTAACTTGTGGGGCTTGGACATCGTGGTTGTTAGCCCCATGTACTTGGGTGTATGTGGAATTCTGTCTGATAACCTGTGTTATTGTGATGGCTCTATTAGTGTTAGTTCTCTTATTTGTCTCCCCCCCAGAGGCTCACATCTAGTGGGACGTGGGTTGGTGACCGCGGGACCCTAGCTGAGTCTGGCATTGCTTCCACTTACTTGTGCCGGGCTCCTCTCCTTCTTTCCTGTCGACCTCTCTTGGTGAACTCTTGTTCTCTTCCGACCCCAACGGTATTACGGTATCCGAGTCCTAGGGAGTCTTTCACATTCCCGCCTTATTTGGCCCTTGTCTCATCTTTCCTGATACTCTAATTCTTCGAGGGGTCAGCCTTCTTTTTCTTTTCATGTTATCTCTGCCTTCTGCACAAGGCCCTCAAGGAGGCAGGGTGTATGTAGCCCCACCGTTTCTGGTGCACCCTGGATAGTGCTACACACTGAAGGGTTCACGGCTGGTGAGTTTGGGAGTTGGTGACCCCAAGGGATTCCTGAGCTGGGTCCGTTTTGTCCCCTTTTTCCTCTGACCTTGTGGCGGGTTCTCTCCTTTCTCCCTTTCCTATTTGCCTCTCATGGCTCTCCTTCCTTCTAAGTCCCTCAATCCTCGTTCTTCGCGGGCTGAGGTCTTTTTTTTTTCTTCCTGTCTTTTATTTGCCTTAACCTTTATTTGTTTACCATTTTTTCTTCTAGTATGTAAGTTTGTAGTTAGTATTATATAGTTATAGTTTTCATTCTCACCTCATCTTTCACTATCACCCAAATAATTAAGGACCGATTACCTAGATGTTAGGTCCTTTTAAACTACAATTATCATCATCATCATCATCCCTTATTTGTAATGTAGGTGAGGATTGGGAAGGAGGCGGCCATGGTCTTACGTTAGGAACCATCTTGGACTTAGCCCAGAGTAGGAGTGGGAAACCTAGGAAAACCACTTCCATGATGGCTTAGGTGGGCATCGAAGCCACCACTTCTTAGTTTAGACACACGAGGTGGTCATAAATACCTTACGTGACCCTGAAGAGGGGTAGCCACATCAACTTGTAAAGCACAAATTGGCTCTCCTGATGTGACAATGATTGTATACGGTATTGATGCTGTGTATAGTGAATACTACTGTGTGTTTAATCTCAGTCATTACATGGCTGCTATGAATGTGTGCTGACTAAACATGCTGTCACTGCTAATATTTGGAGTGCTGTATGCTATCTGCACAGTGCACATGATACATGCAATGCATAAGCTCTAGAGCAACAAATCGTACGGATGGCTTTCTATTTCGATGGAAGCAAACACTGTAGTATACGGAGGAAATGAAATTACTTATAGAACAACTTCGATTTTAGGGAAGAGTCCAAGACAGTTAAAAGAACGATTTCAATTCAACCATTGAGCATTGGCCCAAGCTTCCAGATTCTGAGCATGGACTATTCTCAAGGTTTTGTTTCTTGAGATAAAAGTATTGGAACTAACATGAAAATAGAGAAAGATGTATTGATTTCATTTCACTACGCAAATTGGACATTTTGCCAGTTGCATCACATTAGTTTACGATTTCCTTTGGTTATCCTTGCTGAAGAGTGACCTAGAATTAGCCATGTATTCACTTATGCAGTAGATCAAAAATGTGTCCAGTGTCCAAGAATTCTAACGAAGAAAAGTTATACCATTATCTAAAGGGATATTGAGGATATATCTGTCAGCACACTCAAGTCCATTTGCTGAAATCGTTTCTTCACCAATAAATTCCATATCTATAGGTATAGAGTTAATGGGCATGCGAGAGAGGCTGGTATTTAGAATGCCGTAGGAAAATGTTGCAGTTTATCCTCCATACATTTAATTTACACATTGAGCAATTAATGAAGGAAATGAAAGTGAAATTTAAAGAGGTGCGAATAAAAGTTTAAAGTAGACTTACTACAACTCTGCAATTTGCTGATGACAGTGCCATGTTATCCGATAATCCGGAGGATTTGAATGAGTTTCTGAATGGTACTGCAGTTTTGAGAAAATAATTCATGTTGAAAATCAATAAATGTAAAAACCAAATATAGAATGCAGCCAAAAGATATAAGAAACCTCTACAAACAGCGCATTGTCAGGTGAAAACCTAAACAAGTAGGAGAATTCTGCTACTTGCCAAGGTAAATAAGCAGTGATGGACGAAGCAAAGAGGATGTAAAATAAGTTAGCTCAGGCAAGGAAGCTTTTCTATAGAAAATAAATGTTCCCATATCAAAAATAGATTTATTTATTTGAAAGTCGTTTCTGAAAGCCTTTGTCTGGAGCCTGACGCTCTACGGAAGTGAAACATAGGGTGTTTGTTCAGCAAAAAAAAAAAAAAAAAAGAGCATACAAAAATTTTAAATGTGATGAATGATGATAATTAGATGGGTAAATAGTGTAACAAATGAAGTGGTATTAAGACGAGTGGGTGAGAAGAGATGTTTCTGGCGAGTGTTAATGAAAAGAAGAGAAAGGATCGCAGGGCACATACCGGGTCATCATTTTATTTCCCACATGTACGCGCCGCTAGGCCGGTGAAGGTGGCCTTGGCAGATGCGGCTGCTAGGCCGGTGAAGGTGGCCTTGGCGTTCTCCCCGCAATGAACACATGCGCTGCGATCGGCAATGTTGCAATAAGCTGTCAGTTGTTGTTGTTTGAGTCTTCAGTATTTTGACTGGTTTGATGCAGCTCTCCATGCCTCCCTGTCCTGAGCTAATCGTTTCATCTCTACATAGCTCCGACACCCTACATCCGAGGCAATCTGTTTAACATATTCTAACCTTGGTCTACCCCTACAGTTTTTGTCCTCGACCCTTCCTTCCATAACTAAGCTTGCTATTCCTGGGTGTCTTAGTATGTGTCCTACCAACCTATCTCTTCTCTTCATTAACAGTCGCCAGAAACATCTCTCCTCTCCCACTCGTCTTAATACCTCTTTGTTTGTAACCCTATCTATCCATCTGATCTTCATCATTCTCCTGTAACACCACATTTCAAATGCTTCAATTCTCCTCTTTTCTGCTGCACCAATAGTCCAAGTTTCACTTCCATAGAGCGCCACGCACCATACAAAGGCTTTCAAAAATGACTTCCTAATACCTAAATCTATATTCGATGTCAGCAGATTCCCTTTTTGTAGAAATGCTTTCTTTGCCTGAGCCAACCTACTTTTATATCCTCTTTGCTTCGTCCATCACTGGTTATTCTGCTTCCTAAGTAACAGAAGTCTCCTACTTCCTTCAGCTTTTCACCTGCCAATTTGATCTCCATAGAGGTTTCTGATTTATTTCGGCTGCATTCCAGTATTTTTGTTTTACATTTATTAATTTTCATCATGAATTCTTTCCGTAAGACGGAGTCCATACCATTCAAAAACTCATTCAAATCCTCAGGCTTGTCGGCCAAGATGACGATGTCATCAGCAAATCTCAGAGTTGAAATTATTTCTCCTTGAATCTTCGCTCCCACTTTAAATTTTTCTCTAATTTCCTTCATTGCTTGTTCAATGTAAAGATTGAAAAGTATGGGTGATAAGTTGCAGCCTTGCCTTACACCTTTCTGAATACCAGCTTCTCTCTCATGTCCTTCAACTTGAATGACTGCTGTCTGGTTTCTGTACAGATTGTATATCACTCTCCTATCCCTGTACTTTATTCCAATCGATTTCAAAATGTCAAACAATTTAGTCCAATCAACATTATCAAAAGCCTTTTCTAAGTCTACAAAAGCCATGAACGTTCTCTTATCTTTCCTTATTCTACCTTCCAAAATCAGCCTAAGACTTAGTACAGCTTCCCTTGTTCCTACATTTCTCCTGAAACCAAACTGGTCTTCACCCAACTCCGTTTCTATCTGGCTTTCAATCCTCTTGTAAATTATTCTAGACAGGATCTTTGAAGCATGAGTAATCAAGCTGATTGTACGGTAATCTTCACATCTGTCAGCTCCCACTTTCTTTGGTATAGGGATGATTACATTCTTCTTGAAATCAGGGGGTACCTCACCTGTCTCATAAATCCTACACACCAAGTGAAATAACCTGATCAGGCCTTCATCTCCTATGCAGCGTAGCAACTCAATCGGTATATCATCTATGCCTGGTGCTTTGTTCCTGCTTAAGTCTTCCAAAGCTCTATCAAATTCTGATCTCAATATTAAATCTCCTTTCGCATCCTCATCAATTTCCTCCTCCCTTTCCATTACATGATTCTCAATCTCCATTCCCTTATACAAACTCTCGATGTAATCTTTCCATCTCTCAACCTTTTCTTCCCTATCTGTTAGAGGCTTTCCATTTGTGTCCTTAATATTACAGCACTTAGACTTCTTTTCCCCAAAAGTATTCTTAATCCTTCGATAAGCTGTGTCTACTTTTCCTAATTGCAGACAATTTTCTATACCTACACATTTCTCTTTCAACCATTCTTCTTTCGCTTCCTTGCACTTCTTGTTAACCTCATTTCTCAGACGTCTGTATTCTGCTTTCCCCTTTTCATCTCTTACATTCTTGTGTTTCCGTCTTTCATCCATCAATTCTAGTATATCCTGAGTGATCCACGGTTTCCTCCCTATTCTTTCTTTCCTACCAATGTTTTCTTCTGCGGATTTTGTTATTTCATTCTTCAAAAGTGCCCATTCGTCTGCAATTGAAGTTTGTTTAGGGTTTTTCATTAGTCCTTCCTTTATACTCTTCTTGAATCTTTCGTTTAAATCCTTCTCTTTCAGTCTGTCTATTGCCCACCTTTTTGGCTTTTGACTTTTCTTCAGTTTCTTCAACTTTAATCTGCAATTCATTACAACCAGATTGTGGTCAGAGTTTATGTCAGCACCAGGATATGTTTTACAATCCAAAATCTGGTTTCGAAACCTCTGCTTGACCATAATGAAGTCGATTTGGTAACGCCCTGTATCTCCTGGTCTCATCCATGTGTATATTCTTCTATTGTGGTTATTGAATAATGTGTTAGCTATGACCAATTCATGCTCGGTGCAGAATTCTACCAGCCTGCTTCCTCGATCATTCCTTTCACCTAATCCGAAATCTCCTACTATCTTCCCTTCTCTCCCTTTTCCTACCACAGCATTCCAATCTCCCATTACTATAACATTTTCATCACCCTTGATATACCTCAGAATTTCGTCTATTTATTCGTAGACCTTTTCAACATCCTCATCATCAGCTTGACTGGTAGGCATATAGACTTGTACCACTGTGGTGCAGGTAGGTTTAGTATTGATTTTTGCTACAATAATCCGTTCACTATATTGCTCATAATATTCCACCCGCTGTCCAAGTTTCCTACTCAATATGAGGCCAACCCCTGCTTGGCCATTGTTTGATTTAGTGCTAATGACCCTATAGTCTCCTGATCAAAAGCTGTCAGTATCTCCGGCGTATTCAAGCTTATGAAGTGCTAGTTGATTTCACCTAACATACAGTGCAGTCTCGGGGCAATTTTACAGTTTATGTGTTGCCTTAAAGCGATGTTTTCTATACAACAACGTGTATTCACTGTGCTTTGTTATGCGAAGTGATGTTTTCTATAGAACAACGTGTATTCATTGTGCTTTCTTATGTGAAGTATTCTTCTGTTAGAGAGTGCCGATTTAAATCCATGTGATTATTACCTCTGGGGAATGCTGAAAGGAAAGGTATATGCAAACAATCCTCACACAAGTGAGGAGTTAAAAGAAAATATTCGCCAAGTTATAACGAACGTCACCCAGTAAGAAATTCGCCGTGTGTCTAGAAACTTGTTTACGAGGTGCCAGGCATGCTTGCGAGCTGACGGACAACACTTTGAACATTTCTTGTAAAACCAGGTAAGTTTGTAGATAATTATTTTCACTAGAAATTGCTATTAAATGACTGTATTTTGACGCGAAGTAGTGGGGAGAAGTCGCGCACTTTTTACCGGCCAGCGAGCGGGTGTCAGCGCGAGAGCTTGCCGCGCCGTGATCGGTATCGGATGCGAGACTTAAATTGATGACCCTGTACTAAGTTATTCTTATTATCAATACCATAGCTTCATAATCATTTATTATGTCACGACAACACATATCTGTCTAACGTAGTACTGAGCCCTAATGTTTAGATGGATACAGCACCTCACAATATTGTGCAATTTCATTTTACAACGATTCTGTAATATTCTTATAATTCAATGAAAAACATGAATTCTGTAACTCACTGAATACCCTCTTTCTTCAATTAACACATAACATCTCATACAAATTGTACTAGCATTTGTCGCCATCCAGTTTGTTGTAATATAACCTATCATAATCTAAATTAACATAATTTATGCTTTCACACAATGCCTTTACTAGTCTACAGTAAGATTTGTGAATATTTTTCTGGCCGTGTTTTTTTATTTATTCAGCCTGCTTTAACATAGCAATTTATACATTCATAACATCAGCTCTCTAGCGTTCACAAGATCACAGATCAAAACAGTATAAAAACTCAAACAAGTTTTCACGGTCATTCCACTGCCGCCTCGATTATACTCAACACATGGATTCTCTGTCACATTGTGGCAGTGCTGACAAAAGAGATAAGAAATGTCATAAATAAATAAAAGCCTGCTCAGCGATTTTTTACAGCAGCTATTTTACACACATTTGACCTGCTAAACTACTCAAGAAAATACTAAATAAATCACTGTTCCAACAAATCACAATTCCCTGAGGTGGGAATCCTAGAAGTGGTTTTCCGTGGTTTCTCATTTCTACTCCGCAAATGCCTGGATGGTCGTAACTTAAGGCCACGGCCACCCCATCCCAATCCTTGCTTCAGTTACAAATACACACAATTAGAAAGCTTCTACATACTAGTACACACAGACCCAAGTACACAGGGCTGAAATAACCACACTATCCATGTCCCTAAAATGAAACGACACCAACAACAATCACCTTCGAGGAAATATTAAATATTACCTGAAATTATTATTTCCACGGCAGATTCCTTCCGGGAATAGCCACACTCTCTCCAGGAAAATGCTGTCATACCACCTTATATTAAGTTCCGGGGCATTTTCGCCATCCCCAGACCTAATAATTACTGTTACACACACTACTACAGTCACAACAGAAACATATGTTATCTGACAAATTGATCACACACACAAGTACACGGGGCTGATGACGAAAGATGTCCCTAATCCCCTATACGAATTAACAACACAACACTATATATTTGGTTAGAACAATATATAATTCGGAACAGGCCGGCCACGGTGGCCGAGAGTGCTAACGTGCTACCTCTTGCCTCGCTGCCATCGGGAGAGCGTGGGTTCAAATCCCAAATCCCACATCCTACCTGAAAATGGTTTTCATGTTTTCCCATTTTCACCATCAGGCAAATACCAGGACGGTTCCTTTCAATAATTCCACGGTCGATTTCGTTCCAAAATCCCTTCCCTGATCCGTCCTGAAAATAAAATAAATGGCCATTGGCTGCATTAATATAATTTATAATTTGGAACATACCCATGAAGGAAATCCTCAGCCATTTGACCTCACACTGCACCGGATGAAAATTACTCTCGTAAAAACGAAGAGTAGGCAGGATATGTTTCGCATAAGCCACGTTCTCCTCCTGATCGTTGGTCTGTGCCATCGGCTGTGCATTGTAGCTCACCCATTAAGAAGGCGTAATGAACATTAAGAGTAGTTGTTGAGAAACCTCTTCATGCTAAGTGGCTCCAATCCCGCCTCTGCGTTACCTGGACATACCAATTAAAGATTTTACATCCCGCATAAGAGAGTAGGGTACCGCTGGGCTCGTAGTCTGATTAAAGGTTGTGGCTCCCTGTGGCAGGAACTGATTATTGGAATTACTGCGGCCATGTTCTCGCCACCCAACAGCAATGAGGTCACGAGTTCATGTCTAGTAACGGTAATTGAGGGTGTAACTCATGGCGGCTATTATCTGCGGAGGGGAGGGAACAAGTGCCAACTACCGCGGGAAGTCACTTAGTTCCATTAGAGCGTGATTCCTTTCCAGTGATCATTTGTCCACCTCGCGGTGTAGCGGCTAGCGTTCTTGGCTGTCGCTTGGGAGGTCCGAGTTCAATTCGCGGCCAGCACTGGCAAGAAATATTAAT
Source organism: Meconema thalassinum (assembly GCA_946902985.2). NCBI lineage: Eukaryota > Metazoa > Arthropoda > Insecta > Orthoptera > Tettigoniidae > Meconema > Meconema thalassinum. Next base: position 1,117,382,137 of record OX336389.2, on the reverse strand, counting down.
TCTGGTATGAGGACTGGAACCGAGTACACTCACACTCGTGTGGCAATAGACTACTGAGAAGAGGAGGGTTCGACTCCCACATCAGCCATCCTGGGAGTGGTTTTCCGTGGTTTCCCCACCTCTACTCCGGGCAAATGCTGGGATGGTTCCTAACTTAAGGCCACGGCCACCTCCTTCCTAATCCTATCCCAATTTACAAATACATGCACTAGTACAGTCAACACAACAACACGTGTTATCACAAAAATTCCACACACACCCAAATACACGAGGCTATATGAATACGATTTTGCAGCCCCTTATCTAAAAACAACAACAAGAACGTTCCAGTGATGGTACCTCGTAGAAGTGTTGTTGTATAGTCTACTTTTCAGTCAGTCAACACGATTGTACTCAACTATTGCATTGTGTTTTGCCCTTACTCTGAGAAGAATTACATGAGATTAATAAATTAATTTGGATGACGAATTTCGACCGCCAAGCGATCATCATCAGATCCTTTACACTCAAGTGAATCTATAAATCTCAAGTATTTCTTTCAGTGTTAGGACATACATCCAATACAATTGGCTACAATCGTGTGGACCGACTGAAAAACATAAATTTCGTTTACTAAGGCAACACTGAAAAATTGCTTTAACACGTTGTTGATTCATTTAAGGGCATTGCGACATCGTACGCATTTGAAAAGAAAGGAAGCTTATAGTTTTAGGTGATTGTGAATCTCCCGATCATGAACTACGATACCTCCGTTTCTACCTACAATTCGAACCACAGGACGAGATATTTAATTTCGAAACTCTCACATGCAATGACCGGGAATGGAATCCTGTCCACCTTGGTGCAAGGCAAACAGCTCGTCCACTGCACCATCATGCCTTCGAGTGTATTTGGATGAGTGTGGAATTTGTCCATTGTTTTTTTTGGAGGGGGGGGGGGGGGGGAGAATTTTGTCTGATAACACCAGACAACAAATTTTATTTTTTGGTTTTTATTTACAAAGGCAAAACTAGTTGATTTATATGGATTTGAGTGTGCTGAAGTTGAAAATGACAGTTAAAAATCTAGATTAGCTCAGGTTTGGAGGTAATTGAAACTTTTATGTCCTTCACATGTTACGATGGGACAAAATTTGTTGGGGTTATTCTTGGTTTTCGTGACCGGATCCCGGCATATGCCTGGAGTAAATGTAGCAAACCACGGAAAACCAGGATGGCTGAGGTGGGAACAGAACCCAAACCTTTTCAGTCGTGCCTCGTGAAGCTGAGTGTAGCCTTTAGACCAGAAATCCATTTTGAGTAATGATGCACTATATCCGGTTCTACAATACATGAACTACTGGTACTCCATTATTATCGAAGTTAATGCTTTTCAGTCAATCAGCACGATTGCATCCAATAATGGGTGTTTCCCTGAGGCTGAAAAATAATCCATGAGATTGATAAATAACTTCACTTGGATGACCTGTTTCCTCAAGCGAACAGCATTAGATTATTTACACTTAGGCCGTAAAATCTATGTCTACAAATATGTGGATGATTTCAATTCCCTATCTATTTTTAGCCTATTTTCATTTATGAAACAAGATGTTCAGTAAAGAACATATAGCCTACTTTCTCCTAAATGCATGGGTATAGTTATAATTCTTTGTCCTTTTCAAGGAGTATAATTGAATGTTGGTTGTAGTAGCTTGTTGAAATTTAACGAGCTATACGGATATTAAACGTTGATTGATTGAATCCTCACATGAATTATATACACACACACTAGCCTAATACAGCCATCACAATAACACAGGTTATCAGATCAATTTCAACACTCACCCAAGTACACGGGGCTAAATGACCGTGATGTCCATGCATCTCAAATGAAACAACAACAACAACAAAAGCTTCCTAACCAAATCCTTCCTCGTATCAAAGTACACACACTAGTAAGCCTACAGACATCACAATGACACAGGTTATCAGACAACTTCTACACACACCCAAGTAAACAGGGCTACAAGACCATGATGCCACAAAACCCCTAAGGAATCAACAACTAAAACAACAACAATAGTATCTTCCGCGGATCAAGGTCAACGAATATTAATCGCTGTATTCGAGTGTTGAAATATGTGGTGTTATAAGTGTATATCTTTATATATATAATTCTTCGACACGTGTGTATGTCACTGAACTCCTCCTAAACGACTGGACCGATTTTGATGAAATTTGGTATGTACATTAGGGTGGGTCCATGTATGGTTTAGATTCACAATCTGACCCGGTAGGTGGAATGAACACAATTTTAGAACCACAATTTACACACAATTTTAGAACCACAATATACAGTCAAAAACAGTCGTCATGGAAACCACTAGCCTTGGCCTTGGTGAAAGCTGATGTATTTGGACGGTTTGTCTCTGCACGTTAGAGCCACCTGGTCGCAACCTGTACTACTACCGCCATAACATACACTCCGCCCGTGGCGGAAAGTTGTGTTTTATACCAAAGGTGGCAGTGATGTCGAATTCTACTGTTTGTCTCTGCACGTTGGAGCGTTTCAAAGTCACGTATGCGTTCATATACCGTTCATCCCATTGCGATGAAACATGGGTGAGATGTTGAGTGTACTCCAGGGAAGGTGTTTGGCTTAGTAAATTATTTTACAATAGATAGCGCACGACTAGATTCAACAAATGAGCGACGACGCACGAAGCGTTTCAAGAAGGTCCCGTTTGCGTTCAAATACCATTCGTCCGATAGCGATGAAACTTGGGTGAGATGTTGAGTACACCCTACGGAAGGTTTCTGGCTTAATAAATCCATTTTAACATTAGGTAGCGCACGAGTAGATTCAACAAATGAGTGACGGTACGCGAATCATTTCAACAAAGTACCGTATGCGTCCATATACCATTTATCCGATTGCGATGAAACATTGGTGAATTGTTGTGTACACTCCAGGAAAGGTTTCTGGCTTAGTAAATTCATTTTACAATAGGTAGCGCACGAGTAGATTCAACAAATGTGCGATGGCGCGAGAATAGTTTCAACCAAGTCCTGTAGGTGTTCATATAGCCTACCATTTATCCGATTGCGATGAAACTTTGGTGAATTGTTGTGTACACTCCAGGAAAGGTTTCTGGCTTAGTAAATCCAGTTTTTAATATGTAGCGCATGAGTAGATTCAACAAATGAGTGATGGCATGCAGAAAATCCCGTATGCTTTCATATATCATTCATCCGATTCCGATGAAACATTCATGAGTTGCTGTGTACACGCCAGGGAAGATGTTCAACTTGGTAAATACATTTTACAATATTGGTAGCGCACGAGTGGATGTAACAAATGAGTGACGACGCGCGAAGCGTTCCAACAAAATTCCGTATGCGTTCATATACTATTCATCGATTGCGATGAAACTTTGACGAGTTGTTGTGTACACTTTCGTGAAGCTTTCTAACTTAGTAAATACATTTCACAGTTGGTAGAGCACGAGTAGATTCAACAAATGAGTGACTGCGCGCGAATCATTTAAACAAAATCCCGTATGCGTTATATGCCATTTATACGATTGCGATGAAACTTTGGAGAGTTGATGTACACGCTCTCGCGAATGTTTCTAGATTAGTTAATTCATCTCACGATAGTTTAGAGGCAGTTAACAGAAATTGAAAAAAAATATTGTGTATCTAAAAGCACTTCAAGAAACAAAGTTACAACACTTTCTTTGATTGGCAGGACAACGTCTGCCGGGTCAGCTAGTATATATATAATATTATCGATTGCAAATACACGGTACAGTATAATATGCTTAACATTATAACGTGTGAGTAGTTATTAGTCAATAAAAACAAAAAGAACGAAGTAAAAAATACGTGAACCCACAGGGATTCGACCCACGACACCCCAGATTAATGAGCCACGGATGTGGAACGACAATACTTTGCAAACAACTTCTTTAGTGTAACTGTATCATATTTTGTGTTGAAATCAACGATTTCATTAGCGTTTTCTGGCGTTTCTATAAACCATTTGATGCTAAATATGTATTATTTTGTTCAGTACATTCCTAAAAGGATATAAACAGGGAATTTACGAAAATATATGGATATACGAGCAAATATAGCGGCCATGTAGTCAACGGGACGGCACGGGCCCACAAAGATATGGCACGGTAAGCCTGATCTGTTAGTCACTTCTACGGTTACATATTCTATTATAATATGCTTATATCCTACCTTGAAAGTATTTGGCTGATGACCTTGTAGTTTGGGTAAACGACGCTTCCCACACTAAGGTATACTGCTGCAAAATTTGGTAGAGATCAGATTATAAGGTCAGTCGTAATTTGACTTAAGCTCAGAACAGTTGGGTGGGTGCCATTTCTTTTTTGTTTTGATGGCGGCGATATACAACATGACAATGAGTTGTCCCTTGATAATGCTACCTCTGTACCAAAGATGGTTCGATTTGGGTACAGTTGTGGTTTAATTGATAGGGGGAATCGATTTACACACATACATGGCCGCCATCTGCAAACTATTGAGCTGATGACCTTGTAGTTTGATCAAAAGACGCTTCCCACGTAAAGGCATGTTGTTGCAAAATTTGGTAGAGATCAGATGATTAGGTTAATCGTTATTTTATATAAGCTTTGAACATTTGGGTGGTTGCCATTACGTTTCTGTCAAGATGGCGGCAATATTTAACATGACACTTGAGTGCCCATTGCTAGTGCTACCTCTGTACCAAAGTTTGTTCAGTTCGGTTTCACTGAGTTGGAATTGATAGGGGGAATCGATTTGCACACATACATGGACGCCATCTGCAAACTATTGAGCTGATGACCTTGTAGTTTGATCGAAAGACGCTTCCCACGTAAAGGCATGTTGTTGCAAAATTTGGTAGAGATCGGATTTGATTTAAGCTTTGAACATTTGGGTGGCCGCCATTACGTTTCCGTCAAGATAGCGGCGATATAAAACATCACACTGAGGTGCCCTTTGCTAGTGCTAACTCTGTACCAAATTTCGTTCAAATTCAGTTTCACTTTGTTTGAATTGATAGGGGAATCGATTTGCACACATACATGGTTGCCATCTGCAACCTATTGGGCTGATGACCTTGTAGTTTAGTCAAAAGAATTTTCCCATATAAATGTATGTTGTTAAATTTGGTAGAGATCAGATGATTGGGTTAGTCGTATTTGATTTAAGCTTTGAACATTTGGGTGCCGCCATTACGTGTCAGTCAAAATGGCGGCGATATAAAACAAGACACAGAGGTGCCCTCTGCTAGTGCCTCCTCTGTACCGAATTTCGTTCAATTCGGTTTAACCGTGTTTGAATTGATAGGGCGGGGCAGACATGCAGACACTCACAGACACACAGTCAGCCACACAATTTTTGGCCCTGTGTTGATCTCTAAGTCTACTTTCATTTTTTGCAAAAATCGAAAGTAGGCTAAAAATAGGCTTATTAGATCACCTATTCTCCCTGTGTGCGTATGTGTGTGCGTCCGTGTGTGTGTGTGTGTGTATGCCCCCCCTAATAACTTCTTAATGGCTGGACCAATTTCAATCAAAATCGGTAAGGTCATAGTACTATTTTGGCCGACCTCGACCGTGCCGTTCAAATTTTATTACGTCTCACTAATCCAACATGGCGGCTGTACGGAATATTTCACCGGAATTCTATATCTCCAGAACTATTACCGATATCACCTTGAAAGGTTGTACGGTGATAAAGGACACTACTACAATTTCACCTTTGTGACTTTCAAAAACCTTTTAACTTCAAATCGAACATGGCGGTCAGGCGAATTTGAAACTTTAAAATGACTTTTCTCGCGATTGAACCAACCAAACGGAGTGAATCTTGGTATAGTAAATGTTCATACACATTTCAATGCACTCGCATCTAAGTTACTTCAATTGTTTACATAACCTCAAGATGGCAGCCGTGCAAAATTTTTAAAATCATGATTTTATTTCTTGTGTTCTAATCATGCGATTGAAGATTGAATACTACACCTGCACATTAATCTTCATGTAATAGTTCATAACTCTAAGACCTATAATAGATCTATATAATAATCCAATAGGGCGACCATCCGAAATATTTAGACGGTTCTCAATATCTACGAACCTATTACAGCAATCAAACTGAAATTTTATATGTTGATATAGGCAATTAAAATAAGTAGAATATATGAAAATAGGCTGTATAGTTCTACTTGTTTGCAGTTGCTCTTTCTTGGGGACTCCACGAATCGGGGAATTACACACTATATTCGGTTCTCCAAAAACATGAACTACTGTATTGTTGAATCAATTTGCTTCTCTTGTAGTTGCTTTTCCTAGGGGACTCTACGAATCGAGGAATAACACACTATATTCGGTTCTACAATAACATGAACTACTCTATTGTTGATTCCATTTGGTTTTGTTGCAGTTGCTCTTCCTAGGCGACTCTACGAATCGAGGAATGATGCACTATATCATGGAGCGCCTGAACGGTTCATTGGCGGCTTGTGATAAGACACACCACATCCGAGTCTACAACAACATGAACCAAGGACAGACGACACTAAGTTTCGCCTACTATCCACAGTTCTGGCTCACGGCACCTGATCGACCTGTTTTCGACAAAACCCTGTACCAGCTGCTGCTAAAGTAAGTCCTGACACTTCCGTCCCTCATTTCCACCATACTATCACGGTAAGCTGGAAAAGATAGGGGGCACATAGGCCCAACATTTTGTGTTAATTTTAATAAAATTTATGTAACCATAAGCCAATACAGTATATATTGTACTTAAATATCGTATCGGTTTCAGTCATATTGCGACCTTCCTCAGCGTAATTTAGGACATGAAAATGCGCAAGAATCTATACTTAATATACATATACCAATATAATTTTTGCCAATTCATAACATTACCTCGTCACACTTATTCCAACGTTTTAATTCCATTATTTCTCCATTACTTCGCAAATATATACCAAACTATCAGTTCTAACCCTGCTATGTCCACTTATATAGTTTTACATCCACATCTCTTCTATTCCACGCTGTTTTTATCAAGACTTATATTTTTCATGATTTTCTTACTTAACACATTTTGTAACAGATCTGTTTGTTTATTTTAAATTTTAATGTGTGAGCTTTCGGACGAAGAATATTTTTAGAATTTTTGATAACATCCTCTGTTATGGCAAATGTATATTAAGTAGTCTATATGTTCTTGCACGTTTTCGTGTTCCAAATTAGGCTGAGGATGGTCACAATGTGACTGAAACCGGTACGATATTTAAGTACAATATACAGGGTCTTTCATATAAAATAAGAGCGCCAAGCGGCGGCTTTGTTAACCGCTGCTGCGGTCACCTTGACCGAGCTTGTGGCGCTTCAAGGCACCCTGCTTTAAGCGTGTGTACAATCCTATATGATGCAGCGGCCTTGCTAGCGTGTGTACAATGCTAAAATCTTACTTTAGTTAGTTAGTTAGTTATTTTTGATGAAACCGAAACCCCTATAGTATTGAAAGCGCGCGTACATACGATGGCTGTTTTTTTTCCAAGTTCCGATGGACTGTATAAAAATAACAGATTGACATTACCAAACTTGACCTTGCAATAAGCGTGCAGTTGCTCAGTCGCCAGTCTAAACCTCAAGTGCTAACATGGTGAGACAATTATCATTGCAACATCGTATATTTTTACGTGAAACTTATTTTAAGTACGAGTCGGCTCGGCGGGTACGTGATGCATTTGTTCAACAATTTCCTGATGAAGTGCCACCTTCACTAGCACAGATTCACGTAATTGCAAATAAGTTTGACAATACTGGCTCAGTGCTCAACAAAAAACATGCCCGCACACGAACAGTTTTAACAGTGGATGAGCTAGATGACATTGGCGAGAATCTTGAACGATCTCCGAATAAATCACTCACAAAATTAGCACAAGTAGGACTTTCGGTTTCATCAACAATAACTAACTAACTAAAGTAAGATTTCAGCGGGGCAGATGACCTCGTAGTTCCGCCCCTTAAGACAACAATAACTAAGATTTCAGCATTGTACACACGCTAGCAAGGCCGCTGCATCATATAGGATTGTACACACGCTTAAAGCAGGGGGAATTGGTGCGCCAAAAGGTCGGCCAAGGTGATCGCAGCAGCGGTTAACAAAGCCGCCGCTTGGCGCTCTTATTTTATATTGTTTTAATCCCTTGGTCGGGGGGTAGTTTGGGATAAAACACGTTGTGTCACTGTGCTAATTTGGAAGGTTGTTCCTAAATGAGAGTAGCTCCCCGTGGTTGGGAGAAACTACTAGTGTAGTGTGTTGGTGTTTTAGTGTCTAATCTATTGGGGGTATCCCTGCAAGATGTAAGTATTTGCTAGGGGATGGATCTCTAAATACAGGCTACTATACTGGCCTGCCAGCTGGGCGGAATGAGTAATACAATAGACGTGCTAGGTCAGCGGCTCGACGCTATGCGGTCGAGTCGCGTGCTGCGAGTACAATGTAGTCTGACACAGCAATTACTGGCTACTACGGTCACGGGCAATTGTGGCGAAGGTCAGGTGGGGTATTAGGACGTGAAGAGGAGTGTAATTAGTAATGCAAGTATAGCTTACTGACCATGTATTTATTGGTCAGTAGATGTAGATTAGTGTGTCCCTCTTGGGGAGTTTAGACAGGTGTGAAATACAATATGTGTACAAGTTTGGGGTAGGTGTATACAAGATTTAAAGGAATCTGAGCACTACTGAATCTCACCTGATGATAAGCTGGAACAGACGTCGGGCGAGGCCGCTGGCGATGCACAGAGTAGAACAGATAATGGCTCCAGTTAGGACTCCGTTCTTATACCTCCCGGCGCTGCGTGGTCAGCATTGCGTAAATGTAGCTGCCCTAGATAGTTGTTAGTGTAGATGTTTGTGTATGTTTTGCAAGTGGTTGGCTAACCTCCCAGGCTGGGTGGCCGCCGCTTGCTGTGTATAGATAATGTTCTGGTCTTATGGTGTTGTCAGTTGGGTTGGTTTTGATAAAAGATGGGGGTGGCTCTCAGGGGGTACTGCCCCCCCGGGCTGTACAATATGAAAGACCCTGTATATTTACTTATCTCCCCGCCGGTACTGCCACCTTGAAGAAGGCAATTTGTTATTGCCGGGTGTTTTGGGGGCTTGTGAGCTCAAATGATCGTCAGAGCTATGCCAGCGGGAGCTTAAGCTCCTGGTAGGGTCACCCAAGCTGGACAGGTCTAAAGTGATGAGCCAGACTAAGCGCGGTATCCTGGTCCTCCAGGTTGGGGGTTGGGCGTGGGGCTAACAACCCCACACTGTAAAACCTCAAAAGTTACGAAACTCTCAACAAAGTCTCGGAATTTGGATGGAATTAACGATGACTAACCTAGAAAATATTTAAAGACAAGGAAAAATGATATGACATTGACAATGGCAACATGGAACTTACGAACGATGTTGCAGATATGAAAATGGCAGAAGTAGCTAAACTCACAGAAGGGAGGAATGGTGAGGAATCGTGAGAGAGGCCAAGGCCTACCCAAGGCTGTAGCCCCAATTACATGGTCAATAAGGAATCGGGCTATCATGGGTATCTTTATGTCATTTTATGTTAAGTCAGTGCCTGAAATTAATATTAGCCTAATTTGTTTTAATTTTGTTGACCATTGGTGTATACCTTATTAGCTAACCACCTCGTAGTGTAGCGGCTATCATTCTTTGCTCTCACCCAAGAGGTCCGGGCTCGATTCCCGGCTCTGCCAAGGAACTTAATTATCTTTTGAAGGCTGGAACGGGATACACACAGCCTCGTGAAACCAAACTGAGAAAAGGTGGGTTAGGTTCCCACCTCGGCCATTCTAGAAGTGATTTTCCGTGGTTTTCCATTTCTATTCCAGGAAAATATCAGGATGATTCCTAACGTAAGTCCACGGCCGACTCCTACCCAATTCTAATCTGACTTACAAATACACACACCACAAAATCACAGGTTATACACCCAAGTACATGGGGATAAATGACCATGTTGTCGCCAAGCCCCTAAATTAATTGTTGTTTGAGTCTTCAGTCTTTTCACTGGTTTGATGCAGCGCTCCATGACTCCCTGTCCTGAGTTAATCGTTGCATCTCTACATAGTTACCACACCTTACATCCGAGGCATTCTGCTTAACATATTCTAACCTTGGCTACCCCTCTAGTTCTTGACCTCAACCCTTCCATGATTAAGTATTCTATTCTTGCTGCTATTCAGTCGGTCAACACGATTGTGCCCAATGAATTGGGTGGGGGTACAAGTTATAAATATGTAAACACACTCCTGGAATAAATTGCATGTATCAGTTAGTTAAATGGGCAATTTAGGATTACGCGTTTCGACTCTCAAATGGCCATCATCAGATCCTGAATACTGTGTTAAGGTTAATTTTCCCTACTGTAAATTCACTATTGTGGTTCAATAGCACGTCGTTAGATGATTATAGTATGATGTTTGATTTGCGGTTTGAATCTCGTTAAACGTTAGGTTTGTTTTGTGTTGCAAGGTTTTGTGAATTACGTGAGTAACGGTGTATATGCGCGTGTATACAATTTACAATATCACACTGTAATAATAATAAATCAATTAACAAATTTTAGCATGCACTAGAAAAAACTAATTATAATGTACACTTAACTTGGTATTGTTCCCCTTAAAGCGATTCTCACTTATAGACTTCCGCACCTTTACTGGCACGGTGATGTTTGCATCTAGCCTAGCTCGTTTGTCGTCCTGCACACTATCTGTTGATGGAAATGTTAACTGAAGTTTTGAATGAATTATCGTTGTACCTCAACCAACATAATGAGGTTGGAAAAACTAATGAAAAATGTATGCTATGGACTCAGAAACTGTTTTTATTACTATCGTAGGCCATTTCAGTCATCTTGCCACAACAAAGACACCTGTCCATCTGTTGCCATCCGGTCTATTAGACGGTATAGGACTCTACGATACTACCTACTACAGGTCTTGGTTAGTTGAAAATAGACATAATGTGCATCCTCATCCTGTAACATGTTTCCCACTTATCTCTTCCCGTTCGCATTCCTTGCCTCGTTTTATTAATGTGGTTTTATTTCAATTATTTTTTAGCAGCGCGAAGAGTGGTGATCTTTCTTAAAATGTGTATTCATTCAGATTCGCTGGATTATCGTTCTTCGCTAGACATATTTCAATTGCTTCCTTTATGTCCAGGGCTTTTCCTTTTGCTTCGTGGTGTAGAATTTTCAAGTCTGTTTCTATGTTACTGAAACGGTGATTGATATCATACATGTGTTCACATATGGCTGAATGTTTGTTATGTTTAAATCGCATTTTTGTGTTCATTGTATCGTGTTGCTATTTTTCTGCCACATTGACCGACGTAATTAGCAAACATCCGTCATCTTGGCATGTGAACAGATGTACGCCTGATTTTGCGTGCGGGTTTTTCTTTGTTTGGTTGCTATTGTGTAGGTGTTTACCGCGTGAGTTGTTAGTTCTAACGTTTTGATTAGTCCATGTCTCTTGACGATGTTAGTTATTTTATAAGTGTTTTTGTTCACGTAATTGAAACTTATGTACTTATTTCCATTTTGGGTTTGTGATCTGTCTTCTTTTCTCATTCGTTGTTTATCTAGTATCTGGTTTACCGTGTGGGGAGGAAAATTAGTCTCCGTTGCTATTTCCTTTATCGTGCCGATTTCTTTATTGAAATTTCGTTTTGACATAGGTATGCCGATGGCACTATTTACCATGGATTTGACGCCTACTAATTTGTGTGAGATTAGATGGTTTGAGCTATTATCAATAGAGTGTGACGTTTGCGTCTTCTTACAGAATATGGAGTACGTTAAATTGTTATCCACTCGGTGGGTAGTTAAATCTTTGTAACCTATGCGTTGGTTGTTTTCTGTTTCCATAGGGAATTTAACGGCTTGGTGTAAGTTATTGACTGATTGAAGCAATGTGTCTTCGTTAGTAATTTCCGTGTCGTATATGCAAATGACGTCATCCACATATCTACTCCAATGCACAATGCCTTGCGTGGAATGTCCTTCGAGCAACTTGTTCTCCAAATTATTAACGAATACGTTGGCAACTAGTCCACTGAGTGGTGACCCCATAGCTAAGCCTGTTGATTGTCCATATATTTTTCCGTGAATTATTGCTGAGTGCGGCTTTAAGTAATTCTACTATTTCATTGGTTTCTTTCTCAGAGTTTTCGCATCTTTTACCGGTATGTTGGTGTACATATTCGTGATATCGAAATAAATCATTCTCATGCTTGGTTTTATGTTTATGGAATTCATTTTATTGACTAATTCGGTTGTGTTTTTTTTTTCTGAGACGTCATTTTTTTATAATTACATATCTTTCAAATGTTTTACTAGTTGTTTACTTAGTTTGTAGCCTGGCGCACCTCTACAATTCACAATTGGTCTTACTTTCTTACTTACTTCCTTACTTACTCCTTGACGCTACGGTCCTTGCAGAACCTTGGTCTCCGCACCTATCTTCTTCCAAAGCTCTCTGTCGATTGCCTTGGTCCTCCATCCCCTGACTCCCATGGTACGTAGATCGTCCGCCACTTCCTCGATCCACCGTTTTCTTGGCCTACCTCTATGTCGTCTACCTCCTGGATGCCCCTCTAGCACTTTCTTAGGTTCTCTTATTTCCTCCATTCGATGAACATGTCCAAGCCTACGCACTCTAGCAGTCTTCGCCACTGTTACTAAATCATGTTCATTGTACAGGTCTCTAAGCTCCTGATTTGTTCTAATGCACCATCCCAGCTCCGTTTTAACTGGTCCAAAAATCTTCTTCAGTACCTTTCTTTCCCATGTCATTTACCTTTTTTCTTCTGTTTTATTTAATACCCAAGTCTCAGCTCCATATGTAACCACTGGTCGAATGACAGTATTATAAATATTAACCTTAGCTTTTCGTGTTACTTGCCTGCTTCTTAATGTTGAAGTTAAAGCAGCATAACATCTATTTCCTGCAGCCAATCTGATGCTGATTTCCTTTTTAACTCCGTTCTGTGAAGTGATCAGAGAGCCTAGATACCTACATTCTGACACCCCCTCGAAACACTTTTCTCCACTTCTAAATACTTGTGCAGGTTGACTCGTTCTGGAACTCACCAAGAATTTTGATTTACTGTTATTCACTACCAGTCCTATGTGTTGTGCTCCCCTCTCCAATTCTTCATAGGTTTCAAGAAGTGCAAATTTTGTACGAGAAATTATGGCCACATCATCCGCATATGCCATAAGTTGAATCAATCTATGATAATGTTCCTTTCACGATTTGCAGTGATGGTACGCACGGCTGTTTCTAAAGCGATATTGAAGAAGACAGCAGACATTGGATCTCCTTGCCTCAGCCAGACTGTTACATCAAAGCGTCTCGTTACCCTTCCTTGTACACATACTTTGGCCTTACATCCGCTTAAAGCTGTCTTAACCAACCTAATCAGTTAACCCGGATAACCAAGGGCATTCATCTCCATGAGTAGTTTTCTTCTTCGCACAGAATCGTATGCCTGTTGAAAGTCCACATAAAGCTGATAAAGTGTAATGTTATAATCATAGCATTTCTCCAGAATGATCCGCATTGTAAAAATGTGATCTAAGGTTGACCGGTTTGAACGAAATCCACACTGATATTCTCCAAGGTCCTGTTCTGCCTTGTGTGCTAAACGTTTGGATATTATTATGATGAAGAACTTGTACCCAATACTCAGCAGAGATATATCTCTATAATTTTCACATTTCAGTTTATTTCCTTCTTAAGGATAGGATGCACTAAGGTAGTCTCCCATTCTTCTGACAATTCCTCTATTCGCCAAATTTCCAATATCAACTTGTGTAATGCTTGGATCAATATTGATCCACCATATTTTAGCAACTCAGCTGTTATCCCTTCTTCTCCTGGAGACTTATTATTCTTCATCAATAAGAGGACATCTTTAACTTCTTCCAACGTTGGTGGCCCGCTATTGCGTATTGCTGATTCTTTATCTTCAGTTTCACAATTTGGCAATTCCCAATCATATTCTTCATTTTGCCCACTTTGTTCTTGTCCTGGATTCAGCACTTCCTCAAAATATTCTGCCCATCTGTCTAATATTTCTTGGTTACTTCCAAGTAGCTGACCTTCTTTGTTCTGTATACAGCTTACTCTTGGTTGGAATCCACCTTTCCTCTGTTTTACATTTCTATAAAATTTTCTGCTCCTCTTATCTTCATAATCTTGTTGCATCTCTTTTATCAGTTCCTTTTCTTTTTCCCTTTTCTACAAAGGTTCTTAGCTTATCCTACAATCCAGGTATGTTCGGTGAGTGGCTCTTGTTGCCCTTTGCATGTATGTCAACCTTGCTTTATTTCTTCTCTCCAAGGCTAGCTTTATTTCCTCATCATACTAATCCTTCTCTGTCCGTTTCTTTCTTTCTCCTAATACCTCCTGGGCTGCATTTGTTATGGCTTCTTTAATCTCCTTCCGTGATTCGTCCACTGTTACTGCATTTCTTGCTGTTTCTCAGTCCTTCTTCTACTCGTTTTTCATATTCCATTCTCTTTGCATCATCATCAAGTTGCTCTTGATTATATCCTTTCTTCCTTTCTGCATTACCTCTGACTCTGGGAGCTAGTTCTTGTTTAATTTTAGCTTTTACTAAGTAGTGGTTTGAATCAACATTTGCACCTCTGAAACTGCGAACATCTTGGACATTTGATGCGTGCCATTTATCAATCAATATATGGTCTATTTGATTCTTGGTATATCCATCTGGTGCCTCCCATGTTTATTTATGAATTCTCTTATGCTCAAATGTAGTACTACTAATTACCATATATTTTGTTATAGCGAAGTCAATGAGCCGCAATCCATTATCGTTACTCTCAATGTGTAAACTCTGTGCTGCTATTGTGGGTCTAAATTATTCCTCTTGTCCCGCTTTGCATTGAAGTCCCCGATTACTATTTTAATGTCATGTCTAGGTGCCTCATCATACTGTTTCTCAAGTTCTTCATAAATGTGATCCTTTAATTCATCTTCTTTCTCCTCCGTAGGTGCGTGTATACTTATAAATGTGTAATTGAAGAAGCGGCCCCTAGTTCTCATGACACAAATTCTTTCATTTATTGCCTTATAACACATTAAAGTGTGCTTCAATCGTTTGGATATCATAAAGCCTGTTCCACAGATGTTCTCGCTATTTCCACTATTAATTAATGTATAATCCTGTAAGTCGATCATCTCAATATCTCGCCATCTAATTTCTTGGAGAGCAACAATTTCAACATTATACTTGCTTAGTTCGTTTTGTAGTTTTCATCTTTTTCTGGCTGGAGTAGGCTTCTCATATTCCAAGTCGCTAATATCAATCCATAAGCAATTCCTCGCTTAGGTCGTTTTTCCGTTTTATCCTTCAGGTTTATTTTCATTCTTTGCGGCTTCTCAACAAACTATTTTTTACGGGATAGAGGTGTCAGTAGGACCAGGGTATCCCTTTCAGTCTGGATCATCACCTTCGACCTATCCGGCTTGGGAGGCCCTACCAGTAGCTAAGCTACCGCCGGCATTGCTCTCAGGATCTTCTGACCACGCAAGCCCACCACCACGGCCAGGTAACGATACCATCGATGGTATCACAATTGGTCTAATGGGGCAATTATCCTTATGGATCTTCGGTAGTGCCTTTAGTATCGGTAACAGTGGATTCATGTCTATAAATTTAGCTTTCTCCGCCTTCGTGAGATTGTACTCTGTTTTATTTAGTAGCCTACATTTCTGACCTCGTTTTGAAATTTTGTAGTCGGGTCTTTCCCCATCTCATTTATACCGTTATCGTTAATGAATTCTACCGTTTTATTTACGTAATCGGTTTTATTCATGATTACGTTTGTGTTTACCTTGTCGGCTTTCGTTACAATTAATTCCTCTTTATCCATTTTTTCCTTGAACGATTTCACTAACGCTGTTTGAGTTGTTTTGTTTCTATTATTGCTACTAATTTCTTGTTTTACGATCTTCCTTGCTTCGTTAGTTGCGAGTTTCTTAACTATCTCTCGTTCTTGTTCCAGTAATTAGCTGCACGCAATTTCTACGCCCGTTATGAGTTGTTTTATAATGTGTTCGTTGTGTTTATCGTCGCAATTAAATTTAAATCCTTTTTCCAACATCACTATCTCCTCCTTGGAGAAACGTACTTCCGTCCTGCTCTGTACTGCTCGGGTCTAAGCTGCGTGAACCTGAGAGGAATGTGCATCGCGGACTATGAGAAGTAGTGTTGACAAGTGATGAGGTTTCTCGGTCCGTGCATAGTACAGAATCAAATACATTGGTCGATGACTGACTTACTCATTCGTAGCACCACAGTGTTTTGAGCAACGGCGCTATGTTAGCAGTATTGGAATAGAAAGGAATACCAGATATCACGGCGGGCTGTTGACAGGGCCATCTCTTCTCGCCTGACCCTTCCCTGCTCTTTCCCCTCACCCCGCAAGTTCACAGAGCTTGGACCCGAGCAGTAACCTATTATTGAATTTGACGCTATTTTGTCTTATTTTTCGGTTACGTTTTGTTCGTTCCTTTTTATTAATTTTTCAATTTTGGCTTCTAAGGTGTTTTGTTTATCGATAGCTTGCAATTTGACTTCGTCACGTAAATTCTTTAGAAATGTTTCCCATTGAACGTAGTGCCAGTAGTTGCTTAGTTGGATCTGAATGCTGCACATTCGGCGATTAATTTCTTGTTTCCTAACATATGCGTATTTTGTTTCATTTGTTATCCATATTAAACTCGTTTGTTTATTAGACATTGTCGCCGATTGACTTTTCAGGCTAGTCTTGATAGCAACGTAATTCGGTGTTAAGTTTAGTTCTAAACAATTTTTGTTAAACTATATTGTTTTGTGTAAGTTCATGTTTTTTATTCTCAGTGATTTGAATCTTTTGGCTTCGCGGGTTGCCTGACTGGCATTATAAATGTGGAAATTTGAAGCCATTCTTTTTTCAGTGTTGCCTATACAAATTGTCTTTTGCTGATTTTCAGTCGGTTAACACGATTACTGACTCAGTGAGGAAAGCAATGGCAAACTACCTCACTCCTCTTTTTGTCTAGTACGCCTCAATATAGCGCTGCCTTGGGTTTTTGTGGGTATCTACCCACATAACCTAACGGCGGTGCCTTTTGAGGATTCAACCAGCCTTCGGGCTGACTACCTAACAGACAGACAACACGATTGTGCCCAATGAATTTGGTGGGATACAAGTTATAAATATGTAATCACACTCCTGGAAAAAATGACATGCATTTGTTCGTTATCACACTAAAATGGGCAATTTAGGATTACGTGTTTCGACCCAAATAGGCTACCTGCAATGCCAGAAACTACCTGCTCAGTTTTATCCCAATCGTTCGAAAATTCTCTCCGCACCAGTCACATGATGAGAAACCTTCCTAAACACTGGGAGAGAATAATGATAGAATACTGGCAGAATTCTTATCTCTTCAACTTTTAAGCTGTGAACATCTCCTTTCTCCTTCACCAAGCAGTAAGTTTAAAAGAACATTCATATTGCCCTGTCTAGGTCCGTTTAGCGAACTCCCCGTGTTCTCCACGATTGATGAGTCTCTACCACTCTCCGTTCACATCTTATCGATTCGCCTCACATGTTCGTCGGCTCGCTGATATAATCTCTTCTTTCTCATTTCATGTATCCTTTCCACTCCCCGCATTGTTCCCCTCTTGAGCGTCTTAATCTCTAATCTCTTAAATGTCGTCCCTGCTCTTTTCATCTCCAGAATATCTGATGGTTTATCCTCAAGAATGCAGTTTCCGGTAGAATGTAATTACTTACTTACCACATACAGTAATTTTCTGAGGGGAAGTGTCATCTGTGTTGTCCTCTGTGCTACAATAACACAAATTAAATGTATTCATGAGAGACAGAAGGGCCTATATGCATTTCTCCAGTTTTACAGTTGTTGATGTTAACTTGTTTTACGGACTTGCTTCATATTTGTTCATCAGCCCCGTTTACTTGGGTGTGTGCCGATTTTGACTGATAACCTATATTTCTGTGCCGACTGAAGTAGTGTGTGCAATCATGAGGGTTGAGGATGGGGTGTAGGTGAGCAAGGTTTCGAAACTCAGATTTCAGGACTTGCTGCAGCTGCGCATCGCGATCGTGGGAATTATTTTAGCGTGCATGGCTAGGTCGTGGGATCCCGTTTTAAGTAGCATCTTTAGGGCAGGGGGATCTTCAGTTTTCAGTTTAATCAATGAGAAAAGTTTCAGCAGATATTTAATTACAGTTACTGTAAATGCACATTATGTATATTCATATTGACATAAAATAGACATATGTCTTGTGTAATTCATACGTATGAAGTTGGTGTGTTATTGTGGCGTCTCTGATGAAATATTAATTTACTAATCCTTTTTGTAATATTGTCAAAGTCTACTGACAAACCATTTAAGTGCTGAGTTACCAGTTAGCTATATGTGCTGATGTTTTTTTCATTTGAATTTTTTTAAATCGAAGAAATTGTAATGTTTAACTTATCAAGGGGGCTTAATTGCCCGTAGGTTTTACGTCTTTATTAATCTGAATGCAAGTATGCCTTCCTTTGAAGTGGAAGTACAGTAAAGCCGGCGGGCCCATGTCATAGAGGTATGGCATGTAAAAGAACCTTCCACTAACTACAATTGTGTGTAACTAAACGTGTAGGTTAGATTTGATTAACGCTCTATTAAGTTCCAACGTTCGCCGCCAAGTGCCAGTTGCGGTGGCAACTAGAATCCAAGTTCACAGCTAGGTGTCGTTGACGGTAGCATTTGGTAGAAAAAGTAGGAACTTCTTGGAATTGATCGTCTGCAGTCCTTACCTGAATCACAGATAACACACACTAATACAGCCATCACAATAAACGCCGGTTATCAGAAAGATTCTACACACACCCAAAGTACACCGCGCTGTCGAAGCCCCTAAACTGAGGAACCAACCAACCAATCAAAATGTAAATTCAAAATCCTACCTTTATATTAATTTTCATTTTGAGATGATTCGAAATTAAAAGTTTTGTGCCCACGCTTGCATCATCTCAATACCAGGGCCCAAAATGTAATTATTTCCTTAAAGCCAGTATCCAGTCGCCTCCGTAGCGTAGCGGTCAGCATGGTCATCTGCCGCCCTGTAGGTCCTGGGTTCGATTCCCGGCTCTGCCACGAAATTTGAAAAGTGGTATGGGGACTGGAACGGGGTCTACTCAGCCTCGGGTGGTCCAAATGAGTAGAGGGGGGTTCGATTCCCACCTCAGCCATCCTCGAAGTGGTTTTCCGTGGTTTCCCACTTCGTCTTCGGGCAAATGCCGGGATGGTACCTCCTGTAAGGCCACGGCCGCCTCCTTCCCTCTTCCTTGCCTATTCATCCCAATCCTTTCTTCCCTTCCCATCCCTCATGAGGCCCCTGTTTGCCTTGCAGGTGAGGCCGCCAGGGCGAAGTGCTGATCACTCACACCTCCCCAGTTGTCTCCAATCCGACCAATTGTTCCCAGCTCTAGAGCACTGCCTGGAAAAGTGGTAGTGGTGAGTTCCCTCGATGAGTCCGTGGGATCCACCAACCTGGAGGGTAAAATTGACTAACCAAAAAAAAAAAGTAGCCAAGTATTAGTCTACTTGTTGATAGTATAAAAATTGATATTATTGATCCGAAATCACAAAGCAGCGTTGAAGAAATGTGCTTGTCATTCCACCATGCTGATTTACATCATAGATTAACTTCGGTTATAGAGGACAGAAGTCTACAAAATGCTCTGTCAGATAATTTCGGATGCAAAAATCTAAACTCAAGTAGCACTACACAATGCCCGATAGATGACAGAACATGCCAGATATCGACTCGGCACTCCAAAGCAATTGGGGAGTATGAAAATGGAAGGTGTTTTTTCACCGTTTATACACGGTCGAAGCACTCAACGGGTTAAGGGAGCTTAAATGCGAGCGATCTTTCTGGGTAGAATCACAGTCGAACCACAATATCTCAAATCGGTAGGGGATGTCAAAATAAATTTGACTTATAGAAAATACGAGTTATGGAAATACGTAGGAAAAATCTTAAAATTTGTGATGTACTGGACGCAAAATACTGTATTTAAGCTTACAACATAGGTCTACAAGTTGTCAACATTTGTCACAAAAATGGGATGTTCGTTATGACAACAGCTTTATTACATTATCTAAGCATGTATGTATGTCTACCACTTAGCGTGATGGTGCAGTGGCTTGGCTGCTCGTCTTTCACCTGGACAGCCGGGGTTCGAATCCTGATGACAGCGGGGTGAAATTTTCACCTGAAAAATCACGTGGAGTCAGGAAGCGCATCTGGCCTTAAATCCCCGGCCAAAACCAAACTGAGCCTGGTTGGTTCCGGCGACCCCAATTAATTGGGAAAAGCCGAAGAAAGTATTTCTGTCTTCCCCTTAAAATTCCCTTATTCCAACGGGGTCGGGGATGAGGTATGTTGAAATTATATGTGGAGATAGTTTTTACGACTGGATGCCCTTCATGACGCCAACCTCATGAGAGGAGTTAATGAGAATTGGAATCAATGAAGATGAATGAGCAAGGATGCGGAAGGAAGCGGCCGTGGCCTGTCAGAAGGTACCATCCCAGCATTTGCCTGGAATTAAAAATGGGGGAAACTTCGGAAAACCATTTTGAACCCACGTCTACCGAGTACGCAGATAGCTTGGCTCTGTGGCCTAGCGCTGCGCTTTAGCGAGTGTAGCTACCGCTGTCGGTTTATTACATTATCTAAGTAAGTTGCATATATAAGTAGCCCATATAACTTGCTGGAACGGGGTACACTCAGAGGCAAAACTGAGAGGAGGAGGGTCGATTCCACCCTCAGCCAACCTGGAAGTGGTTTTCAGCGGTTTCCATACTTCTACTCCAAGAAAATGCTAGGATGGGTCCTAACGTAAGGTCACAGCCGCCTCCTTCCCAATTTACAAATAACTATCACTCACTTGTACAGCCATCACAATAATACAGGTTATCACACTAATTCCACAAACACACACACAGACACTATATGACCACGACGTCGCACCCCCTAAAATAGGCCACAACAACAACGAGCATAGGGTCTGTGTTTTAAGTTCCGTTCATCTCGTGCTGTAGTGGCTAGCATTGTTGGCTGTCCCCGCGGAGGTCTGGGTTCGATTCCGTACTCTGCCAAAGAATTTTATTCATGTCTGAGGGACTGAACGAGGTTCACTTAGCCTTGTGAGGATAAAACCGAGAAGGGGTGAGTGTGTCAGCCATCCTAGAAATGGTTTCCCATTTCTGCTTCAGGCGAATGCCGAGATGGTACCTAAAATAAGGCCAAGGCCAATTCCTACCCAAATCCTGTCCCCAGATACAAATACACTTACTTGACCAGCCATCACAGTAACACGAGTTATCAATCAGACTCCACACACAAACACAAGTATACTGGACCACATGACCACGATGCCGTAAAGCCCCTAAGTGATTCAACAACTTACCTCACTCTTGGCTGTCACCGCGGAGGCCCGGGTTCGATTCTCAAAAAAAAAAACACCTCAACCTCGTGAGGCAAAACTAAGAAGAAGGGGGAGTTCGATGTGCACCTCACACATCCTGGAAGTGGTTTCCCACTTATTCTTCAGGCAAATTCCGGGATGGTTCCTAAATTAAGGCCAGGGCCACCACCTTCCCAATCCCCATCTGAATTACAAATGCACACACTAATACAGCCATCAAAATAACATTGGCAAATTCCACACTCACCCAAGTACACGGGACTACATGACCACGATGTCGCAAAGCCCCTAAGTGATTCTAAAAACAACAACAACAACTTACAAATCCAGTGTAAGGTGTCCTGCTGTCCATTGTATGTGTAATAATACGTCATGGTTCCACTCTGTCGTGGCCTGGACACAGATGAGTAAGGGAACCCTTCTCGTTTAGCGGAAACAGCATACAATCTCTTCCAGTCCCTGCCACGAAGATCGCATCACTTAACTCTTAATTGTATCACTCATTCTCCCGCTCGTCCTTCGCCGTCAAATCCCTGATCCAGTAGCCTTTACTCGAGGAGAAAATTACATTTTCCAACCCTCAATTGTGGATATGGTCATGTTGTCAGCCACCCCTTCAGGGAAATCAATGTTCCCTACGCAAAAGTTGCGAGAGACTTCGTGGCTTGCCACATTCAATATACGTCTGCTACTGAACTTAATGGAGGCAAGGCATCCCTAACCCTAACACTACCAGGATTGTTTCTGCTCTGTGGCACACAAGACCACAATTAATTAAGAGTCGAATGCCTGGTAGTGCCGTATTACCTGCCTCAGATCTTCGTTTATATTGTGTTCGTTGATTGATCTAGAGGCTTTGCGACATCGTGGTCATGTAGCCCCGTGTACTTACGTGTGTTTAGAATTTGTCTGGTAACCTGTGCCACTGTGATGTCTGTACTCGTGTGTGTATGTGTAATTATAAGAATCGGACCTTTACACAGTAAAAACGATTAAAATATGTATATAATTATGCACTAAAAGTGCAGGAAATATGCATTAAAAATTGAAAAATATGCACTTAACAATAAGCCAATCTTATTCACTCTTCTTTCCCTCCTCCCCCCAGGGTCTCACATCTAGTGGGATGTGGGCTGGCGACCACGGGACCCCAGCTGAGTCCGGCATTGCTTCCACTTACTTGTGCTGGGCTCCTCTCCGTCTTCTTTCCTGTCGACCTCTCTTGATCAACTCTTGTTCTCTTCCGACCCCGACGGTATTAGGGTATCCAAGGCCTAGCGACTCTTTCACTTTCCCGCTTTAATTGGCCCTTGTCTCATCCTTCCTGATACCCTCATTCTTCGAGGGGTCAGCCTTCTTTTTCTTTTCATGTTATCTCTTGCCTTCTGCACTAGGCCCACAAGGAGGCAGGGTGTATGTTGCCCCACCACTTCTGGTGCACCCTGGATAGTGCTACACCCTCAAAGGCTCACGGCTGGTGAGTTTGGGAGTTGGCAACCCCGAGGGATTCCTGAGCTGGGTCCGTTTTGTCCCGTTTTCCCTCTGACCTTGGGACGGGCCCTCTCCTCTTTCCCTTTCCTATCTGCCTTTCATGGCTCTCCTTCCCTCCAAAACCCACAATCCTCATTCTTCGAGGGTTGAGGGCATTTCTTTTCTTCTTGTCCTTTATTTGTCTTATCCTTCTTTACCATTTCTTCTTCTAGTATGTAATTCTGTAGTTAGTATTAGTTGTAGTTTTCATTCTCATCTCATCTTTCACTATCACCCGAACCATTAGGAGCCGATAACGTAGATGTTAGGCCCCTTTAAACAACAACAATCATCATCATCATCATCATCATCATCATCTTTCCCTCCTTTGCCGTAAAATTTGCAGTCGTTTTTGCATGTTGTTCAAGTCGAAATTTATTTTCACTTCCTTCGAGCATACGCCTATTTGACAATAGACGACAATGCCATCAGTTGAATAATCACTATTTCCTGATACCCACTGATTTAATAAATAATTTCTGCTGCTCTTCTATTTAGGCATTTTGAGTAAAGGACATGCAGACTAAGAATAAAGTCACACATTAACTGAAGACACTCCTCAGAAAACTAACCACGGGCTACCGGGTGCCGAGATGGTGAAAGGAATGTCCCACACTATTCCCTTCTTGAAATAGCCAGGCAGCATGCTTGCGTAAAATACTGTTATCTCGTTATCTCTTTCTCAGAAAGTTGCTTGTGGGATACCGCCCAGATGATGGAAGGAATGTCCATCCCTATCTATTTCTTGAAATGGCAGGCGGCGAAACTGATTTTTGTTCAAGATGTTTAAAATTATACTTCATTTCAAATGCATATGCTAAAATATGCTGTTATGTTCGGAATATACAATGAATCCAATAAACCCATAAAATATTCATTTGCATATGCGCATATGCATTTTCAAAAATTCCAGTCCCTAGTAATTAAGGTAGGATGAGGGTGGAAAGCGGCCGTGGCAAAAGTAGCAAACTTACTCTCAATAGATGAATCATTGCTCGAAATCTTAAATTTGAACAAAGATAGACTCTTTAGTTTATCATCATGTGTACAATGCACTAAATCCATGGCAGTGTTATTGGCCATTGCCGTTGTTTCAAACTTCAATATTTTCTGATCGAAAATGTTGGTGGAGTGTGTTTCTTTCATTTATGGAGGTGTGCTGTATGGCAGGTGCAACACCTGTTTCACTATTTCGCCAAATGTGGCTTTACAATAACACTGAAGATTTGCAGGGCTAGTCGTACGTGGCGTCACGGCGTGCGCCCCACGTTGCAATAAGAATACTGTATTCGTTTTAAAAGGCAATCTGTACTATGTCTTAGGCTGATTTTGGAAGCTAGAATATGGAAGGGTACGAGAACGTTCATGGCATTTGTAGACTTAGAAAGGCTTTTGATAACATTGATTGGAGTATGTTGTTTGAAATATTACGTAAACGATTGGAATGAAGTTCAGGGATAGGAGGATGATCTACAATCTATACAGAAACCAGGCAGCATTTATTCGAGCCGAAGGGCATGACAGAGAAGCTGGTATTCAGAAATGTGTAAAGCAAGGCTGCAACTTATCACCCATACTTTTCACTCAAAACATTGAACAAACAATGAAGGAAATTGGAGAAAAATTCAAAGTAGGAGTAAAGATTCAAGGAGAAATAATTTAAAATCTGAGATTTGCTGATGACATCGTCATCTTAGCCGACACACCAGAGGATTTGAATGGGTTTTTAAAATGGTATGGATACTGTCTTGAGGAAAGAATTCATGATGATGTAAACCATAAATATTGGAATGCAGTCGAAAGAAATCAGAAACCCCTATGGACGTCGAATTGGCAGGTGAAAAGCTAAAGGAAGTAGGATACTTCTGTTACTTAGAAAACAAAATAGCCAGTGATGGACGAAGCAAAGAGGATATTAAACGTAGGTTAGCACAGGCAAGGAAAGCATAGATTTAAGAATTAGGAAGTCATTTTTGAAAGCCTTTGTCTGGAGCGTGGCACTCTTTGGAAGTGAAACTTGGGCTGTTGGAGCAGCAGAAAAGAGGAGAATTGAAGCGTTTGAAATGCGGTGTTACTGGAGAATGATGAAGATCAGATGGGTAGATTAGGTTGCAAATAAAGAGGTATTGAGGCGATTGGGAGAGGAGAGATGTTTCTGACGACTGCTAATGAAGATAAGAGATTGGTTGGTAGGGCACATACTAAGAAACCCAGGAATTGCAAACTTAGTTACGAGAGGAAGGGTCAAGGATAAGAACTGCAGGGGTATACCAAGGTTAGAATATGTTAAACAGATTGCCTCGGATTTATGATGTGGTAGCTATGTAGAGATGAAACGATTAGCTCAGGACAGGGAAGCACGCAGAGCTGCATCAGACCAGTCAAAAGACTGAGGACTCAAACAACAAGAGACATGTAAAATGTAAAACATATCTTACGCGGAAATTTATTAACAAAATCTGTTTTCATTCAATCCACACCATGAAAATGATAGCCAAATTTTAGTTTGCTTTTCTTTTAACTAACCTACTTCTAGTACAACACTTTTTTCTTGCTTTTATCTTTTTCCTTTCGACACAAGGAACTACACGTTTCAGGCAGTGTACTATGCTTCATAATGGGTTCCAATACGCACTAGTGTGTATTTATAGACCCATACTAGAAAACCTTTGAAGAAATACCATACGTAATTTAGATTGGCGAACCTATATGAGGTAAAATGATTATTTAAATATGCCACTTGTAACAGGCGTTCTTACGATATATATACCCGAAAGTTCAGGGCAATATAGACTCTATGTGATGTGTTATAAGACTTCCTGTTATAACCACTCTAGTAGTAGTTCCTAAGTGATTGGTTAGTGTGCTTGTATCAAATCGCTCATTAAATACATCTTCATGTCTCAAAAAATCACAATTTCACTGGAAATGAACTTAAAGTAAGGATGTGAAAACAAATTTAGACGCATACATAAGTTTAAAAAATGCTTATTTTTGGGATATGGCATTGTTGAGCGTAATATTCAGTGTGTTCACGATGCATAGTTTGGGATTTATAGTTATGATTGTTTCACTGATGCTGTTCCAGATCACAACCTCTTGCGAATACTACCAACACGGTGCTCATCGTTGGCGGAGTGCATTGGTTAGCTACACAGCACCTTCACACTCTCCTTCGGATTCTTCGAAGGTACGATCCAATATACTTCTATGGTCCAGCTTGGTTATTACTTTATTTTGGAGGCAATAACCAAATTTTCCCAAGCTTCTGAAATGAATTAATAAAACATTAACAATGGTTGCCATTCCCCTTCTCTAGTATGAAATGTCTAATTCTTATCCACATACCTGTAATAAAGCCAAGCAAATAATATTAAAGTCCAAAAGGAAATCATAGGAGGAATTTGGTGATAAATTGGAACGGCAGGAAGACTGTTGGAGTGTTGTAAAGGATCTTAGAAATGGACAAAAAAGAGAAATGAGCAGTGTTTTGGATAATTCTTGGTAACTGAAAATGTTAGTCACTGTTGAAAGCTTACAAACTAACAAGTTAGAACTTGGACAGAAATGTAAGGAATATGGTTTGTAAATCAGCATATCAAAACTGTAGGTGATGTCGGTAGGAAAGAAACGCAAGTAAATAGATTGCCAGGAAAGAGAAACTAAATTGGAGCAGGTGAACCATTCTAAATACTTGGAATGTGTATTCTCTCAGGATGGTTGTTAGGTGAAAGATATAGAGTCACGGTGTAGCAAAGCCAATGCAGTGAGATCTCAATAGCAGTCTACAATATTCTGCAGGAAAGACGAAACTCTTTATATATCGGTCAGTATTTAGACCAAACTTGCTGTATGGGCGTGAGAGATGTGATGAGAATGGAGGAGGTGAGAACACCTAAGAGGTTAATGATCTCGACTATAGAAGATAAGAGGAACAGAACAGAGGTCGACTTAAGAGGTGTTAGTTACATTCAATATTTAAAGATTTCAAGGTGAGGGACACAGAATCAGAGGAGGCCGCAGTGCTAACTGCTTATATAAGATCATGTAGGCGACATATTCGCAAACAGAGGCTTGCAGACTAGACTGGACGCTGGAAGTCGAACCAGTTTCAAATGGAAATGAACGAATGAATGGCGTCAAAAATGTTGATGATGGGAAATCACATCATTCGTTGGTGATAACAATGCTGGACTCTTTTCGGAGACTAATGTTACCAGCTGCATCACACTGTAACGGTTCACACCTCGTGACTGAGAAAGAGTGCAGTAAATAGCTCGGTTAATAGGGTGCCAGTCTCCAACAGACGGTTGTGAGATAAATGTATACTTGTTATTAAATTGAGACTCTTTAATTTCGGGGGAGGGGCAACAGAGGCTAGCTGCAAAACACCTCATTCTACTATCTTGACATCTGGGAAGTATAACGATGGGAAAATATTGACTGAAAGTCACAGATACTTAAAAATAATATATTAAAAACAGGATGAGGTGAGTGATGTCTTGCGACCTTTCCAACAGAGAAATAAAAAGGGGAAGTTCTTGGGTTAAATCAGTGAAGTTAACAACCGGGTGAGTTAGCCGTGGTCGTTACGGCAAGACTGTTGGCAGTCGCTCACATCCGGGAGGCAAGGAGGTTCGAATCCCCCCGCCGGCAACCTTGAAGATGGTCTTCTGTGGTTTCCCATCTTCCTTCCAGGCAAATGCCGGGGTTGGTCCCTAACTATAGGCCACAGCCGCTACCTTCCAACTCCTCGTCCTTACATTCCAACTTTCCTTCCCAACGGTACTCGTAGCTCACCCATTGGGTGTCCGTCTCGAAGCAGCTACAAAACTGACGAGCCGAACATGCCCTTGGACACTCCCGGCACTAAAAGCCATACGCTAAAAAAAAAAAAAAAAAGTGAAGTTAACAGAAACCAAGTCCGACTTGCAATTGACAAATGTACATGAGCTCACCGAAGCCTCCGTGGCTTAGGCGGCAGCACGCCGGCCTCTCACCGCTGGGTCCGTGGTTCAAATCCCGGTCACTCCATGTGAGATCTGTGCTGGACAAAAAGGAGGCAGACAGGTTTTTCTCCGGGTACTCCGGTTTTCCCTGTCAAAATTTCATTCCAACAACACTCTCCACTATCATTTCATTTCATCTGTCATTCATTTACTCATTGCCCTAGAGGAGTGCGTCATTCATTCATTCATTCGTTTATTTGCAATTGGAGGTGTGTCCCCCGGTGGCAAATTAGATATACATAACAAATAAATAATTGTACATATCAATTCACTAACGATTAAACTTTTTTTTTTTTTTTTTTTTTTTTTGTCGTGTAGCCTCCTGAGAGGCCGAGTGCAGGTCTTTCTAGTCGACGCCCGTGGGCGACCTGCGCGTCGGGATGAGGGATGGAATGGATGAAGATGAATGAAAGGAAGCGGCCGTGGCCTGTCAGAAGGTACTGTCCCAGCATTTGCCTGGTGTTGAAAATGGGAAACCACGGAAAACCATTTCAAGGACAGCCGACGGTGGGGCTCGAACCCACGCGTCTACCGAGTCAGCAGAGAGCTTGGCCCCTTGACCTAACGCAGCGCTTTAGCCCACGTAGCCACTACTGTCGGTACAATTAAACTGAAGTATTTACACAAATAGTCAGTCTTTTCTTAAACACACCTATATGTTTGGGAAAAGGCTCTAAGACTGCGGCAGGTAGAGAGTTCCAATTATCAATGGCACGGTTTACGAAAGAATATTTACCTGCCTCCGGCAGCCGGCACAGTCCATATCCTCGCCGCTAGATGGGGGCTTCATTCATTCCATTCCTGACCCGGTCGGAGACTGGAAGCAAGCTGTGGATTTTCATTTTCACACGAGCTCACCGGCTTGTAGATCTGCATGGGCGATGTTGGCATTTCTATCTCGTTCCTGAGGTGGACATCTCGGGTGATCTTCCATCGTTCCAGGTACCAACCCTACCTAGCAAAGCTATCTGATCTGATTGAAGAGATGCTGTCACCTAGTTGAGTAAATAAGATTGTTTCACCCGTCTTCGATATTCTGCGCAATGCTGGAAATATCCTATCCAAATCTCCACTGAATTGACTAGTTAATACTTTGTGAATCAACCAAGATGATTGAATATGAATTTTGTGTGTTGAATCTTGAGTGTTGAATCTCAACAAGTGCTATAATGTCTCAATATAGTTCAGTCCCATCTTATATATGGCAATTATACCTCCCACCTGCAGTAGGGGATCCGCCAAATTTGATGTCATGCTTCTTCCTTATTGGCTGAAGTAATTCCTTTATCCAGCAACAAACAATTATTTTTTGGGTGAAGGTCTCTCCCAGTGACACACTTCTCTAATGGTTTCATGTAGTGGTATTCTACTTAAAAATTCAGAAGGCTACAGTTATCTAGTCATAAAAAAATAAATTCTAAAAAGCTGTGGAGTCTATTGTTCATACATCTTTTGGAATTATCCTCCTGGCTACCGAGGGTCTCCTATTGTTGCTGCTCCCTTGGGTCTTCTTCATAATCTGTTTATGACGGTCCAAGCAGTATCTATTGTGAGTTGTCAGCTCGGCGAGTGAGCTCAAGAAATATATTTATTGGATGGTTGTAAATTTACTATTTGAAAACCCGGGTTGACGTCTATTACAAGGATGGATGAAAATGAACATATGAATTTTATATTACCCTTCAACACAATAAATATATACATACACTATGGTTGCAATTGCACATAATTCTAGTACTCCAGGTTCAATTGTTTTGGGTGTGGTGTTGAAACACCACAACACTAGAAGAATGCTCCATAGATAAAGGTTCTGAAGCTATATTTATAGTGCTGATGACAGCTAAGTTTATTCCCATAAATTAAACCATTTATTTTCCTACCACTCCCCGTCTTTCCAGATCCACATTCTATGCCCCCATAAGAACCAGAGTGCTAGGTTCATAAATGTCCATCTAGTATTACCCAGCTCGGTTTCTTCCAGTTATTGTTTTGTAGTTATGGCTATGGATATTGCACGATGCATGCCTTAGTTTAGATTTGCGTGAACAAAAATAAGGAAATAGCCATGAGATTATTCTGTAATTAAGAGGCTGATTTTACATTCCAAGTCATTTGAAAGCCAAACCTATCTAAAAATGTTATTGGTCATATGCAAGAGAAGTGTCTGTTAGAAATGTAGGAATGTGGTATTTCAGTGGTTCACTCGCAGGCGCACAAAGCATTCCGACCGGCACATATCGTCCGGCGACCGAGAGCTGAAGACACATGTTTTAATTCCAAATGCCTACTATTCATAGTTTTTAAGATAACTTTATTACTATAGAAACAACTTTTCGCTATCGCCAGACTAAGGGTAGTTTACTGATATTCAAACATTTGTTGTCAGATAGACTGGACTCAGATTTGCACTTGATAAGTACAGTGGATATTCCGCACGGCCACCATGTTGGATTACGGACATTTATTGTAAATTGAAAGGCACGTTCGAGGCCGGACGGGATAGAAGTAAATCCTTACTACGTTCCACCGCTCCATCCAATCAATATTTATTACGGATCACACACACGTGCAAGAGGTGATTTCATATGATGATGATAATCGTTGTATTAAGGGGCCTAACATCTAGGTTATCGGTCCGATTTCATATGTTAAGATTTGGCTACGATGTAGGCTCATGACATGGACATTGGTCCACGTGTGCACGTGTGTATGCGTGCGTCAGTAAGGGTCGGTCTATTCCCACAAATAACGTTTTATCCACTGAACCGATGCTGATGAGAGCGAGAGTAGATACAATTCGGACAGAGATAAAGTATAGTGGTGTTACAGTTCTAGTTTCGAATACCTCATCCTTGGATTCCAAATTTCCAAAATCGTCACCGTTCAACATAGTAGTCACGCAAAATATTTCAGCAGTGTCCAATATCTCAGCACCTATTGCAGCTATCAGCTTGAAATTGCTTGGTGTGATATAGAACCATAACAGACAATTCACTATTATGGATTTCGAAATCATGACAGGTAAAAAGACAGCCGACATGGCAGGCGCACAAATTTACTAAATTAAATTGCCTTTCCTCGGAATTTATTACGACTATAATTTTCGAAATTTTAATTTGATAGATGACTATAAACCGAGTCCACTAATATTATATTATATTATATTATATTATATTATATTATGGACTGTATGCGTGGCTGAGTGGTAACGTTCTCACTTGCTGTGCCTAAGGTTGCAGGATCGAATCCTGGCGCAGCCAGTTGCCATTTGAGGGTGCGCAAATGTAAGGGAGCCGTGACAGTAGATTTACTGGCTTCTTAAAGGTTCCCTTCGGGGCAAATTTCTGGCACCCCGGCGTCAGGGTGTTCCGGCATTCCTCTTAGGGCCTACGCACTCTTAGGGGTTGTAGAAAGGACCCAGCCACATCGATAACAAGGTCAAATCAGAATGTACCATTTCGGTACCACATAGGTGACAAGTTCAAATAAATTCTTTTGAGTGTGTGTACCAGAACATCTTTCACAGATCCATTGTGTGCAGGGTCGTTACATGGAGCAGCTCTTGTAGTGTATTCAGATAACCTCTTCATGATATTATTAGCATCAGTATGTTATTTTCTTTTATGCACCTCAATTGTTTTACACAAAATGTACCTAAATCCTGATATTAACATCTTGCAGTAGACTATATAAAATAACCGGTTTGCAAAAATGCATTTTGTTAACAAATTAATAGTGTTCTGATTCGACCCTATCATCAATGTAGCAGCGAAATGGTGCGTTTCGAGGCAAAGTTCCGCATGTACAGATTCCCGGCGATTAGCTGTGTACTTGACCTTGAGAGCTGAGGGGTAGGAGAGGGGCAAGGAGCGGTGCAGGGATCGTGCTGAACACTTCCCTGTCTGCGTGATACCAGCATGTTCCCTCCGACATTAGTTGTTGTTGTTATCGCTGATTATTATTTATTTATTTATTTATTTAGCAATATGAAGGAACACAGGCACCAGCCCAAATACATTCCTTCTTGACATTATCTGATTAAACAACAACATGTATCAATGAAAAATAGAGAAAACAGATTATACAAATTACACAAATTACACAAATGAAGAACAGAACATAAATACTACAAAGGAGATCGTGAAAATATAAACCATGAAATGAAAACAAAACTGTACAAAGTAGAAAAAAAGAATGTACAAAAATAGGGGTGTACGTGGGTGTGTAGAATTTGTCTGATAACCTGTGTCATTGTGATGACTGTATTAGTGAGTGTATTTGCAATGGTGGTCGGATTAGGGCAGGAAGCAGCCATGGCCTTGCATTTGCCTGGAGAGGAAGTGGGAAACCACGGAAAGCCACTTCCAGGATAGTTGAGGTAGGAATCAAACTCTCCTCTTCTCGGTGTTGCCTTACGAGGCTGAAGCCTCGGATATTACCAGTCCAAGTTAGTGCCACTTAGCGTGGCAAATGCTTTACGCTGCAGCAGGATGCTGGGGGAGTGGGATGGGTAAGTGCAGAGCTAGCAGCCGGTAACTGTGAATGATATTGTTTGGGTATTCTCTACAACCCCTACAAGTTTGCAATATGAATTCTGGAACATTCTGTATAACCAACATTGTGTTCCCGCTAGCTTGAAATGAGACTTAAAGAAGCTAATTCTCTGATCAGGGAAGGAGGACGATAAAGAACCCACTTGGTGGTAAGGATCTTAGGCTTTGGTTTCTACATTCGAACTGAAGTGAGTTTCAGACGCACTCAAGCTCGGCCTCCCACAACTCCACTGACGTGAGACTATTACTAACGCTATCTCTCTCCTCAGGGAAGGACTACAAGGATTCCACTTTGTGCTAAAGACCCTAGGCTCATAGATATGTACAAGTTGTCCAGGCTTGTAGGCCGTGGTTCAGGCGGGATGTTTGCTACCGACGTTTCACTGAAGACTGCGTTTGGCTGATCGTCCACTGCTGACCAACTGAGGGAGCGAACCGTTGATAATGCCAAACGCAGTCTTCGATGAAACGTCAGGAGCAAACATCCTGCCTGAACCACGGCCTACAAGCCGGGACAACATGTACAATAGCTATGAACGCCGGCCGTGAAAGCTTAATCTGTTATACCTTAGGCTCGGGTTTCCAAAACCCCACTAACGTGAGACTAACACTAACTCTCTCTCTCTCTCCTCAGGGAAGGACTACAAGGAGCCCACTTAGTGGTGAAAACCTTAGGCTCAGGCTTCCACATCCCTGCTGAAGGTGTTCACTACCTCACCAAGGTAAGTCTAAAGAACGCTCAAGTTGGTTTGATATACATTCTTAGCGTAGTGAAGTATGTTGCAATAACAACCCCAGGTATCGTATAAACATGATGTCGTTTGTAAGCATGAGTATCACATTTAGGTTTCTGATAATCTCATTAAATTTGGTTCGAAAATACCAAACCCATAGGCAAGCACCACTCCCCCTGCTCTAGCTAGAACTATGGTTTTCAGATTCATTGACATTAGACAAGGGGATATTTGATTTAACTGTAATCCCATAATATTCCCAATTTCAATTCACAGAATAGAATATCATATCACCTTATTGCTTTTCTTGTGCAGTATATTCGCACAGAAAGTGGCTGTTGATCATAATCTCTCTCTTTGTCTGTATGTCTGTTAGTTTGTCTGGGATTTGTGCCGAAATGGCCCCCACCGACCTAATTTTTAGGGAAGACTTATGAATACCTTGTGACCAGGACTGGCTAAGTTCTATTTCTAAATAAGGATACGTGGGGATTTGTATTTCAAGGCCTATCATAAAATTGACCATGATTTGGCATATTGGTATACACCTGCATTCTGTTTTCATAGCAATTGAAATTGCGTGTTGAGGCTTTTATATTTCCCGCAGTAGGCCGTGGCTATCTCATGGGGAGGAAATGTTTCCTTTGATGGCTTCATTCAATGATAAGACACGAGGTAGTTTTATACATTCCATGATTCCTTCAGTGAAGCTCGCTTGCGGCCCAGATTATCTAAGGGCATCACAGTTCTTTTATTGCCCAAGAAAGTCAATATGATGAGCCGTTCTCCTACATAAGAACTTATTGGGGCAGCCTGCCTTAGGGAGGGAGGGTTGCTTTCGTTCAAACAAGAACGATAAATTAAAGAGGTAAATCAAGAGGCCTTAAAAAGGTTGGCAATACGTTGTGATGACCATATAAAGGTGGTAATAGTCACATCCGTGTGGGAACAATACAATTATATATTCCAAGACGTTGTAATACTTAGTCAGCAGTTTTAGCGTCTACACCACGTAATATTGAAGGGCATGCTACGTCAAACATCATCACTGTCTATGAAACTTCATTGAAATTTATAAATTACTTCTGTAGAAGTTTTACGCATTAGTGTTTTTATAGGAAGTTTATTCGGCTTTGTCTCTGTCCATTGCCTTTATAAGGGAAGCTGATACCTCCCAGCAATATGTACAGACGTGCTGGTGATATCAAACAGCTTCATACTGCTCAGTTCATTAAATTTTAATCAACATGTTGGATATACAATGCATCAGTAATAGTATATTATATTCATGGTCACGTAGACACTTTGAGTGTTCATTCCTTTATCTGATGGTTATATATTTAGCAGCGTGTAGAAAATGCTGAGACTTCAATGTATTCTGCAGAGTTGTTGCTCCGTTATTTCCGCTCCCTTACCCGAATAACTCCAGGTAGAAATGGCAGCGTTTATATATTTGACTGTTATTAAGATCAGATTTTGCATGGAATGATAGTGTGCTGCAAACCTCCCCCTTCTTTATTCACAGCGAGGCTCTCTCCATTTTGTCTCCGTGAAGGAACGATCCAGTCAGGAACGAGAAGGTCAGTTGAGAAGACTCGACAACGCGGTGGTAAACTTGGTAGAACACACCTAATGTCACTTCTACCTCACACACGAGTAACACATTTAGTCCATGTCATAAATTCAACGTCCTTTTTAACTGGTGTGCCGTAAGAGATGCCGACCTCATACATTTTGCACTGGAAGGGTTTCTTAATGCCCCAGTGGTGTGTGAACTCAAACAATGCTGACTGTGTTAGGTACTGTAGTCAGCCCGGAGATTAATCACATCCTCAGAAAGCACCATCGCATGTTATTTGGGTAAAATCCCCTAAAACCCAAGGCAGCAATATAATGAAGCATAGTAAGCAAGGTGAGAATTGCGGTAGTTTGTCATTGATTTCCTCATTGAGCCAGTGCAGCAGCTCTGGTCCCATGAGTAGCACCTTTTACAGCATCCACTGGCTGTATCTCAAACGGTAGTACTCATCAATGCCCACACCTCAGTAGCTTCCCTATAATGACAGCCATGAATAAAAATGAGACATCGGCGATAAGCCACATTTCACTCTAGCCTCTGCCAATAAAAATACTGCATTCATCCGAATATGGCAACAGGTCCAATATCATGAATAGGGATAAGACATCATTGAAATAAAAATTGTAATTGGTATGGATTTAAAATATATGCATATCGTAATGTGTGCACAAAACAATGTTTCCGCAGTCAGAAAATGTAATTCTTATTGGGCATGCTTTTCGTATTAGGGATTATTAAAATTGAACAATATTTTCAGGATAATACCATTATTATTTATATTTTTGTGATTTTCACAGAAATACGGTTTAAGGGATAAGTTGCTCTTTCTTTAGTACTTATTTAGTAACTACTTTATAATAAATTTATATTTAAATAAATAATACTATTGTAACAATACATAATATTAAAGTTAAGAGGTATTAATAGCCTCGAAGCAACCATGAAAACGATTTGTTCTGTTAAGAGGATGATTGGGACTTTTTAGCTATTTCAACATATGCTACCGGTATTTATAAAGTTTGGACAGTGCATAGGCTATTCCTGGGTTGCTCATGCACATATTGTATCTGTTATAAATGACATTTGCACTCTGTAAGCATAAATATCAGCGCCTTAATAAACGCAATTCTATCAATCTCAAATTTACGCACATATTTTCAAAACAGCCTGTAGCTATTAATCAGTACTTAAATGTGTTATGACTGGCTGCGTGGCGCAGTGGTAACGCTCTCGCCTGTTGTTCCCAAGGTTGGAGGATCGAATCTTGGCACAGTCAGTAAGCATTTGAGGGTGTGCAAATGCGAGGGAGCCGTGTCAGTTGATTTACTGGCACGTTAATGATCCCATTTGGGGCAACATTCCGGCACCTGGCGTCTCTAAAAGCCTGAATAGTTAAAAGGGGTGTAAAACCAATATTATTATTATTATTAATAAAAGTCTTACACAAAATCATCGTTCAACTTATTATTCTTGTTGGTACATTTTACAGCTATGATTCTCAGCAAAATCAAATGAGACTTCGCTTGGTAAGAATTGTAGGTCTTTTAGCCTCATGGAGGCAGGCTCAATGATTCTTATTCTGTGCCGACGGATTATTGGACCTTGTTCCATGGAGCCTCTCTTATCACTAAGCTTACGATAGTAAGAGACACCCAGGTAGGCGTACCAGAAACAGATCGAAACTGTCCTTGTAATGACAGCTGTTTGAATGGCTGTTGCCCTCCGGCAGGCTGTCTTCTGAAAGGGGTTACGCCCTAAAGCGAACGCATTCTATTATCTTCAAAGGGAATGCATGCATTGGGAACACTGTTGGCTTCTGGTGGCAATAACGGCCACACAGCAGACTAAGTGGTATTTGATGTGCCAGATGATGGGTAGTGTTCGAGATTAACATGCTCCCAATCTAGCCTACATTCAGGTAGATACCATCTCATTAGCTCGCTTTGCAGTAACTAAGGTTAATAGCAGAGAACCATCTCATTAGCTTGCTATTAGTAACTAAGGCTAATTGCAGAAAAAAAAAGGATGTTCAGTAAAGAACATATAGCCTACTTTCTCCTAAATGCATGAGTATAGTTATAACTCTTTGGAGTATAATTGAATGTTGGTTGTAGTAGCTTGTTGAAATACAGTACTATGTGCTATAGGGATAGTAAACATTGATTGATTGAATCCTCACCTGAATTATATATACACACTATAATACAGCCATCACAATAACACAGGTTATCAGACAAAATTCAACACTCACCCAAGTACACGGGGCTAAATGAGCATGATGTCCTTGCATCTCAAATGAAACAACAACAGCTTCCTACCCAAATCCTTCCTCGTATAAAAGTACAAACACTATTAAGCTTACAGACATCACAATGACACAGGTTATCAGACTTCTACACACACCCAAGTAAACAGGGCTACAAGACTACTAAACTACTAAAACAACAACAATAGTATCTTCCGTGGATCAAGGTCAAGGAATATTAATCGCTCTATTCGAGTGTTGAAATATGTGGTGTTATAAGTATAATATTTTCGATTGCAAATACACACTACAGTATATATGCTTAACATTACAGCGTGTGAGTAGTTATAAATCAATTAATACCAAAAATAACGAAGTAAAGAAATTTGAACGTGCATTGATTTGATCCACGAACCTCAGACTAAGAGCCCAAGTCGTTACCATTATGCCACGGATGCCCTACGATAATACTTGATAAACAACTGGTTTAGTATAACTGTATCTAATTTTCTGTTGAAATCAACGATTTCATTAGCATTTTCTAGCGTTTCTATAAACCATTAGATACTAAATATGTATCATTTGGTTCAGTAGGCCCTACATTCCTAAAAGGATATCAACTTAGGAAATTACGGAAATATATGTATTTACGAGCAAAAATAGCGGCCAATTTGACAACGGGACGGCACGGACACACAACAAAATGGCAAGGTAAGCCTGACCTGCCAGTCACTTCTACGGTTACATATTCTATTGAGTATAACAAACGTCAACACGGAACCTACAATTGATTCTTCTTCGAATATACATATTCTATTATAATATGTTAATATCCTACGGGTCCCCTCTTTTAGGACAGATTAAACCTCCCTAGGTACGATAAACTGAATGGTTGAGGCCAGGCCTTGTTTAATAAGTTACGGTTATGCTATAATACTTGCTACATCGACCACCTTGAAACTATTTGGCTGATGACCTTGTAGTTTGAGTAAAAAAGAAGGAAGGAAGATTGTAGTTTTACGTGACCGTTGATCGCGAGATCATAAGCCTCGGGACCTCCATTTAACGTAGAATCCGAACAACAGAACATGGCATTTCAATTTGAAAATCTCACATGCATTGACCGGGAATCGAGAATCGAACCCGGTCTGCCGTGGTGAGAGGCCAACAGCTTGACCGCGAGTAAAAGACGCTTCCCACACTAAGGTATATTGTTGCACAATTTGGTAAAGATCGGATGATTAGTTTAGTCGTAATTTGATTTAAGATCAGAGCATTTTGCTGGGCGCCATTTCTTCTTTGGTAGGCCTATGATGGCAGCGATTTTCAACATGACATTAAGCTGTCCATTGCCAGTGCTACCTCTGTACGAAAGATGGTTCGATTTGGGTTCAGTTGTGTTTGAATTGATAGGGGGGAATATATTTGCACACATACATGGGCGCCATCTGCAAACTATTGAGCTGATGACCATGTAATTTGGGCAAAAGACGCTTCTTATAGAAAGGTACGTTGTTGCAATATTTGTTAGATATCAGATGATTAGGTAAGTCGTAATTTGATTTAAGCTTTGAACATTTTGGTGGCCACAATTACGTTTCCCTCAAGATGGCGGCAATATAAAGCATCACACTGAGGTACCCTTTGCTAGTGCTACCTCTGTACCAAATGTCGTTCAATTCGGTTTCACCGTGTTTGAATTGATAGGGGAAATCGATTTGCACACATACATACCCGCCATATGCAAACAATTGGGCTGATGACCTTGTAGTTTGGTCAAAAGACGCTTCCCATATAAGTGTATGTTGTTGAAAAATTTGTTACAGATCAGATGATTAGGCTGCTTGTAATTTGATTTAAGCTTTTAACATTTGGGTGGCTACCATTACGTTTTCGTCAAGATGGCGGCGATATAAACATGACACTGAGATGCCCTTTGCTAGTGCTACCTCTGTACCAAAATTCGCTCAATTCGGTTTTACCGTGTTTGAATTGATAGGGGGAATCGATTTGTACTCGTACATGGCCGCAATCTTCAAACTATTGGGCTGATGACCTTGTAGTTTGGTCAAAAGACGCTTCTCACATAATGGTATGTCGTTGAAAAATTTGGTAGAGATATGATGATTACGTTAGTCGTTATTTGATTTAAGCTTTGAACATTTGGGTGGCCGTCTTAACGTTACCGTCAAGATGGCAGCGATATAAAACATGACACTGAGGTGCCCATTGCTAGTACATAATTTCGTTCAATCCGGTTTCACCGTGTTTGAATTCATAGGGGGAATCGATTTGCACATATACATGGCCGCCATCAGCAAACTATTGGACTGATGACCCTGTAGCTTGGTCAATGGACGCTTCTCACATAATGGTATGTTGTTGCAAAATTTGGTAGAGATCAGATGATTAGGTTGGTCGTATTTTGAATTAAGCTTTTAACATTTGGGCGGCTACCATTACGTTTCCGTCAAGATGGCGGCGATATAAAACATGACAATGAGGTGCCCTTTGCTAATGCTACCTCTGTACCAAATTTCGTTCAATTTGGTTTCACCGTGTTTGAAATGATAGGGGGGACAGACATGCAGCGTACACACATACACACACAAACTCACACACAGACAGACACACAATTTTTGGCCCTGTAGTGATCTCATAAGTCTACTAGCATTTTTTGCAAAAATCGAAAGTTGGCTAAAAATACAGTACACCATTGTCAGATGTTATTCTGTTAGTATCCGAGAGAGAGTGTAATTTTGGAAAGTGAATGTATTCCCGTTTTCCATCGGGTTTGGGGATGGGATGCGATGAAAGTCTTTGTCGCGGATGGGTTTTACGGCCGGATGCCCTTCCTGACGCCACCTCATGAGAAGAGTTAATGAGAGATGAAATGAATGATGGTGAATGAAACTGGGCAAGGATGTGGAAGGAACCGGCCGTGTCCTGTCAAATGGTACTGTCCCAGCATTTTCCTGGAATTGAAAATGTGAAACCACAGAAAACCATTTCAAGGACGGCCGACGGTTGGGCTCGCACCCACGTCTTCCGAGTCTGCAGAGAGCATGGCCCCATGGCCTAGAGCTGCGCGTTAGCGAGCGTAGCTACCGCTGTCGGTGCTGGTATTTTGGAAAGTGAATAATATTTTGTTAAGTCGCCTTGCTGTTTCTAGGTACTCTTTAGTTGGAAACAGTATTTTAATATGTATACAACGTCGGGGAAGAGAATAAACCAGATGATTCCGTGAAGAAAACTGGACTTGATAATTTGACATCAACAAAATTGTTTATTTATGATCATTTGCACAATGGTAGCCCTAAGTGCACATACAACGGATTAAATTCTAATGAAATCAAACACGAAAAAAAATGTAAATTATGAGGTTTTGAAACTTCGGGGTCGTATATTTGAATTTTTTTCCTTTTTTTTCTTTTTTTCTTTTTAGCGTATGGCTTTTAGTGCCGGGAGTGTTCGAGGACATGTTCGGCTCGCAAGATTTTGTAGCCGCATCTACGCGGACACCCAAGGGGTGAGCTACATGTACTGCTGCGTGTCGAGTGTTGGCTGGAGAGGAAAGTTTGAATGTAAGAACTAGGAGTTGGAAGGTAGCGGCTGCGGTCTGTAGTGAGGAAACAACCCTGACATTTGCCTGGAAGGAAGATGGGAAACCACAGAAGACACCTTCAAGGTTGCCGACGGGGCGATTCGGACCTCCTTGCATCCCGGATGTGCGCGACTGCCTGCAGCCACGCCGTAACGACCACGGCTAACTCACCCTGTGTATATTTGTATTTATTGATTTTGTCTCATTACGTCCGAACCTTCACCCCCTCCCTCTTAATCCAATTTTGACTCAGCTCATCCCTCTTCAGAAGCAAACCGTAGTTACACCACTGGTAGGGTCTACATCATTGTTATTTCATTACAACACTAAAGAATGCGTCTTTCCCTTTGTCTTGAGTGTACGATACTTTATGTGAAGAAGAAAGGATGGATTTCCGTTTGATCCTACGTAACAGTTTGTCCTCGACTTTTCACCTCACGTCAGAATTGTGTGAGGGTTCAGTTCCTTTCTCCCCCCTCCCTACAAAACTCAGAAGCTCATATCAAAAGGTTGCCAAGTATGTATGATCTATACAATAAACTGGCTTCAACACATGACCACATCATGGTGTAGAGGCTAGCATTCTTGGTTGTCGCCCCAGAGGCTCGGGGTCGATTCCCAAATAGGGTACCCTTAGCCTGGTGAGAGAAAACTGAGTAGAAGTGGTTTTCCATGGTTTCTCACTTCTAATCCAGGCTAATTCGAAAAAAGTTTTAAACTTTCGAATATGTCTATAAACACAATAATTACACAGGTCATCTAAAATATCTACATGCATACCCACCCAAGCCCCTGAAGGAAACAACAACAAAAACAACTTTAATAGACACTAAAGATAAAAGAATATCGACGGTGGGATGGCAAGACCTCTTGTGCATTTCCATTGTCTTCCCTGTAGCTGGCCGTGACGCGACGCCTAGAAGTAGGCTACGTGGATATACAGTACATTCCTGCCGACATTAAAAACAAAGTTCGACGGGAGTGTATATCCACTTATGGTTAGGGGTTGTAGACAATATAAAAACAATGAAAAAGAGCAGATAGTGGCGTACGTGGTCCTGCAATCCCACCGTCGATTTAGGGATTTGTAATCTGTCACAAAACTCAGTTCTGATAATAATGTGTCAAGAACACATTTTTCCGTATTCATGTAGGGGAGACTTTGCTAATCCCACGGTACTTGAATATACTCTTTCTGTAGAGATACCCCTGCGCAGGAGATGAATCCATCTTACCAGTTGTGTTCAGTCAACTATTTAATTTACTTTTACTCTTTACTATGGATTTTGAATCGACAAGTGCTACCACCTATCGGTAAAATCGTGAATACCTACGTTTTGGTTTGTTTGTTACGTTCGTAAAATCGTGAAAACCTGTGTTGTATTTTGTGTATTAAGTATTTATAAAACTTTATGCACAGTATTTGGGTGATGAATCTTATCATATTGTGGATTCAGTCCAAGTGCCACTAATATCAACAAAATAAAAAATAAAAAGTTACAAAATTAAAATGTCTTTGTAAGTGCTATTAATAGATATAAACAACCCATGCCAGATGAACTTGCGAGAACTGATGAAAATTGTTGTTTTAAGGGGTCTAATATCTATGTTATCGGCCACTAATTGTTCAGATGAAAATGAAAGATGATGAAATTAAAAAATAGAACTAGAGCTAACTACAAACTTACAACTAACTTACGTACTAGGAGAAGAAATTAATAAATAATAAATGAACTAGAGGAATAAAAGACAGGACGAAAAGAAGGGGAAAAAACGGAGCCAGCTCAGGAATTCCTCGGGGTCGCCAACTCACAAACTCACCTTCCGTGAGCCCTTTAGGATGCAGCACTATCCAGGGTACACCATAGGTGATGGGGCTGCACTCACCCTACCTCCTTCATGGCCTTGAGCACAAGGCAGGAGATAGCATGAAAGGAAATAGATGGCTGACTCCTCGAAGAATGAGGGTATCAGAAAAGATGAGAGAAGGGCTGAATAAGGCGGTAAACTGAAAGAATCCCTAGGCCCCGGATACTCTAATACCATCGCGTCCGGAGGAGAACAAGTGTTGACCAAGAGAGGCCGACAGAAAAAAGAACTGAAAAGAGCCCGGCACAAGTAAGT
The DNA here is from genome assembly GCA_946902985.2 of Meconema thalassinum. Lineage (NCBI taxonomy): Eukaryota > Metazoa > Arthropoda > Insecta > Orthoptera > Tettigoniidae > Meconema > Meconema thalassinum. The sequence continues at coordinate 1,117,339,141 of OX336389.2, read as the reverse complement.
GGAAGCAATGCCGGAATCACCTGGGATCCTGTGGTCACCAACCCTCGTCCTACAAGTTGTGAGCTCTCCCATGCTAGAACTGAATTTCTCACAAAATGTAGTAATTTTATCTATAAACAATTCATTATATAATAATCCGGGCCGTGAAAGCCTTAATATGCAAATTTTATCTATGTTGATTTTTTTGAAACTCTTCCCCTTAATTTATCATGTTTACGATCAACCCCTTAATATTGGGGATTTAGCTGAGTCTCCACAATAGCAACCGTAATTTATGGATCATTGGCTGTGAAGTATTGAGGTACGGACGTGGAAATATCATTAGAGGTGTGCTTGTGTCAGAGATATAGAATTACATACAGTATTTTCCACCTCGGAGTGGCAGGACTTATACTGCTGCATCCTTCTAAATAAGTCTGGTTCACTTCGTATACATGTGACGTGGGAGTTAACCAGTGACGTCGGAGTTAACTAAAGACGTACGAATGGGGAAGCAACCCCTGTTTACCGGCATGCATAGCCTTGTTGCCAAAATACTGTGAATGTTTGGGTCGCATATGTAGAGTACGCGAAGTAAATAAATCGGCAATGAAACGTTGAAACTTTGGTTACATCTACCTTCCAATCGGATTGCAATTGGCAGATGATACTCATGGGAGAACATTTTATACGGTGGTGATAATAAAACTGGCTAAAATTAACATTAACATTGAAAAGACTCAGACCAGAGAGTCAGCGTGTGTAAGTGGAAAGTAGCCTTCCACATGCTGTGGTGCTGCCTCGTCGAAGCGACTGGGCAATCGCCTGCATTCCGTTGTTGTTATTCGTTTTTCTTTATGGGCTTTGTGAAATCGTGGTCATGTAGCCTCGTGTACATTGGTGTGCGTAGAATTTGTCAGATAACCCGTGTCAATGTGATGTCTGTACTAGTGTGTCTACTTGTAATCGAAGCAGGATTTGGGTAGGAAGTGGCCGTGGCCTTTTGTTAGGTAATCATCCCGGTATTTGCTTGGATTAGAAGTGGGAAACCACGGAAGACCACGTTTAGGATGGATTCACGCCTCTTCTCAGTTTTGCCTCAAGACGCTGAGTGTACCCCGTACCAGTCCTAATATCAGAAATGAATTTAATCTCTAAGCCGGCAATCGACAAGGTGACAGCCAAAAATGCTAGCCACTACACAACGAGGCAGACAACCCACCTTCCACTTCCATGTGCTGACTCCCTGTTTCACGTCATTTCAATCACTATAATTAAAGGTTTAATGTTAATTTGAGCTGTTTTTTTACCACTATCGTATAGAGTTACCTTCGAAGAGTATCATTTGCCAATTACAAACCGATCCGGGGGTAGACGCTACCCGAGTTCAATTATGAGCTTCATCTCCATAGCCAACTAGTGGAGCTGGTTTTCTGCGTTCTCTTCGACTGTGCGCCACTCAACCAATAACATGCAAAATTGAACAACTTGTTTAAAGACAAAGGGATCGCGAGGATGCACTTTCCAGCGACCAACGTACATAGACGTAACAACCTATCTGTTCGTTAATGTGCGCTCATGTATGTTGGTCACGTCTCTCAATGCGGCCGTAAGCTGATTTAATACACGTGATAAATGATTATGATGATGATGGTAATGATGATGGTGATAATGATGGTAATAATGATGATAATAGTGATGATAATGATGATATAATAATAATAATATCGTATGTCCTCGGGTGCCGGCTGCAAGCTTTGTTATTTGACACCCAAAGGGTAGCTTGCATGTCGAATTTCGTTGTTCCTTGAAGCATTAAGAGAGTCAAGGAGGTTAGATATCTAAGCTCCTTGAACACTGTAGCGCTTTCTAATAGAGAAATGAGGAACTTTGTGCTGACGGAAACTCCCAAGATTAATTTTGCCATTATGAACAAGGCCTACTTAATTAAAATGGGTTTTTGACATGCCAACATCGTATGACATGGTGTCATAATTTTTGCCGCCTTTCAAAAAAATCACTTACCACGGCCAGGAGCGAACCTGAATGCTTGGGGTTAGTAGACCGACACGTTGACCACTCACCCACCGTGGCAAGCTATAATGATGATGATGGTGACGGTGATGGTGATGAAGGTGAAGATGATTATGATGGTGCTGATGATTACGATGATGATGGTGATGGTGATGATGGTAATACTGTGGTGGTGATGACGATGATGATGATAATGTTTATGATGATGATGATAATTGTTTTAATGGGTCTATCATCTAGGTTTTCAGCCGCTTATAGTTGGATGATCGTGAAAAATGATGATGAAATGGATTACTACAACTAACTACTGACTACTAACTTACGAAATACAGTAGAAGAAGGAAAGGACAAAGAAAAGAGGAATAAGGAAATCAAACGACATTAAAAAGAAATACCCTCAGCCCTCGATGAATGAGGGTGGAGAGACTCGGATGCATGTAGTGCCATGAAAGGCCGTTATGAAAGGAAATGATCAGAGTGCTCCCCTCAAAGGCAAGGAGAAAGGGACAAACGGACTAAGCACAGGGATCCATCGGGACAGCCAACTCCTGAGCTCACCAGCCATGAGCTCTTGAGGGTGTAGCACCATAAGTGGTGGGGCTACACATAACCTGCCTCTTTTAGGGCATTCTGCAGAAGGCAGGAGATACTACTGAAAGAGAAGAAGAGACCTGGCCCCTCGAAGAAAGATGAGGCAAGGGCCAATGAAGGAGGGAAAGTTAAAGCTACCCTAGGCAACGAAAACTCTGATATCATTGGGGTTGGTACAGAACAGTAGGTGACCAAGGGAAGTCGACAGGGAAGATGACAGAAATGAGCCAGGCACAAGTAAGTTGAAGCAATGCCGGACTCAGGTCGGGTCCCGTGATCGCCACCCCACGTCCCACTAATTGTGAGCCCCTGGGGGAAAGTTATAAGTAGGAATTATTGTACAGTGTCATGCTTAGCACCCAATATTACTGACAATTATGTTGAAAGGCACAGTCAACAGATACGTCGTAAACCCATTTCTAAGTTGGCTCTGTGTATGTCGTCTAGGAGATCCGGAAGCTGGCGCAACAGAGCCTCTCCAGCCGAGATTTGAAAATTTATTGAGGCCAGAACATGACCACTTAAGACAGCTGTCTGGACAGCAGGAGATTCGGGTTCGAATTCAGACTGTGATCAGACTTTCAAGTCTTAAATAACATACATATGTTGGTATTTAATTACTATTGTCCGGAAGATACCTGAACTTGATTCTATTTCAATATGACTAGCAGACCCGTGCGAGGAATCTCGCATGTTCATAAGCCACACTTTCCCCAATAGGTCTATAATAAGAGACTTAAGGAGAAAGGTTTTTATATTTTTATTTGAACCAAATGATTATAGAACACTATTTACGTATTTACGTATCAGGCGTCCCAACGGCCAAAATGCGAACTGAACAGCAATGATGTCGCGTATTTTCCTACAGCAACAGTATTTGCAAATCGCACATTTCTTACAAAAATTGATATTTATGAATTTAGAATGCAATTCGTCACTGCTAATGTAATTTGTGTGCCGAGTCCATTGATTGACAGCTTTGCCGTATCACTCACCGGTTATTCGATATTTATGAAATTATACGATTTGAGTACTCATTCCTTTAAATAACTGTTTCTGAAATCCATGCAAAATGCAGAATGTTAAAATGACATGAATCAGGCGTCACAGCGGCCAAAATGTGAAGTGGACAGCAATTATGGAGCGTATCTTCCTGCAGGAACAGTATCTGCAAATCGCACACTTCGCACAGTTTTTTAAAATAATTTTTTAACGAAATTAATGTTATTTATGAAATTTGAGTGCAATGCGTCGTTGGTAATGTATATTCTCTTTCATTTGAATGCTCATTTTTCACGATCGGTCGCTTGTGAGCGCCGCAGGAGGGATCTATACTACTGAAATAATATATATGATAAGTAGGAGTTCAAAAATAGCGTAATCTTTTAGAATTTCAGAATATCGCTTCTCAACTAGCCTACAAGAGTGAAAGAAGCTTTGCGATTCCATTAGTTCGACGCGCAGGTGGACTGCTTGCGCCTGGCACTAATCCAGCAAAATCACTTGATCGGTTTAAGTAAAGTCATTTTCATTCAATTTCCGGTGTTAATCCCCACTGTAAATGGTCGCAAAATCAATTTTCTCGCGTACGAAGGCGCAGACTGAATCTAATTTGATAATGAATGACACTAGCGAGAGCTTCCGTGGCTTAGGCGGCTGCACGCCGGTCTCTCACCGCTGGGTCCGTGGTTCAAATCCCGGTCACTCCGTGTGAGATTTGTGCTAGACAGAGCGGATGTCGGTCGACTGGAAGCAGGCTGTGGATTTTCATTTTCAATGACATTAGCCAAATAGTATCTTTCCGTAGTTTAGGAATATGCCCGAACTGACTCGAGAGACTGCGACATGCCAACAGAACGGGATAATGACTGATACAAGGAGCTTACGACATAAAACAATGAGGTTCTTCTCTCAACCAACAAAAGTAGGCGTCTGTGAGTTGTACTCTTCATATTGCAATGGATTGAAGACCCACTGGCAGTCACAACGTCCGACTTAACTTTTTCTTAACCACCAAAATTAACCACCCAAATGTCTCAAATTCACTTAACACACCACTCATACATAAAACAGCAACAAACCATATCTCACGCCACCCATAAACCCACAATTGATACTTATACAACTGCCAATCACAGCGCCCCAGTCACTCCACTCCACACCCAACGTAGCTAGTAGCGAAGGCCTTTGCTCCTATGGCTTACTACTAGCTACCAAATAACATTTCATACACTATCATACACACCTGATAAGGGACCCCAAAGATTAATTACCAACAATAACATATGGTACAACTATGGGAGAACTATTTCGCGAAATGACATCTTATTCGCAACCGTTACCCAGACCACTTGGCAACTTCTAGCTTCCCACCACCTTACCTTAAATGCTGCTGCTGCTGTCATATTACTGCAAAATAGCAACTGATGCTTGGCTAAGTATGCGGTCTATAATATTAGACACATTTACCCATTAAGCTGACTATCCAGGTCATGGCTTAACTAAAGCACGGGTAATCTCAATTCTCGTGTAAATGCCACCCAAAAAATTACGTAATTCTACGCTCACAGTATGAAATATAAATTCTAAGCAGTGGGCGTATTTATTACGACAAACAAAATTAGCAAAAATGAATATGTTTCATACAAAAATTATCAAATTACGGGGCAAAAGGAGCACTATTTTGAGCACCAGCTGCCCATTATAGACGCCACTAATGACGTCCTTGCCTGAGATTACGCGTGATAGAAGAGTGACTGGTATGGTTACATAAAACTGATTTTTTAAGAAATGTTGTGGGGACGACATACAAGAAAATAGAATACCACGTATGAAGATTTAAATTCGAGGAAATGTACCATTTTAAATACTTGGGATGTGTATTCTTTCAGGATGGTTGTATAGTAAAAAGAGAGAGTCCCAAGCTGTATAAAAGTCAATACAGTGAGTTTTCAGTCGCGATCATCTGTATTCTGCAAGAAAGAAGATAGTATAGCGACGAAACTCTTCCTACATCGCTTAGTGCTATGACTAACCTTGCTCTAGGGGTGAGAGAGTTGGGTAATCAGGACATCTGATACATAAGCAGGAGGTAACTGGCATGAGGGTAGCACGAATGGTAGCTGACACAAACAGATTGGAGCAATAGCACGAAGGTACTCGTAATGAAGAGATAAAGACTAAGTTAGAAATAAACACGTTATATGAGCCGACTTGGATGGTGGCGTCATGTGATGGGAATGGTGTAGGAGAGACTACCTAGGAGGTTAGTGGGCTCGGCTATAGATGGTAAGAGAGGCAGAGGTAGATCTGGGAAGTGATTGTTGGATTCAATATTTAACGATTTCATTGTGAGTGGTGTAGTAGCAGAAGATACCGAAGTGCTAACTGATAATCGGAGATCTTGGAGGTGACTCGTTCACAACTAGAAACTTACAGGTCAGGCTGGACACAGAAAGGTATAATAGTCTCAAATGAATCAATGAATGAATACATGAATGAATCAATCAAGAATAAATCAATGAATAAATGGATGAATGAATGGTTGGAGCAAACTCAATTCTTATTATAGGCCTATATCATTTGCTTTCTCCTTGACCGCCCTCAACAAAATGTCCAGTTCATTTCCTGAATATAGGTTAAAATTTAGTATGTCGGACGAGACCACGGGATAAAGAAATATGTTTTGGACATACCTAATAATGAATAGTAAGTACTTGTGCAATACATATTCACGTTGACATGCCCACAGGTTCAACAAGAGAAGCTGTTGAAGCACTCCTTGGGATTGGCTGCCTTCGCACACCATTATAACATGGAAGTCGTGGATACGTTTAACATAACTGCCGCACGCTACAAGGACTTCCTCCAAGGCAAATGTGCCTGCCACTTTCATAAGGTAACAGTGCTAGAACCGCTTGTAGATAAGCTACATACTACATAGTTTTGGCAACAAAGCTCTTATCCCCTGCTTTTTCATATATTTTTTAAATTTTTTAGCGTATGGCTTTTAGTTCCGGAAGTATCCGAGGACATGTTTGGCTCGCCATAGTTTGTAGCTGCTTCTATGCGGACACCCATGGGGTGAGCTACAAGTACCGTCTCGTGTGGAGTGTTGTCTGGGGAGAAAAGTTTGAATGTAAGGACGAGGAATTGGAAGGTAGCGGCTATGGCCTATAGTTCTGGACCAATCCCGGTATTTCCCTGGAAGGAATATAAGAATCCACAGAAGACCATCTTGAAGGTTGCTGGCGGGGTAATTCGAACCTCCTCGTCTCCCGGATGTGAGCGACTGCCTGCGGCCACGCCATAATGACCATGGCTAACTCACCGATATCCCCTGCTGTATGTTCTTAATGGATACTCTATTGAGATACCAAGGTACAGAGTCAAACTTGCAGTCCTATGGTGTGTAAAATTGCCACATCGTTAATTTTTTCACATTTTGTGCTACATTATACGGTAATAATTATTTGCAAATATTCAAATGGCCTGTAGTATATTGTATCTAAATCCTTTTTCACTAACAAAATAGTCCCACGGCGTAGACGTGCTCGTAAAACCGTGCACCATGACAGCGTGGGCAACTGCAGCAAGACCTGGCTATCTTACGTGTGGTTTTCCCCCATTATTTTCCACCCTCCTTTCCAGGAAAATGCTGGGATAATACCTTATTTCAAGTCCCGGGGCGTCTACCCTAATGCACGTACACATGATAATACAGTCACCACATAAATACAGGTTATCAGACACATTCCACACACACACACACACACACACACCCAACAACACGGAGCTGATATCCCAAGCCACTAGATTGAACTAACAACAACAAACTTACAAAATGATGGCGAATCCTGTGTACCACCGAACTGAATGCAGATGTTGTTGTTGTTGTTGTTGTTTCATTCGAGGAGCTTGGACATCGTGGCCATTTAGCTCCATGTATTTGGGTGTGTACATAATCTTTCTGATGGCCTGCGTTATTGGGATGTCTGTAGTAGGGTGTGTAATTGTAATTCATTGACATATTAGGAGCCAGTTCTCAGTGTTACCTAAGTAATCTATCAGTAGAATTCCTTTTCAGTCGGTCAACACAAATTGTGCCCAATTACATTAGACGGGAAAACAACTATTAATATACCCTAACCGGAAAGAAATATTACATAAGATATTTATCACAAAGTAACGCGCTTTTATGTGTACAAATGTGGGGTTCCTAATTGGATGACATGTTTCGATCGTCAAGCGATAATCTTCAGATCCTGTTCACTTAGGCTTAGTTAATGTACGATGTTTATGAATTACACTTAAGCACAAATATATGTACAATGTTTAGATTACAAAAGTTTTGTAAAAATATGTGTAACGTGTCAATCTTATTTACAGATATTATTGCTCACTCCTACAGTTGTAGCGTTATTATTAATGTAGTTTAAATGTGTTAACCTGTGATCTATGGAATTGTTATTGTGTGTAACTTCAGTAGTGGTGAAAGTTCTGCCCTAAAACTTCCCCATACGGGAGAACGCGAAGTAGGTTTAAGCTTAACCAAAATAGCTACTGTTGAACAGCGAAAAGACTGAAGCGGTGCGGTGCAATGGGCATAAAAGTACATTACCAGAAAACAAAGGTTTAGTTAACAAAATATAAATAATATTTATTGAGATAACAATTTTCCTTAAATAACATTAAAATGCACAATAAATGCACACGACTGGGATATGCAGAGAATAATTAGTGTTAAATCTTAACAAATGGAGAGGGTCTGGTGACAGTACCCTGATTAATGATGGAAAAACCTATGTTAAGGATTGCCTAGATTTGAGAGAAATTGGAATTGAAATATAATATGCATATTAATAAAAGAACCATAAAAAAGATGAAATGTATGATGAGAGTAAGAAATTCAATTCTTTATCAAGTTTGAACTTATCTTCCGAATTGTTGAGCCAGCTCCATAAAAGTTCCAGTTAGCCTAAAACAGTTTAAAAAGTCCTCCACGGTTTCTTCGGGAGGAGGCGCTCATGGCCTCAAGATGCATATTCCGAAAAGATGAATATTCAACTCTTCTGTTCCCTTCTGGTGACGGTTTGACACTGGTAGTGTCCAGGCGGTGACTGAGTATAAGTCGACATTGGTTGCGGCCAGGAAGACTGCTGCTTCCTCGAAGTTTAAAGTGAGATACACCATCTAAGGTGAAACTTGCGGTGTGCTTCGGCTGGCAAACATTCCTGTCCTCTTGAGCGATGTATCAGAGTAGAGGCCTCGTGACGTAGCAGCGAGGTGAAGCGGCGACTGGCAATAGTGCCATGCGGTGTGGCAGCGCTGATCTGAATGACGATGTGATCAGAATGATGATTGATCAGAAGTGAGTAGAGAACGCCAGCAGGTGGCGTCTTAAATAGTGATCATGGAACAATCTCGAAGGCTGGAGATTGCCCGACCAGACAAAGACCTGCCATTGGTCGAACGAAAGTCAGGGTGACGTCAGTCGACCCTGCTCAGCAGACAGCAGATGAGCCAGTATATGCCGTGTATGCCGGGAGTGAGGAAGCTTGAGGTAGCGAGCGACTGGAACACTTCAAGGTGAGAACTATAATATCTATGAATAGGTGCTTGATAACAAGATTATGCATTTGGTTTAAGCAATTAATACATTTACAAAAAAAATTACCATTCGGGGATCTCGGTAACAAGAAACAAAAATTTGACCGACAAATGGGCCAAGCTAAACATTGAAAGCATCACGAAAGTGATCATGCTCCGAGAACTCCGAATGAAAACAAACAAAAGAATCAGTCAAAGCAAAACATGGATAACAGACGAGGAGAAACTAAGACTCGAAAGGCAAAACAGAGATAGCAGAGATGGGTCTAGTATAAAGTCCTTTACCAGTTAAAACATCAACAACTCTGACGCGTTTATCACGGCCAAAGTGGCAGTGAATAACTCTGCCTAGGTTCCATACGAGAGGCGGAGATGGGTCTCGAAGAAGAACCATGTCTCCCACTCGTACATCTGGTTGAGGAAGCCGCCATTTCTCACGCCTATTTAGCAAGCTGAGATACTCTAACTTCCATCGGCGCCAAAAAGAACAGCGCAAAGATTCTACTTTTCTCCAAAAGATAGGTAGGTTAGGATCACAGCGTCGAACCAGCAAAAGCGGAGTAGCAGCAAGCGAACAGCCAATCAGGAAGTGACTGGGTGTTAAAGGTAAAAGATCCTTAGGATCGTTTGAAAGAGGAGTCAGAGGTCTGGAATTTACAATACCTTCAACTTGAATAATTAAAGAGTTGAATTCCTCATAAGAAAGTATGGTAGGACCAAGAGTTTTCTTAAGCTGTCTTTTAGTAAGTTTGATGCAGGACTCCCATCGGCCCCCATGATGGGGAGCATAAGGCGGGGTGAATTGCCATTTGAAACCTTTAGAATAGGAAAAGTTGGAAATTTTTTCTTTAGCAGAAGGGGAACTTAACACTTTTTTCCAGTGATCAGAAGCGCTTACAAAAATTTTTGCATTATCTGAAAAGACTTCAGATGGGACACCCCTTCTAGCAGCAAATCTAGAAAAGGCGGCCAAAAAGTAGGATACCGAAGCGTTCGTAACCAACTCAAGGTGGATAGCTCCCGTCACCATACATACAAATAACGAGATGTAAAGTTTACCTAAAATTTTGCGCTTTGATGAAGAGGGATTGGTCTGATATACGTAAGGACCAGCGTAATCGATCCCAGTAAGAGCGAAGGGCTTACTAGGTTCTGAACGAAATGGAGGTAAATTGCCCATAATCTGCGTGGCGGGCCGTGGTTTAACCTTAAAGCAAGGTATACACTTTTTTACAACAGAAGAAACCTCATGAACGCCATTGATTATCCAGTAGAGTTCACGAATTAGACAGAGCAAGGTGCGAGTGCCAGCATGAAGGTGTTTATAATGAAACTTTTTTATTATAAGGGTGGTGATAGGATGCTTTGAAGGAAGGATGATGGGATGCTTTTTCCCATCCTCACAACTAGACATAGCTAATCTTCCACCCACACGTATCATGCCGTCCTGGTCAAGAAAAGGAGTAAGTGGTAAAAGCCTGCTGGACTTGGGCAAATCTTTACCACTTATAAGAGCTTGCCTTTCAGGAGCAAATACTTCCTGCTGAACAAGTAACAAAATCTTACAAGTAGCAAATTCTAACTCTACTCTGGTGAGAAAGGGTTGAGGCGTCAATGGTTGATCAATTACTAAATATTTCCATCGGAAGATATAAGACACTACACGAATCAATTTATCAAATGAAGAGTATCTATGAAAAAGACTAGTAGAAGTAGAAGTAAGATGCGACGTGACAGGGTCATTACGAGCATCAGGTATTTCTTCTGCAAATTGATTAGCTAAGCGAGGCCAGCAAGATGATTCCTGACTTAGCCAAGGAGGACCATTCCAGTACAGGTCTGAGGAAATCAATTTTTAGGCGTGCAACCACGTGATATTATATCCGCGGGGTTTTCACGGCTAGGAACATGTCTCCATTGTTCAGAATGAGAGACTTCATGAATCTTTGAAACGCGATTTGCCACAAAGGTATTCCAATGAGAAGAAGGCTTGGAAATCCAAGCTAATACAATAGAAGAATCGCTCCAAAAAAATGTGCGGGAAAATTTTAACTTTAAACTGACATTTAGTTTAGTAGCTAATTCTGTTGCCATTAAAGCAGAGCATAATTCTAATCTCGGCAATGATACCGTTTTAAGTGGAGCAACTTTTGATTTAGCGCACACTAAATTAGAAAATCCAGGGAAAGTAGCTGAGGAACGTCCTACTATGTACGCACAACAGCCATAAGCCCGTTCTGAACTATCAGAAAATACATGCAGGTCATACTGCTGGTATAGGGGATTAGAAATTAAAAGGCGGGGTATAGAAACCTTGGAGAGATCCAGCAAACTGCTGCGATACTCTAACCATTCTTCTACAAGAGGAAGGGGGAGATTTTCATCCCAGTCTGCTTTTAATGACCAAAGCTTTTGCAAGAACATTTTTGCAACAATAACTATAGGAGCAATATATTGCAAAGGATCAAAGATCTTTGCGATTTCTGACAGAACTTGTCTCTTAGTTACAGGGGGAGATTCTGACAAATGTACCTGATAAGAAAGGGTATCAGAAGAAGGACACCAAAAAACACCCAATACTTTTACGGCTGCTTCATCAGTAGGAATAGCAACAAATTCATCAACTGGGACCTCTGATGAAAATTTTGATATAAATTCAGAGTCCATTTATGGAGCGGAAAACCACCTCCTAGGAGCAGGGATTTCAAATCTTCGCACACAAGGAGTGCTTCAGAAATATTAGGGAAAGAGCACAAGAAATCGTCAACATAAAATGCCGTTTTCAATGACTCAGAGGCCAAAGGATGATACAGATGACCATCTTGCTCGGCTAACATGTGGAGAGACCGAATCGCAAGAAAGGCTGAAGGCTTCAGGCCATATGTCACAGTCTTCAATCTAAATATCTTTATGGGTTTGGAACTCTCATCCCGCCACAATATTCTTTGCAGATCTTGCTGCTCGGAATTTACGAGAATCTGCCGGTACATCTGCTTAATATCTGAGATTACAGCAATAGGAAACCGTCGAAAATTAAGCAAAACAGAGGTGAGATCTGTTTGAATCGCGGGACCACATTGCAAGGTATCATTTAAAGAGACTCCATTGGAATCTGGTGACGAGCCATTGAAAACTACTCTTATATTGTCTTGTGTTAAGGAATTTTTCCATACCGGGTGATGATTTAGATAAACTATTTCATTTGAAGGATGGTCAATTTCTTCTGATTTAGGAATTACCTCCATGTGATTGGATGATTCGTATTCCTCCATAAAGGAAGCATACTGAGTTTTAACAGAAGCATCTTGTTTGAACCGATTTTCAATAGCAAATAATGCCCTAAGTGCTCTGGAATGCGAGCCCGTAATGGCGGGAGGATTAGGAATACGTGGAAGAGTTACTATAAATCTGCCTTCAGCAGTACGGACAGTGGTTTCCTTGTATAACTTTTCACAAGTTTCGTTAGAAGAAGAAGCAGTAGCCTGAACATTCTCAAGATCCCAGAACTTGGTTCGCTCTTGACTCAAATCGGTACCAACAAAATAACAATTCGATACAGTTTGAATAGGATTACGGTATATCTGGCCAGTAGCGATCCAACCAAAATCAGTTTCGCGGAGGAAAACATTAGGAGCAATTTTTACTTTATTGGAATGAAGGCATTGCCAAAATACGCTTGAGCTGAAAAGAAGCTCTACGGGCGAAGCTCTGTTGAAATGAGGGTCAGCTAGCTGGACAAAATTCGGGATATTCCAACTTTGAATAGGATAAGAAGTGCCAGGAATATTGTTGCCTATAGACTTAATAATCAAACAATCTAATTGCAACTGCGTACCAAGATTATTAGAGTCCTTCAAATCCACTTTAGCAAAGCTTAAGGATTGCGATTTAAAGCAGTTTATTCCTGTGACCTCTATTGAGGTAGGATGTTTTGGGAGGCCTAACTTTTGTACCAAAGATTCATTAATAAAATTGTTGGTAGCGGCATTGTCTAATAATCCCCTGACAGATACCCATTTCCCGTGAGAATTTTTCAATAGAACCTGCACGGTAGATAATAAAACCTGGACTTTGCCAAGCGAGATAGAACTTTGAGCATTCGACTGCGCACTATTTTGAGAAGTCTCAGAATTAGACTTGGTATTGGAACTGCTTGGTCCTGATAACCGTGATCTTTCATGTCTGTGCAAAAGGGAATGGTGTCTAGCCTTACAATGAAAGCATAAACGTTGTGAACGGCAATTGTTTAACATATGCGTTCCTGACAAACAGTTGAAACAATGTTTTTTGTTCGTAATGAACTTTCGTCTTTCATCTACTGATAAAGATTTAAATTCATCACAATTGTATAAATTATGCGATTGCTGACACAGACCGCACGTTTGCATTTGGTTAGGTGACCGAGCATCAACAGGAAGAGCCTGTGATCTTAAAATTCTTTGATTAGAACTGCTAACCTTATCTTTTGAGAAGGCTTTTGAATCTGAAATACTAGTTTTTTGATTAGCTATGGCGGAAAAGACTTGGCTTCTAGCCTTCAAAAAGTTGATAATCGCCTCATAAGTGCATTGCAAATTCTGGGAAAGTTCTGTTTCCCAGGCTTTTAATGTATTTGCATCCAATCTTGCAGAAATGAGGTGAACTAGAAATAAATCCCAGTGATTTACAGGTTGGTTTAAATTGGACAATGCTCTGACGTGTAGCTCTGCAGTATCAATCAGCTTACGAAGTGATAAACTGTTATCTGCTTGCACGTTAGGTAACTCGAATAAGCTTTGTATATGGCGTTGAATAGATAAACGAATATTCCCATATCTATCCTTAAGAAGATTCAGAGCAACTTCATAATTATCACTGGTCAAAGAAAGTGCTTGAATCAGGTTAAGTGCGTTGCCTTGAACTGCCAGACGTAGGTAGTGAAATTTTTGAATTACTGGTATAGAGGTATTCTCATGTACTAAAGAATTGAATAATTCAAAAAATGGCTCCCATTCTATGTCCTTACCAGTGAATTTGGGTAGTTCTAATTTGGGTAATATAATGCGTGAGGAAGATGTAGAAGATGCTGCAGAAGTTTGATCTTCTTGTTTTTCTTTTAAAGTTAAAGCCCTAATAAGCTGTTTAGCTTCAGCAAATCCCTGATAGTATAATTTTTCAACTTCCAACCTATCACTTTGCTGGTCCGGATGCTGAGTTTCTATACTACATTGTATCTCATCATATTTCTCAAAGGCTTGTTCATAATTCTTAAGCCTCTGCGAAATTATGTCAAGATTACGCTCTTGGGGTTCAAGCTCCGTTAAGAAAGTACGGAACCGTGTGAGCTTGCCCTTACAAGAGGCTCTGGCGTTGCTGAGTTTTTCATCAAGGTTAGGCATGTTGAAAGTTGTTTGTTACTCACGTCAATATTGTGACTTCGAGTACTGGAAGCCAGAGGATGACAGCTTGCTAGGTAGTAAGGTTTAGTCTGATGCGGAAGAAACCGGCTTAGCTCACGTTTCTCTCCTCCTCTGCTGAACATGCGCCTCAGGCTGAAACTTACAATGTGAATTAGTGTTGAAACACAATGAACAAAAATTGTTAATGTGAAATTCAAGATATGAAACTTGTAATATTCCCAGGGTGCAACAGATATGTTTATCGGGGATTAGGCACCAAAAATATGGTGAATGTTCTGCCCTAAAACTTCCCCATACGGGAGAACGCGAAGTAGGTTTAAGCTTAACCAAAATAGCTACTGTTGAACAGCGAAAAGACTGAAGCGGTGCGCTGCAATGGGCATAAAAGTACATTACCAGAAAACAAAGGTTTAGTTAACAAAATATAAATAATATTTATTGAGATAACAATTTTCTTTAAATAACATTAAAATGCACAATAAAGGCACACAACTGGGATATGCAGAGAATAATTAGTGTTAAATCTTAACAAATGGAGAGGGTCTGGTGACAGTACCCTGATTAATGATGGAAAAACCTATGTTAAGGATTGCCTAGATTTGAGGGAAATTGGAATTGAAATATAGTATGCATATTAATAAAAGAACCATAAAAAAGATGAAATGTATGATGAGAGTAAGAAATTCAATTCTTTATCAAGTTTGAACTTATCTTCCAAATTGTTGAGCCAGCTCCATAAAAGTTCCAGTTAGCCTAAAACTGCTTAAAAAGTCCTCCACGGTTTCTTCGGGAGGAGGCGCTCATGGCCTCAAGATGCATATTCCGAAAAGATGAATATTCAACTCTTCTTTTCCCTTCTGGTGACGGTTTGACACTGGTAGTGTCCAGGCGGTGACTGAGTATAAGTCGACATTGGTTGCGGCCAGGAAGACTGCTGCTTCCTCGAAGTTTAAAGTGAGATACACCATCTAAGGTGAAACTTGCGGTGTGCTGCGACTGGCAAACATTCCTGTCCTCTTGAGCGATGTATCAGAGTAGAGGCCTCGTGACGTAGCAGCGAGGTGAAGCGGCGACTGGCAATAGTGCCATGCGGTGTGGCAGCGCTGATCTGAATGACGATGTGATCAGAATGATGATTGATCAGAAGTGAGTAGAGAACGCCAGCAGGTGGCGTCTTAAATAGTGATCATGGAACAATCTCGAAGGCTGGAGATTGCCCGACCAGACAAAGACCTGCCATTGGTCGAACGAAAGTCAGGGTGACGTCAGTCGACCCTGCTCAGCAGACAGCAGATGAGCCAGTATATGCCGTGTATGCCGGGAGTGAGGAAGCTTGAGGTAGCGAGCGACTGGAACACTTCAAGGTGAGAACTATAATATCTATGAATAGGTGCTTGATAACAAGATTATGCATTTGGTTTAAGCAATTAATACGTTTACAAAAAAAAATTACCATTCGGGGATCTCGGTAACAAGAAACAAAAATTTGACCGACAAATGGGCCAAGCTAAACATTGAAAGCATCACGAAAGTGATCAAGTAGTGATGATGTCTACACTATTTTGGTGTTTATGTTCTAAATCAACCGTTCCCATTTGAACTGGTAGCCTATTGTAATGTGGTTATAATGTCAATGTGGTGAATACACAAATGATACACTGCACTAGAATGGAATAACATTAAATTATGTAAACTTAGCTGGTATTTGAAACCAGTGTCCTATACAGCGCCTCTTCTCGTTCACTGCTCACCTCAGACTTCGTAACTGGGGTCCCATGGTCCCCAACTCACGTCCCACTATCGGATTCTGTAAATAGCAATTTCCTGTAAGTGTGTTTGATACGGGTGTCGAGGCTGGACGCTCGGATTGTGAGCAAAACATGACTAATCCACCTCCTAGCTGGATCCGATGCTTGGTGTGCTGGGTTGCCCACACTCTCCTCCGGCGATTGTCAGGCGACATTCAAATCTAACACTTGTAATTGAAGAGAACCTCAAGCTTTTGCTCCAGGTCCCATTGTGGGCCCTATTTTGTCACCTGTTATTGGTGCCACGTGGCTAGGCTCTCAGCTGTTGTCTGGACACTGTATGGATGCAGTCTCTTACGAACTAGGTTAACGTAGCCCTCCCCATTACATCGCCGAGTTCTATGCTGTTTTCCTCTCGCATTCTACGAGCCAACATTCGTAGGTATCGTTTGTCAGCTTGGGCGACCCCTTCGAGAAAGGTTTCTAACACTTTAAGCAACAAAATAACGTTGCGATGTACTAACGTCGTCACTATGGTGTAGACCAGCAGCGTCCAGAGTGCCTCGCACTGTGCAGTCGCACAGCTGCACACCTGTGAATGAACAGTCTTGGTAGGCGCGGTGGCTGGTCGGTCACGCTAGACAACGGTGCGCGCGCATTATTTTCCTTACACGAGAGCATTATTTATTACTAGCAACCCGCCCCGGCTTCGCCCGGGAACAGTTATGAATGCATTACGTGATAAGCGCCTTAATTTTCGATGTCAATGAACTACGGCCTATATCCGTTTTACGTCTCAGCATGATGGATTAAAATCATTGACTGGACGATTAATTATATTATCATGGAGATGCGTGTGCAACGAATTCTTGACAGACGTAATTTAAGAATGGCGAGGTGCATGAAACTCAAATCCCCCTTCCGTCCAATCTAAAAACACTTATAGTAGGCGATGTATTGCCCTCGCGGCATTTTTTGTAGAATTTTTCATGCTGAACAATTCTTACACTCATAGCATATTGATATTTTTAACGGTTTGCCCAGCGTAAGTTTAAAAAGCGCACAGACGCCAGGTTTTTCTTTCGACTTTTTCACCGAAATCGTTACTGATTGGATTCCTTGGATCATAAATAAATTATTTTCTACAAAAACCTTCCTGGAGATATCCTTTACAGAATAGTGTAAACCACATCAAAATCCATCCAGTGGTTCGCGAGATTACCCGTGACATCCAAGAATCGGAGACTTTGTTTTATACTAAGTAGAGATTATACGCCAGTCAGTAAAATTTAATATAGTATAATCCCCCTTCCGTCCAATCTTAAATTGACTGTGAATTTTGAGGAACGAAAAGTTCACAGGCGAAATTAGAGTTGCACTTCCAGGGAATGGCGAGGTGAATGGAACTCAAATCCCCCTTCCGTCCAATCTTAACTTGACTGTGTTTCACAGGCGAAATGAAGAAACCCGAGTTGCACTTCCAGGGAAACTCCAGACACAACCACCCTTCTCAGAAGTCTTAATACGACTCGACGGTTTGCTGCTGGCTGTATCTGGGGAAACAGGTTCGCCCGCTATCTAGGCTGTAACAGGGATGATAGACTCGCCCTTAGATAGCTCGTAAACTGTCGCCTCAGTAGGTGAATGGACATGGTTGGAAGAAATTAAAACGTAAAAACACTTATAGTGGGCGATGTATTGAAGATAGACATATGCTCTCGCGAACTCTTTTGTAGAACTTTTCATGCTGAACAATTCCTACACTCATAGTATTTAGATATTTTTAACGGTTTGCCCAGCGTAAGCTTACAAAGCGCTCGGACGCCAGTTTTTTTCGACTTTTCCACTGAAATCGTTACTGTTCGGCTTCCATTGATCATAAATAAATTATTTCCAACAGAAATCATCCTCGAGATATCCTTTACAGAATGGTGAAAACCGCATCAAAATCCATCCAGTGGTTCTCGAGTTTACCCGTAACATCAAAGAATCGGGGACTTTGTTTTATACTAAATAGAGATGTTACGTAACATGCACAGCTAAACAAATCAACGAACATGAATAATGTACATTTCCTTTGCTTTTCCTCCACATTCATCCTTCATGGCTTCAAGGAACCTCACATCAAGAGCGTAAACACTAACTCGACAACAAGATTCCAGGGCAGCATTGACGATCTTTAGATAGTTACAAGATCCATGCCACAAAGATAATCGTGTATTTCATTATCAATGAATTTCCACGCCTTCATCACGAGGCCGCCAAACTTATGAGTATGTTCGGTTCTACCTATGTATGTGAAAGGTATTTTTCGATATTAAAACGTAAAAAAACGAGGTTCCGAGCAGACATTCCAGATGAGAATTCAAGAAGTTGTTTACGCTCGTCTGTAATACGTTCATTTGCGCCTAATGGTAACAAGATTGCTAACGCACACAAACAAGACGTATTGTAAATGAGAACAGCAATTAACATTATGTGTATCAGCCAACATACACGGTACTAATTTTTAATTGGTGTTTGAAATTAGTTGTACGTTTGCCATTGAGTAGGCTATTTTGTCTTTCAGTAAGTTAAAGCTGTTGATATTTAGCACAGCGGAAATATGTTGTCTCTTTCCCTTCTGCATAAGAAGGGAGACATGTACATGATTGACTACACATTTTGTGCGTGAAACAGTCCAGAGTTAACGTGAACATAATTTTGAAAGGAAACGTTTTGCCGCTCCTTCCTATCCCATCCCTTCATATGACAAGCAATTTGTTTAATGGAAACATAATATTTCATGAACAATACGTACGGTGTTCTCGCCATGTTGCCTGCAAATTACATTCGTCACCTACGATTTGACCTCTACACGTTCCTTGAACGAGGACACTCCCCCCCCCCACGTGGAGTGGAGGAGAAGTAAGGACGTACGGAAAGGGAAGGGACGCACACCTTCTATTCCAAGACGCACACTGTCTGCACAGTGCGGCTCGTCCTTGTACGGTGCTGGTGTAGACTAACGCTGAGCCAGCGGACACCTTCTGCATGAGCAACCCTTCCAACCTCATTGTAACGATGTGTGTACGTGTTAACCTGATGACCGTTCTATGTTGACTCACTGAACAGAGGACATCCCTTCAGGACTTCCGACGCTCCTCGTCCTTGTGAGTTAAACCAAGGTCACATGCCTTCTTCGACTCCCAATGGGTAGATGGCGATCGAAACCCATCGAAACCCGGGCGAAGCTATAATTATCCGGAAATTGAGATTTGACGCGAAGATGATGATGATGATAATAATTGTTGTTTTAAGGGTCCAAACATTTAGGTTATTGGCCCCTTATGGTTTGGGTGATAGTGAAAGATAAGATGAGAATGAAAACTATAACTAATACTAACTACAAACTTACATACTAGAAGAAGAAATGGTAAACAAATAAAGGATGAGGCAAATAAAGGACAGGAATAAAAGAAATGCCTTCAACCTTCGAAGAATGAGGATTGAGGAACTTGGAAGGAAGGAGAGCCATGAAAGGCTGATAGGAAAGGGAAAGAGGAGAGGGTCCGCCGCAAGGTCAGAGGAAAGAGGGGGCAAAACGGACCCATCTCAGGAATCCCTCGGGGTCGCCAACTCCCAAACTCACCAGCCGTGAGCCATTGAAGTGGTGGGGCTACATACACCCTGCCTCCTTGAGGGCCTTGTGCAGAAGGCAGGATATTTCATGCAAATTAAAGAAGGATGACCCCTCGAAGAAGGAGAGTATCAGGAAAAATGAGACAAGGGCCAATTAAGACGGGAAAGTAAAAGACACCCTAGGCTTCGGATACCCTAATACCGTAGGGGTAGGAAAAGAACAAGAGTTGACCGTGGGAGGTTGAGAGGAAAAACAACAGAGAGGAGCCCGGCACAAGTAAGTGGAAGCAATGCCGGACTCAGCTGGGGACCCATGGTCGCCAACTCAAGTCCCACAAGTTGTGAGCCCCTGGGGGTAGACGCAAATAAATGAAATATCCGAGTTGTTGTTGTTGATTTGTGACATTGTGGTCATGTAGCCCCATGTACTTAGGTATGTTTGGAATTTGTCTGATAAACCCGTCTTAATGTGATGGCTGTATTAGGACCGTTCTTACCAACTCTGTATTAACGATTAGTTAATCATATTTCACTTAAATACGAGAGATGGTGCATGGTTATCGACGGTGAATTTCACGAGGCCATTCGAATTCGTAATTATTTAAATACGCTTTACGTCTCTCGCACATATGCAAACTTGTTCTCGCCCTGGAGAGAGATGTCGGACAGAACAATAAGCATGTTGTTTGTGATGCTTCCTTGAGATCTTCAGGAACATAATTATAATAGTAGGGAAATACAGATCACCTTATTCATGGCAAAAGCTTAAAATATGAACAAAGCATTTAGGAGAACTTGCAGGTGTGTGTATAAATTGTTTACTACCTGGAATAGTACGCATTCCCCACGATGTCTTCGTAGCGCGAGTGGTTTCGTCGGCATCTCCGATTTCATTATTCAGAGCTGAAAGGAGTTCTAGTCAAACCTCGGATATTTTCTTTTTAAATTTCCGATTCTCCTTTCTTTGTATTAGTAACATGTATGATAATAGAACTTCATTGACATAATCGTATTTTGTACTCAAACCCAGTGCTTTTTTTTAACAAAATTTAAGGGGTACTCTCAGTTGTAGTCGGCAAAACATCAAGATCTTTCAAATTCCGGCAATTTGCAGAGTCCGGTTATTAGATTATGGGCTGACATATTAAATGAAAGGTTGAATTGGGATAATTTATTAACTCGTTAATTCATTAACTTTCAGCTTCTTCAATGCCTGGGTGGATGTGAAATAGTTCGTTATTTTCTTCATCCTTCAAAACTAACCACACGCACAAACTAACAACCTACCCGGCCTCCAAACACTAACCTGTGTGTTTATAAGAACAGAACTTCCTTTTCACGATTGTTAGAGTATGTTGCTCATTTTTTGCCCAATCAAGTATATTTCTTCGAATAAGGCTGCAATTTCACAAAGTTTTTATCGAGCAGAAAATAATATGGCCTATTCCTTCGATTATGCTGCTGAGTGCCGAGTTGCCGACCAAAACCATGTGATTCAATAGATCGATTTAAATCGAGGATTACTCGAAATCCCCTCCAGCTGTTGTGAACTTCGCGTTGGCGCCAGCTGATCGATGAACTTTCAAGTCGCAAGTTATATTTGCCGGACTGGATACAAATGTATCAATATTTTTTCTTAAACAGTTTTCAAATGTATAACGGGTACGCGTTCCCCCGCGTTCCCCCTGAAAAAAAAAAGCCCTGCATACCCTTCCCATCCCTCATAAGGGCCCTGTTCCCTTTGCAGGTGAGGCCGCCTGGGCGAGGTGCTCGTCCCACCTCCCCACTTGTATCCCCGGCCTCGATGTTTTTAACTCCAGGGCACTGCCCTGGAGGCGGTAAAGGTGAGATCACAATCTGAGTCCTAGGGAAAAACAAACCCTGGAGGGTACACCGACTAAAAAAGGAAAGAAAACAAAGGGATGAAAGTTCGCGTGAGAGTCGGATGCAAACCAATTTTGTGATTAATGTATATCAAGTACATGTAAACTTAGTACTTATATGACAGTATACATCAAACACCATACTATAGTTTTATTTGCCTCATAGTGCAGCATTCTTTTTAATTCGATACCTTCTAGATTTCTGACATTTCTGAAACAATTACCTACTGTACACTGCAACACGTAGTTGGCTGCTTATTTCACTTTTATCAATACCAAGAAAGAAAATACGGAAATAAAACAAAAACAAAAATTCATATCCCGTGGAATCTAATTCTTCCAGCTCTGCATAATGAATTTCCAACTCGACAACGCTACCATTTACGCTACGGAAACAAGCAAGGAGCAATGTACTAATTTACAAGAACCTGTCGAGTAAAATTGGCGAATCACACAGTCATAGTCGAAGGAATAAACCGGGCTGTAGTTTTATGGGTAGGCCTAATTTACAGTACTTTTTAAATGGAGCCCTTAAAAATAACTGTGGATACACCTAGCCAACACCTAAATTCCTTTTGCGCGATTATGTCTGGAAGAAGTCTGGGTCATATTTGTGACATTTCCAGAACTCCTTTTTTTAAATCTATTTTCCTTCGATTCGTAGCAAAATAAAGGAAACGTGTTAGGGGAAAAAATTACAGTCAGTCTGAAAGACTAGACGTTATATCATTTCAAATGACGCATGCTACAAATGCTACACATGTTAGAAAGGCTCAGGAGGGCTTCTCGCTTCGCCCGAAACCCCGGGACTCTTTCAGCAGACTCCATTACCCATTGACTTAGGCTTCCCGCGCGGGCACCTCTTTAAGGGTCACCCTGTATTTGAGTCTGACATCTTTTACAATTCTTTAAGAGTCACCCATTATTTGAATCTGATATCTTGCAAACCTCTTTAAGGGTCATCCTGTATTTTAATTGAATCTAACATACTGTACACCTCGTTAAGTGTCACCCTGTAATTTGTTCTGACATCCTGCACACCTCTTTAGGAGGCACCCTGTATTCTTATCTGGCATCTTGTATATCTCTTTAGGAGCCACCCTCTAATCTAATCTGGCATCTTGTACTGTATTTTGCTCTGACATCCTGCACACTCTGTATTCTTGTGTGACATCTTGTACACCTCTTTAGGAGTCACCCTGTAATCTTGCCTGACAGCTTGCGCACCTCTTTAGGGGCACCCTGCATTCTTCTCTGCCATCTTGTACACCTCTTTAAGAGTCACCTTGTATTCTTATCTGGCATTTTGTATATCCCTTTATGAGTCACCCTGTATTCTTATCTGGCATCATGTACTGTATTTTGCTCTGATATCCTGCACACCTCTTTAGGAGCCACCCTGTATTCTTGTCTGACATCTTGTGCACCTCTTTAGGAGTCACCCTGTATTCTTCTCTGCCATTTTGTACACCTCTTTAAGAGTCACCTTGTATTCTTATCTGGCATCTTGTATATCTCTTTGGGAGTCACCCTGTATTGTTAACTGGCATCTTGTACTGTATTTTGCTCTGACATCCTGCACACCTCTTTAGGAGGCACCCTGTATTCTTATATGGCATCTTGTATATCTCTTTAGGAAACACCCTGTATTCTTATCTGGCATCTTGTACACCTCTTTAGGAGTCACCCTGTATTCTTTTCGCTACGCTCAAAGCCCCACGTCGCTCGACGCCCCAGGACTCTTTCAACAGACTCCATTAACCATTAGCTTCTGCTTCCCGCGTGGCTGCATGACGTAACGCACTCGCTACCCGCGCGGCTGCATGACGTCACTTCCGTCTCCGTAACGCATAACTTTAGACTCAAGCATAACGACGAAGTCGACAAGATCATTTGAAATGATAAAAAAACTTCTTTGTCGTCCTCAAATATCAGTCAATAGATCCGCTGCTGAGCCGCTACTGTAGGCCTAAACACTTGTTTCTCTGGGTCTTAACTGAGCTTTAAGGAGTTGAGTAGCCAAGAATGGCCAGTTAGTTTAACAACGTATTTGTCGAAAGTTAGTGGGGCATTATGAGTTAATTAACGTTGGTTTTTTGTCGTGTGGCCTCCTGCGAGGCCGAGTGCAGGTGTTTCTAGTCGACGCCCATGGGTGACCTGCGCGTCGGGATGAGAGATGGAATGGATGAAGATAAATGAAACTGGGCAAGGATGTGGAAGAAAGCGGCCGTGGCCTGTCAGAAGGTACCGTCCAGCATTTGCCTGGTGTTGAAAATGGGAAACCACGGAAAACCACTTCAAGTACTGCCGACGGTGGGGCTCGAACCCACGCGTCTACCGAGTCAGCAGAGAGCTTGGTCCCATGACCTAACGCTGCGCTTTAGCGAGCGTAGCCACTGCTGTCGGTATTTACGTTGGTGAAAATAGCCCTTAGTGTGTGTATACGTAAATCAAGTGGGGATTGGGAAGGGTATGGCCATGGCCTTAAGTTAGGACCATCCCATCATTTGGCTGGAGTATATGTGAGAAACCACGGAAAACCAGTTCCATGATGGCTGAGGTGGGAATCGAATCCACCTCTTCTCAGTTTTGCCTCACAAGACAAAGTGTTCCCCTTTCTAGCCCTCAGACCAGAATTAAATTCCTGGGCAGAGCCAAGAATCGAATCCGGACCTCCACGGTGACAGCCAAGGATGCTAGACACTACACCACGAGGTGGTCTTGAAATATCTGAGCCCGTGAAGTGATTTGGAGAACTTGAGTGATTGGATATATTGATCGATACCCTCCCCATTAAAGCCTCCGTGGCTTAGGCGGCAGCACGCCGGTCGCTCACCGCTGGGTCCGTGGTTCAAATCCCGGTCACTCCATGTGAGATCTGTGCTGGACAAAACGGAGGCAGACAGGTTTTTCTCCGGGTACTCCGGTTTTCCCTGTCAAAATTTCATTCCAGCAACACTCTCCACTGTAATTACATTTCATCTGTCATTCATTTAATCATTGCCCCAGAGGAGTGCGTCAGGCCTCGGCAGCCGGCACAGTCCATATCCTCGCCGCTAGATGGGGGCTTCATTCATTCCATTCCTGATCCAGTCGGAGACTGGAAGCAGGCTGTGGATTTTCATTTACCCTCCCCATTATTTTGTACATAAAAGCTACTTATTTTGTGATAAATGCCTCATTTAATATTTATTTCAGGTTAGGGCGTTTAAAAACTTGCTTACCCGCCTAATGTATTTGGGCACAATTCGTATTTAGCGACTGGAATGTTTTCTACAATAAAACTAGACAACACTATAAAAATGGTCCCTAATACTTCGAGATTAGTGATCGTAAAGAATGTGTTAATAGGAATCAGGGGCGTTTGCACATTTAAGGGGAAATTTAAAATATATTATGGATGCTGATTATGATATTCGAGCCATTTCTTTGTGGTGAGTTTCCTGAAACCGTGTCCAATTTGGGTATGCTGAGATACGTCAAAAACAATAGTTTGATGCTTTTCAGTCGGTCAACACGATTGTACCCAAATGAGTTGGGTTATTCCATAATCCTGAAAAATTTACATGAGATTAGGGAATAAACCGCCATATTTGGGTACAATCGTGTTGACTGACTGAAAAGCATCAAACTTTTGTTTACTAAGTCAACACAGAAAATGGCTTCTAACACCATAATGAGATGACGTCAGTTTAGAAAGAGAGGGTGCTGGAGTTGGTTGGTTTATAAAGATCGCTGACAACAGGAAGGTTTTTTTATTATCTTTCCCATTGTCTCCAAATTCTCCGTCTTATGTTCTGGTCATAGTGTCGAATGGTACAATATTTGGATGTGTCGTATTCAGCTTATGACTGCACAACGGTAATGTACGAGGATGATTTAAAAAGCCGTATAATTGTGCTTATGGGAGTGGAATCACGGGAAGTTGTGTGGAATTCTAATATAATATGCAGCGATCGGGAGTCGAACTGGTGAGATATTATACGCGACTGGAGCAATGAACGTTAACCATGTGTGTAAGGGGAGCCATTGGTCAGCGAGAATTCTGTGGCAATGCACCAGCCAAGTTAAATGAGAACGAAGTGTTATCGTTCGTATGTGCGATTTTATTAGCCACATATCTTCGTAATTCAATGAAACTAGTTACGAAACAGTTCAGGTCTGATATGTATAGAGCAGGCGTTATATACGCATTTATATCGGAGTGTGAGTCTAGTGGCATAGATTTCAGCGTATTCAAAGTAGTTTACGTGAGTGCAGTGATATTATTGTTGTAGTTTCAACAGGATATCATGGTCATTAATTCCCGTGTACTTGGGTGTGTAGGCTATATAATTATTTATGTTCGACCCTGACTATTATCTGTCAGAAAACTGTACTATAATGAGGCTCATTATAACACTATTTTTCATTATGAAACAGTTTTTCCCACCAATCAGAGCTCATAAAACAGTTGTTTGACCAATTAGATAATTAGATGCGCTGAGTTCCACGGCCTTCTAATGTAAATCACACTGCCTAGCCTAGTGTCATAGTAGAGTAATCGAGGTGGCCATGGTCAAATACAAGGCATTCCCTGCGTACCATGCGCTCTGTTCAGTACATAAAACTGGCGAAATCTCGACAGATATTTATGAATATTTATGTTCGAACATAAAATAGTTATAATAATTATCGTCGAACATAAACAGTCGTATGCAACTCGCCTATAATGGTAATTAAGACACTCGTATGGAAATTATAAAACTCGCATACGCTCGTTTTATAAACATACTTGTGTCTTAATTATTGCCATTATAGGCTCGTTGCATAATGTATTATTATTTAATAATAATAATAATAATAATAATAATAATAATAATAATAATAATGCTATTGGTTTTGCGTCCCTTTTAACTACTGTGGCTTTTAGAGACGCCGGAGTGCCAGAATTTTGCCCCGAAGGGGATCTTTAACGTGCCAGTATGTCTACTGGCACGGCTCCCTCGCATTTGCGCACCCTCAAATGCCAACTGACTGCGCCAGGATACGAACCTGCAACCTTGGGCTCAGCAAGCGAGAACGTTACCGCTGAGCCACGCAGCCAGTCAATTATTTATTTATTTATTTATTTATTTATTTATTTATTTATTTATTTATTTATTTATTTATTTATGGTCTGATAACCTGTGTTATTGTGGTGTCTGTAGTAGTAGTAGTAGTAATAGTAGTAGTGAGTGTATTTTAAATTCTGGTGAAATATCTGTGAAAGTTCATATTTTACTCTAGCCTTTGCCAACAGACAGATCCAAAAGTACTGCACTCACCAATAGGCCGGATGACATCTGAACAAGATGTGTATCCTGTACGGATAGATTCTCCTGGTTGAAATTATGTAATTTTAATTTCTGACTCACCATGGCTTCTTATGCTTGTGATGTATGCATAGTAAGTGAATGACAGGCAAGCTTGTGGTTTTGCGTGGTTCGTACCTTTTAATCATAAGCCGTTTCATCTTTCACCTTTCCGTTTTTCTACACTAAAACCAAACCACTGAATATATCCATTCACTTCCAAAATTCTCACATACATTAACCAGGATTGAACCATGCCCACCTGGTGACAAGCAAACAGCATATTAAGTTATAAATTACTCACCTAAAAGTACTATATGTATTTTAAATCTATGTCGCAAGATTAGAAAGTATTATTTCTACTCGCATGCAATTTTTCGTGTAATATACGCTTCATGGTGTATTGACTAGCATTGTTGGCTGTCACCTCGGAGTCCCGGGTTTGATTCCCGGCTCTGCCATGAAATTTCCTTCTGGTTTGGGTACTGGAACGGTGTCATTGACAAAATTTCCAGAGTGGTATCAGTTTCGAAGACTTGAACTAAGCCATTTGGCTACACGAAATTACGTTCTATTTATAAGTCTAATATTAGTTGTTGTTGTTTAGAGGTTTGCTACAACATGGCCATTAGCCCCGTACATTTGGGTTTGTATGGAATTCTGTCTTATAGCCTGTGCTATTGTGAAGTCTGTACTGGTATGTGTGTAGGCTACGTTTAATTAGTGCAGGGATTGGTCAGGATAAGTCTGTGTAGATATTGGAAACCACTTTTAGAATTTCTGAGTTTGAAATCGAAGCCACCGTTACTAAATTTATCCCCATGAAGCTGAGTGTAACCTACCCTGTTCCAATCCTCAATCCAAAATAATATTTCTTAGCAGGAATTGAACCCAGATACTTTGCGTACGCCTGGCCACATAAGACCAAGAATATCCATTACCGGATTTAGAAGTGCAGACTCCTGGAAATCAGGAAGACTAGTATTGACGGGAACTGATTGTATTCGGAGACACTAGCGTGCTGTCGCCTATGCGATTCGACACGACAGATCAGGAGGCGCTCCCTACGCTGCGTCATCCCGTCCCGAACGAATTGGGCTCATGCAAGTCAAAATATCACGCTTCTCCCCATCCCGCCTTCAAACATCACGTCTGCATTCTAGCTGTATTAATGTCACACGCAATTCGCAATCCGCAATGAATTATGCATGTTTCACAGCTATTGCGATGGTTAGTCTAAACAAAACAATAGCAGCCGCAAGGCTTTCTTGAAAACTTACACAAGTCATATTTAGTCAGATAATATTTTACAATAGACGAGTGTCCATACATATGTAGGTATTGTGCCCGTCCACTCCAGAATGTGTAAAAATATTAATCACAGGCCGTCAATCACATTCTTGAAATGACGAAATATACAGGTTGTGTATCCATATTCCAAACAAAAACGGACATGAAAACTCCTAATCAGGGCGTATCAGGAATAAAAAGGGGTATCGGGAAATAGTCTAATGTATGCATCTACTCAATGACAATGACTAAATATAGGCAACATTTTATGATAGAACCATCCATTTTTATTCATAAAATTCCTAGCTTATTCTGGTGTAAAACACTAATGACAGCTCTAAACTAGCTATCACACTGTACTGTTTTTTTAGCGTATGGCTTTTAGGGCCGGGAGTGTCCGAGGACATGTTCGGCTCGCCAGTTTTGTAGCTGCTTCGAGACGGACACCCAATGGGTGAGCTACAAGTACCGTTGGGGAGGAACGTTGGAAGGGAAGGGCGAGGAGTTGGAAGGTGGCGGCTGTGGCCTATAGTTAGGGGCCAACCCCGGCATTTGTCTGCAAGGAAGATGGGAAACCACAGAAGACCATCTTCAAGGTTGCCGGCGGGGGGATTCGAACCTCCTCGCCTCCCAGATGTGAGCGACTGCCAGCAGTCATGCCATAACGACCACTGCTAACTCACCCCGTTGTACTGTTGGTAATATTACTTGATTCGTTTATGAAAAACATTTCGATATTATTTAAAAATTTATTTGGTCTTAAATAACCGTAGCCTAAGAACATTTTGTAAGTTATGGTGGAACTGAAAATATTTAAAAATTGGAAAGTTGACAGACAATATGCCATAACCAATTGACAATGTCTACATTTAGTTGTTTCGTGTCCACTGCCTAGTAATAATATTAAAAGACAATTGAATTGTTTCAAAAATCTCAGATTCCTCCTGTCATTGCAAAAGTAATAAGAACATTATCCAATAGTCCTCATGTAAAACATCCACAGCCTGCTTCCAGCCTCCGACCAGGTCAGGAATGGAATGAATGAAGCCCCCATCTAGCGGCGAGGATATTAACCGTGCCGGCTGCCGAGGCCTGACGCACTCCTCTGGGGCAATGATTAAATGAATGACAGATGAAATGAAATGATAGTGGAGAGTGTTACTGGAATGAAATTTTGACAGGGAAAACCGGAGTACCCGGAGAAAAACCTGTCTGCCTCCGTTCTGTCCAGCACAGATCTCACATGGAGTGACCGGGATTTGAACCACGGACCCAGCGGTGAGAGGCCGGCGTGCTGCCGCCTAAGCCACGGAGGCTTCAGTCCTCATGTAAATGGATGAATTCTCGGTTAAGTCTTACGTAATGTTAATAATAACAAGAATAAAAGTCCTTCAACAAGGAATGAATATATTTGAAGTGTCTACTCCTCAATTCCATGACATTTGGTCCTTCGTCACATGGAACCTGTAGCATCCATACCACCACTGCATCATACACGGGGCGTGGTGGCTCAGCGGTCTAGCTGTATGCCTCTCACCAAGGCGGTCCGGGTTCGATTCCCGGTCAATGCATGTGAGATTTTCGAAGTGAAATGCCATGTCCTGTGGTTCGGATTCCACGTAAAAAGGAGGTCCCGTGGCTTATGATCTACAGATTAACGGTCACGTTAAACTACTAGCTTCCCTGCATCATACACGTGTGGCTCCTCCACTGTCGCAAGGCATTCATAATTATGTTTCAATACATCACATTAAAGTACCCGCAATACTGTATATCAGGGGTTCTCACATCACTATTCTCTATAGAAAATGGCTAGGTGGGACCTCTTACCTTCAATATCACATCTTGAAATTGTACACTAATATTCAAAAATTTGGACTCCGTCGAAAGCTTGCAAACTAACATGTTAGAACATGAACTGTAATGTAGGGAGTACAGTATGGTATGAAGATCAGGATTTCAAAGACCAAGGTTATGTCGGTAGGGAGGAAACACAAGAAAATAGAATGCCAGGTAGGAGGAACTAAATTGGAGGATATGGAACATTTTAAGTACTTGGCTGTGTATGCTCTCAGGATGCTAGTATGGGGAAAGAAATAGGGGCGAGGTGTAGTTAAGCCAATGCAATGAGTTCTCAGTTGCGATCTACAGTATTCTGTAAGAAAAAGTTAATGTAGCGACAAAGTTCTCCCTACATCGCTCAGTATTTAGACCAACCTTGCTGTATGGAAGTGAGAGTTGTGTGGATTCAGGTAATCTGATACATAAGCTAGAGGTAACAGATATGAGGGTAGCACGAATGATTGCTGGGATAAATAGATGGGAGCAATTGCCGGAAGGTACTTGTAATGAGGAGATCTACGCTAAGTTAGAAAATAATGATCACGCTAGATGAGGCTGTTCGTATGAAGGGAATATGAAGGGAATGGGGGAGGAGAGATTACCTAGGGGTTTAATGAGTTCGGCTGTAGAGGGTAAGAGAAGCAGAGGTAGACCTAGGTGCGATGGATAGGTTCAGTGTTGAACAATTCCAAAGTGAGAAGTGCAGAAGCAGAGGAGGCCGCAGTGCTAACGGCTAATAGGGGATTGTGTAGGCGACTTGTTCACAAGCAAAGGCTTGCAGACTAGACTGGACGATGAAAGGTAAACAGTCTCAAATGAAAATGTATGTTTCTTATAAATTGCTTGATGCGCCTTCTAATAAGTTAGTTGAATATCGTCATTAAATACCATAGCAATGCCTAAATTAGTTTACAACACAGATATCCTAAGAATATTACGATTGACTCATTATGCTTCCTAACGCCAACAAATCATCACAACATTAATCCATTGCTCACATAACTAATTTCATTCATAATCACAAAATCAAGTCTTCAGCAATCTAATCCGGCATATCTGGAAAATAACGACCGGCAACATAGATCTTAATTCTATAAAAATTACCAGCCATTTTAGTTGCAGTCGTAATCTAGTTTAAGATTGCTTTTTAGTCCGTCGACACGTTAATGTTTTCCATTAAATTGGGTGAGGAGTACAGATTGTATACTCACTTTTGTTAACCTCTAAAATATGACATGGATCAATTCCACCTTTGGGATGGTGTTCAATTGAGTCAAAACACAAAGAGAATCATTCTTTGATCTGTTGTGTTCATTACGATCTACACGACTAATTCCACCGTAAACTCAATGCTTCAAGTTAGAATGTGTTGCAAGGGCAATCAAAGACTTTGTTCCTGTCATTACGGAATAGGACACTATTACTCGGTTTATCGGATAGACCTTTGCTAAGCACACTCTCTGGATATTGAAATGCAATGCTTCTTGTAGTCGGTCAACACAATCGTACCCATTGTAGTCATCGAACTAATCTCATCGAACTATTCTCATCGAATTGTTTTTCAGGTTTAGGGAAACACCCATTACAATATTGTGTACAATCGTGCTCACCTACTGAATTTTCGTTTACTAAGGCAACACTGAAAACGGGCTTCCAACCCGATAAAACTCTCTGGATAGATACTATTGTTTTTAATTCAACGCCATTCGGTTTCAGACAACTCACCAATAACAATAATAATAATGTTATTGGTTTTACGTCCCTTTTAACTACACTGCGTTTTAGAGACGCCGGGGTGCCGGAATTTTGCCCCGAAGGGGATCTTTAACGTGCCAGTAAATCTACGGACACGGCTCCCTCGCATTTGCGCACCCTCAAATGCCAGCTGACTGCGCCAGGATACGAACCTGCAACCATGGGCCCAGCAAGCGAGAACGTTACCCCTGAGCCACGCTGCCAGCCACTACCAATAACAGATCATGTAGCAAGTTCTGCGTAAAATCAGCACATTGCCCGAAACATTCAACCCATTTATGCAATGTTTAACGAACTGAAGTTGATGTAAAGTAATTTGTGATATTTGGGGGTGAGAACCACCATCTTGCCTATGTTAAATTTTCAAATTTGTGGTACGCATTATTTATAAACTATTTGGGTTATCAAAATGAAATTTTCAGAGATTGTTATACACATACTTAGCTGTAATAATGGGAAGGATTATTTACGGAAAGTAAATACCTTTTTCTGAATGAATTTTATACAAATCTATATATATAACAAGAAGTTCCGTGACGAACTAAAGAGCCTACTTTTCTTAAAATTTAAGATTCATGCCAATGATTAATCTATATGGGTCTATTTAGAATAATGACGAAATTAAGTTGGTAATATCCAAATTTCTAATTAGTTCGAAATACTGTATACATGGCATAATGTAGCCTAATAGAGAACTACAGTTGGCAGCCCTGGTGACTTAATATATTCTTAGTTCCATCTCTTAAGGTACAGAATACAAAATTTGGTTGAAGTCCAATGAATAGCATGGACGTTACTTGCAGTTAAACATTGGATCTAACAGTGCGCGTAAATTCATGTTGGCAACAAATTCATGTTGGTCAGAAATAATCTGAAATAATATGGTTTATTGTTGTGCCAATTTTGAATGAAATCCATTAGTTAATATAGAAGTTGCATGCATTTTAAAATTGGACTTATCAGCAGGCTTAGAATCATGTTGGCAGCACTGACGTATATTAGTTACTCCAAATTAATCTCGAATGCCAGGTATTATACGTGTGCAAAGTTTAGAGCTATTGGCTTGCATACTTTCTGATATATAGATATTAGGGTAACAAAAATAGAGACAGTATTTATTAACAGTTGGCAGCCCTGGTTACTCTTAAGAATCGGCATAGTCATATCTGTTATGGTGCACATAGCACATACGAAATTTGGCTGAAATAGAAATGATAGTATAGAAGTTACATGTATTTAAAGTTGGACCCCTCAGCAGACTTAGAATCATGTTGGTAGCACTGACGTATATAAGTAACACCAAATTAATATAGAATGTCAGGTACTATTCGTGTGCATAGTTTAAAGCTATCGGCTTGCATACTTTCTGATATATGGGTATTTGGATTAAAACAATTGAGAGCATTTATTAACAGTTGGCAGCCCTGGTGGCTCTTAAGAATACGCTCAGTCATATCCGTTTATGTACACATAGCACATACGAAATTTGGTTGAAATCCAATTGATAGTGTAGATGTTATATGCATTTAAAATTTGGACCTATCAGCAGGCTTATAATCATTTTAGCAACACTGCCATGTATGGCCTCCTGGAAATTAAACTGCAATATTATTATCCATACGTGTGCCAATTTTGAAATAGCTCCCATTCATACCTTCCAAGATATCCAACATGGAGCTCAAATTTCAATTGCGATTTTTCAGTAGTTGGTAACACTGACATCAATTTCAAATATGGCCGTGAGATATTCAGGTATAGGTCTTTACTCCTACCAAATTTTGTTTTGATTGCTGCAGCCGTTTAGGAGTTGATAGGGGGGGGGACACACACACACAGCCAGCCAGAGAGACAGACAGAAGGACAGACAGACAGACAGACACACACACACACATTTGCCCGATCTCATAAGTCTACTTTTTCCTCATTTTTGCAAAATGTGAAAAGTAGGCTAAAAATCAATGTACGAGATAGTATGTATGTGGGTGTGTGGGTGTGTATGTCTCCTATGCGTTCATACACCACCCATCCGATTGCGCTGAAACTTGGGTGAGATGTTGATTACTCTCCAAGGAAGGTTTCTGGCTTAGTAAATCCATTTTACAATAGGCAGCGCACGAGTAGATTCAACAAATGAGCGACGACGCGCGAAGCATTTCGACACAGTCCCGTATTTGTTCGTACACCTTTCATCCAATTGCGTTGAAACTTGGGTGAGAAGTTGTTTCCACTCCAGGGAAGGTTTCTAACTTAGTAAATACATTTCACAGTAGATAGCGCACGAGTAGATTCAACAAATGAGTGACTACACGCAAAGTGTTTCAACAAAGTCCCGTATGCATCCATATACCATTCGTCCGATAGCTATGAAACTTGGGTTAGATGTTGTGTACACTTCAGGGAAGGTGTCTGGCTTAGTAAATCCACATTACAATAGGCAGCGCGCGAGTAGATTCAACAAATGAGCTACGACGCACGAAGCGTTTCAACAAAGTCACGTATGCGTTCATATACCATTAGTCCGATAGGGATGAAACTTGGGTGAGATGTTGTGTACACTCCAGGAAAGGTGTCTGGCTTAGTAAATCTACTTTACAATAGGCAGCGCACGGTTAGATTCAACAAATGATCTACGACGCGCGAAACGTTTCAACAAAGTCCCGTATGCGTTCATATACCATTCGTCCGATTGCGATTAAACTTGGGTGAGATGTTGTGTACACTCGAGGGAAGGTGTTTGGCTTAGTAAATCTACTTTACAATAGGCAGCGCACAATAATTAGATTCAGCAAATGAGCTACGACGCGCGAAGTATTTCAACAAAGTCCCGTATGCGTTCATATACCATTCGTCCGATAGCGATAAAACTTTGGTGAGATGTTGTGTACACTCCAGGGAAGGTTTCTGGCTTAGTAAATCCATTTAACAATTGATAGCGCATGAGTAGATTCAACAAATGAGCGACGACGCGCGAAGCGTTTCAACAAAGTCCCGTATGCGTTCATATACCATTCGGCCGATAGCTATGAAACTTGGGTGAGATATTGAGTACATTCTAAGGAAGGATTCTGGCTTAGTATATCCACTTTACAATTGGTAGCGCACGGTTAGATTCAACAAATGAGCTACGACGCGCGAAACGTTTCAACAAAGTCCCGAATGCGTTCATATACCATTCGTCCGATTGCGATTAAACTTGGGTGAGATGTTGTGTACACTCGAGGGAAGGTGTCTGGCTTAGTAAATCTACTTTACAATAGGCAGTGCAAAATAATTAGATTCAACAAATGAGCTACGACGCGCGAAGTGTTTCAACAAAGTCCCGTATGCGTTCATATACCATTCGTCCGATAGCGATAAAACTTTGGTGAGATGTTGTATACACTCCAGGGAAGGTTTCTGGCTTAGTAAATCCATTTAACAATTTATAGCGCATGAGTAGATTCAACAAATGAGCGACGACGCGCGAAGCGTTTCAAAAAGGTCCCGTATGTGTTCATATACCATTCGTACGATAGCAATGAAACTTGGGTGAGATATTGAGTACACTCTAAGGAAGGATTCTGGCTTAGTATATCCACTTTACAATAGGTAGCGCACGAGTAGATTCAACAAATGAGCGACGACGCGCACACCGTTTCAACAAAGTCCCGTATGTGTTCATACACCATTCGTCCGATAGCAATGCAACTTGGGTGAGTAAATACATTTCACAGTAGATAGCGCACGAGTATATTCAACAAATGAGTGACGACACGCAAAACGTTTCAAGAAAGTCCCGTATACATTCATATACCATTCGTCCGATAGCTATGAAACTTGGGTTAGATGTTGTGTACACTTTTGGGAAGGTTTATGGCTGAGTAAATCCACTTTAGAATAGGCAGCGCACGTGTAGATTCAACAAATGAGCTACGACGCGCGAAGCGTTTCAACAAAGTCACGTATGCGTTCATATACCATTCGTCCGATAGCGATGACGCTTGGGTGAGATATTGAGTACACTCTAAGGAAGGATTCTGGCTTAGCAAATATACTTTACAATTGGTAGAGCAGGAGTAGATTCAACAAATGAGCGACGACGCGCGAAGCGTTTCAACAAAGTACCGTACGCGTTCATATAGGCCTATCATTCGTCCGATAGCGATGAAACTTGGCTGAGATGTGGTGCACAGTCCAGGGAAGGTTTTTGACTTAGAAAATCCATTGCACAATAGGTAGCGCACGAGTAGATTCAACTAATGAGCGAAGGCACGCGAATCGCTTCAACAAAGTCCCGTATGCGTTCATATAGGCCTACTATTCATCCAATTGCGATGAAACTTGGGTGAGTTGTTGTGCACACTGCAGGGAACGTTTCTGATTTAGTAAGTACATTGTATAATGGGTTGCGCACGAGTAGTTTCAACAAATGAGTGATGGCGCACAAACCGTTTCAACAAAGTTCCATCTGCGTTCATATACCATTCATCCGATTGTGATGAAACTAGGGTGAGTTGTTGTGCACACTGCAGGGAAGGTATCTGACTTAGTAAATCCATTGTACAATGGGTAGCGCGCAAGTTGATTCAACAAATGAGTGACAGCGCGCGCATCGTTTAAACAAAATCCCGTAAGCGTTCATATGCCATTCATCCGATTGCGATGAATCTTTGATGATTTGTTGTGTATATGCCAGGGAAGGTTTTCGACTTAGTAAATCCATTTTACAATAGGTAGCACACGAGTTGATGCAACAAATGGGTGACGACGCGTGAAGTGTTTCAGCAAAGTTCCATCTGCGTTCATATAACATTTATCCGATTGCGATTAAACTTTGGTGAGTTGTTGCGCACTCTCCCATAAATGTTTCAAAATTAGTAAATCCATTTTACGATAGCTTAGAGGCAGTTAACGGAAATTGAAGAAAAAATTGTGTATCCAAAAGCACTTCAAGAAACCAAATTACAATGCCAACCAACACTTTCTTTGAATGGCATTGCAACGCATGCCGGGTACAGCTTGTATATTATATTATTTCCCATCAATTGGTAAAACAAAATCATAACTTAATCTTATGTAATATACTAGGAAATCCCTCCCTATAATTACAGCTAAAGGTGTATAGAACCATCTCTGAAAAGTTAATTTTAATAACCCAAAGAGTTTTTGAGTAATGTGTACCACAAAATTGAAAATTTAACATAGACAAGATACGGAGGTGGTTCTCGCCTCTGTGAGTGTAAAATTTGAAGTAGCGGGTGATCTCGTCTTGTATTTATTGTATCGTCTGTAGGATAACAATTCCCAAGTGGACTAATCAAAACACCATCTGCGATATGTACGATGGTCACTCAGAGAGTCTATCTTAGCTTTTCCATTCAGCAAAGTACACTCATATGACTCCTATCGAAAATCTGGGAGTAGAAGAGTACATATTGAGCCTGCCTTCGACTGATCGCCTGAATACTCCGCTACCAGCTACAATGTAACCAGTCGTGTTGTTGGCGCTTAAGTCAAACCGAACATTAGCTTAGTTCAAAGCCTGCCTGTAGGCTCGCCATAACCTGATAGGTTTACAGAACCTGATGTTAATTTTGTGTATGTTGTGTTTCGGCAGTTGGTATTGTGTGTTTAGTATGTCATGGAATAACAAGCAAATGGAAATTCTACAGTCAAGGAGAAATCGCAAAGTGGAAAATGAATACGCCAATAGGTTTTGCTCAGTATAATGAGTGTGGAGAGGTTCAAAACATTTGATAGGGAACCGCAGACACGTTAAGATATGTATGCAAATTGAACAAAAGTAGAACCGACGGAAATCAATCAACAGTGTAAAACAAGATAAGGATCTTTGTTGCTCTTGTCTCATTTGAGGGGCTTGCACATCATGGCCATTTAGCCCTGACCACTGGTGTGTGTGTGTGATGATGATGATGATAATTGTTGTGTGTAGAGAGAGAATTTGCCAGATAACCTGTTATACTGTGGTGTCTGTAGTAGTATGTGTATTGGTAATTCAGGCGAGGATTGAGAAGGAGACAGTCATGGCTTTAAGTTAGGAATCATCCTAGCATTTGCCTGGAGTAAAAGTCGGAAACCACGGAAAACCACTTCCAGGATGGCTGAGGTGAGATACATACCCAGTCAGTTTTGACTCACGAGATTGAATTTACCACAATCCAGCCCTCAGAACAGAATTCTTCAGAGTTCTTGGCAGAGACGGGAATCGCACCCCAACCTCCGTTCACCACGAGGTGGTTAGAAAAGAATCTGGTAGTTGAGATATGTGTAGTTAGATAAAAATTTAAATCGTAATTGGAGAATAGAAAATGTAAAACTCGCGCCGTAGCCGTGCACGTTAAATCCCTCACCACGACTGTGACAGGGATCTGCAGTAAGTCCGGAGATCGGAGATACGACAGAGGCTATCCTGAGTGTGGAAAATAAATTATCTTTTTGGAATTCTCGGGGCATCAACCCGATCCCGTAGAATAATAATAATATCAGCTACACGCACTACAGCAATCTCCACAGAAACACAAGCTATCAGGCAAATATAACACACACCCAAGTACACGGGGCTGATGTTCAATTCGAATTAACAACATCAACAGAACATGTAGAAATTGCTTTCGAGCGAACACACTTGATAATGTGACCGAAGTGGCTAAACGAGAAGCAGGAGATTCGGGTTCAAATCCCGATTATGGTCACATTTTCAAATCTTATTCAACAAACATCATATTTGTTACTTTAGTTCTGTTGAGTTGTTTGAGTTAAAACAAAAAATGAGTGTCTTTTCGAACTCCAAACATATCGTGATAGATGAAGTAGTCCATTTTTTTCTTATTAGTTTAATTTTATTTGTTTCCGTATGGTGTTTATTTCCTTCCGTGAGAAGGTAAACTACATACTGTAAAAGTATAATGCAATTAAAGCAAGAACAAGAAAAGTGAATTTAAGTTGTTAAAGACGTAATAAAACCATCCATTCCAAGGATAAAAACGCGTAAGTAACCTTATATATTAAAATTATTCGGGAAAAATATCACGTTTTACTAAAACTGAAATATCTGGACAAGTAATTGCGCTATGGGACGTTTGTTGGCTTGCGGCGCTATGTTTATTGCGCGTTACCCAATGAAACCCAACTTACCTGATTCTGTCATCTGTGTATAAAATAGTTGTAGATATACCACCGCATCAATGTCACACTACACCTTTTAATAAACTGAAATATATTGACAAGTAATTGTGATATGATGACGTTTGTTGGCTTGAGACATTACGCACTTTATACATTATCCATTGAGCCTCCATCCTACTTGATTCTGTCACCGGTGTTTTAAAATTATTGCGACTACCAACCCCAAGATTGCAGGTTCGCTCCTGGCCATGGTAAGTGATTTTTGAAAGGCGAGAAAAATCACGACACTCATGTCATACGTTGTTGGCATGTTAAAGAACCCATTTGAATTCGTTGTTTTATGTTGTTTTAAGGGGCCTAACATCGAGGTTATCGGCCCCATTTGAATTCAGTAGGCCGTGTTCATAATGGCAAAATTATTCTTGGGATTTTCCGCCAACACAATAGTTCCTCCTTTCACTGTTAGAAAGCGCTATAGTGTCAAGGAGCTTAGATATCTAACATCCTTGAATTTCATAGCGCTCTTAGGAACAACAAAATTCGACATGTAAGCTGCCCTCTGGGTGTCAATTAACAAAGCCTGCACCCGGCACCCGAGGCCATACGATATTAAATTAATCAAGATCATTCTTCTGGACACGCTGAACTAATGGAAGTTAGCGAAGTCCCTCTTTCAATCGCCAGGCTGTATTCAGCACCCAAGTGATGAAATGACTGACACCAGCCAACCACTCATAAATAAACCTAAGAATGTATAATCGCAATAGCTATTACAGACAGACAGCCATGGACCTATTGAAAGGGACCATCCTGGTATTTGCCTGGTGATGAAAATGGAAAAACACGAAAACCATTTTCAGGACGGCCGAGGTGGAATTCGAACCCATGCTCTCCCGATGCCAGCGAGGCACGAGTTAGCGCGCTAGCGCTCTCGGTCATCGTGGCCAGTTCCAATACATCCTAATTAATTATAATATACAAATTTCTTTACGTATCGTATCTGAAGCTTATACGTGCTATGAAGTTTCGTTGCATAGGTCTACAAATACCCTGTACTGGTGGTCTACGGGATATGATGCGACACATTTGTTTTAGACGGTTCAAATCCCAACTCAGCCGATTATTTTTTGCCTATCAATTTTTGTTTGAATTTTATGCTTGGTGTTCCATTACATTTTCTTTTTATCATACATCCTCACAGTTCGGCTTTACCCACGGACTCTGAGAGGGATCATTCCTCTACCGTCGTAAGCACAGCGTGTGGGAGTTGAACATAATTTTTCAGCAGATACAATTGGAGATGGTGACAGGCTGGTCGCCCAGGTGACCGGAAAATCGGATCTAATTAGGGAAGGGATTTAGGAAGGACGTCAGCCATGGATCTATTGAAAGGGACCATCCTGGTATTTGCCTGGTGATGAAAATGGAAAAACACGAAAACCATTTTCAGGACGGCCGAGGTGGAATTCGAACCCATGCTCTCCCGATGCCAGCGAGGCACGAGTTAGCGCGCTAGCGCTCTCGGTCATCGTGGCCAGTTCCAATACATCCTAATTAATTATAATATACAAATTTCTTTACGCATCTTTACATAGGAGTTATTTGGGCACCAAATTCTTGGTTCTTTACTGGGAAGTGTTGTTTGAGTTACGGACTTGGGCATTGGCATTTCATCCTCGTAGAAAATTCACATTCATCCGGCTATCAAATGGTCTTATCTTATAAGTTCTTTTCTAAAAAAATTACAGTCAGTCTGAAAGACTAGACTTCATATCATTTCAAATGACGCATGCTACAACTGCCTTCTCGCTTCGCTCGAAGCCCCAGGTCGCTCGACGCCCCAGGACTCCTTCAACAGACTCCATTACCCATTAACTTAGGCTTCCCGCGTGGCTGCATGACGTCACGCACTCGCCGTCCATTACCCATTAACTTAGGCTTCCCGCGCGTCCGCATGACGTTACATGGTCGCCGTCTCCGCAATGCATAACGTTAGACTCAAGCTTCCCGCATGGCTGCATGACGTCACGCACTCGCCATCCATTACCCATTAACTTAGGCTTCCCGCGCGGCTGCATGACGTCACGCGGTCGCCGTCTCCGTAACGCATAAGGTTAGACTCAAGCATAACGATGAAGTCGACAAGATCATTTGAAATGATAAAAATGGGAAGAAATTTCACCTTTTACTAAAACTGAAACTAGTTATTATGGTACGACGACGGTTGTTGGCTTGAGACTATCCAGCATACACATTATCCGATGAGCCCCAACTTACTTAATTCTGCCATCCATGCATTAGTATATTATTGCACCAAGGGCACATTTCGCATTTTACTAAAACTGAATTGCATGTAGCCTACAAGTAGTATTGCGCTACGACGACGTTTGTTGGCTTGATACACTATGCACGTTACGCATTATCCATTGAACCCCATCTTATTTGATTCTGTCATCCGTCTATTAATATTATTGTTAATGTTCATTTCACTAAGCAATTTTTGTTGCAAAGCTCTGTGCCGACCGTAGTAAGGGGAGGAGCAAGTTAAGTGTTTTGTAACACGCATGCGCCCTGGAGCCAGATGGCCTGCCCGCTGCAACATGCAAACACTGAGAGGCTGGCATTTTGTTTCAGAATTCGTTTTTTGGAGGTTGTGTGTGCCCTCAACACGATGAGTCA
The DNA here is from genome assembly GCA_946902985.2 of Meconema thalassinum. Lineage (NCBI taxonomy): Eukaryota > Metazoa > Arthropoda > Insecta > Orthoptera > Tettigoniidae > Meconema > Meconema thalassinum. The sequence goes on along the minus strand of OX336389.2, from coordinate 1,117,297,253 downwards.
TATTACGAGTCGGAGGCGAAACTCAATTACAGATGTTGTATAAATAAAATAAAAATAATCAAACTCCACTAGTGCGAATTCTCCCATGGACCAAATGACAGCAGTAATTTTCTTTGTCATGTATTCCATAAGTACTGTACCCGTAAATGAACCCGAGCCTACTCCGTACTTGCCAATCTACAGATGGAAGAAGGATCGCAAAGTCACTGAGTTCCCGGCAATACATCCGCAGTATATCGCTGATAAGTCGCTCATTTTGGACATTTATAAATATGGAAATTGATGTTGTACTATAGACTTATTTAACAAACAAAACTTAAATGAAACTCAAGCATGAGATTCCTGAATCTCGAGTAACTATGGGTGAAAAAGGGCGCCCATCCATAGTACATCGTCTGACTAACTGCGGCAAATATAAGACGGAATTTCTAGAAAAGGGACGAGCATATCAAACCGTGCTCGCAAATTTATTAATAAATAACACTTACAATGATAAAATAAAAACCTCCTAAATCCTATCTAAATAAATGAAAAAGCAAGGATGATCTCTTATCATCTATAGGAGTTTTCAAAATAAGAGAAATTAATATTAAAATAAATTCAGTCATCATATAAAAATTAAAATGTCGGAAAGAGATTGACATAAAACCCTGTTCTTTCATTACATTTAAGTTCACATAAATTGCTAGAACTCTATACAAGAACTCCTATATCTTAACACAACTAACCAATTTTAAACAAATACGATAACGATTATCTGATGACTATTCCTATTTAAAACTTTTATTCAAATATTTACAAAAATTCTCTATTTACAACTTTCTTCTATTCATTCATTAAAATGTCCAACATTCTCCTCAGAGATTTCTCTCTATAACCACACTTCATCAATCAGCTACCCTCTTTCGTTTATAATTTAATTTATCGTCACATCCTGGCTTAAATAACCAAAGCGGTTAAGCTTAGTATTCGTTCTTTTGTCAAGATCAGTAATAATAATAATAATAATAATAATAATAATAATATGATAAATTCCTATGAATTTTACCATTCTTCTCGCACATTTTGAATACATCAGTTATTAACTCCAATAAATAGCTGTTTAAATCATTGTTAATTTTACTAAGACCTTGCTTAAAATACAGGCTTCACTCTCAATATTCTGTGGCATAAATCTTCACATTCAAATCGTAAAAATATTTACGTAACAAACATCGCAAGAGTGTGGAAATAACCTTAAATTCACGAAGTTTCTTTGCCAATGCACCTTAAAAACCTTCAGTTGTGGAATAAATCTTCACTATCCTCTATAAGCCTTATGCAAAATATCATCAACAATAAATATACGACATCAAATAACCTTAATGTTCCACAGCTAACTAACTTCCATAATAATGATATATTAATAAATTCAGCAATTTTATGTAGCATAAATAGAAATCAACAGATTCTTAGACTACTGTTCTAATAACAATACACAATGAATCTCTCCTTCTCTAGTCATACAAATAATGTTATATTCAAAATAATATTGACCGAACATGACAATTTGTCTTCCAAACAACAATCTTGTTATGGATCAAACTTAGTGTGGTCATATTAATGACAACTCTTGCCTCAAGCTGTCTAAATTGACTACAATATCGTCGCAACACATTTAACATTCCTTTAATTGACTTCAAAGAAAAATGTAAAATTGGAAATAAAATGCCATAACTGGATCAACATCCTGACTAACTTCAGATCATCTAAATCTCTCTCTCTCCATCTCACTAGCTTCAACCCTGGATTAATCTGTCCTCCAACAACGTTAAAATACTGATACGATAAGATCTCTCCTAGTTCTTTCAAAAGACGAACTTCACCATTATCAAGAATGGGAATTGCAATTAGAAAGTTGCATTGACTAATAATAAATCTAACCATCCTATTCTTCATAATATCATCATCGAAGAAATAAATTTCGATCAAATTCGAAATTATAAATATCTAAAATCCATCTGTCCTCCAACAAATATAAGAAAAATCTACAAAAATCTCATTCGGAATAAAATATCTAACACGCAAAATCGCAAAAATACAAATCCAGCATCACTAAATAAAATCCAAAAAAGAAATGTCTCAATAAAAATTTAGAAAGGCTAATAAAATGTTCAATCATAAAATCTCTACATGTTCCACATTTCTACAAAAGTACTTTTGCTGAGTAGTCGATAGAACATCCTCATACCAGGTTGAGTATGATTCTTGCAACCACGGCTCTCGCCTTGATGAGACCATCTCAGTCTTCGCCTGGACCTCGTTCTCGGAACAGCAAATAGTGAAGATCTCCATCGCCCTCGCTCGTTCTCGAACTGCCGTGGCTCGAACTGATGTCTCGTTCGGTCCTGGATTGTTGACTGCATCTCTCAAGATAGTAACGTCCTTCAAGGTTCTCTATCGGCAATTCTCGAAGATCTTTCCTCTTCTGGATAATTTTGAAATATCTAGGTCACTCCTTCATTCTTGTTAGTTAAACAATTTAAATTCCCAATTAATGGCGCTTAACAATGCATCTCCACGTTCTCGAAAATTTGAGCAATATTCCCTCAACTCGTAATTCTTAAAATCCATTTTAATTATTCCAAATAATTGTTGAATGCAACTCGTAGATTTTGGAAATGTCTACAAAACGATGCGTCGTAGACTATCGTAGAATACTATTGTGTATAAATAATTCGTAGAATTCGTTTGTTGTAGATATAGTTTTTTATAGGACTTGGCAAAATATAGCAGAATTTCTCAAGTATCGATGTACTGGATTTCCACTTATGTTCGAAGAATAATGTTTTTCATACTGACGAATATCATCAAGTCGAATTGTTGCTTTACTCGCAAAATAATTGTTTAATGCACTTATAAGTCGTAGATTACTACACAAATCCTTTGTAATATTGTTCCTCGGCTATTCAATACTGGCCGGAATACACCTCGCTGTAGCCGTCAACTTAAACAGATCGCGCACTCGATATTAGCGAGACCGTCACATACGTCTGTCACTCACGACATCATAAAATCGAATCTTTTCCTCCTAATTTCCAATGAGCTAGTAGACTAGATTTGGCGCTTGCAAGTCCCACTCAAATCTGCCGAATGCCATCGTTTTCACCTTACAAGTCCTCTTTACAAATTCCAAAAACGTGGGAAGATATAGAATATTTTTCTGAGTCGAACCTGGTACTTCTTGATGAGAATTAGCTCTCTGGAGTAATTATAATTGCAATTGATTTTCTGTGTTTCAGCTTGAGGAGCGTTCAGACTCTGGCTACCATGTAGAGGGTCCCATTAACGCCATCTACACTGAGATCCTGCTGAGTCGTCTGTGCCAGGACGCTACGTGACCCAAATCACAGCATTGAGTATAGTTGACATAAGGAAATAAACCAAGGCTTGTTGAAGGTTCTTTCAACATGAATTTGATACGACTATGTGTAAGGCTAGACATTTAAATTAGTGTTGTTTTTAAGATATACAAATGGAAATGAATGAAATATGTGGTATTTTAAATAAGTGGATACTGTTCATAGATGTGATGATATTTGTATGCTTTGAGTTGTTCAGTGTGCCAATGTTCCTTCCAATCCCTTGCTCAAGTGGCACTGAAGACCATTTCTGTATGAGTATTTCCTAAATTGGTGGTGCTGTGGGGACAACAAGAAACAATACCTTGCATGCAACTGTTATACATTACCTCAGTACAAAACGACGTCAGCTATTCAAGATATCTTCCTCCTCACCTTTTGGAATTTTCCAAATGTGATTGACATCTGCCTAGTGAAAATTTTGACTGATCACTCGATACGACCAAAAGCTAAGAATGTGTTATTCTTACTACGAAACTAGACGTATAGTAACTTATTTGGTGGACCATAACATACGCATATGATTTAGTTCTGGTTATTGGAGGAATTAGGCCATACAAGTCGCTCATCTTGCTGTAAGATTCAGTGTTTTATTACAGTAACGTTGTACCGAACAGTGTTGAGTTAATGAGTTCGTGAACTATTTTCACACGAATAGAATGATAAACGTCAAAAATGTATTTACAAATTTCGAATAATTCACGGTATTATGTTGAGTTTCCAGTAAATAAGGTCTATCATTGAACCCTGATCCGACTTCCTCTTGATAATGTAGTAAGTTCCAGACAGAATGACGTGCACAGATTCCCAGTCTGACGTTCCACTTCCGCGACATAAGGATAATACTGTCAGTAAATATTGAGCGTAACGTTATCGACCATCTTATTATTACTATTATTTATAATTCAATAGTAAAGGTACACCTTGCATACTTCTTTCAATTATAGAGGCGATAATTCATTCTTCTTATTCTTATCCTTCTAACGAAGATTGCCGATCTCTTTGCATTTTGATGATGTAAGATTGCAACTTTGAGCAGAAAACTCTCATATTCATTCTGTATCAGTCTCAGCAATGTGATATTGTAGCCATGATGCGATATAGTATATCTACAATTTACAGATCACAAAATGTAATGCCACAGAGTTGTTGTTTGATTTGAAGGGCATGCACATCGTGGTTATTTATCCCCGTATACGGGGTTTCTGTCCGATAACCAGTGTAATTTTGGTGTTTGAAGTAGTAGTGTGTGTATTCGTAATTCAGGTGAGGACTGGGAAGAAGGTGACCGTGACCTTAAGTGAGAAACTCTCCCAGCATTTTCCCGGAGTAGAAGTGGGGAAACCACGGAAAACCATTTCCAGGATGGCTAAGGTGGGGATAGAACACGCCTTTTCTCAGTTTTGCCTCACGAAGCTGAGTGAACTCCGTTCCAGGCTACAGATCAGAATTACATATCTTGGCAGAGTTGATAATCTAACCCTGACCTCTGGGGTGACAGCCAAGAATATTAGCCGCTACACTCTGAAGTGGTCATTATGTCACAGATAACCTGAATCAATTGTTCTGTTGAATTCACTGTCCATGTTTCATTGAAAGTTGGTGACCAGTCATAAAGAGAGCAATGCATTCTCAGATACGTGGTTTCGGACTCGTTGTGACGATTTAGTTATATTCACTCATTGTAGAGAATGACCGGAGAACTGAATGAATCGGATCTAATGGCTTGGAAGAATTACGACCTGCCAATACTCAAATCACTCATCAGCACTCTGTCGCTTTACGACATCGTTAAACTGAACGTTTGTGTGTGCAACAACCGCAGTTGGTTATTTCTCAACGGTAAGGTGTCTCATGATTCCATCGGACATTCTTAGGCAATATTCCAAGTAGAGTCTATTTCTTCTTGGAGGTAATTTATTAAAGCCTTTATAGCTTCTGAAGTATTAAAGACCAATAACGCAACATTGACTGCCCGGCCTCTTGCTTGGGGACAGTTTAATTAATGTTGCTTTGCTATATTAGGCCTACCTATTTTGATAACTCATTTAATGTAAATAAACTTAAATAATTGGACTAGATGAGCCTTATGCCTGCATTCCAAAGATAACATATTCCAAAGCCTTTTAATATTGAATTCTATTCCGTGTATTCCTTGTGAGATAGTGAATATCACAATCAGAAGAATAGAAAAGACGTGTTTAAACCCATGAATATTGGTATCATGGACTCTATATCCATTTTTGCATGGTCAGATGCCAGTTATCTGAGACAAATAAAAATAATAATAATTATAAAATAATAATAATAATAATAATAATAATAATAATAATAATAATAATAATAAATTCGCTTATTGTGTGTCGTAATCACGTGCCAAATGTACTGCAAATCGTGCACGTTTATGTCCTAAGCTTGAACGGAGCTTTTGTATGGGACGAGTGTGGGTAAAACAGCGGAGTGTGTTCACATTCAGGATGACCAATATCAGTGTCGGTATTTGAACTTCTCTCTCGGTGAACTCTAAACTTCCTCTTACTGAGTGTTATACAATCGGAGCTCTACCATTTCGTCAATGATGTTTCAAATCGTACTCACAACACAAGATCAAGATGAGTCTTCAACATACTGAATTGTAACAACAGTGCCATTTAGGGACATTTAATTGACTTTACCGGGTTTTTTCTATTACGTATTTTACTGAGCGCTGTTTTAACGTCTAGTGCTCACGGTATAATTAATCTCTTTGCGCAGCATTCAAAAATTTAATAAGGAGAAATATGGAGTGTGGGATTTTTCATTCTTAAGAGATGCACAATAACCATGAACTGGAATGTACGCGTTGCAATACTAACATATGTTGCTCATATGGAACATTTAATTTCAACAACCAGAATAAGTGATGGGGCCTCAATTTATGATTGTTCAAAATAATAATGTATTCCGAGAAAATGTTGAACAGTTGTTAACAAATTGCTACCCGCAATTCAAATGGGGCTCACTGTTGATCAGCGAATAGGAGGATGCTCGTGGTGGAGACATAGGGGTGATGTATGGTACTGGGGCCTGTCTCTGCCTGCTCCCACCCAGTTCATATTCTCGGAATGTGACGAACAGTGCGAGTGAAGGAAAATATTATCTGGGAGTGTGTAGGCACGACAGGACTACGTGATAAACCCAATTGATAGTCATGACCATGACCCACTCTTCCTTCATCATTCGACAGCTACTCTTCCACGGATCAGCAGTGTTTCAGATTTGAAATAATGTCACGTAGTTTTCAATAAATCAAAGACTTGTGGAAATGGATTGATTCTTTCAGCAGACATGGAATATAGAGATCCAGTTATCAATTCTAATAAAATTTTATTATGAGTCTTAGCTTCGCTTCAACTAAAGCGGCTGTAGAGACGCCTATGTACGAGAACTTTGTCCAGAAGGGGATGTTCAGCATGCCAGTAAATCTACTGACACTGATCTCTCGTATTTAAGCACCCTCGTATTCCAACCAAATGCGTAAGGATTTGATCCTTCAACAGTGGGACACCAGATAAGAATCTTGCCTTTGCATTACGCATCCGGTCTGTTACTTATTTTGAACTTATTGAACTATGAAATTCCAATTTTGCCTACTATTAATATAAATTAGGCTTATGATACCACTCGGGTGTTTGTGTGTAACCATATAATTGATGTGTGTGTCTAACCTGTCAATTTCTAAATGCCTCAACTGAAGTGAACAACATTTACTTCCTGTGCACCTTAACCGCATATCTTATGTTGACATCATCTTAGTGAAAACAAAATAGCAGCCACCTCAATTATGTTCTAAGTTTAGAATTGTCTTAACCAACCGCCAGATTTCTCTTAAGTTCAAATCTCACGTACCGCAAAGGAAATCCTACGCTGGAGTTACAGATATCTCGGCTACACGATTTCAATGTAGAGGCCGTGCGAAATTCACAAGTATTATAATCGACAACTTACGTTCCAATCGAACAATGATCACCAAAATTAGCAACGTAATCATATTGAATATCACGTGCATTCGCCATCTGGATTGTATCAAATAATATATGAAACTAATAAACGAAGAATTTCCATAATTTGAACGTAGAATTTCCATAATTTGCATAACGGTCTAATTGTATAATAATATCTACTATGCTGAAGGCTCATGTGCCGCGACTTTATGTATTCAAGATAGCGGCCATGCAAACTACTAAAGTTTTATTATCGATAATTTACGATGCAATTGAGCAATTACTACGAAACTTGGTGATAGATGAGTCATTTGTGAGATACTTTACATGCACAAACAGCAAGGTCATCAAACGGAATATTACGCTCAGCCATCTTGTACTGCATGCATAAAGTAGCGAAATCGATCACCGGTACTCGCAATTGAATAAATTAACATCTTCGTAAAGTAGACGGAAATGAATATTCTGCAGGAAATGTATACTGCAGAATGAACATGTAAGTATAGTTTATGAATTCATCATGGCGTATAGAAATTTTAGAAGCCATTATTCAGTGTTGCCTTCGTAAAACAGTCGAATAATATATTTTCTTTCAGTCAACACGTAAATATGCCCAATTAGCGTGGGTGGGAAATGACGCATCTACTCACACGGATTAATTATACATTTTATACACCTCTCGAAAACAAAAGGGAGGGGGTGGGGGCTCAATTATTGGATGACATATTTCGTTCGTCAGGCGAGCATCACCAGATCGAGTTTACTTAGCCTAAGGATTGTTTATACGTTAGGTTTGCCGGATGTGTATGAAAGTTATTATTAAGTTATGAGAATTCTTACAACGTATTAAACTTCATTTGTGTTTGGTTAATTTATAGCACTCCTGTAGTTATTGCGTTTGCGTTGTTAGTACCAGTTATGTTGTGAGACATGCAAACACCTTAGTATTATTATAATATAACACTGGAGTGATACACTTACCTTATTACTGGTAAACCCCATCCTGGTGTAGTGGCTACCATTCTTAGCTGTCCCCGCTGAGGTCTGGGTTTGATTCCTGGCTCTGCCAAGAAATTTAATTCTGATCTGTGGGCTGGAACGGGGTACACTCAGCCTCGTGAGGCAAAATATAGAAGACGTGGGTTCGATTCTCACCTCAACCATCCTGGAAGTGGGTTTCCATAGTTTCCCACTTCTACTCCAGACAAATTCCGGGATGGTTCATACCTAAGACCACGGCCAGATCCTTCGCATTCCTCACTTGAATTAAAAATACACTCACTAATACAGACGCCACAATACCACTGGTTATCAGACAAATTCAACACGCACGCAAGTACACGGGGCTTAATGACCACGATGTCCAAGCCCATAAAAAATTACGAGCCTTACAGTAGACGCATATGATGTGTAACATCTGACATAGAACAAACCTCACGTGAAATAATTGATACACCGGTATTGTATAGTATTATTGGCACAAATATTAATCTATTGTAAAAGGGAGTGTTTTACAGATATTGTAGTTTATAATACGGAACTCATATTATTAGATGATTTGTAGCTTCCACCAGCACTAGCCTAAATAAAGAATACGATATGGATCAACTAGATTAATAGACGCGACACCGCTCATAACCTCAAATTCCTTATAAACAGGTCCTCTTGATTCACAGACCAACACGTAATTTCATATGGATTCTGTTAAAATGAGTCATATTGATATGATAAATATCGTTTAAAACGATAATCTGGTAGCAAAAGTATCTACCCCACCCAGGATTCGAACCCAAGATCTCTAGATTCACAGTCATACTCAATAACCCCACGGCTATTTCGACTACGCTGCTATTGTGCACAAGATGGAGACTTATTTCCACGTTCCAATAGTACTGCATTACGGAATTAAGTTTCATTTATATTTTGCTTGTTTCGATAAGATTCCTGAGTGACATTGAGTTTAAAATGCCTTATGCCAATGCAATGCCGACTACTTACAATGTTTGATAATAAGGCATTTTACCATTTAAATACTGATACGAAGACTTCGAACATGTACCATGTCATTTGTTTAAATCACTTGACACCAGAGTTCGCATGAGCGTTTTCCGTTCATTATGTCATATACATTCCACATGGCCGAGAGTGCGTCATGGTATCAATTTTCGACACCGCGCGCTGATTGTTTCTCTTACCAGTGCCAGCTGGATCGATCGATCGAGTTGGCAGTGCGTCTTATACTTCCGTTCGATCCACCACTGCCAGCTAGGGCACACTTCCATTCGATCGATCGAGCGGGCAGTGCATACTTCCGTTGTCCACCACTGCCAGCTAGTACACTTCCGTTTGATCGTTCGAGCGGGCAGTGCATACTTCCGTTTGATCCACCACTGCCAGCTCAATCTTTCCGAACCACTTCCATCCCCAATTTTCAAAATCACTCTCACAAAACTATCCAGCAACCGAGCGGAAAGATGTTACACATCAAAAATGAATCAACAACGGCAAACCTCACCGCCCGTCAAACTTTCGCGTCTAGCTCTTGTGTTATGTTATTGAATAATGATATGCACCTTGGTAAAGTTAGGTTACCTAAATAATGATATTCATTGCTGGTAACACTTATAGAAAATATCTGATGTTCAACTCTGTACGCTGTGAACAGTAGCGTAACTACGGTGGTTGATTAGGGTGATGAATCCTCCCCCAGAGCCCAATAATAACAAGTAGTTCCGTGAAGCACTATACAGTCAATTTTTCATATATGCTACTTATTTTAATTGCCTCTATCAACATACAAAATTTCAGTTTGATTGCTGTAATAGATTCGTAGATATTGAGAACCGTCTAAATATTTCGGATGGTCGCCATGTTGGATTTTTATTATGTAGGCCATAGAGTTATGTACTATTAGATAACGATTTCTTCGTAGGTTCATTATTCAAACGTTCACTTCGGTCACATGATTAATACACAAGAAATAGAAACTTAATTTTAAAATAGCGCACAGCCGTCATCTTGAGATTATGAGAAAAATTGAACTAATTTAGATGCCAGTGCATTACAATATGTATACACAAATACTGTACTATATTTGACTGCGCTCATATGGTTAAATCGTGAGAAAAGTCTATTAAAATATTTCACCTTCACTTGTCCGCCATGTTCGTTTTGTATTTAACAGGTTTTTGGAAGTCTCATAGCTTAACTTCTAGTAGTACCTTTTATCACCGTACAAAATTTCAGGGTGATATCAGTGTCAGAGATATAGAATGCCGGTGAAATAATTCGCACAGCCGCCATCTTGTGGTTATGTAAACAGTTCGACAAAATTAGATGCCAGAGCATTACAATATGTATAAACAAAGACTGTACTATATTTCACTGCGCTCAAATGGTTAAATCACGAGAAAAGTCTATTAAAATGTTTCACCTTCGCTTGTCCGCCATGTTCGTTTTGTATTTAACAGGTTTTTGGAAGTCTCATAACTTAACTTCTAGTAGTACCATTTATCACCGTACAAAATAATTCAGGGTGATATCAGTAAGTGTCGGAGATATAGAATACCGGTGAAATAATTCGCACAGCCGCCATCTTGTGGTTATGTTAACAGTTCAACAAAATTAGTTTCCAGTGCATTACAATGTGTATGAACATTTGCTGTACCAAGTTTCATTGCGTTTGGATGGTGAAATCGCTAGAAAAGGGTATTTAATAGTTTCAAATACGCTTGTCCGCCATATACGTTTTGTAGTTACCAGGGTTTTGAAAGTCTCACGGGTGAACTTCAAATAGTTCATGGTGATATCGGTAGTAGTTTCGGAGATATAGAATTCCGGTGAAATAATTCGTACAGCCGCCATGTTGGATTGATGAGACGTAGGAAAATTTAAAGGGCACGGTCGAGATCGGCCAAAATAGTACTATGACCTTACCGAGTTTCATTGAATTCACTCCAGCCGTTTAGAAGTTGTTAGGGGGGATACACACACAGACGCACACACACACACATACACACACATGGACTAAAGGTGATTTCAAAAGCCTATTTTTTTTTTTCATAAATTAAAATAGGCTAAAATATCTATATCGCTGAATTTGTTATTTTGAATGAAACCATCTTCCGGATTGGTGACAGGATTATAGGCCTATACGTTTATACTTGCCTATTTATTGTCGGACACTTCTCCTTTACTCGTGTAAAATGTTTAGTGTTATGCCTACCTACTTATCACTTGCTTAAGTGAAACTATTCATTTTCGAGCTTCTGTAAATTCAAAGGCACAAATAATTCGTATCAAATGCTATCGATAGCCTACCTAACACGAAATGCTGATATTTGCTTTCTTTGATTATGTTTCATTTAGCCGGAGCATCCCCCCACATTTTAATTTTGTCTTTTTGACACGTTGCAAAAGTTCATTTAAGGGGTTAGGTACACGTAATCATGGTAAAAATTTTACAATTATCTTTTTTCCCCTTCAGAACCACAACAGTTACAGCAATGAAATTTTGTGCACTTGAAACACTCGCATTATTCTATAAAGAAAACAGCATTGCATTCATGTCAAAAAATAATTTGGGTATTTTTTCAAAATTCAAAATGGTGGTTGTTCATCATTCAAGGCTTCAGCGTTTTAGTGATAACTCCTGTAATGTTTGACATGTTTAGGTTCTGTTAATTTTAATTTATTGCAAAGGTATTCCTCTAAAAATGCAAGTACTTTCAGCAACTTAGCCTATCTTTTTTTTCTATCGTTTTACCCTCCAGGGTTGGCTCTTCCAACGGACTAAGCTCGGGATCCCTCCTCTACCGCCACTGAGGGCAGTGTCCTGGAACTTGAGACTCTAGTCAGGGATACAACTGGGGTGTGTGACCAGCACTACGCCCAGGCGGCCTCACCTGCAAAGCGAACAGGGGGCCTGATGAACGGATGGGAAGAGTGGGACGGTTAGGCAAGGAAGTGGGAAGGAGGCGGCCGTGGCCTTACAGTAGGAACCATCCCGGCATTTGCCCGAAGAGGAAGTGGGAAACCACGGAAAACCACTTCGAGGATGGCTGAGGTGGGAATCGAACCCCCTCTACTCATTTGGGCCACCCGAGGCTGAGTAGATCCCGTTCCAGTCCTCATACCACATTTCAAATTTCGTGGCATAGCCGGGAATCGAATCCAGGACCTCCGGGGCGGCAGCTAACCATGCTGACCGCTACGCTACGGAGACGACGATATAGCCTATCCTAACAACAAATATTTTTACTTTTGTATTGAAAAGAAAATATCAAACTTTTACAATATTTTTGCTACATTTTTTTTAAGAAACTATTTTAGAGAGACATGAATTTACATCATTTTGTAGATATAGTAAGCAGAAATACACACAAAAAGTTTCATTCGTGTATGTCAATTAGTTTTTGAGTTATCATTAAAACGGGGGTGAAATACACAAGTCTGAGAAGAAAAAAAAGCGATAAACATTTGTGCATGAATCTTACATACCATTAATTAGGACGAACATTGGATGCAGGGCTTTGCATTTTAATTCATAACTCAAAAAATACGGAGCATAATGACATAATTCTTTCACCAAAATGTTCCTAAAGGAAAGGAGCATAAAATAAAAAATATTTTGAAAAAATGTATTTTTGAAGGTCATAAGTAGTACCTAACCCCTTAACTAAATAGCTATCTATATTGTTGGGAATAACTGTAATACAGTCTATGTGCATAACCCAAGCCCAAACGCCCCGTGGTACAACAGCCCACGAAGGGCCTAGGAGTACCAAGCGAACGCTGCCCAGCCATTTGGCCTGCAGATTGTGGGGTAACACGTGACCAGCGCGTCGGGTCCCCTCGACCGTTAATCTTGTTCTTCACTGCCTCACTGTCAGACAGCTACTCAATTGTCCTCACGAGGCTGAGTGTACCCCATTCCAGCCCCCACGTCAGTTTCTAAAATCCCTGATGGAGCCGGGAATCGAACCTGGGGTCTCCAGGTGAGAAGCTTGTGCGCTATGCCTAACACCACGAGGCCGGCTTATCTACAAATCCGCCAATCCTAAAAGAGACGGCCTTTTAAAAAGTATAGACTATAATTAATCCGTGGAATTTTTTGCAGGTTAGCAGGTGTAAGTAGGTAGGCTAAGTGTTATTCCCCGACCAATTTAATTAGACACAATAACGTGTTAACCGACTGAAAAATAATTATTTTACTAGATTCGTAATGGAGATCATGCGTAGAATCCAAGTATTAAAATCTATACACTAGGGAATATTTTATCAATTATCACGAATTGCAGTGAAGAGGGAGTCATTTCAGAAATCTCAGTTACGCAAGTCACAAAGTAATCTGAATAAATAAAACGGGTCTCGAATATGTAACATTACAAAATCTACTCACCATCTAATGAACACAAATTTCGGAATTCGGGAAGAAGCTAACATCCCAAAGTAAATTGACATTGCATTTCAAGTGCAATGTGGAGTATCATCTGGTCTGATATCTTGGGCCAGTACCTAATCGGATCATGTCGCTTAGACGCCATCAGACGGGAGAACGCTATTTTTTTAAAGAACTCCCACAGGTGCTGGAAATCATGAATCCGTGTGGCAAAGTGCGAATGTGATTTCGGACGGGGCGTCCCCTCAGGGATCAGCTATCATCCAGAACAATCTTCGTGCTTGATATTCTGATAAATGCGTGGAATGGGTAGGACTCGTTCCCAGGCCCACCAGATCACCTGATCTGCCACTTGACGTCTTCCTGTGGGGTCACTTAAAGCAGGGAGTGCATGCAAAGAACACTTTACTTGTATATAGGGATTACACATTGTTGATATCTCTAATAGGTAAAATATTAAAGTGGAATCCTCAGAATCTAATAAAGTCACGAATATGAAGATTGGAATGATAATACGTACAAGATACTTGGTGAAAGATAAGCACCTAATGCCAATACGAGCTATAATTGTATACTTTTCTCTGCGTGATGTTGGTAATGACGCAGAAATTTGACCACCCCGATAATTTAAGGACAATGATTGTCCTGCATATACCGAATCTCACTGTAGAATATGAAAGGATGATGAAAAGATTTGAATTTCGAAGGAAGTAGGCTATGCGTTATCTGCGAAATATCTAATTTATGCTGGTATCAATTTCTAGAGAAATCATGAGAGATCTCAACTTATCCCGCATTAACAATTCATAGAGGCCATACCATTATATCCATCAATATTCGCCACACGTGAGATCCGCATCCCATGCTTTCAGTTTGCCAGCAGTGAGAGCAGTGAGGCAGAAGGACAAAAAACAAAAAGAAAATTTAGGATTATAGTGGATGCTTTATGAGGGTGTTGAGCAAGATGGTTGATGCCCAATCAACACGACTCACCGCACCTACAAATGAAATTTGCTCTCCGAAATTCACTCTCATCGGTTCTCGCTGTCACTTGGTTGGGTGAGGAAATATGCTCCGAAATCATTCCTTGATTAGCTAGTGGTAATGCACAATGTTATGTACTGGATTCTGTGAAACGGTGAACATGATATGAAATCATCTTGTGTAAAATAGTACGAACACGCGCTGATATAATTTCTGTTGTGAAATTATTTTACATAGATATTCGAGAACGTATATCTCTTTTAAAAAAAGAGGGGACGATTTGAGTCCAAAACCCATAAGAGAAGCTGTAAATACAAGGATTTCATATAGATTCAAAGGAATTATTTCTATATGGCATCTCCCTTCTCCATATTCCACAAACAGCACCACCAAAGAAATACAGACGTGTATAGTCAATAATTCACCTGAATGACGCTCTATACGTGAATCTTTCATGACTTGTATGTATTTGTGCTTAGTTGGTATTTATATAAGAGTTGACCTGCAATTGATGTATATTTAGATTTGTAAATAAGAATATAATTTAGAAATTTATGTAGATGTAGACTCTGTGCATTCATTATCGACAATGAGTTGCACAGATATTCTGTATGCCAAGTATGTAACCTGAATGAAACATATCATTGAGATATACTTGAAGCGGGAAAGGCTAAAGATATTTTGTAATATTTACATGTAATGTTCTATTCCTTGTCCTACGCTACATACTAATATTCTAGCTTGAACCTTCGATTAGCACTCTCGTTACCTTATACCCTTCGCTTGCTCTTCGAAGTGTACTTAAGGAGGCAACACTCACTAATGTAACTGAGACAATAATGGACTGATGGGACATCAAGTTCCCTAAAGCCAATCTTCTAACCATGTAACATATTTTGGTTAGCATATTATGAATGTTGTGGAATCAATGTATGATCGTGTAAATATAATGATTATGAATACAATAAAGTTTATCAATTAGATCAGCATAGCTAACTTTATTCATCCAACCACACTTTCTGTCCTGAATGAGCCGTCTCGAAAGATAATCCAACCTCCTTCAATGTGCTAGATATTGAAATATGCGGGCTGATGGTGATCACCAAGGTCTGCACAGTTTACGGCACGCAATAGAAATAACCTAGCCTATATATTCCTCCTAGAGCCTGCCAGTGGCTAGAATACACGCATTGGTGATGATCTACAGGATCTATAATAGAACAGGTCCACACTACTTGTGACTCGTGGGTTGGGTGAGTATATTCAGTGTGATTTTATAAGTTAACCACACAGTTCTGTCAGACTTTCAGGACGATAATGAATGATGCACGCCCCACAAACTTTCAGGGAAATCATAAGATTGAACCCAGTTATTGTGGTCGGTCCAGTCAGAGAGGACGAGAGAAACGATGGTACCATTAAGAGCGTGATATACACCTTTGGACTATCCCTTGGAACTAACTTTACCGCAGTAGGAATAAAAATAATACGAGTAGGCAGTGAATAAACAGATAGTAATACAGTGTTTTAAAACAATTAAGACGGTGATGAACCCTCAGAGTTGCACCACGTGCAGAACGTCCAAGACGCTGTACAGAACGAGGTTATCAAGCCAGTAATTGACTCCTTGGGAGGAGAATTCACTGTCAGACTAGCAACCACTGGAGGAACCTAGACATGAGTAAAAACCTTCCGGCCGCCTGTATGTATTCGTGGGCACTTTGTGCCTGCGCTGCCTAGTTTTCTAGCTCACAGACCAGGTGTACCTGTGTTCGTACGTCTTGTTCTCTTGACGACCCAACCACACTCCCGTGTTCATGACACTTCTCCTAATCGCTGTTTCGTTTCCTTGGTTTCTTTAGAGTAGAAAATCCATATTTTGGCATGAAAATATGCTGTAACTATCAAAATACACACATCAAAAAAAGTTTTGCATCACCTCGGTTCCCAGATCTCCGGCATATAGACGTTGACTGTGTATATTGTATCCAAGATACAGTCCCTTTGACTGTTCATAGATGTCACTAAAACTGCTCAAAGATGTAAACAACCATGCATGAGCAGGGCCTATTAGACGGAGGGGGTACGACAGCCGATCAGTTCCAGTCATTCCACCAGGACGAAGGTACGCTGCTCATGTTGTCTGTAGTTCTACCATGCCTAGAAGGTCAATACCGCAGTTCGATCGCGTCCGCATTGTTACTTTGTGTCAAGAAGGGCTCTCAACAAGGGAAGTTTCCAGGCGTCTCAGAGTGAACCAAAGCGATGTTGTTCGGACATGGAGGAGGTACAGAGATACAGGAACTGTCGATGACAGGCCTCGCTCAGGCCGCCCAAGGGCTACTACTGTAGTGGATGACCGCTACTTACGGATTGCCGCTCGGAGGAACCCTGACAGCAATGCCACCATGTTGAATAATGCGTTTCGTTCAGCCACAGGACGTCGTGTTTCAACTCAAACTGTGCGCAATAGGCTGCATGATGTGCAACTTCACTCCCGACGTCCATGGCGAGGTCCAGCTTTGCAACCCCGACACCATGCAGCGCGGTACAGATGGGCCCAACAACATGCTGAATGGACCCCACGGAATTGGCATCACGTTCTCTTCACCGATGAGTGTCGCATATGCCTTCAACCAGACAATCGTCGGAGACGTGTTTGGAGGCACCCTGGTCAGGCTGAACGTCTTAGACACACTGTCCAGCGAGTGCAGCAAGGTGGTGGTTCCCTGATGTTTTGGGGTGGCATTATGTGGGGCCGACGTACGCCACTGGTGGTCATGGAAGGCTCCGAAACGGCTTTACGATACCTGAATGACATCCTCCGACCCATAGTGCAACCATATCGGCAGAATATTGGAGAGGCATTTGTCTTCATGGACGACAATTCTCGACCTCATCGTGCACATCTTGTGAATGCGTTCCTTCAAGATAACGACATCGCTCGACTACAGTGGCCAGCATGTTCGCCAGACATGAACCCTATCGAACATGCCTGGGATATGTTGAAAAGGGCTGTTTATGGACGTCTTGACCCACCAACCACTCTGAGAGATTTACGCCGAATTGTCGTTGAGGAGTGGGACAATTTGGACCAACAGTGTCTTGATGAACTTGTGGATAGTATGCCACGGCGAATACAGGCATGCATCAATGCAAGAGGACGTGCTACTGGGTATTAGAGGTAGTGGTGTGTACTGCAATCTGGACCACAAATGCTGAAAGTCTAGCTGTATGATGGTACAACATGCAATGTGTGGGTCTCATGAGCAATAAAACGAGCTGAAATGTTGTTTGTGTTGATCTCTATTCCCTTTGTATTTAACGGTTCCGGAACTCTTGGAACCGAGGTGATGCAAAACTTTTTTTGATGTGTGTATATTTACAGCACAGTAGCCTTCAGCTTCTAAATTGTTCTCGTCCGACTCGTGGATCAGTGGTTAGCATTTTTGGATGTCACTCCTGAGGTCCGGGTTCCATTCCCTGTTCTGCTAAGAAATATAATTCTGGTCTGATAACTGAGAAGGGGTAAACTCAGTCTTGTGAGGCAGAATTTAGAAGAAATGGGTTCGATTCCCACCTCATCTAACTTAGAATATGTTTTCCGTGGTTTGCAAGAAAATGTCGGGATGGTACCTAAATTTAGACCACGGTCACTTTTTCTTCCAAATCCTGGCCCCAATTACAAATACACACACTAGTACAGTCACTGCATGATCATGATGCCACAAAGCCCCTAAATAAATAAACATAACTATGTCATCGTTTATAAATAAACTTTTAAAGTAGCTAATGTTGCATACTGCCTTAAATATAATATGGTGTTGTGTCTTTCCACATATTGTAGCACTCCTGACTTCAGTCAATCCTCTACACCCTGAGATGAGTCCCTACAAAATATAAACACTCAACAGATTGAGACACGTAGACTAAATCCTGTCACAGCTTACCAAGCCTATAAAGGCTCCAGACTTGAGAGCGTCACTCAACAAGCTGTCGTTCTGTGCAGACGTGCTCGTGGGCCAACTACAGACTCGAAGTGTGGAACCAGGGTCCTGAAATAGCTCTATCTCCCGTTTACCCTACCTCTGCACCATGACCTTGCTTTAGATGGTTTCGAATATTTTCCAGTTGTTAATTCATTCGTAAATGTTATTTGAGCTTGTGATTGCTCAATAGTCAAGTAAGTTATATGCTAGTAAGGTAATACTGTTTCCTTTCATTTCATTCCTTAGGTCAGTTCACCAACCCCATATGTATCAAGATATAAAATTCTACAGGACAAATTATTGAACGTTAATAACTCCTTCGCACTACAACATTATAAAATGTATGAACCACAAGTATTGGTGGACATTCTTCTACCATGCAATTTACCTAATGTTGATTTTCGAAGATACTGTAGAAACTTAACAGCATATTGCAACAGCAATATGGGTTTACACAGCGCCTCTCAATAATGTTGTTCCTCTACAAGATAAGAGTTAAATACAGCAGTTAATGTAGTGCATATTGTTGTTAAAATACAGCACAGCCAGCATCCATAGGTCAGCAGCATATCCACGATGGTAAAAATATAAGTATTTTTACATAAATTGTTTAGACATTTCTTTCTCACTTTTTGTTTTACATAATTCGGAATAATGGTGGTCATCGAGGTAGTATAATATGTTCTCCACAGACATTTTACTGGCTCTGACATGGGAAAAATTCAGGTAGAGCTTGTGCATACGTGTAAGCTACCTAATCAACAGGATGCTTGGCGTCTATCGTCATGTGTACAACAAACCTCGACAAGGTCGACATACGTGCAACAACTGAGATAGTAGATTGGATATAAAAAGGCAATCGGTAGCATATTCTGAATTTTCAGCACACCAAATTACCGCTCAGGTAAGGTAAACTATTTGTGCAGCTATCTATGAACAGTATGCACAGTTAAACGTTCATTAAGACAGCAAAGTTTGTAAGATCATCGCTCCTGCAAGGCACCGATCAGTACTTCAGTAAACACTAAACTTCCTTACGTAAAAATATACATAGCAACTGGATAAATTAAGAGCTGTCCAGTGATGAAAGCAAATCTAATTTATCCTCTGATGAGATTCAAATGTTTCTCAACTTAAAAGTGATAATTATATTCAATCCAATCTACGAGGCTCCCCTTGCAAGAATGCTTCTCTAACAGAACTATCGGTGCTTTAATGAACATGCTGATTACCATGGAAGCTCGTAACTAAAAGAATATGTTGTATAATAATATGCTAACATATTATCTTAGAAATCATACACACCGAATTTTAAGTTTTTCAACGCAGTAACAATCTCAAATATCTCTCTAACTATACAATAAACCATTAGGGGCAGATGACCTCGTAGTTCCGCCCCTTTAAACAACAATAAGTAAGTAACTAACTATCACTAAACCATCTACAGAATAAAAAGGTGCATATTATGCTGTGCCCATGTAGGCCGTATAAGTCCGTATTAAGATCCAATAGAATATTGATGAACGATGCTGAACATACCTGTTAGAGCACGGGAGTACAGAAATCAATACGAGACTCTAAATATATTGTAATATACAATACAGTACATGTAGGGACATAATGAGCTCGTATACCTGAAATGTATCACATATAAAACAAGTAGAGGCTACTCTTCTTAAAATTCATGATCCATGCCAATGATTGTTCTATGTACTAGACTTATCTATAATTATAAATTGAACTACGGAATTATGTTGGTAATACTGGCATTTTACTCGAAATTACCTGAAACATTGTAGCCAAACCGAGCATTACAGTTTGTTTGAAATAGTTTCCTTTGATGGGGTCTGACACACTGAGAGTCTACGGCTCAAATTCTCAGAGAGAGATATTATATAGCTAGTAGGTTTGCTGACTATTAAAATGCGAACAATTTTTTCCCTTCGGCATCCACTGTATACATAAAATTCGTTAGTGTTACCTTATATCTTATGGACGTTACATGGAGTTAAACATTGAATCTTATCAGCGCGCATAGAATCATGTTAGCAACACTGTCACGTATGGGTGGATCGAAATGAATCTACAAATTTATGATCTATACATCAGCCAAGTTTTGAACTGGTTTTTCTTTGCATGCATTGAGCTATATTAAAACTAGGGCTGCTCAAACTTGTGGAGAGCATTTATCAACAGTTGATAGCCCTGATGGATCGTGCCAATGTACATCCCTTGAGACATACATTACATATACGACATTTGGTTGATATCCATTTGTTAGTATGGAAGTTCAAATGCAGTTGAACATTCAAGCAATAAGCTTGCATAGAATTATGTTGGTTGCACTAACTTTGACGATTCACTTTCTATATGTCTAAAACAACTTGCACTCACAGTTTGCTAAGTTTGAAGTGTATTCCGTACACAGATTCCAAAATAATCTGGTGTTCAAAAGACTTGAGATTATTAATACACAGTTGCTAACCATGCCAACGCTTTTAATAAGCACAGTTATATGTTTTAAAGCAGGGCCATCCAGACATCGCTCGGCCGCGCTCTAAGCCCGTGCTCCGAGCGCTTTGTTGGAAGGTAGTTTCAGAAATGGTGGGAGGAGCTTGGCTGGCTGAGCACGCTGAAGTGTGCAGTCGATTCGTCAGTCGCTAGTCTAGTCCAATGCGCTTTGTTGAGAGCGTGTAAGTAAATCAGTTTCACATTGGTCATGACTGAACAGCTTACAAAAACAGGAGTGGTGAAGCAGCAGTCTTTAAAGCAGAATGGGAAATTTCATTTTTCTGTACAGCTTATAAAGGGCATGCCAAATGTTTAGTGTGCAACAGAGATGTAATGTGTTAAAAAGAACACAATTTGTTGTTGAATTTTCCTCTCTAATATGTTCACATTTCAGTTTGGATTAAATCACAATGTTCTTCACTTAACACTTGTGATCGTTGCCTGCACATTCCATACTTCGGAGTACCATTCGATTTGTATATGCGGTATATTTGTTATGGCAAAACAGCCCTATTAATACGTCAACAATCCCACAAGACCCGTCGGCCGCACGACTGTACGTACCTAGTTATTCAGCGTGGTCTGAACATCGTCCGTCTCCTCGCTGCCACAGTGTAGTGGTGGTAGGGGAAGGAGCGCTAGTCTGACTGCCCAGTGCTCCCCGAGCGCGGCCGCGCTCCCGGAACGCAATGCCTGGGTGGCCCGGTTCTAAAGCATACATTGCACGTAGAAATTTGGGATGAAATCCATTCTTTACTATGTAAGTATCGAGCAGATACACATTGAACCGATCAACACGCGTAGAATCATATCGGCAATACTGCCATGAATAGGTTGCACAAAATTAATCATAGAACATATGCTTAGAAATGCATTTTCAGAACCATTTTCTAGACATTTCTGTTACATATTCGTAGCTCGATCCGATGGTACGCGGAAGTTTTGTGTGAACTGCACAGATTTGTACTGCGGAAATTTCGCGAACCATGATAACAATAGTAATATTTAATTCATAGCCTTTGGTTGCAGTGCGAATTCACCTGCACAATTTATCAATTCCCATGTGAGTTCGCTGAAGCACAGTCCCTGTTACAATTTGCATAACATATCGTGTATGCATGGCTTGCCAATTCATTTCGATCATCATTCTAATCAACACTGTACAATGTTATTAATGACACACTAAATGATTGACTTTCTTGTTTAGCTCTACAGAGCATTTGTTTATGCCCGAGGAACGCGCACCATTGGAATGCATGAAGACATATTATTATTATTATTATTATACCGACAGCAGTGGCTCAGTTGGCTAAAGCGCAGCGTTAGGTCATGGGACCAAGCTCTCTGCTGACTCGGTAGACGTGTGGGTTCGAGCCCCACCGTCGGCCGTCCTTGAAATGGTTTTCCTTGGTTTCCCATTTTCAACACCAGGCAAATGCTGGGACGGTACCTTCTGATAGGCCACGGCCGATTCCTTCCACATCCTTGCCCAGTTTCATTCATCTTCATCCATTCCATCTCTCATTCCGACGAGCAGGTCGCCCACGGGTGTCGAATAGAAAGACCTGCATTCGGCTTCTGAGGAGGCCACACGACAAAAAAAAAATATTATTATTATTATTACTATCAATTTAATTATTAATTGGTTTACAAGCGATTTGACCACTTAGGATCACGCTACCACTTCAGTTCTATTTCCTCGTGCGAAGTTTTCTCTGTGCCCAATACTCCTTCATGTGTTCGCTGGCCTGCTTCCGTTCTTCCTCTGTCCAGTTCTTTCTGTGACTGGAACGGCTTCCAAATTTTCCACTATGTTCTTAAATGTATTTTTAACAATTGGACCTCTGAGATGTTAAATCCTTCCATACCCTTCTTTGCTACCTTAATCCATGTTGTAATGGACGTTTTTCTCCTGGAGTAACCAAATACTTCTTTGGTTATTATTTTGTCGTTCATTCCGTACAGATGTCCCAGGAACGCCAGTTTCCTCTTCTTCATGGTCTCCAAGATTCTTTTCACCTTCTGGAAAATTTATTTATGGGGGAGGTACACCATTCGCTAGTGTCAATTTATGAATTTTCAATATTTTATTTTTCTGAAGCCCTATGATTTAGAAAAATGAAAATTTACAGGTTTAGTATTTATAACTTATATACTGTTAAAACATTATAAAATTTAAAAAAGTTATCCATTGGTCATCAGTACACTGTAAAACTTCCTTGCGTAATTTGTGCAGTTACGCAGCGTTTACACAATAACTACCCCAATTATGTAATTATTTGAATCTTTTTTTTTCTTGCGTTGCTTGTAAGACCCAAGGCTACAACATACACTAGAATCTTAGACATCGCATAAGAAACAATATTTATTTTCGATTATTTAAATAAGTTGAGGAAAAATTTGAATATTTATTTTGATTTTTTTTAAATATAATGGAACATGTTATGTGAAAGATCCTAGTACATGTTCTTGGCATGATTAAACTTCACACTCATGCAAAATAGTATTGCAGTAGCTTAAAAAATAAGAGAGTTATGGTGAAAAAGCTGTGTAAAAAATGAAAGTTGAGAAAATGCATGATAAACATACCAAAGGGTTGTATGTCCATTAAAACTTCCCTGCTTCATACACAGGGCCCTCTTTCTGGATCAGTTTGGCCTCCTCTTCCAACCTCAGTCTCTTTTTGCATTTCCTTGCTTCTTTTGTAGTCTCCAGAACCCTTTTATTTGCCGAAAGTATGCGTTTCTCATCTTCATCTTGCTGGAACTGGGAGCAGTATGTTCCCACCACAAGCCCTAACTGCTGCAACACTTTATTTCTAGCCCTCATTCCATCATTAAAAGTCATGGTAGCATCATTAACACCTATCTGAACAGTTCTTATTCCAGAAAACATTGTTTTAGGGCATATCTTCCAGATATTAGAGTTCAATGACTCATTGTTATTTTGTGTGTGGCCACCAACACATCTTATCAACAGTTCGGTTTTCACAAGATTCTTGAAAACAGGTTTGATTGTCTCCATAATGGTAGGGGCTAGATTATTTTTGTGCTTATGCTTGTCT
The DNA here is from genome assembly GCA_946902985.2 of Meconema thalassinum. Taxonomy (NCBI): domain Eukaryota; kingdom Metazoa; phylum Arthropoda; class Insecta; order Orthoptera; family Tettigoniidae; genus Meconema; species Meconema thalassinum. The sequence goes on along the minus strand of OX336389.2, from coordinate 1,117,272,921 downwards.
GCATTGCCTTGTACCACAGCCTGCTGGTAGAGACACCAAGAGTCTAGACCTTTTGGACAAAAGTAATGCTGCGGGTGATCATCTGTGGAAGCCTCGTGGTACCATATGGCCCAGATGGCTGTTCTCATATTATCTACAGATAAGGTATTACCTCTAATGGCATTCCCATAATAGACAGTGAGGGTATTTATCACAGCATTAGTCAGTCTGTTTTTGCCACCGAGGGCTTCCCATCGCTTAACTTTTTCCCTCTCATATTCTCCTTCACGTTTCTCAACTGAGACCCCATCCTTTTCTGGACATGGCCAACACATTCCTTTATCACTATATTAATATCTGTCCCATATGGCTGGTCATCAGAAACAGACTTGTAGCTCTTGGTATATCCACCCCCAATATAATTGAGATACCGTAAATTGTGACTGGTTACACTTCGGCTGAAAATCATTTTCATCCCCTCCACCTCCATGCTGCCTGCACTTCCTTTGTGGTTGATGTCACAGACCTCTTCATGTACCTCCCACCACTCTTGATAAGCTAGGGTGCCAGTCTTGCCTTTCCACTGATCACATCCTTTGCAAGATGATGACAGAACCTCTGTATCTATCACTTTTCCAGTTTTTGCACCTATAACAGTGCACACACCATGTAGTGAACTGTAACCCCTCGTTAACCATGTGCCATCACTGCTTACAGATACATCCCTACTGCCTGTAAGACTTGCTTCCCCTTCAGCAGCCTTACTTAGAGATTCTTTAGCTACTTGGTTGGTGGCAGACATAATCCGCTGTTACACCAGCGAGTAAGTGGACTTCTTTACAGGTGGTGGTAAATTCATTAGGCCACAAAACATACCTAATCCTGCTAAAACTTGCCCTAAACACCTCATAGCATATATTACATGCCTGTTTATGGAGTAAACATGGTTGTTTGTTCCTAATGTATGGCAGCTGTCAAAGGAACCAATTACACCACATTTCTGGCACACTATTGTTACATTACAACCTAAACCTACAATTGTATGTATACTGAGTTTCACATTTCCCCACATACACACCGAAGGCACTTTTCCAACTGTTCGAACATAATATTTACGTTGAAAATAATATTTACCTCATCAAAACCACTACTGCTATTGCCACAGTCTTTGGGAAGCTTCTGGGCTGAGGCACTTTTTAGGTTAGGTGAATCATGAATGATAGCATTTGCAGTTGTATGCCTATTTCCACGGAAATTCACTTTCTTAGGCCTATATACTGCTTTCCGTTTACCCATTTCGAAGTTATGAACACAGCCACTTGCAAGAACTGTACTGAAACACTGGTGAACAATTTTTTTCTTTCTCACAAGTTAACATGTGCCCCGTTACCGCGGAAACTAAGTTATATTGGTAAACAATAGCATCACGTGACTTCCTGTTCCAGAGATACAAAGAGAAATGTACTACCACAGACACAGATTACCTACTACTGTGTACTACGGAGCATGCCTGAGAGAGATTTAGAAGCACCAGTCTTCAATAGGAGGGAAGTAATACAATCCAAGGCGGCGCTGAGACGTGGGCGCGACAATGCTTCAGATCAGCTGACACCTATTTATATTTTACGTTCTATCTCCGAAACTATTAAGGATATCTTAAAAATTATTTCACTATTGGAAAGAGCAAAGTCTATTAATCATTTTAGGATCTGAAAAAAAATATGCAATTTTTTGACCTTAAAAGGTGTACCTCCCCCCTTATAGCTCCGAACTTTCCATCTACTTTTAGTGCGAACAGCTCCCATAATTTCTTTGAGGATTCTTCTTTTCAAGACCTCTAGCTTCTCCAGCTTGTAGTTCATGGACATGCATTCACCTGCATAAAGACATTCTGTTTCCACCACGACTTTGTAGTGTTTTATTTTGGCATTCCATGATAAGCACTACTTATAGTAGATGATCTTTTTCGAGCCATATGCTCTCTCCATTTATGAGATCTGATCTAACACTGCAGATATTTCTAGTCCATTCTCCTGTATGGTCTCACCGAGGTACTTATTATATATATATATCATTCGCTGGGGCTATCAAGGACCACATTAAGTCTTGTTGAAATTAACACTGAACTTGGCCTTCTTCAGAACCCAGATTTCCCTCATTCTTTGTGAGTGGGCCTGCTTACGCTCCTCCGTCCAAAGGACACCGTGTCTTCTCTTCGGTTGCTTGGCTCAGTTTAGCCCGTTAGTCAATATTTTCTTGCAGAAGAGATCTTCGTTAAGGGCGTCTTCAGCTGAGATATGTCTTGCAGGTCTTCTTTGGTATTTCTAAACCAGGATTGTGGTTTTAGGGTTTGAATCAAAAAAGTGAAAGATCTCTTTAGTAAACTTTCTTCCGTCCATTCTTTTCAGGGTACTATAAAATCGTACCCGTCTTTTTCGGATTGTTTCGGTAATTTTCTCTATTTTGCTGTAGACTTCCTCGTTGGATCTCATTTGATGAATTCTATTTTTGTACTTTGATCCCAAGATTCCTCTCACAATTTTGCGCTCTTTTTCCTCCAGTACGTCAAGGAGTCCTTTGTTGGCATTTAAAGATAGGTTTTCGGCTGCATATAGAACTACTGGCTTCAGAACTGTTTCATAGTGACATATCTTGGTAATTTGGGAAAGGCATTTTTGTTGTAGATTGTGCGGGATGCTTGGTAGGCTATTTCCAGTTTGCGTACTCGTGCCTGAAGTGCTTCTTTGTCCAGTCCATTTTTCATGATGATCTCACCCAGGTATTTGAATTTGTCTACTCGGGTGATGTCCCCGTATTTTGTATGGAGTTTTGGAGGGGCCTCTTTGATGTTAGACATAACTTCTGTTTTCTCAACGATATTTGCTGACCAGTTTGTTCGGCAACTTCCTTTAACTTTTCAATTTGAGCTCTTGTGGTTTCTACGTCGTTTGAGAGAACGGCAATATCCTCGGCAAATGCTAAGCAGTCTGTTGTGTTCCCCTTGGATTTGGTTCCTAATCTTAGTGGACTGAAGTTGGTTTCATGTCATCTCATCCGCCAGGTTCTGATGATCTTTTCAAAAACGCAGTTGAAGAGCATCGGGGATAGCCCATAACTTTGTCGGACTCCTGTTTTGATGTCAAAGGAATCTGATAAGTCCAATATTTAAATGCATATAACTTCTACACTATCAATTGGATTTCAACCAAATTTTGTATGTAATATCTGTGCATAAACAGATATGATTGAGCGTATTCTTAAGAGCCACCAGGGCTGCCAACTGTTAATAATTCCTCTCTCTATTTTTTTATCCAAATACCAATATATCAAAAAGTATGCAAGCCAACAGCTTTAAACTATGCACACGTATATTCTGACATTTTAGATTAATTTGGAGTAACTTGTATACGTCAGTTCTACCAACATGATTATAAGCCTGCTGATAGTACCAATTTTTAAATACATGTAACTTCTATACTATCAGTTCGATTTCAACCAAATTTCGTATGTGCTATGTGTACCATAACAGATATGACTGTAAGTATTGTTAATAGCAATCAGGGCTGCCAACTGTTAATAAATGCTGTCTATATATTTTTTACCCTAATATCAATATATCAGAAAGTATGCAAGCCAACAGCTCTATACTTTGCACACGTATAGCACCTTAAGTTGTAGATTAATTTGGAGTAATTAATACAAGGCAGTGCTGCCAACATGATTCTATGCCTGCTGATATATCCAATTTTAAAATACATGTTACTTCTATACTAACAAATGGATTTCATCCAAAATTGGCACAACAAGATATCATAATATTTCAGATTATTTCTGACCAGCACACGCATGGTATTGTTGGCAACATGCTTTTACGCGTGCTGATAGATCCAGTGTCTAACTGTATGTAACGTCCATTGGACTTCAACCTAATTTTGTATTCTGTACATTAAGGGATGGAACTAAGAATATATTCAGTCACTAGGGCTGCCAACTGTAGTGCTCTATTAGGCTACATTATACCAGGTATATTTTGAACTAATTTGATATTTCGATATTACCAACTTAATTTTGTCATTATTCCAGATAGGTTCATATACTGTAGAATAATCATTGGCATGAAAAGTTGGCTGTATAGTTCTTCACGGAACTTCTTGTTCTTATTTACGTTTCTCAGTTCTGAACACCCTAGGTACTTGGGCGCGTTGTATTTTGTAGGATTCCCAATCAGTTTCTGATTTTGTAGAGTAGTACTGTTTCAATTCATTGAGTCTTTTATTCAGGACTGACTCGCAGGTATCATTCCACCAGGCATGCTTTTTGCTTCTCTTGATTTCTTCAACGTCTTTGGCGGCCTCAACAAGGAGACTTTTGGTGTTCTTAAAGTCACAGTTCTCCTGGAACTCCACGACCCTTTGCCGAAGTGTATCGTTGTCAATGCGTGTGATCAGTTTGGTTGTCTTCCTTGTGTTTGCCGGAATTGGTTTGAATTTGATCAGAGACATATAGTGATCTGAGGCCACATTGATGCCATTCTTTACTTTGACATTCATAATCTCAGGACTGTTTCTCCTGGAGATAGCATCATGACCTATTTGGAACTCTCCGAGAATTTTAACGGGAGATCGCCAATTCATCTGCTTCCTGGGTAGACGGTGAAAGTGGGTCAACATGGTTGTGATTTTCGCAAATGGACTCCAGTCTTTTGCCGTTGGGATTGGTTATTTTGTGAGCAGGGTAATCTCCTATAACTTTCTTGAACTTCTGTTCACAACCTAGTTGGGCATTGAAGTCACCCAAAAGGAGCTTGACATGGTGTTTGAGAATTTTGTCTATTTTTTTTTATCCAGTAGGCCCCAGAAATTATCAACTTCGTCTGGATCAGACTTGTTCTTATCGTTTGTAGAAGCATGTGCGTTAACTAAGGCGTAGGTTTTGTTCGCGCATTTAATTGTTAGTATAGACAATCTGTCATTCACATGTTCGAAATTTGCAACCGATTTAAGGATCTTGGTTCTAACAGCAAACGCGGTTCCAAGCATCACAGCTCCATTGAGGATTCCTTTTTGCGCTTTGCTCTTGAAAAAAAAACCGGTAACCTTCGGAATCAAAAATCTCTTCATCTTGGTACTGCGCTCGAAATCATGTCTAGTAGAGAGGAGAAGACAGGATGAGGTATGAACCAAGGACCACCTCAGAAAATGGCATATTTTAAATTTGGAATTTTCGACTAAATTAGCAGTCCAGATGGAAGAGAACGTTAATAAAAGCAGTTGGGAAAATTTTCGCCTGAAGATATATTTTTATTTCATGAAATAATGGAGATTTTATGATTTGGTAAATTTTTAACCATGAGTGAATGAAAGAAATACTGTCCTGATAGTCGACACTTTTAACGAGGAGCGCGGCGAGGAACCAGTTTTTGATCCGAGGGGAAAGCGAAGGTGGACCAGAGGTCAGACGCACGCCAGTATCAAGAGTGGGAGAAGCGAACGCGTGTCAGAAGCGCGCCACTTTTTGGCGAGAACCAATAAGAAAATAGTTTGAACACTGAGGAAGGAACAAATATTAAAATCATTATTTTAATATTTTATAAGAGTGTTACATATTGAATTCACCAGCAGAGAAAAAGAAATTTAATTGGCAAAACAGATTTTAAATTAAAAGACTGAGAGAGAAGTTATGTATGAGTTTGTCAATATTCATAGCGGTTGGAGGCTAGTTGATCATATTTGCGAGGGAAATCTAACCGAGGAAGCTAGGAGACGCTAGCACGGTCTACATGGACCGTCGAGAAGACAAGACTTTAATTGTATTCACTCTTCAAAAAAGGTATTAGACAAATGTTTTGTGAACTGGAGACTTCAAGATGAAGCAAGAAGAAATGGAAACGAACAATTAATATTACAAGTCAACAGTATTGAGAAAAGTTATTCATCGTATTTAAAGAAGAAATCTGTGACGAGATAAAACACTGCAAGTTACTGACTGAACATCGAACACGTAACTACGTAGAAGGAAAGTCTGAAGAAGGGAGACTTAAACCATTGGTAATTCAACAATCTAGACAAGAATGAATAAGAATTTTGGTCGGAGGGGAAGAACTACGACTACAAACAATTGCGCGGTGAGAATGATGTTTTAAATTCACCATGATGGGAAGATAAAACTATACTGAACCGGTGAGATCCAGAGATGACCAGGATGACATAGCAGTACGAATAGCGAGCTGCAGACCACCGCAGTTTTCGCTGAAACATAACGTCACAAGCTACTACAAGAGAAATTCACGACATGGAGGTGATTATTTTATGATGGAAAGAAGTATGCAAGCTACCGACTTCGTAGAACATCTAGATCTGAGAAGAAGAAGAAGAGCGGATTTGGGACTGTGCTCTAGAGGAATTCGGGCGCATATATAACATATCTAATTGATGGTCGCCCAACTGGTGTGGCTTCGACGTTGTCGATTGCATGGGTCTATCGAATTTGTTAATTTGAATTCCCAGTGCTGAGTGACCAGCGGTTGTGTCGAGTTTGTTACACTAGGTGATATTTCGTAATCTCGGCTATTTTAAGCATGTTTGGTGTACGACACAGTCGTGTTTTGTTTGTATTTTAAATGCCGATCCCAATCTAACAAGTTGAGAAGATTAATTCCCGTTGTTTGACATGTGGAGTACAATTTGTTGTGAGGCATATATTGCATTGTTCCGGCGAAAGACTTTTTGGTCAAATATAACGATAAATGTAAAGTGATGCCATATTTAAATAAATTTTGGTTAGAATTAAGTGTTGAAGCAAGTTCAGTGTTAGGTAATTGATAGTGCTAGATACCGTTAGCGTTAGTATTGACGTAGGTTAGGTAGGAAAACATATCTACGGAATGCGTGAGTATATCGTAAGAAATTATGAATGTTGGTCATTCTGGAATTTCGATGTGTTTAGTATAGTAATACTTCCCATATTTTCACATTGTAAAAGATTATGTCATCTGAGGACATGACCTATATCAGGTCGATACTGGAGCAGATGAGGACCAGTCAGGCAGGTTTAACTGCCGAAGATGAAGCCCTACACACTATTACACATGAAAACACTAAAACGATAGGGAAAGAAATTAAGGACACTACAGCAGCGATGAAAGAAGAGAGTAAGAAAGCTGAGGATGAGATCAAAATAGCCTTAGAGAAGACACAAGAAGAGAGTAAACAGGCGCAAGAAGAAAGTAAGAAAGTACAGGAAGAAAATCGATTGGCGCAAGAAGAAACTAAGAAAGCACAGGAGGAGATTAAGAAAGCCCTAGAGAAGGCGCAGAATGAAGGAAGAGTATCACAGGAAATGAGTAGACTAGCTCAAGAAGAAAGTCGATTGGCGCAAAGGGAGGCCAAAGAACTGTTGGAAAAGGCACAAGAAAAGGCACAAGCAGATGCAGAGAAACGACTACAAGAGCTACAGCAAACTCTACAAAATAGCATAGATACTATAAATGTTGACAACACAAACCATTTCAACACAATTTCAGGGTCCCAAGGTGAGTTGCAGAATCAGCTGACTACCTTAACTGGTACAGTGGGTGAGCTCCAACAAAAGGTAACAAATCACCAACAATTGATATCTGAGGGCATAAATGTTGTTATAAACAAATGTATTGTTGAAGCTGTGTTACAATTGAAAGAAGATGTGTTAATGAGTAGTAGTGAGTAAATCTATGAAATACATGGTAAGATCATGAAAGAGGTTAAAGACATAGAAAGTAAGACTAATATTCATGTAACTGGGTTGCGAGAGGAATTAGCGAAGCGAATAGACTCTTTAGAGGAATCCCATGTTACAACAATTAGCGAAATTACGAGCAAAACCGATAGAATTAAATTTAAAGAGTTATATAAAATTAGACAATTAGTTGATGAGGTCAACACTGAAATAGCTAAGGTCAAGTCTAAGCAGGAGAAAGAGATAGGTGGTCTTAACGAACAGATGAAAGCACTGTCGATGAGGGATACATCTAACATGAAACAAGATCTCCACGATTTCTTTAAAGAGAGAGACAGTCAACTGAGAGGATAATTGCACAGACTAGGATTCAGCCAAGGTGAACAGGAGGATGAAAAGGAGAGCGTAGACACTCACATGTTTAGTAGGTCACGCCATAACACTTTTGGAACGGAACGCACCGAGAGGAATATAAGAGAACTGGACATGGTAGGAAGGACATATGATCAGATTCCCAGTAGGAATAATCAGAATGTGGTAGTGATTAAAAGCCATGAGGAGAAACCAGATAAGTTCACGGGGGAAGGAAACGTCACCGCCGTTGAATTTTTAAGAGACATGCGTTACTACCTGGAGGAGGACAAAATTCCTAGAGAAAGAGAGATGAGAGTAGTAGAGAAGTACTTGTCAGCAGAAGCGTTAATTTGGCATAGAGCGTTCAGATATACCTACAATACGTTCGACGAATTCGCTGAGGCATTGTTGAAACGATCCTGGAGCGGAGAGTTGCAACAAGACATCAGAGAAGAAATATATTCGAAGAAATATCATTACTCTGTACCGACACGTTATGCGAGCTACTTCACTAATCAATTAGCCCGCTTACAACATCTTCATACTCCATTGGCAGAACCGGAGCTGATACACGTCATATCCAGACAGTTACCAGCCGAGGTTAGGCAACACCTGATTTCGTCTAATGTAAATACTTTGGAAGACATGGCTGAGTTGCTGCGAAGATTAGACCACACAAGTTCTATAGCGCAATCTCAAGGACAGACCAATAGTCAGAATTCGAGAAACAGGCATGAAAACAGAGAGGTACACACAGTGTTGGTTGATCAACAACAACAAACTGATGTAACACCAGCTAGGACAGGACCAATAATGCATAACAACTATGGTAGGACCAGGTATGATCCAGGTTACAACAGAGCCCGAGAAGGTTTGCCATATAAAAATAGGTACTGGAACGACAGACAGAGAGGGTCCAGATACCAAAATAACAACTATAATAACAGGGGATTTCAAAGAAATAACTATCCTGATAGGCAGAATGAAGGAGATCAAAGAAGGTATTCCAGATATAGGAACTGGAACGATGGCAACCAACAACAACAACAGCGACGTCCTATGCAACAACAACAACAACAACAACAACAACCGAGGAACAATTATCAGAGGAGCAGATGGAGAGACGATGGAAATGTTCAACGATATTATGAAGAAAGAGAAAGCCACGATTACAGAAGAAATCAGAGAGAAAGAGAAGAAAGAAAGGAACAACCCCAACAACAAGCACAAGTGAGTGACGAACCTCAACCAGGAACCAGTCGTGAAGGACAAAACCACGACAGAAATAGACAAAAGAAAACACCATATCAGAAGAGAAACTAGGAGAAGGAAGTGTAGATCACACAATAAAGAGGCAGGAGACCGCCATAGATAAACCGAACGAAGACGAAACTGAAAAGCTTACGAGGAAACCAATATGTACTTGTCACCATGGATGTATTTTCTAAAATCATTATGCTAAACCCTATGCAGAAAGCAACAACAAAAGCAGTTCTGAAGCATTTAGAGAAGAACGTGGTACCGAAGCTAGGAAAGCCAGAGAAATTGATAACGGATCATGGAACTCAATATACAGCTGCAGAATTCGAAGAAACTATGGAGAGATTGAATATAAGTCATATTTATAGTTCTGTGAGAAGCCCACAAACAAATCCTATTGAAAGATCGATTATGGAACTATCGAAGTACATTCGCTTATACAGTTCTGCGAATCATGCGAATTGGGTGAAGGTGATACCACTGGTAGAATACTGCATGAATAGCACTCGTCATGAGAGCACAAATGAGATTCCAACAGTACTGCATTATAATGAGAAACCTAGAAGACCATGGGATGTAATCATAGATATCCAAGAAGATATAGAGGTACCGATGGACAGAAGGATAGAAGAGGCCAGAGAACATCTCAACAAGTCCGCAGAAAAGCGATTGAAGAGAACGACAGGCAAGCGATTCAGCAGACCACTGAGAGAAGGAGATTTGGTTCTGACTAGAACAAATGTGAAGGCTGACGTCTTGAAGAAGATATTCGTCAAATTCAGTAATATTTTCAAAGGACCTTTCAAGGTAGCGAAGGTTTATGGAAATAATTGCTATGCCATAGCCAGACTGAGTGATGATCGTATTATTGGGAAATACAATCACTCTAAGTTAAAGAGATTTTACCCCAAGATTCAATAGAGACACAATTTCGACAGCATATCTATGATTAGTAACGATATGTAGTAACAGAAAGTCTATTCTTATACTTTCTATTAAGGTCGGATGGGGAAATGCGCTCGAAATCATGTCTAGTAGAGAGGAGAAGACAGGATGAGGTATGAACCAAGGACCACCTCAGAAAATGGCATATTTTAAATTTGGAATTTTCGACTAAATTAGCAGTCCAGATGGAAGAGAACGTTAATACAAGCAGTTGGGAAAATTTTCGCCTGAAGATATATTTTTATTTCATGAAATAATGGAGATTTTATGATTTGGTAAATTTTTAACCATGAGTGAATGAAAGAAATACTGTCCTGATAGTCGACACTTTTAACGAGGAGCGCGGCGAGGAACCAGTTTTTGATCCGAGGGGAAAGCGAAGGTGGACCAGAGGTCAGACGCACGCCAGTATCAAGAGTGGGAGAAGCGAACGCGTGTCAGAAGCGCGCCACTTTTTGGCGAGAACCAATAAGAAAATAGTTTGAACACTGAGGAAGGAACAAATATTAAAATCATTATTTTAATATTTTATAAGAGTGTTACATATTGAATTCACCAGCAGAGAAAAAGAAATTTAATTGGCAAAACAGATTTTAAATTAAAAGACTGAGAGAGAAGTTATGTATGAGTTTGTCAATATTCATAGCGGTTGGAGGCTAGTTGATCATATTTGCGAGGGAAATCTAACCGAGGAAGCTAGGAGACTCTAGCACGGTCTACATGGACCGTCGAGAAGACAAGACTTTAATTGTATTCACTCTTCAAAAAAGGTATTAGACAAATGTTTTGTGAACTGGAGACTTCAAGATGAAGCAAGAAGAAATGGAAACGAACAATTAATATTACAAGTCAACAGTATTGAGAAAAGTTATTCATCGTATTTAAAGAAGAAATCTGTGACGAGATAAAACACTGCAAGTTACTGACTGAACATCGAACACGTAACTACGTAGAAGGAAAGTCTGAAGAAGGGAGACTTAAACCATTGGTAATTCAACAATCTAGACAAGAATGAATAAGAATTTTGGTCGGAGGGGAAGAACTACGACTACAAACAATTGCGCGGTGAGAATTATGTTTTAAATTCACCATGATGGGAAGATAAAACTATACTGAACCGGTGAGATCCAGAGATGACCAGGATGACATAGCAGTACGAATAGCGAGCTGCAGACCACCGCAGTTTTCGCTGAAACATAACGTCACAAGCTACTACAAGAGAAATTCACGACATGGAGGTGATTTTTTTTATGATGGAAAGAAGTATGCAAGCTACCGACTTCGTAGAACATCTAGATCTGAGAAGAAGAAGAAGAGCGGATTTGGGACTGTGCTCTAGAGGAATTCGGGCGCATATATAACATATCTAATTGATGGTCGCCCAACTGGTGTGGCTTCGACGTTGTCGATTGCATGGGTCTATCGAATTTGTTAATTTGAATTCCCAGTGCTGAGTGACCAGCGGTTGTGTCGAGTTTGTTACACTAGGTGATATTTCGTAATCTCGGCTATTTTAAGCATGTTTGGTGTACGACACAGTCGTGTTTTGTTTGTATTTTAAATGCCGATCCCAATCTAACAAGTTGAGGAGATTAATTCCCGTTGTTTGACATGTGGAGTACAATTTGTTGTGAGGCATATATTGCATTGTTCCGGCGAAAGACTTTTTGGTCAAATATAACGATAAATGTAAAGTGATGCCATATTTAAATAAATTTTGGTTAGAATTAAGTGTTGAAGCAAGTTCAGTGTTAGGTAATTGATAGTGTTAGATACCGTTAGCGTTAGTATTGACGTAGGTTAGGTAGGAAAACATATCTATGGAATGCGTGAGTATATCGTAAGAAATTATGAATGTTGGTCATTCTGGAATTTCGATGTGTTTAGTATAGTAATACTTCCCATATTTTCACATTGTAAAAGATTATGTCATCTGAGGACATGACCTATATCAGGTCGATACTGGAGCAGATGAGGACCAGTCAGGCAGGTTTAACTACCGAAGATGAAGCCCTACACACTATTACACATGAAAACACTAAAACGATAGGGAAAGAAATTAAGGACACTATAGCAGCGATGAAAGAAGAGAGTAAGAAAGCTGAGGATGAGATCAAAATAGCCTTAGAGAAGACACAAGAAGAGAGTAGACAGACGCAAGAAGAAAGTAAGAAAGTACAGGAAGAAAATCGATTGGCGCGAGAAGAAACTAAGAAAGCACAGGAGGAGATTAAGAAAGCCCTAGAGAAGGCGCAGAATGAAGGAAGAGTATCACAGGAAATGAGTAGACTAGCTCAAGAAGAAAGTCGATTGGCGCAAAGGGAGGCCAAAGAACTGTTGGAAAAGGCACAAGAAAAGGCACAAGCAGATGCAGAGAAACGACTACAAGAGCTACAGCAAACTCTACAAAATAGCATAGATACTATAAATGTTGACAACACAAACCATTTCAACACAATTTCAGGGTCCCAAGGTGAGTTGCAGAATCAGCTGACTACCTTAACTGGTACAGTGGGTGAGCTCCAACAAAAGGTAACAAATCACCAACAATTGATATCTGAGGGCATAAATGTTGTTATAAACAAATGTATTGTTGAAGCTGTGTTACAATTGAAAGAAGATGTGTTAATGAGTAGTAGTGAGTAAATCTATGAAATACATGGTAAGATCATGAAAGAGGTTAAAGACATAGAAAGTAAGACTAATATTCATGTAACTGGGTTGCGAGAGGAATTAACGAAACGAATAGACTCTTTAGAGGAATCCCATGTTACAACAATTAGCGAAATTACGAGAAAAACCGATAGAATTAAATTTAAAGAGTTATATAAAATTAGACAATTAGTTGATGAGGTCAACACTGAAATAGCTAAGGTCAAGTCTAAGCAGGAGAAAGAGATAGGTGGTCTTAACGAACAGATGAAAGCACTGTCGATGAGGGATACATCTAACATGAAACAAGATCTCCACGATTTCTTTAAAGAGAGAGACAGTCAACTGAGAGGATAATTGCACAGACTAGGATTCAGCCAAGGTGAACAGGAGGATGGAAAGGAGAGCGTAGACACTCACATGTTTAGTAGGTCACGCCATAACACTTTTGGAACGGAACGCACCGAGAGGAATATAAGAGAACTGGACATGGTAGGAAGGACATATGATCAGATTCCCAGTAGGAATAATCAGAATGTGGTAGTGATTAAAAGCCATGAGGAGAAACCAGATAAGTTCACGGGGGAAGGAAACGTCACCGCCGTTGAATTTTTAAGAGACATGCGTTACTACCTGGAGGAGGACAAAATTCCTAGAGAAAGAGAGATGAGAGTAGTAGAGAAGTACTTGTCAGCAGAAGCGTTAATTTGGCATAGAGCGTTCAGATATACCTACAATACGTTCGACGAATTCGCTGAGGCATTGTTGAAACGATCCTGGAGCGGAGAGTTGCAACAAGACATCAGAGAAGAAATATATTCGAAGAAATATCCTTACTCTGTACCGACACGTTATGCGAGCTACTTCACTAATCAATTAGCCCGCTTACAACATCTTCATACTCCATTGGCAGAACCGGAGCTGATACACGTCATATCCAGACAGTTACCAGCCGAGGTTAGGCAACACCTGATTTCGTCTAATGTAAATACTTTGGAAGACATGGCTGAGTTGCTGCGAAGATTAGACCACACAAGTTCTATAGCGCAATCTCAAGGACAGACCAATAGTCAGAATTCGAGAAACAGGCATGAAAACAGAGAGGTACACACAGTGTTGGTTGATCAACAACAACAAACTGATGTAACACCAGCTAGGACAGGACCAATAATGCATAACAACTATGGTAGGACCAGGTATGATCCAGGTTACAACAGAGCCCGAGAAGGTTTGCCATATAAAAATAGGTACTGGAACGACAGACAGAGAGGGTCCAGATACCAAAATAACAACTATAATAACAGGGGATTTCAAAGAAATAACTATCCTGATAGGCAGAATGAAGGAGATCAAAGAAGGTATTCCAGATATAGGAACTGGAACGATGGCAACCAACAACAACAACAGCGACGTCCTATGCAACAACAACAACAACAACAACAACAACCGAGGAACAATTATCAGAGGAGCAGATGGAGAGACGATGGAAATCTTCAACGATATTATGAAGAAAGAGAAAGCCAGGATTACAGAAGAAATCAGAGAGAAAGAGAAGAAAGAAAGGAACAACCCCAACAACAAGCACAAGTGAGTGACGAACCTCAACCAGGAACCAGTCGTGAAGGACAAAACCACGACAGAAATAGACTAAAGAAAACACCATATCAGAAGAGAAACTAGGAGAAGGAAGTGTAGATCACACAATAAAGAGGCAGGAGACCGCCATAGATAAACCGAACGAAGACGAAACTGAAAAGCTTACGAGGAAACCAATATGTACTTGTCACCATGGATGTATTTTCTAAAATCATTATGCTAAACCCTATGCAGAAAGCAACAACAAAAGCAGTTCTGAAGCATTTAGAGAAGAACGTGGTACCGAAGCTATGAAAGCCAGAGAAATTGATAACGGATCATGGAACTCAATATACAGCTGCAGAATTCGAAGAAACTATGGAGAGATTGAATATAAGTCATATTTATAGTTCTGTGAGAAGCCCACAAACAAATCCTATTGAAAGATCGATTATGGAACTATCGAAGTACATTCGCTTATACAGTTCTGCGAATCATGCGAATTGGGTGAAGGTGATACCACTGGTAGAATACTGCATGAATAGCACTCGTCATGAGAGCACAAATGAGATTCCAACAGTACTGCATTATAATGAGAAACCTAGAAGACCATGGGATGTAATCATAGATATCCAAGAAGATATAGAGGTACCGATGGACAGAAGGATAGAAGAGGCCAGAGAACATCTCAACAAGTCCGCAGAAAAGCGATTGAAGAGAACGACAGGCAAGCGATTCAGCAGACCACTGAGAGAAGGAGATTTGGTTCTGACTAGAACAAATGTGAAGGCTGACGTCTTGAAGAAGATATTCGTCAAATTCAGTAATATTTTCAAAGGACCTTTCAAGGTAGCGAAGGTTTATGGAAATAATTGCTATGCCATAGCCAGACTGAGTGATGATCGTATTATTGGGAAATACAATCACTCTAAGTTAAAGAGATTTTACCCCAAGATTCAATAGAGACACAATTTCGACAGCATATCTATGATTAGTAACGATATTTAGTAACAGAAAGTCTATTCTTATACTTTCTATTAAGGTCGGATGGGGAAATGCGCTCGAAATCACGTCTAGTAGAGAGGAGAAGACAGGATGAGGTATGAACCAAGGACCACCTCAGAAAATGGCATATTTTAAATTTGGAATTTTCGACTAAATTAGCAGTCCAGATGGAAGAGAACGTTAATACCAGCAGTTGGGAAAATTTTCGCCTGAAGATATATTCTTATTTCATGAAATAATGGAGATTTCATGATTTGGTAAATTTTTAACCATGAGTGAATGAAAGAAATACTGTCCTGATGGTCGACACTTTTAACGAGGAGCGCGGCGAGGAACCAGTTTTTGATCCGAGGGGAAAGCGAAGGTGGACCAGAGGTCAGACGCACGCCAGTATCAAGAGTGGGAGAAGCGAACGCGTGTCTGAAGCGCGCCACTTTTTGGCGAGAACCAATAAGAAAATAGTTTGAACACTGAGGAAGGAACAAATATTAAAATCATTATTTTAATATTTATGAGAGTGTTACATATTGAATTCACCAGCAGAGAAAAAGAAATTTAATTGGCAAAACAGATTTTAAATTAAAAGACTGAGAGAGAAGTTATGTATGAATTTGTCAATATTCATAGCGGTTGGAGGCTAGTTGATCATATTTGCGAGGGAAATCTAACCGAGGAAGCTAGGAGACGCTAGCAGACGAGGCTTCTTTCTACATGGACCGTCGAGAAGACAAGACTTTAATTGTATTCACTCTTCAAAAAAGGTATTAGACAAATGTTTTGTGAACTGGAGACTTCAAGATGAAGCAAGAAGAAATGGAAACGAACAATTAATATTACAAGTCAACAGTATTGAGAAAAGTTATTCATCGTATTTAAAGAAGAAATCTGCGACGAGATAAAACACTGCAAGTTACTTACTGAACATCGAACACGTAACTACGTAGAAGGAAAGTCTGAAGAAGGGAGACTTAAACCATTGGTAATTCAACAATCTAGACAAGAATGAATAAGAATTTTGGTCGGAGGGGAAGAACTACGACTACAAAAAAAATTGCGCGGTGAGAATGATGTTTTAAATTCACCATGATGGGAAGATAAAATTATACTGAACCGGTGAGATCCAGAGATGACCAGGATGACATAGCAGTACGAATAGCGAGCTGCAGACCACCGCAGTTTTCGCTGAAACATAACGTCACAAGCTACTACAAGAGAAATTCACGACATGGAAGTGATTTTTCATGATGGAAAGAAATATGCAAACTACCGACTTCGTAGAACATCTAGATCTGAGAAGAAGAAGAAGAGCGGATTTGGGACTGTGCTCTAGAGGAATTCGGGCGCAGTACCTTGTTTCTTGTCGGGCCATTTTGGATATCTGATTTTCGCGAAGAGCTTTGGTGAAGGTTTTCAGCTTGCCAGTTTGTGTAAGTGAATTTATGTTGAAAGTTGATTGAAAGGTTTTGGATTTATAATTATAATTATAATTATTACTATTATTATTATTATTATTATTATTATTTCAATGGAAGAAGGTAGATGCAAATCCGCACAAGTCCACTTTGGACCATAAATGAGTTGACACCTTGAACAGCTACGCAATATGTTCAGTGCAAAACAATATAAGTTTCAATGAGGAGGTCCTTATAATTGTAGGAAGGAAATTAAGGCAGTTTCAAAACAGCACCTCTTAAAGTGCCAAACGCAAGAGACAGAATGAAGTACTGTATATAGACAGTATCCCTATCAAGTTTGAGTTGTCGTATACCTAGGTACAGAGAGTGGCAGTGAACCTTGGGACACTGACAATGATTAGAAGTTCATAAATAACAATATTTTTAATGTATTTTGCTCAGAAAATTTGTTTTGTTATTTAAAAAGGTCATTATATTTCTTAATAAATATAGGGAGTTGCAAAGTTATATATATCCTAGTAGTCTATATAATGTTTTAGAAGAAGTCATTAGACATGCAAAACCAATACTCTCACAAAACCTTTTTGGGAGACTTTTCTAGCACTGTTTAAAAGAATCACAAGTCTGTGTACATTTATTAATGAAATAACTCTTATAAGTTAGCAATACAACAGCTAAAGTAATCGTAATGAAAGTAAAGTAAATTTAAATTACTCTGTATTACGCAAGTGACTTTTCTATGGCCTAAAAGAGCTACTAAATCTATACATAGTATAATATAAGGCCCTCGATAGTGTCTGTCTGACCAGGCTAATCTCAAGAATTACTGGACGGATTTTTATGTGGTTTTCAACAATTTATGAAGTGGGTGTCAAGAAAGGTTCGTATACCTTTATGTGGAAACACTCATCTATCATCAAAGAATGCCGAATAACACAATTGAAGTGAAGCAAGATGAAGGAAAATCACCAACATCGCTGGCTGAACCGCATAAGATATATCAATATATCTTCTATACTTTTGTTCATCAAACAACGTTGTACAAAAAAGTCCATGACAGCATATATATATATATATATATATTGTACCCTTCAATATTTTCTAGGATGCCGACTCTAGCTCGGGGTAATGGTCTGTTCGGTGGTGGCTCTAACTTATTCTAAACACCCTAGGAATATCGTCAAGGATCACAGGAGGCTTAACTTAAAATCAGTATGTCAGAGAACTCCTAATAAAAAATAATTTATTCACAAAACATCATCTCCCATTTGCTCCCATCCATAGACAATAAAACAACAAAATATACTCCCTCAAATTATTATAATCAACAAAATCAAAATGCAAAAGGTAAATTAATCACACTGGCTGAAACCAGGAAAAGAAAAACAATCTATTTCACTGCAGTCCAATGCTTCAAGTTCAAAAATAAAACGTCAACAGACTTAATTCATCAGAACTATGGCCTGAATAACCCAGCCATTCTATCAAAAAATATGCGCACTCATGTTTATAACTTGCAAAATTGGTTTCTGGGGTTCGGACATGTTCTCTCGTACAATCATCATCCTTCCTCACAAGAGTCAGACAATGAAGGCAATAGACTTATTCTAGGCCACAGGCATGTGTGCACGTTCTAGCTTAAAAACAATTAATTCACTCAGAGTCATGACTCTGCTAATTACGGTAAAACAAACAAGTCAAATATATGAAGCATCAAATAAACACACTTCGGTGGCCGATGCCCCGTTACTCTTGATAAACACACAACTATAATGAATGCACTCAAAATGATATCACAATACAAGATGTCGCTTCCTGAAGCGGTACAAAAAGAAACAAACCCTGGGAAGCTAGACTACCTCCCCTCAAAAGAAAACAATACCATCCAACGTGGTCCTTCGACCTTGTGAAAGACATTCTCACACCATAATAACCAGCTGGGCGGGCAACAACCTTCGCTGCTACTTTCATAATTCAGACGGCTGGCCACAGTCTTATACCTGCTCCCTATGACTGCCCTTGGGTTCGAGCTGTACAGTTACCTTTCCGACGGAGCTATAGCGCACTCTCATCAGACAATGAATTCAATCATTTCACTTACCAATTATATCATCGTAGACTCGCGGGAATTTCGCCTCCGCCTTAAATTCACTTACCATTTTATATCATCGTAGACTCGCGGGAATTTCGCCTCCGCTATTAATTTCACTTACCATTTTATATCATCGTGGAACACGGGAATACCACCTCCGTTATTAATTTCAGCTCAACCCAGGATCAACTCTCAACCTTTTCTGGATATTATATTATCATCCAGCCATTTTGTCTTACCTTTCTTTACCTCGGTGTGATTATCAATTACCATACTTACTGTTCACATAATTTCAGTGTCACTACTGGTCTTTGTCACAATATCAAGCTGTCTCCCCCATATTAGCTTTTACGTTAATATCGTGCGTAAGCACTATCAACCCAATTATTCCCTTAATTGTGCACTCAGCAAAGTTACTGACACCCTCAAACAAAACACATTTAAACAAGATTTGATGCTCATATACTAATTTTACATTATAAACACACAAAAAAATCATAAATGACAATTATACACAAATCTACACAAAACATGCCTGCTGTGCCCAAAATATCTATTTTATCATAATTGCTTGTGATCGAGATAAACTTATCCGATTCCCATGATCGGATACGCTATGGCAAACATGCCCCATGCAATATCTACTTATCTCGTATACATCATGATGTTGATGCTCTGGTCCTTGATATCAGTCTTCTGGATCAATTGGTTCATTTTGCAAGCAGGATAATTTTTACACACGGTTTCCAGAAAATTCACCAAAGCAAAGGTCCACTGTGAATTATTATTATTATTATTATTATTATTATCACAATGCACGGTTCTCGCGTATGTAGCTCCTACCTCCTACAGCTATCATCAACCTACTCAATTCAGCTGATAGTTCATAGTTTTCTATATCACTGACTTAACTACTAATAGCACGTACGGCTATCTCTATCATATAACTGTGTCGTACTGTCACGGTATGCACACTCACGATACTGTTCCATTTCGCGCTCGCGAATACTTAGCGTTATTCAAATGTCCAAAGATAGAACTGCTTCTACTTATAAAATTTGTCAATATTTCAGAATGCGGTGATCATAGGCTCGCGTCTATGCAATGCTCAAAGTAGAACTTGTAAAAATTGTTAGTTTTCTTAATGCCACGGGCGTGGGCTTACACCTCATGCAGCGCCCGGATACGAATTTATAAAACTTGTAAAAATTGTTGCTATTTCTTAACTCCACGAGCGTGGGCTTACGCCTCATGCAGCGCCCGGATACGAACTTATAACTTGTAAAAATTGTTGCTATTTCACACCTCCAAGAGCGTGGGCTTACGCCTCATGCAGCGCCCGGATACGAACTTATAACTTGTAAAATTGTTGCTATTTCAGGCCTCCACGAGCGTGGGCTTACGCCTCAAGCAGCGCCCGGATACGAACTGTTTTCGCTGCGTCTCCAGCTATTATTTATATGATTTCTCGTAGAAGTACTTGGAGTGGGGAGCTTTTAGAATTTGTTTCCATAATAACACTCGCATGAATATGCAAATTAGCTCCTTTGAACGTCCTCATTTCTAATGTCTCAATGGCTTCTTTTTATCCAAAATCCGATCGTTGGATCCTTATATAATGAGCTTCGTAATTCCCTTCATTGTTCCTTAATTTCGGCGGGATTTGGTCGCGTCTCGCGTCCCTCGCTGCTATTGGTAGTTTCAAATCCACCCCCTGATTTCATTTTAATTCTGGCAAAAATCACAGAATGATCCAATTTAAATTTTGAAGATACTTCTGAGAGGCTGGGATTGTCCCCTATACGATGGTGTAATTCCTGTTTCTGCATTTTAATTACTGCTCCAATTTCTCTCAAATGGGCGGGGTTTATCTAGTGAGTGATCGTTGAAATTTTCGTATTTACCCGCTTGGTTGAAAGACCGTTTCGCGTTGTCTGAGCGCATGTGGCTACCAGATGTTGGCTTTCTCTTCCTATCTTCATTGTCCGCGCTAGGTGAAAGTTACAGCAAAGCACGTACGGGCCTCCCTTTGTTGTGCTCTGGTCTACAGGCAACGTCTTTTCTTACATCAGCTTTGAAACATGAATAAAATCTTGTTGAAATAAATATGTAGAATTTATGCAATCACAGATGCATAAAGGTTATATTATCCTTCTGCAAAGGAAAAATATCGATATGGAACGTATGATTTTTTTCTCAGTCCCGATCCGCCTCACGGATGCTGTAAGATTCCGCCGTCACTCCTTATTCTGTTTACTTGGTTCGCCACTGCTGGTCGCACGCAGGGATTCCCTTGCTACTATTCCTGTGTCTCCCTTTCCACATTCTTGGTAGGATTAGTGTCTCGGCCGTCTGGTGCAGGTAGCTATTGTCTGCTTGTCTCGCCAAGTACTTTCACTTCTCAGTCGTTCACTGTAAACACCGGGTCTGTTTATGACTGTCTACTTCCTCGTTCCACGTGCATTTGGCTCATCTTTATTCGATTTCCATAATGTTGACACCCGCGGTATTCCGTGGTTGATCAAACGGTTCCCTTTCATAATACATTTTGAGGTTTGAACAATTTGCTACTGACGTGTTTCCACATTTCATGTCCTGTATCTTATACGCATTGTTTCCCAAATTTCTTATGATTCGGTAAGGTCCTATGTACGGGATACACCATTTATGAAACACTTTGTTTGCAGGATCAGAGATAGGTGGTCTCTTCAATAAAACTAATTCACCGGCGTTCAATTCCCTGTGAAAGCGTTTCCCTTTTAGCCTTCTTAATCTCCTGTCAGCTTGTTCTCTCATATACGTGACCGTTCGTTCGATTCTCAGCTGTGGTGCTGGCTGCGGATCCCTTGGGCAATCTAGTACTGCTGTCCAAGGTCTCGGTGGTTGCTGGATCAAATGTAACGTGAATGGAATTTGTCCAGTTGACTCATGACGTGTCATGTTAATGCAAATTTCAATGTTTTTCAGGGTATCAGCCCAACGATGATGCTCTGTAGGTATGAACATGCGGATATGCTTAGAGACCTCTCGTAAGACTCTCTCGCTAGGATTGCTCTGTGGATGGCGAACGCTAGATAATACACGTTTGATGCCTAGCTCATTTAATCCACGCTTATATTCTGCTGATGTGAAGTAACTCCCATGGTCGGAAGTATAAATTCTGGCTTTCCCATCGTAGGTATAACACGATTCTTGATTCGGCTTAGGACCTGTTTCGATGTTGTCTTCTGGATAGCACATATAACAACAAACTTGGAGAAGACGTCCACGCACACAAGGACATGTCGGACTCCTCTACGTCCTTTCGGCAGTGGTCCCATGCAATCTGTCCCAATGAGCTCTAAAGGTTTCTGTGGTATTGTCTCATGAGGAAGTTGTTGGGTTTTGCACGCTGGCAAATATCACATGTCTTCCAGACATCGCGTATTGTGATCCTCATCCGTGGCCAAGTGAAAGCTTCACCTATCGTTGCTTGTGTCTTGTCTAATCCTATGTGACCAAGTGTATAATGAGTATGCCACACTAATTTCCTCTGTAAAGAAGCAGGTAACAATATCCGTAACTTGACGTGATCCTCATCTATAAATTTATGGAGCATATTCTTGAAGTATGAATAATTTCTCGCTTGAGCTTCAATCTCTCGGTATGCTGGGATATCAGGTGTTAACTCTCTCTTGAGGAACTTAATCATCTGCATCGTCCATTGCTCCTTTTCCTGTTCTTGCGGCAACCTCTTCAGTTCTTGTAGGAAGTCTTGGTCTTCGTTTGTCAGCTCAATGTGTTGCACTAACATCTCATCCTTCTGTGACTCCTCTTCTGGATTTCGGCTCAAAATATCCGGGATTACATTTAATTTTCCTGATATATGCTCAATTTGTAGATCAAACTGCTGCGCATAGATGGCCCATCTGTTGATGCGTTCACTTACCATGGTGGTCTTAAATAAGAAAGTCAGCGCCTTGTGATCAGTGCGGATTGTTATGGGGAATCCATAAATAATACGACGCCATTGTTGTAATGCGTGCATGATAGCCAGAAGCTCCAGCTCTGAGATGGTATTACTTTTCTCATGTTTTCTGAACTTCCTGCTGATAAATGCTAAGTATGAACGGCCTGCTGTTCTCTCTGCGTCTTCTTGGAAAAGCATTACTCCGATGCCCACTAAAGATGCATCTGCTTGAATCTCTTCGAAAAATCTGGGTAACCCAATTTTATGCCATTTGACAGCAATTCTTTCGTAGCTACAAATGACCTCTCACACTCTTCGTTCCAAAACCAACGGTTATTCTTTTTAGCATCTCCTGTAATGGTGCTACTACTTCGGTGTATCCTGGACAGTTTTCACGAAAGAAATTTGTTGCTCCTAGGAACATCCTTATGTGCTTGACTCTGGTTGGTCGAGGAAAATTTCTAATGACTTCAATCTTCACTGGGTTGGGTCTGACCCCCTCTCCATCAACAATATGTCCTAAATATAAAATTTCGTGCTGAAAGAAGTGCGATTTTCTTAGATTGATCTTGAAATTTGCCCTTTCGAGGTTCTCTAACAACTTGCTTAAATTTTGCATGTGTTCTTCAATGCTTTCTGATGCTAATAAGATATCGTCGACATATCTGACAGTCATGTCTTTCACCTCTTCTGTCAAATTGCGATCCAATGCTCGGATTAGTGCAGATCCGGCTGTCTTAACTCCAAATGGTAAGCGACACCAGGTGAAACTCTGATTATCGAATAGAAATCCAGTTAACAGCTGTGATTTCTCTTCTAACTCGATATGCCAGTAGCTATTTGCAAGATTGACAGACGAATATATTTTTTCTTATGGAAATTCTTTAGTACATCCTTAATTAGTGGTGCACGGTAGGTTTCATCAATTAATCTGGAATTGAGTGTGCGAGCATCGAGACATAGTCTCACAGAACCGTTGGGTTTCGCCACCGCTAATATGGCGTTCAAATATGGAGTTGGAGCCTTCTTAATTATGCCCCCTCTAAGCATTTCGTCTATAATCTTTCTAACTGCTGCACGCTGTTTTTCTGGGATTGGGTAGAGTCGGCTCATGAATGGAGTCCAGTCATCCTCCTGCATAGCGTACTTGAAATTTAATATTTTTCCCGGTAGTGTATTGAATGCTGCTGAATGTTTACATAGCATTTGTGCCAAGCAATTTCTTTCTTCATCATTTAGCTTTGCCTCTTTTAATTTTTCCTTCAAAAGTGCCTCAAAACTGTCTTTGTTGCCATCTCCTTTTACTGCTGTAACGTGTTTTTCGAGGGGTTTTTATGCCACTGGCATAAGTCAGTAGGAAGCCATTCTATATTTATTTACGCGGCAAATTGTTCAGCCAAGATAATTTTTCATGTTAATTTATTATTATTATTATTATTATTATTATTATTATTATTATTATTATTATTATTAAGGTATTTTTGGAGCAATTTTATAAAATTATAAGCATACAGGTAGGTTTTCTATGACTTAGAAAACACTATCAAGCAAATTATTACGAATGACATTATCATAGAAAATTATGTGATTGCTGAATTTTACGGAGTTTCGTAAGTTAGGGTATTATGAGAGACATGACTCATTGAGAATTCAGATACAGGCTTAGTCTTGTCAAGAAGCATTACGCAAGGCTGGGTTGCAGCGTCAAGAAAAGGCGGATGTATGGAACGGCAATCAACTTCACCCTCCCGCCGAGTGTGTATTGAGCCTAAGGAGGGGAGTATAGCGGGGTGCTCAGCCAATCAGTGGAGACCACGTAAGCTGGAAGTCGGCACTGGAGTGGGAAGCCGACGAGGGCATATATCGTTTGGCGCGCCGTGGAGTAAAGGACAGTCTGTGTAAGACTTGACCAATACGGTTGCACGTGGGAGTCGCTCCGATGTTCCGTGGAGTGGAGGACTATCTTTGTAAAACTTAACCAGTGTGGTTGTACGAGGATTTGGCTCCGATGTTCGGACCATAGAGTTATCAAATCTACCAGTATATCATCAAATATCGAAGAAGATGACGGCGTCCAGGAAACAGTGGGAAGCTTTCTTCAACATCCAGTACGAGGGAAATGCTTCGGCAATTTCCAGTGGTAAGCGCGAATGACGCAGAACTACTCAATCTCTCGTTTCTCGTTGTTTTAAATTCAGTATTTCAGTAACTTCATAGCTTGGAAATAAGAGTAAAATCAGTAATTTATCCGATTCCGTTCTCACGTAATTCTCTATCGGTAATATTAAAATCGCAACGCTCCAATATATATATTTTAAACATATTATTATTATTAATTTTGCAATACTTGTTTTATACAATAAATTCATTTCTTTTAACAATGCAATCTTTGCTTTCAGTAGGTAGCATTAGATATAGACCAATTCCTTCTCCTGATACAATTGTTGTTGGGTTAATGATCAAATCATACCACGATCTGAGTGAATAGAGTCTTGAAGGTGTTCTGCCAGAGCTAGACGTTGTTAAATACAAATTTAGATTTCAACATTGCGTTGAGGTCTTGGCGCCCATTAAAACAACATAGCTTAAGCAAAGGTCAACAGTTACATTTATCACCCAACAGTTAAGGTCCAGTCAAAACGTTTCATTTGTCGCCGACAGCTTGGGGCTGAAAACCTAATAACATTTGTGGAAGGAGAAGGGTATATATTTCTGTGCCTGTATTTTGGGGGTTATTTGTCTTTATCAGTGTATATCATTATGGGGGATGAGAAAGAAAGACAGATGAGGTTGCGTAGTGGTCATCAACTGGAGAGTGATGATACGAGCAGTATGTCGAGTGATGGTAGTACCGGGGTAGCGGAGGTAAATCCCGATACTGAAACAGGGAGTGTAGGCGGCTAACCAGAATTAAAAACTTTACTTCTCGAGTTTATGTATCAGAACAAAGTTAGTAGTGATGCCTTAAATGCAAAATTAGAACAGAATAATGCAAGATTAGAACAAAACAGTAGGGAAAATAAAGAAAGTACAGACGCTTTAAATGCTAAACTGGAACAAAACAACGCTAAACTAGAACAAAATAGTAGGGAAAATAGAGAGAGTAATGAAACTTTAAATGCTAAATTAGAATAAAATAGTAGGGAAAATAGAGAGAGTAATGAAACTTTAAAAGCTAAATTAGAACAAAATAGGGAAAATAGAGAGATTACTGAAACTTTAAATGCTAAATTAGAACAAAACAGTAGGGAAATTAGTGATAAATTCGAACTGATTAGAGGTGAAATCAAGGGAGGAACAATGATTTCAGGGGAAATCAAGGGAGAAATAATGATTTCAGGGGAAATCAAGGAAGAAATTATAATGAAAAGTGTTACGTGCAAGAGCCCGTCCCAACGTTTCAAACATGTATCTACCCCTGGATGGAATTCATGACATTTTGAATCGACCGCCTGGTGACTTGTTCCCATTTGTGAACACGAGATGGCACCTGCTGTCGGACTTCGGGGTTCCTTCAAATGGTTCCTTCTTCTCCGCTAGAATGCGTTAGTTGTGCCTTATAAAACTCTTCCTTTTCGTGGCATAATTGATGGCAATTATATTCCACGTCATAAACAAAAGAATATACATACTTCATGATACCGCCAAATTTGTTACTTAATTATGACATTGTTGATTGAGGTGTCAAGCCTTGATTGGACGTTGAATTTTTACATGAATGCAGTTCGGTATCTGACGCGGAATTCTCCGCCATCTTGTGGAGTTCATGGTCTGTCGTCTTGTAAACAACAAGCCAGCTGGTTGGAACAGTATCTATCCGTTGTGCTAGGGGAGCCTTGGCCCCTAGCTTTTACCAAAAATGAATACCATTCAAGAATAGGAAACGCCTGTGCTACATAAGGATTTAATTTCATCGTTCCGCCGAGAAGAGGAAATATGCAAAGTAAATCGCATCTGGATACAACAGGAGTGCTTGTGACATCAAAACGGCGCATGGGCGTGTTAGCCATTTTTAAGGCAATCAAGTGCCAGATTATATTTTATTTATATTGTTTGTTAATTATTTTATTTTCATTGTGTCTCCGATGAGAAGGATGTAAGGTACGTTGAATTATACATTTTTATTTATTATTGTTATGGAGCTCCGATATCGTCATATAGTAATGTTTTAATTCTGTACCTTATTTTGTTTTATAGGCCTAATATTTTGTTTGTCAACGTTACCTGATATATTAAAAAAAGTTTTTGTTTTCTTCGTACCTTCTGGAGACACATTCCTAAGGTTATTTTACGTTTTAAATTATTATTTATTTTCCTTTGGCAATCTTGGGATTGGCATATTATTTATCTGATTTAAGATCCGTGGCTCCTCCCTCTTGTTAATAGTGTTTAGATGTAATTGTTTTCCTCCGTTCTTTTCTTTCTGCTGATTTTAAAATTTCGTTTTGCTAAATTGTTTGCCGTAATTCGATCGGGCATGCGGTCTCCTGATTTTAGTGGCCATGTTTGTTTTTTGTTTTGCCGAAATGAATTCTGGTCTCGAAGTCAGTCTCTTGGCGCCGACCGCGAAGCTCTAGCGTGTTGTGGTGTTAGCTTAATATTTTTTTAATTTAATCTTGTTGGTTTAACTTTGTGTTTTTGGTAAATGTTCCTGTGTTTTTCTCCGTCATGCAAATTTTGAATTATTTTTTGATCCTATTGTATTTGGTTAATTTTAATTTTTAATTTCTCGTTTCATCGTGGCCTAGATCTCCGCATGTCGGATCGGTATTGCATTCCCTTGTAAATTATCAAGCCCTTTCTCATTTAATCATGCCTGTAATTTTATTTTAATTTTTGGGCTTTATAACATTTTAATTTTTAATTTAATTCTTGTCTTTTTTTGTTTTGCACGCAAGCATGTTCTGTTTCTGGTGGAGGTGCTCCTTTAAATTTTAACATTAAATTTTTATTTTCATTTTTTTAGCAACTGTTGTAGCATTATATAATCGACAGCAGTTCTGTCGGTTATTGGGGGGTGTCTGTAGAATAGCCTGTGCGTTCCCCTTCTCCATTTTCCTTCCACCCCTTTTGGAGCTCTTCTGTTGGGACATGTCATCTGGAGGTGATTTTGTAGTGGAAGCGACGCGGACCCCTAAATAAAGGTAAGTACCGGCCCATCCACGCTAGCCGTCCACGGGTGGCAACAATAATTACAACCAGAATAGGGGTCAAGGAAGAGGACAGCCTAGTGGTAGTAATATACAGCCACACAATGACAACACAGCCCAGAACAACCAGACCAGTGCAGTAGTTAGTAGTACTACAGCCAGCTGTAGCGGTTCTTTAAACGCGAACCAGGCTGCGAAGTAAGATCAGAATCTCAGTCTGTAGCATGCCCTGTCCATACAATTATACAGGAACCCTATGACCTAAATGTAAGAAATGAATTATTACACGAACTAAATGATGAAGGTATTATTCAGGAAGTGGTTAGTAAGAGCCCCATAGTTAAATTTAACGTGTCCAAGGCGTACACAGATGTTTTAATTGATAGTGGTTGTATGAAGAGTTGCATAAGTAGTGCATTTTATGATAAAACGAAAGGAACTGGAGTAAATTTCGAGGAGATGCCAATTAAAAGTACTTTTGTTATCACAGCTATTGGGAAGAGGTCTAAAGTAATTTCTAAGCAAGTTTTAGTAGACATTAAAATTAATAATCATGTAGAGAAGCAGATTTGCCTTGTAATTCCAAATTTAGTATTCAGTGTTATCTTGGGTTCAGAGTGGCTAAGTAGTGTGTCTGGTAACTTTTGTTATGATGTAGGGAGTTTGAAATCTAAATGGGGTGATTCTGAAGTAGAAGTAGCGTTCAATGACCATATTCAGAGAAGTAGTATTGTAGGTGTAATTTGTGCTTTAAATGAGATATCGCCAGCCGTAGAGCGGGGTTCTCCATGTTTTGTGGGCAGTGTGATTACGAACGGTAGTCTAGAGGACTCGTTACGTGATGCTGCATTTCAGGGAAATATAGAGGATGAACACTGTGTTCGGCTCTATGATGTGTTATTGTGTAATAGGAGAGTTTTTGAGGATCGCATTGGTATGGCCAATTGCTATACACATTCATTGATCGTTATTGATAGGTCAGTATTCACAGGACATAGATATCCTGTACCTTTCGCTTATCAGTGTGCAGTTGAGGCACAAATTAACCAGATGCTTGTAGATGGGATTATTGAGCATCCTAACAGTCCGTATGTTAATTCTTTGATCACGGTACCCAAGACCGACGGCACAGTTCGTATTTGTTCAGACGCTCGTTTGGTTAACAGTAGAATTAGTTCAGATCAGCTGAAATCTATGTCAATAGAGGAATTAATGCAAACATTTGAGGGGAAGAAGTATTTCACTTGTGTAGATTTGAGTTCCAGTTTTTGGCAAGTGCCACTTATGTACGAAGATAGACCATTTACAGCTTTTAGTCATAAATATAACCTTTATCAATTTTGTAGAACACCTTATGGGTTAAAGAGTAGTTCAGCAGCTTTAATTAGGGCTTTAAACATCGCATTAGGGGATGACACAGGAGAGTTTGTAACCATTTACATAGATGATATGGTAATTAGTACACGCAGTTTTGAGGAGCATCTACGTCATTTAGATATAGTTTTTCAGAAGTTAGATCAGGCAGGGTTCACTTTGAAGCTGTCTAAGTCGTCATTCAGTCAGTCAGAAGTGACATTTTTAGGTCATAGAGTGTCGAGTAGAGGTGTGACACCAGAGGAAAGTAGGGTTAGCATGTGTGGACAGTAGCAACAGGGCATCGTTACAGACACTGAGAAATATGCTAGTGGAGCAACGTGATGACATTAAGGATGTATCATAAAGTAAGTGTGTTTAGCTGGCGAGCCAGCCTATCAAATAAGTAAGTGTGGTATTTGGTGCGTGGGAGATACGGTCTTCAAGGCAGATGTATCAGAAGTCACACAGGGGGGTAGTATGTAAGTAAATGAGAGTTTTTAAGGTACAGGGAAATATGACGGGATTGTCGGATGCTCTTGAGCACTAAAATGTCTCGATACACCAAGGTCAGAATTTGGTAGCACTGGTGAATACCCATTTGTCTCCTAGAGATGGGTGAGCGCTTGAACAGGGTATTTTTGCTTAAGGCGTCCACGAGTCAAAATATGCGCCATCAGAAGGCGAGACAGTCCTTCATGAAACTCATACATAACAGCACACGTGATTTCTGTTTACGGCCTCGCCATGTAAGATTTGTAAGTGTGTAATTTAAGGTAATTTGTACAAGGGTATTATTTGTGTGAGGAGAACTGGTCTGTGTTGAGAACTAGTATTAAGTAGAACATGGTCTACAGGAACTTAAGAAGACAGGGCGATTACGGCACATAAATATTTGGTGTTATATGTAATGCGCATTTACTGTTTTTTTTTCAGAAATCAACATTAATGTCGTCTGTTATATAGAGAGATTAAGTATTATGGTCACGATGCGCTGCCACAATAGTGTGATCATGTGCTCAGTGATAAGTGGGATTAAATTTCACAATAAGCAAGGAACCTCCAGTGAAATTAGGAAGTTCTAGGGAGATATACATATATCAGAACACCTTGATGCGTGTGATGTGACATCTCATATACATAGTGCCCACACAGTAATTATGTCTATTTTTCCAACATAGAGAAATTTGAGAGGCGGAAATATCCGTATTTTGGATGGGGATTATTAACGTGTCTGGGATAATCGGATAATGGACCGTCGTCGCGGTAAATCATCCGATGATCCGAGGCGAATATGTAACGTGTTTTTCGAGGGATTTTTATGCCACTGGCATAAGTCAGTAGGAAGCCATTCTATATTTATTTACGCGGCAAATTGTTCAGCCAAGATAATTTTTCATGTTAATTTATTATTATTATTATTAAGGTATTTTTTGGAGCAATTTTATAAAATTATAAGCATACAGGTTGGTTTTCTATGTCTTAGAAAACACTATCAAGCAAATTATTACGAACGACATTATCATAGAAAATTATGTGACTGCGGAATTTTACGGAGTTTCGTCAGTTAGGGTATTATGAGAGACATGACTCATTGGGAATTCAGATACAGGCTTAGTCTTGTAAAGAAGCATTACGCAAGGCTGGGTTGCAGCGTCAAGAAAAGGCGGATGTATGGAACGGCAATCGACTTCACCCTCCCGCCGAGTGTGTATTGAGCCTAAGGAGGGGAGTATAGCGGGGTGCTCAGCCAATCAGTGGAGACCACGTAAGTTGGAAGTCGGCACTGGAGTGGGAAGCCGACGAGGGCATATATCGTTTGGCGCGCCGTGGAGTAAAGGACAGTCTGTGTAAGACTTGACCAATACGGTTGCACGTGGGAGTCGCTCCGATGTTCCGTGGAGTGGAGGACTATCTTTGTAAAACTTAACCAGTGTGGTTGTACGAGGATTTGGCTCCGATGTTCGGACCATAGTGTTATCAAATCTACCAGTATATCATCAAATATCGAAGAAGATGACGGCGTCCAGGAAACAGTGGGAAGCTTTCTTCAACATCCAGTACGAGGGAAATGCTTCGGCAATTTGCAGTGGTAAGCGCGAATGACGCAGAACTACTCAATCTCTCGTTTCTCTTTGTTTTAAATTCAGTATTTCAGTAACTTCATAGCTTGGAAATAAGAGTAAAATCAGTAATTTATCCGACTCCGTTCTCACGTAATTCTCTATCGGTAATATTAAAATCGCAAAGCTCAAATATATATATATATTTTATACTTATTATTATTATTATTAATTTTGCAATACTTGTTTTATACAATAAATTCATTTCTTTTAACAATGCAATCTTTGCTTTCAGTAGGTAGCATTAGATATAGACCAATTCCTTCTCCTGATACAATTGTTGTTGGGTTAATGATCAAATCATATCACGATCTGAGTGAATAGAGTCTTGAAGGTGTTCTGCCAGAGCTAGACGTTGTTAAATACAAATTTAGATTTCAACATTGCGTTGAGGTCTTGGCGCCCATTAAAACAACATAGTTTAGGCAAAAGTCAACAGTTACATTTATCGCCCAACAGTTAAGGTCCAGTCAAAACGTTTCACTGCCATGGACCACATCTCATCTTCCAACTCTTGCTTTTCCTCCAGGATTCCTGTGTTCGAGTCCTCTTCATCTGCTTGATTTTTCTCTTCTTCTTCCTCAGGAATCGTCTCCAGCGTCCAAATGTCAGCATCTCTATCTAAGCCGTGATTATTCATGTTCAGTTCCACCGCTGATAATCCTTCCATATTTCTGAATTTAATTACATCGTTGCGCAGATCAATTACTGCTTGGAGCTCGTATATGAAATCTGCGCCAAGGATCAAGTTTACACTCATCTTGTTCATAACCATGAATACGTGCGAGAAAGTGTGTCCTAATATCTCTAGATCCAACTGTACTTGAAATTTACATACAGCTGATTTTTCGGAAATTACTCCTCTAATTTTGACCTGTGGTACTGGAATTGTGGGTATTCTTTGTTTTTCGCTTAGAGCATTGATTAATGCCTCTGATACTAGACATAGCTGTGCTCCGGTGTCCACCAATCCTCTTACTCATAATCCTTCTATTCTCGTAATAATGACAGGTAATTTCCTCAAACAATGTTGTTCCGGTTGAATAATTTCACCCGTAAAATCATCAGGAGTTGCGACCCATTCCTCAATGTTCGCTATCAACCACTGTGTTTTATCTGGCCTGAAAATTGGGCTATCTTCTTCATCCTCTAGTACTTTTTTTTTGCTAATGGCCCCCATCTGCCTCTTATCGTTCTGACTCTCGCGATGCTGTTGCGCCAATTTACTTTCTGCTCCGGTTATCTCCACATCTGGATTCTAGCGATTTTCCATCGTCCTTCGCCAGCGATCCTTTTCCGTCTCTTGGCTGCGATGCAACTCGTTTAGGTACTGTTGGGATGCCTCGTGTCTGTTCTGCCATTCCCGTCGACTGTCCTCCGTGTATCCTTGGTTCTCATTTCGTCCTCGGTTCCACGTTCTATTTTCCCTTCTATCATATCTGCGATGATGATATGGACCTTCGCGACCACGCCCTTTCCATTCATCTCTCCTGTACTGTTGCGGCTGCCAGTTCCTTTCGTTCCTTCGTTCATATCTCCTTTGCTCTTCTCTTGGCTAGTCTGACCTTCCATTGTTGTTTCCGCACTTATGGCTAATATTCATATTGGTGCTCTGCTCCCTAGTGTTGACAAGCTCGGCCTGGTGTACCAGCGCTGCGCTGTCACTTGCTCTGACATGCCTATTCTGAGTGTATAATGAAGATTTATCCAGTTGGCGTAAAACCTCCTCTGCTTGTAGTGCGCTCGAGACGTTTGCTGCAGTTAAGAACTGTTGTACTGGTAATGGAAGCTGTTTACCAATTGTCATCACCAGTTCTGACTCCGGTGGTAAAATATCCATGTCTTTCAACCTGAGTAGCTGAGCCGAAGAATATTCTGAGTACCGCGTGGGCTGTGAAGCGTGATATTTCCTGCTATTCAACTCCATTCTCAGACTATGTTTTATTGATATGCTCAAATAACGGCGTAGAAATGCATGTTTGAAACTGTCCATGTCTTCAAAAGTGTAGCGAAAACTTCTGAACCAAGTCAAGACGCTATCAGCAAGTAATTTTTCTGTTACTTTGAGTTTCTTAGTCTCAGGAATGTTACTGACTGTAAGGTAGTGTTCTAAATCTTTTAAGAAAGCTTTTGGCGTTTGTCACCCATCATTATTGAATTTTCGTGGGCGGTCCTCCTGCATTCTGATTATTTGTACATACTGGGTAGTTGGGTTATTATTATTATTATTGTCAGTCGGCTGTTGAGGTGTCGAGGCGTGTCCTCTAAACGTTTAGAAACTATCATTATTCTCGCTACCTGTAGTTGCGCGGCCCGGACTATGCTCATTCATTCCTTCTACCTGAGTCTGGCTTGTGTTGAAATTATTAGCCATCCCGTTTGTCCCCTTACTGCTATTGTGAGCTCTTAGTTCGAGAAGCATGTCTTGCTGTTGTAAAGATTGTATTTCCGTGTTAAAGATCTTCCGTTCTTGTCCCTCTATTTTTCCTAGCAACTGCAGTTCGACCTCCTTTATCCTTTTCTGGTTCTCTTCCATTTGTTCTATGAGTTTCTTTCTATCCTCTTTCCCGTCAATTCCAATCTGTCGGCATGTCTTATTTATCTCTGCTCTTATTGCCTCATATCTATCTTCCTCTTTTCTCTTTCCATCCTTCTTATCGCTTTCCAGCTGATCGAGCCTGCCTCCTATCAGTTCATTACTTTCGCGAATGCTCTCTTTAAGTGCATCATTCTCATTCTCTTGAATACTCCACCGTTCTGCTGAAGTCAGAGCTACCTTGTCTATCTCTGTTCTGATCTCTGTCATCTCCTCTTCTAAGCTGTGTAATTGCTTTGCCGCAGACTTAACCTCATTGTCCACCCCTTTTATTGTAGCCTGGATTGCTAACTGTTCTAACTTTATCCCTTCCGTATTAGCATTACATATTTCTTCCAGTTGTATGAGTTTTGCTACCGTCTTTTCTTCACTGAATGCTATTGATTGTCTTAGGTTAATCTCCATCTGCCCTAACTGTGCGGTAGTCTCAAGTGTGATCTTAGCTATCTGATCTGCTAATTTATCCGTTAGCTGTGTATTGTTAATTGTACTTTGCTCCGCGAGTAGTGCATTATTTATCCTACATTGCTCCGCTATCTGTTCTGAGATACGTGCATTGTTTATTTCGCTCTGTTCCGCTATCTGTTCTGAGATACGTGCATTGTTTATTGCACTATGTTCCGCTATCTGTTCTGTTAATTCTCCCTTTAACGCTTCAATTATCGCTCGAATTTCTTCCACTGAAGCCATAGCACAAAATATAAACACTTATTTGAGAAGACTGGGGCATGCAGCCTCACGTACCCAACTTCTGCAATTATAAAATGAGTCGCTTAATCCCAATCTACGTTATTCCCATTATTTACTTTTATTTGCTTGAAGAGCTGCCTATTTGATGTCTGCTTTCATAAATAAATTTTCAGCTTACCTTTCTGCGTTAATTTTAACTTCCCAGTCCTGTCAATAAAGTACTGACATGACTTTTCACGGTTCACGCCGTCCTACAACATACATTTGGAGTTTACTACTAATTAATCAATTATAAGGGCGCCACGAAAACACTGCTTCTACCTAAATATGCAAAATAAACTCAGCATTTTCGACTATTTATTTTAAACAAACTCCTGGCTTTACTTTCACCTGAAGTACTGTTAATTTGGCCACCACTACAGGGCGCCATGATATGGGACACCCTACATCTGTTTACACGTCCTCAAGGTTTGATACTGCAAGCTCAATGCTCACCCTCTTGGATAAAGACCGACAAGGGCCTCCATGTTTTATCACAACCTCGACGCGGCATGTATACTTCAGTAGGCTCCGGCTAGCTACTCTCTGACAATCTCCATCACTGTGATCCACTAATAAATAAAAGAAAACTGATATGGACTTGAATAACTACAGTGTTATCACCCAATCCATATGTACCCTTCAATGTTTTCTAGGATGCCGACTCTAGCTCGGGGTAATGGTCTGTTCGGTGGTGGCTCTAACTTATTATAAACACCCTAGGAATATCGTCAAGGATCACAGGAGGCTTAACTTAAAATCAGTATGTCAGAGAACTCCTAATAAAAATAATTTATTCACAAAACATCATCTCCCATTTGCTCCCATCCATAGACAATAAAACAACAAAATATACTCCCTCAAATTATTATAATCAACAAAATCAAAATGCAAAAGGTAAATTAATCACACTGGCTGAAACCAGGAAAAGAAAACAATCTATTTCACTGCAGTCCAATGCTTCAATTTCAAAAATAAAACGTCAACAGACTTAATTCATCAAAACTATGAATAACCCAGCCATTCTATCAAAAAAATATGCGCACTCATGTTTATAACTTGCAAAATTGGTTTCTGGGGTTCGGACATGTTCTCTCGTACAATCATCATCCTTCCTCACAAGAGTCAGACAATGAAGGCAATAGACTTATTCTAGGCCACAGGCATGTGTGCACGTTCTAGCTTAAAAACAGTTAATTCACTCAGAGTCATGACTCTGCTAATTACGGTAAATCAAACAAGTCAAATATATGAGGCATCAATAAACACACTTCGGTGGCCGATGCCCCGTTACTCTTGATAAACAAACAACTATAATGAATGCACTCAAAATGATATCACAATACAAGATGTCGCTTCCTGAAGCGGTACAAAAAGAAACAAACCCTGGGAAGCTGGACTACCTCCCCTCAAAAGAAAACAATACCATCCAACGTGGTCCCTCGACCTTGTGAAAGACATTCTCACACCATAATAACCAGCTGGGCGGGCAACAACTTTTGCTGCTACTTTCATAATTCAGACGGCTGGCCACAGTCTTATACCTGCTCCCTATGACTGCCCTTGGGTTCGAGCTGTACAGTTACCTTTCAGACGGAGCTATAGCGCACTCTCATCAGACAATGAATTCAATCATTTCACTTACCAATTATATCATCGTAGACTCGCGGGAATTTCGCCTCCGCCTTAAATTCACTTACCATTTTATATCATCATAGACTCGCGGGAATTTCGCCTCTGCTATTAATTTCACTTACCATTTTATATCATCGTGGAACACGGGAATACCACCTCCGTTATTAATTTCAGCTCAACCCAGGATCAACTCTCAACCTTTTCTGGATATTATATTATCATCCAGCCATTTTGTCTTACCTTTCTTTACCTCGGTGTGATTATCAATTACCATACTTACTGTTCACATAATTTCAGTGTCACTACTGGTCTTTGTCACAATATCAAGCTGTCTCCCCCATATTAGCTTTTACGTTAATATCGTGCGTAAGCACTATCAACCCAATTATTCCCTTAATTGTGCACTCAGCAAAGTTACTGACACCCTCAAACAAAACACATTTAAACAAGATTTGATGCTCATATACTAATTTTATATTATAAAACACACAAAAAATCATAAATGACAATTATACACAAATCTACACAAAACATGCCTGCTGTGCCCAAAATATCTATTTTATCATAATTGCTTTTGATCGAGATAAACTTATCCGATTCCCATGATCGGATACGCTATGGCAAACATGCCCCATGCAATATCTACTTATCTCGTATACATCATGATGTTGATGCTCTGGTCCTTGATATCAGTCTTCTGGATCAATTGGTTCATCTTGCAAGCAGGATAATTTTTACACACGGTTTCCAGAAAATTCACCAAAGCAAAGGTCCACTGTGAATTATTATTATTATTATTATTATTATTATTATTATCACAATGCAAGGTTCTCGCGTATGTAGCTCCTACCTCCTACAGCTATCATCAACCTACTCAATTCAGCTGATAGTTCATAGTTTTCTATATCACTGACTTTACTACTAATAGCACGTACGGCTATCTCTATCATATAACTGTGTCGTACTGTCACGGTATGCACACTCACGATACTGTTCCAATTCGCGCTCGCGAATACTTAGCGATATTCAAATGTCCAAAGATAGAACTGCTTCTACTTATAAAATTTGTCAATATTTCAGAATGTGGCGATCATAGGCTCGCGTCTATGCAATGCTCAAAGTAGAACTTTTAAAAATTGTTAGTTTTCTTAATGCCACGGGCGTGGGCTTACGCCTCATGCAGCGCCCGGATACGAACTTATAAAACTTGTAAAAATTGTTGCTATTTCTTAACTCCACGAGCGTGGGCTTACGCCTCATGCAGCGCCCGGATACGAACTTATAACTTGTAAAAATTGTTGCTATTTCACACCTCCACGAGCGTGAGCTTACGCCTCATGCAGCGCCCGGATACGAACTTATAACTTGTAAAATTGTTGCTATTTCAGGCCTCCACGAGCGTGGGCTTACGCCTCAAGCAGCGCCCGGATACGAACTGTTTTCGCTGCGTCTCCAGCTATTATTTATATGATTTCTCGTAGAAGTACTTGGAGTGGGGAGCTTTTAGAATTTGTTTCCATAATAACACTCGCATGAATATGCAAATTAGCTCCTTTGAACGTCCTCATTTCTAATGTCTCAATGGCTTCTTTTTATCCAAAATCCGATCGTTGGATCCTTATATAATGAGCTTCGTAATTCCCTTCATTGTTCCTTAATATCGGCGGGAATTGGTCGCGTCTCGCGTCCCTCGCTGCTATTGGTAGTTTCAAATCCACCCCCTGATTTCATTTTAATTCTGGCAAAAATCACAGAATGATCCAATTTAAATTTTGAAGATACTTCTGAGAGGCTGGGATTGTCCCCTATACGATGGTGTAATTCCTGTTTCTGCATTTTAATTACTGCTCCAATTTCTCTCAAATGGGCGGGGTTTATCTAGTGAGTGATCGTTGAAATTTTCGTATTTAACCGCTTGGTTGAAAGACCGTTTCGCGTTGTCTGAGCGCATGTGGCTACCAGATGTTGGCTTTCTCTTCCTATCTTCATTGTCCGCGCTAGGTGAAAGTTACAGCAAAGCACGTACGGGCCTCCCTTCGTTGTGCTCTGGTCTACAGGCAACGTCTTTTCTTACATCAGCTTTGAAACATGAATAAAATCTTGTTGAAATAAATATGTAGAATTTATGCAATCACAGATGTATAAAGGTTACAATATATATACATATATATATATACATAAACGAGGCACGTCCAGAAAGTAAGTTCCGTTTGTTTATAAAATTAAATTGTGTACATATACAGAAAAATTATATATTGCACAACATTCTACACCTCTTAAACTACTTTTCCACATAACTGCCGAACTTTTGCAGGCATTTGCCATAGCGTGGCACAAGTTTTTGGATACCTTCTTCATAGAAGTATTCCGCCTGTGTCTTCAACCAGTTTGAAACATCTTCTTTCAGCTCGTCGTCATTGTTGAAGTGTTGACCGCCAAGGAAAGACCTGAGATGTGTGAACAGATGAAAGTCGCTACGAGCGAGGTCAGGGCTGTACGGAGGTTGGTCATACACGGCCCAGCCAAATCCCTGTAGGAGGTTTTTCGTCATATTTGCAGTGTGTGGTCGTGCGTTGTCGTGAAGAAAAACAACACCTTTTGACAGCAACACTCGGCGCTTATTCTGTATTGCGTGGCGCAATTTCCTTAGTGTCTCGATGTAAGCATCTGCGTTGATTGTTTGACCACGCGTTAAGAAATCAATGAGTAAGATGCCTTTCCAGTCCCAGAGCACTGTGCACATCATTTTCCGAGGTGTCAAGATTTGTTTCGGCTTAACCTTTGTTGGGGATGAAGTGTGCCTCCATTCCATTGATTGCCGCTTACTTTCAGGGGTGTCGTAAGAAACCCAAGTTTCATCTCCTGTGACTATCTGTGTCAGAAATTCTTCGCCGCCTTCATTGTAACGGGTCAAAAACTGAAGTGCACTGCCCATCCGTTTTGTTTTGTGTTGCTCCGTAAGAATCTTTGGTACCCAACGTCGGCAAAGTTTACAAAAGTTCAGTTTTTCGGTAACAATTTCATGAATTAGTGATCGTGATATTTGGAGAAATTCCATAGCGAGAGCACTAATTGTAAACCTGCGGTTTTCCCGTAACTTGTCATCAATCGCGTGAACCAGTTCTTCTGTAACCAAAGATGGACGCCCACTTCGTTCTTCATCGTGCACTTCACTACGTCCTTCATTGAACTGTCGGACCCATCTTCTCACCATTGAATCACTCATCGCCTTTTGTCCATACACTTCGCAAATTTGCCGATAATTTTCAATTGGTTTCACTTTCCTAGCATTCATAAAACGAATCACAGATCAGATTTCACAAGCGGCGGGATTTTCAATCAACACCGACATTGTACGAGTAAACATGCACAACAACGCGTACGTGGCTGACAGCGCTCTCCAAATGGCGCAGGTTTCTTCTCCTTGATACAGAGCGTCTACCGCGCATATGCGGAACTGCGTTGCAGCGGAACGTACAACTACAGACACAGGCGGCACACGTCTATGAAGAAGGTATACAAAAACTCATGCCACGCTACGACAAATGCCTGCAACATTTCGGCAGTTATGTGGAAAAGTAGTTTAAGGGTTGTAGAATTTTTTGCAATAAATAATTTTTCTGTATCTGTACACAATTTAATATTATTACCAAACGGAACTTACTTTCTGGACGTACTTCGTATCTCAAATATATCCCCATGAGTGTTTTAAGTTAGAACATGATAAACCTTTGTTACTAACTCAGCATCAGTCTAGTATAGTCAGTAGGAAGGAAAAGTATGTTTTGAATATTGCGTAATCGCGAGGACATATTGCATCATCATGACATCATCTGATAGCCATGCGGATGTGAGCACGTGCACGTGCACATGTTAGCGTGGGAAGAGGTTGACCTTTAACCGCTTGAAGCAGATAACATTTGGGTAACCGCTTGAAGCAGATAACCTTTGACTTATTTATGCGATGGAGATAAAAATTAATGGGTGTTGACGTCATTTGATACCCATGAAAGTTTGCAGCTGTGCGTGCGATCACGTGATATGTCTACAGTGTTCGCGTGAGACGTGGTTGACCTTTAACGTCATTGGGTAAGAATGTAATCTTTGACTTCTTTAAGTAATAGTGATAAAAATATAATGAGATGATTGCGTCAGAAGCTTGTTTTGTAGCATTTGGTTTCTTGAGTGTAGGTGGGGGTGAAGGATATATAAATGCATGTGTGCGTGGATGAGTTTAACTTCTACGTTTGCGCGAAGAGAGTGTGTGTGTGAAAGAAATAAAGAAAGTCAACGACGAGGAACAAATTGTGTGTGTGATGGATGTTCTAACGAAGTTCAATAACTTAGCCACTTGCGTTGAGTATTCTAATAAGAAATTAACAGAACTAATAATTGATTTACCGTATGTGGTCCAAATTATTCGGGCTGTGGAGACGAGATTTGGAAGAAAAATAGTGGTGGACATTATCATTGAAGGTGAAATAACAAGTGTATTTCTACCAGCTGTATTTGCAAAACTAAGCGCATCAGAGATCGATGAACTAAACTCACTTAGAGGCAAACTGATGTTGGTGTATTTGGGGTTGAAGAACCGCTCACATCAAGTTGTTTTAAAACTGTAAATTTTTGGTGAGTATATATATGCAGATTATATATGTATTGATTGATATAACGAATGATATATATATTTAGTTGCTTACTATTTCTTAATTTTTTCAGAGTATCTAAAAACTAATAAAAGGAACAGGAAAATGAAGTGGAAAACTGTTAATTTTCTGAGTGGAACTGAACATCGATCGCACCCGGTAATAGAGTATCATCGTGTATGCTTTCATCAGTATGAAGAAGAAGATGAAGAAGAAGATGATAATGAGGTGAGTCATAATGAGAAAGAAGCTTGTTTTAACAAATGGACATCTTCGAGTGGAATTTCAACATTTTCAGTCTACGTTACTAATGTTAGCAAATCAGATAATAGTCAGCGAGAGGTGACAGAAACAGTTCTAAGATATTTGTTACAAGAATTATGTGAAGTTGAACATTTTATTTGTTTCTTCGGATACAATACATTTGATGAGGTTTACAAAATTGAATTTTCCATCACTTGTTTTGAAGTAACAAAATTGAATGAGTATAGAAACAAATTGCTTGGTAAACTTCAGGACGAATTTCCCTTTGAAGCCATTCATTGTTCGCTGGAGATCACAGGCAGCAATTTATCTCAATGGCTTGAATACATAATACAAGATTATAGGTTTATGGTGAGCCGATGTTACAGCAACTGCTGGTTGTGTATTAACAACAGTGCGAATTGGACAATTGCTTAGACAACAATGGCAACACCTCCTAGCAAACGTAGAAAGGTTGATATTGTAATACATAATAACAGTGAAAATATAAGAAACCAATTGGACAATGCATTTGAAAGTGTTTCTAATTTTCGAAGTGAACTAAACGGTGCTATTTCAGTATCATACCAAATCGGGGAAAACACTCAAACCGAGTTGATTGAGAACAGTGATGAGTTGATTGAATGTTGGAGAGTTATTAGTGAGCACATATTGCAACAAGCTGTGAATTGTGAAGAAATTACACTTCAAATAAAGGATGAATCTTTCTTAAGCTGTGAGTTAATTGAAACAGCATTCAATTCTAGAGTGTACACACTTGCAGTTTCAAATGTTAAGAATGAGTTTTTGGATCCCCGCGAATTTTTAGCAAATGGTAATATTTGGTTTACAAAGTATGTTAAGAAAGCGTTAACTGTGCAAGCTTTAAAGGTGAATTCAGTTTTGTGTGCACAGTATGTGCTTCGCGACATATCAGAAACAAAATATTTAGCTGTCTGTTCCCAGAGATCCATGTGAAAATGTTTAAAAGAGCTTTTTTGCAGCTTTAACTTCATAGTATATAACACTGAGTTTTATATCATGATGCACTCAATAGTTCACCATGTCTTTGTGCAGCACATTGTTAGAGAAGTTGATAGAGCTGAAGAAGATCAGGATTCTTACAGACCAAG
Organism: Meconema thalassinum; assembly: GCA_946902985.2. Taxonomy (NCBI): domain Eukaryota; kingdom Metazoa; phylum Arthropoda; class Insecta; order Orthoptera; family Tettigoniidae; genus Meconema; species Meconema thalassinum. The sequence continues at coordinate 1,117,230,374 of OX336389.2, read as the reverse complement.
CGAGGAGGATGAACTTTAACATCATCGCCTCATCAAGAAGAGGTGAAGAGGATATCATCTTCAATAGCTTCACCGCGTTGGAGAAGCAGCTTATCAATATAGAAATATCCGAAATCTTTAAAGACAACAATTACTGTCAGGAGATATTCTTTTATGGATTAACAGACATGATTTTAGAGGTCATGATAAACAGACTTAGAATGTTTAGTGACGGCGATGCAACTCTTAGGTTGCAAGATGTAATGGCATGCTTTCCTCCTCCTCTTCTAGCTGAAGAAGAAGAGGAAAGAGAAGAAAGAGAAGAAGATGGAAGTGTTGGGGAGCGTGTCGAAGAGGACATGGATGAAGAAGTCCAAATTGTTAATTAAAATGGACGTTGGACAGTGGTTTGCTTTTTTTTAAAAAATGTGCAGTGTAATTTTTTTTAAAATATATGTATTTGATCATTTGTGGTTTACATTAATTATATAATATGAAATAGTGAAAAATGATATGATCTTCGTTCTTAAAGTGGTAAGTAGTTCTTTTTCCAACAAGCTGCAGAGAATTGAAGATGCTGTGCTGTTTGCAGAGTTGAAATATGCTGGTCTTGTGCACGGGTAAGTACAATCATTCTTTTCTTTCTTGCGTGTGTTGGTTATAGTGAGCTGAAAAATATATATAGAGACACATTAATAATAATAATAATAATAATAACAATAATAATAATAATAATAATAATAATAATAATAATAATATTTTTGCGAGGAATTAAAAATAAACTTACACTGTTGTAATTAGAAGATATTTTTGTTGGGGATCCATGAGTTGTGAGTTGAATCGAATCCAAGCCAAGATACGAAGGCTCGGGTTCCTTTTCTACGTAGTACTTTGTCGACTAAGTAAATATTAGGATATTTTGTTCGTTGTAACTCTGCTTCATAAAACGCTCCGAATATCTGCAAATTTTTATTATCTTTTAAAAGATATGTTCGTGGATTAGTATTTTGAACTTTATAAATTGTAAATAATTCTGTTGTCCAATTAGCTTCGTAGCCCTTAGTGAAGTGTTTCTTGATTTTTGATATTCTTACAATGTCACCGATTTTATATTTTGGTTTTCTTAAAGTTTCATTATATTGTGTTGGCAAGCTGGGTGGATTGTTTCTTTTTACATCAATAGGTTTCATGCCGATGCTGCGATGTATTTTGTGATTATACTTTACTAATAACTCAGGCAAAATATGTACCCATCGGTATGAACCTCGTGTTGTGAATTCTTTCCACATCGATTCCTTAAGAGTTCGATTAAATCTTTCTACCACGCTCGCTTTAATGGAGCTCCCAGTGGAATAATGCTTTAGATTTTGTTTCTGAGACCATGTTTTGAATTCACTGTTATAAAATTCCGTTCCTCGATCGGTGTGAAAATAATTCGGCAATCTTTTACTTTGAGAATAAACAAATTTTAAGCTTTTTACAATCTCACTTCCTTTTTTGGTTTTAAGAGAAATTGCCCATGCATATTTCGAGTAAACGTCAATAATGGTTAATAAATATTTAAATCCATTATTCCATTTTGCAAGTTTGGACATGTCCACAAGGTCAGCTTCATGGAGGTCATCGATTCCTTTGCTAATAACATGGCGTCTTTTAAACTTTTTTCTAAGCGGTGCGTGAAGTTCTTTTGCAATTTCTCGTCTGATTTCGTTCATAGTTATTTTCCAAACAATGTTTTATAACATACTGTGCATTGTTTTACAGACGTTGGAATTTTTATTCAATATATCCTGCATTTCTTAGTTCTTCTTCAATTGCAAAGATTTCGCTGTCGAGTCCTGTGTGACCTGCAGCTTTCGATGCAATTAATTTTTTAAGTCTTGATACCAATTTGTTTGGTTCATTCCAGTGAACGAATTCAATATTGTTTCCGCCTTCAAATTTCCGATTGGCTTGTGGCGCGATGTGTTTTTTTGACCATATCCAGTATGCATCGTAGTATTTGCTTCTTCTTCATTTTCATCTGCTGTTTTTATAATTCTATCTATGTCTTCAGTGAGAAGGGGTTCAATTATATGTCTATACTTATAAGATTGCGTTCCTCTTGGAGCTGCATTGCTTGTATAATTTCTTTTGTGCACGTTTGAAACATTTAATAATTTCAAATATGAACTTAAATCACTCCTATCTATTAGAGTGGGGTTTGGTACTTTCCTTTGAATCAATTCAAGTAGACCTTCTGTTATAGGAAATTTTTCACCACCAACTTTTATCCACTTTTTATCAAAGAAAACTCGTTCGCGTCCCAAGTATTGTTTATCATTTCTTATCGTTATACCATATGTTCTATCCACGTTTTGTTTAATGAACGGATCAAAGTAGCGGTTAAGTAGTGAAATTATTTTGATGCTATCTCCATCTTCTTCGTCTGAAGTAGCAGTGGATTCAGAATCGTCATATTTTCCTTTTCTTTTTCGATTTTCTTTATTTTGAGTTGACGTATTAGCAATAGCTACAAGTTGATTTAATGAACTTGTTACTGGTTTAAAGTTAGTCTCTATATCTAATTCTTTACGTCTAACATCATTTTGAAGTGAAAGATACTTGTCTTTAACATCTTTTTTTAAGCGAGAAAGTTTATCCTTTACTCGACTTTCAGCTTTAATCTTCGAGCTCTTCTCCATGACTAAACGGAAATTGTGGTTGTTTTACTTATTTATAGTATATTCAAAATCGATTTGAAGAGGAAGATCATCAGTTTTATGTTTTTTAGGGTCTCTAAGTCGAAACTGAATTTCATCTTGCTCTTCAACAACAATATCACTGCCATCCAGTTCAATCTCTTGACGTATATTTAAAATTGCATACACAATTGGAGATCTTGGTGAAAAAAAAATTGGTTTTAATACGCCTTTGTAGGGAAGTTGGTACTGTATGTTATGATTATGAAGCGTGTATACTGGTGAATGGATTGATGGTGTGTTGGAGAATTTCAGAATAAATTTCGATAAGTTCTTTTTCTTTACTTCATCTTTTAATATACCATATTCTTCTTTGGATGCAGTAAAACTTTCGAGTGGTTCTTTGTTAACCATTTGCTCATTTTTTTCCAGTTCAGTTTTTAACTTGTTATATTCTTCTTTGGATTCAACAGCATAACTTTCAAGATCTTCATTTTTAACAATATTGAGATTGTTAGCAACACCCTCAATACGAGTTTGTAAATTGCTTAAAATTTCTTTTAGTTGATTAACTTCAGTTCGTGAAGCAGCATAGTGTTCTACAAACCGTTTATTTGTCACATCTTGGTCGTTAACAGGAAACTCAACATTTGTTTGTTTTTGATGTTGTAGATTGTTTACAGTTTGTTTCAATTGATCAAATTCACGTTGGGAACCGGCATATTGTTCAACAAACGTCTTATTTGCAACATCGTTATCGTATATGGGATTGTTTACGTGAGTAATTCGTTTACTCATCATATTTAAAGTTCCACCATCGTCTACGTTTAAAAAGTTTTGTTTATTAAATTTAGTGATTAAGTCTTCTAGATCTTTTCGAGAGGCAGCAAAGTTTTCTAAGTAATATTTGTTTATTGCATCTAACGAATCGATTGGTTGAGATATGTTTGTTATTCTTCTATTTAACATATCTACAGTTTCATCATCTCTGTTTATATTCAAAAGAGATTTTTTAATTTCATCGAGTTCATTTGTTACATGAGTTTTAAGAAAAGAATACGTTACCGCATCTTGATTTTGAATTGGATCTTTAACATTTCTTATTCTTTTGTTACCCAAGTCGAGAGTATCTTGATCATACGGAAAGTGATCTTCTGAAAATTATCGCACTAAACCATGAATGAATTCTACTCGTTGTAACACTTCGGTTATTCGGGTCTCAAGATATTTTTTTATATTCGATGTATGTTGCTGCATTGCAATAAGGTTTACTGCATCATTTGCAGATGATGGTAAAGCTAAGCCCGCGAGACGTTTGTTTTGAAAGTCAAGTTCTTTTTTCTCTATTTTACAAATTGAAAAAATTAAACCTTTAAGCTCGTTAAAGTTTCGTTGTATGTCTTCTTTAGACTCGATTTTATTTAGCTCATTTAATAACTTCACTACATAACCTTTGTTGCATGCATCTTCAACATGTATTGGCGTTCCAACATTTTTTAACCGTTTGCCGTTAATACTTAGATGTCCGTCGCTTGTTGTTGTTGTTAGTTGATTTCCATATTGCACTAGCTTATCATCAACATATGATTTAGTTGCAATATCATGTCGTGAAGTCGGTCGTCCGATAGACACATTATTGGTTTTGTTAAACGATGTCATAGTTAAGTTGTTAACCACGCAAAAGCTATAACACGAATGGGCATTTACCTCTTTTTGAAGTCATATTTATAACTGAAAATAAACATCAAATCCATTGCGATATCGACCATTTTGTAAATCGCTATCTTTATCGATAACCAAAAAACCAAACTTAGAGTTTTGCCAACAATACGAACAAATATCAAAGAACTGTTCATAGCTCATATCTGTATTTACATGATCGTTATATACGTGACGCAAGTTTGTTCCGTCTTGTTTAAAAAGAATTAAAAAATTAGCGTTATCTCTAATTAGATGTTTAGGTATACAAGAATATGTTTGACAAAGATAAAATACGTCAACGTTGTGATGACGACCTCTACTGAAATAATCTTTCATGTGTTGTTGTTTATTGCTGGCTACATCATCAAAAACAAATATAGAGTTTTTTCTAGCCATTTCTGGAGGCATTACTTCATCATTATCGGAAAAAAATCACTTTTTATTTCTTTTATGGAGTCCAAAAACTTTTTTAATTCAACATATTTACTTTGAGCAAGTGATTTAGAATAAATATAAACGTTTTCAAAACGAACTCCATTTTTATTACACAATAAATTTAGCATTACGTTTGTTTTGCCACAGTTCGATGGACCACAAATGATACATCGAATTGTGTTCGGTAGTAAAACACCATGCTTTCTTTTTTCACTTTTACTCTGGTTTTCAGCATTAGTAAATGAAATTACTGGTAGAGTGTTTGACTGCTTAACAAACTTCAACATGTCTACGTTTACGTCTGAGAATGCACACTGCACAAAAAATCACATCACATCAACATATATTGCTTCCACACGTATCATAACTTGTATTATATGGAATAATAGTAGGATTTTCAGGATTTAAATCAACGTTGCCGACGTAAAACCCTCTTATATATGGACAATATGGCGCCCATTTTTCATGATCATTTAAAGGATTATCGTTTTCCCTCCAATTTTCAATTTCAATCTTACAGAATATACATTTCACCTTATCACCATGACCAGTATAATAAAATCCTGCTGATGCTAAACAAAATTCGTTTGGACAGGGAAGAGGCCAATTTTGAAAAGTTTTAAGTCTTTCATATTCGCATTTCAATTCTATGCTAGGAGAAATATTGTTTACGTAGGGGCAAGAAAAAGCCCATTTCTTATGCTCTTCAAACGGATCATCATCTTCTTCCCAATAACTAAGTTGCAGATTACAGAAAGCACACCTAACCATATCCTTATATCCAAAATAGAAAAATCCTGCCGCTCCTAACCATGCAGTGTTCGTAAAACTGTCTGAAGACCAGGTCTTAAATGTTTTTAGCCGATCTCTTTCAGATTTTAAATTCATTTCTTTTTGACTCAATATCATTTGCATTAACTGTTTTTTGGAATACTTTACACAATTAAAATACTTCATGATGCTGGTTTACTTCACAAAGAAAAGATGTTCACCACACAAAGCTAAATGCGAACTGAGATGAATCAACAAAACACGTTGGCTAATATGCATGATTTGCATGTGTGTTGGGTTGGCCGAGCGGTCTAAGGCGTTAGACTTAAGTTCTAATTTTCAGAAATTGAAAGCGAGGGTTCGAATCCCTCACCTGACAATATTATTATTTTATTTACATGTAGAGTGAGGAGGTAATTGATCATTAATAAGAACTTTAATATGAAATGGTACAAAAGACCTTTTCTTCTTTATTCATTTAGAATTACAATTAATACAATTTTATTTCTCTTGAAGTAATCTCATTCTTTTTTTTTAGTTGTCCAGATGAGTGTGGGTGTGTTGAGATGATCTTCTTCTTTTAGTTGTCCAGATGATTATTTTCTGTAGACAAAAAATATACACTGTGTTAAAAAGCAAACTAAAAACAAAATATGTATAGCTGTCAACGACACTAGTAGATTTAAATTAATCACCTTTTATAGATAGCGATTACAGTTGTCACATTTGCAGCGAAGATGAAACAGTTGAAATTTCCTCTTTAGATGATCTGGTAGATGTTCCCACTCTAGACGAATTCGTTGTGGTTCATATATAGTCAGTACGTTTATATGAAAGTAGTTCCAATCAAACTTATTAAAACCTCGAAGTCCATTGTTTCGAAACTTGTTTATTATCGAACACACGATTTTCATGATGCCATCAGAAGAATTTAACCAATGTTGAACAGCATTGACGTTGAATTTAGCACATCTATTGCTTCCCATTGCTAGAGATGGTAAATGTTTTGGACAATCTGTAGGTAAACGATGGCTATGCCTCAACATTAGGTCTGACATTCCATCAATCGTATTAAGATCGTATAATGAGTCTGGGGAAAGTGCTTTTAGTGCAAACAAAGAAAATTCCTGTGGCAAATTATATACAACTAAATAATCATATTTATTCTTAATAGACTCAAAAAAAGAAGAAAGAGTTTTTTCACAATATGCTGCAACCCATGTGATCACGGGGCTGAATGAAGGTATATTGCCGTTATTTAACATACAGTAAGCAAGTTCCAAACTGCCGTTTGGTAGCTTGCGAATGTCTGCAACTATTGGTTGCTTCTTATTCCACGTGCCAGCATCAGTAGAAGGAGAGTTTGTTGTTGTCAATTCCATGATTGCAACTAAAGTGAGAATACTTGTTTACTTGCTTGCTTATAACTTAGCAAATATTGGTTTAGATAATTACTTCATTCGTTAATGGTCTGTAAGATATTTGACGATCATGAATAAGAACACAATAAAGAGTTGTATCTTCAGGTATATTCTCACTCGTCTCGATTTCAATTCGCACATCGACTGAAGATGTCTTCACTGCTTCCACTTGTTCGAGACAATTAATTACAATAATCGGACAATGAGACTTAAATTCATCTCGTGAAACCAGAGTCTCTGAACGAACATCATCGATCTGATAATATACATTACGAAATTTAACAAACATGTCATATAACTCGCTGTAGTCATTTATGGCAATTTCAGAAGTTGGCATTTCATAGGGATAAAAAATTGAATTTAAAAAAACTCTTATAGATTTAATGTTACAATGGTCAAAATAGGAAGAGCATGTGTTTAGTAAATTTCTTCTAGTTTGAAAACCTAATAAAAATTGACGCGGTTTTTGAGTTTCAGAAGTTGTCATTACAGTCCAACTATATTTAGTTGTTCTAGGAAGAGAAGGCAAGACATGAACATCCCATGATCGAAAACCAACCTGAATGGGAATATTTTTCTGCATTAGTTTTAATCTTTTAATTTGTTCTTCGTCCGATAATAATAAAACGGGAATTTTTAGATAAACTTTAAATAACTTGACCTTAGAAAGATCGTTTTCGGTTGTCGATTGCAACGCACGTGCGTCACTTGACGATCGGAGAAGTATTACCTCATGCTTGCAGTTTAAAATCGGCTTTCTGTAATCCTCTGCTATTCTTAACAGGTTGCTTAAAGGAAGTATTATATGAAAACGTTTTGTGTTACTATCAACAATATTTGCTTCACTTGCTGGTGTTGTTAAAGAGGGAAAATAACCAGCATTTTGTAAAGCTGTATATTCGTTTTTTGAATATGATGCAAAGGTTTTTATAGAACTTGTTATACCTAGATGGCGTGTACGATCAATTTCTTTACCATTTAACGTGATGCGAATTTCGCTAAAAAGATTAGCCCCAAAATTTTGGTCAGGATGTGCAGTAGTAGAAGCAGCCGGATTTATGTTAGAAGTAATAATTTGACCTTCTAAGTGAAGAACACCTTCTGATAATAAAACTATGTTTTCTTCATTTTGAATCGGTATTCGAATTTCATCATTATTTTCGAATTTATTAGCTGAATAAGGTTGATAAACTCTTTCTTCTCGTCGCACAACTCTGTTGTCAACCTCTCTTTTATCTGATATGTTAAACATGCTAAACATGTTAACAGCTTCAACTATAGATAGAAACTAAATAAGATTAACAATTGCATATATATTTATATTGAAATTAAAGTACGCGATAGCCTAAAGACTGTAAGAAATGTTTGTTGTTACTCGATAACTGTTTCTTAGATTTCAAGGTGTGATGTCGTTGTTTGTTTTTTTTTACAAATTTTAGCTGATTGATTTATATTATTTTTTCGAATCAGAGTCGACTTCTTTTTTTTTCAAACTTTGAGTATTATATAGTATAACCATATTTGTGATTGTTTTCTAGTAAGCTTACTCAAGTAGAATGAAAACATAACAGTATTTCATTACTTTATATAGCAAGATATCGTGCTGGACGAATAATTAATTCTACAGTTAAATCTTCATCTTGCAAATCAATGAGCTGTTGAAGATGATCTTCAAGTTGCACAGATACATGTTGAATAACCTTGGTGTTCATAGGCAAAAAATTAATTGTTGTTGGTTGTACAACAATCGGGTAACCAGCAGGAACATGAGCTTTAAAATTATATAAAGAGTGTGTTGGTTTATGGTTCAAATAAGAACTCGTACCAAGCACAAGGTTGCAACATACTCGAATACTATTAACAGTGTTAATTTTAATCATATATTCAGAATGATGAGTTGTGTTTGCCTTGAACTTTCTATGAGAAAATCCCAACAAATCTGCAATAGAATCTGCAACACCAAAATCTATAGCAAACACTTTCGAATGTAGTTTACAATGATAAAAGACTTTATCATAATTAATATAAAATGATGGGAATTTGTCTTTGTCACCTAATAAATGTTCAACTAATAATTCATTAATCTTTTCACTTAATTGTTTTAACGTATAGCTAGCATTGGGTATTATTAAATTCGCTCTATCCGCTTCGTTCAACTTTATAGCCAAAACGTTATTATTCTCGCTAATTGTTACTTCATTATCGATTCTATTTCGATCAATTTCAATTTCTCTTTTATTCTCTTTAGGGTAAACTTTCTTTTCAATACCTAAAGGCCCTGCTACACTGTTGGCTACAGTGAAATCAATATTAAACGGAGAAGACAAAACGAGGCGGTTGTCTCTTTTTCCATCTATATCCTCTTCCAAATACATTTTTGTTTTTTCTAAATGTTTTGGTATAAGTTTCGACAATGAGTGATAACTAAGTAAATCATCAAAAGTTGAGGCTAGATCTTCAAATTCATAAATACCCGGTGGTACCACTAAATCAATTGATAAAAAATTAGTAAAATGAATGCGAAATTTATTATTTCTGTTGGTAACATTTCGAATAGAATTAGATGTATACAATCCTGCAAGTCCTATTTCAAAAAACTCTGCTCCTACAAGATGAATCGGGTTCTCCAATGTAACATCAATCTTCGAGCCTTTACCTTCAAGAGTTATCCGTCTTTCGAAAGCCATCTTTGAAATGTTTAAAGACGGTCTGTGTTTCCCTTATTTATACAATACAAGAAGACTAAACATAAATGTCCACAAATCGAAGAAGTAATCGATTGATATGAATGAAAATTATATTGTAGATAGCAATTTTTAAGATATGTTAAAATTTCTAATGGTGGTCTTAAATTACCAATACTATCAAAATAATGCACATATTTACCACGTTTACTGAAAGCTACCCAATGTGAACCAGATTTATCCATCGGTTCAAGGTTAACAATACAGTTTTCATTTTTTCGAGGATATCTTGGTAACGTATCTCGCATAAAGACTCCTCTAAAATTTGGAATCTTTAATTGATGTGCGTATTTAGCTAAATCGAAATTACTTAATGCTTTATTTGGTATTTGGTTAATTATCTTTTGTATGCAGGAGGATTTAAATAAATGCCTTGACCTCCTTTTCCTCGCATTGCTTCTATCATTCGATTGTGTCTTTTCATTTCTTTTAGTTCTTCTTGAGCAGCTTTCGCCTTGTTTATAGCAGACGCCACCCCTGCTGCTCCGCCTGCAAGACCCCCCAAGCCCGACAAGGCTGCAAATATCGGAAGTAGGGGTAAAATACCACCTTGCTTTTTCGATGTTCTTCTTTTTTTTAATCTTTTCTTGGTTTTTTTTTTTTATTATTTAAGTTTCGCTTACCTCCTCCAATTTTAGACTTAGCTTTCATTATGCCACCCACTGTTAGTGCAGCCGCTCTCTCTCCAAATGATGCGTCACGGGATTTTACACGAGACCAAGCTTTTGAAGCTAAAATTTCATCAGCCTCTCTTCTTTTGTTTGAATCTTTATGCTTTGCGTAAGCAATGTCGTGCTCTTTGCACGCTTTATCTAATATATTTATTCCTGGATCACCACGGCTCAATCGCTTTTCTAATTTTGTTCCTGGTCCACAATATTCATATCCCGGGATGTGTAATTCCACGGGTAAATTATCAATAGTTTTATTAAGTACACGACTAATTAATGATCCACTTCCTGTTCGTTTATATTGAGTGGCAGAGTTGCTCCTCTTACAACGCACCATTACTAAATGATATGTAATATAAAGTAATTATACATATATATATATTTCTGGAAAATGGGAATGGTGGGGGGAGGTGTTTTTTTTTTAATAATACACACAAAATTTGGGTTATTATTTATTCTTTTTTTTTCATAAGCAAAGGAACACACAAAAAATTAGTAATATTAACAGCATAAAAGTGTGTGTGTGTGTGTGTGTGTGTGAAAGAAATAAAGTAAGTGAGATGAACTGCTTTAATCTCAATTTGTTTCTAATCATTTTTTCAGAGAAAAATGACCAAACGGTAAAGTATCAATTCCGTTTTCAGTTATGTGTCTTTTATCTTCGTTTGATGAAATTGCCAACTTATTTTGCCGAACAGTAAATACAGAATGAGATTTTGAAATTATACAAACTTGAACTTTGTTGACTTTATCCCTGTTATAAAGACACTTTCGATACTCATCAATATTCATACTTTTACTCACACTCTTCTTAATGCCTTTAGCCTTACACAAGCTATTCATTTCATCACACAATTTTATTGCATACATTTTGGGTCGTAACCCCACAAATTCTTCAACAATCTTTCCAGCATTTTCATCTTTCATTAAACCAATTTCACCTTTATTTTGTCTCACAATGCCAAAAGGATTGTTTGTTTCATAGTTTCCAGTATCAAACAAATTTGAATGCTGTTTCATGAACTCATAAATATCATCATAGAATATATACATAAAACTATCGGTGTCTGTGTATAACAACCTCACATTTGATTCAGGATTTGCTAAAATAACATTGTAATGAAAGTCATTCATTTTACATTTAGACAAATCTAATATAGATGCACCAACATATACTGGTTGATTGTGAAAAATCTTTAGTCTATTCATCTCGATGACCATACATTGTTCATCGAATATAATTCTATGTTTAAAATTAGCCTTAGCTATTAAAGACCTAGCACCACGAGCTCCATGCCATTTGGTGACCCATTTGATGTCCCTTAACTTCCTCACATTCATCAGTGAACGACCAAAAATTGCATTATTCATCAATTTATAAAAATTATTTTCAAAATCATTTTTGGCATGTTTTCGTTTCTCTGTGTTCACATCAATATATGGTTTTAGCCATTGGCTCTGATTGAATTCAATTATTCTGTGAATACGATCTAATTGCATTCCTAGTTGAATACATTGCTTTAACAATCTATAATGCAAAACATAACGTTCTTTATTATCTAGGGTAGCCATTAGCTTTGTCAACTTTTCGGGACATAGAGGGTAATCTGAATGTTTGTCATGTAACTCTTGAGGATAAGTCAAATCTACTTCCAAAATATATCCAATTTCTGAAGTATCATCAATAGTTAAAACATCAAAGCCTTCAACATTTGCAACCCATTTAAAGCCGCCCGTTGGAAGATATTCCATCATCGCATATCCATATAAATTATTAACGTCAAAGTACATTATGTAGGAGTCTTGCTTTTTCTCATCATAAGTTTTCATATACTTATTATTAGCAATCGCATGTCGTGTTATACACTGAACATTTCCTCCTCGAATAGATCGTTCAAAAAAGTGTAACATATCAATATCTTGAAGCAATTCAAGTTGAACATTGGTTATCTTTTTCATAGCACACCAAGACATAGATGGAGCAGTGTAAAAATGAGCTGCATCAATGCCATAAGTTTCCATGCCATTCGATCTAAAATTTTCAAAGACATCCGCCAAAAGAAGTGTGTCAACTTTTAAATACAAATCGGCGTATTCTCCTAATGTTTGACAGGAAAACGTTTCCCACACCGATTGAGCAAACTCATACTCTTCATTCGATATTGTTTGATCATTAAGACTGCTATAAAACTTGGATATTTCAGGTAATTTAGTTTCGTTAAGTACATCCATACTCGTGACGTATTCCTAGGGAAACACACCTTTTCTCGCAGTAAGTCGAAACTGTGCATCATCATTAAAATAACGTCGTGTTATTTGCTTTGAATCTTCACTTAACGAAGATGAACATTGATCTAGTGAACAGGACAAGAAATTATATGTATCGAAAAATCTTAACTGAATGAATCCATTCTTAGCCCGTACATACTTTGTAAACCCTTTATAACGTTCCATATTCACCGCTAACAAACTTATATTACCAGGATTATGTAACACCTCTCCATCACGTTTCTCGCAAATTTCTTTAATTATAAAATGTCCATCATAGGCCGTTAGATTATGAAATGCTATAGGCAAAACCTTTGTTACTTTGTAATTTAAATTACAACTATTGTGTGCGCTTCCTCTATATTTTCCAGTTAAGTGACAATGATCGCGTACTTTGAGTTCATTAACTGCAATCGGTTTCTCGCAAATGTGACACATTTTACTTGACAAAAATAATCTTTCTTCATTTTCGGTCATCTTTAACATTGGCTTAACCGATAAGTAATATGTTTGAAGTTTATCCACAATACTATAAAGTTCCTTTACAAACAATTCAATGCAATTATTTCCCCTAAAGAGCTTGAAACTGCACAATTCACTATCGAAATTACAATGAAGGTATAAAGAAATGCTGTAAGGAATATGTTTATGTGTTAAAGTAGAGTTATGATTGTCACTATTTGGAAAACAGGAGGAAATTGGAGACAAGACGCATTCAGTGTCTGCATATATTATAAATGGAACTGTATCTTTAACTCGATATTCTGTAAAATTAACAAATCTTTGTTCATCAGTCGGCATTATGCTTTTTGCAACAGGAAACTGTTTACAGTCTGCAAAGTGAACATTTAACTCATCCTCAAGAAAATAATATGACAAACATCGTCTACATATATAAATCCTTCTGCGAGTGCTAGTGACGCTTGAACGCACAAGGCGAGCAAGATTTCTAATTAAACAAAAGTGATAACTTTCACTGTTTCCAATCTGCAACATCAATAAGTCTACACTCCTTTCATATAGTTTATCCGATACATACAAAGGTACAATAGTAAAAGTTTTTTTTCCTTTTACTTCGTTTGTTCCCATACATACCCAATTGTTTTCATCATATTGTGCTCCATACACATTTACAGAAATATTGTTTTGGTTTTCAAACTTGTTTAAATATTTCATTTCCATCGGAATTGGAATACCATCTAATTTTAAAACATCTCTGTAATTAGGATAGGAAGAAAGATGATTCGCGTTTCGAGTTTTTGGATACAAACCAGCAACCACACTCCACGCAAAACAAGCTTCCTTTGTATCATACAAATTTAGCACTGCATGTTTATTGACTATTACATCAGGCAATCTACTAGTATTGGACATTCCTACTCGAAATCCAACATATTTATTTATATTAATTCTCAAACTATGAATTTTTTCTAAAGCCCACCCGGAACCATTTGCTTCAAATTCGCTCATTTTTGTCAATGTACCTTCAATGATATTCTTATTATAAAATTCATTTAAATCAGTATACTCGAAAACTACCTCATTTTTGATAGCAAAATATTTTGTTTCTGATATGTCGCGAAGCACATATTGTGCACACAAAACTGAATTCACCTTTAAAGCTTGTACAGTTAACGCTTTCTTAACATACTTTGTAAACCAAATATTAGCATTCGCTAAAAATTCACGAGGATCCAAAAACTCATTCTTAACATTTGATACTGCAAGTGTGTACACTCTAGAATTGAATGCCGTTTCAATTAACTCACATCTCAAGAAAGATTCATCCTTTATTTGAATTGTAATTTCTTCGAAATTCACAGCTTGTTGCAATATGTGCTCACTAATAACTCTCCAACATTCAATCAACTCATCACTGTTCTCAATCAACTCGGTTTGAGTGTTTTCCCCGATTTGGTATGATACTGAAATAGCACCGTTTAGTTCACTTCGAAAATTAGAAACACTTTCAAATGCATTGTCCAATTGGTTTCTTATATTTTCACTGTTATTATGTATTACAATATCGACCTTTCTACGTTTGCTAGGAGGCGAGGTCATTGTTGGTGTTGTCTAAGCAATTGTCCAATTTGCACTAAAGTTAATACACCACCAACAGTTGGTGTACCATCACTGATGTCTAAGCATACGTCCAATTTGCACTATTGTTAATACACCACCAGCAGTTGCTGTAACATCGGTTTACCATAAACCTATAATCTTTTAAAGTATATTCAAGCCATTGTGATAAATTACTGCCTGTAATCTCCAATGAACAATGAACAGCCTCAAAAGGAAATTCATCCTGAAGTTTACCAAGCAAATTGTTCCTATACTCATTCAATTTTGTTACATCGTAACAAGTCATGGAAAATTCGATTTTGAAAACTTCATCAAATGCATTGTATCCGAAGAAACAAATAAAATGTTCATCTTCACATAATTCTTTCAATAGATATCTTAGAACTGTTTCTGTCACCTCTCGCTGACTATCATCTGATTTGCTAACATTGGTAACGTAGACTGAAAATGTTGAAATTCCACTCGAAGATGTCCATTTGTTAAAACAAGCTTCTTTCTCATTACGACTCACCTGGTTATCATCTTCTTCCTCTTCTTCCGGTTGTTGAAAGCATACACGATGATACTCTATTAGCGGGTGCGATCGATGTTCAGTTCCACTCAGGAAATTAACAGTTTTCCACTTCATTATGCTGGTTGTTTTATTAGTTTTTTAGATAAACTGAAAAATTAAACAAATTAAGAAATAATTAGCAACTAAATATATCAATCGTTATATCAATCAATACATAAAATATATATATAATCCAATACTCACCAAAACATGTCGATGTGAGCGGTTCTTCAACCCAAAATACACCGTCATCAGTTTGCCTTCGAGTACTGTTTCAAAATGACTTGATGTGAGCGGTTCTTCACCCCCAAATACACCAGCATCAGTGTGCCTCCCATTGAGTTTAGTTCATCGATCTCTGATGCGCTTAATTTTGAAAATACTGCTGGTAGAAATACACTTGTTACTTCATCTTCAATGTTAATATCCACCACTATTTTTCTTCCAAACCTCGTCTGTACGGGGCGAATAATTTGGACCACATATGGTAAATCAATGACTAGTTCTGCTAGTTTCTTATTAGAATACTCAGTACAAGATGATAAGTTATTGAACTTCGTTAGAGCTTCCATCACACAATTTGTTCCTCGTCGTTGACTTTCTTTATTTCTTTCACACACACACACACTCTTCGCGCAAAAGTAAAAGTTAAACTCTTCCATGCACTCATCCATTTATATATCCTTCACCCCCACCCACACTCCAGAAACCATATGCTGCAAACTAGCTTCTAACGCAAACATTTCTTTTTTTCCACTATTGCTTAAAAAAGTCAAAGATTACATTCTTAGCCAATGACGTTAAAGGTCAACTCTGTCTCACGCGAACACAGCAGACGAGATCAATCACACTGCTGCACATGGTCAAACTTGCACGGGTGTCAAATGACGGTTAGCATCCAAAGCAAAAAACAATAACAGCTGCACACCACATGTGTGGATGGGAACCGCCTCTCCGCTCAGCCAACCCGACGCGGACAAAAAAAAACATAACAGCTGCACACCACATGTGTGGATTGCTGATAGTAGCACACATGCTCACACTCGCATGGGTGTCAGATGACGGTTAACATCCTAATAAACAACCCCCATGACGTCAACACCCATTAAATTTTTATCATCATCGCACAAACAAGCCAAAAGGTCAACCCCTTCCCACGCTAACACGTGCACTGCACATGCTCGCTCCTGGACCATGTGCTCGCTCTAAGGACCCATGACGTCATCCCATGACGTCATCAGGATTACGCAATTTCTGGTCATGATGATGCAATATCCAAAGTGAAGCGAAATGTACTACTTTCCAGGATATGAATATTGTGGACCAGGAACAAAATTAGAAAAGCGATTGAGCCGTGGTGATCCAGGAATAAATATATTAGATAAAGCGTGCAAAGAGCACGACATTGCTTACGCAAATCATAAAGATTCAAACAAAAGAAGAGAGGCTGATGAAATTTTAGCTTCAAAAGCTTGGTCTCGTGTAAAATCTCGTGACGCATCATTAGGAGAGAGAGCGGCTGCACTAACAGTCAGTGGAATAATTAAAGCTAAGTCTAAGCTTGGTGGAGGTAAACGAAAATTAAATATAAAAAACAAGAAAATATTAAAAAAAAAGAGAGCATCGAAAAAGCAAGGTGGTATTTTACCCCTACTTCCGATATTTGCAGCCTTGTCGGGCTTGGGGGTCTAGCAGGCGGAGCAGCCGGGGTAGCGTCTGCTATAAACAAAGCGAAAGCTGCACAAGAAGAATTAAAAGAAATGAAAAGACACAATCGAATGATAGAAGCAATGCGAGGAAAAGCAGGTCAAGGCATTTATTTAAATCCTCCTGCATACAAAAGATAATTAACCAAATACCAAATAAAGCATTAAGTAATTTCGATTTAGCTAAATACGCACATCAATTAAAGATTCCAAATTTTAGAGGAGTCTTTATGCGAGATACGTTACCAAGACATCCTCGAAAAAATGAAAACTGTATTATTAACCTTGAACCGATGGTTAAATCTGGTTCACATTGGGTGGCTTTCAGTAAACGAGGTAAATACGTGCATTATTTTGATAGTATCGGTAATTTAAGACCACCATTAGAAATATTAACATATCTTAAAAATGTTTATCTACAATATAATTTTCATTCATATCAATCGATTACTTCTTCGATTTGTGGACATTTATGTTTAGTCTTCTTGTATTGTATAAATAAGGGAAACACAGACTGTCTTTAAACATTTCAAAGATGGCTTTCGAAAGACGGATAACTCTTGAAGGTAAAGGCTCAAAGATTGATGTTACATTGGAGAATCCGCTTCATCTTGTAGGAGCAGAGTTTTTTGAAATAGGACTTGCAGGATTGTATACATCTAATTCTATTCGAAATGTTACCAACCGAAATAATAAATTTCGCATTCATTTTACTAATATTTTGTTATCAATTGATTTAGTGGTACCACCAGGTATTTATGAATTTGAAGATCTAGCCTCAACATTTGATGATTTACTTAGTTATCACTCATTGTCGAAACTTATAACAAATCATATACAAAAAACCAATCTTTATTTGGAAGAGGATATAAATGGAAAAGGACGCAACCGTCTTGTTTTGTCTTCTCCGTTTAATATTGATTTCAGTGTACCCAACAGTGTAGCAGAGGCATTAGGTATTGAAAAGAAAGTTTACCCTAAAGAGAATAAAAAAGAAATTGAGATTGATCGAAATAGAATCGAAAGTGAAGTAAAAATTAACGAAAATAATAACGTTTTAGCCATAAAGATGAACGATGTGGATACAACAATTTTAATAATACCTGATGCTAGCTATACGTTTCAACAATTAAGTGCAAAGATTAATGAATTATTACTAGTACATTTATTATCAGTTTTATTAGGTGAAAAAGACAAATTTCCTTCATATATTTATATTAATTACGATAAAGTGTTCACTAATTGTAAACTATATTCGAAAAACTTTGCTATAGATTTCGGTGTTGCAGATTCTATTGCAGATTTGTTAGGATTTTCTCATAAAAATTTCGAGGCAAACATAACTCATCATTCTGAATATATGATTAAAATTAACACTGTTAATAGTATTCGAGTATGTTGCAACCTTGTGCTTGGTACGAGTTCTTATTTGAACCATAAACCAACACACTCTTTATATAATTTTAAAGCTCATGTTCCTGCTGGTTATCCGATTGTTGTACAACCAACAACAATTAATTTTTTGCCTATGAACAGCAAGGTTATTCAACATGTATCTGTGCAACTTGAAGATCATCTTCAACAGCTCATTGATTTGCAAGATGAATATTTAACTGTAGAATTAATTATTCGTCCAGCACGTTATCTTGCTATATAAAGTAATGAAATACTGTTATATTTTCATTCTAGTTGAGTAAGCTTACTAGAAAACATTCACAAATATGGTTATACTATATAATACTCAAAGTTTGAAAAAAAAGAAGTCAACTCTGATTCGAAAAAGAAATATAAATCAATCAGCTAAAATTTCTATAAAAAAAAAAAAAAAAACAACGCCATCACACCTTAAAATCTAAGAAACAGTTAACGAGTAACAACAAACATTTCTTACCGTCTTTAGGCTATCGCGTACTTTAATTTCAATATAAATATATATGCAATTGTTAATCTTATTTAGTTTCTATCTATATTTGAAGCTGTTAACATGTTTAACATGTTTAACATGACAGATAAAAGAGAGGTTGACAACAGAGTTGTGCGACGAGAAGAAAGAGTTTACCAACCTTATTCAGCTAATAAATTTCAAAATAATGATGAAATTCGAATACCAATTCAAAATGAAGAAAACATAGTTTTATTATCAGAAGGTGTTCTTCACTTAGAAGGACAAATTATTACTTCTAACGTAAATTCGGCTGCTTCTACTACAGCACATCCTGACCAAAATTTTGGGGCTAATCTTTTTAGCGAAATTCGCGTTACGTTAAATGGTAAAGAAATTGATCGTACACGCCATCTAGGTATAACAAGTTCTATAAAAACGTTTGCATCATATTCAAAAAACGAATATACAGCTTTACAAAATGCTGGTTATTTTCCCTCTTTAACAACACCAGCAAGTGAAGCAAATATTGTTGATAGTATCACAAAACGTTTCCATATAATACTTCCTTTAAGCAACCTGTTAGGTTTAGCAGAGGATTATAGAAAACCGATTTTAAACTGCAAGCATGAGCTAATACTTCTCAGATCGTCGAGTGACGCACGTGCGTTGCAATCTGCAACCGAAAATGATCTTTCTAAGGTCAAGTTATTTAAAGTTTATCTAAAAATTCCCGTTTTATTATTATCGGACGAAGAACAAATTAAAAGATTAAAACTAATGCAGAAAAATATTCCCATTCAGGTTGGTTTTCGATCATGGGATGTTCATGTCTTGCCATCTCTTCCTAGAACAACTAAATATAGTTGGACTGTAATGACAACTTCTGAAACGCAAAAACCACGTCAATTTTTATTAGGTTTTCAAACTAAAAGAAATGTACTAAATACGTGCTCTTCCTATTTTGACCATTGTAGCATTAAATCTATAAGAGTTTTTTTAAATTCAATTTTTTATCCCTATGAAATGCCAACTTCTGAAATTGCTATAAATGACTACAGCGAATTGTATGACATGTTTGTTAAATTTCGTAATGTATATTATCAGATCGATGATTTTCGTTCAGAGACTCTAGTTTCACGAGATGAATTTAAGTCTCATTGTCCGATTATTGCAATTAATTGCCTTGAGCAAGTGGAGGCAGTGAAGACATATTCAGTTGACGTGCGAATTGAAATCGAGACAAGTGAGAATATACCTGAAGATACAACTCTTTATTGTGTTCTTATTCATGATCGTCAAATATCTTACAGACCATTAACTAATGAAGTAATTATCTAAACCAATATTTGCTAAGTTATAAGCAATCAAGTAAGGAAGTATTCTCACTTTAGTTGCAATCATGGAATTGACGACAACAACAAACTCTCCTTCTACTGATGCTGACACGTGGAATAAGAAGCAGCCAATAGTTGCAGACATTCGCAAGCTACCAAACGGCAGTTTGGAACTTGCTCACTGTATGTTAAATAACAGCAATATACCTTCATTCAGTCCTGTGTTAACATGGGTCGCAGCGTATTGTGAAAAAACTCTTTCTTCTTTTTTTGACTCTATTAAAAATAAATATGAATATTTAGTTGTGTATAATTTGCCACAAGAATTTTCTTTGTTTGCACTAAAAACACTTTCCCCTGGGTCATTAATCGATCTTAATACGATTGATGGAATGTCAGATCTAATGTTGAAGCATAGCCAACGTTTACCTACAGATTGTCCAAAACATTTACCATCTCTTGCATTGGGAAGCAATAGTTGTGCTAAATTTAATGTCAATGCTGTTCAACATTGGTTAAATCCTTCTGATGGCATCATGAAAATCGTGTGTTCGATAATAAACAAGTTTCGAAACAATGGACTTCAAGCTTTTAATAAGTTTGATTGGAACTACTTTCCTATAAACATACTGACTATATATGAGCCACAACGAATTCGTCTGGAGTGGGAACATCTACCAGATCATCTAATGACAAAATTTCAACTGTTTCATCTTCGCTGCAAATGTGATAACTGTTACCGCTATCTATAAAAGGTAATTCATTAAATCTACTAGTGTTGTTGACACCTATACATATTTGGTTTTTGTTTGCTTTTTTAACACAGTGTATATTTTTTGTCTACAGAAAATAAACATCTGGACAACTAAAAGAACAAGATCATCTCAACACACACTCATCAAGACAACTAAAAGAATGAGATTACTTCAACACTCATACAAGAGAAATAAAATTGTATTAATTGTAATTCTAAATTAATAAAGAAGAAAAGGTCTTTGTACCACTTCATATTAAAGTTTCTTTAATGATCAAGCACCTCCTCACTCCACATGTATATAAAGTAATATTTGTCAGGTGAGGGATTCGAACCCTCGCTTTCAATTTCTGAAAATTAGATATTAAGTCTAACGCCTTAGACCGCTCGGCCAACCCAACACACGCAAATCTTGCATATTAGCCAGCGTGTTTTGTTGATTCATATCAGTTCATATTTAGCTTCGTGTGGGGAACATCTTTTTTTTTTTTTGTGAAGTAAAGCATCATCATGAAGTATTTTAATTGTGTAAAGTATTCCAAGAAACAGTTAATGCAAATGATATTGGGTCAAAAAGGAATGAATTTAAAATCTGAAAGAGATCGGCTAAAAACATTTAAGAACTGGTCTTCAGACAGTTTTACGAACTCTGCATGGTTAGCAGCTGCGGGATTTTACTATTATGGATATAAGGATATGGTCAGGTGTGCTTTCTGTAATCTGCAACTTAGTTATTGGGAAGAAGATGATGATCCGTTTGAAGAGCATAAGAAATGGGCTTTTTCTTGCCCTTACGTAAACAATATTTCTCCTAGCATATAATTAAAATCTGAATATGAAAGACTTAAAACTTTTCAAAATTGGCCTCTTCCCTCTCCAAACGAATTTTGTTTAGCATCAGCAGGATTTTATTATACCGGTCATGGTGATAAGGTGAAATGTATATTCTGTAAGATTGAAATTGAAAATTGGAGAGAAAACGATATTCCTTTAAGGGACACTGGGACTGAGATTTTCAAATTCTATATAAACTGAGGTACTGCTTTGAAATTTTATATGGTTATGAATAGTCATATTATAAACCACTGTGGGAAACGTGAGCATTGTAAGTTGATTAGATCTCCAGATATTAATTATTTTGTACATTTATTGTGCTAATTATTCAAGTTTTATAAAGGTCAGCCGCGTAAAAAAAAACAAGATAGTGTAACTTTTAGGTAATATTCTATTGCAGTATAACAATTGGAAGAAATCTACGGATCCGATTTTGAATTGCATTATTGAGTGTCAAGAAATGATTTTTTTTTTCATATCCAAGTTTTTTTTTCTACAAAAAATCGTATTTTTTCCAGTTTGAATTTTTTTTGCAGCCATACCAAAAGTGCAATCTAAAAAACGATCCGCAGGTTTATAGTCATTGCAATGAAGATAACAAATTCCCATTTTGAAAGCAATATCATAAGATTTATGACGCGAGTAACATTTTGAATGCCTGAAAAAGTGAATCCGAGAAAACAGCAATTTTCTAAAATGATGCAAAATTTACAAGGTTTCAGCTTACCAATGACATTAGGATTGTCCTACAGCATAGGTGACACCCTCCTTCTTCTGTTTTGCACCCTCCTCCTTCATTTCTGTTAGTTTCACCTTCCGTCGACATGCCTTTCGCTTCTCCAATTATGACCGCGGACTTACATTCTTCCAGCGACTGTCACATCTTTCAAGTGTTTATGCTGTGACATGAGATACTGAAGTTAGTCTTATTCCTGATTTCAACTCTGTTGTTGCACTACACCCCATGTTGAATTCTGCTACAGAATTACTAACAGCAATTTCAAGTATCTTCCGTGAAATAAAAATCTCCTTTGGGCACTTCCTCCGGATAACAGAATGCAGACTCTCATTCTGATTTTCAGTAGCACCGCGGATGTATCTGGATAGTAGCTCATCTGATGCCAGCCTTTGATAAACAGGCATAATCTTGACAACTAAGGGTTCTTAAAGTTCTACAGCCATTTTGTCATGACTCTGTGGTGTTTTACCAGCTGCGATACTTCGATTGTAGAAACACCAAGACTCAGAACCTTCAGGACACTTACTGTGCTGGGGCGTTTAAAGGACACACCGTGCATTTTAAAGCTTCGCCAGGGCTTTAAAAATGGCGGAATTCGGATAAAAACACTGCTATATGATCCGCAGGGGATAGGGGTGTATTAATATGGAAAATACCGAAAATCGACATTTTCTACAAATTTCACTAAAATTTCAGTCCCAGTGTCCCTTAAGTGATCATAAAAAATGGGCACCATATTGTCCATATTTAAGAGGGTTTTACGTTGGCAACGTTGATTTAAATCCTGAAAATCCTACTATTATTCCATATAATACAAGTTATGATACGTGTGGAAACAATATACTGTATGTTGATGTGATGTGATTTTTTGTGCAGTGTGCATTCTCAGACGTAAACGTAGACATGCTGAAGTTTGTTAAGCAGTCAAACACTCTACTAGTAATTTCATTTACTAATGGTGAAAACCAGAGTAAAAGTGAAAAAAGAAAGCATAGTGTTTTACTACCGAACACTATTCGATGTATCATTTGCGGTCCATCGAACTGTGGCAAAACAAACGTAATGCTAAATTTATTATGTCACAAAAATGGAGTTCGTTTTGAAAACGTTTATATTTATTCTAAATCACTTGCTCAAAGTAAGTATGTTGAATTAAAAAAGTTTTTGGACTCTATAAAAGAAATAAAAAGTGATTTTTTCCCGATAATGATGAAGTTATGCCTCCAGAAATGGCTAGAAAAAACTCTATATTTGTTTTTGATGATGTAGCCAGCAATAAACAACAACACATGAAAGATTATTTCAGTAGAGGTCGTCATCACGAAGTTGACGTATTTTATCTTTGTCAAACATATTCTTGTATACCTAAACATCTAATTAGAGATAACGCTAATTTTTTAATTCTTTTTAAACAAGACGGAACAAACTTGAGTCATGTATATAACGGTCATGTAAATACAGATATGAGCTATGATCAGTTCTTCGATATTTGTTCTTATTGTTGGCAAAACCCTAAGTTTGGCTTTTTGGTTATCGATAAAGATAGCGATTTACAAAATGGTCGATATCGCAATAGATTTGATGTTTATTTTCAGTTATAAATAATAGTTCAAAAGAGCTAAATGCTCATTCTCGTTATACACTTTGTGTGGTTAACAACCTAACTATGGCATCGTTTAACAAAATCAATAACGTGTCTATCAGACCACCAACTTCACGCCATGATATTGCAACTAAATCGTATGTTGATGATAAGCTACTGCAATATGGAAATCAAGTAACAACAACAACAAGCGATGGGCATCTAAGTATTAACGGCAAACGGTTAAAAGATGTTGGAACGCCCATACATGTTGAAGATGCTTGCAACAAAGGTTATGTACTGAAGTTACTGAATGAGCTAAATAAAATTGAGTCTAAAGAAGACATACAACGAAACATTAACGACCTTAAATGTTTAATTTTTTCAATTTGTAAAATAGAGAAACAACAACTTGACTTTGAAAACAAACGTCTCGCAGGCTTAGCTTTACCATCATCTGCAAATGATGCAGTAAACCTTATTGCAATGCAGCAACATACATCGAATATAAAAAAATATCTGGAAAACCGAATAACCGAAGTGTTACAACGAGTAGAATTCATTCATGGTTTAGTGAGTGAATTTTCAGAAGATCACTTTCCGTTTGATGATGATAGTCTCGACTTGGGTAACAAAAGAATAAGAAATGTTAAAGATCCAATTCAAAATCAAGATGCGATATCGTATTCTTTTCTTAAAACTCATGTAACAAAAGAACTCGATGAAATTAAAAAATCTCTTTTGAATATAAACAAAGATGATGAAACTGTAGATATGTTAAATAGAAGAATAACAAACATATCTCAACCAATCGATTCGTTAGATGGAATAAACAAATATTATTTAGAAAACTTTGCTGCTTCTCGGAAAGATCTAGAAGACTTAATCACTAAATTTAATAAACAAAACTTCTTAAACGTAGACGATGGTGGGACTTTAAATATGATGAGTAGACGAATTACTCACGTAAACAATCCCATATACGATAACGATGTTGCAAATAAGACGTTTGTTGAACAATATGCCGCTTCACGAGATGAATTTGAAAAAATGAAACAGACGGTAAACAATCTACAACATCAAAAACAAACAAATGTTGAGTTTCCTGTTAACGACCAAGAAGTGACAAATAAACGGTTTGTAGAACACTATGCTGCTTCACGAACTGAAGTTAATCAACTAAAAGAAATTTTAAGGAATTTACAAACTCGTATTGAGGGTGTTGCTAACAATCTAAATATTGTTAAAAAAGAAGAACTTGAAAGTTACGCTGCTGCATTCAAAGAGGAATATAACAAGTTAAAAACTGAACTAGAAAATATTGAGCAATTGGTTAACAAAGAACCACTCGAAAGTTTTACCGCATCCAAAGAAGAATATGGTATATTACAAGATGAAGTAAAGAAAAAGAACTTATCGAAATTTATTCTGAAATTCTCCAACACACCATCAATCCATTCACCGGTATACACGCTTCATAATCATAATATACAATACCAACTTCCCTATAAAGGTATATTAAAACCAATTTTTGTTTCACCAAGATCTCCAATTGTGTATGCAATTTTAAATATACGTCAAGAAATTGAAGTGGATGGCAGTGACATTGTAGTTGAAGAACAAGATGAAATACAGTTTCGACTTAGAGACCCCGAGAAACATAAAACCAATGATCTTCCTCTTCAAATTGATTTTGAATATACTATAAATAAATAAAACAACTACAATTTTAGTTTAGTCATGGAGAAGAGCTTGAAGATTAAAGCTGAAAGTCGAGTAAAGGATAAACTTTCTCGCTTAAAAAAAGATGTTAAGGACAAGTATCTTTCACTTCAAAATGATGTTAGACGTCAAGAATTAGATATAGAGACTAAGTTTAAACCAGTAACAAATTCATTAAATCAGCTTGTAGCTATTGCTAATACAACGTCAACTAAGAAAAAAGAAAATCAAAAAAGAAAAAAAAATATGATGATTCTGAATCAACTGCTACTTCAGACGAAGAAGATGGAGATAGCATCAAAATAATTACACTACTTAACCGCTACTTTGATCCGTTCATTAAACAAAACGTGGATAGAACATTTGGTATAACGATAAGAAATGATAAACAATACTTGGGACGTGAACGAGTTTTCTTTGATAAAAAGTGGATAAAAGTTGGTGGTGAAAAATTTCCTATAACAGAAGGTCTACTTGAATTGATTCAAAGGAAAGTACCAGATCACTCTCTAATCGATAGGAGTGATTTAAGTTCTTATTTGAAATTATTAAATGTTTCAAACGTGCACAAAAGAAATTATGCAAGCAATGCAGCTCCGAGAGGAACACAATCTCATAAGTATAAAAATATAATCGAACCCCTTCTTACTGAAGACATAGATAGAATTATAAAAACAACAGATGAGAATGAAGAAGCAAATACTACGATGCATACTGGATATGGCCAAAAGAAACACATCACACCACAAGCCATTTGGAAATTCGAAGGAGGAAACAATATTGAATTTGTCCATTGGAATGAACCAAACAAATTAGTATCAAGACTTAAAAAATTAATTGCATCGAAAGCTGCAGGTCACACAGGACTTGACAGAGAAATCTTTGCAATTGAAGAAGAACTAAGAAATGCAGGATATATTGAATAAAAATTCATACATTTGTAAAACAATGCACAGTATGTTATAAATCATTGTTTAAAAATTAACTATGAACGAAATCAGACGAGAAATTGCAAAATAACTTCATGCACCTCTTAGAAAAAAGTTTAAAAGACGACATGTTATTAGCAAAGGAATCGATGACCTCCTTGAAGCTGATCTTGTGGACATGTCAATACTTGCAACATGGAATGAAAATGAAAATCCACAGCCTGCTTCCAGTCTCCGACCGGGTCAGGAATGGAATGAATGAAGCCCCTATCTAGCGGCGAGGATATGAACTGTGCCGGCTGCCGAGGCCTGACGCACTCCTCTGGGGCAATGATTAAATGAATGACAGATGGAATGAAATGATAGTGGAGAGTGTTGCTGGAATGAAATTGTGACAGGGAAAACCGGAGTACCCGGAGAAAAACCTGTCTGCCTCCGTTTTGTCCAGCACAGATCTCACATGGAGTGACCGGGATTTGAACCACGGACCCAGCGGTGAGAGGCCGGCGTGCTGCCGCCTAAGCCACGGAGGCTTTCGCAAAATGGAATAATGGATTTAAATATTTATTAACCATAATTGACGTTTACTCAAAATATGCATGGGCAATTCCTCTTAAAACCAAAAAAGGAAGTGAGATTGTAAAAAGTTTAAAATTTGTTTATTCTCAAAGTAAAAGATTGCCCAATTATTTTCATACTGATCGAGGAACGGAATTTTACAACCGTGAATTCAAAACATGGTCTCAAAAACAAAATCTAAAGCATTATTCCACTGGGAGCTCCATAAAAGCGAGTGTAGTAGAAAGATTTAATCGAACTCTTAAGGAATCGATGTGGAAAGAGTTCACAACACGTGGTTCATACCGATGGGTACATATTTTGCCTGAGTTAATAGTAAAGTATAATCACAAAATACATCGCAGCATTGGCATGAAACCTATTGATTTAAAAAGAAACAATCCACCCCGCTTGCCAATACAATATAATGAAACTTTACGAAAACCAAAATATAAAATCGGTGACATTGTAAGAATATCAAAAATCAAGAAACACTTCACCAAAGCCTACGAAGCTAATTGGACTACGGAATTATTTACAATTTATAAAGTTCAAAATACTAATCCACGAACATATCTTTTAAAAGATAATAAAAATTTGCCGATATTTGGGGCGTTTTATGAAGCAGAGTTACAACGAACCAAACATCCTAATATTTACTTACTTGACAAAGTACTACGTAGAAAGGGAACCCAAGCCTTCGTATCTTGGCTAGGATTCGATTCAACTCACAACTCTTGGATTTCGAACAAAAACATATTCTAATTAAAACAATGTAAGTTTTTTTTAATTCATCGCAAAAAATATTATTATTATTATTATTATTATTATTATTATTATTATTAATATTATTATTATTAATGTGTCTCTATATATTTTCAGCTCACGAAAACCAACACACTCAGGAAAGAAAAGAATGATTGTACTTACCTTCCACACAAGATAACCAGCATATTCAACTCTGCAGACAGCATCTTCAATTCTCAGCATCTTGGCGGGAAAAAAGAACTACTTACCACTTTAAGAACGAAGATCATACCATTTTGTTTTCACTATTTCGTATTATATAATTAATGTAAACCACAATGATTAAAATAAATATATTTTTAAAAAAATATACATTTCAATGTGAAACAGCACCGCTCACTGTCCATTTAGTCAAGTATTATTTGCACTTCTTCTTCTTCTTCTTCTTATTCTTCTTCTCCTTCCTCTTCCATATGCTCTCCATCTTCTTCTTCTCTTTCTTCTCTTTGAACAAGATCTTGGTATACTCCATTGGGAGAGGGAGTCGCCCTAAATGCTTCCACTCTGAATAGGATAATATCCAGAGTGGTTAACGTTAACCCATTAAGCACAAATTCTGTGCGGTAGCGTTCATCTCTTAGGATGCCAAGAATCTCCACGTCGAAGAGATCCCTCTCTAGCGCAGTGAGAGATCTGACAATAATTTCCTCCTCCATTTTGGAGGAGGAAACCATAAAATTACACCCCAACATCCTGGCTTTCTCCGCTAGCGTCTTAACCTCTCTCAGATGTTGCATCTTCGCAATAAAAGAGTAGCAGAGAGACATGTTGAATAGTAACTACTGCATCATAATAATCTTGCTCTTATATACTATGATGTTAAATAAACAAAAAGGTCATAAAACATATCACATGAATGAAACTTTGTGAACTGATATCCAAACTTTTTCTCTCATTAAAATAATATCCGAGTTCAATATTGATGGTTAAGAATTTAAAACAAAACAAGCCAATATTCATTTCATGCCGTCACTGATATATATTTGTCTTATAAAACAGTCTATGCAGAAAGAGACCACAGAGCATGCAAGCCCACAAAAAATGCTAACTAACAGCTGCACATCCTATATGGAGCAGCAAGCAGGACCTCCGACGTTCAGCATGCTAGCGCTAGCCAAAGAACGATAACAGCCGCGCGCGGGGCAAAAGGTTATCCGATTCAAGCGGTCAAGGGTCAATCTCTTCTTAGTGCTAACACATGCAGACCAATTAGCAAACGCATGTGAATAACCAACTGGCTCTCCATGGGCGCGTCGCGCCCAGACAGTCTCATTCAAATGTTAGTACACCTAAAACATTTCCGCTAACAAAGACGCCATTTGAACATTTTCTTTTCATTTTTGTCCTATACACCTGACAGTTGGTTTACTGGTAGAGGAGATAGAGAGCTTTCATTTATGTCAAACAAACTTTTTTATAGATTTCCTAAATTTGGAAATATAGCCTATTTTCAAAATTCAATTTATTTTGTCCTAGAGAGTTGAAATTTGGTGTGGGGCTAGAGCAGGTCAAGGCCATTCATTTATTTCAAACAAACTTTTTTGTCGCGAACACTGCAAACATATCACGTGATCGCTCGCATGATAATGCAATATGTCCTCGCGATTACGCAATATTCAAAACATACTTTTCCTTCCTACTATAGTCTACAGAGCTACATGGCCACGATGTCGCAAATGCCCTTAAATGATTCATCATCAACAACAACAACAACAACAACAACATACAGTAGATACCCAGAATACAATTGAAGAGCTCGCTTCGAAAACACACTAAGTAAGTGTGTGGCGATATTAAGAAGTCCGCTGAATCTTGTTTGGAATGTGTAGACCGATGTTCGTTATAAATATTTTATTGTATAACTAGCAATCCGCCCCGGCTTCGCCTAGTATCTTCAACCGTTTACCCAGCGTAAGCTTAAAAGGTGCACGGACGGCAGGTCCCAGACGCAATTCTGAAAAGCCGAGGTGAACATTGAAACTCCAAACACATATACTCTTCACTGAAGTCTAAACTCGACACGACTCGACAGTTTGATGCTAACTGAAGCTGGGGTGATAGGCTTGCTTGCTAGCTCGCCGACTTGCTCCAACGCTAGTAATTTAAATTTCCATTGAATGGAGATTGTTGGAAGAAATTACAACGTAAAAACAGAAAGAAGGAAGGAAGATTGTAATTTTACGTGACCGTAAATCTCGAGATCCTGAGCCACGGAACTTCCTTTTTACGTGGAATCCGAACCACAGGACATGGCATTTCACTTTGAAAATCCCACAAGTATTGACCGGGAATCGGACCCGGTCCGCCATGGTGTGAGGCCGACAGCTTGACCCCTCGGTCACCACGCCACAAAAACACTTACAATGGGCGATGTATTGAAGACAGAGATATGCTCTCCGGGACTTTTTTTTTAACTTTTCATGCTGAACAATTCCTACACTCACAGTATATAGTATTTCTATCGGTTTACCCAGCGTAAGCTTAAACGTGTCACGGATGGTAAGTTACTTTTCGACTCGATTCGCTGAATTAATTACTGCTCGGCTTCCTTTGGTCATAAATGAACTTCTTTCTACAAAAATGTTCCTCGAGAAATCCTTTACAGAATGGTGAAAACTGCATCAAAATCCATTCAGTGGTTCTCGAGATTACCCGTTACATCCAAGAATCGGGGATTTTGATTTATACCATGTATAGATTCACTATGTCATCGTAAAGCGTGGAATAGAAAAACGTATTTTTAGCCTATTTTCATTTATGAAACAAGATATTTCAGTAAAGAACATATAGCCTACTTTCTCCTAAATGCATGGGTATAGTTATAAATATTTTTCCTTTTCAAGGAGTATAATTGAATGTTGGTTGTAGAAGCTTGTTGAAATACAACGTGCTATACGGATATTATACTATGATTGATTAAATCCTCACCTGAATTATACCTATATACACACACACTAATACAGCAATTGCAATAAAACAGGTTGTCAGACAAAATTCAACACTGACTCAAATACATGAGGCTAAATAACCATGATGTCCATGCATCTCATCTGAAACAACAACAACAACAGCTTGCTACCCAAATCCTTCATCGTATAAGAGTCAACACACTAGTAAGCCTACAGACATCACAGTGACACAGGTTATCAGACAACTTCTACACACACCCAATTATATGGGGCTACAAGACCATGATGCTGCAAAACCCCTAAAGAATCAACAACAAAAACAACAATAGACTTTACCGTGGATCAAGGACAACGAATTTTAATCGATGTAGTCGTGTGCTGAAATATGTGGTGTCATGTATAAATATAATAATTTCGATCGCAAATACACACTATATATGCTTTACATTATAACGTCTCAGTAGTTATAAATCAATACATACAAAGAAAACGAAATAAAAAAAATGTACCTGCTGGGCTTAGAACCACGAACCTCCTGGTTACGAGTCAGAGACGCTACCAGAGAGCCAAATTAAATTTTATGAATCGATTTACATACAATGTCTTTGCAAAAATCAAAAGTAGGCTAAAAAATAGGCTTACGAGATCACCTTTTGTCCGTGTGTGTGTATATGTGTGTGTAGCGTGCGTGTATGTGTGAGTGTGCGTGCGTGCGTCCGTGTGTGCGTGTGCCCCCCCCCCCAATAACTTCTAAACGGCTGGAGCAATTTCAATGAAACTCGGTAGGATCATAGTACTATTTTGGCCTACCTTGAACTGTGGCCCTAACATTTTATTACGTGCAACCAATCCAACATGGCGGCTGTGCGAAATATTTCACTGGCATTCTCTCCGAAACTATTGTTGATGTCACCCTGAAATTTATTTCTACAAAAATGTTCCTCGAGAAATCTTTACAGAATGAACTGCATAAAAATCCATTCAGTGGTTCTCGAGATTAACCGGTGATGAAGGGTACTACTAGACGTTCACCTATGTGGCTTTTAAAAACCTGTTAACTACTAAACGAACATGGCCAAGCGAAATTGAAACATTTAAATACTCTTTACTCGCGATTTAACCATCCAAACGCTGTGAAATTTGGTACAGCAAATGACTACACAAATTTAAATGCACTGACATCTAATTTAGTTCAATTGTTTACATAGCCTCAATTTGGCAGCTGTAAAAAATTGTAAAATTAAGTTTTCCCGCCTTGTGTTCTAATCATGCGATCGAAATCAACGTTTGAATAATGAATGTAAACAAGAATCCTCATCTAATAGTACATAATTCCGCCCACATATATTAAAATCCAACATGGCGACCATCCGAAATATTTAGACGGTTCTCAATATCTATTAATGTATGACAGCAATCAAACTGAAATTCTGTATGTGTATAGAGTTTATAAACATAAGTTCACCTATGGGACGTTCAATAAACTGGTGAGCACAAATCCAACATGGCGGCAACGCGAAATCTAATATTCAAATGGACGTTTCTCGCGATTTAACCATCCGAGCGCAGTGAAACTTGGTACGGTTATTGCTTACGTAAATTTTAATCTACTGGCAACTAATTCATTTATATTATTTCCATAACCACAAGATGGCGGCTGAGCAAATTTTTAAAGTCTCGTTTTTATTTCTTAGGTCCTAATCAAGTTTGAATACAACGCCTACACAATAATCTTCATGTAATAGTAAATAACTCTAAGGTCTATATATAAAAGTCCAACATGGTGACCATCCGAAATATTTAGACGGTTCTCAATATCTATGAATCTATTGTATGTTGATAAGAGGCAATTAATATAGGCCTAAGTTGGATATATGAAAATAGGCTGTTTAGGCTAGTTCCTCACGGAACTACTTGTATTTTAACAAAACTGAACTAAATCAGACCGTGATGCTTTCCAAACTCTGCTAAGTCTAACACGCATGTGTGCAAATAAGCTCCTGTTTCCCACGATTAACCTGATTGCTAATTCATATAACATGTGATGATTAGCGGGGCTGAAGAGCTAGTTTCCACGTATTAAGCCTGTGTACGGGATGACTGATTTTGATTAGAAGGTTTTAGTGAATCCTCTAGATGATTGCGGTAAAAACAGGAAGAGAAGAAGGGACGTAAACACCATGTGCAGTGTGTGCTAATGTAATTGTACACAATTTGTGTCCATCAACTGGAAAGCTTTCTTTGATAACACTGGTCAACAGCATCTTTGTTACAAAGAAGGTGAATGGTGATCATAGCTAAGTCGTAGGCGCTGAATTCGAAACTAATATCCGTCTTCGTCTATCGGGCTCAGTTTTCGTAAAATGGTAACCTCTATCTTTAAAAAAAACTTGAAAATGCTGCATTTTTGGTTACGTTGGTATTGCTTAATAAATTTACTTTCAGTTTTCTTTCGGGGATGTAATTGTGTTGGAAAACAATCAAAATATATACAGGTTCTCCCGGGTAAAATAAAACCGTCAGGCGGCGTTTTCACTCTCCGCTATGGCAGCTGCCCCAACCAAGCTTATGTCGCGGCCTCGGCCGGGTTCGTATCGTGAGTATACAATCTTATATGAAATCTTACCTGATAAAAGATGCTGGAATTGTCATCCTTCCTGGGTTATACAGGCATTGTATCTGGTAACCACATTCTGGCTGACGCGAGTATGTTCTGCCATATTTAAAACCTTTAACTGGTGACGTGAGGTCATCTAGACTCCCAAGAAATAAGAAGAACATCTGCGCTTCTTTAATTAATTCTGGCAGGAAACTGTTGTTTATGTTACCTTCTTTTCTGTGTGCTGACACTTCACACCCTCGTTGATGAAAGTTTAGACTGTTTAGAAAGTTTAGACTCAGACTGGCAAGAACACAGCATCAACACAGCCTGTAAGAGAAACAGGTGGCATTTAATGACAACAATGCGAACCTTTGATTTGGCGTTGAAATTGTTATTCGGTAACACGGTATTTTTTCGTACGGTTGAATAATCTACGGTAGCTCAGTTTCAGCAAAAGCTGTATGCCCGACATAAGCTCGGCTGGGGCACCTGCCGTCGCGGAGAGTGAAAACGCCACCTGATAGTCTGACTTTACCTGGGTGACCCTGTATATACAAGAACGTTTATTCATTATCCTCAGTTCTGAAATCCACCGCCAGGGTAAGGAGCTATGTTCCAACACATTGCAGTACGTTGGTTATTGTTGCATTGTTTATTTGTTTACTTAATGCAGCTCATTTCTTTGATTAATATGTGTACTAACACAGATGTTTTGTTCTTTTCCCAGATACATGTAATATAAAGGCTGATGCAAGCATTTACAAAATCTATTATAACATGAAAACTGAGGCCGGTACATAAATTACGAGATTATATCTGGATTCAGGGACAAATTATCCTCCAGAAACAGCTTGTCTTGTTCTTGTAACTGAAAAAAGTTCGTTCTTGGACCAGTGTAACTTCTCCCGTTAGTTCACAGGCCGTCAATATTTCCGTTTAACACAAGTTTCCGTTTAATGAAGGGTACGTGTAAGGCAGGTTTTACTGTATGTTGGAAAAAGTCTGTGGTGGATAGAAGCACCTCACTGTGTTACTGGCCTTCAGTGTTTCTAAAATGAAGATATCCACAGCAGGCAAGCGAAGCACTATGACATATAACTGTTTAGATACTGGTACTGTATCATAGCACGCTCACGTTACAAAATCGCGTGTTGAGACTAATGATGTGTTTATACCCGTGAATTACACAGGTGAGACAATTTGTAAACTTATGAAAGAACTAAATAATAAAATAACGTAATATAACCGTTTTGAAGGCGGTTCCATGTGGGAGTGCATTGTGTCTGTAGTGGGCCACCACTAATGTATACAGATCCAGATCCAGATAAGAAACCTGTCCGTGTGAAGCATGTAGACATCAACTGCTAGCAAGCGGCTGCATCTGATTACAACACAATTTATTCGTCGTTAATGTTGCGTAGCTCTAGCACGACACTGTCCGCTGAGATTAGACAAGCTTGGTGGAGAGGGCGCACCAAGCACTCTGCTAGTACTAATTAGATATTTAATTCGTCTTATCGAAGAGGCGTGCTCTACTCATCTGAGGAGCTCACCTGGCCACTTCGTGGTGCAGTGACAAGCATTCTTGGTGGTCACCGTGGCGTGGAGGTCCGAGTTTGATTGCCGGCTATGCCAAGAAATTGAATTCTAGTCTGAGGGCTTTAATGAGAGACACTCAGCCCCTTGAGGTAGTATCTGACCTATACCACAAGTGGTTATCCGTGGTTTCCCACTTCTACTCCAGGCAACTGTCGGGATGGTACATAACCTAGGGCCATGGCCATCTTCTTCCAAATCCTAGCCCCAATTACAAATACAGCCATCACAGACTAATAGACTGATTCCATACACACCCAAGTACACAGGACTACATGATCACGATGTCACAATGCTCCTAAATTAATCAACAACAACAACAATAATGGCCAGTGACTGTCAGACATTTCAGTACTCTCTTCCCACTACCCCAGAAATGACCTCTTCAAGCTACCTTACGTATTTGACAGACTTCCTGAAGATCTTGGATCAATTCCCTGCCCTTCCATAATATCTAATTCTGCTCTGCAGGTTCTAACAGTATACGATGAGCCCCACGAGACAACTGACGCAATGTGGGTTCGATGCCCACCCCATCAATCCCAAGAGTGTTTCTATTGTTTTCCTCCTCTCCGCCAGACAAATGAAGGCTATGGATGGTATGTAACATAGCCACGACCACCAAACCTAAGCCCAACTACGAATAAAGGGGCATATGGGATAGGCGTGGAAATAATAATAGTTGCACCTCTGCGCTGGAAACCATCGAACACATCATTGGTGGCTGCTCTACGCTGGTTGGTATAGAGTATACCAAGGGGCACAATGATCTTGCTGAGATCTTACATCAAGAGCTAGCTGTTAAATGTGGACTTCTGGATACGAGCATGGTGTACCACAATTACCAGCCTGCCAACGTGCTTGAAAATGAGTATTATAAAATGCATTGGGATAGACCTTTTTTAACCGAGCAGAAATTCTTGAGCAATCGACACGATAGTGTCTATGTCAATAAAAGAAACCAAAAAGCCTACTTGATACATGTTGCTGTCCTAATTAGCCAAATTATGCTAACTACCCAGGCTAAAAAAAATTCAAAAAATTACGCACCGTTGGCAGAAGATACACGAAAAGTATGGGGACTAAAATGCGTGAGAATTTTGCCAGTGGTGATCTCTTCCACGGGAGTTGTTCCAAACACGTTGGTAATGGCTTTGGAAGAACTGCAAATGAAAAACCTGATTGTTAGAATACAGAAGGCAGTGCTGGTGGAAACGTGACATATTCTTAGGTTATTTTTATCACAGTAGGATTTAAATGATACTTGATTAAGAAATACATATCTTGTATACTGAATTGTACCATAATGGTGAGAAATTAAAGACAATAGTAATAACAATAATTATAATAGTAATAATAATAATAACAACGGCCAAGTTGAGAAATGTCTTTACTGAGGCTAGTATAGTCGATATACCTTTCCCGGAAGTAGTGACGTAGCACAGCTGCAGAGATGTAGTGCGAGCATTGTATAAAGGTCACATTATATGGTCTCAGCATTCTTATTGATAAACTGGATGTAGAGACCCTGGGCTAGTTTCCCACCTCTTCCAGGAAATTGATTTCTGGTCTCAGGGTTCAAATGGAGATCACTCAGCCTCAGGAGGCAAATCTGAGAAACAATAGGTTCGATTCTCAACTCAACTGTCCTACAAGTGGTTTTCCATGGATTCTCACTTCTATTCCAAGCAAATGCCAGGATGGTTCTAACGTAAAGCCACGTATGAAAATGAATATCCACAGCCTGCTTCCAGTCGACCGACCGGGTCAGGAATTTGATAAATGAAGCCCCCATCTAGCAGCAAGGAGATGAACTGTGCCGGCTGCCGAAGCCTGTCGCACTCCCCTGGGGCAATGATTTAATGAATGACAGATGAAATGAAATGATATTGGAGAATGTTGCTGGAATGAAATTATGACAGGGAAAATTGGAGTACCCGGAGAAAAACCTGTCTGCCCCCGCTTTGTCCAGCACAAATCTCACATGGAATGACCGGGATTTGAACCACACACCGAGCGGTGAAAGGCCAGCGTGCTGCCGCCTAAGCCACAGAGTCTTAAAACCACGTATAACGCCTTCTAAATGTTAGCCTAAGTTACAAATACACAATGACTCAAGTTATCAGACAGATTCCATACGCACCCAAGTGCTCAGGGGTACGTGTCACGATGTCGCAAAGTCTCTAAAATGAATCAACAACAGAAATGCATAGGTATATTAGGTGGAAATGTAAAGGGTAGGGAGTTGTGTCAGTAAGCCTTCGTACTCCCACACACGGCTTGCTGCAATGTTACACAAACACAAACCAGCCGCAAGCGATACACTGCAGCTCGCTTTAATATTTCAACTGCTAGATGTTTAAATGATAGATGGAATTTGCCCTTGTGCAGCATGAATGCATTGTAGCAGTAAAACCAGCAAAGCAAATTAATCTTCTTGTACTAGCAGCGTTATTCTGACTTTAATGATAACAATAACTTATCAATGAACTGCTGCTACGTTACAGTATTTATGTGCCACTCCACACTGTTGCTTGCGAGACATACTATTGTACCATGCGAATATTCAGACGATATCGCCTAGCCTATCCAATCTCTATTAATGGAGTTTCCGTTAACTCGCGGTAATTATTATTTGCCGAACAATCCACCTGTAATTTATATGTAATTTTATCTTTCTTTCACTCAAATTGAAATTCTATAACTCGCATTTTTCGACACCTCAAAGCTTTACTTTTATCCCTGGTACTTCAACTTGTTTTCTGTCTTGAACATTTATAGTTTATTGCAGTAGAACTTGTCTCATTCGAAGGTTCTAATTACTATAGTAGAG
The DNA here is from genome assembly GCA_946902985.2 of Meconema thalassinum. Classification (NCBI taxonomy): domain Eukaryota; kingdom Metazoa; phylum Arthropoda; class Insecta; order Orthoptera; family Tettigoniidae; genus Meconema; species Meconema thalassinum. The sequence goes on along the minus strand of OX336389.2, from coordinate 1,117,192,278 downwards.
CCAATCGTGTGCAACTGCTATACTTAAGGAAACGTAATAAAGTTGTCATCATTACGAGCAACCATTTTAGTTTATTTCCATTATATAAAACGAGTAGTTCCGTGAAGAACTAAATAGCCTATTTTCATAAACCCTACATTATGGTGTATGAAGCCATTTTCAGTGTTGCCTTAGTAAACAAAAGTTTGATGCTTTTCAGTCGGTGAATACGACTGTAGCCAAATGAGATGGGTTATTCCCTAATCTTGGAAAAAAAAATTGTATGAGATTAATAAATACACTTGGATGACCAGTTTCGATCGTCAAGCGATCAACATCAGATCCATCGCACTTAGACTATGAAAATTATGTACGAAAGTATGGGTGAAAATATTTGCAATATATGCACTTATTTAGTTGCAGTATTAGTTGAGATAATGCAACTCGTCAATATTTGTTAGTTGTCGTCTATGTGATGTTTTGTTGAGATAGCAGCAGTGATTGACCTCCGGAATTTGATGTTTGGAGTGAATATGTGGGAGTTTTAAATGGTCAATTCGGATTGTATTGTACAGGCTACTTATCTGGTTGAGTCTTGCGCGGTCCTGTTGAGAGGAGTTCACTTGGACACTGATCGATTTGTATAATTTTCATAACTGTGGTCATAATACTTACCCTTCTACAATGAAGTCAGTGAATTCGTCCATCACAGAAACATCAGTTCACCTTTAACGCCATTGTAGCTAACAAACCGTCTGTACTGCAGTGCATTCAGTCACAAACTGATGGCAAGTTATTGGCAGGACTGTATATACATGCATGCGCGCAGATAGCTACTTGTTTTTACCACTAGAGACCACCGAGTTTGAGCTATTCATTTGTCCTTCTGGAAGGACGTCAGGGATATCTGGGTTAATATATGTAGGCCATAGAGTTATGTAGTATTACATGGAGATTATTGCGTAGGTGAATTATTCAAACTTCAATCGCATGATTAGGGCACAAGAAATAAAACGAGATTTTAAAATTTCACACAGCCGCCATCTTGTGGTTATAAAAACAATAGAAAATATAAATTAGATGCCAGTGGATTAAAATTTGTACAACCATTTACCGTACAAAGTTTCCCTGCGCTCGGATGGTTAAATAAGGAGAAACGTCTATTTAGATATTTAAAATATTTAAACGTTGACTTCGATCACATGATTAGACACAACAAATAAAAACTTAATTTTAAAATTTCGCACAGCCGCAATCTTGAGGTTATGTAAACAATTGAACTAAATTAGATGTCACTGCATTACAGTGTGTATGAAAATTTGCTGTACCATGTTTTCACTACGCACGGATTGTTAAATCGCGAGAAAAGTTTATGTAAATGTTTCAATTTTGCTTGGCCGCCATGCTCCTTTTGTACTTAACAGGGTTTTGAAAGTCACATAGGTGGACTTATAACAGTTCCCTTTATCACCGTATTAACTTTCAGGGTGTTATCATTGAGAGTATCGGAGATACAGAATGTCGGTGAAATATTTCGGACGGCCGCCATGTTGGATTGATGAGACGTAATAAAATTTGAAGGGCGCGGTCGGGGTCAGACAAAAGAGTAGGCCTACTATGACTTTAACGAGTTTTATTGAAATAGCTCCAGCCATTTAGATTTTATTAGGGGGACACGCACGCACATACGCACACGCACACACACGGACAAAAGCTGATCTCATAAGCCATTTTTTAATAAATGAAAATAGGCTAAAAATAGGCTTTTATCCGTGTGTTTATGTGTCCCTCACCCGTATAAAATCTAAACGGCAGGATCTATTTAGTGAAATTCGGTAAGGGCATAGAACTATCATGACCGACCCCAACTGAGCCCTTCAAATGTAAATACGTTTCACAAATTCAACATGGCAGCTGTGCGAAATATTTAATCGACATTCTATATCTCCAAAACTATTACCGATATCACCCGAACTTATGTATGGTGATAGAGAAATACTAAGATAAGATCAGCTATGTGACGCTTAAAGCATTGACTGCAATCATATGGTCAGAACACAAAAGATAAAAGAATTATTTTTAAATTTCGCACAGCAGCCATCTTGCCTTTAAAAATAATTGAATTGAATTAGACACCAGTATAATGCAATATTGCACAGAGTTTTAAGGTATTTCAATTCGTTGCACTCCGTTGATTAAGTCTCGAGAAAATGATACTTGAATATTTTAACTTCGCGTGGCCGCCATATTGGCTTTTTATTTAATGGGTCTTTAAGCATATTAGCCATGTGCGGCTAGGCATTTTAGTGTGGACATCGTTCTCCAAGCAAATGCAGTGGACGTCACGAGTGACTACAATGCTGTTTGCGAAGTGGAAAATAGCCCACTCGCGACGCGGGCTATTGGCTTGTGCAACATGAACTTGTGGTAACATGCAGCCGAAAATTAACTCAGGCTACCATCATGTGTCCACCTGCTTATTGCGATGTTGCATTCGCGCGCGTGATGTATTTTCGAGCCGGGCTGGAACTATTCGAAATTCGGGCTAGGACAATTTCCGGGATGAGAAAGCAGTTCGTTTACTATCAGTGGACTTGGGACATTGGAGTAAGAAATTCCCAGTGCGTTCATTGGAAATTGGAATGGAACCGTGTAGTCCTGCTACACCATGGTGGAATCAGATGGTGGGCATCTTCACGCTTCATATCGCCTTCGAGAATCTTCAGCCAGGTAGAGGAACAACTTTTCACGTAGCGTTGCAAAGTAGATAGTCCAGTGTAAACACTTTGCCATCTGTTATTTTTTTTTGTAGTATGATTGTGAAGTGAGGTTGATGCATGGCTATTCCATGTCATGTGTGACTTCATTTTCAGTCGAGTTTAGGCCTGGTTAATCAGGTGCACTCATTTCATAATATTTTATTATGAATTAATTGTTTATTTTTCAGCTTAATAATTAAATTAAATTCATTAAATTTATTCCGAACTTCTCGATTTAGGAGAACAGATCTTCGTAGGGGAAGAGATCTACGTTATTCTCAAAGGGAATTGTTTTTTTTATCAAGCTTTGGCTTGAAGGGTTGTCGTTCCATTATTTTTGTGTTCGACAATTGCGAGATTCGAATTTGCCTATGCACTCTTGCATTATAACTAGTAAAATATAATTTAGAATGGGAAGTTTGATCATTCTTTTAGAATGGGGATTTTTTCCCTTGAGAGTGAACGCTGTCATACTGAGTTCTAATGTGTCAACAGGAGTTAACTGGAGTTGTTACCTGGATACATGCTGTAGATCCAGTCTGATTTTCGTGAATTCTCTTGAGGGGACATTTCTATTTTCGTCTGATCAACTTTAACGTTAGATTTTGTAGTCACGTGTACTTGGATACACCTCGTTAATCTTTATATTAATTAATATTGCTATAACTGAACTTTGATTCAGTCTTTCGAGTTTTTCTTGTTTAGAACATTGCTTTAGAGTACTATTTGAAGAACAAGAATATTTTTCGAAACAGATCCCAGGGATTAACTTTAAGGGGAAATGAATTATTATGTGACTGTAAATACAACTCTGTAAGGCAAGCTTTTTGTGATCCAGTGAACTTGATTAAGTAGCCACTCATGTTAAATTTATGATGCATTGGAATGAAAAAACATAATAGTTAAGAAACACAGCTGAATATATCTGATTACTGGTTATCGAATAAAATAATCACCATGTGGGTGATAGTGTGTGAAGAAACGTCAATGGGCGTGTAATATATTTACGGTGGTACTCGTTGAAGTACGTTAATATTAAGATGCTAGTGAAAGCATAATATGTAATGCGGTTATAAAAATATAAACTTGGTGATGTTGGTGGTAATGCCCACCCGTATTCAGAAATCGAGGTCATGAGTGACCATTATAATGACAGTAATTCAGTGCAAGGTTATACTAATTTATGAATGTTTTTGAAAGAACATAGTCTCTGTTCTTTTTTGCATTTCTTGTTACGATTTATTGATGAAATTGGCAATTCCAATTATGGATCTAGTTTTGTTAAGCCTCAGAGTTTGTTTTTGTGGGGCATTCCCATTTAATTAATTCTTCGGTTGTGCTCAGTTTATAAGATTTAAGCAATGTTAGGTATGATTCACGATCGTTAAATTATAAATTCTGGATGCATTTAAATAAGTACATTTATACTGAGAAATTATTGAATCTTTAGAGATTTTGAATTACGAATTTCACGTCTTTTTAGCTTGAGTGCTTGATTGATAAAATAAATTTTGACTACATTGCTACGGCAATATAATTTATGCAATCTCAATTTTGACAAAGCACCAATGAGGAGTGCAGGATTACCTGTTTGCGAAGGCATTTACATCTGAGGGTGTAATAACATTAATAATGATTTGGCTGTAAATAAATAAATATGTATATATATATCTCTGAATTAATTCACGTGTTTTCTAATGTTGGAATGGGCGGAAGAACCATTAAGGCGATTTATTTAATTTTCTTTGCTTCTTAAGGGATCTGGTCGAAATTTTAGCATGTAAGACATTTGCATTTGACACGCAACTTAGAATTAAGCAAATTCAACAACCGCCGTTGCTAAATAATAGCACAGCACATTTCGACACTAGATTAAGGTAAAACCATTCGACTTGCAAATACCAAATATTTTTTTTAATCTATCATAATTTAGACTAAGCACCCTAAGATTAAGGCAAAACATTTCGGCACCTGGTGACTACAAATCCGTTACCAGGGTAAGCCTGATAACATTAGGCTAAGATAGAAATCTAGCCGGCATTGAATAAGAATAGAGTAAGGCGCCAAGGGCGACTAGAAGGTACAAACATGTATGAATGACAACAATGCATTGTCCAGTATAACCATACCCATGCGTTCCCTTTCAGGATTGTAGAAAGAAAACATGGACAGTAGCACACCCTCTAACAAAATATTTATGTCTTACAGGTCAAGATCATTGCACTGTACATACACCCTGTTAATACATATCCCGAATCACACACAAATGTAAAACACTGATGTCACACAATCACATACACTTTGCTACATTTTCAAGTCGCGCCGATAAGGTGACGGCGACGCGATCAGCAACGTGAAGTGATCGTGGGACACTGAACGCCACTGACGCAACTCTTAGAAAGCGCTTAAATAATGAGCGACCTACGGCAGCCAGGGACAGCGCAAGGGTTGTAAGCGCTCATCTTTGCTTCCAAGGTGCAATTTTCTCACCCACGGGGGAAAATGCACGACAGGTGTGAATTAGCGGCACAGCCACTAAAACACAGTAAAATGGCTGGGTAGAAAATGGCCATGGACGAAAAGGTAGGACCAAGGCCAGATGACAGCGCTATGAAGTGATCACGTAATGAGAAAGAGGTACCAAGCTCGCGGGCAAAGCGTATTATTATTATTATTATTAGTATTAATATTAGTATTAGTGTAGCTGTTACCATGTCATCATTGTAAAAAGAAAATGCAAATGCAAGAAGTAATATGAAAATAATGAATTGCAGTATAACCTACACATCAGGAACACAATTCTGTTACATCTATGTATACACTTTTGTTTCTTTCATTTTTCTTTCTACTAACGTCCAAATTTGTGAAGGTGTCCCGTTTCATCCCAAGAACAATAAACCATTATAATATTTCCTTTAACTTATACCCTGGGGCACCTATTTTTTTGCTATTTTCTTCTACCTTTCACACTAAACATTGCAGGGAGCAATTTTTTCCCCAACACAGCGCCGGACGGCACAACCACCCGTCCAGCCTTGGGTTTTTTCCTCCCTGATCAATGTCAACATATATATATATAATGTCAAAATCACATATTTTTTGTACTTTTTAATATTTCAAATGTCAACTTTTTAAATTATATCCCAAAACCTACCCCTCTGAGCACAAGCTGAACTCACATCACCACGACATCGACACATCTACATCAACATGGAAGAAAAGAAGAAGAAGTACAAGGAGCAATCAAAAACGATCCATCACATCGACACCCCCACCCTACGTTCCGTTCCCGTTCGCGGGGACGCGAACTAATCGAAGAAAGGGACTTGTACAGCCGGGGGGGGGGGGCAGTACCCCTAAGCCACCCCCCATCTTCTACTAAAACCACCCCAACTGGCAACATCATAAGACCAGAACACTATCTTTACACAGCAAGAGGCGGCCACCCAGCTCGGGAGGTTAGCCAACTACTTGCGACACATACATAAACATCCACACAACAACAAACTGGGGCAGCTACGTCGGAGGAATGCTGACCACGCGACGCCGAGAACTATAAGAAGTGGAGTCCTAATTGGAGCCATGATCTGTTATACAGTGTGCGTCGCCGAAGGCCCTAGCCGACATCTGTTCTGGTTGCATCATCAGGTGAGACTCAGCAAGTGTTCAGAATCCTTTACTTTGTCAAACACCCACTCATAATTTTGTACACTCTATTTGTATAATTACCTACATTCCCCCAAAAGGGACTTACAATTCACACTCACTGACCAATAAAACACATGGTCAGTAAACTACACTTGTATTGTCAATTACACGCCTCTTTACATCCTCATACCCTTCCTGACCTCCGTCGCGATTGGCCGTGACCATAGTAGCCAGTAATTGCTTGGTCAGGCTCCATTGTGCTTCCCGCACGCGTCTCGACTACGTAACGTCGAGCCGCTGACGTAAGCACGCCTATTGTATTACACCTAGCATCCAGCTGGCAGGCCGGCATAGTAGCCTGCATTCAGAGGTTCATCCCCTAATAGACTCTTGCATCTTTGCAGGAACACCCCCTAGCATTTGAACACCAAACAACACGCTACACTGGTAAGCTCTCCCAGCTACGGGAAGCTGCTATCATTTAGAAACAACCTACCAAATTAGCACAGTGACACTAATGATTTATCCATAAACAACCCCCCAACTAAGGGATCTAAAACAGTATATATATATATCTGAATTAATTCACGTGTTTTCTAATGTTGGAATGGGTGGAAGAACCATTAAGGCGATTTATTTAATTTTTTTTGCTTCTTAAGGGATCTCCTATTGTTTATATAATTAACAATTTCTCTTGAGGGTTAAATGCACTCTTGGTCCATGGGGACAGCTAATGCATTTATTGGCATGATTCTAGTGCCTATTTTCTTTGTTTTTGTGTCCAGTCAAGGACAATTTGATCTGACCCTCTGTCAGATTTTCTTTTGGAAATAAATACTTTGTCATTTCTTTTAATCGCGTGATGTGACCACAGCTAGATATTTCTAGAGTTTCCCACACTCCTGAGAGGGTGATTTCCCACGATTCTCGTGTTCTTAGAGCAGTTTGCTGTTATGCTTTGTTCGTGCTTAATGCCACCTCTGTTAGGTTTTACTGCACCCTAATACTCCCTTTCCCATGTTGGTAGGATCTGGGGATTTTTCTGAGCCGGGGGGTTTTCAGGTCCTACGATCCAGCTACCATCGAGGGATTTCAAGAGGTAAAGGGTAGGTATTTTCGGGCACAGTAAATTGGCGGCCCAAACTTAAGGGGCATCGAATAGAGATATCGTGTCTTTATGGGAGGTGCCAATTGAGTAAAATGGCATACAGATGATGGACTCGAGAAGACTGGAATACCAGAGATGAGAACATAGTTTGAGGCCATTATAGATGTCGAACCTCGTGGAAGGGCATCTGACTGGTTATATGACGCCATTTCATGATCGTTTCGAAACTTGCTTTCGAACACGTGGTGACGTTATGTCCTAGTCAATTCCGACAACATTACAGCGATCAATTGTGAACTCGTTGAATGAACGTCGGGAAATAATGCTTCACCAATGTCTTTAGCACAAGATGTTGGAATTCATTCGTGAATAAAACAATTAAGAGTATTCTCGATCTACACGGCATACGTGTAGAATTGCAACCATTAATAGATTTTGTGGATTTTTAAGTGGTGCTACACTGACTTGGAAATAATATACGACTAGAGCCAAGATCAATGAAAGACATTCTCTGAAAAACTGAATTGACTTGATCAGTCGAGTAGGGCTTTGTGATGTAGCTCGTGGGTGAGCTGCACTCAAGGTGTCCCATTTTCTTGCAACCGGCGGATGGGTATTTCTGAGCCCATTTCAAATGTAAAACCATTTTCATTAACTTAAAGATGGTCATAATAGGAATACTTAGGATATATACTGATATAAATCATCACGCATAGTATGAGTAGGTTCTGGGAATTCCTCGATTCTATCATTAAAGCACTGATTGGTAATTTTAATTATATTTTAAGTTAACGCAACACAATCAAGAAGTTCGTATGATGGCAAATGTGGTTTACTCTGTGATGTCTATGCTTTGTTTGGTGGAGAGTGGTGTCCATATTTTTCAGCTTTTGAGTGATATATTTTTGATATGTCTGAGAACGATGGGAAAGGATCTCCTAGTGAGATGGAGAAACTTTATCAACTGCTTCAGGCACAGATGAATATTCAAAATGCTCTTGCAGAGAGTATAAAAGACTCTTTAAATGACCTTCAGTCCAGCAATAAAAATATTAGTTCCAGCCAAAGTCGAATGCAGACTAGTATAAAACAAATGCAGATCAGTCAAAGTCAAATGCAGAGTAGTCAAACAAAAATAGAAGCAGACATTGATAACACTCAGTCGAAAATTGTTAAGGTTAAATCCAGTCAAAGTCAAATGCAGAGTAGTCAAACAAAAATAGAAGTAGACATTGATAGCATTCAGTCGAAAATTGTTAAGGTTGAATCCAGTCAAACAAAAATAGAAGCAGACATTCAGTCGAAAATTGTGAAGGTTGAATCCAGTCAAAGTCAAATGCAGGCTAGTCAGAACCAGATGCAAACATGCCAAAATATTACTGAAGTTAAAGTCACTAGTGTACAGGCAGATGTAACTAACATCCAGTCTAAAGTTTGCATTGTAGAAGCTAATCAAAACCTTATGCAAATCCAGATCAATGAAATAGAGAAAACTAATAAGGATTTCCAAATGGAAATTAAATTAGATTTAGATATCAGTAAACGGTTGGCAAAGGATAATTTGGAAGCTTTGCAACTACAATTCACTAACGACACTATCCATACACAGGCTTCGATAGATCAATTGAGAACTGAAATGAATTCTTTTCGAGTTCAAGTCAGTGACCATAATAAATTATTGAAAGATGACTTTGTTATAGATCTTAAGGCAATTGTAAAAGAAAACATAGACTTATTAAGAAATGGTATGCTTAGGATTAATGAAGATTCTTTCAATGATCTAAAACAGGAAATGGAACAAAAACTTGCCACTAGCGAATTAAAAGCTACTAAAGAAATATTAGATGTGAGGGAGGATGGCGATAAGAAGATTACTGTTCTTCAAATTTCTCAAACAGATGATTTAACCAGTTAAGAAAATAAATTAAAGTCCATTGAGGTTAAGGTGGATCAGAACAAGATAGAACTGAACGAAGACAGGGAAAAGAAAACTTCGGAATTAAATGCAATTCGAACGCAATTGGAAACCATTAACCTTGGGGGGAATGTTAACGTAGAAAGTATTAAGGAGCAATTAAGGTCAAGCTGGAATAGCGACTTTCACGCTGCCTTAGCTCAAATGGAACCTAGATTACAGGAAAGAGATGAAGCTATGCCACATGAGTCTCCCGACATTAGGATCAGTCCTCAGTCTAGAGTTGCGGAACGGTTAGATCCAACTCAACCCAATTTGACTCAGCCCAATTTCACGCAACTACAACCATATGGGTACACTTATCCCAACACTAACGTCAATACAGGAGGTTACATACACAGGCCTGTTGAAAGAGCGTCTAACATCACTGTTATTAGAAATTTTGAGGATAAACCTCGCAAATTCAGTAATTTAGATGAGACTACCCCTCTCGAATTTATTCGTGGATTAAGGGATTACTTCGTGGAATCGCAGGTGCCACGCGAACGCGAACTTAGAGTAGTGGAGCGATATTTGACTGATGCCCCACTTCAGTGGTATAAGGCATTCAGGTATACATTCAATAATTTCGAGGAGTTTGCTGACGCATTTATCAAAATATTCTGGAGCATTGAAGTGCAACAGAATATAAGGTCAGAAGTTTACTCGAGAAAGTATGCAAACACAGGTCCCACAAGCTACGCAGAGTACTTTGCGTGTCAGCTCTCGAAATTGCGGTTTCTACAACCCCCGATGACCGAGGGTCAGTTAGTGGAAGCTATATCGCAGCAACTTCCCGTGGATATCAGAAAGTCAATAATTTCATCAGGAGTGACTGACTTAGCCACGATGGACGACTTCCTACGTCGTTTGGACCACGTAAACGCAATGTCAACACCTATCATATCGCGTGCCAGTCGACAGGAGTCTAAAGGGATCAACGCGGTAGTAATGAACCGAACCCAACAAACGGATCAGGTCAGATCCAACCAGAGGAATTCGGAGAGGATAGGGCCAACTCGAAACCACTACCAAAAGGATGTGAGATACCAAAACCAGCATAGAGAATACACGGAACCACCGTGGCAGAGACGTTATGAGGAACGTAATCTCTACAGGAGGGACTACGGCAATAACCGTAACAACCATCGTGACGCACCTTATGACCCTAATTACAGACCACGTCAGGGGTACAGCAGGTACAAGAACTATAGGACGGAAGAGTTTTATCGAAGGAGAGACCGAGAAAGGCTCAGAGGGGAGCAGGAAAAGTCCGATGGGGAAGGACGAACAAAGAAAGATGATAAGAGAAAGGATGCAATAAATGAAGCCCACGCAAGTACTAGTCGCCAGGGTAGCAGTGAAAGAACCCCAGAAAGAGATAATGACAAAGAAAAAAAACGCCAAATTCCAAACAGAAATAAAACCTTGTAATTCTGCACCCTCATTTGTGATTACTATATATGAGACCTTCAATGTAACGGATGAAGACTTGTTATTTGCGGAAGGCCCGAAGTTTAGAGAAAGACCCATTGAACTGCCTGTGATTAATGTTCAAGTAGGAGAACAGGAATGCAGAGCATTAGTAGACACTGGAGCTATGACATCGATAATAAGTGAAGACTGTTATGAAAGGCTTAAAAGAGAAGACCGATTCACGTCGTTACCTGCTTCTCCCATGAAAATTAAGGGTATATTCAAGGACAAATCTCTGAAATGTAGAATACAGATACTTATGAGGTTTGGCATAAATGAGAGGCAATACGAACACGTATTCGTTGTCGTGAAAGGCATCAATTTTGACAAAGCACCAATGAGGAGTACAGAATTACCTGTTTGCGAAGGCATTTACATCTGAGGGTGTAATAACATTAATAATGACTTGGCTGTAAATAAGTAAATATGTATATATATATCTATGAATTAATTCACGTGTTTTCTAATGTTGGAATGGGTGGAAGAACCATTAAGGCGATTTGTTAATTTTTTTTTTTTTTGCTTCTTAAGGGATCTCCTATTGTTTATATAATTAACAATTTCTCTTGAGGGTTAAATGCACTCTTGGTCCATGGGGACAGCTAATGCATTTATTGGCATGATTCTAATGCCTATTTTCTTTGTTTTTGTGTCCAGTCAAGGACAATTTGATCTGACCCTCTGTCAGATTTTCTTTTGGAAATAAATACTTTGTCATTTCTTTTAATCGCGTGATGTGACCACAGCTAGATATTTCTAGAGTTTCCCACACTCCTGAGAGGGTGATTTCCCACGATTCTCGTGTTCTTAGAGCAGTTTGCTGTTATGCTTTGTTCGTGCTTAATGCCACCTCTGTTAGGTTTTACTGCACCCTAATACTCCCTTTCCCATGTTGGTAGGATCTGGGGATTTTTCTGAGCCGGGGGGTTTTCAGGTCCTACGATCCAGCTACCATCGAGGGATTTCAACAGGTAAAGGGTAGGTATTTTCGGGCACAGTAAATTGGCGGCCCAAACTTAAGGGGCATCGAATAGAGATATCGTGTCTTTATGGGAGGTGCCAATTGAGTAAAATGGCATACAGATGATGGACTCGAGAAGACTGGAATACCAGAGATGAGAACATAGTTTGAGGCCATTATAGATGTCGAACCTCGTGGAAGGGCATCTGACTGGTGATATGACGCCATTTCATGATCGTTTCGAATCTTGCTTTCGAACACGTGGTGACGTTATGTCCTAGTCAATTCCGACAACATTACAGCGATCAATTGTGAACTCGTTGAATGAACGTCGGGAAATAATGCTTCACCAATGTCTTTAGCACAAGATGTTGGAATTCATTCGTGAATAAAACAATTAAGAGTATTCTCGATCTACACGGCATACGTGTAGAATTGCAACCATTAATAGATTTTGTGGATTTTTAAGTGGTGCTACACTGACTTGGAAATAATATACGACTAGAGCCAAGATCAATGAAAGACATTCTCTGAAAAACTGAATTGACTTGATCAGTCGAGTAGGGCTTTGTGATGTAGCTCGTGGGTGAGCTGCACTCAAGGTGTCCCATTTTCTTGCAACCGGCGGATGGGTATTTCTGAGCCCATTTCAAATGTAAAACCATTTTCATTAACTTAAAGATGGTCATAATAGGAATACTTAGGATATATACTGATATAAATCATCACGCATAGTATGAGTAGGTTCTGGGAATTCCTCGATTCTATCATTAAAGCACTGATTGGTAATTTTAATTATATTTTAAGTTAACGCAACACAATCAAGAAGTTCATATGATGGCAAATGTGGTTTACTCTGTGATGTCTATGCTTTGTTTGGTGGAGTGGTGTCCATATTTTTCAGCTTTTGAGTGATATATTTTTGATATGTCTGAGAACGATGGGAAAGGATCTCCTAGTGAGATGGAGAAACTTTATCAACTGCTTCAGGCACAGATGAATATTCAAGATGCTCTTGCAGAGAGTATAAAATACTCTTTAAATGACCTTCAGTCCAGCAATAAAAATATTAGATCCAGCCAAAGTCGAATGCAGACTAGTATAAAACAAATGCAGATCAGTCAAAGTCAAATGCAGAGTAGTCAAACAAAAATAGAAGCAGACATTGATAACATTCAGTTGAAAATTGTTAAGGTTAAATCCAGTCAAAGTCAAATGCAGAGTAGTCAAACAAAAATAGAAGTAGACATTGATAGCATTCAGTCGAAAATTGTTAAGGTTGAATCCAGTCAAACAAAAATAGAAGCAGACATTCAGTCGAAAATTGTGAAGGTTGAATCCAGTCAAAGTCAAATGCAGGCTAGTCAGAACCAGATGCAAACATGCCAAAATATTACTGAAGTTAAAGTCACTAGTGTACAGGCAGATGTAACTAACATCCAGTCTAAAGTTAGCATTGTAGAAGCTAATCAAAACCTTATGCAAATCCAGGTCAATGAAATAGAGAAAACTAATAAGGATTTCCAAATGGAAATTAAATTAGATTTAGATATCAGTAAACGGTTGGCAAAGGATAATTTGGAAGCTTTGCAACTACAATTCACTAACGACACTATCCATACACAGGCTTCGATAGATCAATTGAGAACTGAAATGAATTCTTTTCGAGTTCAAGTCAGTGATCATAATAAATTATTAAAAGATGACTTTGATATAGATCTTAAGGCAATTGTTAAAGAAAACATAGACTTATTAAGAAATGGTATGCTTAGGATTAATGAAGATTCTTTCAATGATCTGAAACAGGAAATGGAACAAAAACTTGCCACTAGCGAATTAAAAGCTACTAAAGAAATATTAGATGTGAGGGAGGATGGCGATAAGAAGATTACTGTTCTTCAAATTTCTCAAACAGATGATTTAACCAGTTTAGAAAATAAATTAAAGTCCATTGAGGTTAAGGTGGATCAGAACAAGATAGAACTGAACGAAGACAGGGAAAAGAAAACTTCGGAATTAAATGCAATTCGAACGCAATTGGAAACCATTAACCTTGGGGGGAATGTTAACGTAGAAAGTATTAAGGAGCAATTAAGGTCAAGCTGGAATAGCGACTTTCACGCTGCTTTAGCTCAAATGGAACCTAGATTACAGGAAAGAGATAAAGCTATGCCACATGAGTCTCCCGACATTAGGATCAGTCCTCAGTCTAGAGTTGCGGAACGGTTAGATCCAACTCAACCCAATTTGACTCAGCCCAATTTCACGCAACTACAACCATATGGGTACACTTATCCCAACACTAACGTCAATACAGGAGGTTACATACACAGGCCTGTTGAAAGAGCGTCTAACATCACTGTTATTAGAAATTTTGAGGATAAACCTCGCAAATTCAGTAATTTAGATGGGACTACCCCTCTCGAATTTATTCGTGGATTAAGGGATTACTTCGTGGAATCGCAGGTGCCACGCGAACGCGAACTTAGAGTAGTGGAGCGATATTTGACTGATGCCCCACTTCAGTGGTATAAGGCATTCAGGTATACCTTCAATAATTTCGAGGAGTTTGCTGACGCATTTATCAAAAGATTCTGGAGCATTGAAGTGCAACAGAATATAAAGTCAGAAGTTTAATCGAGAAAGTATGCAAACACAGGTCCCACAAGCTACGCAGAGTACTTTGCGTGTCAGCTCTCGAAATTGCGGTTTCTGCAACCCCCGATGACCGAGGGTCAGTTAGTGGAAGCTATATCGCAGCAACTTCCCGTGGATGTCAGAAAGTCAATAATTTCATCAGGAGTGACTGACTTAGCCACGATGGACGACTTGCTACGTCGTTTGGACCACGTAAACGCAATGTCAACACCTATCATATCGCGTGCCAGTCGACAGGAGTCTAAAGGGATCAACGCGGTAGTAATGAACCGAACCCAACAAACGGATCAGGTCAGATCCGACCAGAGGAATTCGGAGAGGATAGGGCCAACTCGAAACCACTACCAAAAGGATGTGAGATACCAAAACCAGCATAGAGAATACACGGAACCACCGTGGCAGAGACGTTATGAGGAACGTAATTTCTACAGGAGGGACTACGGCAATAACCGTAACAACCATCGTGACGCACCTTATGACCCTAATTACAGACCACGTCAGGGGTACAGCAGGTACAAGAACTATAGGACGGAAGAGTTTTATCGAAGGAGAGACCGAGAAAGGCTCAGAGGGGAGCAGGAAAAGTCCGATGGGGAAGGACGAACAAAGAAAGATGATAAGAGAAAGGATGCAATAAATGAAGCCCACGCAAGTACTAGTCGCCAGGGTAGCAGTGAAAGAACCCCAGAAAGAGATAATGACAAAGAAAAAAAAAAACGCCAAATTCCAAACAGAAATAAAACCTTGTAATTCTGCACCCTCATTTGTGATTACTATATATGAGACCTTCAATGTAACGGATGAAGACTTGTTATTTGCGGAAGGCCCGAAGTTTAGAGAAAGACCCATTGAACTGCCTGTGATTAATGTTCAAGTAGGAGAACAGGAATGCAGAGCATTAGTAGACACTGGAGCTATGATATCGATAATAAGTGAAGACTGTTATGAAAGGCTTAAAAGAGAAGACCGATTCACGTCGTTACCTGCTTCTCCCATGAAAATTAAGGGTATATTCAAGGACAAATCTCTGAAATGTAGAATACAGATACTTATGAGGTTTGGCATAAATGAGAGGCAATACGAACACGTATTCGTTGTCGTGAAAGGCATCAATTTTGACAAAGCACCAATGAGGAGTACAGAATTACCTGTTTGCGAAGGCATTTACATCTGAGGGTGTAATAACATTAATAATGACTTGGCTGTAAATAAGTAAATATGTATATATATATCTATGAATTAATTCACGTGTTTTCTAATGTTGGAATGGGTGGAAGAACCATTAAGGCGATTTGTTAATTTTTTTTTTTTTTTTGCTTCTTAAGGGATCTCCTATTGTTTATATAATTAACAATTTCTCTTGAGGGTTAAATGCACTCTTGGTCCATGGGGACAGCTAATGCATTTATTGGCATGATTCTAGTGCCTATTTTCTTTGTTTTTGTGTCCAGTCAAGGACAATTTGATCTGACCCTCTGTCAGATTTTCTTTTGGAAATAAATACTTTGTCATTTCTTTTAATCGCGTGATGTGATGATTTACAGAAGTATAAAGAGGTCGCATTAAGGGGGGGCACAGCTAGATATTTCTAGAGTTTCCCACACTCCTGAGAGGGTGATTTCCCACGATTCTCGTGTTCTTAGAGCAGTTTGCTGTTATGCTTTGTTCGTGCTTAATGCCACCTCTGTTAGGTTTTACTGCACCCTAATACTCCCTTTCCCATGTTGGTAGGATCTGGGGATTTTTCTGAGCCGGGGGGTTTCAGGTCCTACGATCCAGCTACCATCGAGGGATTTCAACAGGTGAAGGGTAGGTATTTTCGGGCACAGTACCATACCCGCACGTGTAAATCGCGTTAAAATTTTCTAGAGTACCCCTTGACCCCTTAAGCGCATTATATGTATTGATGAATATTTCAGCTTAATTTGGATCCGTTATAACCTTATTGCCGTTTGCAAACCATCACAGTAATGTAATAAATGGAATTCATTGCGTCTTACAGAAATAGATGGTCCTCTGAGATTCTGTTGCCCTTGTTACCGGCATGCATTCCTTCATTAATTTATTAAGTGAAATTAGTTTTTTGGGAATATCTCAAAAACTGTTGGTTTTAGGGCCTTAGAATGTGGTTTTCGGGGTCCTTTTAGGGCCCCCGAGTTTCGTTTCTCACAATGAGGGGCTGAACATGAACTTTGTCTCACCCTTCTACGCTTATTTCAGCATGTATTTTAAGGGGGTAGGCCCCCTGTTATGAGAGGTACGGAGAAGAGTTACATCAATGATTAGTGTCGTGCCTCTGATGGATATCTGTATCAAATATTACGTTAATCCACCCAGCCGTTCTCGAGTTATAAGGACACAAAAAATTGTCCACAGACAAACAGACAGACAGACAAAAGAAATATTTTTGCGTGCATCCGTCACGAAACAGTCTAAAACGGGCAAATATGTCAAATTTCCGTGGAAATGCAGAAAAAACAGACAAACATTCATTTTTATATAATAGAGAAGGGATATAACAGACCTTCCGTACCACACCCGCACGTGTAAATCGTGCGATAAAATTCTAGAGTACCCCTTGACCCCTTAAGCGCATTATATGTATTGATGAATATTTTAGCTTAATTTGAATCCGTTATAACCTTATAGCCGTTTGCAAACTATCTCAGTAATGTAATACATGGAATTGCATTGCGTCTTACAGCAATAGATGGACCTGTGAGATTCCGTTGCCATGGTAACCGGCTTGCATTCTTTCGTTATTGTATTAAATGAAATTAGTCTTCTGGAAATATCTCAAAAACTGTTGGTTTTAGGGCCTTGAAATGTGGTTTTCGGGGGCTCTCCAGGGCCCCCGTGTTTCGTTTCTCTCATTGAGGGGCTGAAAATGAGCTTTGTCTCACCCTTCTACGCTTATTTCAGCATGTATTTTAAGGGGGTAGGCCCTCTGTTATGAGAGGTACGGAGAAGAGTTACATCAATGATTAGTGTCGTGCCTCTGAAGGATATCTGTACCAAATTTTACGTTGATCCACCCAGCCGTAATCGAGTTATAAGGGAACAACAACTTTGTCCACAGACAGACAGACAGACAGACAGACAAACAGACAGACATACAGACAGACAGACAAAAATTTTATTTTCGCGCGCATCCATCATAAAACAGTCTGAAACGCGTAAATAACGCAAATTTCCGTAGAAATTCAGAAAAAACAGACAAACTTTCATTCTTATATATATAGCGATATATCAAGTAATCTAAAATGGCGTCCATACGATACATTTTGACAGTCCCCAATGCCTCCGGAACTATTTGAGCCATCAAACAGAAATTGTGTACGGTGTTAGAGGACTGTAAAGTAAGGAAAGGGGCAGAAGACCTCGCTCTTCCACCCTTAAAACTCCAATAACTAACTAACTAAAGTATGGACAAAATATTTGACTTTTCAAATCCTGACAAAAAAAATCAAAAACATCATGGTGGCCAAGAGATTTCCAAGTATTTTAAATAATTTTTCTGGCGATCTAATCACCCGAGTACAGTGGAATTGGGCACCGTGAAACTTTATTCACAGGTTGGTTTAGAGACATCTAATGACGCAAAATTGTTTTCAAAATTTCAAGATGCATCAGTTCGACATTTTAAAACCAAGTTTTTAGCCGATTTTCATCACATGAAAAAAGAAAGGTTTATGAGATCACCTTTTGTTCACGCGCGCGTGTGTGTGTGTATGAGTGTATGTCCCCTCCTAGGATCTAAACGGCCCGAGTGATTTTAAACTCGGTAAGGACACAGTACTATGATTATTATTATTATTGTCGTATCAGAAATACCATCTACACAAATTATGCATAGTAAACTACATAACATAACACAAATAAATTGAAAGGCACTTCACACCAATCTCCCCCAGAACCTAGCAACATCAAGTGCATTTTGTGTTGCACAAAAAAGATCATCTTCGGTGCAGGAAGATGGGCACAATGGACACTGAAGCATATGCTGCATAGTTTGTTCTTCACCACAGTCACATGTGATGTTGCTGGCATCGATATAGCCCCATCTTGCTAGGTTCACTTTGGATCTGCCTACTCCTGTCCTCAATCTGTTTAAGGACTTCCACACAGACCAGTCTTCATGACAGCCAGGTAGCGAACGTTCTGCAACCGTCATTTGTCCTGGGATGACTGGGACCTTGGCTTTCCAAAGCCGTACTCTCGCTGTAGTAGGTGATCCAGTTAGTTCCTCATACGTTCGTATGAAGCTTTTTCTTGAATTTAGTCTCTGAACTGGAGGTGTATGGCCATGTAAGGGATGAGCGCTTTGTCGCTCCACTCTACGCCTCTCCTTGCCCGCAGCTATTTTCCTTCAAATACAAGGTGGAGCAATTCCTGAAAGACAATAGAGTTTGTCAACTGGAGTAGACTTTAAACAGCCAGTCACTAGCCTGTAAGTCTCTTTGAGAGCCACATCCACCTATCGAGCATGGGATGAAGAATACCAAACAGGACATGCATATTGTTCAGCCCAAGGGTCGGGACGACCCTAGGACCTGAAACGCCAACACACCCCTTCATCTTTCATCTAAAAACTACCCCATACAGGCTGTAAGCCTCATACACTTCCTTAACACAGCCAGGCGCAGCGATCTAGCTGTCAGCCAAGCTTTCATCACTTATAAACAAATACACATCGCCGGAATCTGGAACAGCAACAATGACGAAATGCCAAGTCAGCAGCGGGGAGACCTTAAAAGGTAGAGCCCAGGAAAAACCCATGTCTATTCGCGGCCGACGGCTCTGTCTCTCCAGCTCCAGCTCCGACTACATCACTGCACCACCAGGTGTGCATAGAGTGTGTTCAGATCTCCTTATAACTTACACATTTGTACTTTGTCACCCAAACCCACATTTATACTTGTACACATTGTTTTACACCTGTCCACTACATAAAGGGACAACAGGTCACCATAACTGACCAAATAAACACTTGGTCAGTAAACACACATCTTATACTTATTTCATTTTACTTTACATCCTCACACCCAGCCTGCCCTCAGTCCTAATTGCCCCTGACCGTGAAGGCCAGGAATTGCACCGTCAGGAACTCCATTGTATTCGAGTAGCAGCAAGACAACAGCTGCCTAGTTGCCGACTCCGCATATGAGCTCGCCATGGTAAGCTAGGTTACTAGCTCTTTACTAAGCATTCTTCCCTTAACGAGTAGACGCACCCCGTAGGAACGCACCCCGTTATATTTCACCCTAAAACAGACACTTACACTAGTAGTTTCCACAAACACAGGAAACTGCACCTTTCGGAAACCACCCCTAAAATTATACATCTACATACCTGTTCATCCCTCTCCCCTCCAACACAGGGATAGAACAATATACTCCGACGGAATAATAAAGGGCCATTGCAGATGTACGGAGGATATGTGGTTGACTACCCCACTGTGTACCAGCCAGTTTGCGGAGTAGGTTATCCCTTGTCGACACTTTGAGTTTGCAGTTCATGCAGTGCTTTTTAAATGTGAGAGTTCTGTCAAAGGTTTACACCCAGATATTTTGGAGTGTCTCAGTTCTGTAATTGGATACCAGACCACATTACTTTGAGTTCACGATGAGCTTCCTTGTGCCTCAGCTGGAAAGTACACACCTGAGTTTTTGAAGGGTTAGTCTTTAGCTGGTTTTCACTGTAGTAGCTTGTCAAGCATTCAAAGGCAGTAGACAGAGTTGTTTCAATTGTTTCAATATCTGTGCTCTGTATGGCCAGGGCGAGGTCTTCAGTATACAGGAAGCTTCTGGTGTTTGGGGATACTGGCTGATCGTTCGTGTAGATACTAAAACGTTACGGAGCCTACACACTTCCTTGAGGTAGGCCATTTTTCTGTATCCTCCAACGGCTTCGCTGTCCTTGGAAGTCGACGAAAGTCCTTCGGTTCTGGAGAAGCGCAGCGATGAGTATAGTCAAACCATTACCGTTAGTCAGATTGTAGGCCTTGTCTAGTAGGATTTGATGGTTGACAGTATCATATGCTACTGATAGATCCACAAAGACTAAACCACTGATCTTACGAGTTGCATATCCATCGTCTATAAATTGTGTTAGGTTCAGTAACTGTCCGGTACAGCTCTTCCCAGGACGAAATCCACACTGTTGTGGTATTAATAGTACTATGATGAAATTTAAATACGTTTCACCAATTTAATATGGCGGCCCCACGATATAAATCACTGTCATTCGATATCTCCAAAACAATTACCGATATAATCCTGGAATTTTGTATGATGATAGGTAAGCTTATTAAAGTTAAGGGTAAGAAAACATGTTATGTACAAAACCAACATGGCGTCCAAAAGAAATTTAAATATTGAAATGACATTCTCTCGAGATTTACTCAACCGAAAGCAGTGAAACCAAACATCCTACATGTATATGTATGATTTACATTATTGGCATCTAATTTAATTCATTTGTTCTTATAAAAGAACAAGCAATATGGCGGCTGTGAGGAATTTTAAATTAAGACTTTAATTCTTCTGTCCTATACATGCGATCGAAGTACACGTTTGAAAAGTTAACCTACACATTTTTTTTTGTCGTGTAGCCTCCAGGGAGGCCGAGTGCAGGTCTTTCTAGGCGACGCCCGTGGGCGACCTGCGCGTCGGGATGAGAGATGGAATGGATGAAGATGAATGAAACTGGGCAAGGATGTGGAAGGAAGCGGCCGTGGCCTGTCAGAAGGTACTGTCCCAGCATTTGCCTGGTGTTGAAAATGGGAAACCACGGAAAACCATTTCAAGGACAGCGACGGTGGGGCTCGAACCCACGCGTCTACCGAGTCAGCAGAGAACTTGGCCCCTTGACCTAACGCAGCGCTTTAGCCCACGTAGCCACTACTGTCGGTACCTACACAATAATCTTCATCTAATGGTACATAGTACTATAGCCTACATTTAGAACAATTATTAACATGGCGATCATTCGAAACATTTAGAGGATTCTCAATATCTGTGAATGTATTACAGCAATCAAACTAAAATTTTGTATGTTGGTAGAGGATATTAACATAAGTTCGTCTATGGGTTCTTCAATAACCTGATGAACACAAATTCAGCATGGCGGTGACGCAAAATTTAAATATCTATATGGATTATTCTCGTGACTTAATTATCCGAGCGCAGTGAAATTTAAAACGGAAAATTTTCATACAAGTTATAATATATTGGCGTCTTATTTAATTCAATTACTATGAGATCTTCAAAATGACGGCTGTGCTAAATATAAGCCAGAGGTTCCGTGAAGCACTTAATAGCCTATTTGCATATATCCTACTTACATTAATTGCCTCTATCAACATACAAATTTTCAGTTTGATTGCTGTAATAGATTCGTAGATATTGAGAACTCTCTAAATATTACGGATAGTCACCATGTTGGATTTTTATATATAGGCCTTAGAGTTATGTACTATTAGCCTACATGAAGATTATTGTTTAGGTGTTATATTCAACCTTCAATCCCGTAATTAGGATACAAGAAAAAAAACGAGATTTAAAAATGTTGCTCAGCCGTCATATTTTGGTTATGCTTATAAAAATAATTCAAATGAATTAGATGCCAGTGGATTACAATATAAGCATACACCGTACCAAGTTTCACTGCGCTCGGATGGTAAAATCGCGAGAAACGTCCATTTGAATATTTAAATTTCACGTCGCCACCATGTTGGATTTGTGCTCACCTGGTTATTGAACGTCCCATAGGTGAACTTATGATTATAGCCTCTATACACATACAACATTTCAGTTTCATTGCTGACATAGATTAATAAACATTGAGAACCGTCTAATCTCTAAATATATCGGATGGTCACCAAATTTGTTTTTAATATGTGTAGACCACAGAGTTAGGCTATGTACTATTAGATGAGGATTATTGTGTACGTTCATTATTCAAACGTTGATTCGATCGCATGATTAGAACACAATAAATTAAAACTTAATATTAAAAGTTCGCACTGCCATCATATAGAGGCTATGTAAACAATTGAACAAAATGAGATGTCAGGGTATTGCAATTTGTATGGTCAATTGCTGTACCAAGTTTCACTGCGTTCGGATCGTTGAATCGTGAGTAAAGTCTAGTTAAATGTTTCAAATCGCTTGGCCACCATGATCGTTTTGTAGTTAACAGATTTTTGCAAGTCACATAGATGAACGTCAAGTAGTGCCCTCCATCACCGTGCAATATTTCAGGGTGATATGATTAATAGTTTCGGAGATATAGAATACCGGTTTAATATTTCGCACAGCCGCCATGATGGATTGGTGAGACGTAATAAAGTGGGGTGTTGGCGAATTCACCCAGCTAATCTTCCGAGTGGATCTTTCTTATCTTTTCATTCCATCGCACAGTCCTTTTTCGCCACTAACCCCAGGCCAAGTTCTGGTTCTTCCGCTGAAATCATCCTCCCTTCCATCCCCCACCACTACCATTGTGAAAACCCAAAAGCAAAAATAACTTATTTGTTCTTGCAGAATGACTGACTGGCTCTGGAATTTCCTGTGAACTTTGTGCCATGCAGGGCTGTACAAATTGCACAATTCGCTGGAACAAACATTATGCCTTAATTCTTTTAAAAGGCCTCATCTGATAAAAGTTACCTTAAACCCGCTACATTATTATTATTATTATTATTATTATTATTATTATTATTATTATTATTATTACTATTTTAATTATTATTGTCCACCGTGGTGTATGCATAGCACGCTTTTCTCTCACCGAGGAGGCTCTGGATTAGATTCCAGCCAGAAACTTAAGATCTATATAATTTTATTGGTTTTACGTCCCTTGTAACTATTGTGGCCGGGGTGCCGGAATTTTGTCCCGAAGATCTTTAACGTGCCAGAAAACCTACAAATAATAATATAATATCATATGGACTCGGGTGCCGGGTGCTAGCTTTGTTATATGACATCTAAAGGGTAGCTTGCATGTCGAATTTCGTTGTTCCTTGAAGCACTATGAAAGTCAAGGAAGTTAGATATCTAAGCTCCTTGAACACTATAGCGCTTTCTAGTTGAGAAATGAGGAACTTGTGTTGGCGGAAAATCCCGAGATTAATTTTGCCATTATGAACACGGCCTACTGAATTCAAATGGGTTCTTTGACATGCCAACATCGCATGACATGGTGTCGTAATTTTTGCCGCCTTTCAAAAATCACTTACCACGGCCAAGAGCGAACCTGCAAGCTTGGGTTTAGTAGACCGACACGTTGACCACTCACCCACCGTGGCAAGCAGTAAACCTACTAACACGGCTCCATCGCAATTGCGCACCCACAAATGCCAAGTGACTGCGCCAGGATTCAATCCTGCAGCTTCGGGAACAGTAGGCAAGAACGTTACCACTGAGCAACGCAGCCAGTCATACTTAAGATTTGACTTGAGGGCTGTAAAGTGGTGTCTTTTGTCGTTTATTCATTTTGAAGGCTTTGCGATCATGTAGTGCTGTGTACTTTGGTGTGTGTGGAATCTGTCTGATAATCTATGTTATTGTAACTGCTGTAGAGTACTATTGTGTACTTGTAATTTGGCTAGGATATGGTTTGAAAGGCGCCATTGCCTTAATTTAGGTACAATATAGGCATCTGCCTGGAGTACAAATGAGAAACCATGAAAAACCACTTCCAGCTTGGCTGACGTAGGTATCAAACCCGCTTCTTCTCAATTCTGCATCAAGAGAAGGAAACGTGTACACTCAGCCTCGTGAGGACAATTAAGTACCTGCTTGATATGAGAAGTAGTGCTCCATGACCTAAAATCAAGGTGATGTGGCAAAGGGTGTCGTCGCGCAGGTTATTGGTCTACCACAATGTGTAGGCTATGAGCTGGGTTGCAGTCGGCTTGATGTTTGGGTGCTCCCAACCACGTGTTTGTTAGACCATTATTGTAGATTCATTGAGGGGTTTTGCGACATCGTCGTCATGCAACCCCGTGTACTTAGTTGTGTGTGTGTGATTTGTCAGATAACTAGTCTTATTGTGATGGCTGTATTATTGTGAGTAGTTGTAATTCAGATGAGGATTGCGAAAGAGACAGCCGTGGCCTTCAGTCAGGACTCAATCCGACATTTTCCTGGAGTAGAAGTGGGAAACAGCGGAAAACAACTTCCAGGATGGCGGAGGCGAGACGAACCCACCTCCTCTCCGTTTTACCTCACGAGGCTGAGTGTACCCCGTTCCAGCCCTCAAACCAGAATTAAATTTCTTGACAGAGCCGGGTATTGAACCCGGGCCTCCGCGGTGACAGCCACTACGTAACGAGGCGGCCATATAATGCTCAATGAAATTACATCTAAAAAAACTACACAAATAAATGAAAACGACTTAAAAAATCTATTCCATCAAACTGAAATATGGCGACAGTTTCACAGAGGATTCATAGAAGCAATCCTGTTTTATTCACTACTCAATCACCTACTCTCATTAAAATATACTTGAATTTAACAAGGAAATGGCAGTTAAAATGTCATTCTTAATCTTAGTGTTTCTTTGAACCATATTAATTAAAATCTCAATAAAACAAACTTCCCGGATAGACAAAAAAGAAAAAAAAAACGATTCGCTGGAGTAATTGAATACGGAAATACTTTGGAACTAATTTAAATTATGTAGAACACTTCTCTCATTTAACTTAAAACAACTCGTTTACTCGTTGTGTCAGTCGACGGATTATTTTATCTAATCATTTACAAAACTAACTACATTCCCCGAACAAGTCGCTTTACTAGCCTATGAAGAATATTTTAACATTCTTCATCGTATGAGAAAAAAATACGATGCATTAAAATTATGTAAAAAAATATCCTATTGGTAAATATAGTCGCAAAATTGTCTAAAAAGCATGAATCATAAAATGGCAAAAAATATAAAATAATGTTGAATTGAGCTTGTGTTATTCCCCATCGTTACTGCGTTGAAAGGATTTCTACAGCAATTGGCGTCGTATTACTGTAATTTGAAAAGGAAACATATGACTTTTCAACAGCATCTACCCTCTAGTCATCACTAAGAGGATTTATAAGGTAGCATTTACACTGGATATCTACCCTTTTCTTGACGGAAATTAGGTACCATGAACGTGGCGTTTATTTTTTTTATGGCCGGATGCCTTTCCTTGAGCCGAACTCACAACATGAGCTACTGAGAGAAGAAATTAATGAACCTAAGAAAGGAGTTGGAAGGAAGCAGCCGTGGCCTATTGGAAGGGACAGTTGCTGGATTTGTATACAGTTGAAAATAGGAAAGCACGGAAAACCATTTCAGGCTGGCTGCGTGGTCGAAGTATAATTGCTAAATAATATTGTGACCCTTGGATAGTATATAAATATAATTTACACAAATTAAAAATGCAGTATACGGGGCTGATTGCCAAGCTACCCCAGCCCTTAAAATGAATCTCCAACTTTGAATTACGGTACTGGTATTAAGTATGTTTTAATTTCATCTAATAGGTCAGGCTATTCAATGAAAATTGTTCACTTGGTGTATTAAAAATTAATGTTGTTTATTCATTAGTTTATGCAATGAAGATCGGGTAAAATGTTTGAGCTTCCACTTAGGTTATATTAACGCTGTCAGTTTATCGAACATAATCTCATGGATGTCCATATTTGTGAAACTATTGAGGACATATCATCTTTGTTTAAAGTTCCTCCACATACAGTAGTTGTCAACATATCCTGAACGCTAGGTCATACATACAGTATGTAAATTTATAGTAATTGACACCCTTGGGACCGTCAAACTGAGAGTCACCTCCCCTCCAACAGTTTAATGACGAAATGTTGGAACGTGTGTACAGTATGGTATGTGTTGGCTGCAGAGTGGTGGAAGAGAGGGGAGGTTGCTAATGAGCTATCACTGGCCCAATCGGACTATGAATTATCAAAGGGGCAATTCATGGAGGCGAGAAAAGTCTTTCCGATTTTATCGGTGTAATTAACTGGCCCAATTGGACTGCGCCCAATAAAGTTTGAAGAGCACGGTCCGTGTCGGCCAAGATAGTACTAAGACTTTACCGAGCTTCATAGATATCGCTACAGCCGTTTAGAAGTTATTAGGCGGTACACATACACACATGCTCACACATACACACACACGCACACACATACACACACACACACACGGACAAAAGGTATCTCATAAGCCTTTTTTTTTTCATAAATGAAAATAGGCTAAAAATCACGTTTATATGCATTGTGTCCTAAACAAGCGATAGAAATGTAGGTTAGTATAATGAGCCACGATTATAATATTCATCTGCTGGCATAATATTCTATAGCATATATAAAACAATTCAACATGGCGTCCATACGATACATTCACTGGTTGATAATATCTCCGAATGTATTAATGCAAATAAACTGACATTTTGTGTGGTATTAGAGGACTGTTAAGTAAGGACAAATATCAGACTTTCCTTAATCCTAGGAAACACAAATCATCATGTCGGCGAAAGATTTTCGAATATAAGTGCAATGTAACATGGCACAGCGATTCTTTATTGATAGTTTAGTATATAGACACCTAATGATGTTCAACTGTTCCCAATAATTCAAGAAGTATCAGTTAGAAATTTTTATACCTCATTTTTTATTATTTCTCGTAAAGTATTTAGGCTATTGAAAAGATGATTTGTATGGTGGGCTATTATAACAATCCTTATTTAATGACACTAAATTCTGTAGCTTACTTCTCGTAAATCATAAAAGACGTGCATTTGACTTTTCTAAACATTAATTCCTGTGGTTAATTACAGAGAGATGCTATCTCGTGGGAGGAGTCTTAATCACCGATATTGAAAGCTATGTATTCTAGCACATAAATTCTCATTGTAATGGTGTTGGTGAAGACATACACTTAGTCATGAACTATACTGAGGATGATTTCATGTACGTCAGTCAATCACTACCACGACATCTGACGTAAGGGTTGTTCATTAAATGGACATGGCCAGGTATTATCCATATAACTACTAATAAAGCAGTCATCTTGAAAACGTTGACCACTGCGAAATCCAAAATTTGCACCAATTCAGATTCTGAGTGCCCAGTACTTGTTACGCCGAATCGCACGCAACGCTCAAATGGTCGCAGTGGTCATCCGTGCTCATTGAACACCTTTTGAAGTCTGAATTGCCCACTATCCTCTGGTGGTCTAGAACTCATCAATACTTCACTTAATTGCTGTGTTCAGAACGTTTGCGTGTATGTGGAAGAAGAAAGAAGTACAGATTCCTCAAGGTGCTAGTGAAAGGGAATTACTGTGGATTGAATAGTAATTTGGTACATTGTTTTACTTGAGAAATCTTCCGTGAGCTAAAGCGCAAGGCTATGGGATCAGGTTCCTCTGGATTAGTAGACAAGTGGGTTCGAACCTCACTGTCGACCACGTTGAAATTTTTCCCGTTGTTTGCCATTCTCAACACCAGCCAAATGCTGGGACGGTGCCTCTCAATAGTTCACGGCCACTTCCTTCCATCTCCTTGTTTAGTTTCTTCCATTTCCATTCACTTCATCTCTCTTTAACTCCTCTTGTGAGGTAGTCGTCAGGAAGGGCACCCAACCATAAAACACATCCGCTGCATAGAAATGTATCACTCCTCATCTCTGATCCCTTACAAACGAGAATAATAAGGGGTAAACATACATGAAATGTTTTACTGGAAAAACATATCCAATACAGTCCCAAGAATTATGTTTGCTTCCATTTGAAACGTAATCAGTCGTCGTGTTTTGAATTAACAGCCATGTACATCTGTAATTAAGTAGTAAATAGTTGTTTTCGGGCTTAAGCTTGTTTACTACCCATAAAAATTTAAAACCTTGAATCAGACACGTAGATCTTATACCTTGACTTTATTCCTTAAACTCCTGTTGAGGAGCATAGGGCCGAAACAAGGGTTCGCCATATGGTCCTGTTGCGTGCTGTGCATTTTACCCTCCCCCACGAGTATCCAAGCCGCTCGCTCTCTTCTACCACTGATCTCTTCTCTTCTCCTTTGGCCCTGAGGATTCCACTCCATGGCTTGCTTAGCAGTGCTGTCATCAGATCTGCCCAGTGTATGGCCAATCCATTGCCACTTCCTTCCACTCTGCTGTTCGACCGGCAGCTAATCTGTCCTCATCCACAATTCCTCATTTGATACCACATCTGTCCAGTGTATTCCTAAGATGTTCCTAAGACATTTATTTACATATGTCTGGATCTCTCGTGTCAAGGATTTGGTCACATTCCAAGTTTGACATGCATATAGCAGCACCGACTTGGCATTGCTATTGAAAATCCGTAATTATGTAATTATGTTCTCTTACTGAGTTCTTTGGACCTTCATATGGGACAAAGTGTTGCAAAAACGCCCCTAGCTCTATCCAAACGGCTCTTACCGTCTTCTTCTGTCCCTCCATTCGTCGTTACAATGCCTCCTAGATAGCAGAAGCTATACACCATTTCTATGATCTGTCGATCGAGTTGCAATGGTGTACTGTTGCGGTTTCTCACACACATGTCTTTGGTCTTATTAATATTAATCCGAAGTCTGACTTCCTGTGCTCCAGCTTTTAGATCATTAAGCTTAGTTTCCATATCTCTGCAACTGTGGGCGAGTAACCTTATGTTTTCAGCAAATCCCAAGTCTACCAGTCGTTGAGTAAGATTCCATTGGATGCCCAATCGACGATTCATTGCATTTTTCATAACATCATGGGCCATGAGGAAAAATATACAGGTGAAAGTAGGCATCCTTGTTTCACACCGGTCTTAACTTCATTGGTTCCGTCAAACGTTCTTTGTCACCTGGCACGTGTAACTATCATGCATGCACTGGACTAGGCTAATGATCTTTTTGGGGATGCCAAAGATCTTCATTACTCTCCAGATCTTAGTCCTGAAGGTAATGTTAAAAACTTTCTCGAAATCAATGAAGAGCATATACAGAGACGATTGGTATTCCACAGATTGTTCTGCAATTATCCGTAGAGTGTTAATCTGGTCGGCACAGGAGCGTCCTTTTCGGAACCCAGGCTGCTCTTTTTGCAGCTTGCTGTCCACATAAGCTTTAATCCTATCAAGGATGATTCGTGAGAGAACCTTACTGGGTACTGAAACAGTGTAATGCCCCTCCAGTTATCACAATCAGACAGGTCCCCTCTCTTCGTAGGTTTAATGAGCAGCCCTTTATTCCATTCCTTCGGGAGAGTCTCGTTTTACCAAATAGCAGTGATTAGGAAGTAGCAGATCCGCAGATACATCAGGATTTGCTTTGAGAGCTTCAGGAATAATATTATATTATCCAGTCCTGGAGATTTCCCATTCTTTAGATGTTTGATGGCTTTTACTATCTCCTGTTTTGTCAGTACATCACTACAGAACCTTTGGTCATCCTGGATCTCTCCATCCCCCTGTTCTAGCTTCCCACTGTCTTCCGTTATCCGGTTCAACACTTCATTAAAATGCTCTCTCCATCTCTTCGTCTGCTCTTCTTCGGAGGTAAGGAGAATGCCATCTTTATTCTTAATTGGCTTGATGCCATCAAATTTCCTGTTAGACAGTTGTCTTGTGATGGTATAAACAGTTCTTGCATCACCTACTTCCGCTGCATGCTCAGCTTCTGTAGCTAGTTTATTGGCAAACGCCCTATTATCCCTACGAAAACAGATCCTAAGAGCTACGCCGTAATTTCTTTTGAAAGTACTTGACTTTGACATTATTCTTCAGAACGGGCTTCGTTTAGAATCTAAAGTATTCATATGCGCATAATACATTGATTGAGAGATTTCTTAGTTTCTAGTTTAAGTGGGATTTCTCCCAAAACCGGGTTAGATGCATTTTCCTATGCAAGCACAAAATATATAAATTACAATGTATGTGGAAGATAACAACTTGGTTACAGCCAATGTTGTCACGCGTTCAGTTTAAGCCATGGAGCCTCAATTGCATTAACCTAGGTAGATCAGGGCCAGACAGTTCTGTGTACATGGCCACTCCACCATGCTGCTCTCCTGCTCAGTTTCCTAGTATGTACGCGGGGTATGCATTGTGGAGGGGGGAATAGAGAGGGAAGGAAAAAGCCCAGCATAGAGTTTGCCATTCCGAATACGAAACCTGCACTACCAACAACCTGGAATCAACTCACACCACCTTACCATAAATGCTTTCTTCTCCTTCACAAAGGCCACACTTCACTGCCATATCATGTGCTGCATTAGGGGAATGAGATAACGCTGCCTCATTCTGCAGAGGCCTTTGCAAATGCGTGTTGCGTGGTGTGAGAGATCATTTTGAGTGTTCATAATATTCTATGCTGTCAGATTATTCCATGAAATTAATTTCAGTGAAGTAAAACGTCTGCAGAAACATTTTTGGTATATCCCTTAATCATGACCCGAATGCTTCATAGTGTAATGAACGAGATGTTGCAATAGCTGAGATAATAAATTCAGCAAGCTGATGGGTATGCACCAATACAAAAGGAACATACATTATTTCAAGCTAGTCCATGAATAAAAATCGAATTACAATAATATATATGATACGCTATCCCGAAAGGCTCAGCAAATCATGGATAGGATTGTCAGACGTGGGAGGAGCTTTCCGATGGATGCGATAACAACACTGAACTCTGCTAATACTTGCTTGAGGTTTGCAAATGATAGGCGATCAGCCATTAATAGCAGCCAACATGTCCTCGATTTACTTCCCAGATAGTACCAAGCAATTCGATCTCACCTAAGACACCATTTAGAACATAAATTATTACCAAGTTAAACGTATTTCTCCATCTCGAAAGGCAAATGTAATTTTTCGCCTAAGTCTATTTCATAAACAAACGTAAGTGCTATCTTACGAAATCTCTTCCCTACCACATTTACTATGTTTCCAATCACAATTCCAATTTTAATTCTAACCTCGTATACGGCACCCGAATCGGAAAATTTATAGCTACATCAACGTATTTAATTTGAAAGGTTTCAAGGAAATTTTAAGTGCAAACTAGATATCCCATTAATTACGCTTCCGACCACAGCGTGGTGTAGTGACTGGCATTCTTTGATGTCATCCCGGAGGTCCAGGTTCGATTCCTGGCTCTGTCAAGAAATTGAATTCTAGTCTGAGGGCTGGAACGGAATTCACTCAGCCTCTTGAGGCAAAATTGAGTAGGGGTGAGTACCTCAATATGGTCCAGTGACCATGTTAGTTGTAATACCGTAATGTATGCACTATATGTTGTCCGATTGTCTCGTTATAGTTTTGAGAAGTGCCTCCGAACGTGCAGGCTGTGCATGTTCTGCCGCTTGCTTCTGGTGTCAGAAGTTCGAGTCTTGGTAGAGTGATTCTTTTTCATTCCCTCACTGGCGTATATGGCGAGTCACGTAACTTCTTTGTTTCTACATGCTATTATTGACAGTGAGTGGGCTAATTTGTGGCCCTGAAAGGGCCGTTGGGTGAGGCGTCACTCAGCAAGAGGACAATGTAACACCTTTGTGCACGACCTCTTCCAAGCATGTAGCCATGAACTCTATTACGGCAGAAGCATAAGCTTTGTCGTCACCTGCCACCTCGACCCTGGCCCCTCTGATAATTTCCCAGAGAGTGTCGTTTTTATTTGGTGCGTGCTCGGGCCAGGTCTCCACATTACTCTCTTTGTCTCGACTTACACGTTCTCAATAGGATTAATGTCTGCTCCATCAGGAAGCCAGTCGATAACCTTAACCTGATCTTGGCTTGCGAACCACTCTTGAACTAATCAGGACGTGTAGACCGGAGACAGATCCTGCTGAAATTGTGTAACACCAGCGGAATGAAGCAGAAGGACCAATATTATTACCTAAAATGTGAACGTTGCTTAATTATGTGCAACATTCCTATCCCGTTAAAGAACAACCAACCCCAACATGCTCGGCCACGTATGTTGGAATGTGTCGGGTGCCTAAAGGGCTAAACATGTGCACTAACCTACCGTACACTGAGGAAATCGTAAGTTGTGGTCCCTCTGTGCTCCAGGCAAAGAACATGGCCGATCCTGTATGCAGCGAAACAAAAATACCACCAGCAACATTTCAAACAAGATTGGTGGATTCCATTTTGCGAAGAGATTAAACTTATAGTATAAGCAAACAACCTATCAATCCAACGAAAAAATCTGACACATTTTCATATTTATAAATATTAAGAGCTGCTAGAATAACAATGATGGGATTCGATATCATTTAAGGATTGAAATTTCCCTAAAATATCCCAGAATCATTACTGGAGTTAAATTACTTGGCCAGGAAAGCCAAATTCCATCTTTTGATGTCTTTGTAGGAAGGAGATGACATGCACTTCATACATGGGACGTGGTGCATAGTCCACTACCCCAGTGACGGTCTGGGCAGGATTTACCAAAAGCCTTCTGATGAGCCTGAGTTGGTGCACCTAGGCGAAACTCCGCAACAGACATGGCAAAAACACTAGAAGATCTGCAAGAGTTTGTTGTGAATTATTTCGTTTTATACTATTTTCGACATGGTGGCTGCGCGTAATATTCAATCTAATAAAGTTGTCACTAGTTCGAAACAGGGTTCTTATATCAAAGTTCAATTCCCACCTCAGCCATCCTAGAAGTAGTTTTCCGTGGTTTTCCATTTCTAATACAGGCAAATGCCACGATGATTCCTAATGTAATGCCACGGCCGCCTTCATCCCAATCCTCACCTCAATTACAAATACACACACTTAATGTCTACATTCACCACAATAACACAGGTTATCAGACAAATTCTACACACACCTAACTACACAGGGCCGAAACGATTACGATGTCCAACACTTTTCATGAAACGACAATCCTTATACTGAACTCCCTTTATACTAAATACTGAAAGGATGATTTATTGTAACTAAGATTTCAGTGCTTTACACGGTCACCATCTTCAAATGAACCAGGTGATGCAGGGCCTTTTCTTGGCAATTCCTCGTCAATAGGCACTCGGGTATCTGCCGCCGCTTTGAGCTACTGTATAAATATAAATATTACTCACTTGCATAGTACATGAATATAGAGTCAATTTTTAATTTTTCAACTGTTAAAAATCAACTCTTCTTAACCTCTTAGCCAGACCCTAATAATGTCTCCAAACGATATGCCGCAGGTAAGGTCAAACTCGATGTAGGGAGTATACTCAATTTTTTTTAAAGACTTCAATAGAGCGGCAATCATTTCACCGAGACGTGCTGTTAAATAGTCAATCGTCTGAGTTAGTGCCATGGATTCGTTAATTTATACGAGCAAGAGAAAGAGCATGTGCGATTGGTCGTCCTCCAGCTCCTGCCAATGAAGTGGGACATGTTGAAAAATGAATGGGATCATAAGTGAACATGGACGATTTATGATGATAATAATGATGACAATGACTACAACTTCCGAGATAACTTCAGGTGGTGAAGACAATGGTGGAGAAATGGAGGGTGTTGCAGCACTGCCATTGTAGGCAGGTCAGTGAATTGTTATTTTACCAGACACACGAGGGCGGATCGAAAAGTCTTTGCCGCAATTTTGTTTTCACAAAAAAACTCCATATAGGTAATATTACAAGTATACGTAGGCTATTGCTCTTCGTACCTTACACTATTTTTCCACATAGTCTCCATAATTGTTCAGACATTTGTCCCATCGCAGCATTAAATTTGAGATGCCGCTGTTTTAGAATTCAGCCGGGTGACTGTGGAACCATCGTCGGAATGCTGTCTTGGTGACATCGTTGCACGTGAATCGCTCTCCTGCCAGGAACTTCTTCAGCGGACCAAATACGTGGATATCTCTAGGGACAAGGTCTGGACTGATGGTGGGTGGTCCAGACTGTCCCAGTGAAATGACCGGAGCTTGTTGGCGGTTCTGGTTGCAACATGTGGTCTCGCATTGTCATGGTCCAGTGAAGAAGTTCCTGGCAGGACAGCGATTCACGTGCAACGGTTACGCCAAGACAGCAGTCCGACGATGGTTCCATAGTCAGCAGGTTGAATTCTACCACAGGGGCATCTCAAATTTAGTGCTGCGATAGGAAAAATGTCTGATCAAGTGTGCAAAAATAGTGTAGGGTACGCAGAACAGTACGTATATTTGTATACTAATTACCTGTACGTATTTTCCTTTGCTAAAGACAGAGATAGGGGTAAAGACTTTTCAATCCACCCTCGTAGTTTTGTTTCTTTGTTTGTTTGTTCCTTTCTGTTTTTCTTTTATTCTTTCTTTACATAAATCTTTCTGTGTCGTTTGTATGCTACCATGCTTGTAATGTGGTAGACACTAATCACCGACACTTGAAAGAAATAACAAGTAGTTCTGTGAAGCCTATTTTCGTATATCCTAGTTATGTTAATTGCCTCTATCAACAAACAAAACTTCAGTTTGATTGCTTTAATAGATTCGTAGATATTAAGAACCGTCTAAATATTTCGGATGGTCGCAATGTTGAATATTTATATATGTAGGGCTTAGAGATATGTACTATTACATGAAGATTATTGTGTAGGTGTAGTATTCAAACTTCAATCGCATGACAAGAGATGAAAACCAGATTTCAAAATTTCGCACAGCTGCCATCTTGTGGTTATGGAAACAAATGAAATAACTTTGATGCCAGTAGATTAAATTTAGTACCAAGTTTCACTGCACTCAGATGGTAAAATCACGAGAAACGTCCATTTGAATATTTATAATTCATGTCGCCGCCATGTTGGATTTGTGCTTACCAGGTTATTGAAAGTCCCATAGTTGAACTTATGTTCACAGCCTCTATCAACGTACAAAATTTCAGTTTGATTGCTATCATAGATTAATATATATTGAATACCGTCTAGATATTTCGGATGATGGCCATATTGGATTTTGATATATGTAGGCCATAGAGTTAGTCTATGTACTATTAGATGACGATTTTTGCGTAGGTTCATTATTTAAACGTTCACTTCGATTGCATGATTAGTTCACAAGAAAAAAAACTTAATTTTAAAATTGCGCACAGCCGCTATCTTGTGGTTATGTAAACAATTGCACTAAATTAGATGCCAGTGTATTACAATGGGTATAAACATTTACTGTGCCATATTTCATTGCGCTCAGGTGGTTAAATTGCGGGAAAAGTCTATTAAAATGATTCACCTTCGCTTGGCCGCCATGTTCGTTTTGTATTTTACAGGTTTTTGTGCGTCTCATAGGTGAATTTTTAGTAGTATCTTTTCTCTCCGTACAAAATTTCAGGGTGATATCACTAATAGTTTCGGAGATATAGAATGCCGGTGAAATACTTCGCACAGCCGCCATATTGAGGTTATGTAAACAATTGAACCAAATTAGATGCCAGTGCATTACAATGTAGTCTATATAAACATTTGCTGTACCAAGTTTCATTTCGTTTGGATGGGTAAATCGCGGGAAAAGTCTACTTAAATGTTTCATATTCGCTTGGCCACCATGTTCGTTTTGTAGTTAACAGATTAATAAAGGTATCGTAGTTCAACTTCTAGTAGCGCCATTTATCACCGTACACAATTTCAGGGTGATATCAGTAATAGTTTCGGTGATATGGAATGCCGGTGAAATATTTTTGCACAGCCGCCATGTTGGATTGGTGAGACATAATAAAATTTGAAGGGCACGGTCAGGGTCGGCCAATATAGTACTATGACCTTACCGAGTTTCGTTGAAATCGCTCCAGCCGTTTAGGAGGAGACCCACACACAGACGCACACACATACACACACACACACACACACACGGACATAAGGAGATCTCTTAAGGCTATTTTTGTTCATAAATGACAATAGCCTAAAAACAGAGTAAACAATTCAGAATGTGACCAAGCTTTGTAGCCTTGAGCGTTAATTAGCTTACGAGATAAGGAGCTGCAGCAAGTCCAGAGATCAGAGTTTTGATCCCGGCACTGACAACTTCTTTCCTGAGTGTGCTCCTTACCAGGGGGTTTCCACACTCCCTCTAGGCAAATGCCGAGATACAGTAGTACCTTATTTCGAGTCCCGGAGCACCTACCCTATCCCTAACCCGAATAATTAGAGCCACTCACACTAGTCAAGTAACTACCAAAACACAGATTATCAGACAAAATTCAAGACGCACCCAAGAACACGAGGCTGATAATATAGATGTCCCAAGTCCCTAAATTAAATTCACCACAACAATTAAAATATGAATTTATGAAGCAAAATAGTCAAATCCTAATCAACTAGTCACATGTTGGTATATAGCAGTCACATTGCGCTCGCTAGCGCAAAGAAGGGACCAAGGAAGCTTGCAATTTTACGTGACCGTTAGTCTCGCGAACAAGAGCTACGGGACTACCCTTTAACGTGAATTCCGAACCACGACGCATGACATTTTCTTCGAAAACCTCACATGCATAACCGGGAATCGAACCCAGCCCGTCTTGGAGAGAGTCCAACACCTTGATCACTGCACCGTTATTACGCCTACCCTTTAAAAAGGACTATCATGTGAAACGTTAAGAAGGTCTGGGTATAGATTGATTCTGTACGAATGGTTTCTTCACTTCGGAGAAGAAATCAACGTCACGCCGTGGAACACTGACGAAACACTAAACCATGATGGTTGAATTGTTCTTCATTTTTATTTGTTCTCTTGACTCGACCACGTTAGTGGTAGCATTCCAAGGCACTTCGAACAGACTTTCACTCCATGTTCCAGAGTCACAGTGCAGTGCCTAGGTCTCTAAGACAGGCTAATATCCTAACACGTGAAGCTTTTTAAAATTTAATGTCTCATAGACTTTCAAATCTACTAATATACAAAGCTTAACAAAATAATGTCATAATAAGATACAGTATGTCTAAAAGTGGAAAATAAATTACAAGGTCTAGAATACAAAGGTCCAACAGAGTGTTCTACATCCAATACTACAATTTTGAGATTATTAACAGCCAAGTTATAAAATACACCTAATAACTTTAAATTACAATAATCTCATTGATTTTATGTTCCATTTAACTACTGAGGTTTCCAGGGACGTCGGGGTGCCAGAATTATGCCCCCAAGGGGTTCTTTAACATGCCAATAAACTACTGACAAGGCTTCCTAACATTTGCGCACCCTCAAATGCCAAATCACTGCACCAGGATTCAATCTTGCAACCTTGGGCACAGCAGGTGCAGCAGGCGAGAACGTTATCGCTGCACCACGCAGCCAGTTTATAAATTTAATCATAAAATTGGTTTAAAAAATAAATATTCTATACTGATAAGCTCTAAATATCCACGTTAAGTAAACCGTAAAAATAGAACGCTCAATAAAATATTGGCAAGTAGGTCTAGGTGTCCTTGGCGATAAAAACAACAACAATAATAATAATAATAATAATAATAATAATAATAGTCACCTCCGTGGTGTAGTGGTCAGCGTGCTTATCTGCCATCCCGGAGGTCAGAGGTTCGATATCCGGCTCAGCCACGAAATTTGAAAAGTGGTATGAGGACTGGAACAGGGTCTACTCAGCCTCAGGTGGTCCAAATGAGTAGAGGGGGTCCGATTCTCACCTCAGCCATCCTCGAAGTGGTTTCCCACTTCGTCTTCGGGCAAATGCCGGGATGGTACCTACCGTCAGGCCACGGTCGCCTTCTTCCCTCTTCCTTGTTTATCCCTCCCATTCTTCCCATCCCGTCCCATCCCTCATGAGGCCCCCTGTTCGCATTGCAGGTAAGGTCACCTGGGCGAGGCGCTAGTCCCTCCTCCCCAGTTGTATTCCCCGACCCGATGTCAAGCTACAGGACACTGCCCGTAGAGGCAGTAAAGGTGGGATCCCTCTCTGAGTCCGTGGGAAAAGCCTATCTGGAGGGTAAACTGACTACGAAAATAAAAAGTTTAAATAATAATAGTAAATATGTTAATGGTGTAATATTCCTTATGCCCCCAAGGGGTTCTTTAACATGCCAATAGACAAGGCTTCGTGCTTAGAGATGCAAAGGTAAAGGAACTTGCTTGTTAGTTGAGTTGTATTTTGATATTGCATAAACTAACTGTGTGCTGAATGTAGCCTAGTTAGTGTTCAACAGAATATGAACTGTACTTCAGTAACACCTACCAGAATAACCACACGATCTGAGAGACGCTTTGGGGCTTGAGTGGGTAGCTGAGGTTTGGAGATCCAAGGTTTAATTCAAGCACTGCAAGTAGCCATCCTGAGTGTGGAATTCCCCCCTACAAATTTGTCCACAATCACCCCAGGAAAGTGACGAGATGGTCAAGTCAATTCATTTAGGGGCTTCATTGTCATGGTTATTCCGCTCCATGTACTTGGGTGCGTGTAGCATTTGCCTGATAACCTGAGTTATTGTGGTTTCCCTAGCAGTGTGTGTGTGTGTGTGTGTGTGTGTGTGTGTGTGTGTGTGTGTACATTATTTGAAATTAGGATTGGAATGAAGGCGGCCATGGCAATAATTTGGGAACCATCCCGGTAACTACGCAACTACGCAAAACCAGTTCTTGGATAGCTCAGGTGGGAATGGATCTCTTCTCTTCTCACTTTTACCTCATGATGCTGAGAGTACCCCCTTCCTGCCCTCAGACTAGAAGTGAATTTCTTGGCAGAGCCGGATATCGAACCTCAGTCGTCTGAGGTGACAGCTAAGAATGCTCGCCGCTAGGCCACGTGGGGGCCTATGACGAGATGGCACCTAAACTCAATCCTAGAGTCGAATAATAACAGTTATACACATTGTGATACTGCGTGGCGCAGCGATAGCGTCTCGTCTGCTGTGCCCAAGTTTGCAGGATCCAGTCCTGGCGCAGAGAGTAGGCAATTGAGGGTGCAAAATTCATGGGAGCCGTGTCAGTACATTTCCTGACACGTTTAAAATCCCCTTCGGGGAAGAATTCCGACACCCCGGCATCTCTAAAGCCGTCTCTAATACAATAACATTATTATTACTATTATTATTATTATTATTATTATTATTATTATGCACTATTAAAGGACAATTTAAACATTCATTTAACCTTGCATAGGTCTCTGAATAAAGTACCTCTTGTAATTTGGATCACTTACTAAAGATATGTTATAACTGACAACGGTTGCTACTCTGGCTAACGCCCCCCCCCCCCCCCCTCTCTCTCTCGCTCTCTCCCACCCCAACCCCCATACCCCATGGGCTCACAACTGGTGGGACGTGGGTTGGCGACCACGGGACCCCAGCTGAGACCGGCATTGCTTCCAATTACTCTGTTATCTTTCCTCTTGACCTCCCTTGGTCAACTCTTCTTCTTTTCCGACCCCAACTGTATTAGGGTATCGAGGTCTTGGGAGTCTTTTACTTTCCCGCCTTAATTGGCTCTTGTCTCATCTTTCCTGATCCCTCATTCTTCGAGGGGTCAGACCCTTTGTTTTCTTTTCATTGTATCTCCTGCCTTCTGCTCAAGGCTCACCATTTATGGTGCACCCTGGGTTGTGCTACACCCTCAAGGGCTCACGTCTGGTGAGTTCGGGAGTTGGCGACCACGAGGGTTTCCCGAGCTGGGTCCGATTTTTCTCCTTCTTCCATTGCCTTTGGGGCGGTCCCTCTCCTTTTTAGCCTACTTTTCACATTTTGCAAAAATGAGAAAAAAGTAGACTTATGAGATCGGGCAAATGTGTGTCTGTCTGGCTGTGTGTGTGTCCCCCCCCCCCCCTATCAACTCCTAAACGGCTGCAGCAATCGAAACAAAATTTGGTAGGAGTAAAGATCTATACCTGAATATCTCACGGCCATATTTGAAAATGATGTCAGTGCTACCAACTGCTGACAAATCGCAATTGAAATTTGAGCTCCATGTTGGATATCATGGAAGGTATGAATGGGAGCTATTTCAAAATTGGCACACGTATAGATAATAATATTGCAGTTTAATTTCCAGGAGGCCATACGTGGCAGTGTTGCCAAAATGATTATAAGCCTGCTGATAGGTCCAAATTTTAAATGCATATAACTTCTACACTATCAATTGGATTTCAACCAAATTTCGTATGTGGTATGTGTAAATAAACAGATATGACTGAGCGTATTCTTAAGAGCCACCAGGGCTGCCAACTGTTAATAAATGCTCTCAATTTTTATTAATCCAAATACCCATATATCAGAAAGTATACAAGCCGACAGCTTTAAACTATGCACACGTATAGTACCTGACATTCTATATTAATTTGGAGTAACTTATATCCGTCAGTGCTACCAACAAGATTCTAAGCTGCTGATAGGTCCAATTTTAAAATGCGTGTAACTTCTATACTAACTAATGGATTTCATTCAAAATTGACACAACAATAGATCATATCATTTTAGATTATTTCTGACCGATACATGTATGTCATTGTTGCCAACATGATTTTACGCGCGCTATTAGATCCAATGTTTAACTGCATGTAACGTCCATGCTATCCATTGGACTTCAACCAAATTTTGAATTCTGTACCTTAAGAGATGGAACTAAGAATATATTCAGTCACCAGGGCTGCCAACTGTAGTTCTCTATTAGGCTACATTATGCCAGGTATACAGTATTTCGAACTTATTAGAAATTTCGATACTACCAACTTAATTTCGTCATTATTCTAGATAGATCCATATAGATTAATCATTGGCAGGCATCTTAAATTTCAAGAAAAGTAGGCTCTTTAGTTCGTCACGGAACTTCTTGTTACCTTTCGTTTCTGCCTTTCCTGGCTTCCCTTTCTTCCAAGTCTCATGATTCTCATTCTTCTAGGGTTGAGGGCATTTCCTTTCCTTCTGTCTTTTGTTTCCCTTGTTCTTTTTTGTTTGTTTCCCATTTCCTCTTCCAGAATGTAAGTATGTAGTTAGTTTTAGGTATACATTCATTTCATTTCTTTACATATTCCCTATCACCCAAACCATTAGGGGCCGATAACCCAGATGTTACGCCCCTTAAAACAACAATTATCATTATCATCATCTTACTAACGCGCAGCACTAGGCCAAGAGGCAAATCTATCTGCAGACTTGGTAGCCGTGGGTTCGAGCGCCACTGTCGGCCATCCTTGAAATGGTTTTCCGTGGTTTCTCATTTCAACTCCAGGCAATTCCTGAGACGGTATCTTCTGACAGGCCAAGGCCACTTCCTTCCACATCCTTGCCCAGTTTCATTCATCAATCATTTCATCTCTCATTAACTCCTCTCATGAGGTTGGTGTCAGGAAGGGCGTCCGGCCGTAAAGATCACCCGCCACATAGACTTTCATCGCATCTCATCCCTGACCCCGTTGGAAACGGGAATAATGAGGGGTACACATACATAGGCCTACATACAATTGAAATGGTAGCCTGTAAGCAGTTACGGTATCCATAGATTTTGGTACATTCCTTTATAGTGTTGGAAGCCAACTTCAACCAATTTTAATTTATAAAAATATAGGCTTATGGGATCACCTTTCGTCCGTGTGTGTGTGCGTATGTGTGTGTGTGTGTCCCTAATGAAATCTAAACGGCTGCAGTGATTTCAATAAAACTTGGTGAGGCTATAGCACTATTTTGTCCGACCCCAACCGTGCCCTTCAAATCATATTACGTCTCACCAATCCAACATGGCGGCTGTGCGAAATATTTCACCGGCATTCTATATCTCTGAAACTATTACTCATATCACCCCTAAATTGTGTACGGTGACAAAGGGCACTACTAGAAGGTTTCTTATGTGACATTCAAAATCCTCTTAAGTACAAAACGAACATGGTGGCAACGTGAATTTAAAATATTTAAATAGACTTTACTCGGATTCAAGATTCCGAGCGCAGTGAAACATGGTACAGCAAATGTTTATACACATTGTAATGCACTTACGTCTAATTCAATTCATTTGTGTACACAACCACAGGATGGCGGCTGTGCGAAATTTCAAAATTAAGTTTTTATTTCTTGTGTCCTAATCATGCGATCGAAGTCAACGTTTGAATAATGAACCTGCACAAAAATCGTCATCTAATAGTACAGAAATCTATGGCCTACATACATAAGAATCTAACATGGCGACCAGCCGAAATATTTAGACGGATCTCAATATCTACTTTTCTATGTCAGCAAACAACTTGAAATTGTGAATGTTGATGAAGGCTATGATCATAAGATCACCTACGGAACTTACAATAACTTGGCGGTCACAAGTACAACATGGCGGTGACGCAAAATTTAAATATTTAAATGGACGTTTATCCCGATTTAACCATTCGAGCGCAGTGAAACGTGGTACGGTATATGCTTCTACAAATTTTAATCCACTGATATCTAATTTATTTCAATTGTTTTAATAACCCCAAGATGATGGCTCTGCGAAATTTTAAAATCTCGTTTTTATTTCTTGTGTCTTAATCATGCGATTGAAGTTTGAATAATAAACCTATGCATTAGTCTTCATCTAATAGTACATGGCCTACATATATATTTATAAATCTAACATGGCGACCATCCGAAATATTTAGACGGTTCTCAATATCTACGAATCTATTACAGCAATCAAACTGAAACTGTGTATGTTGATAGAGGCAATTAATATAAGTAGGATATATGAAAATAGAATGCTGAGTTCTTCACGGAAATACTTGTTCAGTGTTAACTTAGAAATCAAAATGAATTGTTTTAGTCGGTCAACACGATTGTATCCTATTGTAATTGGTTGTTCCAAAATCCTGAAATAAAATTACATGATATTAATAAACCACCCATTACGATTGGGTACAATTAAACTAAAAAAACATTATATTTTGGTACATTCCTGTTGATATTAGATGATATGGTTATCGGTGATGGATATACGGATGCTATAACACTTCGTGTTTGCGTACAGTGATTGAATTATATGTAGACATAGCTCAGAGGCTGAAATAGCCTAGGTCAGAGTTTCTCAAAGTGTGGTCCGCGGACCACCGGGCGTCCGCAAGCATATTTTCAGGGGTCCACAAAAAATATTCGTATCTAATTTTGTTAATTACTCATACCAAGAACTCCTGTTTCTGAAAATAAAAGTTTTAGTTTGTATTAAAAATATGTGCGTGGCAAGCTTAGCCAATCCTATGATCAAGTCAATATTGTTTTCGACGGGTGGCTACCCTGCGGCTAGCCACTAACACACCTAGTCTGTCATCTGTTCTGTCAGCGGAGCAAACGTATCGGTATCTGTTATTCAGTTGACTTTTGTCGCTATTTTGATGCTTGTCGTCTAGGTTTGTTTTGCTTTGTTGTGATGTTTATCTTTTAATGGTGGAAACATTTTACGTAAGGAAGTGTTAATTTTGGGCCTGTATCATGGATCGTTGGTTAAAGACGGGGACTGTAAAACGGTCAGTTGATAAATTAGAAAGAGACAATGATCGTGAAAGTGAGGTTAGCTGCTCAACTTCAGTAGCTAGTTCTAGCTGCAACACTGATTTACGTAAGACTGTTAAGCGCCGCAAATATTCTGAAGAGTATTTAAAATTAGATTTTGTGCAATCTAATGACGAACAAAAACCACAGTGCG
The DNA here is from genome assembly GCA_946902985.2 of Meconema thalassinum. Lineage (NCBI taxonomy): Eukaryota > Metazoa > Arthropoda > Insecta > Orthoptera > Tettigoniidae > Meconema > Meconema thalassinum. Next base: position 1,117,148,151 of record OX336389.2, on the reverse strand, counting down.
TGTTATGCTACGAGAATCTTTCCAATGAAGCTACGAAACCTGCGAAATTAAGGAGGCACTTAGAAACAAAACATCCAGACTTTGCTGATAAGTCATTTGAGATTTTTAAAATAAAAAGTCAAGAAATGGAAAAGATGAAAACATCAATGGAGAAAATGGCGTCAGGTAGCGCTGCTGAAAAAGCTACTGTGGCCTCATACGAAATAGCATTATTCATAGCTAAATCTGGAAAGCCACATACGATTGCAGAAGAACTAATCTTACCAGCGGCAAAAAAAAAATGTGTAATATAATGATAGGAGAGGCAGCTGCTAAGGAATTAAGTACAGTTCCACTTTCAAACGAATCTATAAAACGTCGAATTGATGACATGTCTCAAAATATTGAAGAGCAGTTACTTTGTAGATTAAAATCTACAAAAATGTAAACTTTGCAGCTTGACGAAAGTACAGACTATCAAAAAATCTCACTTGTTAGCCTTTGTTAGGTATGAAAATGAAAATTGGCTTTTAGAAGAGCTTTTGTTTTGCAAAGAGATTCTTCACTTTTTTCGAGAATTGAAGGTATGGTTGGGCGGCAACGCCTCGCCAACAAGGAAAAACTTCAGGAGACTCTCCAGACGTACCCACCTCAGTGGCGGCAGAATTTCTTGCCGAGGGCATTGGAAAGCTAGTGTGACGATACGACAAATGTTTCTATAGTTTTGGCGATTATGTTGAGACATAAGAATTAAAGAAGCAAATTTTTAGTAGTAAAATCAGATTGGTATGTCAATCTGTTATTTTTATATAGTCCATCGGAACTTGAAATAAATCCAGCCCTCGTAAATCTGGTTATGCCGTCTTCTAAACTCGCCATTCTCTTTAACCAGGCCCAAGACTTAGCTCAAAAACTTCTTTTCCAATTTCTCTATCATCCGTTTCTTGTTCATGACGAGATATTCCGCTGCGGTTTCCGGTCGGATGACAGTGCAGTAATGTTGGATTTTTGCATTCAATGATGAAGACTTTTTGTTATAGATATTTTATTGCTGTTAGATAATAGGCCATCTCAATTTTATTGTTGCGCGACGAAAAGGCTTCTTTTTCGGACATATTAGGTTCTGGCCAACGGCCTAGCCGTGTTGAAACACCGGATCCCATGAGAACTCCGCAGTTAAGCAGCATCGGGCGTGGTCGGAACTTGGATGGTATGCCGGTTCTAGGTACTGCACGCTGTTGGCCAACATAAGGAGGAGCGGATCGCATAAGCGCAGCGTTATCTCATGGGGCCAAGCTCTCTGCTGACTCGGTAGACGCGTGAGTTCGAGCAACGCCACCTAGAGAATAAGGCCTCCGCGCTCGGAAGCACGCGCGCCAAGAGTAGTCATTCCTCCCGGCCCTTCAAACGATGTTTCTACTCGCAAAGAAAACGCTCATATTGTTGCACTGTACAACTGTAAATGAACACTGCATAGCCTGCAAGTCTTTGAGTAGCCAGCATTGCTAAATTACCCGTACCTCGTAGAATTTACCTTCTTCCTTACCTTGCATAAAATACGCTTTCCAGTAATGCTTGAACTATGAAACTCCTTCCATACTGAGGGAGAAAAAGAAATAAACAGTTTCATCATAATAACAAAAAAGGCCCGTAATTATTACGATAATGATGTTTATTATGATTTTCAGAACGTTATGAATTTATTAACCTCACTTTTAAATGAAGGGAGAAAGGCAAAAATGGAAAAGAATAATTGAACAGCTGAGTCGAAAGACGATAACATTCCATTTCCAAGAGGAAAAAAGAACGATCATCTGTCGAAACTATACGTCGCATTGAAAAATTCACTAATTGCCAATTGTAGTACTAGTAGCAAGAAGTTATGTCTCAAAATGTGTCATCAGTTAGCGACTAAATAATGATTAAATATGCTGGAATATTATCCCATTTCTTTGAATATTGTCCTTTTTCCACTCATTCAATTTTTAGTATTATTTTACTGGCGTTGGATTACAGAATATTAATTTAATTAAAAGTTTTGAATTTTGCAGGTATTTACTAAAATTTATCAACAATTTGGCAACAGACAGAAATACAATACAATACAGCTTTATCTTGAAAGATATTTAGCCGAGACTACATTGTACAGCAGGAACATAAGTAACTCTCACCAACAATTCAACTTATGAGCCTACTGTTCTTGTAGCTTAATAGAGAATAGAGAGAGCATTGGAAATCTTCAGATTCATAACTATTATTTTAACAGATTTTACATTAAAATTACATTTTGCTACTAGAAAATTTCTTAAAGGATGTAAGTGAAGGTTAAAAAATTAGTTTAAATGGGTTAAAATTTTTCAAAATAGATTCAATTCACATTTTGAGAGGGTTGTTTTTGAAATTACAATAGGACTAAATTTCTTAATCTTGGGAATCAATAATAAGCTTATTGACTTTCTGATATGTATAGATGTTAAGAAATATGCTTCACCCATCTGGTACATCAGGACTGCCAAAGCTAAATCTTCAATTAATGATATAGGCTACATTAAGGTAAAATTATGAGCAGGGCTAGGATTTATATGTACTAAAAAGTGTCAATATATGTACATATGTATGTATATATTGAACCCTTTACCCTATGTTGGTTAAATGATTCTACTTTTTATTTCTTCAATTAATAAATATTTCAACCAGCATCATGAAAGTAGCCAGACAGTGATGAGGAAATTTCAAGCATTTGTTGGAGACAGTAGGGACATACCTGCATCAGTTTAACAAAAGGCTAAGTACTTGAGCTATGAAAAGAAATAGCAGAGCGATGTATCACAGGGACAGGTGTGGCTACCTCGATTTTAGAAGCGACGCGCGGTGAGACATGGTTCTGGTATGTTCATTGTGATATTCGCGCCTAGAAGAAATATGATGCAGTAACGTGAATGGCTGATGAAGAAAATAGACACTCCCAAGACGCCAAGATCTACTAGAAACCGCCAAATTATCAGAAAATGGAGAACCAATGAGAAGAGAATGCCTACTTGCGCGCCAACTTTGGCTGGGGTACGCGGTGGCTAGTATTCACGCGGGAAATCGCCTAGACAAAATCTCTACGATCGATTCTAGGATTAATGGGCATATTCTTGACCTGTGCAATATTACGAGTTCAGTGATATCTGTTTCATTCCTGTATCACAATTATTTCGAGAAAATTTTACATAAAATCCCCCTCCATCTAGACCCAAGGGCCAGTTCATTTATAAGTGTGTCGAAGAGCCAAGACATTGACTTTTATTCTGTGTGTTGAGGACACAAGAGATTGACTTTTATTCTGTGTGTTGAGGACACAAGAGTTGACTTTTATTCTGTGTGTTGAGGACACAAGAGATTGACTTTTATTCCGTGTGTTGAGGACACACTATTATTATTCTGTGCGTCTACGAACGTAGACTTGTATTTTTGTGTCGAGGACACAGGAGATTCATTGAAAAGTGGTAAAATCAGTGATAGATAGTCTTAGTACTATAGTTATAGGGACAGTAGCGTCGATAATTCGCCAACGAACAGTGACAGGGAATTTAGTACCTGAACAAGCGAATTTAGTAGCCAGACATAAAGTGTATAATAACCTAATTTTTGTATCAGCGCAAGGATGACATCGATGAATGCAGAGGAAGTGTGGAAGTCTCAACAGTCCGTCCAGATGGCTGCTATGAGATAAAGAGCATCCAGTTGGGGAATGGCATCTGATGTTCTTTGACGGGTGACTACAACACGAGATGAGTACAAATAATATTTTATTATTTATTAAATTAACTTATGGTTTATGGGACATATTTTTGTAAATACTTTGCTTGTGTGATTTAGTGTAGTATATTTAGTTTTGATCTGACACACTTTTGTTTGGAAGCAGCTCGCACAATGGTAGTTAATGGAAGGTTCTTTTCTTTGTATTGTGTTAACTAACGTATCTATGTGAACGGCCGTGTTCGCCTAGGTTACGAAGTGCGGTTAAAAACGTCTTTCGGAGATATGTCGTGTTTCAGAAGTAGGACTGAATTAATCTAATTATATAGTAGATTGGAGGGTAATTAAATGTTATTGAAAATTATTATTGATCAGGTTCAGTGTGAGTAGTGGGATGATGACAGAGCTGTCTCACTTAGCAAGTTGTGAGCCCCTGCGACCTTGGAATGGAAGGAGCCATGCTAGGAGGGCGTGCTTGGATTCGTTTTTTTCGTCTCGTTGTGCTCTTTACGGGAATGTAGGTGTCGAAAAGGTGAACTTAGGGTTTTGGGTCAAAACGTGCGTTTTTCACATTTTTGCCGATTTTTGGAAAACGGGCCATGCTAGGAGGGCGTGCTTGGATTCGTTTTTTTCGTCTCGTCATGCTCTTTACGGGAATGTAGGTATCGAAAAGGTGAAGTTAGGGTTTTGGGTAAAAAAATGCGTTTTTCACATTTTTGTCGATTTTCGGAAAACGGGCCATGCTAGGAGGGCGTGCTTGGATTCGTTTTTTTCGTCTCATGGTGCTATTTACGCGAATGTAGGTATCGAAAAGGTGAACTTAGGGTTTTGGGTCAAAAAATGCGTTTTTCACATTTTTGTCGATTTTCGGAAAACGGGCCATGCTAGGAGGGCGTGCTTGGATTCCTTTTTTTCGTCTCATGGTGCTATTTACGCGAATGTAGGTGTCGAAAAGGTGAACTTAGGGTTTTGGGTCAAAAAATGCGTTTTTCACATTTTTGTCGATTTTCGGAAAACGAGCCATGCTAGGAGGGCGTGCTTGGATTCCTTTTTTTCGTCTCGTCGTGCTCTTTACGGGAATGTAGGTGTCGAAAAGGTGAACTTAGGGTTTTGGGTCGAAAAATGCGTTTTTCACATTTTTGCCGATTTTTGGAAAACGGGCCATGCTAGGAGGGCGTGCTTGGATTCGTTTTTTTCGTCTCGTTGTGCTCTTTACGGGGATATAGATATGGAATAGGTTAAAAGCTGGAAACATGGTTTTTTATATAATTAAATAGGGTTTTATTACAAAAAATTATGTTTATTGACCCATGAATTATACGTGGAAGGAAAACCTAACCACTTTACAAAATATTTTGCACCTTTGACTTTAATTACTCGTTCAATGAGATAATCGTTGGGATATAATGTTTTTTGCACTTTTTCATAATAGAATCGTCCCTGAATGGGTTGACCGCTCTGATCTTCTAAGAGATACGTCACTGGTTGACCTAGCTTGACTTGGCGAATTTTAAAAATTTCTGTCGACCATTGTGGAGTATACGATTTTGAAAACACACTTCTATGTTTACTAATGCGAACAAAATCTCCAATTTTAAGGCGATGTCGCCTTGGATCTACCCTTTTTATAGGGTTAAACAGTCTATTGAGTCTGGGTAGGTTCTTGGTGACGAGGCGAGGTTTCATGCCGATGGTGGAATGAATGGTGTTGTTGTAGCGAGACACAAGTTGAGGTAACCAGTCTATCCATCGATAGGAACCATGTATTGTAAACTCTTTCCACATATAACTTTTTAATGTTCGATTGAACCGCTCGACCACACTGGCTTTGAGATTGCTATAGGTGGCATAATGGTGAATATCCTTAGATTTGAGAAAACTGGAGAAATCCTTGTTGAAAAATTCTTTCCCCTGGTCGGTTTGTAACAAGTGAGGTTGACGTTTTGATTGTTCAATAATATGTTGAAAGGCCTTTGTGACTAAGATACCAGTTTTATTTTTTACTGGTTGAACAAAAGCCATTTTGGAATAGACATCAATGACAGTCAACATATAGCGTACACCGTCGTTAACGTTAGAATAAGGTATCATTTCAACCAGGTCTGCCTGCCAAAGGTCATTGATTCCTTTGGAAATGACACGACGACGTTCATAAATGCGTCGGGCTGGTTTATGCAATTCATGAGCAATGCCCACTTTGATGGGGGATGGCTTATAAGATAATTTTAGCATTTCGGAGTTGTTGTTCAACGTCGGCGATTTCCGCCTCATGTCCAGTGTGACCAGCTTGTTTTGATGCATGAAGCAAGTATAAGCGCTCTACTAACTGATTGGGATTATTCCAAAAGGTTATATCTAGGTAGGGTTTTAATTTCTTAAACCTTACACCAGAGGCAGAGTGATGTTTTTGCTTACCAAAGATGTTTGCAATGATGGTTTTATATTTTTGGGATATATTGGCATTGACCTGCTGAGAGGATTTATAGTTTCTTTTGTGAGCGTTGGTGTCTAATAAAATGGATTTATATTTAGCAAGGTCCTCGGACGTAAAATCTTGTGTCGAGGGGGTGCGAGAAAATAGCAGCTTTAACAGACCTGGTGTTAATTTATAGTTGATCTTTTTAATGACAGCTTTCGTACGAGCAAATTTAATGGATGAATCCCCAATTTTAAAACTATCATTCTCATAGCGAACACCATACGTGGTATCTGTCTTTCCAATAAATAGAAGGGTCAAATACGGTTCCAGGGTTGCCCCATAATGTTTGATTAAAATGTTTTTGAGTTGAGCTTTATTTTGAGGGGTTGCCAAGACTTGTGAAAACGGAGACGATGTGGAGGAAGACGGTGTTGCCGCTATGACGGAAGATTTTTGTTTTGTTTTTAGAAACTGTTGAAGGGGTGACGATTTCTTTTTTCTTTCAGGACTAAATACGCTTTCGCTGTCACTTTCACTTTGTTCATGCTCTTTTTCTTTTTTTTTCTTTTCATGTTCTTGATGTTCTTGTTCACTAACATTAGAGGAGGAGGAAGAGGAGGATTTTACCTGTCGTGTGGATTCTGTTTGAGTAAATTTTGAACTTGTTATGGGTTTGGTTTGAGAGGTAGCAGCAGCAGCAGCAGTAGCAGTAGAAGCATTAGGTTTAAATCTCATGGGATCAACCGATGATGGAGCATGTTTTATCATGGGTAAAGGATTGACGTTTTTTAAACGTTGCAATTCACGAAATTTATGTCGAATCGTATTTCGTGCCTCAATAATACGCTGCATGATTTGAACATGTTTCTTGTACCCTATGGCGTTCGCCATGGTAAAGGTAAAGACACACTAACAGGAAATGTCCAACCCTAGGTCTTTTTAAACAGAAATAAAATGATCAAAACCCAAGCGATAACGTCCCTCACATCGTTCACTCTGTTTATTTATGACCAAACAGGCATGGGGATGATGGTTCCAACACGAAGCACACAATTGCGTGAAAGCTGTAAAGGACATATCTGGATTCACATGATCTTGAAAAATATGATAGAGATTTCTAGAGTCTTGGCGGAAGAGAACGATGAGATTGGCATTGTCACGAATCAACTGTTTGGGGATTTTGGAATAGGTCTGAGCTAGATAAAAACAATCCACTTGTTTATGGCGTCCCATACTAAAATACTCTTGAATAATGGCCTGTCGTTGAGTGGCAATATCATCAAAAATTATAATGGAATCTGGTTGAATGCGGTCTGGTTGAATGACATCTTGAGGTGAGGTGAATGTAAAATAGCCCATGGCTTCTTTATTTAACGAAGACATAATTTGTTCCAGATACACGTACAGAGGCTGGTACAAGGATTTGGCAAAAATATAAATATTTTGAAATCGTAGGCCATGAGGTGCGGTAATAATGTTCAGCAAAACATTGGTCTTTCCACAACCCGAAGGCCCTACCATAATACATCGAACGGTAGATGGGAATAGGGTGCCATGACGTTTAGGTTCGCACACGGACAGTGATAGCTCTGAAACCAAATCAGAGACGGGCAAAGCATGGGGTTGTTTCATTAATTCCATTGTGTCGATGACTGAGTTTTTTTCATGTGTGTATAAGGTTTATATATATAGGCAAACGGTGAGTAAGAAAGGTTAGTTAACGTCTATCACCATGGACGTGTTTGGGAGAGCTCGTGTAACCATGGCCACGGCCGCCTCTTTGTCAAAACAGTCACGAGAGGTGGCAACAAAAAGCTATGTCGATCGCAAAGTGCAAAGTGTCTATCACATGGCCCCGAGACTAACCGCTGAGGGCTATTCAGCCAATCATCATCGTATTATTGATGTGCAAGAGCCTCGAGACGAAAATGATGTCTGCACGAAACGTTATGTGACCTATCAAATGAAAAGGCTTTATAAATTTGTCCCATCTGTATTTTTAGTGTACCTGTCAAATCAAAAACTGGACAATGACGAAAACCATTCCCCACCACCACTACCACTGGTGAATGATGATCTTACCTATATGCTTGCTTCCGGTTTAAGTCGTTATCGACTGCATTATGATGGTGTCATTCATATTAAATATGCCATGCCTGATGAGAAACATTTAAAAATACAACTAAACGGTGATAGAGTGTTGGCCCACAACCATCAAAGAGTAAATGTGGGAGATGAATTATCCTTTCATCTTATGCTTACGTTTGAGGAAAAGGAAGCTGGGAAAACGGTGAATGATTTCCCGCTTTATATAGAATTGGAATATAGTGCTATGAAATAAGGTTCTCTACGTTAGTTGTTATCGAATGTTTGCTGTGAAAGGTTCACCAAGTAGCAGCATGGTGAAAAAAAGATATGCTATGAACATGAAAAAATCAAATCTCAAAAAGAGAAAAAAGCCAGGTCGGGAACCAAGTCGATCTGCCTCACACCCAGTGTTAAAACGTAAAAAAACTAAAAAAAATCTAAAAAGAGTGGCTATCGAAAAAGCTTTACAAGCGGTGCGATTGTCTACAGCTCCGAAATCGCAGCATTATGTATCGATAAAAAGAAAAGAAAGAAAGCAAAAACGTGGGCGAGTCATTCCTGTTGCTAAGCGTGGGGGTTTTTTGCCGGCTTTATTTGCAGGGTTGGCAGCTTTGGGGTCCCTTTTGGGTGGTGCCAGCGCTGTAGCGAAAACCATAAAAGCCGTCGAGCAAGGCAAGCAACAACTCAAAGAAAGCGAGCGACACAATAAAACGTTAGAAGCCATTGCGATGGGAGCTAGAAATGGCAACCCTTTAAAGCCAGTCTTTTATCCACAAGGTAATGGCCTACCGTCTAAGGAAAAAAAAAAATGTCCATCTTCATCGATAAGCGCTTAAGCCAACTGCCTCGTCATGCCATGACCCATGAAGAAGTGGAAAGCTATGCCAAACAACTAAAGATTTCTCATTTTCGAGGTGTATTTATGCGAAATGAATTACCTAAAGCACCGTGGAAAGAAGAACGAGCCATGATGAATTTAGATGATGATGCAGGCCCAGGAACCCATTTTGTAGCCTATGTGAAACAAGGTTCCACAGTATGGTACTTTGACAGTTATGGAAATTTACCACCCCCGATCGAGTTGATACGTTATTTGGGAAACCGGGTAAAGATATTCTATAATGTGAATCGTCAACAAACCTTTGACAGTCAAGAGTGTGGCCGTTTGAGTTTACATTTTTTATATAAGAGGTCGCGTTAAGCCATCAGTTTCATCATTATGAATGTCAACGCCAAGACCTTTACCGTGCACAGTCGCGGGCCTGAAGTGTCCCTGGATTTTTTCCCTCCCATTGAATTGCATCCCGAACAATCCTATGTGCTAGGATTAATTTCTTTGGAAAGTTACAACAGAATTTACAATATTCAAGTGGATATTAATGACAAATTTTATTATGATGATTATATGTTGACACTACCCCCTGGAGGTTATACTATAGACGATGTGCATGAGGCCATTAGCGTGTCGATGATAAAACAATTTGGTGTCAAACCATTTGCGGATGGGACACACAAATTTGAACTTACAGCCAATACAATAACTCATCGCTGTCGCATTTTCTCTACGTTTAACATTGACTTTGAAACACGAGTTCATTCTATTGGTCCTTTATTAGGATTTAAACCAAGAGTGTTGGCAGCTCAGCAACCCCATGAATCAGATTATCCAGTGAAATTCATCGAGGACCATCACATTTCTGTAACTTGCAATATTATTAGAGACGTATTTACGAATCAAGAACAATGCCATTCCCTGTATGATTTTATTGTCACCTCTCCTTGCGGCTATATTATTCGTGAAAACCCTTCAGTGGTTCTCTATCATCCTGTGTGTGTCAGTGATATTAGTAATATTACCTTACGCTTAGTGAATAGAAACCAACAACTGATTGCTTTGGACGCCAACACCCCTGTGACCTACAAGTTGGTTTTAAAGACGCTATGAAATTTATCTATAAAGCAACAACAACGTCTACGAGCTCGGTTAGTTGCCCGCCGTGTATGAAACGGTTGACACGGGTAAACCGACAACGCTTACAACGCCTTGGTTATACGCTACACCCCAATCATGAACAAAGAGCTGTTGCAAGTGTTAAATCCCATACAAGTGGAAGATGGCGTCGTGCGCATTGATATGCATTCCTATCAACCTCAAGCAACAGGTCTGAATAACAATGACGAGATTCAATTCATCATTAACAATCAAGATATTTTTACTCTACCTCATGAAAGTGTCCTTCAAATTGAGGGTAAATTAATGAAAGCAGATGGCAGTACGCCCACAACGTCTGCGTTGGCGAATCATGGTTTGGCTTTTCTGTTTTCTGAAGTACGTTATGTGATAAATGATATTGTCATAGATATGACTCGAAATGTGGGCATGACTAGTCTTATGAAATTATATCCATCCTATAGCGAGGAGGAAAGTAAAACGCTTTCTATGGCAGGATGGTGTCCCAACAGTAGCAATAACTGGCTAGTTCATACCGATGGCACTTTTACAGGCTTCCTACCCTTAAAATTACTCCTTGGCTTTGCCGAAGATCACAAGCGTATTATTTTAAACGCAAGACAAAGTTTGTATCTGGTGAGAGACCGCAGTGATTATAATGCACTGAAAGGAGCCTCTGACCAAGTGATAGACTCAAAAATTCAACTGCTTCGATTACTATGGAAAGTGCCCCATGTGACGCTATCGGATCGTAAAAAGCTAAGCATGTTAAATTTGGTGCAAAAAGATAAAGCCTTGCCTATCGCCTTTCGAAGTTGGTGTCTGCATGAATACCCCTTGCTACCTACCACTGACACTCATAGTTGGAGTGTCAAATCGGCTCGCTCTACCGAGAGACCCCTCTATGTTATTATTGGTTTTCAAACCAATAGAAAATACCAACAAAGCAAAGATGTCACCTTGTTTGATCACATTCACTTGAGAAATATACGACTATTTTTAAATAATGTTTGCTTTCCCTATGAGGGGTTGGAACTCAATTTTTCAAAAAATAAGTTTGGTCCCCTTTATGACATGTTCGCTAAATTTCAATCGTCTTATTATGAAAAACAGGATTGTCCTATGTTGTCGCCACAAGGGTTTAAAGCAAAAGCACCACTGATTGTTTTCGACTGTTCGTATCTAGAAGAATCTATGAAAATCACCACCATTGATTTAAGGGTAGATTTTGAAACACAAGAAAATGTCCCAGACCATACCAGTGCCTACTGTTTGATTATTCATGCTAGACAAGTGAAATATCATCCTTTGTCCAATTATGTCACCAGCATGTAAGCCATCTGTGGTCGAATGAAAACAAAAAAAGATCATCATTCATAGGATTGATGATAAGCGTCTGCATGCACAGTATCTGTTGCGCTCTGGCACTGTGCGCACATACGACAACAACAAACATCATGTGTCCCTCAATAAGCAACAGCAACAACAACAACGTGACAGACAAACCATGGAATTTAAAATGTGAATTTAATCGTTTGAAAACTTTTGAAGCATGGACAGTTCCCTTTATGGATTGTGGAGAATTGGCTGCGAGCGGATTTTATTACTTAAAACGTGGGGATGTGGTCAAGTGTATTTTTTGCAACATTGAAATTGGAAACTGGGAAATAGGGGATCGAGCCTTTAGCGATCATCAGCGATGGAGTCCATCCTGCCCTTACCTCAATCGCTATGATGTGGGCAATATTCCACGGAGTTTGAATTATCCGGTTATTGTACCAGACCCTACAAAACTAGGAGATACCTGTGGACCGTATGTGCAAACTATTCATTTGAATGCTGTTCCAAATTAAGCCAACACACTTGTTTGTAATAAAAGTGTAAGTTTTTTTTTTGTTATGAATAAAACCTCAACAAATATTTCGCTGTTGTTCAATTCATTTTTTCCTTTTTTTCCCCTAAAGTCCTTTGATTTTGCCATGTTAAACCATGGCATGGGTTAGTTGTTGATTAGACGTCAATGAGGTAACAAGTAAAAATAAAAAAGCATGATGCGTACACTCATCGTGGATTGTCAGGGGTTTAAAATTGCAGACAACAAATTTATATTTAAGGAAGTTGCTTTTATCGATTGTAGTACGTTTTGGGTGTCTAACCCTATTCATTTGGTGTTTAAACCTCCCTATGCTTTCGAGTTGCTTAGTGAAAAAGATAAAAAACAGAGCCAATGGATTGAAAATCATTTGCAGTTAGCATGGAACCAGGGTGATATTTCTTACAAGTATCTTGACATTGTCATGAAAGCCCATTTGTCCTCGGCCAATGTCTTATTTGTTAAAGGGAGTGAAAAACGCCAGTGGCTTCAACCATTTCTACCCTCTCACTGTCAATGTATTGACCTTTTAGATCTGGGTTGTCCATCCCTGCAAACGCTCATGGACACTTGTCCTTGCGACAATATTCAGAATAAAGCCTTAGCGCATGCATGGCAATTGTTTCATTGGCTCACCACGAGTGCATGTTGGGAGTTGTTCAATAAAATGAAAACTGAAAGTGTATCGTCCAATGATAGCAGTGAGACGTGTACACGTGAGGTGATAACATCAACGTTATAGACATGGACGCCACTACAATCGACAAGGCTATTGGAAAGTTCTTTGTGTGCAAGAAAAAACTGATTAGCTTTACACAACATGAATTATTAGCACTACCTAAATCATTTCTTTTTTATGTTGCTGCCAACGCTGTCAAAGAAATTTGGGAAAAGGCGCCTGCCGAGTGGACTAACGACTCTGTATTGAGTGAACTACAACCATGCAGTCATTTTTCCCATCACAAGCAATTAACCATGGCAAAAATACCTTCCATTCGACAGTGTGCCACATGCCAATTAATGAAATTATATCATGGTCATAAAACTCAGTGTAAAGACATTGTTTCATCATTCCATGGCTGTCATGCGGAAAACAACCACCACCTACCATGCTCGTCAGGAGCTGCCGACAAACAACAACAGCAAGAACAAGAACAAGAACAAGAAAAAGAAGAACAACAAAAAAAGTGTTTTTCACCGATTGAAACCTCTATGTCCCAGGTGTACTGGCCGTGGAATTATTGATAACATTATTAAAAACTTACCATTCGAAGCTCACTTACCTGCTTACAGCTTTTGCGGCCCTGGTACTCGTCTTCAAGATCGTTTGAGGAGAGGGAATATGGGAATCAATGCTTTGGATCATGCATGTCTTAATCACGATAAAGCCTATGAAAACAGTGATCCCACACTAAGACGCATTGCCGACAAAGTCTTGTTAAGCATTGCCAAGCAACGATTAACAGCTTCAGATGCCAGTCTAGCAGAACGAATGGCAGCATTTATAGTGATTGGTGCTATGAAGAGCAAATTACTTTTATCTAGATATGGACTTTAACGTAATGAATTTATTTTAAAAAATGTATAGTATCACTGTTATCATGACAAAAAAATAAATAAAAAGACAAGAGTCCATGTTGTGTTTTTTTCCATTATTATTATTCACTCATAGTTTCATTATTATAATTATAAATGACAAACAATAAAAAAGGGACAGCAGTGCATCGTTAAAAATTATTACTAATTGTAGTAAATCTATTTTTTCAATCACAAACAATAAAAAAGGACAAAAGTCCATTATTTTAACTAATAGTTTCATTATTATTATTATAAAAAATTATATATACATGGTAATTGTACTAAACCTATTTTTTTTAAATCACAAACAATCAAAGAAAGGACAAAAGTCCATCATTATTCATCAGCTTCAAATAGCAGTCTAGCAGAACGAATGTCAGCATGAAATCTTTATCTACTCTAGAACCAGTTTTTTTTGTTAAACGCTTATTATTGAATAAAATAACATGTTACTAGAATTTGATCATTATAAATTATAATAAAAATTGCATAAAAATTGCTATAAATGCTATTTTAAATCACAAACAATAAAAAAGGACAAAAGTCCATTATTTTAACTAATAGTTTCATCATTATTATTATAAAAAATTATATATACATGGTAATTGTACTAAACCTATAAACAAACAAAAAAAATCTACCATTAAGCATAAGTTTTGAAAATTTATTTTTATTATTATTTATCATGGTAAACGTTGAGCAACAATTAATAAACGTCAAACTGTTGAACCCAAAAAATAATTTTATTTTATTATAGTCATTAAAGAGTAGGGCATGAATAAACAAAAAAGTTACGGCTAGCGTACAATGATTATTCGTTTTCAATTTTTACAAAACGAACCATGCATCGATTATTTTTTTCACCCTCATAAATTAAATAGACAGGGTGAATACTGGAATTGACATCTTCCATAACATTATCAGGTAGGTTATTAAATCGTGTGGGAAGAAATGTCTCAAAGTCTTGACAAATGCAAAGAGCTCGTTCACCAAATTTGGTTTTCAGTTTTTGAATTTTATGTATGCGAAAGGGTGTTTGCGTAGGCAATTCACTCATTTTCTTGCGTGCAAAGCCACAATCTTGACCAATGGCGTTCAAGGCGTCCATGGTTGTCTATAACCAAAGAAAAGAGTGTTACTTTCTAACACTCTTGTTCTTATATTACAATAGCAATAACTTTGTACATTAAAGTATATTGTTTTTTTTTTTTTAAATCCTGAGTGTTTATGACCTGAAGTTGTAGATAGATAGTATTGGATAAAAATATAATAATAATGTTTGTATCATTTTTTCAGTCAAAACATACATTTGGAAATTATTTAATAGGAAATGTTTTATCAAAATTAAGTGTGAATCTCTCTTGGAGGTAAATGCATGTCTCTGTTGTGAATGGGAATTAGCCTATCATTCCCTAGTCGAATGACTTGTATTCGTTTGCTCTGTTGTTGTGCAAATTCACACAACATTCTGTTAAATAAATAGTATCAACAAATACTAAGAGCAAACATGGAATGCTTTTGGTAACCTATAAAAAGGCAAAGTTAACACGCTATGCATTTAATAACCATGTCTACATCCAACAAAACAAAATTCAAAACTACAAATTTAAACCAGTGTGTATGTGTTTATCAACGTGAATACACGATAAACTAAAACAAACAAACAAACAAAATAGCCAAATGTATTCTAAACGTCAAGTATGCACCTGAAAGCCGAATGTAAACAAAAAAAAGCGATAATCATGACATCATGTGGTTAGTTTCTAACAAATCTCATTCTATGAGGCGAATATTGATTGATAGGTAAGCCAAGACAAAGTTGGCGAAATGCTTGTTGTCGATACGAAGTGATTGATTCCTCAGCAGGAAATTTATAAAAATGAAAACAAAACATTTGAAAAGTTATTGGAAAATAAACATTAAACAGGGGTTTTGTAAATATTGTACACCAGAAATCTGGAAAATGATCCTCGTCAGCTAATTTAACAATCACTTGATTCATGGTTAAACCGTACCATGCTTTATGAATCACTTGCGTGGATACATTATTTTCAAAGTCAAAATTTAGCATACAGGATTTACAAAAGTGATGCCCTGGATCATAAACTATGTCATCATCCATAATGATGTCATAAAACATGGTATCAATGCGTACTTTCGTGTTTCTATATTCTGAAGGATAGGCCACACGTTGAGGATTATGAGACATCATCGTGGCATATTCATTGAACGTGGTGTGTTTTGTGACGATAAAACGATCTTCATCATGGCTCATGATTGAATCTGAAAAGTAGTCGTTGCCGTTTACTAAGTGAATAAATAAAAATACTATGTACTATATACACTGTCTGTCCCCTAAGTCAATGGCAAAAATAAAATAAAAAATAAGCAAAACACAAATAAATAACCATCTGTCTGTTGACTTCTTTAGGTTAGGTTAGGAAAAAAACATGTAACAGGTTAAAGAAACAATTTCTGTTCAAATATTTCAAATATATCACCACTCATAACTCTAGCCATAAAGTGAGAGTTTTGTCCTCCGTAAAAGCAGCAGATTATTATTCTTTTGTTCTTGCATGAGACCTACTAAGCCACACCCTAGTGTGGCCTATTAAGCCGCATGCCTACTGAGGGTGAATGGTCACCTTGCCGAAACATGAGGCCTACTAAGCGACAACAATAGTGAGGGTGGCTACTTGTTTGTTTTTTTTTTCCTAACCTAACCTAAAGAAGTCAACATGTTTTTAATCTAGCCTGTGCACAGTGAACCATGCAAACGTTGATGCATGGCTCTCTTTATGCGTTGACAGGCAAATAGCACAAGACATACAGTTTATGTACAACTATTTACAGACATTTACACATCCATGCATACACCCATGCACACAGGTTAAAAAACAAAAATTATATGATACACTACAATTTTTTATTTTTATTCCGAGGCTCAAGATGGCATCTCGCATTTGATAGCAACCAAACCAAACACTTGCCGTGTTGTACAACAACAATAGCTACAACCACTACTGGTTGTAACCAAATGGGACGCTTGTCATCATATCCTGACACCACTGTCTCTTGTCGTCCAACAAAGCGAGTGTTTGTTTTCGCTGCTTCATTAAAAATAAATCATGATTTTTTGAGAGAATCCTAAACTGACTATGTGCCATGGCTGTGTGGGTCTGAAGGACATGTAAATAATCATCCACACAGAGACGTTTAACCACATGCTGGCTAATCCCTTTGGCTCGCATAGATTCGCATCGATCCACCTGTCGAAAACTATACATTTTCGGAGCGAGACCTACAAACTCAGTCATCATGGTGTCTGAACACTCATCTTTCATTAAACCAATTTCTTTTTTGTTCAGACGGGGGATATCGAACACGTTCTTGTCACTAAACGAGGACGTGTCAAACCATTTTGGGTTTTGTTTCATAACGACATACGGATCACAGTCACGGATATGGTAAATAAAACTATCCGTGTCTGTATATAACAAGGAAATGGTACCAAATCGCTGTATTGCAAAACCATAATGGAATTTATACATGTGCAATTTTGAAAAATCTAAAATGACTTGGCCTAAATAGATAGGCTTATTCATGACCACTTTAGTTTTAGCAAGTTCAATAGTCAGTAGATCATGATCAATAATGTTTAAAGATTTGAAATTTGGTTTTGCAATATATTTTTGAGCCCCCCATTGTCCATGCCATGTGTTGACCAATTTAATGTCCCTATACTGCCGTACATTTTCCAAACTCTTGCCATAGATACAATTATTCATCAGTTTAAAAAAATTGATTTGAAATGGTTGAGTGGCACTTTGTCTGTGACTGGTATTTAAATCCATGTATGGTTTCAACCACGGTTTCTGACAAAAAGAAATACCTCTATGGATTTTTTTCAGGGTTAAGCCCTGAGCTAAACATTCTACCAGCATGTCAATATGCAACACATAGTGATTTTTATCATACAAGGTACCCATCAATTTCTTATGATTGCCCTTACTCTCGGGCGGCACCATTTTCTCTATGCAAAAGGGGAAATCACCATGACGCTGTCTGAGATGGGGGGGATAAGCTAAGTCGACATCAAGAACATACCCTACGTCCTGTTGCTTGCTAGCGCTATGCACATTAAAATCTTTAATTTCATCCTCAGACAGCCAGACAAAGTTTCTGTACGGCAGTGGTCGACTCATAGCGTGACCGTATAAATTGTTTATGTCGAAATACATTAGATAGGATTCAGGTTCTTCGGGACAATAATCAGGCATGTAATGATTATTTGCCTTGGCATGTCGCTGATTGAGCGATACGAATCCCCCACGAATCCCTTTTTCCATCATGAGTACCATATCGGGATCCGTCAGTAAATCAAGCTCAATGTGGGTAAATTTGAGGGCGGCGTCCCAACTTAACCCTGGACTGGTATAGTAGTGAGCGGGGTCAAGGCCATAAATCGTGTGACATAGCTGACGAAACGTTTCAAAAACGTCGGTCAACAACAACACGTCTAATTTTAAGTAGTGCATAGCATACTGGCCCATGGTTTCTATGCCAAACACTCGCCAAACATGCTGTGCATGGGCATAGTCTTCTTCACTGATGGTGCTTTGTGTTAACTGAGAAAAGAATTTTTCTCTTGGCGGCAAAGTCGTTTCTTCAAGCACCTCGTAACTTTCCACATAATCGTATGGAAAATGGCCTTTACGAACACACAATTTAAATTGATTTGTATCCGTAAAGTGGGAATGGGTATGTTTCAACTCATCTTCGCTTAAGCCTTTCACAAGACTATCCAGCGAACTAGACATAAACTTGAATGAGTCGAGAAAGCGAATGCTCATGCTTCCTTTTCTCCATGAAAGTGAGGTAAAGCTCTCATGGTTCTTAGCCAAAATGCTGAATTTGCTCTTATCTACATGAGCAAATTGTTTTACAATGAAGTGAAGGTCATACCGGGAGAAATTGTGTAAGAAGACAGGGAGGAAGCGAGGTGTAGAGTACTTCAAATTGCATTCGTTATGGGCAGCACCTCTAAAATGCCCTGTCCTGTGGCAGTGGTCTCTTACTTTTTTTTCTCCGCCTAAGATTGGCTTTTCACATATGTGGCAGGTGGTGGCTTGATCATATTCTCTTTGCTGTACGTCATTCATTTGAATTGGTACAGGGTTGTTCAAAATAGTTTCTACTTTGCCTGCTAAAGCCGCCATTTGATCAACAAACCACCGCGCACAATCCTGACCTTTGTGACTTACATACTCACATTGTGAATTATCATAGTGACAGACAACATAATAGGCTACAGCAAAAGGCTCATGTTTCTGCACTGGATAGGTTGAGCTTGTATGGGGGCTTGGTTCACATCCCTGAATGGGAACAGTAAGGGCCTCAAAATCAGCGTAAACAGTAAATGGTACCATCTCTTGTTTATTAGTGGCCTTAAATTTTAAGACTGCGTCATTCCCTTCGGGCAAGACTAGCTTTACTGCCGTCTGCCCTTCACAGTCTTCTGTATGTCGTTTCAAAAGTTCATCAGTTGTAAAATACTGAAGGCAGCGCTCGCAAATATGTTTCTTACCATCATGATTTGACATTTGGCTGCTCACCAATTTACTTAAATTCTTTATCCAACAGTAATGGCTTTTATCCCCATCAGACAGGAAAAGCAGGTGAATGTGATGTTGCTTTACCTGTTTGGTGGCATACAAGGGGCCCACAATATTGGATCCTTCGATGCCATACACCATGAAAGAGAAATTTGGATTATCTTTCTCAAATAAATGAATTTTATCTAGAGGCATGGGAAATGAAACACGCTCGAGATTGAGAGTTTGTTTCATGCGGTTAAACAATTCTTTGTACTTCCCTGGTCTATCACAATTACTGCCCTGACAGGGTTGCAGGCAGCTCACTATACTCCACAAAAAGCAGTAATCGTCTTTGTTGCGTATGTTGATCACTGCCTTTCTCGAAGCGATAAAGCTCGGCGTGGCAATATAGCTACTTCCTGCATTCAATGGATTGTATTTACAAATATTGATTTGCAAATAGGCAATGCTATTGAGGGCCAAGCCACTGGGACCCTCTTGCAACTTATCAAATTTAGTGATAAGCGCTTGAATAGCTTTCTCCTGATACCACGTTTCCAAATTATCGGCTATCAGTACTTTCTCCATTTTTGTACAAAGGTTGAAGGTGTGTTTCTCTTCAACATTATTTTTTATCAACGTAAATTCACATAGTAGTTCGAAGTTTATTTTTAAAGCCTGATGCAATCTTAGGCCTTGTTCACATTCACTCAAAAAAATGGGAAAACATAATTCCACAAAATCTTTAGGCGACAGACAGTGATTCGCATTGTAAATTCGGCCTGAGCATACTCGCGTTTTGAAACATTTGGCCAAAGGCTGCCACACTAACACTTCACTCTCCGATATAGACATGATTATAAAATGGACAAATAAACGTGCAACCCTTACCTTAAAATAGGTTAATCCAAAATCTGCAATTCCAAACGACCACACTAATCGATTTTTTTACTGACTGGCACACAATCTCGTTCACAGGTACACAATGGTTGTAGCAATTTGGGCCCCCAGCAGGAAATGATCACCAACAAGGTTGATATAGTTTTAATATCAACGACAAGGTTTATCTTGTTTTTTTTGTTTCCAATGATTTATCTGAAAAACAAACCAATACAATCCGTTATTAGTCATGGTTATATACATTAAACATGTGCATTCATTCATTCATGCATTCATTCATTCATTCATTCATTCATTCATTCATTCATTCATTCATAAGACTTACTAAAAACAAAAGGTTTCAAGTGTGCACACATAAATAAGACACTCACTCGAAAATAACAAAGTCATTTACAAAGACTCACCTCTTTTTTTTAATATCGAAAGCGTCAAAGTAGTTAAAACCTATTCACTCCATATATATCTTCATTCTGAAACAATAATAAATACACGCCATAAGTATATAAATTTCCGTGAAATAAATAACATACATTTAACAACAACAACAACAATAAAAGTAATGGAACAACATGTACTCACCATATAATGAATTATAATACTTTCAGCAAATGTGCTCTTTGCCGCCACTGTCACTGTCACTGTCTCTCTCTGTCTGCTTTCCCAGACTTAATAATGTTGTTTTTAAAAATCTGCAACAAACGAAATCCCCCAAAAATACCATCAGTCACTAACTTACTTTTCATGCATACACAAAATAACAATAAAACCAATCATGCCATAATTAACAATAATGAACCTACCTTAGTACAAGTATGGCCGCGGTTCACGTAATATTTCACAAAGAGCATAAGGCACTTGCATCCGTCACCTTCAAAGATGAACACGAGTATGATGAGTCTCTCTTACCCTCAGAACATATATGTCTCCTCAACAAGATGCAAAGTTAACACTTTACTTTTTTTTTTGTTCCTACGAGTAGGATGTCATAGAGCGAACAAGTCAGACCGATTCTCACAAGCTTTTGCAATCTCTGCATGAGTATGCGTGGGAATGCAATGATCAGCTTTTCGACAGAGCTGTATGTCCTTCATCGAGATATCGGGTAACACGTCTGGGTCAGATAACAGCCACCTGCATGTGAACAACAGGCTGTTATCTCTCTCTGCTGCGAGGCACGTAC
Organism: Meconema thalassinum; assembly: GCA_946902985.2. Lineage (NCBI taxonomy): Eukaryota > Metazoa > Arthropoda > Insecta > Orthoptera > Tettigoniidae > Meconema > Meconema thalassinum. The sequence goes on along the minus strand of OX336389.2, from coordinate 1,117,126,842 downwards.
GATGATAAGACCTGTGTCTGTCTGGATCGCCGTGGGCTAGCTTCAATGCTTTCAATTCTCATTGCATTAAACATGTTCTCTCTCTGCGTGTGAGTCCTGACCAGTCAAGACAAATAATAATAATAATGCATCAGTGTTTTACCAACATCAAAAGCGCATAACACAATGTGACTTCAAATCTGGTTTCTTACTTTTTCCCCGTTTTCCTCAACGATCTCGAAAAAAAATAAATAACGGAAACCATGATTTGAGCTTTTCCATACCTACATTCCCGTAAACAGAACAACGACACAAATACATCGACATGCCCATCATAAAAATCGCCTCATTCGTTTTCCAAATAACGCGAAAATGAACAAAAAAAAACACCTTTTCCATAAGAAAACCATGTTTCCAGCTTTTTACCTTTTTCATGTCTATATCCACGTAAAGAGAATAAAGAGACGAAATAAATACTATCACACACGTCATTCTCACGTTTTCGGTTTTCACAATATGAGGGAAAATCACAAAACCCATTTGTGACTAAAAAAAACATGTTTCCAGCTTTTAACCTATTCCATATCTATATCCCCGTAAAGAGCACAACGAGACGAAAACATACTATCACGCACGTCATCATCACGTTATCCGTTTTCCAAAAATCGGCAAAAATGTGAAAAACGCATGTTTTGACCCAAAACCCTAAGTTCACCTTTTCGACACCTACATTCCCGTAAAGAGCACAACGAGACGAAAAAAACGAATCCAAGCACGCTCTCCCAGCATGGCCCGTTTTCCAAAAATCGGCAAAAATGTGAAAAACGCATTTTTCGACCCAAAACCCTAAGTTCACCTTTTCGACACCTACATTCCCGTAAAGAGCACGACGAGACGAAAAAAAGGAATCCAAGCACGCCCTCCTAGCATGGCTCGTTTTCCGAAAATCGACAAAAATGTGAAAAACGCATTTTTTGACCCAAAACCCTAAGTTCACCTTTTCGACACCTACATTCGCGTAAATAGCACCATGAGACGAAAAAAACGAATCCAAGCACGCCCTCCTAGCATGGCCCGTTTTCCGAAAATCGACAAAAATGTGAAAAACGCATTTTTTTACCCAAAACCCTAACTTCACCTTTTCGATACCTACATTCCCGTAAAGAGCATGACGAGACGAAAAAAACGAATCCAAGCACGCCCTCCTAGCATGGCCCGTTTTCCAAAAATCGGCAAAAATGTGAAAAACGCACGTTTTGACCCAAAACCCTAAGTTCACCTTTTCGACACCTACATTCCCGTAAAGAGCACAACGAGACGAAAAAAACGAATCCAAGCACGCCCTCCTAGCATGGCTCCTTCCATTCCAAGGTCGCAGGGGCTCACAACTTGCTAAGTGAGACAGCTCTGTCATCATCCCACTACTAGTGTGATTATTGCCTTTGGAGCAATGTAATTTGTGACGAAGAGTACTCAGCTCTATCGTAGGTTTTAAATATTGTGTTAAATGTTTGCGAGCTTTAATTCAGCAGACCCATGTGAAAGGTGTTATGTCAGTCCCAGGTGTGTGTACTGTGAGTATATTGTTGTGGTATTACAAGCGGGAACTTCAGCAGAGACTGATTTCTGTCAGCTTGGTACCAGATTCAGATTGCATCCTTGCGAGGACAATTATGGATATGTGATTATTGTCTGACCATATGTTGAGTGGGAGGAGATGTTAGCGGCTGTTGATTCCTTGAGATAACAGTTGCGCTGGTCGGCTATTTATATACACTGGATGGGGGACATGACTGGTATTGTGGAAAGGGGTGAGTTGTTGTCACAAGGGCTGACTGAGTTTCGCAAGCAGAGCTCATTAAAGTGGAGTGCAAGTCTGGCTCCCAATTACTTGAAAATAAATATAAATGTGAGAAACTGATCAATGGTAAAATTGTTTAAATAAATGGGAGTTGCCTACGAAACACGATTACCTTCGAAGCGTTTCCTTAACATGCAGTTTTGTTAATATAAAGTAATCTTAACCACTCAGGTTGTTTGTTGTTGTTGGTTTATTCTTTGTTTATTGTACATGTCAGTGGCCCGTGAGTCACGTGCGGCGCTGTTTTTCCTTGTTGTTGAGTATCTAGCCATGGTGGCGGCTCATTTGGATAAGTGTGTCACCACACTAATAAGGGTCTCAGAGAGATGCCTGTAAATAGTAGAGTTGTAATATGTGTGTCAGAATTAGATTTAAGGATTTTTATTAATGTTATGCCCATAGCCATAAAAGTTGATTTTTACGAGATGATTGTTCGTGAGCACCGTGGCTGTTAACCCGTTGTGAACGAATGATCATCCAAGTACTCATTTCTCGTAGATAGTCACCACGCGAACATAAATTCACATGCAAGATAGTGGAACTTGGATCCACATTTTATTAGAAAAGGGGAGATCCATCTGACTCCTCAAAGTGATAAATATTCATGTCAGGGGAAAAATTCAGGGAGGATTTTGTTTATTTTTGTTTGTTTTATTCTTTTATGCACACATTAGTTATTAAATCTTGTTATTATCTTACGTTTTGTCTCCTTTCTTTCTTAGTTATAGTTTTCATCCTATAACCCTTGCCTCAGAAAAGCACGTAGTTTGGCGGACGTAAACACCACACTATGAACTGAACGCGACCCCTTGATCTAAGATTCTTGCATAAAACACTGCTATTCTGAAGGGTTCAATATATATTAGAAATATGTACAATCTAAAAAATGTCAAAATGTAAATATATTTTATGAAATATGGACAAAAGACAAATTTATCCCCATAATACTAATTTTGTTACTTCTATAACCCACATAAATGCATTAGAAATACTGGATTTATAAATCAAATTATCCAATTTTCTTTTATTTCACTTACTTTTCACTTGCTTTCATTCATCGATTATTCCTATTATTCCTGCCTACCATAACAGTATGCCATGAAATGTTCTAAATTTTCAAACTTGAAGCTTCTTTTCATAAGAATTGCTATCGTTACACCTACGTACTTCAGAAATCTTTCTTTTCATTACATAACTGTAAACTTGTCCTGTGCTGTCGTATTTCCAGTCACTGAAAACTACAATTCTATATATTTTTATTCATAAGAATAAAATATGTACAGATATTGGATTGCAATTTACTTGTATGTCTACCCCTTATTATTCCCGTTTTCCAACGGGGTCGGGGATGAGATGGGATGGAAGTATTTGTGGCGATGGTTTTTACGGCCGGATGTCCTTCCTGACGCCAACCTCATGAGAGGAGTTAATGAGAGATGAAATGAATGATGGTGAATGAAACTGGGCAAGGATGGGGAAGGAAGCGGCCGTGGCCTGTCAGAAGGTACCGTCCCAGCATTTGACTGGTGTTGAAAATGGGGAAACCACGGAAAACCATTTCAAGGACGGCCGACGGTGGGGCTCGAACCCACGCGTCTACCGAGTCGGCAGAGAGCTTGGCCCCATGACCTAATGCTGCGCTTTAGCCAGCATAGACACTACTGTCGGTTGGATTGCAATTTACTAAATATGTAAAATTATTTATTGTGCATGTATGTACTGAAGTCAGAAATATGGAGAAACATGTCAAATAAATTTGTTTAATTTGAAAGAGGACAACATAATCGATGGAGATAAGTTAATAGGATATGAATATCTGTGTAATAGAGAAATAAGTACTGTATTTACATATAAATCCTAGCCCTGATTATGAGAAAGCTGAAGCAGAAAAGAAGTAAAGGACCAGTAGGCAGATATGTTGATTTGGACATAGGTGATTTATCAAGATTAGTGTCAGTTGCTATGGGAAAATATGTTTGTCTTTCTGGACACAGTGTCCTTGAGGTTTCCTTGATTTTTGTTTCTACAACAATTATTAAAACTACAGCAAAAAGTACAACTTATGCGCCGACCTTGTAACGCTCCACAAACAACGCGATTGACTACTGTTGGTCGAGCTGCCTAGCGCTGGTCAGCCAGTGCGGAGGCCTTATTATTTAGGTGGCGTTGGTTCGAGCCCCACTGTCGACCATCCTTGAAATGGTTTTCCGTGGTTCCCCATTTTCAACACCAGGCAAATGCTGGGACGGTACCTTCTGACAGGCCACGGCCGCGTCCTTCCATATCCTTGCCCAGCTTCATTCATCTTCATCATTCCATCTCTCATCCCGACGCGCAGGTCGCCCACGGGCGTCGACTAGAAAGACCTGCATTCGGCCACTCAGGAGGCCACACGACAAAAAGAAATTAGGAGCGGAAAGGCCCTGGCCACCCTACCGCACGTAAACTCCGGCTGGGGGTAGCCTCTTGGGAGGCTTGGACCTGCCTTCGGGCAGAATACCAATTAAATTAATTAGGTTATATTCATTCACCATGATACTTAAATTTTTCAACCCGATTGATTATTCCATGAGTCACTTCTAGCTCTCTTGGCACCGGTTTGATGTTTGTAATAAATTTCATTTTTTAAGAGATACGGAGGCCTACCTTTGAAGCTTGTGCTTGAAACTGGTTTATCAACTTCGTGGCCATATCCAAGGAATCGGCGAAAACTGTAAGATCATCTGCAAATGCTTGACAGTCTACTGAAAGATTCTTGTTCCTGTAGCCTAGTCTGACTCTACTTTGGAGTCCTACAGAACAACTCTTGTTTGCGACATTCACGGATTTCCTTCTAGAGAACGCAGGTGAACAGCAGAGGGGAGAGACCATCTCCCTGCCTAACTCCTGTTCTCATTTCAAAAGCATCTGAAATTTGAGAAGTTGATGATAGTCTGTTAAATGATCACTTTTGTTTTGTTCTAAGCCTAATTCAATTTAAATCTGAATTAAGTGTAGTTCGATCGATTGAGTCGTAGGCCATCTCTACTCCTTATAATAATTATTATTATTATTATTATTAGTATTACTGTTGAAACTCGGTATCTCGATCTTTACGGGATGTCAAAATAATTCGACCTATTGAAATTTCGAGTTATGGAGATTCGTAGCGAAATGTTGGATTTGTAATATACTAGTCACACAATACTGTTTGTAGACTTAAAACATATAATTCCCTAAATTTATGTAATAAAATGGATGTTCGTAATGATGACAGCTTTATTACATTATTTAAGTAGGTTATATTTAACAATACAAAATTCAGACGGGCCTTTATCTAGTTTTTTATGACTTCTGCTTTATATTCTGTGAACGAGCTTCCGCCACAAAGTTTTCAGCCATATTCAGTGTGTATGAAAGAAGTTGTATGAATTATAAACAAATGCGTGGATATTCGAGATAAAGAACTAGTTTAAATGCCAGGGATATAATTTAAACGTCGAGATATCGAAAAATTCGAATTACAGAAATTCGACTTAAAAAGAAAAAAAATCATTTAATTGATAGGAAGTTTGTTCGGGATATAATAATTACTACGAGTTATCAACAATTCGAGTGATGGAAGTTAGAGATATCTAGGATCGACTGTGTTATTATTATTGATATTATTATTGTCCATTTCGTTGAAGGTGGCTTCTAATATCAGGAAATCTAATTGGCATGACTCTCTCGCATATATTCACCGTTAAAAATCAACCGACTGTGCCGGGATTCGATCCTGTAAGCTTGGGACGAGGACATGAGTAGGCCTATCTATCACCTGTTATACAATGCCGTCCTCCAGGGATTGGAGCCAGAGAGAGAGTGAAAGAGATGGGGACACGGAAATTTCCCGCAGGTGCAAATTACTACACATTAGGTTTCCCCCGGGTAATTTTCACCCTGCCCTTTGTAAAGGAAGGTCGAGGCGATGACTCCTGCGAGGTAACGTTACCGGAGAACAGAGAGACCGCTCCGCACATTCAAAAGATGGATGACGTATTAAATGTCTTGGCAGCTGGACATCTTTGACAAGGCCTGCTCCCAAACTACTGGCTTATTTGATACTGGAATGAGTAATTATCGGCCATTAAGAGTGATAGCTGTGTTTCAACTGCACAGGAATCTCGACCTCTGCATTAGGTATTCTGGGTTAGTACGAAGTGATGCCTGCTATCGGCGGGTGGCTCGAGAGAGAAAGACGAAGACATCGGAGAAGGGAGAAAGAGAGAGACGCTAAGATAAACCGGTTTGCTCGCCCCACAAAGCTGAATGCCGTCAGAAGCGCTTAGAATAAATATGATTCCGAGGTATTGTAGTGGGGAGTTCATGCTGGTAAACACCAAAAAGAAAGCATTCCTATTAGAATGGGAATGGACTTTCATAACGATGAAAGTAATTACCCTGTTACAAGCCATATCAAGATGAGGATTTGCATGTATTATAGGAACTGTGCACAGAAGGAATAACACAAACATAACGGCAGACGAACGACTATATTCACGATTTTTCTGCGATTTACATGTACGTTCAGATTAATTCATATGAAATGGAGTGTGCTTGTTGCTGATTGTGTTAAGAGTCGCTCGTAACACATGACATGGGTCGCAATTGACGCACGGTACAGTAAATCTGTGATAATAACTTCTGGCTCGTTACCATAGCATGCAGAGATAACTTCAGAGAGGATCTTTGAGGGATTATTTGTTTTTTCCACACTAGTTGGCTCAAGTTTTATGAATCGTCGTGGTATTCAACCCCTTATCAGCACCATTTCTATGGTTTCTAAAGTCGGATGTCCTACCTGATTAGAGTTGCCATACGCCCGAAAAATGCAGAATTTGTCCCGATTTTAGCCAAAGTAGAAAAATCCCTCCCTTACTTTTTTAAAATATACAGTACTTACATGTCCTGAAGTTTAAAAGTCACATCTTGAAAGTATAATTTTAATGAAATATTTTGGTTACGTTGGCGGCACTGTTCCTCCGATTTGTGAGAAACAAAGTGATACTGAAAGTCAAGGAGCTTAATCTTTGGTAATTTAGTAAGCTATCGTTGAACGCAAGCAAAGATATTTCATGTTCTAATTTCTAATTTCTAATTATTATTATTATTATTATTATTATTATTATTATTATTATTATTATTATTATTATTATTATTATTATTATTATTATATAAGTTGGCTGTAGAGGGTAACAGAAGCAGAATAAGACTTAGGAGGGGATGGTTAGGTCCAGTGTTGAACAATTTCAAGCTGAGAGGTGTAGAAGCAGAGGATGACGCAGTGCTAACTACTAATCTCTACTTAGGATAAAACCAAGTCCCCGATTCTGGGATGTCACGGGTAATCTCGAGAACCACTAGATGGATTTTGATACGGTTTTCACCGTTCTGTAAAGGATATCTCGAGGAAGGTTTCTGTAGAAAATAATTTATTTATGATCAAATGAAGCCAAGCAGTAAAAATTTCAGTGAAAAAGTCGAAAAAAACTGGCGTCCCTGCGCTTTTTAAGCTTACGCTGGGCAAACCGTTAAAAATATCAATATACTGTGAGTCTAGGAATTGTTCCGCATGAAAGGTTCTACAAAAGAGCCCGGGAGAGCATCTCTATCTTCAATACATCGCCCACGATAAGTGTTTTTCCCAGATACAACAAGCAGCAAACTGTCGAGTCTTGTTGAGTTAAGACTTCAGAGAACAATGGTTGTGTTGGGAGTTTGCCTGGAAGTGCCACTCGGCCTTTCTCCATTTCGCCTGTGAACTTTTCATTCCGCAAAATACACAGTCAAGTTAAGATTGGACGGAAGGGGGATTTGTGTTTCATGCACCTCGCCATTCTTAAATTACGTCTGACAAGAATTCGTTGCACATGCATCTCCATGATAATATAATTAATAGTCCAGTCAGTGATTTTAACCCATCATGCCGAAACGTAAAACGGATATAGGTCGTAGTTCATTGACATCGAAAACAAAAGCCCTTATCACGTAATGCATTCGTAAATGTTCCCGGACGAAGCCGGGGCGGGTTACTAGTAAGGGTAAATGGAGATAATGGAGATGAAAATGTATGTATGCTATAAATGTATGATTACATTACGGATACTTCCTCATGAGTGTTTATTAACTGTTTTAGTTGAATACTATTGTATTGAATTGTATCATTCTTTTTTGATGGCATATTCACACCGTAGTTATTCAATAGACATACTTCGTCATAATGTCCTAATCGTGTAACTAACTGTTATGGCAACCGCATTCCTGATGCCTCCATGAGAGAGTATAATGAGAAATGAAGATGAATGAAATAGAACGACGATTTGGTAGGTAAATGGTAGTCTAGTGGTGTCATCGATTAAAACTTTTGATCGTTTAACCAATTGCCTTCAATCGGTTAATCAGTCGATTAATCGAACTTTAGTCGGTTTCACACAGTATCAGTTCGAGAAAAAGACCTTCGAATATCCTTATATTTAAAACACTAAGCTGTTTTTTGTACACACGAGATTGTGAACACGACTTAACCGATTGGCTTCGTAAGACATTCTAACGAAAGCTCTTGGCATGCAGATTTGCAGAGTTTCTTTAAAAGGAAAATATATGTTACGGTATATTCTTAAATGATTAAAGAAATATTTAATATTTGACACTCCCGCGCATGCGCACAATAGCCTTTCTCAACAAGGAAAATTGCGATTCCGGCCGCGTCTAACTGAGATCTTTGTTTATGAGAGTTAAAAAGGGTCTCCAATAATGTTAATTGTGTTTTTACAATATGCATTGAAATGTAATTATATAAAATAAGCCACGAATTGAAGGACTTAAACTGCTTTTATTTTCGTTTTCTTCCTTCCTACGATTGGTATTACATTGTGGAATTATATTTCACTTTTATCATTCCCGTAAAGTAACGAATTCTCTGTTGCCATTCTTTGCATGGTCGAGAGGGTTCGATTCCCACCTCGGATATGTTTTTATATTTTCGTTTCCTTCCTTCCTACGATTGGTATTACATTGTAGAAACATATTTCACTTTTATCATTCCCGTAAAGTAACGAATTCTCTGTTGCCATATATATTTAAAACACTAAGCTGTTTTGTATACACACGAGATTGTGAAAACGACTTAACCGATTGGCTTCGTATGGCATTCTAACGAAAGCTTTTGGCATGCAGATTTGCAACGTGTCTTTAAAAGGAAAATACATGTTACGGTATATTTTTAAATGTTTAAAGAAAAATGTAATATATGTGGCAATTGCGCGTGCGCACAATGGCGTTCCTTCATGGCGGATAAAAGATCCACCGCATCGTAGTGTGATCTTTGTTTATGAGAATTGAAAAGGGAAATATCGCTTATGTTGTCTCCCGATATAATATATACTGGAATAGAATCATGAAATAAGGGAAATATTGAAGAACTGTAACTGGCAGTTGAGGGCGTTTGTTGTTTACGTCACTTAATATTGCACTCTAATTTCGTTGTCTGGGTGGCTCAGCGGCTAACATTGTGGACAACGAAATAGATTATGCATCGTCGAAGGAGTTTAATTCCCACCTGAGACATGTAATTTTATTTCCCAATTATTCTATCTTTCAATTGATATTACATTGTCTAAACATATGTTACGTTTATTATTCCCGTAAAGTAAGGAATTCTCCATGATTTACGTTGCCAGATACTTTTAAATTATTAAATAAAATGGCCACAATCGCTTTCGCCATGAGAGAAAATTGGCGAACATAATTCATTTGATGGATTCAGATATCATGGTCACTCAGCCCCGTCTACTTTGGTGTGTGAGTGTAAACCTTTCTCTGATAACCTGTGTTAATGTGATGGCTGTGTTGATGTGTGCATTTGTAATTAATATGGGGAATGGGGAGTTGACGACCGAGGCTTTAAGTTAGGAACTATCCCGGTATTTGCCTGGAGTGGAAGTGGGAAACCACGGAAACCACATCCAAGATTGTTGAGATGGGAATCAAACTTTGCTCTTCTTAGGGTTGCCTCAAGAGTGCGCCCCGTTCCAGCCCTCAGACCAGAATTATATTTCTTGGCAGAGCAGGGATCGAACCTGGAATCCGGGGCGATAGCTCAGAATGTAGCCTTTAGAGTGGGCTTCCCTGTGTTAATACGGTATTTGACAAGCACTGAACATATAATTCTAAAACTCCCTCCATTACGGTGGCTGGTGAAGCGAGTCTATGCTCATTCCAGTAGTGGCGAAGTGATTCTATGCTCCCTTGCATACTTTACTGTCATGGAAATGCAAAGTATTGTACCTTCAACAGGTGATGGAAATTGATTATTTAGAGCAGTTTCATTCTGTTTATTTCAAAATGAAGATCGTCATCCTGAGTTGCGTTTGCAAGCAAATTGCAAAAATTGCAAGGATTTTATTATTGGCGATCACTCATCAGCAACCAACTTGAGAATGGAAGTCTCTGAACTTCATTGTATAAGTGAATATTATTGTTTATTCATTATTTGTTTAGAGTACATAACAATTAGTCTAACCACGCTGTTGATTTTGGCAATGGAAGTAAGTTATTATTTGCTATTTAATATTTGGCGGCTGCGTTGATGCAGGCCACTATAGTGTTATTTAATATGACGTTAATTTGGGGAGAAATGCTGCTATAAATAAGCCCATTTTACGAAATAGAACATTAGCCGCAAGAAAGTGGGAAATCGGAGAAAAATACGAAGCCACTTTCAAAATCCAATATAAATACGGCATTTCAGAAACAATTCCAGATACTATGCCGTTACAGTGTAGGGTCCTTGACGAACAAATGTAAACATTGTTCTGCACTGTATTTCTCTTGAGAGAAATCTACGCTTGGTTACTTTGACCATTGCTGTTGTAATGGTAAAATTAATCGGACTAAACATAAAATATTTGACAGGCTGCAACAATTATTTTTCACTGGAGATGATATCTCAAGAAATTTCAGAGAGACTAATCGGCAGTACAATGCTATGAACTTCGTTTCATTTGGTGCCAATGTTACTGTGCCACACGCATACGGTCCACATTTTTTTAAAAATATATGGAGGTGCACATCATCGCATTTCTTAGTTATATTCCAAAATTATATGCGACGGTTTGCGGCCAGTTGTATTAGAGTCCTCAGAGTTCTTAAATTCCTTGGAACTAAATGACTTGCCTCCACATATTGCAAACGCTTGACCCGTTATGCTGCTTAAAAATCTGAACGTTTCCCAAGGGCTCCTAAATGCAACCATATTGCTTGGATTTGGAAATAATAAGTGCAGTCAAAATTAGGCAGAGAGGTCTAATCCTTCGACTTGATTTAACACCATCCGATAAAACACTATCAGTTTCTTCTAAGAGGCAATATTTTCCAATTTATTTGGCATACTCTATCACAATCAATAAAGCTCAAGGGGAAAAACTGGAACGTATAGGTCTCAATTTGCCTCATCAATTTTTCAGTCATGGCCAGCAGTATGTTGCAATGTTGAGAATGCTATCTTCCGACGCCCTTATAGTTTAAATAGAGCCAACAAATTATCGTACAAAGAATATAGAGTAAGCCTATATAAGAAAATTCTTCAGTAAATATTTTTCTATTGACCGTCATTCTTGACGGGTTTCAACTAGTATATTTTAAAATGCATACTGTTCCATTTGATATGAGAGAGATATATAATTTTAAATTTTACTTATAATTGTACTGTTGGCGTGCAAGTAAAAAATAAATAAATTCAAAAGCATTTACGTTAATAATTGGCCTATTATTTAAGATATATTAATGAAAATGAAAAATGAAAATCCACAGCCTGCCTCCTGAGAGGCCGAGTGCAGGTATTTCTAGTCGACGCTCGTGGGCGACCTGCGCGTCGGGATGAGAGATGGAATGGATGAAGATGGAGTGGCATTACTTATTCCAGAAATAGATGGAAAGTTGGATGCCACCTTGTGCCCGTTTAGACCGGAGTCCGCACGACCACATATGCATTTTACCAATAATCAGTCAGCACGAGAATCAAAATATCCCGGAGCGCCAGATGGGTTAAAGCAAATCGCAAAAACGACATCAAATTTATAAAAATGCTTTGCTGATTTTTGGCTCAATGCAACAATAAGGATAGAAGGAGATTTAATTGGGTGAAACACATCTGGTAAAATTATCTCAGTTTATTTAAAGTTAAAATCTGACTGCAAGAATAATGCTCAAAGCAGCATCATCCACGTGTGGCGATCCACACTCTTATTTACACACAATATACAGAAATCTTCCAAACACATTTGACAATCTTTTTGAAAACACAAGTCCGATTGTTAGTCCTGTGGACTGTGTTCCAAAATTATTAACATTTTAACTCCAGTGCAAAATGAATTGTCCATACTGGAAATAACGTAGATCACTGTTTGACTATTTACATGATATTAACACTCGTAGAATAAATGTTTATAGAATTTCTTAGACTTTCATTTGTTTTCCAGTTTTCCAAAATATATCGTTGAAACTATTATTATCATCGTAGCAACACAAATTATTAACACATATTAACAACATCTGAAAAGTATTTGACCATTGAGCATAGCATCGAAGAACTGTGCGAAGCACAACAACAATTAATTGTTCTTCTGACATTAAATATTTCGAGAAGTGACTCGATTATGAACTTCAAGTTCCAAACAAAACATATGATTTCTGAATCATCAACTTGATCAATAAATGGTTGAACCATTCATCTATTAGATTTTCCACTTGGAATTATTATGAAAAAAATATTTATATTTATGGCCATTTCTAGCAACTTTCACAACTTGCAATTCTTCGACAGAATGCGGAAATTAGAATTGTAGTCTTATAATGAATTCATTTAGTTCATGGCACTAGGATTGAAAATATCCTTCAAATTATTCGTGGTTAAAGAATTATTTTAAATTGGCAGTGGCCCATTCTACTATTTGTGTAAGAACACAATATTATAACAACAACAACAACGGCAAAGGTCTTCCTCTGAAGAAGAATAAACTACTATCATGACAAATCCGGGTTCTAGCAAAATCAAATTCTAAATGGAATTCGTAAACAAGGTTGAAATAAGAACTGATGGTTTCAAAGAAATAACCTTCGGGTTATTCATACGACGAAATGTGTGGCTCCAATACTCCTACTATAAACCTGAGCCATCGAACCTGCTATTTGATTGATGCTCGAAAAAACCTTCATTCCTGCGACTTAACATGCGCACCTGGGAATGGCATTTCAACTACTCCACACACATAAATTATCTTCCCAAAATTTATACAATAAATCAAGCCTCTGCTTGTTATCAACACTGGAAGATTAATAAACTTACAAGTTTATTTTATTTTACCATTCAGTTCAACCCGTGATTTTACCATACTTATGAAAAGCTTCATTTCACTTTCGAAGTGTATTTACGTCATGATTTTATATAAATACAAAAATCCTATTTGATACAAATATCAATTGCTTCCCGTTTCATGCCTCTCCGTGTTATATGAAACATATACTTTGCTCATAGCAAATATCAACTGTTCAACCAGAACTGAAATGTTGGTTGAATGCGGGCTTGCACTAACCACTCTCCTTCGTAAAATCTCCTGTTCCAAACTATAAATGTTTCAACTACTTCATAGGCTCTTTCTCAATACATATGATTATTATAAAATATAATATCCAAGAATTATTTAGAAAAATTATGAAAATTATTATTATTATTATTAGTGGATTATTATTATTATTATTACTTCAAATATGTTTAATTATCATCTCATTATGTGAGAATCCACATGTTCGAACCTTCGAATATGGAAAATATATCCATTCCTCAACAAAAATAAATTTAACTTTTACAGTTACATCGGCTGATTACCGTGATTTCCCAAAAATATGAAAAATTCAAATAAATGCTCGAAATGCTCGGTCATCGATCCTAAACTGTTCTGAGTGCTGAAAATGCTCAGAATAAATCTAACAAGTCTTGCGTAAATCATTACAAGCTTTAAATATGACGAAAAAATGTGTTGGTCATCTGCAGAAACATAGTTTGTTCCAATTAGCTAGGCATAAAATAATTCAAATGTGGCTTACATTTCTTGATGTTCTTGAAGTGTCGTAAACCTGGTCTATACCAGATTTATCCGTAGACATGCCCTAGCGGACAAGCACGTATAATCCTTGTACCGTGGGGCATGGTGGCTCAGCGGTCTAGCTGTATGCCTCTCACCAAGGCGGTCCGGGTTCGATTCCCGGTCATTGCATGTGAGATTTTCGAAGTGAAAAGCCATGTCCTGTGGTTCGGATTCCACGTAAAAAGGAGGTCCCGTGGCTCATAATCACAAGATTCACGGTCACGTAAAACTACAATCTTCCTTCCTTTTTAATCCTTGTATCGGCCGCCATTGTAGACCCACAAATCGTCTAGTCAGACATAGTGGTAGTATCTTTCGACGTTTTAAATGACTGTGGTTCCATTTTAATATGTGCTTCTAACAAAGCCATAACAGTTTGTTTGAAAAGGGTCAGATCTAAGCGATCTCTTCTTAAATGTGTCAGTTGTAACCTAACTCACTGTAATCTCATCAGTACAAGAAAAACGTTGACAGTCTAAGCAGTTAACGGCTGTTCTGAAGATCGTTCCCTGGGCATGGTTTGTATATCACCATCTGCCATGCGCTAGACAACTTGCAGTTTCCCTTGCGTAGACTAATGAACGCCACCGTTATAGACTATTCTTCAATGTACTGACGGATCGAAGTGGTTAAATAGTTACAAAATATGAAAACTGACTTTAAATGGATCTAAACATCCAAGTATTAATTTACTATTGGACTGTGACAATACTACTTTCTAGACCAAGTCTAGCATATGTCCTTTTGGAAATATAAATATTTCCACCAATGTCTGTAGAAAAACAATCACCTCAGTGATTCTCCTCACCAGAAACTTACTAAGTTCCAACTCGTTTGCGCAGCACTTCTCGTGACTATCACGATTTGAAAAGTACTTCTTCGTAGACGTGGCAACCATGTGCCTTGGCTCAGCGTAGACGCAACTTGTTCGCCAAGTGCTTGTGATGAATTGAGCTAACTAAGCCTGCCCCAGCTTGCTTTTATACAAAAACGGTCAGGGTCACGCGTCATCGCCTGATATCTAGAAATCCTCATATCTCTTGAATCCCTGGTCCGATTTACTTGATACTAATTGCATTCTCTTTTATTTGGCCGTGCCAGTAATCTGATCCCAGTCTCAAGTCTCTGCTCCATAGTTAACTATTTAATCAATAAATAGTCTCCACCTCTGCTGTTACTCGCTACGTCATTTACCATCCAACTATCGGTAATTTCCTTCGAATGGCTTCGAGAAGCAATGTAGCGCGATATTCAAATATCCGAACTTTCAAACGCTGCTACAGCCTTTCCCTTGATATCTAGGTGTCTGAAACTTGGAATACCCATTCCTAGATTTGGGCACATCCACCCCACACCTAGCAAAAAATAAAAATTGAAAAATTTTTATTTTTCCTATCTACACATTAAATTATCTGGTTCTTGAATAATAGATCTTCAAATTCGAAGCATTATAAGTTCCCACGATGTTACCAGTTCGTGTATTAGCTACTTCATAGCTTCCATTATTGTTTACTTCCACAATACGGTAGGGTCCAGCGTAAAGGCTTGCAAATTTCGAGTACACTCGATTTTGCACGTCAGAGGGTGTAGGTCTTCTCACTAAAACAAGAGTTCCTACGCGCAAGGGTCTGCGAAAGCGCTTTCCTCTCACTCTGCGCTCTCTCTTCTCAGCTTGAATCCTTAAATTGTCTAAAGCTAGAGTTTCCCTCATCTGACGACTTGGTTCAATCTCAGGTGGAATAGAGATGATTCGATCCCATAATCGTGTTGGTTTAATCCCATGATGTAGCAACATAGGAATCTGTCCAGTACTCTCATGAATAGTAGAGTTGATGGATTCGGATGCTAAAGAAAGAACATCCATCCATTTCCAATGCTCATTTGGACAATAGAGGCGGCAAAATTTTGCTATCTCAGCCATCACGCGTTCCGCTGGATTGCTCTCTGGATGTCTAATAGAACAAAACAATTGTCTAATTCCAAGATTATTCATGATGGTTCGAAATTCCAAAGATGTGAATTGAGGTCCACGATCTGATAAAAGGAATTCCGGTTTGCCTGCTTCCGGAATCACGCTGTCTCTAATTCTCTTCGCACAATACTTTGCGTTTGCCTTCTGAATTGGATGTAACATGGTGTATTTGCTGAAAACATCCATAGTCACCAAAATATATCGGTTACCTCTTTTAGACTTTGGGAGAGGACCATATAAATCAGTCGCGAAGATTTCGCAAGGCTTAGAAGGAATAATAGGCCTTGGTAATTCTCTCAATAACCTAGAATTATGTTTACTCCTTTGGCATAAGTCGCATTCTCGAATAGTGTTTCTGACAGTTTGTCGCATTCGCTCCCACGAAAATTTCTCTTGAATCATGTTGACTGTCTTATCTACTCCAGCATGACCTGCGATTCGATGTGCCATCCAAATAATGGGTTTTTGCAATCGTGGAGGTATCACTACTCTCAACTTCGTATGGTCGGGATCTGCAAACTTGTAGATTACACCATCTAACATCATAAAATCTCTGGAAATTCTTTCAGTTTCCACAAAATCATCATCATTGGGATCCATGTTACCCTGTAGAAAACGAAAAATGTTCCTAAGACGTCGGTCTCTCCTCTGGGATAAATGCAATAACCGTAACCTTCTCAAGGTATCTTCATCCTCTTGCGTCAGGTTAACTTGAAAAACCTTAGATGTAGACTCCACTGCTCTACTCAACAAATCAGCTCCCACATTCAACTTTCCAGGAGTGTGTTCAATAACTAGGTTGAATTGCTGAATAAAAAGTGACCATCTAGTTATTCTATCGCTGGCAAAGTTTGTTCTCAAAATGAACTCCAATGCGTGGTGATCAGTCCTCACAATGACTGAATGTCCAATTAACATTTTCTTCCACGACTCCAAAGCGAATATTACAGCAAGTGCTTCTAACTCTGTGGTGTAATAATTCCTCTCTGATGGACGAAGTTTCCTGCTAATGAACGCCAGGTAACGTCTCTTGTGGTCTTCATCCTCTTGAAGTAGAATAGCTCCAATCCCTACGGTGGATGCATCAGATTCTATGATGAAATTCTTGGTAAAGTCAGGATACTCCAATTTCACACTGTTTACCAATAACCTCTTGGCATCTTGAAATGATCGTTCACAATCTTTATCCCATTTCCATTTATTACCTTTCTTTAACAACTCCTGCAATGGCGCAACTGTCTTTGTGAAGTTCGGACAATGCCCTGCAAAGAATTGGCATGTCCCAAGAAAACTGCGGACATTCTTCACTCTAGTAGGTCTAGGGAAATTTGCAATTGCTTGTATCTTCGTCTCATTGGGACGGTACCCTTCTCCATCCAAAATGTGACCCAAAAATTTTATTTCCTTTCGAAAGAACTGACATTTTCGAAGGTTTACTTTGAAGTTCGCTTTCCTCAAATCTGCGAATAACATTTGAAGATGTAGCAAATGTTCCTCCTTAGTCTCAGATGCAATTAAGATATCATCAATATAACGAATTGCTATCTCTTTTACTTCAGGACTCAAATTTTGTTCTAGGGCTCTGATCAAAACGGATCCAGATGTTTTAACTCCAAATGGTAAACGGCGGAATACATATGTCTGCTGGTCAAACATAAATCCTGTAAACTTCTTAGAATCTTCACTAAGCCTAATATGATGGTAGGACGAAGTGAGATCAATATTAGAGAACCAGACCTTGCCTTGGAATTTCCTCAACAGTTCCCTAATGATTGGTGGTCTGTCATACTCTGGCAGTAATCTTGAATTTAAATTTCGCGCGTCTAAACATAGTCTCAGACTTCCATCTTGCTTAGACACTACTGCTAATGGATTGACATAAGATGTAGTATACTTTTCAATCACATTATTACTTTCCATTTCCTTGATAAGTACTTTTACTTTTTCTCGATGCTTTTCTGCTACTGGATACAATTTAGCATGAAAAGGTGCATCATCATTTACACGAATATGATATTCAAAATCCTTAATTTCACCAGGTTTAATGTCAAAAATATCTTGATACTCTTCCAAAATTTTCCCTAGCTCTGGGGACTCCTTCTCAGTGTAGACTTCTCTTCCTTCTGCTTCATGAAAAATCAGAGACCATTGAGCATCTCCCTCGATGTCTTCCTCTTCTTTTCCCTCGAAGTTAATCTCTTCGGTATTCTTGAATTTAATCGTCTCTGTCTTCATATCTATCACTGCTTGATATTTCTGAATGAAATCTGCTCCCAATATCATGTCAAAAGCCATGTCCTTCATTACAACAAATACATGTCGGAAATCATGTCCTCCAATCGTAATACATAAGTATAATTGTGTTTTACACAGAGATATTTTATTGGGTATTATTCCTTGGATCTTAATTCCTGATACTGGAATCTCCTCTAAGTTCTCTTTGAGCTTCCACAGAATATAAAGCTTCTCACTCACCAGACAAAGCATAGCCCCAGTATCGATCAAAGTATCGACAGGCATACCAAATACTTCGCATGAAATGATTGGCATTTTAATTCTGGTACCCATTTCTTTTCGTTCGTCATTCTGTTGAATTAAGTCATCATCCTCTGCTTGCCATTTAATTATTCTGGAAGTGAAAGTATTCAAAATTCTATCTTCTACTGTGAATTCGAAGTTTTTTTTTTTCATTACCATTCCCCCGGGATTGTTGTGTTCCCGATGGACCTGGATCATTGGGCCTCTGCTCCACAAATTGTAAGTTATCTTGGTGTCTTGCTTCCAAGTTTTTCCTCGTGTCCTTGTTAAACTCTTCATTGGACTGACGAGTATCTACATTCCCTCTGTTATTATAGTTATTACCATAGGATCTTCTTTCCTGGTACCTTCCTTGAGTATCACGTGGTCTTCTCCATCGAGTGTTGTATCGATTACCACCATCTGGTCTTGCATATGGTTTGTAACTGTATCTGTTACGGTATTGGTTCCATCCTCTCGTATTGGAATCTTCCCTCGGCGATTTCTCTTCTCGCTCCTCTCGAATCTCTCGAGGTGTCTGAGAATAACTGTCAGCCATAACAGCATACACAGCGTTATTACTCTTTACTCCCTTCTGATGGAAGAATTGAGCGTTTGTATGATCCAGCTTCTGCAATACTTCATCAAACTGTTCCATATTGTAGATATCAGCAGCGATCAAAGTCCTCTGGACGTCTGCTGGAAATTGTCGTATCAAAGCAGTAATCAACTCGTTATCTGGCATTGGCGGATCTAAATGTTGGAGTTTAGACAGCTGTCCAGAAAAGTATGTAGAGTATCGAGTAGGTTGTGACGTCGAGAATCTCTTCGAATACAACTCTGCTCTAACTTGCTGTTGGGTTTCAGGGGACCAAAACTTCTTCAATAACCCACGAGAAAACTCCTCAAAAGTATTTAGAGTGGATCTAAATGCTCTAAACCACAAAAGTGCGGGACCTTCCAAGAACTTCCCTATTACCCTGATCTGTCTTTCTTTAGGGATCTTAGAATCTTTCAGGTAATCACCTGCTTCTCTCAAAAATTCCACGGGTGTTACAGAATCTCGCCCTGAAAATTTAGAAGGCTTGTCTTCTATATTCTTAAATACAGTTATGGGGTTGGATTGAAATACTGTCCTGACCTCATCCTGTCTATCAGTCTCTCTAGCTCCTCCTAGATTTATCTGTATCTGTTCCTTTCCTTTTACATTCGGCATTTTCAAAAGATGATCAGACTGTTTCTCATCCTTTATTTGAGTTTTCATAGCCTCAAGTTCCTTCTGGTTTTCTTCTGCCATCTTCTTGATTGCTTCAGTCTCTTTACTATTTTCTTTAACATCAATGGATATCTGGTTCATAACAGCCTCATGACTTTTCAATGACCCTGTCATATCTGATATGTCCTTCTGAGTTGCTTGAATATCCTTGGCAATTACTTCAATGTGGGATGACAAAGATTCCCTAATCTCCTTGATTCCCTCTTGATTCTCCAGCTTGAGTGTGTCTTTTATTTCATTAACAACTGTGGTTTTAATCTCAGTTTGCAATTCATGAATCACTCCTTCTCTTATTTCTCCCATGACAAGTTCCTTGAATTGTTCCGTTAAACGCTGAACAACTAGAATTCCCATCTCGTTACTCTCCTTCACTCTGACTTCCAGGTTGACCATGTCTTCACCAACTTTCCTAAGACCATGTTCTATCCTATCAGCTAAGCTTTGGGATCGAAGATCAGCATCGCGAAATTTATCGTCCATTAAACTTGCGTTAGTAGCTAATGAAGTTTCGAGCTCATGTGTTTTTTCGCATAATTTATTCATTTTACTTTCAAGTGTCATTTTCAAAATTTCAGAATTTTCTTTAAATTTACTTTCCATTGAATTAAATTTACTGTTTAAATTTTCCTTTAAGTTATCTTTTAACCTGCTTTCTAACAAATCGGAATTTTCTTTGAGTTTATCCTCTAAACTTTCTTTCAAGTTACCTTTTAACCTGCTTTCTAAAGAATCAGAATTTTCTTTAAGTTTATTTTCTAAAGAATCAGAATTTTCTTTAAGTTTATTTTCTAAAGAATCAGAATTTTCTTTAAGTTTATCATTCAAATTTTCTTTAAGTTTATTTTCTAAAGAATCAGAATTTTCTTTAAGTTTTTCATCTAAACTTTCTTTCAAGTTATCTTTTAATTTATTTTCTAAAGAATCAGAATTTTCCTTAAGTTTATTTTCTAAAGAATCAGAATTTTCTTTAAGTTTATTTTCTAAAGAATCAGAATTTTCTTTAAGTTTATCATTCAAATTTTCTTTAAGTTTATTTTCTAAAGAATCAGAATTTTCTTTAAGTTTTTCATCTAAACTTTCTTTCAAGTTATCTTTTAATTTATTTTCTAAAGAATCAGAATTTTCCTTAAGTTTCTTTTCCAAAGCCTCAGTATTTTCTTTCATAATGGCTGCTACACGCAGTCCAGCCTGCTTTGAACTCTCCTCCAAACTCCTCATCATCCTCATCATTTCTTCCATAATTTCAATTATTCAAAACTTAGGGGTATACAACAGTGGCAAACACAAGCTTATAACTAGAACAAGAAATATGAATAGCTAATTGGAACACTATAATAAAATGAGATTTGTCCTAATATCGACGTGATGGAAAAACAAAAGTCTCTACTTTTACGAATTACATTTACCACAATATCACAAGAAAAATATGCAAGTTCTCAAATATCCTCCACCTGGATTCTAATAATGTGTATCTCCAGTCATCGAACGTTTACTACTGAATTTACTTGACGCCCTAATGGTTAAGCCATTATCAAAATAATCAAACCCATTCTAATTATTAACCAAGTTAAATTTTTAATTTTCCCACTAATTGGGTTTCCTACTAATTTATTCATCCAAACCAGACATCTCTCAACTCCCAAAATATTTCTAAAAAAAAATTATCACAATTTCAAATCGGCATGCGATTGACCATGTCTAAATCGGGACCCACGTTCGAAGCCATTTCTCTCTCTATCTTATTTTATGTGCCCGTTTAGACCGGAGTCCGCACGACCACATATGCATTTTACCAATAATCAGTCAGCACGAGAATCAAAATATCCCGGAGCGCCAGATGGGTTAAAGCAAATCGCAAAAACGACATCAAATTTATAAAAATGCTTTGCTGATTTTTGGCTCAATGCAACAATAAGGATAGAAGGAGATTTAATTGGGTGAAACACATCTGGTAAAATTATCTCAGTTTATTTAAAGTTAAAATCTGACTGCAAGAATAATGCTCAAAGCAGCATCATCCACGTGTGGCGATCCACACTCTTATTTACACACAATATACAGAAATCTTCCAAACACATTTGACAATCTTTTTGAAAACACAAGTCCGATTGTTAGTCCTGTGGACTGTGTTCCAAAATTATTAACATTTTAACTCCAGTGCAAAATGAATTGTCCATACTGGAAATAACGTAGATCACTGTTTGACTATTTACATGATATTAACACTCGTAGAATAAATGTTTATAGAATTTCTTAGACTTTCATTTGTTTTCCAGTTTTCCAAAATATATCGTTGAAACTATTATTATCATCGTAGCAACACAAATTATTAACACATATTAACAACATCTGAAAAGTATTTGACCATTGAGCATAGCATCGAAGAACTGTGCGAAGCACAACAACAATTAATTGTTCTTCTGACATTAAATATTTCGAGAAGTGACTCGATTATGAACTTCAAGTTCCAAACAAAACATATGATTTCTGAATCATCAACTTGATCAATAAATGGTTGAACCATTCATCTATTAGATTTTCCACTTGGAATTATTATGAAAAAAATATTTATATTTATGGCCATTTCTAGCAACTTTCACAACTTGCAATTCTTCGACAGAATGCGGAAATTAGAATTGTAGTCTTATAATGAATTCATTTAGTTCATGGCACTAGGATTGAAAATATCCTTCAAATTATTCGTGGTTAAAGAATTATTTTAAATTGGCAGTGGCCCATTCTACTATTTGTGTAAGAACACAATATTATAACAACAACAACAACGGCAAAGGTCTTCCTCTGAAGAAGAATAAACTACTATCATGACAAATCCGGGTTCTAGCAAAATCAAATTCTAAATGGAATTCGTAAACAAGGTTGAAATAAGAACTGATGGTTTCAAAGAAATAACCTTCGGGTTATTCATACGACGAAATGTGTGGCTCCAATACTCCTACTATAAACCTGAGCCATCGAACCTGCTATTTGATTGATGCTCGAAAAAACCTTCATTCCTGCGACTTAACATGCGCACCTGGGAATGGCATTACAACTACTCCACACACATAAATTATCTTCCCAAAATGTATACAATAAATCAAGCCTCTGCTTGTTATCAACACTGGAAGATTAATAAACTTACAAGTTTATTTTATTTTACCATTCAGTTCAACCCGTGATTTTACCATACTTATGAAAAGCTTCATTTCACTTCCGAAGTGTATTTACGTCATGATTTTATATAAATACAAAAATCCTATTTGATACAAATATCAATTGCTTCCCGTTTCATGCCTCTCCGTGTTATATGAAACATATACTTTGCTCATAGCAAATATCAACTGTTCAACCAGAACTGAAATGTTGGTTGAATGCGGGCTTGCACTAACCACTCTCCTTCGTAAAATCTCCTGTTCCAAACTATAAATGTTTCAACTACTTCATAGGCTCTTTCTCAATACATATGATTATTATAAAATATAATATCCAAGAATTATTTAGAAAAATTATGAAAATTATTATTATTATTATTAGTGGATTATTATTATTATTATTACTTCAAATATGTTTAATTATCATCTCATTATGTGAGAATCCACATGTTCGAACCTTCGAATATGGAAAATATATCCATTCCTCAACAAAAATAAATTTAACTTTTACAGTTACATCGGCTGATTACCGTGATTTCCCAAAAATATGAAAAATTCAAATAAATGCTCGAAATGCTCGGTCATCGATCCTAAACTGTTCTGAGTGCTGAAAATGCTCAGAATAAATCTAACAAGTCTTGCGTAAATCATTACAAGCTTTAAATATGACGAAAAAATGTGTTGGTCATCTGCAGAAACATAGTTTGTTCCAATTAGCTAGGCATAAAATAATTCAAATGTGGCTTACATTTCTTGATGTTCTTGAAGTGTCGTAAACCTGGTCTATACCAGATTTATCCGTAGACATGCCCTAGCGGACAAGCACGTATAATCCTTGTATCGGCCGCCATTGTAGACCCACAAATCGTCTAGTCAGACATAGTGGTAGTATCTTTCGACGTTTTAAATGACTGTGGTTCCATTTTAATATGTGCTTCTAACAAAGCCATAACAGTTTGTTTGAAAAGGGTCAGATCTAAGCGATCTCTTCTTAAATGTGTCAGTTGTAACCTAACTCACTGTAATCTCATCAGTACAAGAAAAACGTTGACAGTCTAAGCAGTTAACGGCTGTTCTGAAGATCGTTCCCTGGGCATGGTTTGTATATCACCATCTGCCATGCGCTAGACAACTTGCAGTTTCCCTTGCGTAGACTAATGAACTCCACCGTTATAGACTATTCTTCAATGTACTGACGGATCGAAGTGGTTAAATAGTTACAAAATATGAAAACTGACTTTAAATGGATCTAAACATCCAAGTATTAATTTACTATTGGACTGTGACAATACTACTTTCTAGACCAAGTCTAGCATATGGCCTTTTGGAAATATAAATATTTCCACCAATGTCTGTAGAAAAACAATCACCTCAGTGATTCTCCTCACCAGAAACTTACTAAGTTCCAACTCGTTTGCGCAGCACTTCTCGTGACTATCACGATTTGAAAAGTACTTCTTCGTAGACGTGGCAACCATGTGCCTTGGCTCAGCGTAGACGCAACTTGTTCGCCAAGTGCTTGTGATGAATTGAGCTAACTAAGCCTGCCCCAGCTTGCTTTTATACAAAAACGGTCAGGGTCACGCGTCATCGCCTGATATCTAGAAATCCTCATATCTCTTGAATCCCTGGTCCGATTTACTTGATACTAATTGCATTCTCTTTTATTTGGCCGTGCCAGTAATCTGATCCCAGTCTCAAGTCTCTGCTCCATAGTTAACTATTTAATCAATAAATAGTCTCCACCTCTGCTGTTACTCGCTACGTCATTTACCATCCAACTATCGGTAATTTCCTTCGAATGGCTTCGAGAAGCAATGTAGCGCGATATTCAAATATCCGAACTTTCAAACGCTGCTACAGCCTTTCCCTTGATATCTAGGTGTCTGAAACTTGGAATACCCATTCCTAGATTTGGGCACAACCTCTTGAGATACTGTTGTCATGGTTAGTGGCTTGCATTCCTTCTTTGGATTATTAAATGAAATTAGTTTTCTGGGAATATCTAAGAAAATGTTGGGTTTAGAGCCTTAAAATATAGTTTTCGGGGACCCTTTACGGCTCTTGAGGGGCCCCGAGTTTTGTTTCTGACACCAAGGGTTTGAAAATGAGCTTTGTCTCGTCGCTGTACGCCATAATAATGATAATAATTAAAAGAATAATAATAATAATATAACAATGTAGGGATAGGGATATAATAGACCTTCCGTACCATACCCGCACGTGTAAATCGCGTTAAAAATTCTAGAGTACCCCTTGACCCTTTAGGCGCATTATGTGTATTGATGAATATTTCAGCTTGATTTGGATCCGTTATAACCTTATTGCCGTTTGCAAACCTTCACAATAATGTAATAAATGGAATTGCATTGCGTCTTACAGAAATAGATGGACCTCTGAGATTCTGTTGCCATTGTTACCGGCATGCATTCCTTCATTAATTTATTAAGTGAAATTGGTTTTTTGGGAATATCTCAAAAACTGTTGGTTTTAGGGCCTTAACATGTGGTTTTCGGGGTCCTTTTAGGGCCCCCGAGATTCGTTTCTCATATTGAGGGGCTGAAAATGAGCTTTGTTTCACCCTTCTACGCCTATTTCAGCATGTATTTTAAGGGGGTAGGGCCCCCTTTTATGAGAGGTAAGGAGAAGAGTTACATCAATGATTAGTGTCGTGCCTCTGAAGGATAACTGTATCAAATTTTACGTTGATCCACTCAGCCGTTCTCGAGTTATAAGGACACAAAAAATTGTCCACAGACAGACAGACAAATAAAAAAAAAGACAAAAATTTTATTTTTGCGCGCATCCATCATAAAACAGTCTGAAACGCGCAAATATCGCAAATTTCCGTGGATATTCAGAAAAAACAGACAAACTTTCATTTTTATATATAGAGATTCTACGCTTATTTCAGCATGTATTTTAAGGGAGTAGGCCCCCTGTTATGAGAGGTACGGCGAAGAGTTACATCAATGATTAGTCTCGTGCCTCTGATGGATATCTGTATCAAATTTTACGTTAATCCACCCAGCCGTTCTCGAGTTATAAGGACACTAAATATTGTCCACAGACAAACAGACAGGCAAAAAAAAAAAAAAAATTGTGCGTGCATCCGTCACAAAACGGGCAAATATGTCACATTTCCGTGGAAATGCAGAAAATATAGACAAACATTCATTTTTATATAATAGAGAAGGGATATAATAGACCTTCCGTACCACACCCGCACGTGTAAATCGCGTGAAAAAATTCTAGAGTACCCCTTGACCCCTTAAGCGCATTGTATGTATTGATGAATATTTCAGCTTAATTTGGATCCGTTATAACCTTATAGCCGTTTGCAAACCTTCATAGTAATGTAATAAATGGAATTGCATTGCGTCTTACAGAAATAGATGGACCTCTGAGATTCAGTTGCCATGGTTACCGGCATGCATTCTTTCATTAATTTATTAAGTGAAATTAGTTTTCTGGGAATATCTCAAAAACTGTTGGTTTTAGGGCCTCACATTGAGGGGCTGAAAATGAGCTTTGTTTCACCCTTCTACGCCTATTTCAGCATGTATTTTAAGGGGCTAGGGCCCCTTTTATGAGGGGTACGGAGAAGAGTTCCATCAATGATTGGTGTCGTGCCTCTGAAGGATGTATGTATCAAATTTTGCGTTGATCCACTCAGCCGTTCTCGAGTTATAAGGACACAAAGAATTGTCCACAGACAGACAAACAAACAAACAAACAAACAGACAGACAGACAAAAAAATTATTTTTGCGCGCATCCTATCATAAAACAGTCTGAAACGCGCAAATATCGCAAATTTCCGTGGAAATTCAGAAAAAACAGACAAACTTTAATTTTTATATGTATAGAGATATGAACATCCACAGCCTGCTTCCAGTCGACAGACCGGGTCAGGGAATGGAATGAATGAAGCCCCCATCTAGCGGCGAGGATATGAACTGTGCCGGCTGCCGAAGCCTGTCGCACTCCCCTGGGGCAATGAGTAAATGAATGACAGATGAAATGAAATGATAGTGGAGAGTGTTGCTGGAATGAAATTGGGACAGGGAAAACCGGAGTACCTGGAGAAAAACCTGTCTGCCTCTGCTTCGTCCAGCACAAATCAGACATGGAGTGACCGGGATTTGAACCACGGACCCAGTGCTGAGAGGCCGGCATGCTGCCACCTAAGCCACGGATGCTTACAAATATCAATTAATGAAGTAAATATTGCATGACTTTGAACAGCAAGTAGAAAACGTGTAAACTGTTTGCACTGAAAGAAAGACTGACGTTTATTCTAAAATAAGAGGTAGCCTATATTGGCAACATTGTGGCAAGGAGGCTGGAAACTTTAAACCCAACTCCCACTTAATGACCACTACCCTCATAAAATAGCCCTCTTGTCGGGTGAGAGGCACTTGAAATGGGAAGAAAATCAAACACGAGCCGCTCCCTTTGGCCACCAGTGCGGATCCGTTGAGCGATTGAACAATTTTTTGATATTTGAGCATAGGATTGGTAAGAATGCGACCCTGGCCTACCTAGGTTTGCAACCAACGTGGTATTTGCCTGAAGTAGAAGTGGAGAAAATACGGAAAACCACTTCTAGGATGGGAATCGAATCCACGTCCTATCCACTTATCCTCACGAGACTGAGTGGACCCCATTTCTAACCCTCAGGCCATCTAGTAACTGCCCGCATCCGAGTTAAGATTGCAGCTGCAAAGAAACGGTTTGAGCAACAAATGAAAAGGTTTGATGTTGGAAAACTACAGAATGAGAGAAACAAGGAACATTTTAAGATCAACCTCAGTAACAGGTTTACAGCCCTGCAGGTGGATGGAGATGATGTTGAAGAACACTGGGAGAAAGTTAAGACTACGTTAACAAACACAGCAGAGGAGGTACTTGGCTTCAAGAACACCAGGAGGAAAGAATGGATGACAACAAACACTTGGGAGTGTATAGAACAACGTAGAGAACTGAAACTCAAACTGAATAATTGCAGGACACGAACCCAGAAAGTTGAACTCCAAGCAGCATATCGTGCTAAAGACCGAGAAGTAAAGAAGAATGCAAAAGCAGACCGGAAAAAGTGGGTATCAAACCTTGCTGAATTAGCAGAGACTGCAGCAAAAGAGAGAAATATGAAAGGATTGTATGACATTACGAGGAAACTCGCCAAGAAGAAATTTAAACAAAGTAGACCCATTAAGAATAAACAAGGAGACATGCTCACTAATGACGAAGCAAAATTAAACAGATGGCAGGAACACTTCATGGAGGTGTTGAACAGAGACGACGTAGAGGAAGATAGGCAGATGCCATATGTAAATGAAGATGGTGAAACGGACGGCATCAACATAGAACCACCCTCGAGAAGTGAGATCAAAGAAGCAATCAGACAAATAAAAAATGGAAAGGCCTCAGGAGTGGATAACATAGCGCCTGAGCTTCTAACCGTTGATCCTGATATGACGGCCGATATGTTGCATCCACTGTTTACAAAAATCTGGAACGAGGAAAAATTGCCAAAATAATGGAGAGAGGGACTCCTTGTCAAATTACCGAAGAAAGGTGACCTGACCAACTGTCACAATTGGAGAGGTATCACTTTACTTTCAATTCCCAGTAAAGTGATGACTCGCGTGATACTCAACAGAGTAAAAACAAGGATAGAAAAACGACTTCGCAAAGAACAAGCAGGT
The DNA here is from genome assembly GCA_946902985.2 of Meconema thalassinum. Taxonomy (NCBI): domain Eukaryota; kingdom Metazoa; phylum Arthropoda; class Insecta; order Orthoptera; family Tettigoniidae; genus Meconema; species Meconema thalassinum. Next base: position 1,117,098,212 of record OX336389.2, on the reverse strand, counting down.
TTCAGGAGCAACCGCTCATGCATCGACCAAATTAACACTCTACGGATCATTATTGAACAGTTTAATGAGTACAATGCTAGCTTATTTCTTCTGTTCGTGGACTTTGAGAAGGCTTTTGATTCATTGGAAAGGAATGCCCTGTGGAGAACACTACAAAAGTATTGCATACCAACGAAAATAGGCAAGATCATCAAGCAGACCTACGATGACTTCACATATAGAGTAATCCACGAAGGGAAGCTCTCGGAGCCCTTCTCCGTAAATTCTGGTGTGCGACAAGGGTGTGTCCTATCTCCGACTATCTTCCCCCTTGTCCTTGATGATGTCTTGAGAAAAGTTGTTGAGGGAAGGCAGAGAGGCATCCAGTGGGGACTGGTCGAGAGATTGGAGAGTCTAGAGTTTGCCGATGACATATGTCTATTGACTCAGAAACATACTGATATGGAGGGAAAGCTGCATGACCTGGAGAGAGACGCTGGAGCAGTGGGCCTAAGGATAAATGCTCAGAAAACAAAGGTGATGAAGGTCAATGCGAAGAGCAAGCAGAAACTCAGAGTCAGTGACGAAGATGTTCAGGAAGTCGAAGAATTCACATATCTTAGCAGTGTGACTACGCAGGATGGAGGAGCAACAGCTGATGTCAAAATGAGGATCCCGGAAGCCAATGCGGCATTCATACAGCTCTATCCGATTTGGAGGGCCAGAGAAATATCGATGAAAACGAAACTGCGCATTTTTTCAAACAAATGTGAAAACAGTACTGCTGTATGGCTGTGAATCGTGGAAAGTTACCTCAGAGATCACCCACAAGCTGCAAGTATTCATAAACAGATGCTTACGAAGAATAAAGCGCATCTTCTGGCCAAGAGTCATTTCAAATGAAGACCTTTGGAAGCAAACCAAAGAAGAACCTATTGGTATACAAATAAAACGGAGGAAATGGAAATGGATTGGCCACACCTTACGTAAAGAACAAAATGCAGTGGAGAGACAGGCTTTGTTCTGGAACCCCCAAGGACAACGGAAGAGAGGAAGACCGCGGAAGTCATGGAGACGCAGTGTGATGGATGAAGCAAAACAAGAAGGAAAGACCTTTGGCGAACTCAAGACCTTGGCTCAAAATAGAATACGCTGGCGCTGCTTTGTCGAAGCCCTATGCTTTGCAAAAGAGTAAAAGGACATAAGTCAAGACCATATACAATTCTTTGACAAAGGCGGGCATTGAGCTTGGTCCTCAGACATGATTGCGAACATACAGTAGCTAGCCGGTACACCACGAGACAGTCACCCTACATTTGTCAGCCAATCACCTCGTGATGTAGCGGCTAGTAATCTTAGCTATGACCCCGGAGGTCCAGGTTTGATTCCTGGCTCTGCCAAGTACGTTTGTCTGAACTAAGGGCTGGGACGGGGCACACTCAGCCTCGTGAGGCAAAACTGAGAAGAGGTGGGTTTGATTCCTACCTCAGCCATCATGGAAATGGTCTACCGTGGTTTTCTACTTCCATTCCAGGCAAATGCCGGGATGGTTCCTATCTTGAGGCCACGGCTGACACCTTCCCGATCCTACTTGAATTATAAATGCACACACTAATACCGCCAACACAATAAGACAGGTTATCAGAAAACTTTACATACAAATCCAAGTGCACCGCGCCAAATGACCACAAAGCCCAAATCCCTCCAATGAAACAACTTTACTTCAGACTTCTGCTTGTCTGCTACTCAACTTAACAATATTACGTGATCTGCTGGTCACATTAACGAGGGACAGAGGTATTGTTAATTGGATAGGCCATTAGAAAAAGGGCCCAACTCCACTTTTTAAAAAATTCACTTTTATGCATATCAGCGCACTAGATGTAAGTGGGCATCTGTTGAGTGTCCCGCTGAACCGACTCGAAGCATGCAAAAATTGCTGTTAAAAATCGGTTGACTAGAAGACGGTCCCATTTCCAGGATTATGGGATGTTCTTCTGTTCACTCAACGTAGCACTCCCTCTCCTTATCTCATAGTATTATGTATTGTTGGCCCAAAACGGAAGCCAAAAGGGGGGAGGGGGGGGGGGCAATCGAAGTAGTATCACGTGTTCACCATTATATAGAAGCATTTATACCCGATTCTGTGAAAAGGGTGTTTGGATTTACTGGCGGCTGCTGAGGACAAAACCATAATCATACTATGTTTATGGCAGTACCAAGATGTTAATGGTCGATTTCTGCAAATAAGGCACCATTTTCCCCAACGGGGACACATCTATTTACCATGCGATCGCGACTATGGTGTCCCTGAACGAATGCAGTGGAAAGTGGACAAGATTGAGCATTATGATGAATGGATGAAAATGATTAATGAAAAATTCACTGTTGTTGATGTCAAAGGATTTATGATCAAAGATTATGTTTCTGGCCTTGGTGTACCGTATCTCGATAAAGTTGTAACAAGCAAAGGTTTTTGATGTCAATAACCAAATATAAGAAGTTTGTATTTAGGGAGCAACATAAAGATAGCGTGGAGGCATGCATGACTATATCTATCCCTGAGGGGGAGAAATTTCAGTTAGTAAAACCTGGTATTAAAACAGTATCTCTCCCAACACAGCCTTTGTATACCGCCATGCTACCCATAAATGCAAATAAACTCAAAGATGTGGAGGGTTTTGTGTATAACTTATTATTATTATTATTATTATCATAATCATTATCATTATCATTATAATTATCATTATTATTATGATTATTATTATTAAAGTCACAATGTACATAACCAAAAAGTGTGCTCTTGTCTATCACCGGTATAGAAAGCGAAACACTACGAATATCAGGCGAAACTCAATGTTTGACCGTTAAAATCCTGGTATACATTGAATGCTGTTACTTTGCAGCGATATGGCAATGTGCCGTGGTTTAATTAGCTCATTTGAGAATTTTCAGCGCAACAATATGATAAACATTGTTGATCGTGATAATCACAACACCAATGTTAACGTTTCCCGCCTTCGGACAACAATAACCATAAAAGGCTGTGAACTCTCGTGCCGCGTATTTTTGAGAACATTACGGTTTGTCTACAACATTCGTAGTCATACACTGCAACAGGTCGGAGGAGAGTACGATGGATTCTAGGTTTCAACATTTCCAAATTCGTGATTGTGCACTGTTGTGATTATCTTGATCAATAATGTTTTTCAATCATTGTACTAATTAAGGTAATTAACTTATGATGGGTGAGTGGTTAACGCGTCGGACTACCAACCCCAAGCTTGCAGGTTCGCTCTTGGCCGAGGTAAGTGATTTTTGAAAGGCGACAAAAAGTCACGACATGCATGTCATACGTTGTTGGCATGTTAAAGAAGCCATTTGAATTCAGTAGGCCATGTTCATAGTGGCAAAATTAATCTCGGGATTTTCCGCCGACACAAAGTTCCTCCATTCTCTACTAGAAAGCGCTATAATGTCTAGGAGCTTAGATATCTAACCTCCTTGACTTTCAAAGCGTTCGAAGGACCGACGAAATTCGGCATGCAAGCTGCCCTCTGGGTGCAAATAACAAAGCTTGCACCTGGCACCCGAGGCCATACGATATTATTATTATTATTATTATTATTATTATTATTATTATTATTAACTTACGATACATTGCCATATTGTTGTAATGTCCTAGTATTTGATTAATACAAGGTTTGGAACAGTCCGACATTGAGTTTAATCCGAAATTCGTAGTGTTCAGCATTCATTGCCGGTGAGTGTAGTTGCTGAATTGCTACCACTAACACTACTGCAGACGACGAGTAAGACATTACGATGTCATTTCAGTGTACATAACTGCACATTTTTAGCCAACTTTCGATTTTTGCAAAAAATGAAAGTAGGGCCAAAAATTGTGTGTCTGTCTGTGTGTGTGTGTGTGTGTGTGTACACTGCATGTCTGTCCCCCCTATCAATTCAAACACGGTGAAACTGAATTGAACGAAATTTGGTACAGAGGTAGCACTAGTAAAGGGCACCTCAGTGTCATGTTTTATATCGCCGCCATCTTGACGGAAACGCAATGGCGGCCAACCAAATGCTAAAAGCTTAAATGAAATTACGATCAACTTAACCATCTAATCTCTACCAAATTTTGCAACAACATACATTTATTTATGAAGCATGTTTTGACCAAACTACAAGGTCAAGAACCCAATAGTTTGTGGATGGCGGCCATGTATATGTGCAAATCAATTCCTCCTATCAATTCAAACACGGTGAATCCCAATGGATCGAAATTTGGTACAGAGGTAGAACTAGCAAAACGCACCTCAGTGTGATGTTTTATATTGCCACCATCTTGACGGAAACGTAATGGCGGCCACCCAAATGTTAAAAGCTTAAATCAAATTACGACCAACCTAATCATCTGATCTCTACCAAATTTTGCAAGAACATACCTTCGTGTGGAAAGCGTTTTTTGACCGAACTACAAGGTTATCAGACCAATAGTTTGCAGATGGCGATCATGTATGTGTGGAAATCGATTGCCCCTATCAATTCAAACATGGTGAAACCGAATTGAACGAAATTTTGTACAGAAGTAGCACTAGCATAAGGCACCTCAGTGTCATGTTTTATGTCGCTGCCATCTTGTCGGAAACGTAATGGCGGCCACCCAAATGTTAAAAGCTTAAATCAAATTATGAGCAACCTAATCATCTGGTCTCTACCAAATTTTGCAACAACATACGAGGGCTGTTTTTTAAGTAAGGGCCGTTTTATTTTTAAAGCCCGTAGTTAGTGCGCACGCCGCAACAAGAGTGCGCGCTACCTTCCGGCATACTTTGCGAACAAGCAGGCGTCAGTTGCAGCTGTGTAGCTAACCTGTACGCTGAACTCTGCATCTTTACATTGTTCAAGATTATTGATTCGCCCGTCGCGTGTAAGGTACGATCTGTGATACGTTTTTTGAGTGCAAGAAACATGTCGGCTGCAGACATTCATCGTCAGCTTTGTTTGGTGTATGATGATAATGCAATGACGGAAGGTAAAGTGCGAAAATGGGTACGCGAGTTCAAAAGTGGCCGTGAAAATGTTCATGACGATGAACGCTCAGATCTGTGATCACAGATGACTTGGTGACTGCAATTGACATGAAAATTCACGAGGACCGAAGATTCACGATAACCACTCTATCAATGGTTTTTCCTCAAGTGTGAATTCTTGGTTGTCAGAGCAGGCGGCAAACTTTTATGCAGAGGGATTTCAGAATTTAGTTTTAAGGTATGTCAAGTGCCTAAATAAACAAGGCAACTATGTAGAAAATTAGAGGAAGATATGTAAAACCTAAAAATAAATGTGGTTTCAAAATAAAATGTTCGGATAATTTAAAAAATACGGCCCATACTTAAAAAACAGCCCTCGTACCTTTATGCGGGAGTCGTCATTTGACCAAATTACAAGGTCATCAGCCTAATAGTTTGCAGATGGCGGCCATGCATGTGTGCAAATCGATTCCCCCTCTCAACTAACACAACTGAACCCAAATCTAACCACCTTTGGTACATAGGTAGCACTAGGAAGGGGCAACTCAGTGTCATGTTTTATATCGCCATCATCATAACAAAAAAGAAATGGCGCCCACCCAAATATTCTGAGCTAAAATCGAATTACAACTAACCTTATCATCCGATCTCTACCAAATTTTTCAACAATATACCTTAATCTGGGAAGCGTCTTTTACCCAAACTACAAGGTCATGAGGCAAATCGTTTCAAGGTGGTGAATGTACGAATCATGCAAGTATAGCCTAACTGTAACTTACGATTAAAGAAGGCCTGTCCTCAACAATTCAGCGTATCGTACATAGGGTGATTTAATCTGTCTTCAAAGAGGTGACTGGTAGGATATTAGCATATTATAATAGAATATGTAACCGTAGAAGTGACCAACAGGTCAGGCTTACCGTGACATATCGTTGTGGGCCCGTGCCGTTCCGATCAACATGGCCGCTATTTTTGCTCGTAAATACATATACAGTATTTTCGTAGCTTCCTAAGTTTATATCCTTTTTCGGAATGTACTGAACAAAAAACACGTATTTAGTATCAAATGTTTTATAGAAACGCCAGAAAACGCTAATGAAATCGTTGATTTCAACACAAAATATGATACAGTTATACTAAACGAGTTGTTTATCAAGTATTATCGTAGGGCATCAATGGCGTAATGGTAGCGACTTGGGCTCTTAGTCTGGGGGTTAGTGGATCAAATCACAGCAGTTTCAAATTTCTTTACTTCGTCCCTTTTGGTATAATGTTAATCATATACACTGTAGTGCATATTAGCAATCGACAATATTACATTTATTCCTGATAACACCACATATTTCAAAACTCGAATACAGTGATTAATATTCGTTGACCTTGATCGACGGTAGAGACTTTTGTTGTTGATTATTTAGGGGTTTTGGGGCATCATGGTCTTGTAGTCCCGTTTACTTGGGTGTGTGTAGAAGTTGTCTGATAACCTGTGTCACTGTGGTGTCTGTAGGCTTACTAGTATGTGTACTTTTATACGAGGAAGGATTCGGTTAGGAAGCTGTTGTTGTTTCATTTGGGATGCATGGGCATTTAGCCCCGTGTACTTGGGTGAGTGTTGAATTTTGTCTGACAACCTGTGTTTTTGTGATGGCTGTATTAGTGTGGGTATATATAATTCAGGTGAGGATTCAATCAATCAACGTTTAATATGCTTTTAGCACGTTGTATTTCAACAAGCAACTACAACCAACATTCAATTTTACTCCTTGAAAAGGACAAAGAGTTATATCTATACCCATGCATTTAGGAGAAAGTAGGCTATATGTCCTTTACTGAACATCTTGTTGTTCCTTCGTTTCTAAACGTGATACATATATTGTATAGGAACTGGTAGTTAACTGTTTCTTACGCAATGATAGCAGAATAAAGAATTTTGTTTCCAAATTTCCGTTTTTCATATCGTCTTAACTAATTCAGTAGTAAAGGGTCCAAATTGGCTGAATTTTAACATATTTATTTCATAAACTAAAGCAATTAGAAAATTCAAACGTTGCACGCATGTGTGTGGATACCCTTTCTACTATGAGAGAAAAAAATCACTGAGTTCCGCAAATTACAAGAAGTCACAGTTCATTGTTTGTCTCTCCTGAAAAAATTAGAATTATGGATTTGGGCCCATTTTCTAATGACCTATTCACTTCATTTCAGGGGCTTAGGACATCATGGTTATCAGCTCCCTGTAGTTGTGCGTATTTTGAACTTGTCTGATAACCAGTATTTATGTGATGACTGTAGTAATGTGTGAAACTGTTATAGGGACAGCGATGAGGTAGCTTCCCCAGGACCCGAAGTAAGGAATTATCCCGGCATTTTCCAGTGCGGAAAATTCTGGGAAAAAAACACACTCAGGATAGCCGCTGACAGTGCCGGGATTCAAACCGACGATCCCCGGACTAGCTACAGCTGTTCTCGCAGCCGTGGTGCGTGATATAACGAGCATCGCTCCACTGCTGGACTAGGAGGACTGGGTGGTACAAATGATGGTCACTGATAAATACCTAATATCTTCTAAACTACTGAAACTACCTTCGTGGGATTTTGAATGGATGTTGCAATGACTTGTTGATAAACATCCGCTGACGAATGATTAACTGTACCAGTGAGCAGTGAAGATAGTTTACATTTTAAACATTCAGTGAAATCACTTACCTCTTCTTGTAGCTTTTTCTTCTGATTAAATCACACAGACTTATGAATTTCGGTCAACGTAAACAAATACTTGAGCGTAATACTCCATAACGTAGCTGTGCACGTTAAATTGCTCACCACGACTGAAATAGGGAGCTTCAGCAAGTCCGAACTTTACTAATTAAATATCCTATAATTACAAAAGATGCGACTGATTGCGTGGACATGAAGAAAGACATCAAACGATTTAACCAATTTAAGGACTTTCAAAACCGTTTTGGAAGGAAACATCCACCGTGGTTTTGTCTGTGACTCGTTCAAAACCTTCTCTTTACTAATTGCGGAACACCTCGTTTGTAGCCCGCATACGTTTGGCATACATACTAACTTCTTCTAGCTCTCTGCACTTTGCTTTCAGCCTGATCTTCCTCATCCTTGTTGTACAATACGAAAAAGTTTTTCGGTAGTTCTTAGTATTAGTTTCGCTCGATACGGCTTTCATCTGTCGCGAATGATTTTCACTATCTCAGCTACCCCTCTCCTGAGTTTCATCTCGGTCTGTGTCTACTGTCTAGTACTTGATCACTTCCCTTGCATGTTTTCAAAAGGCACCACATTATAATATTATTCTGGATATGATTTTATCATAAAACTTACTGCATCGTGTTGATCAACTTTCGTACGTTACAAGAGTGTTCGGTACTAATGGCCAATGGTACTGAATGCGTTCATAGCCCCATATATTGTCTAAAACACATATGCAGTATTAACTGCTGGTGGCAAGAGGGGGCGAAACTGCACGCATCCAAAGGTGAAAAGAGTGTGAAGCTATGAGGCGTGCAGTAGTTGAACTGCACAGTCGACACACTGCTACACTGTTAGTGTCTCGATATAAACCAGTGCAATGGCATTCATATACAAAGCAAACAATGCTCTATATCTACTGACTCAGTGGACGTTGACATTTCGTCAGAAAGGAAGGCAAGAAATGTCGTAGAGTGAGATAGAAGTGGTAGAAGACATAATTGCGTTATTGCCAGATACGTCAGTGGAATGCGCAGTGGCGTATACTTTCGACCATGTGGACACTACACATGGGGAGTGCACTAATCACGATACGTACTAAGCATTACGTGAAAGTGATAGAGAAATAGGTGTCTAGTTTTTCAGTTCATCGTCCATGTCAGAGCCACAAACCCCTCCCTCTCCAGTGAAGCGTAGTAAAGAACAATCGTTGTCCTGCGAGCGGATACAATACATAATTACGTACATAAATAGCCATCTACAACATAGTGACAAAAAATCAATTTATTAACAAATTTTAAATACATCCGCAGTAATATGAACGTGTGATGCATAAGAAGAACTGTGATAGTTAGACGGAGAACAAGGTGAACCTGTTGCTTGCGCGAATCAAGGACGCCCGAGACAACTTTGGCTTACACGATGTTCATGATAGTAACCTACTACGTTATGGGCATCTAATTGCGCAGGACACGGTTATAGTGTTTCAAGGGTTGCGGTACCTTAAATGGTTGCACAGCCACAAACGGAGCTTCAGAATTGGAAGGCGTAAAATAACGAGATATGAAACAAAACTGAAATTTTACGATGCACCGCCATCTGCAGAATTGGCCAGAGCACTTGTAGATGAGGCAAATAACCTTATCCCATCGTTCATTAAGACCACCTCGTGGCGCAGTGCCTAGCGTTGTTGGCTGTCACCCCCGAGGTACCGGGTTCGATCCCCGGCTCTGCTAAGCTGTAATATGGTCTGGTACGGGGTCTCCCAGCCTCGTGATACAAAATGGGAACCTGCTGGATGCTATGGCAGGAGGAGGAGTGGAAAGGAACTGGCCACCCTACCACACGTATACTCCGGCTCGAGATGCCTGGTTAGTGATCCATTGACGAAGTCAAGGGCTTTAATTCAGGTTGCCTACGTCCCTGGAGGGGATATGGCACTCTATAATAAATCGTTCATTAAGAAAATTGCTTTTAGCACTGACCAATTGGGATTTGAAGATGAAATGTATACGAGAGGCATCCTGGCAGTTAAAGGTACTAAGAGTGTTATACAGTAGCATGAACAAAGAACACCGATACCCTAACGTATCCGTATACAATATGACTACTGTTAGTGTGGATGGTAAACCAGTAAGGAAGTTGGGAGATTCTTTCCCTCAAACGATTCTGACTCGTATCAGGGACCTAGCAAGCGCCGTGGGAAATGTTAACGTCACAGCAAGCAAGAGAGGGAAAATGGGCTTAGACCGGTATTTCACTATCAAAGAAATGTGCCAAAGGTCTTTTATAAAAGATCTTTTATACAACATTTGACAATGGAACGGGAAAATATTTTATTAAAGGTGGTTTTATAAAATTTATTTTATAAGAGGTATGAGCATCGTGCTATCTATGATAAAAGATTCAAACGAAAATGCTGGATCATAACATCTGGAATATTACCACAAAAAGATGCTCATATCAGAGTGTGAAATGCATTAAATGTTACATAATACATGGTATACAATATGTAAAAACAAAATATAGAAAATGTAGGTAAATATAGCAGAGGTCATGAGCACCGTACAAAAAGGACGCACACGTCAGGATATAAAGAAGAATGAAATAGTTAAATAGGCTGAAATAAAGATGTGAATGCCTGTGTATTTTATGATCTAATATTTGTATTACAATTCATCAATTTTACTAGCTATTTTAAATAAGAACTTTATCTTTACCGGTAGGTAATACATGTCTAGTTGTGCGGAATGAGCAGAGCACTCCACTGCAGTACGAGAGGGCTGAGGATCGAATCCCACCCAGGTAGGAAGGAAGGAAAGAAGGTAGGAAGGTAGGAAGGAAGGAAGGGAGGTAGGAAGGAAGAAAGGAAGGTAGGAAGGCAGGAAGGAAGAAAGGAAGGGAGGTAGGAAGGAAGAAAGGAAGGAAGAAAGGAAGGTAGGAAGGAAGAAAGGAAGGTAGGAAGGAAGGTAGTAAGTAGGAAGGTAGGAAGGAAGGTAGTAAGTAGGAAGGTTCGAAGAAAGGTAGGAAGTAGGAAGGAAAGAAGGTAGGAAGGAAGGAAAGAAGGAAGAAAAGAAGGAAGGCAGGTAGGAAGGAAGGAAGGAGGAAGGTAGGTAGGAGGAAGGAAGGAAGGTAGGAAGTAGGAAGGCAGGAAGGAAGGAAGAAAGGGAGGTAGGAAGGAAGGTAGGAAGGAAGGTAGGAAGTAGGAAGGAAGGAAGGAAGGAAGAAAGGAAGGAAGGAAGGAAAGAAGGAATCTGGTATATTTACGTGACCAATATTCTAGTGATCATAAGCCACGAGAACTCCTTTATGTGTGGAATCCTAACCACCAGACGTGACATTTCACCTCGAAAATCCTACATGTATTAACGAAGACTCAAACCCGGTCCACCTTGGTGCAAGTAAAGCAGATTGACCCTAGCGCCATCACGCCCCAAGCTGATATCATATTTCAAGAAATGAGTGTATGTAATTTCCTCCTGACTTCATCAGAGATCCCAATAAATATTGATTAATAATCACTGAATATTAATCGGCTATCTGGCGATAGATTAAAGTAATATGAAGTTGTTGTAAGACGAACCTGTCATTAGTGTCGAGCACAAGGCGTGCTAATTGCCCTGTCTCTGTCTCTGTCCCTTTCCCTCTCACTGCATGCACTCTCTCTCCCTCAGGTTGATGATGTGGCCTCATTTCCGTCACATTATTTGCGTGCTGCCCCCTGCTACTCTTGTAAGTGGCGGAGTCAGGGAGGTCACCCCACAGAATTAAGCCCACCACTAAACATATCTTGTGCAAGAAATGAATAAAGAAACAGTAACAACGTGTTTAGTACGTGCTCTAGCATGACCTCCTTCTTTATGCCTCTGTGCTGGCTTCAAGTCTTAAGTCCAGACTAAGTCTACCATGTCAAATTTCTGTTGGGTTCCTTGTTATTAGTCAAACATAAATCCTTGATCCGTGAGGGAAATTTTTAGCCTATTTTCATTTATGAAAAAATACGCTTATGAGATCACCTTTTGTCCGTGTGTGTGCGTATGTGTGTGAGTGTGAAATCTAAACGGCTGGAGCGGTTTTAATGATACTCGGTAACGGGATAGTACTATTTCATCTATTGCCGACCGTGTCCTATAAATGTTTATACGTCTCACCAATCTAACATGGCGGCTGCGCGAAATATTTCACCCACATTCTGTATCTCCGAAACTATTACCGATATAACCCTGACATTTTCTACAGTGATAGAGAAGACTTAGTTACGTTCAGCTGTGTAATGCTTAAAAACATGGTTAAGTATAAAACCAACATGGCGGTCAAGCGAAGTTAAAATATTTAGATGGCATTTCCTCGAAATTTAATCAACCGAGCGCAGTAACACTTGGTAGGATAAATGTTTATACCGAATTTGATCTATTGGCATCTGTCTCAATTTAATTTCTCTCATGACAACAAGATGGCGGCTGTGCGAAGTTTTAAAATTATATTTTCTTTGTTTCCTGATCATGCGTTGGAAGTGAACGTTTGGATAATACTGAAAACCTATGTAATATTTTTCATCTAATGGTACATAACTTTATGGCCTACATATAGAACAATCCAGCATGGCGATCATCCGAAATATTTCGACGGTTCTCAATATCTCCGAGTCTATTACAGCAATCAAACGACATTTTGTATATTGATAGAGGCTATTAACATAAGTTCACCTATAGGCTTTTCAATAACCTGATGAACACAAACCCAGCATGATGGCGATGCGAAATTTAAATATTTATATTCCGAAGATGTTTCTCAGAAAATCCCTATAATAGGCAGAAAAATTTTAATGGAAAAGACCAGTGGGATATATGAAAATAGGCTATTTAGTTCTTCACGGAACTATATGTGAAGCTTACTTTCAACATATGATATGCGTGTGTGTTCACCCTCTCCCCCCTCCAAAATAACTCATCATATATTGGGTTTATGGGAATGAAATTTGGTATTAGATTAGTTTCATCTATAGCTATGGATACCTCAGCCGTGTTCCTCTTATTTTATCTTGACTGATCCAGCATGGTGGATTGAAACATTTCACCAGTTATCAACATCAGCTGGATATTGTGTACCATGATATGGGTTATTAAGAAAGTTTACAGAAATAATTTACAAACCACACAAGCAAGAAACCAACAGGGTAGCTTAGCAAATTTTAACAATGTGTTTGCCTTTTCTAGGAATCTGTTACAGCTGTAAGCCAAAAATATTGTGCTGCGGTAGATAACTACAGAAATTATTTTGATGACTTTCAAAATCACAATTAGCGGGAAACATACATGGACGCCATGTGAATTTTCAAAATCTAATTGTCTCTTCCCGGAACATAACACGGCTACAAATCTGAAATTTCTTGCCAAGATTTAAGGCTATAAAAATATATTGCTGACCTGACCTTACCTCTACATAGTATAAAACAAAGTTCCCGATTGTTGGATGTAACGGGTAATCTCGAGAATCACTGGATGTATTTTGATGCGGATTTCACCTTTAAGTAAAGGATTTCTCGAGGAAGGTTTCTGTGGGAAAACAATCATTTATGACCAAAGGAAGCCGAGCAGTAATGATTTCAGTGAATTGAGTGGAAGAGAAACCTGGCATCCGTGAGCCTTTTAAGCTTACGCTGGGTAAACCGTAAAAAATATCTAAGTACCGTGAGTGTAAGAATTGTTCAGCATGAAAGTTGTAAGAAAAGTCCACGACAGCATATCTCTATCTTTAATACATCGCCCACTATAAGTATTTTTACGTTTTCATTTCTTCCAACAATCTCAATTCAATGGAAATTTAAATTATTAGCTTCGGAGCAAGTTTACGAGCTGCAAGAACTTCTTCTTTAAGCCACTGTGCTGGATTCAAGTCTAAGTCCAGACTAAGTCTACCATATCAAATTTTTGTTGGGTCCCTTGTTATTAGTCAAACATAAATTCTTGATCTCTGAGGGACATTTTTAGCCTATTTTCAGTTATGAAAAAATAACCTTTTGTCCGTGTGTGTGCGTATGTGTGCGAGTGTGAAATCTAAACGGCTGGAGCGATTTTAATGATACTTACAATAGCTAAATTAGTAATATTAAGGAATTATAGGAAAGGGTTTAACAAATTAAAATATAAATTAAATTACAACATGTTTGCGACATTAATTCAGTTCTTATAATTTCATCTAGCATGGTTTGTCGAAATTATCTAATACTTGATACATCACTTTCAAAGACACTTGAATTTAGTACCGGTAACTATTTACGGATTTTTGGTTGATTCTAGTGGTACTTGGGTTAAAACCGCGGTACATTGTCCAAATAATAATCTAATAACATGTTTCATAACTACTGCATAAGTGCATCACCGAAATACATGAGATTTTATAAATACGAGGGGTGTTTAGAAACTAAGGTTACAAGCCCGATATTCCAGGAGTATCGTTTGTTGCAGAGAAATTAGTAGTGTGGGGTAATTTGAATGAGGTATGGACGGACGAATCGGGTCAACAGATGAATCGGTTCAATTTTAAAAAATTCTCCTAGCCACCAAATGAAATACACTCAAGGAAGTCCTCCCATCTAGCGGCATGCATCTTAACTTCGTCTGTAAGCTGGTGACAAGTAGCTACTGGGAGTCGTATTATTTTGTTTGTGTGTTATTATTGAATATGTTCGTGCTGTTTCGGGTAAGTTCCGATTTTTGTTTTGTTTTCAAAATAGTATTAACTTTATATTGAACTGGCTGCGATAATTGTATTATTAATAGATTGAATATTTGCCATAGACGAAACTGATATACTGTTATGAAAGAGGTTATGTCTTTCCGCGCTTTTCCTGACTCGTGCAGGTTTGCCAACGTAGAAAATTAAATGCTGCATTTCGGGGGGAATAGGGTCACTTAAATGCAGGTGAATAGGGTCAAACTTTCTCGCGTATTTCCCTTTCAATAATTTATTATATTTCGCTTCAAATGACAGATGGGGAAATATAAAAGTAAAACCAGCTCTCAGTGGACCGAGGATGATATGCAAAGAGCAATTAAAGCTTTCCGTGAGGATAGAAGCCAGCGCTATGCTGCAGAGTTATTTGGAGTTCCGCATTCATGCCTTCAAAGGCGACTACAAAGTGGTATGGATACTCCTGAAAAGACAAAGGGTAGTCAAAGTATATTTGATAAAGACCAAGAAAATGAGTTTGTTTCTCGAATCCTGAAACTGTCTGGTTATGGGTTCCCGTTAGATTCAACGGATGTAAGAAACTGGAAACTGGGAAAGGGACTGCAATTTACCAAAAGATTGCGTAAGGCTAATACACGATCATCATCATCGTCATCATCATCATCATTATCATCATCAGATTCATCCGAATCCAAGGAAGAAGCGGATGGTGAGGAAAATGAGACCTCAAGATTGTGAACTCTGCAGCATCAAATACACTGATCCAATGTCAGTTAAACTTGGGGACTGGATTCAGTGTCAAGGCAAGGGGAGGGAATGGTGCCATGAGAACTGTGTTGGTACTAAAGGGAGAAGCGTTTTATTTGTGGAAAATGTGTTGCTCTTGAGTGATATTTCAAATTTTGGATTGACCCTATTCGCCAGACACTGTGACCCGATTCACCTCACCTGAGAAAGGCGAATAGGGCCATGCAGGACTCTTTTAAACGTATTTTTATATACAGTGAACAATATTTATAAACTGTTATGTATTGATGTTTGTAACTGAAAGGCGGCTCTTTAAAGATATGTGCAATAATCAGAGTTTATGGTGACGAACTGACTGCAAATCATAGTTTTCCTATTTATGACCCGATTGACTCTACATGTGGTTGGTAACTGTGGAGAGTTACAGCCACCCGCCACCTACAGTGCTAGTTGTAGGTAAAAACTAATGAAGACTCGTTTGGGAAACTGGTCTTGCGATGAGATCCGTTCAGTAATTCAATTTCTGTAGGCAAAACATGTAAGTTAACTGCGGTTAGGACTTCTCACCGTGGCGAAGGCTTCATCTTCCTTCATGACAATATGCGAACTCATACAGCCCAGAAGATGTTGAAGCGATTTCGCTGGGACATCAATGACAACCCTCCCTATAGCCCGGACTTCACTCCAAGTGACTCTTTAGTCGGTGAACACGATTGTACCCAAATAGATGGATTATACCCTAATCCTGGAAGAAATACATGAGATTAATAATTACATTCATTTATATATGTATACAGGGTCATCAAAAAATAATGCCAACATTTAAAAGAATTATAGCACTGAAACCCTTTATGTTAAACGTGTAATTCTTTCACTGAACGCTAGCTGGTTAAAGTAAGTTTTGTTGTGGTGCGGGCGTGACCTTGCTATGCGCACACTAGATACGCAGTAGCCAAAGTCGGCCGGGGGTGCGCCATAACTGCACCGTCCGACCACCGCGCGTTCAGTACCATGTTGACCGCTCAACAAATAGCACAGTGCGTGATTTGGTACGCAGTTTCAAAGTCACCAGTCAGTGTACGGCGGTTGTTTCAGAGGACTTATCCAGGACAAACTGCACCTGATTACAAAGCTGTCATTCAATGGTTTAAACAGTTTATGGAAACAGGGACTGTAGAGAAAAATTCTAGGCCAGGCCGACCACCAACATCAGAACGCACGCTTTCCCAACGGCTGGATTGGTAGAGGAGCCCCCGATTGCCTGGCCTCCAAGAAGTCCTGACCTTACCCCATTGGATTTTTTTCTGGGGGTACATTAAAAACATTGTGTATGCAGAAAAAAATCGGGGTTTGGAGCACCTGCGGGAGCAAATTTCTGCCGCCATCTTGACAGTTACTCCTGAGATGATTGCACGTACGTGGCAAGAAATCGACTACAGACTAGACATTTGCAGAGCTACGAACGGTGCACACAAAAAAATCTATCTTTTCAGAACATTTAAAGATTAAAACAATTGAATTATCTCGAATCGTTTTTTATAATAGTTATTTGAAATGTTATTTTTCGATGACCCTGTATATATAACCCCTGGCCCTACAGCCCTGAAGGGCCTAGGCCTACCAAGTGACCGCTGCCCAAACATTTGGCCTGTAGATATTGGGGTGACGCGTGGTCAGCGCATCGGGTCCCCTCACTGTCAGACAACTACTCAATTGTGCTGAGTGCACCCCGTTCCAGCCCTCACGTCAGTTTCTAAAATCCCTGACGGAGCTGAGAATTGAACCCGGGTGAGAGGCAGGCGTATATATATACTGTATATATTTATATATATTTATTAATCTCATGTAATTTTCTTCAGGATTAGGGAATAACCCATCTCATTTGGGTACAATCGTGTCAACCGACTGAAAAGCATCAAACTTTTGAAATCGATTAGTTGAATAATCGACTGACCGTTCATTCGATGAATCGATTAATCGAAGAATCTATTATTTGATTCGTAGACACGAGATATTAACAGAAGTTTAAATGAGAGGTTAGATGTTAGGAAATCTATAAAAGTAACATTTTACCTAAATATAGACTATAAAGTGTTCTTCCTTCTTTATGTTAACAATAACCAAACGAGAGTGACAGCGGAAGGACCAACACCAATCAAATTGGGAAGGGTTTCGAAGAAATAAAACGAAGAGTTTTCAGCAAAGATTTTGAATTCCTGTTCAATGTTAGTAGTGGAGGAGTGGTGCTTCTAACCCACAAGGTGCTCAAATTAGTACACACTTTTTGCTTATTCAGATCTCGTGAACCCATGGTCGGATGTTGACCAATGAGCTATCGTTGGACTCAGGCTGACGCCCCCTTTCCAATGGACAACCCATTTCAACTCCAAAATAAAACCTACCCCTACTAGGGGGTAAAATTGTATTTTTTTAAAGTAAAATTCACCTTACAAATGCAACAGACATGAGGGGCGATACCAGTCTGAACTTAAACGTTGTTGCTCATATAGCGCATGCGTTTTGCTGGATGCCGCTATGAATCAACATATTTTTTTAATTTTTTTTACGCATGCGCACTAGGGGATTTTGTAAGAGGGCGGGCATTTAAATAATTATTTATGTATGAGTTATTATTATTATTCTTTTTTTAATTTTTCCAAAAGATTGAAAACTAATAGGTCATGTGCTTTTTAATATTTTACGAACTAAGAAGGCTACGGACTTGTATGATGGGTCGTTGGATTTGGGATAACGCCCCGTTTTTTTGAATGTAGTTTTGATTTTTGTCAAAAGGGCTTAAGTGCACTTTTGATAATATTTTGCGAACTAAAAAGGCTACGGACTTGTATGATGGGTCGTTGGATTTGGGATAACGCCCCGTTTTTGAATGTAGTTTTGATTTTTGTCAAAAGGGCCTAAGTGCACTTTCGTTAATATTTTGCGAACTAAAAAGGCTATGGACATGTATGAGGGGTCATTGGATTTGGGAAGAGGCCTCGTTTTTTAATGTAGTTTTGATTTTTGTCAAAAGGGCCTAAGTACACTTTTTTAATATATTGAGAACTAAGAAGGCTACGGATTTGTATGAGGGGCCGTTGGATTTGGGATGACGCCCCGTTTTTGAATGTAGTTTTGATTTTTGTCAAAAGGGCCTAAGTGCACTTTTGTTAATATTTTGCGAACTAAGAAGGCTACGGACTTGTAGAGGGGTTATAGCACTTGGGGTGATGCCCTGTTTTTGAATAGATTTTTTGATTTTTGTCAAAAGGGCCTAACGCCCTATTTTTTACCTGTTTAAATTTTAATTAAGAGTGGTCGTTGAGAGAGCCGGTACTGCTGTTATGTGTCTCAACGAGCCTGTTGTCGAGCACAGTGACCATGCTCAGAAGAAATGAATTGCTATTTGGGCGGAATGGCGGGGCAGCTTATGACGGTTGGTTTTGTGATATTTCCTATGACGGATGGTGGCAAATATTTGAAAATGTGTGCTAGGATTTTTTAACCCTAAAGGGGATCTTTAACGTTTTAGACAACGGTGATGAGCGAGACCGCTCTCTGACACAGCAGACGGTTGTAGGATATGACCAAGTGGTTCTTGGACGTGGTGAAAGTTTGTGGTTAACATGGTCATGTATTGAGGATGGCCGCTTGCTAATGATTATTATTATTACAGTAAGATGTTTAATAATAATAATATTAATAATAATAATAAGACACGGCGTCCTGCTCGCTGGAGACTGTATACACGACCTGGCCAGGCCTTGTCAGAGCGACTGCCGATAACACAAGAATGCCTACGTGGGCAGGAAGTAAAGGGTCAGGTTACTTGGCTGGTAGAGGCTAGCAGGTCTGTCGTTTAAACAGACTTGGTAGAGGCTAGCAGGTCTGGGCGTTTAAACAGGGACCGCCATGTTGGTTCCTAGACAGTCGTACTAGCGATGTATAAGAGGCAGCCATTTTGGTTCTTAATTAAAGACATGAAACTAGTATAAGGTACACAATTTTTATAAAGCTTAAGGAATGTGGAGAGGCGTAGGAACACGTGCGAGACAGAACTTAGTTCAAGGTCACAACGCTGAGAAAATGCAACTCTCTCTGTTGCTAAGCAGACTGATAATGATTGTGTTAGTCATGCACTTGCCATTTTAGCAAACGGACGTATAGAGTAGAGCTCTGAACTGAACTTTGGAATAACATCCTTTTGTTTTTGGTAAGTACATGTGAATACTTATTTTAATGATATCATGCTAATGAACCTTAAATTTATAGTTATTGATAAGGCAATTAATGATTTTATTTATTTATTTGTTTGCAGATAACCGGTATACCTAACATGTCTGAGAGAGAAGAAACCATTGCACTTTTGAGCCCACTAGAAGGAATCAGCAACAAGACACTGCAAGTGAAGGTGAGATTATTTTTTTAAACTAACTTGTTTCATTTTTTTGTTTCATATTTTATTGTTACGTGCCACCCCCTAGTGGCACTTTTGTTAACTGGATTGCGGTGGGTAGAAAGCACAACACAGGTTGTTCCTTTAAAGAAATAATTAATTTTATTGCGGCCAGAATGATACACTACTCATCAGCAAATACAAGCAATTAGAACCTTATGTACACCTATTACAGTTACTTACGAAAACCTGCTACCCGCTGCTTCGCTGTTCACGAGCTGGGAAACAATGTCACTGGGTTTCGTAACACGCGCGGCGCTTCTCCACAATATCTCTGTCGCTCAGTGAAATCACACTCACTCAAAACACAGGCAGTCCCCTGTATGCTTCTCACTTCCTCGCTGTTATGAGAAACGGCTTTACTAGGGGTTTCGCAAGTCACCACACTTCTGTCGCTCAGGATAAACGCTCGCACTAGCTCGTAAAACACAACGACTCACTCACTGCTTGACAGGTCGCTCTTATATAGCAGGCCGGCGACTCAATAAATGCTTCTAGACCCATCCAGGGCTCACGGCTTCTCGAGGCTTCCATCGCTGGCTGGGTCACGAATATTCTGGACCATCCCTTTGTCCTAGTAGACCTGTTGCATAAGGCGCACGCAATACACTGAGGCAGAGCAGCCCAGCCCTGGGGCAGTTGTGACTCATGCGGCGAGCGATGAAACAAACTCACAGCCGTAACACCACCCCCTTCCTAAAAGGCTGATCGTCCCGATCAATCATTGGTCCGTCTGTGTCCCATCTTAGGCTGACAGGCGATCTCGATGCACGATCTTCATCTTCGCCCTCGGGCTCCGCTGGATCCTGTAGACGACATCGTTGATCCGTTTCACGACTCGGTACGGGCCCTCCCAGGACTTCTGAAGTTTGGGTGACAGGCCTTTCTTCCGTAATGGGCTGAAGAGCCAGACCAGGTCGTCCTCGTGGAATCCGCCGGCATCCGTCTGTTGTTCGTATCGGGTCTTCATTCGGTCGGTCTCGATCCGCAGTTTCCTCCTCGCGAACGCGTGCACGTCCTCCAGTTGGTCGACCAGTTCTTGACAATACTGCTTTAGCGGAACCGGACCATTCCCAGGTTGGCCGAAGGCAAGATCGACAGGTAGACGGAGCTCCCTCCCAAACATGGCCCGGGCTGGTGTGCACCCGGTGGCTTCATGCACGGTGGCGCGGTAGGCCAGGAGAAATAGTGGAAGATGTTTGTCCCAATCCCTCTGGTGCTTGCTGAAGACTATTCGGAGATGGTTCTCGATGGTGCGATTGAATCGCTCTACCATCCCGTCGAACTGAGGGTGCAGCGGCGTTGTCCTTGTCTTCCGGATTCCCAGCAGCTGGCATAGGTTCTGGAACACCTGTGACTCGAAGTTCCTCCCTTGGTCGGAGTGCAGCTCCAGGGGTACTCCGTACCGGCTGACGAATTCCTTCACCAGGGTCTCTGCGATCGTCGCGGCTTCTTGGTTAGGGAGCGCATACGACTCCGGCCATTTGGTGAAGTAGTCGCTGACGACCAATATGTAGCGGTTCCCTGCCTCGCTTAACGGGAATGGTCCAGCAATATCGATGGCCACTCTCTCCATGGGGCCGCCCACGTTGTAGGTCTTCAGTGGACCCCGTCGTCTTCGTCCTGGGCCCTTGCTGGCTGCGCAATCGTGGCAACTCGCGCAGTGGTTCTCCACGTCTGTTCGGCACCCGATCCAGTAGAACCGCTCTCTTAGCTTCTCCAGGGTCTTCTTTATCCCTAAGTGCCCACCAGATGATCCTCCATGAACTTCCTTCAGGACTTCCTCCGTCATAGCCTTTGGAACGACGACTTGTTCCCGAGATGTCTTCCCGTCGGTGCTCTCCCAGGTACGGCATATGAGGCCATCCCTCACAACCAGCGAGTCCCACTGCGCCCAGTAGGACTTAAACTTTGGGCCGCAGTCACTCGCAATGTTCCACCCGGGTCTGGGAACACAGGCCGTCTTCCATTCGGCTATCAGTCCGAGGTCATCATCTTCTGCTTGTGCCCGCGTGAAAGATTCGCGGCTCCAGCTCCCTTGAAGTTCCACGGTAGTCCTTCGGCACTATATCCCGGTGTTCTCCTCCCTTCGGGCTCAGAAGTTGCAGTCTTCGGGGCACGGTCTTCGTGACAGGGCGTCGGCGTTAGAATGCAGTTGGCCTTTCCTGTGCTGAATCTCAAAGTTGTACTGTTGAAGACTCTCTAACCACCGCGCGATTTGACCCTCGGGCTGCTTGAAGTTCAGAAGCCACAGCAGGGATGCATGGTCGGTCCTGATGAGAAATTCTTGCCCGTACAGGTACTTGTGGAAGTGTTCAATGGTCTTCACGATGGCGAGCAGCTCCTTCCTGGTGACGCAGTAGTTCCTTTCTGGCTTTGACAAGGCCTTGCTGAAGTAGGCCACTACTCTCTCCTCGCCGTCCACTACTTGGGACAGGATCCCCCCTATGCCAAAGTCGCTGGAATCGGTATCGACGATGAGCCTTGTTCCAGGTCTGGGGTAGGCCAGTATAGGCGCGGTGCACAGAGCCTGCTTGAGTTGTTCGAAGGCACTGTGGCATTCTGCTGTCCACGTGAAGAGTTGGTCCTTCTCAGTCAGTCGATGTGAAGGTTTGGCGATGTCGGCGAATCCTCTCACGAAGCGACGGTAATAAGTGCAGAGTCCCAGGAAGCTTCGTAGTTGGGACTTGTCCTTCGGAACTGGCCACTCCCTCACAGCTGCGGTCTTCTTCGGGTCGGTGTGCACCCCTTCCTCGGAGACGATATGCCCAAGGTACTGGACCTGCTTCTGGAAGAGCTGACACTTCTTGGGGCTCAACTTCAGCTGGGCAGCCCGTAGCTTCATCAAGATCTCCTTCAGGTTGTTGTAGTGCTCCTCGAAGCTTCTTCCCAGAACGATGACATCGTCTAGGTAGACCAGGCAGGTCTTTCAGTGTAGTCCCCTCCGGGCCGCCTCTCCGAATGTCCTTCGGCTACGTTTTTGTTGGTGGTACTGTGACTCTTGAAGAACCGGCCTAGCGCCTCCATCAGTTCATCGGCCAGGGGATTGGTCTTGTCGGCTTTGGCTGGTTCGTCGACGTCCACCTGACGCACCCGCGCGCGCATTCTAGATACCTGCTTTGCCGTCTCGAACTCAAGGGCGTGGCTCAGCGCATCTGCCAGGGTCTTATTGCGCGCGTGTCGCAGCGCCTGTTGAGTGTCCGAGTCCCGTAGCCCATCGGTGAAGGCCTGCGTTGCAATCTGTTCCAGAAAGTCGGCCGGCGCTGTTGGATAGGCGAGCCTTACGAGTCGTGCGATGTCCATCTCGAACTCCTGCAGGGTTTCCGCGTTATTCTGTACCCGGGTCCGGAGCTGCATCTGGTAGGCCTGCTGAAGATGGCTATCGCCATATCGGGACTCCATATGGGCGATCAGTGAAGCGTAGTCCTGGGATCCAGTCGGGATGGCCTGAAGGACGTTAAGGGCGTCACCTCTCAGCGCAACAATGAGAGCTGTAGCCTTTTCTGTGTTGTTCCAGTTATTTATCGAACAGGCGGCCTCGAACTAACGTAAGTAGGTGCTCCACGGGACCTTTCCGTCGAAGGTTGGGGGCGTCACTCTGCTCTGTCCCGTTCCTGATGTCCCCGGTGTACCTGTGGGCGGGCGTCGGCGCAGCTCGGCAACTTCTTCTTGAAGAGCGTTGAATTTCTCTTCCACACCCGTGAGTGGGCGTTGGCGCAGTTCGGCAACTTCCTCTTGTAGGGCTCTGACTCTCTCATCCACCCCGGTCGGCGGGCGTCGGCGCAGCTCGGCGACTTCCTCTTGTAGGGCTTTGAATCTATCTTCCATCCCTGTCAGCGGGTGTCGGCGCAGCTCAGCAAATTCCTTTTGTAGAGCGTTGAATCTCTCTTCCACCCCCGTCAGCGGGCGTCGGCGTAGCTCGGCGACTTCTTCTTTTAAGGCGTCGAACTTCTTTTCCACTGCCGTGACTTCCTCACGCAGACCCAGTTCTAATTTCTTCAGGTCCTGTGATAACTTATTCTGCCCGTCTTCCGTCTTCTTCTGGCCATCCTCTATCTTCTTGGTTAAATTCTTCTGGCCATCTTCTAATTTAGCAGTTAAGTCCTCGGCTAACTTCTTCTGGCCGTCCGCCATCTTCTTCTGGCCGTCCTCCATCTTCTTCTGGCCGTCTTCCATCTTGGTTTCCATGCCACTTAACTTTTCTAGCAATGCTGCCAATTGCGCCTCCTTTTTAGTTGTTTGTCTTTTAAAGGGCATGCATTCACAGGAAAATTAGAGAAAATGACCTGCTCGGATTTTGAAACCAGGACCGTCAGGTGTTGTGCTTGTGCTTGAGTTCGAAATCCGGCTTCTGACACCAGCTGTTACGTGCCACCCCCTAGTGGCACTTTTGTTAACTGGATTACGGTGGTTAGAAAGCACAACACAGGTTGTTCCTTTAAAGAAATAATTAATTTTATTGCGGCCAGAAAGATACACTACTCATCAGCAAATACAAGCAATTAGAACCTTATGTACACAAATTACAGTTACTTACGAAAACCTGCTACACGCTGCTTCGCTGTTCACGAGCTGGGAAACAATGTCACTGGGTTTCGTAACTCGCACGGCACTTCTCCACAATATCTCTGTCTCTCAGTGAAATCACACTCACTCAAAACACAGGCAGTCCCTTGTATGCTTCTCAATTCCTCGCTGTCAAGAGAAACGGCGTTACTAGGGGTTTCGCAAGTCTCCACACTCCTGTCGCTCAGGATAAACGCTCGCACTAGCTCGTAAAACACAACGACTCACCCACTGCTTGACAGGTCGCTCTTATATAGCAGGACGGTGACTCAATAAATGCTTCTAAACCCATCCAGGGCTCACGGCTTCTCGAGGCTTCCATCGCTGACTGGATCACGAATATTCTGGACCATCCCTTTGTCCTAGTAGACCTGTTACATAAGGTGCACGCAATACACTGAGGCAGAGCAGCCCAGCCCTGGGGCAGTTGTGACTCATGCGGCGAGCGATGAAACAAACTCACAGCCGTAACATTATTTTATGGAATGCATGTATTAACCTGAATTTAGGTATTTATAGCAGTTTATTTTATATATTTTTCGAAACTTGGAAAGAAAAGCTTCACCGCCGTAGCAGTTGCTGAAAACCCGAGACGCAGTAGAGCGAAACCATTGTTTTCAGGCAGTGAACTATTTAAAACTCAGGTAAGCCTAACTTAAAATGCTATTGCAGTTTACCACTTACGGAAAAAAACCTCTTACACAAAAAAATCATTACCTGTACATGACTGGGACAATGGTTGCTTTCTTGATTAATGGCTATGTTGTTGTTGACTGGGAAAAGTACAAGGCCATGTTAGATTTTCTAAAAACAAACATTTAAATTTAATTTATGGGTGTTTCCCTATGGACTCAACGAATATCCACAGGTTTGAACATGATAATGTGAACAAAATGACATGACATTCATTTTTGTTTATATATTGGTTAAAGGGGAGGGGGGATGAAATGACTGTAGCTTTATAAAAAGAAAATAAGTACATGGATTACTGTTAGTGCCAACATACAGCTTATTTTTAATGGTGTTTTGATATATTAAAGCCAATTAATGTTAACGTTTTATTTACAAGTATTGATTGATTGATTGATTGATTGAGTGATGGGTTATTTTGTTTGCTTTTAGGTGTCGTCATGTGCCATCAACGTAATGAACAGACAGTGAACAAGCATACATTATGCTTGAAAGTACTCTGTGCTCTTGTGCAACGTTAATAACTTACAATAAGAAAAAGTTTTATTATAACACATGGCGTTAGTACCAAATACAACAAGTGAACAAGTTGGTTTACCACGTGGGTTAAATTTAAAATCGTTGGTTAACATTTGAATCCTGGCCTGTAGGCTTTTTGTCAACACATAAACTTGCAAAAGCCGTTTTTTTTACTTGAACCGAGAAGATGTGGTGCGCTGTGTGTTTTGTCGTATTGAACTTTCACACTGGGAAGAAGGAGATGATCCCTTTAGAGACCATTTGCGATGGTCTCCTCATTGTCCTTACGTGCTTGGAAAACAAGTGGGTAACCTACCCGTGTATCCATTTTACCGAACCACAAGGCCATTGGCCGTTACTTACCTTGCTGAATCACAAATAAATAATAATAATAATAATGTATTACCAGCCAACGGTAGTGTCGATATATGTGGTCCATATGCCATAGACAGTGTTGAATTGGCATGTGCTTTTGAAAAATGGGGTGTTTGCAAGACTAAAGCACTTGAACACCCGGAGTGCAGGTCTGTTGAAAAACGTTTAGAATATTATAAAAATGTTTGGCCATTAATATTAAAACACATTACCAAACAGCTAAGTGAAGCTGGATTTTTTTATACTGGTGAAGGGGATAAAGCAATATGTTTTATTGTGGATTTGCTTTAAAGCATTGGCAAATGACTGATGACCCTTTTGTGCCACACGCTCGTTGGTTACCTAACTGTAAATACATGGTGTTGCTTAAAGGTCAAGAATTTGTGAACACTATTCGTAAAGAAAACGTGATTGCAGCACAAGACATAAAAGTGCCTTTAGAGTTAGAACACGCGGAGCAAATACATGAGGCTGAAAAAAAGACTTGTCTCACGAACAGATACAAAAGTGTGACCAACAATTATGTAAAATTTGTTATCAAGATGAACTAGGTGTTGTATATTTGCCTTGTGGACACATGATAGCATGTGTCAAGTGTGCATTAGAACTTACTACTTTTCTGCATATAGCACAAGTGTTATCTGCTACAGTTAAGGCATTTCTTGCATAAATAGTATAATTTATTAGCAATGCATAGTGCAAAATACCTATATGCACGATATTATTACAAACTGTTGTAGTGTGTAATAGATATGCTTTTGTGTTGTTTATAGACTACTACAATGAATGTTTTGAATGCTGTGGGACAATCTTATGGCTTAGAGACAAAGAAGCTCAGCGAATTGCCAACACATATTCCATTCCGCATTATCAAGATTCGGAAACTGAAAACAGCATATGGTGATCGTGTACTTTGTGAATGTGAAAACTTTGAGACATTTCTGCCTACACGGTTTAATGATATGTCGGAGAGTGTTTTTGATCAAGTCAATAATGCTGTACAACCTGTACACTTAATTTATGAAGGTTTTAAAAACAATAGGTGCATGGTTCGTTTTAATTAAATAAAAAAACAAATGTGAAATAATAATGGAAAATATAAGTGATGACAATGGTCTGAAAAAGAAAGAAAATATGTGTATAGAATAGTAATGTTTTAGTGCTTAGTGTTGTCTTTAAAAATATTATGATGAAACCAAAAAACAAGAAATGTATATAAAGTTTGTAAATAAATGCAAAATGATGTTACAATGCTGTTTTATTTTATACAAAGTTAGAATATTTAACATTGCAGAGCATACATGATTATGAAAACAGATGCACACTGAATACAAGTCTTTCACTCTTTACAATAGTCTGTTATAGTTTTAAACACAAGGCTTGTTGTAGATTTTTTTATAGCAATGTCCATTCACTGTTGTTTTCGAAAACTGGGGAAGCCGCAATGATTGTAAAGGCATAAAAACCTTATTGTTATTACTATTTAGTCATTTTGATCCTCTTGCATATCAAGAGCAGATGACCTAGTTGTTCCACTATTTAAAACGACAACAACAACAACACCACCTCTTCCATAGTTTGTGATGTTGATGTCTCTTGCGACGTGAAAGATGGATTAAACATAACTTTTAGAACAGGGGTTAAACAATGCTCATTAAACAATGCACTATTTTGAGTAGCAATATGGTTTTCTTGATTTTTTGTCGACGGCAACTGTGTTTCATGCAGTACACTACATTGATGATCACTGACACTTAAAACCTCACTATTTTTACTTTTTAGGTCACCACGACAATGTTTGGAACGTTGCTTTGAACAACGCCAAATATCAGTTCCATTTTTATTGGTTCGTTTCACAATATATGAATATCCTTTATAATATGCGTAAGGCTTACCATACCTAGTCACTGATACTTCCATGTCAACTGTCAAGCATAGACTAAGCTCTAGTAAAGTCAACTTGGTAATAAGAATAATAGTTTAATGTGAGAGCAAATATGGATCCAAAGATTTAAGGTAATAGTGGAAGCAAATAAGCAAATATAAGAACCAAGAGTGGGGGTAAAAGTGGTTGCAAAGTGGTAGACCCATTACACAATAATTTCAGCACGTCGAAGCTCTTGTTCAAATTCTTTGATTTCCCAATCGTGACCGGTATGCCCAGCGTGTTGTAAAGCATGCTAGTGTCGAAGCCGTTGAATTAGCTTACTGGGTTTATTCCAGTATACAAATTTAACAAATGAATTTTAGGTGTAAACTAAGCATTACCATTATCATCATCATAATTATCATCATTATCATCATCATGATCATTATTATCATTATCATCATGACCATCATCACTATTACTATATAGCCCTTTTTGATCTTCTTGCAATACCACTTTATTTATAGTATGTGTCGACTTTGATAGTGTTGAAGGTTTCTTGTACGTTGACAACTGTCCTAACATGACTTTTTGAGGACATGATAAGTCCTTTTGAACAAACACTGCATTATCTTTAGCCGCAATATCGTTTTCTTGAACTTGCTTTATAGCATTTTGAAAATTGTTTGTAAACAGCAACCGTGGTTCGTTTAGAGCACTACATTGATGAACACTCACACTTAAAACCTTTCCATTTTCACTTTTCAGATTGCCTTGACATTTTGTTGACCTCTCTTTTGAGCATCGCCAGAATATTATTCCATTCACATTCTGGCGATTATAGTTATAAGAGTAGCCTTGATAGAGTGCACGTTGCCTACCTTTGTTGGTTGTAGTAAGTTCCATAGTAGAAACTGACCTGTCAGTACGATGTTCCCATTACAAAGGTTACAACTGTTTTGCTGATGGAGTGACCTACCATAAACTTATATATTGGCTTATGTGTTGGCTTTTTGTGTTGGCTTTTTTTAGTTGGCTTTTTGTGTTGGCTTTTTTGTGTTGGCTTTTTTGTGTTGGCTTTTTGTGTTGGCTTTTGTGTTGGTTTTTTGTTTTGGCTTTTGTGTTGGTTTTTTGTTTTGGCTTTTTGTGTTGGCTTTTTATGTTGGCTATTTTTGTATTGGCTTTTGTATTGGTGCCATATGTTGGCTTCTGTATTAGCTCTCTCATATTTGCTCTTGTAGGGTTATTTGGTCTTGGAAAGTAAGTGAGCCCCTTCTTTATGACAGTAAAATGTTTACCACAATGTTTGTAAGCAACAACAACACACTAATATTCTAAAAAATTCCAAGTATTATAAGGTTAAAGATTGACTAAGAGTGTAATAAGGGCAGCTATCCTAACCTAACCTAACCCAAACCTAACCTAAACTAACCTAAACCTAACCTTGCATAACCTAAACTAACTTGACCAATCCTCACTTCATTCAACCTAACCTAACCTAACTTTACCTAACCTTACTTCATTGAACCTAACCTAACCTAACTTTATGTAACCGAACCTAACTTAACATGACATAACCTAGCCTGGGTGAGTGCTCGTACCCACCATTAGATAGCATGCTAGTAGTTCAGTTTGTACTCATATCCACCGTTATGTAGAATGCTACTTGTTAAGTTAGTGCTTATATCCACCGCTAGGTAGCGGACACATACTTTGCATGTTGCATGTGACTATCTCACAAGGATGTGTTTGTATAAGCTCTGTATATAAATTCAATATACAAATACCTACTAAGTGTTCAGAACTAACATGTATAGCCATGTGTAGGGTATATAGGGGATTCTTAGCACAAAAAAATGTCTAACCCACCAGTGTACAGCCTTGTCATATGCAGTAAGCAGGTGTAAAGAGTGTGAAAATACTTTTCTTTGAGACCATTATAAGAAGCGTCACGAAGTATCGGGTGGTGAATTTCATGAGTGCAAGACCTGTGGTAGTAAATTTAACAATGCCTACAACGGACGTCGTCATAAAGATTGTTGTAATGACAAGGCGGTACACTGGTGGGTTAGACATTTTCTTGGTGCTGAGAATCCCCTATATACCCTACACATTGCTATACATGTTACTTCTGAACACTTAGTAGGTATTTGTATATTGAATTTATATACAGAGCTTATACAAACACATTTTACAGGCGTCAAACTTTGTGAGATAGTCACATGCAACACGCAAAGTATGTTTCCGCTACCTAGCGGTGGATATAAGCACTAACTTAACAACTAGCATTCTACCTAGCGGTGGATATGAGTACTATCTGAACTACTTGCATGCTATCTAACGGTGGGTACGAGCACTCACTCAGGCTAGGTTATGTTATGTTAGGTTAGGTTCGGTTACATAAAGTTAGGTTAGGTTAGGTTCAATGAAGTGAGGTTAGG
Organism: Meconema thalassinum; assembly: GCA_946902985.2. NCBI lineage: Eukaryota > Metazoa > Arthropoda > Insecta > Orthoptera > Tettigoniidae > Meconema > Meconema thalassinum. The sequence goes on along the minus strand of OX336389.2, from coordinate 1,117,068,134 downwards.
TAAAGTTAGGTTAGGTTAGGTTGAATGAAGTGAGGTTTGGTAAAGTTAGTTTAGGTTATGCAATGCTAGGTTTAGGTTAGGTTAGGTTTGGGTTAGGTTAGGTTAGGTTAGGATAGCTGCCCTTATTACACTCTTAGTCAATCTTTAACCTTATAATACTTGGGATTTTTTAGAATATTAGTGTGTTGTTGTTGCTTACAAACATTGTGGTAAACATTTTACTGTCATAAAGAAGGGGCTCACATACTTTCCAAGACCAAATAACCCTACAAGTAAGAGCAAATATGAGAGAGCTAATACAAAAGCCAACATATGGGACCAATACAAAAGCCAATACAAAAAAGCCAACACAAGAAAGCCAACACAAAAAAGCCAACACAAAAGCTAACACAAAAAAGCCAACACAAAAGCCAACACAAAAGCCAACACAAAAAGCCAACACAAAAAGCCAACACAAAAAATCCAACACAAAAAATCCAACACAAAAAATCCAACACAAAAAGCCAATATATAAGCTTATGGTAGGTCACTCCATCAGCAAAACAGTTGTAACCTTTGTAGTGTGAACATCATACTGACAGGTAAGTTACTACTATGGAACTTACTACAACCAACAAAGGTAGGCAACGTGCACTCTATCAAGGCTACTCTTATAACTATAATCGCCAGAATGTAAATGGAATAATATTCTGGCGATGCTCAAAAGAGGGGTCAACAAAATGTCAAGGCAATCTGAAAAGTGAAAATGGAAAGGTTTTAAGTGTGCGTGTTCATCAATGTAGTGCTCTAAACGAACCACGGTTGCTGTTTACAAACAATTTTCAAAATGCTATAAAGCAAGTTCAAGAAAACGATATTGTGGCTAAAGATAATGCAGTGTTTGTTCAAAAGGACTTATCATGTCCTCAAAAAGTCATGTTAGGACAGTTGTCAACGAACAAGAAACCTTCAACACTATCAAAGTCGACACATACTATAAATAAAGTGGTATTGCAAGAGGATCAAAAAGGACTATATAGTAATAGTGATGATGGTCATGATGATAATAATGATCATGATGATGATAATGATGATAATTATGATGATGATAATGGTAATGCCTTGTTTACAACTAAAAATTCATTTGTTAAATTTGTATACTGGAACAAACCCAGTAAGCTAATTCAACGGCTTCGACACTTGCATGCTTTACAACAAGCTGGGCATACCGGTCACGATTGGGAAATCAAAGAATTTGAACAAGAGCTTCGACGTGCTGAAATTATTGTGTAATGGGTCTACCACTTTGCAACCACTTTTATCCCCACTCTTGGTTCTTATATTTGCTTATTTGCTTCCACTTTTACCTGAATTCTTTGGATCCATATTTGCTCTCACATTAAACTATTATTCTTATTACCAAGTTGACTTTACTAGAGCTTAGTCTATGCTTGACAGTTGACATGGAAGTATAAGTGACTAGGTACGGTAAGCCTTACGCATACTATAAAGGATATTCATATATTGTGAAACGAACCAATAAAAATGGAACTGTTATTTGGCGTTGTTCAAAGCAACGTTCCTAACATTGTCATGGTGACCTAAAAAGTGAAAATAGTGAGGTTTTAAGTGTCAGTGATCATCAATGTAGAGTAATGCATGAAACACAGTTGCCGTCGACATAAAATCAAGAAAACCATATTGCTACTCAAAATAGTGGTTTGTTTAATGAGCAACGTTTAACCCCTGTTCTAAAAGTAATGTTAAATCCATCTATCACGTCGCAAGAGACATCAACATCACAAACTATGCAAGAGGTGGTGTTGTTGTTGTCGTTTTATATAATGGAACAACTAGGTCATCTGCTTTTGATATGCAATAGGATCAAAATGAATAAATAGTATAAACAATAAGGTCTTTATGCCTATACAACCATTGCGGCTTCCCCAGTTTTCGAAAACAACAGTGAATGGACATTGCTATAAAAAATCTACAACAAGCCTTGTGTTTAATACTATAACAGACTATTGTAAAGAGTAAAAGACTTGTATTCAGTGTGCATCTATTGTCATAATCATGTATACTCTGCAATGTTAAATATTCTAACTTTGTATAAAATAAAACAGCATTGTAACATCATTTTGCATTTATTTACAAACTTTATATACATTTCTTGTTTTTTGGTTTCATCATAATATTTTTAAAGACAACACTAAGCACTAAAACATTACTATTCTATACACATATTTTCTTTCTTTTCCAGTCCATTGTCATCATTTATATTTTCCATTATTATTTCACATTTGTTTTTATTTATTTAATTAAAACGAACCATGCACCTATTGTTTTAAAACCTTCGTAAATTATGTGTACAGGTTGTACAGCATTATTGACTTCATCAAAAACACTCGCCGACATATCATTAAACCGTGTAGGCAGAAATGTCTCAAAGTTTTCACATACACAAAGTACACGATCACCATATGCTGTTTTCAGTTTCCGAATCTTGATAATGCGGAATGGAATATGTGTTGGCAATTCGCTGAGCTTCTTTGTCTCTAAGCCACATGATTGTCCCACAGCATTCAAAACTTTCATTGTAGTAGTCTATAAACAAAACAAAAGCACATATATTACACACTACACCAGCTTGTAATAATATCGTGCATATAGGTATTTTGCACTATGCATTGCTAATAAATTATACTATTTATGCAAGAAATGCCCTAACTGTAGCAGATACTACTTTTCTGCATATAGCACAAGTGTTAAGTTCTAATGCACACTTGACACATGCTATCATGTGTCCACAAGGCAAAAATACAACACCTAGTTCATCTTGATAACAAATTTTACATAATTGTTGGTCACACTTTTGTATCTGTTCGTGAGACAAGTCTTTTTTCAGCCTCATGTATTTGCTCCGCGTGTTCTAACTCTAAAGGCACTTTTATGTCTTGTGCTGCAATCACGTTTTCTTTACGAATAGTGTTCACAAATTCTTGACCTTTAAGTAGCACCATGTATTTACAGTTAGGTAACCAACGAGCGTGTTGCACAAAAGGATCATCAGTCATTTGCCAATCCTTTAAAGCAAATCCACATTAAAAACATATTGTTTTATCCCCTTCACTAGTATAAAAATATCCAGCTTCACTTAGCTGTTTGGTAATGTGTTTTAATATTAATGGCCAAACATTTTTACAATATTCTAAACGTTTTTCAACAGACCTGTACTCTGGGCGTTCTAGTGCTTTAGTCTTGCAAACTACCAAATTTTCAAAAGCACATGCAAATTCAACACTGTCTATGGCATATGGACCACATATATCGACACTACCGTTGGCTGGTAATACATTATTATTATTATTATTATTATTATTATTATTTATTTGTGATTCAGCAACGTAAGTAACGGCCAATGGCCTTGTGGTTCGGTAAAATGGATACACGGGTAGGTTACCCATTTGTTTTCCAAGCACGTAAGGACAATGAGGAGACCATCATAAATGGTCTCTAAAGGGATCATCTCCTTCTTCCCAGTGTGAAAGTTCAATACGACAAAACACACAGCGCACCACATCTTCTCGGTTCAAGTAAAAAAAACGGCTTTTGCAAGTTTATGTGTTGACAAAAAGCCTACAGGCCAGCCTTGTACTTTTCCCAGTCAACAAAAACATAGCCATTAATCAAGAAAACAATCATTTTCCCAGTCATGTACAGGTAATGATTTTTTGTGTAAGAGGTTTTTTCAGTAAGTGGTAAAATGCAATAGCATTTTAAGTTAGGCTTACCTGAGTTTTAAATAGTTCACTGCCTGGAAACAATGGTTTCGCTCTACTGCGTCTCGGGTTTTCAGCAACTGCTACGGCGGTGAGGCTTTTCTTTCCAAGTTTCTAAAAATAAATAAAATAAGCTGTTATAAATACCTAAATTCAGGTTAATACATGCATTCCATAAAATAAAATATGAAACAAAAAATGAAACAAGTTAGTATAAAAAATAATCTCACCTTCACTTGCAGTGGCTTGTTGCTGTTTCCTTCTAGTGGGCTCAAAAGTGCAATGGTTTTTTCTCTCTCAGACATGTAAGGTATACCGGTTATCTGCAAACAAATAAATAAATAAAATCATTAATTACCTTATCAATAACTATAAATTAAGGTTCATTAGCTTGATATCATTAAAATAATTATTCACATGTACTTAACAAAACAAAAGGATGTTATTCCAAAGTTCAGTTCAGAGCTCTACTCTATACGTCCGTTTGCTAAAATGGCAAGTGCATGACTAACACAATCATTATCAGTCTGCTTAGCAACAGAGAGAGTTGCATTTTCTCAGCGTTTTGACCTTGAACTAAGTTATGTCTCGCACGTGTTCCCACGCCTCTCCACATTCCTTAAGCTTTATAAAAATTGTGTACCTTATACTAGTTTCATGTCTTTAATAAAGAACCAAAATGGCTGCCTCTTATACATCGCTAGTACGACTGTCTAGGAACCAACATGGCGGTCTCTGTTTAAACCCCCAGGCCTGCTAGCCTCTACCAAGTCTGTTTAAACGACAGACCTGCTAGCCTCTACCAGCCAAGTAACCTGACCCTTTACTTCCTGCCCACGTAGACATTTTTGTGTTATCAACAGTCGCTCTGACAAGGCCTGGCCAGGTCGTGTATACAGTCTCCAGCGAGCAGGACTCTGTGTCTTATTATTATTATTATTATTATTAAACATTTTGCTGTAATAATAATAATAATAATAATAATAATAATAATAATAATAATAATAATAATCATCATTAGCAAGCGGCCATCCTCAATACATGACCATGTTAACCACATACTTTCACCACGTCCAAGAACCACTTGGTCATATCCTACAACCGTCTGCTGTGTCAGAGAGCGGTCTCGCTCATCACCGTTGACTAAAACGTTAAAGATCCTCTTTAGGGTTTAAAAAAATCCTAGCACACATTTTCAAATATTTGCCTCCATCCGTCATAGGAAATATCACAAAACCAACCGTCATAAGCTGCCCCGCCATTCCGCCAAAATAGCAATTCATTTCTTCTGAGCATGGTCACTGTGCTCGACAACAGGCTCGTTGAGACACATAACAGCAGTACCGGCTCTCTCAACGACCACTCTTAATTAAAATTTAAACAGGTAAAAAATAGGGCGTTAGGCCCTTTTGACAAAAATCAAAAAATCTATTCAAAAACAGGGCATCACCCCTTGTGCTAGAACCCCTTTACAAGCCCGTAGCCTTCTTAGTTCTCAAAATATTAACAAAAGTGCACTTAGGCCCTTTTGACAAAAATCAAAACTGCATTAAAAAACGGGGCGTCATCCCTAATCCAACGACCCCTCATACAAGTCCATAGCCGATTTAGTTCGCAAAATATTAACAAAAGTGCACTTTGGCCCTTTTGACAAAAATCAAAACTACATTGAAAAACGGGGCGTTATCCCAAATCCAACGACCCATCATACAAGTCCGTAGCCTTCTTAGTTCGTAAAATATTAAAAAGCGCATGGCCTATTAGTTTTCAATCTTTTGAAAAAATTACAAAAAAGAATAATAATATTAACTCATACATAAATAATTATTTAAATGCCCACCCTCTTACAAAATCCCCATGTGCGCATGCGTAAAAAAATCAAAATGTTGATTCATAGCGGCATCCAGCAAAACGCATGCGCTATATGGGCAACAACGTTTAAGTTCAGACTGGTATCGCCCCTCATGTCTGTTGCATTTGTAATGTGACTTTTACAAAAAAAAATACAATTTTACCCCCTAGTAGGGGTAGGTTTTATTTTGGGGTTGAAATGGGTTGTCCATTGGAAAGGGGGCGTCAGCTTGAGTCCAACGATACCTCATTTGTCAACATCCGACCATGGGTTCACGAGATCTGAATAAGCAAAAAGTGTTCACTAACTTTTTGAGCACCTTGTGGGTTAGAAGCACCACTACGCCACTACTAATGTTTAAAATTTACGTCAGGAACATTTTTTTATTACATTGCTTTAGCCTAGTTTTCACAAAGAAGGTACATTATTATATTTTAATTAATTAAATATATGTTAGCCTATAGTGAAAGAAGCGAAGTTGCCTACATCAATTAAAGGACTAAATAAATAATCAATTATTCGACCAACCGATTTAACAACCAATCGATGAATGGATTAAAAAGTACAATACATTCATCGTTATTTATAGCAATAAATCGACTTTCCTAATTCCATTAATCGATTATTCGAGAACTCAAAGTAATCGATTAAAAGTACCAGCCCATTTAACAATTCATTGCCAAGGGAAATTAAATAGTTGACTCTACAAATCTCGTGAGATGAACTCCTTTCTTGCACTGTTTTTTTTATTTTTAGCGAATGGCTTTTATTGCCGGGAGTGTCCGAGGACATGTTCGGCTCGCCAGTTTTGTAGCTGCTTCGAGGCGGACACCCAATGGGTGAGCTACACGTACCATCGCATGTGGAGTGTTGTCTGGGGAGGAAAGTTTGAATGTAAGGACAAGGAGTTGGAAGGTAGCGGCTGTGGCCTATAGTTAGGGACCAACCCCGGCATTTGCCTGGAAGGAAGATGGGAAACCACAGAAGACCATCTTCAAGGTTGCCGGCGGGGGGATTTGAACCTCCTCGCCTCCCGGATGTGAGCGACTGCCAGCAGTCATGCCGTAACGACCACGGCTAACTCACCCGGTTACACTGGGGTATCTCTGCTGGAAAGCAATATTTCCATTATTGCGCAATCAGCCGTACTACTGAGTTAGCAATGTCTTTGCTATATTTTCCTAACTCGCTTTCCACCTAGCTTCTCTAATAGGGAACTCTGTACATTATTTTTAATTGTCTCAAATTATCATTCAGTACTCTTAAAGCTAGTCGTGTTGACGTAATCCTTATTGCCTAGCTAGCGCAGAGTGAAAGAATTAATGTCTCACTGCTGGTAATTGGTTGAACGATTATGTTAGATGTGTTCACGGTTCTGATATATGAAGGTGGCTGTAACTTGTCGCGATGCCATCTTGAGATTTGTCACTTCACAAACAAGCCATTATCCCGCACCACACACTCTCACCTAATAAACCGTTTACTACTCTTGTGTTCCTGCCATGCATAAAGTGGTTCAGTCACGTGGGTGGGAATCAGTTCTATCGTGCATCGTACTCTGCATACTGTTAGGAATGTAGGGGAATAAGAATACCCGTTAGAGAAATATAATCAAAGTTGAAAGGAACACGATGTTCAGTAAAGAACATATAGCCTACTTTCTCCTAAATGCATGGGTACTGTTATAACTCTTTGTCCTTTTCAAGGAGTATGATTGAATGTTGGTTGTATTAGCTTGTTGAAATACAACGTGCTATAGGGATATTAAACATGAATATGAGGTGCCCTTTGCTAGTGCTACCTCTGTACCAAATTTCGTTCAATTCAGTTTCACCGTGTTCGAATTAATAGGAGGAATCAATTTTGACATAAAGATGGCCGCCATCCGCAAACTATTGGGCTGATGTTCTTGCAGTTTGTTCAGAATATGTTTCCCACATCAAGATTGGTGTTGTAAAATTTGGTAGAGACTAGATTATTAGGTTGGTCGTAATTACATTTTAGCTTTTAACATTTGGGTGGCCGCGATTACGTTTCCGTAATGATAGCGGTGATATAAAACATGACACTGAGGTGCCCTTTGCTAGTGCTACCTCTGTACCAAATTTCGTTCCATTCGGTTTCACCGTGTTTGAATTAATAGGGGGAATCGATTCTGACACAAAGATGGCCGCCGTCTGCAAACTATTAGGCGAATGACCTATTAGATTGGTCAAAGGATGCTCCCTCCATAAAGGTATGTAGTTGCAAAATTTGGTAGAGATCGGATGCTTATGTTAGTCGTAATTTGATTTAAGCTTTAAACATTTGTGTGGCCGCCATTACGTTTCATTCAAGATGGCGGCGATATTAATCATGACACTGAGATGCCCATTGCTAGTGCTATCTCTGTACCAAATTTCGTTCCATTCGGTTTCACCGTGTTTGAATTAATAGGGGGAATCGATTCTGACACAAAGATGGCCGCCATCCGCAAACTATTAGGCGAATGACCTATTAGATTGGTCAAAGGATGCTCCCTCCATAAAGGTATGTAGTTGCAAAATTTGGTAGAGATCGGATGATTAGGTTAATCGTAATTTGATTTAAGCTTTGAACATTCGTGTGGCCGCCATTACGTTTCAGTCAAGATGGCGGCGATATAAAACATGACACTGAGGTGCCCTTTGCTAGTGCTACCTCTGTACCAAATTTCGTTCCATTCGGTTCCACCGTGTTCGAATTAATAGGGGGAATCAATATTGACATAAAGATGGCCGCCATCCGCAAACTATTAGGCTAATGACCTATTAGATTGGTCAAAGGATGCTCCCTTCATAAAGGTATGTTGTTGCAAAGTTTGGTAGAGATCGGATGGTTATGTTAGTCGTAATTTAATTTAAGCTTTGAACATTTGTGTGGCCGCCATTACGTTTCTGTCAACATGGCGGCGATATAAAACATGACACTGAGATGCCCTTTGCTAGTGCTACCTCTGTACCAAATTTCGTTCCATTCGGTTTCACCGTGTTTGAATTAATAGGCGGAATTGATTTTCACACAAAGATGGCCGCCATCCGCAAACTATTAGGCTAATGACCTATTAATTTGGTCAAAGGATGCTTCCTCTTTAAGGGTATGTTGTTGCAAAATTTGGTAGAGATCGGATGATTAGGTTAATCGTAATTTGATTTAAGCTATGAACATTTGTGTGGCCGCCATTACGTTTCCGGCAAGATGGCGGCGATATAAAACATGACACTGAGGTGCCTTTTTTTAGTACTACCTCTGTACCAAATTTCGTTCCATTCGGTTGTACCGTGTTTGAATTAATAGGGGGAATCGATTCTGACACAAAGATGGCCGCCATCCGCAAACTATTAGGCCAATGACCTATTAGATTGGTCAAAGGATGCTCCCTCCATAAAGGTATGTAGTTGCAAAATTTGGTAGAGATCGGATGATTAGGTTAATCGTAATTTGATTTAAGCTTTGAACATTCGTGTGGCCGCGATTACGTTTCAGTCAAGATGGCAGCGATATAAAACATGACACTGAGATGCCCTTTGCTAGTGCTACCTCTGTACCAAATTTCGTTCCATTCGGTTCCACCGTGTTCGAATTAATAGGGGGAATCAATTTTGACATAAAGATGGCCGCCATCCGCAAACTATTAGGCTAATAACCTATTAGATTGGTCAAAGGAGCCCTCCATAAACGTATGTTGTTGCAAAGTTTGGTAGAGATCGGATGGTTATGTTAGTCGTAAATTAACTTGAGCTTTGAACATTTGTGTGGCCGCCATTACGTTTCTGTCAATATGGCGCCGATATAAAACATGACACTGAGATGCCCTTTGCTAGTGCTAGCTCTGTACCAAATTTCGTTCCATTCGGTTTCACCGTGTTTGAATTAATAGGGGGAATTGATTTTCACACAAAGATGGCCGCCATCCGCAAACTATTAGGCTAATGACCTATTCATTTGGTCATAGGATGCTTCCTCTATAAGGGTATGTTGTTGCAAAATTTGGTAGAGATCGGATGATTAGGTTAATCGTAATTTGATTTAAGCTATGAACATTTGTGTGGCCGCCATTACGTTTCCGTCAAGATGGCGGCGATATAAAACATGACACTGAGGTGCCTTTTGTTAGTACAACCTCTTTACCAAATTTCGTTCCATTCGGTTGTACCGTGATTGAATTAATAGGGGGAATCGATTCTGACACAAAGATGGCCACCATCCGTAAACTATTAGGCGAATGACCTATTAGATTGGTCAAAGGATGCTCCCTCCATAAAGGTATGTAGTTGCAAAATTTGGTAGAGATCGGATGATTAGGTTAATCGTAATTTGATTTAAGCTTTGAACATTCGTGTGGCCGCCAATACGTTTCAGTCAAGATGGCGGCGATATAAAACATGACACTGAGGTGCCCTTTGCTAGTGCTAACTCTGTACCAAATTTCGTTCCATTCGGTTCCACCGTTTTCGAATTAATAGGGGGAATCAATTTTGACATAAAGATGGCCGCCATCCGCAAACTATTAGGCTAATAACCTATTAGATTGGTCAAAGGAGCCCTCCATAACGTATGTTGTTGCAAAGTTTGGTAGAGATCGGATGGTTATGTTAGTCGTAATTTAACTTGAGCTTTGAACATTTGTGTGGCCGCCATTACGTTTCTGTCAATATGGCGCCGATATAAAACATGACACTGAGATGCCCTTTGCTAGTGCTACCTCTGTACCAAATTTCGTTCCATTCGATTTCACCGTGTTTGAATTAATAGGGGGAATTGATTTTCACACAAAGATGGCCGCCATCCGCAAACTATTAGGCTAATGACCTATTCATTTGGTCAAAGGATGCTTCCACTATAAGGGTATGTTGTTGCAAAATTTGGGATAGATCGGATGATTAGGTTAATCGTAATTTGATTTAAGCTTTGAACATTCGTGTGGCCGCGATTACGTTTCAGTCAAGATGGCGGCGATATAAAACATGACACTGAGGTGCCCTTTGCTAGTGCTAACTCTGTACCAAATTTCGTTCCATTCGGTTCCACCGTGTTCGAATTAATAGGGGGAATCAATTTTGACATAAAGATGGCCGCCATCCGCAAACTATTAGGCTAATAACCTATTAGATTGGTCAAAGGAGCCCTCCATAAACGTATGTTGTTGCAAAAATTGGTAGAGATCGGATGGTTATGTTAGTCGTAATTTAACTTGAGCTTTGAACATTTGTGTGGCCGCCATTACGTTTCCGTCAAGATGGCGGCGATATAAAACATGACACTGAGGTGCCTTTTGTTAGTACAACCTCTGTACCAAATTTCGTTCCATTCGGTTGCACCGTGTTCGAATTAATAGGGGGAATCGATTTTCACACAAAGATGGCCGCCATCCGCAAACTATTACGTTGATGACCTATTAGTTTGGTCAAAGTATGCACCCCCCATAAAGGTATGTTGTTGCAAAATTTGGTAGAGATCGGATGATTAGGTTAGTCGTAATTTGATTTAAGCTTTGAACATTTGTGTGGCCGCCATTACGTTTCCGTCAAGATGGCGGCGATATAAAACATGACACTGAGGTGCCTTTTGTTAGTACTACCTCTGTACCAAATTTCGTTCCATTCGGTTGCACCGTGTTCGAATTATTAGGGGGAATCAATATTCACACAAAGATGGCCGCCATCCGCAAACTATTACGCTGGTGACCTATTGGTTTGGTCAAAGGATGCTCCCCCCATAAAGGTATGTTGTTGCAAAATTTTGTAGAGATCGGATGATTAGGTTAGTCGTGATTTGATTTAAGCTTTGAACATTTGTGTGGCCGCCATTACGTTTCCGTCAAGATGGCGGCGATATAAAACATGACACTGAGGTGTCCTTTGCTAGTGCTACTTTTGTACCAAATTTCGTTCAATTCGCATTCACCGTGTTCGAATTGATAGGGGGGGGACAGACATTCAGAGTACACACACTCCCACACAGACACACACACACACACAGACTCACACACACACATACACACACACAGACTCAGACAGACACACTTTTTTCGCCCTGTGTTGATCTCATAAGTCTACTTTCATTTTTTGCAAAAATCGGAAGTAGGCTAAAAAGGAAGGTTGTAGGTTTACGTGACTGTGAATCTTGTGATTTTGAGCCACGGAACCTCCTGTTTACGTGGAATCCGAACCACAGGACATGAAATTTCACTTCGAAAACCTCACGTGCATTGACCGGGAATCGAACCCAGTCCACCTTGGCGAGAGGCCAGCAGCTTGATCACTGCGCCACCACGCTACAATCAAAGTGGCCTCGACTTGATAGTTTACGTTGATTCATATCAGGCCTTGGCGATATTGTATCCCAGTGTACTCGTTTGTGGGGGGGGGGGGGGGGGGTTGTCATCTGACTAATGACCTGTGTCATTGTGATGGCTGTATTAGTGTGCGTATTTGTATTTGAGGCTAGGAGTTTGTTGAAAGTAGCCGAGGCTTTAAGTTAGGTACCTTGTAATTGTTGTTGTTGTTGTTTCTTTTTAAGGGCTTAGACATCGTCGTCATTTAGCCCCGTATACTTGGGTGTGTGTGTAATTTTTCAGATACCTGTGTTATTGTGGTGTCTGTAAAAGTGTGTGTATTTTTTACTTGAAATGAAGTTTGGGAACGACGAGGCTGTGACCTTACAATAGGATTAATCCCAGCATTTGCCAGGAGTAGAAGTGGAAATCCACTTCCAGAATGGCTAAGGTTGGAATCGAACCCAACTTTTCTCAGGTTTGCCTCACGAGGCTCAACGTTGATCGTTCCAGTTCTCGGACCTGAATTACATTTCATGGCAGAGCCGAAAATCGTACCCGGACCTCTGCGGTGTCATCCAAGATCGCTAGTCCCTACATCACGAGATGGGCCTACGTATGTTACTTTCTTACATTGGGATGGATAGTTCAAACCGCGGCACTAACAGCGGCTATTCTGAGTATGCTTCTTTCGATTATTCCACACTCCCTCCAGGGAAATATCCGGGTGGTATATTAATTTCACGTCCGAAGCACATTATTAAATCACAATTACATTTACACACACTAATACAGTCGCTATCGAAACACAGACTGGTTGGTTCCTCAGTTTAGGGGCTGCGACAACGCGGTCATGTAGCCCCGTGTACATTGGGTGAGTGTAGAATCTGCCTGATACCCGGTGTCAATTGTGATGGCTGTATTAGTGTGTGTTATCTGTTTTTAATTCAAGTAAGGACTGCAGGCATGCGATTTTCAAGTAGTTCAAACTTTTACTACCAAACGCCACCGTCAACGACCAACTAGTCCTGAACTTTGTTACTAGATGCCACTGCAGGTGGCTCCTGGCGACGAACGTTGGAACCTAGGAGTGTGAGCCAAATATAACGTATAATTTAGCTTCACACTAGTGTAATTAGTGAAAGGCCTATTATCATGCCATAAATATATTACATGGGACCGCCGGCTTTACTTCCCCTCCGAAGGACGGCATTCTGAGGGATTTAGAACGCTTTTAAAAAATTCGACGACTTCGGACGGGTTTCAACCCGCGACCTTGGGCATAGAAACTCGGCATGCTACCAACTACGTCGAAACACAGATTTTCTGATAAATCCAACACAACTCAAGTAGGCTACATGGGATTGATAACTAAAATGTCCCGAGCTCCTCAAGTACATTATGATGATGATGATATTTGTTGTTTTAAGGGGCCTAACATCTAGGTTATCGGCCCCTAAAAGTACATTAACAACTACAGAAACAACCTGTATAAAAAAAACTGAAAATTACCTTCTTCATTGAGCTCTAAGGCGTTATTCTTGGCTATACGTACCTAGAAATTTTGGAGGTTGCTTATCTAAAGTCGGTATTACACTATCAGAGCAATTTTTCAAAGACATTGAAATATTAAAAAAACTGAACTTTTTTAGAAGTAATATGAAGCAAACACCGACCGCTGCGGCCGACAGCGCTAACACGCTACCTCGTGCCTTTACACCAATGCATTCTGTTCATAATCGAGAAAATAGGTACACAAAATTAACACTCCAGATTCCTATACACCGAACCATGAAGTTCAATAAATCTTTTTTTGCACCGCCTCACGCCTCTTCAACACCTTCGATTTCTTTAAGTTCGTCAACATTGCAAGCACTGCGGCTCTCAAAAGACATCTTTCATCCTGCTTCTTGGAGCAGTATACCTCTCACATCTGATTACTGCATTATGTTAAAATACCTTTTTTTTTGTTCAATTATAGCATCAGGACAATAGCTGACAACCTACCTACTTTAATAGCTTTTCTTGTATATGGTGTTTGTATATCGGACTGATAGTCTGTATGCACTCTTTTGTATATAATGTTTCCATTATCATTATTATTATTATTATTATTATTGTATTGATACTGTGTTTTTGTTACTATAATAGTTAGACTATTATTATTATTATTATTTATATTGTGAATGTAAATGAAATGCTTTATTTTATAAGCCCTAATCTTATTATTTTATGTAGGACGCTACTGTAAAGGAGCTCTTAAGCTCTATGTGTAGCCGTGAAAATAAAATCACTCAAAATCAATCAATCGTGCCTCGCTGGTTTCGGGAGAGCGTGGGTTCGTACGCCACCTTGGTTTTCCGTGGTTTCACGTTTTCACCCCCCCCCCCCCCCCCTCCCAGACAAATGTCGGGATGGTTCCTTTCAACAGATCCACGGTCAACTTCCTTCCCATTCTCTTCACTGACCTTTCCTTCATTAGACCGAAGTTAGCGGTCTCATAGGTGATCGGCCTGTCACCATACCCAGTTGTATCTGCCGACAAAGTGTCTTCAGCTCCAAGACTTGTGGCGGTAGAGGAATGATCCCTCGCAGAGTTCGTGCGTAAAGCTGAGCCTGGAGGATAAGCGCTTCAAAAAATATACGCGCCTTACAGTAGTCGCATATGATGTGTAACATGTGACATGTTATCCCACTATGTGTGTCCCGGGAGCGCAAATCCCTTGTTGACAGTGAACTCTGTTGGTCATTGAAGTAACTACTTGTAAAACTCCAGTGTCAAATCCTGACCGTAATGAATCATAATTGTTATTTGCCGTGGCGGAAGCAATCCACTGCCTACTTGATGCGAGCTGCGCTCTATACTGGCCAGTTAGTGAACCCATGCCAGCGATGTTATTGAAAATGGCCTCGTTTAGCCAATAGAGTGCACTGCCAAGTAGAGGCGCGATTAAAAATTAGGTGTGCGGAAAGTATATTAAATGTGTTTCTCTCAGTTTCAATTATTGTTAGTAGTCGGCGTTAATATAGGCCTACTGATTTCCTACGTTGTATAGAGTGTTTGTTGATGCGATATAGATTCCACATAACCACATGGCCGACAGTACATCGAGTGCTTACATTGAATAAGAATACACCAAAAGTATGAAGATTTAATAAATGGTAATTGTTTTCAGCAAATATGATAAAATGAAAATTTTCACACCAAAGAACAACAACCTGAAGATGATTTATTGTGGGAATATCTTAAAAGGGGTCTCCAAACCTTGAACTAAACTGTATGCGATATACATTCCCCATAGCCACACGACCTACAGTATGTCGTTGTACCGATCTCCGCCACCACGCGCGCTTATTGTTTCCGTCCCATGCACTTCCGTCCCATCCAATTCCGTCCCTTTTCCAAAATCACTCCCACAAACATGTCCAGCTACCGAGCGCCACAAAAATATCCAGATACCGAGGGGAAAGATGTTACACATCAAAAATTAAATGAAGCAATCACTACACTATTACACTACTCACGATACCGTATCATAGTTCAGGAAAAGTAGATGCAGGGCAGTTCCTTGATCAATTAAATGTAATAGTAGTGGAAATACTGGTATGTAAAAGAAACGAAAATTAGAAGTACAGTTTACGCCACGGTTTTTGATCGGTCAGTCCCGGTTTCACAGACGTACAGAGGACAGTTTGCAAGCCTCAGGCATGTGCATTTGATACATAAGTTACTTTCCGCGCAACTGAAAACTCACGTATCGATTGCACATGCCTGAGGTTCGCAACCTGTACTCTGTACGACTGCAAAATCGGTGCTCATCGGCCATAAACTATGGCGTGAACTGTAAACGTGTATGGGCTAAACCGTGGGTCGCTCCCGTGACAATAATAGTGAAAGGGGTGCAAAAAGAGGATTTGAAAAATTTCATCTGCTTATAAATAGTGAGGAAAATGAAAATTTACAGCCTGTCTCCAGTCAACCGACCGGGTCAGGAATGAAATGAATGAAGCCCCCATCTAGCGGCGAGGATATGAACTGTGCCATCTGCCGAAGCCTGTCGCACTCCTCTGGGGCAATGATTAAATGAATGACAGAAGAAATGAAATTAAAGTGGAGAGTGTTGCTGGAATGAATTAATGTCAGGGAAAACCGGAGTACCCGGAGAAAAACCAGCTTGCCTCCGCTTTGTCCAGCACAAATCTCACATGGAGTGACCGGGATTTGAACCAAGGACCCCAGCGGTGAGAGGCCGACGTGCTGCCGTCTAAGCCACGGAGGCTTTTATAAATAGTGATGATGATACGAATTATGATGACGTTCCAAACGACCATTCCATGAGCCAAAAAAAATAATATTATGAAGTAAAGGAATTCGCCTCAGGTGGGACCAGCGCCCTGTGATCTACCTACTTCGCCAAGAAGCCATTTGGTTGTTTCGTTCTGCTATATGTTGTTGTTAATTCATTTGAGGAGCTTAGTATATCTTGGCCATCAGCCCCGTGTAGTTGGGTGTGTGTGGAACTTATCTGCTAACCTATTATGCTGTGATAACCGTAGTAATTATTGTAATTGTATCAGGGACAGGAATGAGGTTGGCACCCCGGGTGTTAATGAAAGGTACTATCCCGTCATTTTCCTGGAGGGAGTGTGAAAAAACACGCTGGAAAACCACTCTAAGGGTAGCCGCTGCCATTGCCGATATTCGAATCTATCATCACCGGGCTTGCTCCAGCTGCATTCGCGGCCGTTATCCTTGATTTAACGAGCATAGTGACGCCGCGGGATAGTGTTTAATTATTTACACTAACTTGTAATACCGTAAGTGAATGTGACGAATTATAATACAAATATTAAATCATAGCATAATTCACTTCCTTTTCAGCCTATTTAACTATTTACGTAATTCTTCTTGATATGCTGAAATGTGCTTTCTCTAAGTACAGCTCTAATAGCCTCTGCTGTTTGTAAGTGCAATATCTATCTTGTACAGTTACCGGCAGTTAGCTCTGTCGTCCCCATTCCACTCCAGTGGTATACTACTGCAGCGCAAAACATTTGCCACGCTGAGCATGCCTGTGTCTGAGTTTGAGAATCTACTGTCAAGTGAGGCAATGTTCTCAGATAGAAGTATTCGGCTCTCTCCCCGCACCGTTCTACACCCCTCCCCTGCTGGTGAGCTCTCAAGGTCAAGTGCATGGCTAAACGCTGGTATCTGTATGTGTGTTTTTATATTATTTGTACGATCATTTCATGCAATTCACACTCTGATATGAGCATCTTTGATGTGTGTAAATTTGTCTTATAACCGGTTTTATTGTGTGTCTATATTAGTGTGTCTATTTGTTATTGAGGTGAGTACTGGGAAGAAGGTGGGTGTGGCCTTAAGTTAGGAACCATCTCGGCATTGGCTTGGACTAAAAATAAGAAACCACCGGAAAAACCTTCCAGTATAGCTGAGATTAGAATTGAACTCACATCTTCTCAGTTTTCCCTCACGAGGCTGAGTGAACTCCGTTCCAGCCCTTAGATTGGAATTAAATTCCTTGGCAGAGCCGGGACAACAACCAAGGTGGTCTACCATGTATCATAAAATGTCAATCAATTGCAATGCAGGAGCAATGCTCCGTTTGCCAAGAGCAGTGCTGGAATAATAATAATAATAATAATAATAATAATAATAATAATAATCGTGTGGCCTCCGGAGAGGCCGAGTGCAAGTTTTTCTAGTTGACGCCCGTGGGTGACCTGCGCATCATAATGAGGATGAAGTGATGATGAAGACGTCACATACACCCAGTCCCCGAGCCATAGGAATTAATCCCAGGAGATTAGGATCCCTAATGGTTCGGCCAGGAATCGAACCCGGGGCGCTTCGGACCAAAGCCTAGCGCGCTAACGATTTAGCCATGGAGTTGGACAGTGCTGGAATGAAAAACTCGTAGGGTTCGGCTCGAATAGACGGCCCACTGTGCTGTACGTCCTGTCTGAAACGATGTGATGGTGCCACGCTCTTGCCAGCAATGTTTATGTGGCCCTCAAATGAAAGCTGAAACAATTGATGGAGACAGAAGTTTTGCGTGTGCACAATTTCTCCGCAATGCAGCTCTAGTACATTGTGGCTCTCGGTACGGTTTGTTGAGAGGGTGGGAGTTAAGGGGGGAGCCTGTGACAGCTGACAGCCCACAACATGCTGCTCTTTTAATAAACCACGCTCAATGCAACATGCCTTTCTGACAGAGAGCCAATCGCTATTGGAACTCACAAGATTCCTTTCAAGTAGCATTGTTCGGCAAAAGGAGGATACATCTGAGATTTATGTAAAACAAAATTGTTCATGAAAAACTCCCGTGTTAGCAAAGATACAAGCATCGATTTCTGTGACAAACTATTTTAGATAGAAAGTACGAGGGTGGTTCCGAAAATAAGTAAAGAAAGCAAGGAAGCTTTTAGTTTTACGTGACCGTTAATCATGCGATCATGAGCCACGGGACCTCCTTTTTACGTGGAATACGAACCACAGGACATGCATTACACTTTCAAAATCTCACATGCATTGACCGGAAATCGAACCGGTCCACTTTGGTGAGAGGCCAACATCTTGACCACTGCGCCACCATGCCCCTCCGAAAATAAGTTTCGTAATTTTTTTCACAGGGACCCTTTATTGCCAAACTGACATTCACCATGGCTTCATGAACAATACACTTTGCACTATTTTTCGACAGAGTGGCCACCGACATTGAGACATTTATTGTAACGTGCAATCAGTTGGAAGAAATCACTCTGGTAAAACTCGATGCCCTGCGATTAAAGGAATTGTCGCACAGCCTGCTCCAGGGCCGAATTTCTCGGTACCAATGTTGCGGAAACTTTTCAGTAACCCAACACACCATGGAGCATGTGATGAGTAGGGCTAGGATTTTTTTATGTAAATACATATTTTAAGCATTTTTTCTATAAATACATAAATTCCTGCTTTTCACTTATTAGCACATAAAAAGACATAATATTTACATATTTTAAAATCAGTATGCCTAGATCATTCAGTTTATTGCATTTTAGTTCTATGTTACTTCAACGGGGAAGAACCTGTGCACTATCTAATCTTCATGCAGAGCGTATGTCAGCCTGCAACTGTGTTATTGTTAACTTGTCGCTCCGTGCCACTCACTGTGGAAGCAGCCGGGGATTTCCTTGTCCATAGTCATATTGCACCACGTGCTAAACCTCCCCCTCCCACAGCTACCTGGAACCAGTGTCACTCACATGCAGTTCATTTCCGGCACTGTGAAGTGTAAGGCAGTTCTACGATGCCTAAAATAAAAACAACTGCAAGTTATCGTCTGTTGCAGAAATTAAAGATAATTTTACCTCTGATGGGGCCGTTCTGTTCTACCAACCATCAGGGAATGCATTAAAGGCTGAACAGCGATCTCAAGTTACAAAACACCTCAAGGGCAAGAAACATATTGCCGCAGTTTTGCGCCTTCAGAATAAGTGTTTCGCGATCATTTGTGATGGACAACCTGAAGATGTATCTCGTTGTCTAATGTAATGCTTCAGCAGTCGGTGAGACATAGCATAAATTGCATTCGTGAGTACTGCATATTGTTTATAATCGCATTAATAAACTAAATTATAATTAAATATTTTTACTTTTTTGTCACATATTTCTGGTATTTTTAATACATAAAAAATAAATATTTTCCCGATTTTTAGCACCTAAAAATCCGAGCCCTAGTGATGAGCCTGGGCACGACCAATACGCAGTGTGGATGCCACGTCTGCCACCGTCATGTGTCTGTCCACTAACACCATGTTCTGTACTCGAGCAATGTTGTTTTCATTCATGGATGTGGACGGACGCCCACTTTGATCTTTATCTTCCACATTCTGATCTCTCTCACTGAAAGTGCAACACCAGCGACCAACCGAATTATATGAAATGGAGTAGTCATGTAGGATGTGTAGTTACTAAAGCTTACAAATCCCTGCACTTTGTAATGAGGGTATTAAAAGGAAGTAGTACTTCTGCTAAAGAATTAGGATATTTGTCACTTGTAAGACCTATTCTGGAATACGCATCGGTGGTTTGGGATCCATATCAAGTAGGGCTCATAAATGAGTTGGAAATGGTGCAAAGAAAGGACGCTAGATTTGTGCTCAGTGACTTTAATCCCAGGAGCAGTGTGAGCCGTATGTTAAAGAAACTTGGGTGGGAATCACTTGAGGCTAGGAGGATGAAATCTAGACTCTGCGCGATGTACAACACGTATACAAATCAACCAGCATGGGGTGAGCTTAGCAAACGTATGGGAAAGCCCACTTACATGGGTAGGAAAGATCATCCTTTCAAAGTTAAGGGCCGGCCACAGCGAACAAATAATGAAAAATATTCTTTTGTAATCCGTGCCATTGATAACTGGAACTCTCTACCTGCCGCAGTCTTAGAGCCTTTTCCCAAACATATAGGTGTGTTTAAGAAAAGACTGACTATTTGTGTAAATACTCCAGTTTAATTGTTATTGAATTGTTATGTAGAATTGTTTATTTGTCATGTATATCCAATTTGCCACCGCAGGACACAGCCCCAATTGCAAATGAATGAATGAATGATTGAATGAATGAAAATATCGGCCACGCCGGTTGGCTGCTCCTCTCTCTTCGTTGGTGCCCTGCGCATGCGTCATTCCCCCTCCGTTGACGGACCTTCCGTCGTTGAACCAGCCACGGGCGTGAATTCTTGTGGCAATTGTGTGTGTCACCTGGTGCACAAACTGCTCGTGCAATAAAATTACGAAACTCACCTTCGGAAAGATGGTATATTGGCTTTCACGGCCAGTGAATTAAAACTCAGCAATTTTTCTAGATTCGTGGCGTGTCTTGTGTGGGGTTTCGCCTATGACACCCATACCCCCACAGGAGAAGCGCGCAGTTCGCTACTCCTGTGGAAGTCCATGCGGGGACACCAAGAGCCCGTTGATGAGCCAGCTTGGTGTCCTAGGCGAATCCCCACACAAGGCACGGCACAAACCTAGAAAAATGCTGAGTCTTACTTTCGGAACTTCGCTCGTATGTTGATATCAAAGGAATGCTGAGATATGCTTCATATGATTCCCCTATATTTGTTATTTCCTTTGCATCTTGTTAGACACATTTGGCACATTCGGGATTACGCTCTGATGAATAATGCAGCGTAACATAGAATCAAATAATGCTATCAAATTTTGGCATTTGTCATATATGTTTAAGCTCACTCTCATTGGAGCCAGAATACCACGACTGGTTTTAGACAGAGTGCGAGAGTGCATTTAGTCTGTTTGTATTCAGTAATGCCATACTGGGTCCCAAGTCCACTTGAGGAGGGAGGAGGGATTCTGGTTATAACGTGAAAGGACCTCAAATGTAGTCCTATTATCCATATTCGGGAAGTAGCAACAAACTCAAATCGTGAAGTAACCAGAGGGTGTGATCAGGCGCCCAGAGGAGGCAGCCCCTCCACTCTGCTGTGGGGTCAGTGGGTCAATAGCTCGCATCCCCACTGAATCTTCATTACTGAAACTGCAACGAAGAGAAACCGGCCGGATAAAAGATGATGATTTTTTGGCCTGAATATTGTCACAAAAAATGGATGTTGGAACATAAGAACTCTAAGACATACAGGAAGATTGAAACAGGTAGGCTCTCTGCATATATGAAAAACTACTAACTTGCCATTAGACTGAGGTCCGTTTGAAAGATTTCGTAGAACGCCGAACACCAGAGGGATTTACCTTTCTATACTGAGGAAATGAGGAGGGGAAAGGCACTTAATTTGAACCTAACCGAGCCTGTCCTTCATGGTACAAGAATATTGCAGTCTTTCCTGTCTTGAGGTTATGCATTCCAAAATCATTCACCCACAGTTGCCGATAATAAAATATTTCTTGAACCGGAATATGTGGCAAGGTTAAGCTTTGCATGTAGTCCACAATAATCCTGAACACATCATCGGTAGTCGAACAGTGCTCTTCAATTTCTTTGATTTTGGCATGCAAGTTGTGAGCACGTTTCTTATGGGTTTGTAGTTCAGCCATGAGCCTACTGGCCATCTTGCCATTTCATTCAATGAAGTATTTTTCAGTCTTACATTTATTTCTTCACATTTCGGTTTGTGGTCTCCCAAATCGGTATCCATAGTTATCTTTTAAATACTTTTAGTATAAGGCATAAGTTAGGCCTACTGTTATATCTGGATGTCGTGATAATAACTAGTTCATGAATTGTTGTGACATTTGAGGAGCTTGTTTTTAAAACTGAATATCTCCACAATCATAAATCTTACAGGGGAGAGGAAAAACGCATTTCTTCATACAGCAAAATGGACTAATATAGGCTATAGCTTGAATGGTAGCAAGAAAGAGCAACATACTATCACCAAAAGTGCACCAAATTATAGGCTATATAGTGTGCCCATTTCAACAATGAAATATGCAAATCACAGTTCGCCAGCAATGCTCAATCGGGAGTATCGGGGTTCATGGTATGTTCTCCCAATCTGTGACTTACAAACTTTGGATTAAGCATAGGATACACTTCCAAAAATGAACAAAATCAAAATCCTACTATCAAAACATTTAATTATCCAAAATATGGCGCTACAAAAATAAACAATAAATATACTGACCCTACACTTCACACTTGTCCAAAAATGAACAAGGAATTCAAATTAAATATTCACAAAATAATAATTACTGGTTATCCAGAAACCAAACAAAAACTCCATCTGAGTTTCACTCACATATAACATCAATCCTAATTCTTTGAAAAACGAGCTCCAAATGGCTCGGTAAAGTTTACATGCATTGTGTTAACAATTAAACACTCATCCTTTAATTTTTACATGAGTATATCTGGCTTTAATCATAATATCATAGTATGGCTACTCATTAATTAATTTTGGGCTCCCACAATGTTCATCTGTCACCATCTCTCTTCTCAAGCTACCAACTCACTATCGTGATTGGAAAAACTTGCGTATCCCCGAGTTATAGAAAACTACTGACCAAGTCGACTTAAGATTACTCCCAAAATCTTAATATCTTCATAATAACTCGTGAATCACTGAATCATTTAATAATAACGTTTGGGATTTTATTATATTGTCTCCAAAGACAATTATATCTTAAGGAAGCAACGATCTGAACTCTGCAAGCGATAATAATGAATGTAAAAGGACCTCAGTTTAAATACTGGGTCGTTAAAACAATCTTAAACACTTCCGTGTACCGTGAATCAGACAGCCCGTTCCTGACCTATCTCTATAAGAGAGTGTGTAAGGGTCTGTCTCAACTACTTGGCTGATTTATGGCTATGGAGGGAAGGGAAACTACAGTCTCGCTTCCACAAGGGACTGGCTAGACAGCTTTACAACCAGCTGCTTCAAATGCGTTTCTTTGAATGACAAGGCTCATAATACAAATTAACAACACGACAATATTAGGTTCTACAGACCTATTCTTTTAGCTTCGGTAAAGTATAATTATGAAGTGACCTCATTAGCGGGTAAGAAAATCCAATAAAACAACAAATATTAAGGGGCTTCAACACGGACGACTCTGAGTTCAATCCTTTAAAACTGCCTCGGGAACCATATCCCAACTTTGAGGATTTACAACATTAGCGAATTAAGGAAGGCATAGCACGCAACCAACGCTCATAATACAACATAAATTGCACCCTTTTCAGTATTGCATAGTATCACAATTCAACATAACTCATTACCGCAACTAACTGTCCCTCACAATTATTTTTACTGAGCATTTCAACGCGTTCCTAGCGTGACAAATTATTTCAATTGCGCGACATGGCGCTCATACATAAAATAGCCAAGTTGCCTTTCAAAGAAAGAAATAAATTCAAATCAAAGTTTGATCTTCGTCTCAAAGATAATATATTTAGCCTTAGCCTCCATCAACAATAATCATTTATACTATTAAGAACAATATTGATTCACAACAATTAACAATTCATCTAAGGGGCTCTTTCAGCTACCACTTACTCAATATAAAATTCATCACATAAATAATTTATTTAATTATTATTATTATTATTATTATTATCGCGCTTGCTCTACCATAGTTATATTATTTACCATTATTGATATTCCACTGAATATTTTCCACAAGGGATTCATTGATATTTCTCATATTTATATTTCAATCAAATTAATCGTTCAGATCGCGCAACCTTTATTTCACATGTTTTCAAACATCCCTACTTCCACTCCTGAGGATTATACGCAAATCTTCCCAAAACACATAATAATGGAATTAGTACTCACATGATTTTACGGTCAGCGACCGAGTTCTCCATCGATGGAACATTTCACCCACCAATTGCTTCTTAAGCCATATTCATGGTCATATCTACACTTGATAACACTTTCCTAACATCACATAAAACATATACACTGATCACTTTTAATCTAAAGAATACCATTTTTGGATTCATTTTCACTAAAAAATATTACACTCAAAATTTTCACTATACTTGAGTTACATAAAATTTTATCACTCTGGCATGAACTATTTGCCTTAACACACGTGATTTCCTTATTCTTTCCTGTTTCCAAGGGTTGCACTTGATGTACGTCGGCTTCCTACTCTGATGAGATGATTGAAAGTCTCGATGGAACTACCCTCACTGGAACGGTTGATCCTCTTATTCTGGGTTTGACTATCGGCTTATTTAATTTTACTGCACGATATCGTATCTTGCTAGACGCTTAACTTGTTCGTCTAATAAAAGTCTGTCACTGACGTTTTACTTTTATGATCGCTCGAACTTGTATAACGGCGACCTAGTAATTTCCTTGTCCAATAATCCACACGTGGATTTTACTTTCTGTTACTGCGATTCTTGACTTATTGGAGTAATCCCCAATGTCTGACTGTTCATTTGTCTACACCTAGACCAAGCCTGTAAACCTCGAATCCTAAATTCTATCGTACTCCGCTCTAGTCCCCTCAGTTCAGGAACACTAGGCGTTACTATCACGTTCTAGCCTGATCTGGTTATTTAACGTAGATAGAATTGTATAGTTCACTGTCCTTGGGTACTTCGAAATCCTATGATGAGTCGGTTCATTAACTGAAAATATTTAGATTCTAGTACCTGTCGCCGGTAATTTCTTAAGTCCACAGCCTAAACTTTGACTGTACTGGTGAATTTTATAAAGTCCGAAGCTTGATGATATTATTTCTTATAACAAGGATTCTGATGTGTCTTCGCACGGCGATACTATTGACGATACTAGACGGCTACTCCCATACGGGGTGCTCGTCTGCGATACAGAGTAACACGACCTATCACGGTCTAGTGAGTACTGAATACTGCATGCTCTTCCTGGCACGTCCAGGGTTTATATTCAAATCTGCCGCAAAAAGATCAGATCTTCTTCTTCTCCAACACTAACTTCTAAAATAATTGTCGTATAATTTTGAGAAATATGTCTCCTAAAAGCTCTCGTTTTAAAAGTAAAAGGGTTCCTTTGATCACGAAAATCGGTCACACAATTCCAAGATCTTAAATAATTTGGCTCCTCAGATGCGTGGGTAGTGTGGTTTATTTTTCCCTCTCTCCCAACTTTGGGCTCGGGGAATAACTATCGACGTAATGCCGCGTATGCACTTCTTTCCTGTGCAATTATTATAAACTTTTTCCACACACAAAAATATCTTTTCCAAGATGATCAACAGTGACGGGTTCATTTCCTTACTTAAATGCTTGCAAATGGCTTAATTTTAATTATTTCTCTTCTTGCGTAATTGCGATACTGCCATTTTATAGCTGAGTAAGACCTTTTTCCGAAACTCCTTCTCACTCACTCGCAGTGGAAAGCTACCAGCTCTATTAATAATCATGCGCTAGCTTCTTATCGATGCGTCGGGCGTGATCTCATGCCCACGTGACTAGTGGTCACCCGCTCTTGCATCACATTGTAACAGCCCAGCTTCTTATTAACCCTTAAAATCTTACAAATTCAATCTAAAAACTGCATTATTTCCTCTCTTTTTTACATATAAAGGTATGGATTCGACGCTCGAACCAATCCACATGGGTTCAATAGTATATACAAAGTTATTGATGAAGATTGGATACTGAGTTTTGAACAAAAATTAATTGATATACTGTATTTAGTTTTAAAAAAAGATTGTTGTACATAGCTATGGAAAGCAGGATATTTCACATAATCTCAGATATTTATCCTAATTCGTTCGTGATATTTATTTTGAACATAATATTAATAGGTGACTGGTTAGAAATTAAATGCCTTAACTATAAAAATAAAATTCATTCTGGTGCAATATATTATAAGTGATGGATATATTCAGTTTTGAACGAAAAGCATGTTTTCTCACAGCCTTACCAATGGGAAATATTAACATTTGATAAAGATATATTTTAGCATCCAATGCAGCTGTGGCAAATGTTACCGAATCAACCTTAGAGAAATATAATAATTTTTCGAGATATTTAGTTTTGAAAACAAGCTCTACATTAGTTTAGCATGAAGATATTTCACATAAGCCACTATAGTGGGTTTCTTTCACTGCAAATGATTCAATGAGATCTTTCACAACTTCACAAATTTTACCAGGTACAGCGTGACTTTTGACAGTCTTCTCACATATGACGTAGAGAGTCTGATTGTGAAACAGGTAACCAGACAGTTGACGAATTATCTCCACAGAAATATCTCATAAGGCACATTATAGCTCGTTTACACACTATAAATCTACACCCCTCATTAGTGAGATTACTTTTACTTTGTCGTCCTCTTGTACCCTTCGGTCGTCGAGGTTTTCCAAAAAGGGCGCCAAGCCTTCCTGTCTCTTGTCAGTTGTTTGGTCTGATTCCACGACATTCCTCTTGCTTCCACTGCGCCTCTGACGTCTTCCTCCCATTTTTTGTTGGCTTCCCCCTCGGTCTGGTACCTTGCATTCGTGCTCCAGCAATTTGTGATTCAGGCATCGTGAGGACATGTCCAAACCACCATAGCTGACTCGCCTCTATTCTTTGCTGTAGTGGCTCTACTCCTAGACCAGATGTTATGGTCTTGTTCCTGCTTCTATCTCTTCGCGCCTGTCATTCAATTTTCGTCAGGTATCTCATTTCTGTTGCTTGTATCTTGCGTCTGTA
This sequence comes from Meconema thalassinum, assembly GCA_946902985.2. Classification (NCBI taxonomy): domain Eukaryota; kingdom Metazoa; phylum Arthropoda; class Insecta; order Orthoptera; family Tettigoniidae; genus Meconema; species Meconema thalassinum. The sequence goes on along the minus strand of OX336389.2, from coordinate 1,117,041,043 downwards.
TTTCGATGTAAGGCACCAGGTTTCACAGCTGCAAGTTAGAGTAGCCGCAAAGACTGACGTGAAGATAGCCAATTTTGTTGCCTGGGAGATTTCCTTGTTGTTGAGGAAATTTGCTTTCAGAGCATTGAATAACCTGCCACTAGCCTGTGTCCTGTTATTAATTTCCGCACCTATCTTACCGTCCTGTTGTAGAGTGGCCACCAAGTACTTTAACGTTTCCACTTGCACCAGGCTAATTTCTCACCGCTTAATACTGTGCACTGTTGCTTCTCGCGAAATCATCATGGCCTGGGTCTTGGTGGTGTTGATCTTCATTCCAATTTCCGCCAATTCTTCGTGCCACACAGTTAGGTTGTGTTGTAGTTTCTGCTGTGAGTCCCCTATCACCAGGATGTCGTCTGCAAATAAAAAATGGGTTACGTACAGTGGTCGCATGTTTCTAGAGTCCAGGTGGAACTTCTTCACTCCTTCTGTTGCAAATCTTGATGACCTCATCCATCAATGTAACGAAGAGCAGTGGGCTCAATATGCAGCCTTGTCTAACTCCTGATGTTTTCTCGAATTCCCCTGATTCTGCGTTAGATGTTCGGACATAGTTACGGCATCTCTTATACAGGCTCTGCACTGCTGCAATCATTACTCCACTCACTCTCTTCTTGTGCAAAGCCCTCCATATATGGTGTCGAGGTACACTATCAAAATAATTTTTCAGTCTCCCATAAGACCAACGTCGTGGGAGATGGGCAATGGCACGACGTAGGAGATTGCCTGTAGGGGTGAAGTACAGTGGGAACGCTGAGTGTCCCAGGACCATTACGGTAGCTGTGAAGGCCCTACAGGAACCCTGGAAAATGACGACTAACGGGGCTGTGGTGAAGAGACTGAGTGGAGAATGACTTGGAAGGCATATGCGGGTGACGTATAGAACATCCCAACGGCGGAAAAGGCAGAAGTACCACCAGCAGACAACTGCTGCCTTGCAGTTAGTAGAGGGATCTACAGAGGCGAAGGGAGACAACCCCTACAGAAAACCCGAAGTCTAGAGCAAAAAGCTTTTTTACAACATTCACCTTATAGGATTCTCTGTTTCTAACACCACGTTTCCTTTTTCTTTTCCTTTATACTGAACCCTTTACCCTATGTTGGTTAAATGATTCTACTTTTTATTTCTTCAATTAATAAATATTTCATCCAGCATCATGAAAGTAGCCAGACAGCGATGAGGAAATTTCAAGCATTTGTTGGAGACAGTAGGGACATACCTGCATCAGTTTAACAAAAGGCTAAGTACTTGAGCTATGAAAAGAAATAGCAGAGCGATGTATCATAAGGACAGGTGTGGCTACCTCAATTTTAGAAGCGACGCGCGGTGAGACATGGTTCTGGTATGTTCATTGTGATATTCGCGCCTAGAAGAAATATGATGCAGTAACGTGAATGGCTGATGAAGAAAATAGACACTCCCAAGACGCCAAGATCTACTAGAAACCGCCAAATTATTAGAAATGGAGAACCAATGAGAAGAGAATGCCTACTTGCGCGCCAACTCCGGCTGGGGTACGCGGTGGCTAGCATTCACGCGGGAAATCGCCTAGACAAAATCTCTACGATCGATTCTAGGATTAATGGGCATATTCTTGACCTGTGCAATATTACGAGTTCAGTGATATTTATTTCATTCCTGTATCACAATTACTTCGAGATATTTTTACATAAAATCCCCCTCCATCTAGACCCAAGGGCCAGTTCATTTATAAGTGTGTCGAAGAGCCAAGACATTGACTTTCATTCCGTGTGTCGTGGACACATGACTTTTATTCCGTGTGTCGTGGACACATGACTTTTATTCCGTGTGTTGAGGACACACTATTATTATTCTGTGCGTCTACGGACGTAGACTTTGATTCTGTTTATCAGAAGAGATAGACTTTTATTGTGTGTCGAGGAACACAAGATATTCATTGTAAAGTGTTAAATTCAGTGATAGATAGTCATAGTACTATAGTTATAGGGACAGTAGCGTCGATAATTCGCCAACGAACAGTGACAGGGAATTTAGTACCTGAACAAGCGAATTTAGTAGTCAAACATAAAGTGTATAATAACCTAATTTTTGTATCAGCGCAAGGATGACATCGATGAATGCAGAGGAAGTGTGGAATTCTCAACAGTCCGTCCAGATGGCTGCTATGAGATAAAGAACCATCCAGTTGGGGAATGGCGTCTGATGTTCTTTGACGGGTGACTACAAAAAGAGATGAGTACCTAATAATATTTTATTACTTGTTAAATTAACGTATGGTTTATGGGACATATTTTTTGTAAATACTTTGCTTGTGTGATTAATGTAGCATATTTAGTTTTGATCTGACACACTTTTGTTTGGAAGCAGCTCGCACAATTGTAGTTAATGGAAGGTTCTTTTCTTTGTGTTGTGTTAACTAACGTATCTATGTGAACGGCCGTGTTCGCCTAGGCTACGAAGTGCGGTTAAAAACGTCTCTCGGAGATATGTCGTGTTTCAGAAGTAGGACTGAATTAATATAATTATATAGTAGATTGGAGGGTAATTAAATTTTGTTGAGATTTATTATTGATCAGATTCAGTGTGATTATTGCCTTTGGAGCAATGTAATTTGTGACGAAGAGTATTCAGCTCTATCGTAGGTTTTAAATATTGTGTTAAATGTTTGCGAGCTCTAATTCAGCAGACCCATGTGAAAGGCGTTATGTCAGTCCCAGATGTGTGTATTGTGAGTATATTTTTTATGGTATTACAAGCGGGAATTTCGGCAGAGACTGATTTCTGTCAGCTTGGGACCAGATTCATATTGGATCCTTGCGAGGACAATTATGGATATGTGATTATTGTCTGACCATATGTTGAGTTGGAGAAGATGTTAGCTGCTGTTGATTCCTTGAGATAACAGTTCAGCTGGTCGGATATTTATATACACTGGAAGGGGGACATGACTGGTATTGTGGAATGGGTGAGTTGTTGTCACAAGGGCTGGCTGAGTTTCGCAAGCAAGCTCATTAAAGTGGAGTGCACGTCTGGCTCCAAATTTCTTGAAAATAAAAATAAATGTGTGAAACTGATCAATGGTAAAATTGTTTAAATAAATGGGAGTTGCCTACGAAACACGATAACCTTCGAAGCGTTCCTTTAACCTGCAATTTTGTTAATATAAAGTAATCTTAACCACTCAGGTTGTTTGTTGTTGTTGGTTTATTCTATGTTTATTTTCCATGTCAGTGACCCGTGAGTCACGTGCGGCGCTGTTTTTCCTTGTTGTTGAGTGTCTGGCCAAGGTGCAGCTCATTTGGTTAAGTGTGTCACCACACTAATAAGGGTCTCAGAGAGATGCCTGTAAATAGTAGAGTTGTAATGTGTGTGTCAGAATTAGATTTAAGGATTTTTATTAATGTTATGCCCATATCCATAAACGTTGATTTACGAGATGATTGTTCGTGAGCACCGTGGCTGTTAACCCGTTGTGAACGAATGATCATCCAAGTACTCATTTCTCGTAGATAGTCACCACGCGAACATAAATTCACATGCAAGATAGTGGAACTTGGATCCACATTTTATCAGAAAAGGGGAGATCTGTCTGACTCCTCAAAGTGATAAATATTCTTGTCAGGGGGAAATTCAGGGAGGATTTTGTTTATTATTGTTTGTTTTATTCTTTTATGCACAAATTAGTTATTAAAACTTGTTATTATCTTACGTTTTGTCTCCTTACTTTCTTAGTTATAGTTTTCATCCTATAACCCTTGCCTCAGAAAAGCACGTAGTTTGGCGGACGTAAACACCACACTATGAACTGAACGCGACCCCTTGATCTAAGATTCTTGCATAAAACACGGCTATTCTGAAGGGTTCAATACTGCTGCCCACTATCTTTCAAACACTGCTTCTATTGACAGCTTCAGGAATTATTTTATCATTCATTTGTTTTTACAACGGCACAAATACGAAAGAGGTGACTTTTTAAAAATAATCATTGTTTTGCTGGTACCCATACGCACCCAAGGGATGCAGGTAGCAGTGCCTTTTCTTCACATAAGGAGAATTGAAGCGTAAAATGCGTACTGAAGTTATTAACACAATTTCGCGAAAGCGACGACAAGTGGATTATAACAACAAATGATTCGATTAAGAAAAGAGATGTAGTAATCCTGACGGGAGACCAAAATGCGAAATTGGGTGCTGAAAATTAAGGAGTGAAACACATTATGGGAAACCACAGCCTGAGTGGGAGAAACGACAATGGAGACCAGGGCCGTGCAATTGGCAAGGTGAAGCAGTGCTAGCGACAAATGTACTCGTGCCGGCGAAGCGCAGCCCTGCCCTACCCAATTCTGAGCAATGCAGCACGACAGCACACTATTTTGTCATATGCGTGTGGTCTGCCGTGCTCATAACGCCTTTTGTGCATGGGGAGGACAAAAATAGCATAGTGGGAGAGTCACACATTAATGAAACACACCAAAGATTTATATAACATGATATTTGGACGTACATAAGTCAGATCTGCAACAAGGGTACAGGAATTCGCATACTTTTTGGGTGATGTAACAGGTGCAGCGAGATATAATAATCATCAAAATGGAATCAAGCATATTGGTAATCATGCATGTGACAGCAACAAAGGCCAGTATGGAATCAGAAGAGTTGAAATACATTTTTTAATTTGTTGACATAATGTCAAAAACCAGCCGAGGTAGCTAAACACGTTAACGTGCATGGTCAAACTACACCGAACTTGAAAGACCACACACAGCCACGTCATACCTTACCTCATTAATTTCATTTGTCATTAACCCCTCTCATGAGATTGGCGTCATGAAGGGCATCTATCCGTAAAATCATTCCCACAAGGAAACTGTCTCACCACATCCCCTACCGAATAGCAACCGGAATAATTATGGGTAGAACCAAAAAAACTACATTAGGACTATAAACCTGTACTTCAATAACAAGATTCTGAATTCACCAACTGACTAGATTGATGCTGTTCAGGGATATACCGTATGAGTTCGAGAAACTTGCGTTAGTAAATTTATCAGGATTTTAAAATGAAAAATATTCCGTCGCAATCCAAGGTAATTTATGTCTTTTATTCTTATTTTCAACATCGCCTGAAACAATACATCATGGAATTTACCTATGCATAAGAAATACGGCAAAATAAGCAAGTTGACATGAAATCCTTCCAACTTTTGAAATTTTAGGCCAATTTTCATTATTTCAACAGTATGGAGAGCAAGAGTGCTATTCATTGCAGCACAAATTTTCTTTGAAAATTACAAAATATGTTGTCTGTCTTTCTACCAGCTTGTCGATATTTCTATCGGTGGAGTGCATAAAACTGTTCTGTTTGTTAGTTTTTGGAATTATTCAGCTCTTGGGTTATGGTATGCAAACCGTCTTCCTAACTTACCAGGGGCTATGTAATGCCAATAATACTAAGATATGAGTACTATTATAGTTCGCGCAGTGTAGAAATTACATGGTATCGTGCAGTTGATTGCGCTGACAATAGATGAGACCACTTTGTGTTGCAGCGGCTAACATTCTTCCCTGCCCTGCCAAGAAAATTAATTTCGGTTTGAGGTACTGAAATGGTATCGATTATACGTAAGTCATCCAAGCGGTGTTCATTTCGGGGACTTTCACCAGGCCAGTGGGCACGAGTTTCCTTTTTTCTACATTCATATTCTGCAATTCTAACAGTGATATGGGAACTCTGAGAGCAAATCAATACGTAAAGTTGTTAGAATAGTTTTCGTAAAATAATTTCAAAGGCCTATGCTACCCTCATGAGTTAATCCAATTGCATATGTATATGTATTCCACATATCGTATTAAAGACATTTGATTTTCATTGCATTCTAAGTCTGGGCATAGGAAAACCTCGAAGCTAATTTTGGAATTTTCAGTGAATGAACTTTCAACGTATAGTAATCATCTTATAGGGAGACTGTGCCAGATATATACAGAGAGTACAAGAATTGCTTGAATGCATGGTGACATAGTGCGTAATTTGTGTTTGTACAACGAAGGAGGTTGTCAGGACGGTGCTGATGATGAAGGTTGTGAGAACGATGAAGACGGTGATTTACAAGTTAGGAACCAAGGGAATATAAATAGCCGGCACTTAAGATTGTAGCGGATCTATGGAAAACACTAAATGAACTCGCAGGTTGATTGCGAAAGTACAGAAACTATATTTTATGGAGATCGAGTAATCCACAAGTAGACATGAAAGGGAGTAACCTAGCACAAATAGGTGGAAGCAAGGGTTGCTCTTGTGTGAGACCTCCATGTGTGTAACCAGGATTATGTATGCTGCAAACACTGTTGAGTGCCTGATACCCTAGATCACGTTCAAGAAACATAATTAAGAAGGGGATTCACTACAAACGATAAGAATCACCGAAATAGATCTAAGATGAAGCTGTAACATTTCAGAAATCTTACGCGATCCATGTTTTCGTGTCTTCCTCGAGTTAGAAGCAAAAATACAATGGGCATAATAATTGTTATTGGCCATAAGAAGGATACAAGATTTATGCTGGACCCCTCCATCAGATGTGAAGTAACCATCGGCATAACAAGACAGGTCGCTTACAGCAAATGATAGGCTTCAAAGAGAAGTGAAAGCTTGTGGTACGTTTCGAATAAGCGAGAGGAACAACATCAACATTTTTAATCACTTATGAAGTTTGGGTATGCCTAAGTATAAAAGACCTAATTTTGCTATCAATGAATCAATTCAACAATAGAGAATTCTTCTTCAATGTACTCGGGAACAGTATGAGACGTAGTCTATTGGTACCCAATAACATTTTATTGCTAACAATAATAGGTTAATATTAATAAGAGAAGAGAAGAACGGCTTTGAGAAATCCTGCCGGTACAGGCTGGGCTCGCGCGCCTGAACTGACGAGTTCCAGCATAGAGAGGGCTGACAATGTGAGGCAGGGTCATACGGCCCTAAAAGCACTTGCCTGACTCGCAGGGTACCACACCATACTATACACAGCTCGCTCGCACACGTAGCTAGCGGCAGGTGGGAAGAGCCAAGGACATGACGTCACGTGCTTGTGGGTTACTACCCCACCAGCGAATTGTTACCGGTGGCAGAAATTGGAACTAATGCGCTCCGCCCAGCCACACGCCTGCGATAAACGTGCAGTCGTCGCCAGCGAAACCTCATCGCATGTCATTTGTGTGCATGATTCGTGCTGGGTCGTACGTTGTAGGGTGTGTTCTCATTGTATGACTGTACATGCGTTTCCCCTCTTGCCCCGCAACTGCTCGCTGCACCCATAACGAAGCGAGATGACGTAATGTATACACAACAGAACCGCTCCGCGTCTAGCGGTAACAATTCCCTGGTATGGTAGTACTTCTTAGACTGTCCATGAGAGTGCAGCAGGATAGAACATACTACAGGCACAAGCTACACAGGGCCTTTATGGAGACCGCTTCGTTGACTTCTGTGCAGAGAGAGATTTGGTGATAGGAGGAACGACATTTACACACAAATATTGTCACGAAGAAACATGGATGGCCCCTGATGGGGTGACGGAGAATCAGATTAACCACGTGGCCACCTCACGGAATTGGAAAAGATCATCGACGTGAGAAATAAGCAAGGCACAGATGTAGGAAGCTATCACCACCTTTTACTAGTACAGATTCGAAGTTAAGTCAAAGCCAACAAGCAAGAATATGAACGAAAGCAGATACATTGAAGACATTGAAGAACGAACAACATAAGTCCCAGTTCAGAATACAGCTAAGAAATCGTTTTGAAGTCCTCAATAAGGGAAGTGAGAGCGAAGACACGGTTGAAGTTATGGGGTAAAATGAAGAAATATTTTGTGAAGAACTAGCAAAGACGTGCTTGGGTTTAGAGAAAATGGCGAGAAGGATAATTGGAAAAAGATCAAAGGAAGGAAAGGTGCAAAACAAAGGATAAATCAATGGTATACTCGACAACAGAAACTCACTGCACAAGGGGATTACAACGAACAAGATAAGAAAGTGAAGAGAAGTACTAGGAAAGAGAAGCGAAATTGTGTGGAGGACCAAGTCTTTAGAGCTGAGTGTGTTGCAGGAACAAGCAATTTGAAGACACTCTATGAGGTCACAAAATCCCTCGCAAAAAAGAAGATGCAAAGACGAGGTCCTTTACGGAGAAAACAGATAGAAATATGCTCACTGGAGAAAGCGAACAACCAAAGAGATGGACAGAGCTTTTTGATGAGGGGTTAAATATGGATTGGGAAAACGATGGAACGGAAGAACAAACAATTATACAGCCATATCCGAGAATTAACTCAAACTCGATAACCAAAGAAGAAATTGCTTCGGCCATTCGGAAGATGATAAATTGGAAAGCCCCAGGAATCGGTGATATTGATCCCAAACCCCTAAAAGAAGACATCGAACTGTCAATCGAAATACTTCATCTTCTGTTTGTTAATGTGTGGGAACAACGGAAGTTCCCAGAAGATTGGAAAGGAGAACTGTGGGTGAAACTGCCAAACAAAGGGATAGGACAAAGTGCGATAACTGGCGATATAACAGCTTATTATTAATTCCAAGTAATGTGTTCTCATGTATCTTGCTAAACCGAATTTTAAATATTGTAAATCAGAAACTGAGAAGGAAGGGAGCTGGTTAACGTAAGAACATGTCATGTGTTGACCAAAACAATACGCTGAGAATCATAGTAGAGCAGTGTGTGGAGTGGAACATGACGCTGTACCTTATGTGTGTGGACTTCCTCAAAGCTATAGATTGCTTGTAGACATAATTCATGTAGATGATGCTGGCCAAGTACGGAATACCTGAGAAGATCATCAACCTCATTTAAGAGCTTCTATGAAAACTACAGGTGCCATTGATCCACGAGGGAAAACTCACTGAACCAATCTGATTCTACTCCGGAGTGAAGGAGGGGTGTATTCTCTCGCCTACTATCTTTCCCATCACTATGGACCTAGTCATCAGGGAAGTGATGTTTGGAGCCATACCTGGATTACGATGGAAGTAGATGCTATACCTGGATGACCTGGATTTTGACGACGACGTCTGCGTGATCTCCTGAAACTTCAGTAACATGGAAGATAGATTGAACCGCATCCAAGACCAAGGGACAAGAGCAGGAATAAAGATGAACTGCAAAACGACAAAGGAAATGCGAATAAATAACACGATTGACTCAGACCGTAGGTTTCGAATAAACAGAGGTGATGTTGAAACTGTGGCCGCGTTTCAATATGTCGGCAGCAATGTGACAGAAGATGGTGGTGTTAGTACAGAAATTAATAGCTGCATCAAGCAAGGGAATTTCGCATTCGTCCAGCTATATGTGATATGGAAAGCCCCCGACATTTCAACCAGGACAAAACCATGAAGTATTCGTAGCAATGTGAAAGCGGTTCTCCTGTGCTGATACGAGACGTGGAAAGTAACAATCCAGATGATAGGGAGTCCCTAAGTCTTCATAATTCGCTAACTCACCGGAATTCTCCGGATACATTGGCCAACGATAATCTGAAATAAAGAGATTTTGAAGAGAATGGGGGAAAATCCAATAAACTACAAATAAAATTTAGAAAGTGGGGATGGATAGGCCATTTTTTCGGAAGGAGGACGCAATTGAAAAGGAAGCCCTTGCTGTAGGTGGAATCTTCAGGGATGGAGGAAGTGTAGAAGAGGAGATGAGGGAGGACGGCAAATCGTGGGCAGACCTACAGACACTAGCCAGGAGACGGAACAAGTGAAGACATTTGTTGCAGTCCTTAACTCCAACAGGGAGCACAGGATGTAAGTCAAGTTAGTCATTCAATCATGCCATTACGTTTTGAAATTCTTTCTGTACACGTCCTACAAACCACTTTCATTGCCGTGCTAGGGTAGCCAACAGCCAGCAGGTTCACACGGACTCTTGGCTCGCAATTTAGCCTATGTAGTCGGAAGGGGTGGTACATGGTCAGCGCCATATGCCGCAGTAACTCCACTTGTGTTAGGTCTCTTAGGATAAGTTGGCTCGTATGCATTGTAATCAGCCCCGCCAGTTGACCATCACCTCACGAGTTCGTTTCTAGCAGTCGGCCTTCAATATGTCTGCAGCAAAGTGAAATAAGATGGTGGTGTCAGTACAGAAATTAAGAGCTGCATCAAGAAAGCAAATTTCGCATTCATCCAGCTATGTGCGATATGGAAAGTTCCCGACATTTCAACCAGGACGAAACTATGAATATTTCGTAGAAAAGTGAAAGCGATTCATCCCTAAGGTCCGGGCTCAATTTCCGCCTCAATCAACAAATTTAATTCTGGTCTGAGGGAGGTAATGGGTGCACTCAACCTCTTGTGACAAAACTGAGAAGAGGTGGGTTTGATTCCAATCTCAGCAATCATAGAAGTGGTTTTACGTGGGTATCCAGTTCCACTCCAGGCAAATATAGAATGGTTCCTAACTTCCACGGTCGCCTACTCCCCAATCCACAACTGAATTACAATTACACACATATGTACAGCCTGCACAATAACACAAGTTATCAGCCAATTTCAACACACACCCAGGTACACGGGACTATATGACCACGATAGTGTTACGCCCCGAGCCCCCGTGGGGCGTAATCATCGCTTTTGTCACCCCATAAGACAAAGCAACAACCACATTCACACTAGACTGGGGATCTCCCTCATACATGAAACAAAATTTACGACATAAAACAAACAGCCAGGCACTTACGTTATCTAGAACACATAAACACTTGGAAGTGCTGACTCAAATTGCAATACTACTGAAACTACTATAAATAATCCCACCAGCAAGAGGAGGGGATCTCTTGCCCGGGAAACCGCTGTCGGACGTCGTCGCCACGATCTGCAGACTAGGTGAGTGTTGCTCTTGGTTATTTCCCACAGACTTATCCTTCCAACTCTACCCCTAATTACTTGTTTTATCACCATTCATTACACTGCACGCCACTTCACTACATTTTGCGCTACTAGAAATCTTCTAGCAGCTCACACTCTCTACATTTGTGGAATAATCCTCTAGTGCACCAGCAGACTACTCCCTTGTGTTTTTTAACATCCCTTTCAAACCCCGGCCCTCGGCTTAGCGCGTAGCCATTTCCTCTGCGTCAGCTGGCCGTCCGGTTGAATTGCTTGCCAGCAAACCGTTGAGTCAGCTTCCACACATTCCCTTACCTAAGCAAGGACACAAGTCGACCTCTGCTCTTGTGCGCCCGACATCCTCATATAATCACTTACACTCACGTGCTGCCTTCAGACACATTCGTTCCATCCCTCTTACCAAACACGCCCCTACCTAAGCTGCACACCCGAAGACCGTACAATATCCCAGCCCCTCAAATGCAACAACATCAACAAGAACGAACGATTCCAGCACGTCCTGTCACTTGTTGAGCTGCACTGATCGCTGTCGTAAACAGGCAAGGCTTTAAGGATAGACCAGGAACTGACATGACGGATTGTGAAGCGTTCTTGTCAATAGCAACGTGATGGCACTCAGGACAGCCATTGCATTACGACAGGGGATCTTAACTTTTTATTGCCAGGACCGAATATCAACTAGGCGACCCGAGAGTCTATTTACAAGTAAAATTACAGTACTGCATATTTGAATTGCAGCCAATGGCCATAGCAGGTTATTTTAATTGAACGCCCGTGGGCTACCCATCAAGTTCTATTTCAAGTAGTTCTAACTTAGGCTACCGAAGATGGCACTGTCACTGTCACCTAGCGGCGAACAAATGGAACTTGATAGAGTGTTTCTAACCAAATAACCTACAAATATAGCTATACCAATTGTAGTGGTAGGTTCTTTTACACGCCATAATGCTATGAAATAGGCCCACTGGCCTTACTTCCCCTCCGAAGGAAGGCGTACTGTAGGACTTTAACGCTCTTAAATGTCCAACGACTTCGACCGGGTTTGAACCCGCGATCTTGGGCATAGCAATTAAACATGCTACCGACTACGCCATCAAAGCCGCTATTTTCAAGCAAAAGAGTTCTTACTTAAAAACTGCCTTAAAAGAAAGTGTAGGAATGTATTATTATTATTATTATTATTATTATTATTATGTAACGCTTTGCGACCAAGCTCATGTGAACGTTGGCTCTCAACCAGTGCGTGGCCAGACATATCGCTGCTTTCCACACATGATTATAATTCACATAAGTGCCCGGCGAAACAGCAAACCAAGAGCCAAATTTCATCAGTTTCCACGACCAGATAACCGTGGAAAGTAAGGAACTCCCAGAGCTGAGACAGCTGTCACCTGTGATTTACAAGCAGGGAGACGAGAGGATGGTGATTAAGGTTATTCAGGCAGTAGCATGCAATAAACCGGCTGACTTAGGGCATTCGCTATTCATCCACTCTGGTCAATGAATTATAATGCTAAAACACTTAAAATAGCGTTGATACTACATCTACACATTCTCATCTATATGTACACTTGAAAATAATTATATACTGTATGGTATCCTAATTTACTTTAATAAAAATATGCCAGAGTGGTCTTTTATCAACAACGTAGCAGAGAAGCCTAAATGTTGGGTTAAACAATTATTGAATTTTATATAAGCTTCTCACCTTTAACTGCTAAGTTGAGCAGTGTACAACTTTACACTGGTCCTGCTGCAAATTGGTGAACACGATACCTACCCTTCTCGGTGAATGGACAGCCCACACGCGTCCCGATAGATGTAACCGGCAACAGGCCCCACGTAGATCCTTGCATGACATTATAGATTTTTAGGGGATGACGCTATCGTTTCCCCACTATTCCATGGTTGATTTACACGACATAGCATCTTCTCGTTCTAATTGGTCAAATCTTACTAGTACGGTTACGAGATGGGAGGTCGGCTGAGTCAACACGGCCAGCATGTATCAAATAACTCCTTCGTCAGATTATTGATACAATACGAGAATAATAAAAATAAACGTAGCTCTAACGAGAATCCTGAGGGTTTAACATGCTGAGGTTTGGTTACACGGTTCAACTAATTACATTTGGAAGCTGACTGTGTGAGAATAAAACATCAATAGGGCAATTAAACTAATATGCTTCCTGCCATATGGGCTGTCTAGACAAACCCTTCGCCTGCACAGTTATGAATACCGAGAGGAAACTCCCCACAGACTTAACCACGCATATCTTCTCAAAAGAGCTTCGGTGTAATTGAAATATATAGTCTATCATGCTGATTAATCGAACATGGTCTCAAACCCAGGAATTCCCACTTACAGCATAACCTACGCGATCACTACGTCATAATTCTTCTTCTTCTTCTTCTTCTTATTATTATTATTATTATTAGGCTATTAGTATTATTATTGGTATTATTATCATCATTATTATTTAAATGGATTTGGTTTATTCCAACATTGTTATTTTAATCTCGTGATTAATTCGAACTTTTCACGTGGTTCCATGACATTCCTATTCATGAAAATTGAACTTTTCTGAAACTGAATACTGAATATTTGTTTGTGGATACAAATACAGGCAGTTAACTCTGCCCTTCCTCATTCCGCTCCCCCGGTATAGTACTGCAGAGTAAAACATTTCCCAAGCTAAGCGTGCCTGTGTCTGATTGTGAGAACCTACTGTCATGCGCGTCAATGTTCTCAGATACGGAAGTATTCTGTACGCTCCCCACACTGCTATATACCCCTCTTATAGTTCATCTACTGTAAATTTGCACTTTTTTGACAGTTCTCGGAGGAACAAGTTGTCCAACAGAACATATCAATCCGCCGCTACCACGTGCATTCCAGCCAATGAGCCATCACCCACATGGCAGCCAGCAATGGCCGTTGTATTCCGTCAAGGGGTGAACAGCTGTTATGAGTTGCCTAAACCTACATTCCTCTCGCAATATCAATTCATTGCCCCTTTTAAAGGAAACTTGTATTTCTTTGTGGCATTTATCAAATAATCGTTCTAACAGTACACCCAAAAACCCACTGACGGCTGCGGTTAAGCTGTTGGCCTCTCACCAATGTGGACCAGGTTCGATTCCCGGCCAATGCATGTGAGATTTTCAATTTGAAATGCCATGTCCTGTGGTTCGGATTCCACGTTAAAAGGAGGTCCCGTGGCTCATGATCTCAAGATTAACGGTCACGTTAAACTACAAGCTTCCACTGACGGCTCGGTGACAGAATGTTACAACATTGTGCGCGTTATGACACAGCAGCTGATAACTTAAATGTTGAGTGGAATTATTTATAGGCTCATAATTTCACAGCTAAAGGAAAATTCTTACTAAGGTATGGTGTAAGACGTCCTTAAGGCGATAAGATCTGTTGGATTGATATTAAAATAAAACGTACGAAACATTTCACCATGTGAGTTAACTTTTAGGCCTACGCAACAACTCATATTGTAGGCCTAATTTTTTGCACAAATAAATATGAAAATTATACACCAGGGCAATGTCCTTGGGGAAATCAATAGTTCTGCTGCATTTTCTTTTACCTTCAAAAAGAGAGAAATAAAATAAATATCTTCAACAAGATATTCCGTATCTGCTTCCGACTCTATAGTCTAAACAAAGATGTGTGACCTGGAGACCTCTCGGGCTACATATTAGTCAACATTTAAGATAACCAATATAAATGTTTCTGAAAAGTGAACACGCGTCCAAATGGAAATAATACTTTCAAACAACTTTGCGCAATATTGTCAATTATAATTATTATTATTTAATATAACTATCACGTTATTTGAACAGGCGGATGAACACGGTAAAGCGTCCATTACCAACCGCACACCCATGCCACTAGCCGGTGGTAGCTCAGTTTGATAATGCAACTTTTCAGTCTGGCCGACAGAATATGTTGCCAATATATTCACAATTTACTGGGACAAGCGAAAAAATAACCTGAAAAACTTACACGTGATTAAAACATGTATATATTTTATGGACAACAAGTTATAAGTTGAGTCTTTCCTTATGAAGGTTGGCAACCCTAGCTGTCAATAAAGTGCAAACTTACAGTAGATGAACTATACCACTGAGCTCTCAATATCAAGTGCACACCAAAACACCGGTAACTGTATTTAGAACTTCAAATTAATCAAATTCGACAGTGCGATCCTTCACGTTTCACTAGTGTCTTTTAAGGGAACACCTGAAGGCATTTGCAAGTTGCAAACTGTTTCTAATTTTATTTTCACGATAGAAAAGTTTAGAAAAGCCTTTTTTTTCTGGCTGCGTGGCTCATTGGTAACGTTCTCGCTTGCTGGGCCCAAGGTTGCAGGTCCGTATCCTGGCGCAGTCAGCTGGCATTCGAGGGTGCGCAAATGCGCGGGAGCCATGTCAGTAGATTTACTGGCACGTTAAAGATCCCCTTCGGGGCAAAATTCCGGTACCCCGGCGTTCCTAAAAGCCAGAGTAGTTAAGAGGGACGTAAAACCAATAACATTATTATTATTAAAAGCCATTTTATCCACAACGAACACGGTGACTCAATCTAGCTTTGGAAACTGTGACGTAAAACATCGTCATCACCTCTTGCTCTTCGGTAAGTTACGGTGACCCAACCCAATAACAGCGGAAACCAGTGTTCGGGTCGCACCTCATGTGTTAAGAAACCCTACATTTTGACCACCCATCTCATATTGTGTAGAACCACTGGTAGCCCACATATCAGTGGTCACTCGACAAGGAATCGGTGATGGGGCATTTTATAACTCAGACACATCAGCAGTTCCCACAATCCTCGAAAACTGAGGAGCGGTGGTGCTGTAGCGTGCATGGCAGCACAGCAAATTCATTGTCGTGTTTCTAGAACTCGTCCTTCAGGATGATATGGTGCACTCTGCTGTTGAATGGGGTCGTCACCAGCAGGGAACGCATTAGTCACGTAATGATGACCTTGATTTTTAATATCGTCTACATTCTGGACCACTCTCAGGGATTAATGTACCGGAATAATGGGCCTAGTGTGTCCCATGAAATACAGTATGTAATATTTTTTAGATATACATTATTTTGGATCTTTGTACGAAATAATGCAAATTTCAGAGTAGCATTCAAAGGTTCACACTTCAGTAGTTTTTTTTTGGCAAGAGGGAAAATATTCTTCTCAAACTTTATTCTAACCAGGAAAGAGATAATATTTCTTTTCCTCTTAAATCATGCCTACTTAAGTGCCTAAAAATTTAGTTTTAGTTTTATTTACTTGAAAGTTGTGAAGAAATTCAGAGTTACCTTGCCCCGTTCTGGGTCCACCCTTGGACGTCTGGAGTTTCAACAGAAGGCAAATCACTCGATGAAACTTTTCATAACACCTCTCCAGCATCTCCAGCCTTGTTGCATTCTTCCTTTTTTAGCTGTCACCCCGCAGGTCCGGGTTTGTTTCCCGGGTCTGCCAAAAAAATATTAATTCTGGTGTAAGGGCTGGAACGGGATACACTCAGCCTCGTGAGGCAATGCTGAGAATAGGAGGGATTGGATCCCACCTTAGTCATTCTGAAAGTGATTTCCCGTGGTTTCCTACTTCTACTCGAGCGAAATGCTGGGACGATTCCTAACTTAAGACCATGGCCGCCTCCTTGTCAATCCTATCGCCAATTTTCAATACAAACACTAGTACTGTCATCACAATAACATATGTTATCACACAAATTCTATGCACATCCAAATCCACGGGTCTATATTTAACACGATGTCGCAGTCCCTAAAATAGGCAAAAACAACAAAGCATTATTTGTGAATTTGGTTCCATTTTCCGATTATTTTCACCCCAAAATATAAAGTTATATTCTTCTAGCCATGCTGCCTTAAGCAGTTCAATGGCAGTAGTAATTCTTGTTTTGATCGTGTGTGGTTCATCTTTGAACGGATTAATTGGATCGTGCATCTAAACAAGTAGTTCCGTGAAGAATTAAATAGCCTGTTTTCATATATCCTACTGGTCTTATTAGGGACACGAGAAGAGAAAATGAGATTTTAAAAAGATGCACAGCCGCCATTTTTAAGTTCCTATAAAATTCCATCAAATTAGACGTCAGTATTCTAAGGCTTATGTGAAGATATTGAACCCTTTATCCTCTGTTGGATAAATGATTCTAGGTTTTATTTCTTCAATTAATAAATATTTCCACCAGCATCATGAAAGTAGCCAGACGGAGATGAGGAAATTTCAAGCATTTGTTGGAGACGGCGGGTACATGCCTGAAGCAGATTGACAAAAGGCTAAATACTTTAGCTGTGAAAGGAAATAGCCTAGCGATGTGTCAGAAGGACAGGTGTTGGCCGCCTCAAAAATAGAAGCGACGCGCAGTGAGACATGGTTCTGGTAGGTTCATTGTGATGTTCGCGCCTATAAGAAATATGATGCAGTAACGTGAGTGGCTGATGAAGAAAATAGACACTCCTACGACGCCAAGATATGCTAAAAACCGCCAAGTGACAGAAAGTGTGGGAACCAATGAGAGAAGAATGCCTATTTAGCGCGGCAGGTCTAGCGTGGGCACGCTCGGCTAGCATTCACGCGGGAGATCGCCTAGACCGAATCTCTACGATCGATTCTAGGATTAATGGGCATATTCTTGACCTGCGCTATTTTACGAGTTCAGTGATATTTATTTCATTCCTGTATCACCATTATTTTGTGAAATTTTTATCTAAATTCCCCCTCTATCAAGACCTAGGGCCAGTTCATTTATAAGTGGTGTGAAGAGCCAAGACTTTGCTTATTATTATTCTGTGCGTCTACGGACGTAGGTTGCTTATTAATCTGTGCGTCTACGGACGTAGGCTGTTATTTTGTGTGTCAGTGGACACAGGCTTTTATACTTTGCGCGTCTAAGGACGTTGATATTTATACTTTGCGTGTCATGAAGGACACAGAAATTATTATTAAAAGTGTTAAATTCAGTGTTAGATAGTCACAGTACTATATTTGTAGGGGCAGTATCTCCGATAATTCGCCAATAGACTGCTTTGGGGAAAGAAGTACCCGAACGGCGAATTTAGTAGTCAGACATCAAGTGTATAATAATTTAATTTTTGAATCAGCACGAGAGATGACATCATTGACCATGGAGGAAGCCTGGAAATATCAAGACTCCGTCAAGATGGTTGAGATGAGATAAGAAGAATCCAGTTGGGAAATGGCTGCAGATGTTCTTTGACGGATGACTGGCTGAGGATGAGTACAGAATAATATTTATTATTATCTGATAAATTAACTTATGGAGTATGGGACATATCTTGTTTTGTAAATAATTTGCTTGTGTGATTAACGTAGTCTATTTAGTTTTGGTCTGACACACTTTTTGCATGGAAACAGCTCGCATCTATATTTAGTAGAAGGTTCTTTTCTTGTTTGTTGTTTTAACTAACGTAGCTATGTGAACGGCCGTGTTTGCATATGTTACGCAATGCGGTTAAAAACGTCTCTCGGAGATATGTTGTGTTTCAGAAGTAGGACTGAAGTAAAATAGTTATACAGTAGATTGGAGGGTAATTAATTTTTTTTGTTTTATTATTGATCAGATTCAATTAGATTATTGCCTTTGGAGCAATGTGATTTGTGACGAAGAGCAGTCAGCTCTATCGTAGGTTTTAATATTTTTTTTTATTGATTGGGCGAGCATCCATTCAGCCGATCTGTGTGAAATAACGTATTGTCATTCCCAAATGTGTGTGTGTGAGTGTGTGTTTTTGTGTCATTACAAGCGGGATTTTCAGCTTAGACTGATTTCTGGCAGCTTGATGACAAATCCTGATTGTGACCTCGCGAGGGCAATTCTGGATATTTTGATTATGTCTGACCATATTTTGAAGTGGTTGAGTTTGTTGCTGTTGATTCCTTGAGATAACGGCACAGCTGGTCAGTTATATTTATACACACTGGAGTGGGACAATGGCAGGTGATTGAGGAAGAGGGGAGATGTTGCACAAGACGAACTGAAGGGTGCCAGCCAGGTCATTAGTGGAGAGTGCCTGTGTGGCTCAGTAATAACTTTAAATACAGAATTAAGAACTGATCAATGGTAAAAATTGTTTAAATAAATGGGAGTTGCCTACGAATCACGATAATCTCCGAAGCGTTTGCTTAACATGCAGTTTTGTTCATATAAAGTAATGTCAGCCAGTCAGGCTTTTGTTGTTGTTGGTTTATTCCATGTTTTTATTTTTATTCAGTGACCCGTGAGTCACATGCTTGCTGTATTTCCTTGTTTATGTTGAGCAATTTGGCCCGTGTTGGCAGCTCAAAGTCAAGTGCGTCTTCGCGCTAATGAGGGTCCCGAGAGAGATTCCTGTAGATAGTAGATTTAGTGCGTGTGTCAGCATTACTTTTTAAGGGTTTTATTTAATGTCATGTTCCATATCCATAAACGTTGATTTACGAGATGATTGTTCGTAAGCATCGTGGCTGTTAACCCGTTGTAAACGAACAGTCATCCAAAGTACTCATTCCTCGTAGTTAGTCATTACGCGCACATAAAACCCAAATTGCAACGTAGTGGAACCAGGATCCACATTTTAAATAAAAAGGGAGGTCCGTCTGACTCCTAAAATTTATAGATATTCCTATCAGGGGAAATTCAGGGAGGATTGTTTTATATTTGTATTGTTGTTTATTTTTATGCACTATTTGTCATTAAATCATGTTATTATTTTACATCTTGTCTCCTTTCTTTCTCGATTTATAGTTTATATCCTATGACCCTTACCTCAGTAGAGCATGTTGTTTGGCGAACGTAAACATCACATAGGAACTGAGCGCGACCCCTTAATTAAGATTTCTTACATTAAACACTGCTTTTCTGAAGGGTTCATAGGAGTAAACTGGCGCGGCCAAGCGTGGGGTGGTTCACTGTGGTGTAACGGCAAAGATTTTGCACATGTCAGTGTAAGCGTAGTTGGGTTTTCAAACTGACGCAACAATGAAGGTGTAATTTGGTTGCTGGTTCGCTGCTGGAACACATTTAAGTGGCGTATTTGAGTAAAACTGACATGCCGCAAGTGCAGGCAGATATGACAGTATTTTAATCACCGGGAAGTGATATTTTATTAAAAGTAAGTGAGGCGAAGAGGATACCGCCAAATGTGTGAAATATAAAGTAAAATCAGGAGTTTGCAAAGTAAAATACGGTTAACGTTTTTGTCTATTGAATTAAAGTAAAAGGTAATATATATGTGATACCGGGCGCCCAATGATTAAAATTAAAATTAGATTAGTTTAGAAAGTCAAAATTTTTGTCTATTGAATTAAAGTAAAAGGTAATATATATGTGATACCGGGCGCCCAATGATTAAAATTAAAATTAGATTAGTTTAGAAAGTCAAACTCGTGAAAATGTTAGGAGGCTGTAGCCTAAAATGACAATTAATACTTTATTAATTAGTCAGTGTTAATATCAGATCAGGATAACAATTTAATGACTGAATATGTGTTTGGGTTTAAATTAAATTGAGTAAAATTAGAACTACTCAGAGATGCAATCGACTAGTGGGATTAAATGTAAAAATAAATGAACTGAGTAGGGTAAAGAAATTAAATGTGCATTGGATTTTATGTGTGTGTCAAAGGGCATTGCTTTATGCCATTTCCCTAATGTCTCATATAAAGTGTGTAATATGGCAACGGTTGAACAGATTCAAGAAATCATTGAGAGTGCAGCTAGGAGAACACAGGCATTGTTGGACACTAAATTGGCGGAACAGAGTCAATCATTAAACAATAGTATGTTAGAACAAAGTGAAGCATTAAACGCTAAATTATCAGAACAGAGTCAATCATTAAACACTAGTATGTTAGAACAAAGTGAAGCATTGAACGCGAAATTATCTGAACAAATAAACAATAGTTTGTTAGAACAAAGTGAGTCGATAAACAAATTATCAGAACAAAGTGAATCATTGCGGACACAATTAAATAACAGTAGAATTGAACAGAATGAATATCAGGCGGAACAAGCTAGGTTGTTAAAAAGTGAAATTAATGACACTATCAATTCAGAGTTAGAGACGCTAACCGCAGAGATGAAAGATCACACTAATCAACAGATGATATTACTGGCCCTAGATGTGAGTAAAAATAATGAAAAGCAATTAGACCAGATTAAGAAAATGGAAAGTATTTTCGATCAAAAACTTAGCATTTTGGATGAAACGGTGTTAGCTAAATTAGAGAAAATTGAAATAGCGTGCACTATGAATACAAGCGAGGTCAAGATAGCTCAGGAGAAGTTAGAAGGACGATTTATGGAGATGGAAAAGAGCGGCAAAGTCATTCAACAACAATTATCAGCGGTAGATGAGAATATATCCGGCATAATTAAAGATATGGACCGTCTCGAAATAAAATCAGCAGAGCAGTGGAAAAGCCTAGAAGCGGATCAGGAGCAATTAAAGAGTACCTTAGACGACACTAAAAGCCAGATTGAAGAGAAAGTAAGCACGATTAAAGAGCAGATAAAAAAGATTGGAAAAGAATGAATATCGATTCTAAAGAGGAAAGATCCACCATTCTTAAAACAGTAGGCGAAAATCACACTCGTATTCAGGCGTTAGAGCAAGAAATGAAGAGCAAGCTTAAAGAACAGACGGACAGGATCATTAATGCCGAACTTAGGTCATTAGAGCAATCGTCGATATTTAGAACAGGAACATTGAAAGACAAGCAGGATGACTCAAATAGCCCGGAGGGTACTAGCACAGCAGGAAGTCAGACTCGGGCGGAGAGCCCATTAACAACAAACACGGAAGGGTTTCGCAAGAATATCGATAGGAGCTCAACACCACAAGACGGTCATCAGCCTACACAACTTATCCAAGTAATTCGCTCAAGTGATTATAAACCACAGAAATACACGGAGAATTCAGGGGTAACACCTAAAGCTTTTATCAAAGAGATTGAAGACCATTTCAATGACACTGGGGTACCTGAAGCACGTAGATTGAGGACGATGGAGAGATTTTTATCAGGAAATGTCCTTACATGGTTTTTAAGATTCAAATATACATTTGGAACCATGTCAGATTTTAAATTGGCGTTTCTGCGCAAATATTGGTCGCCCGCAACACAACAGAGTCTAAGGATGGAGCTTTACTCTAGAAAGTACCAAACCACCCAGCAAACAAAATACTCAGATTTCTTTAACATGCAAATGTTAAAATTTCGCGACCTGGATTACCCTTTAAATGAAGCGGATCTGGTGATGACAATAGCGAGGCAATTGCCAGTCAACGTGCAACAAGTACTAGTGGCAGCGAACGTTAGTACGGCCATACATGCAGAGCAGATATTACGCCAGATAGATGAGACTACGTCTCATAGTCATTATAGAGGAGGAAGACAGCTGGAGTTAATCAATGCGACAGAGGTCATAAAACCTAAGCAGGCAAACACTAAAACGCAGGGCACTAATACAAGCACTTCCACACCTAGGCGAAACCAGGAAGAAGGAGAAAACAGACCATACCAGCGTAACGAAAATATCTACAATAATAGATCATATCAAGGCAACAATTGGTATCAACAGAGAGGATATCAACATTGGCGTGAAAATCGAAGAAATGACAGGCCTTATGGAAGATACGGTGATTACAGTGCTAATCAAAGATGGAAAGGAAGAAGAGACCAAAATCAAGGAGAGCCACGAAATTATCGAAATGACTGGGATGATAGGCACGCTCAATCACAAAATTACCCAGAGGAATTACACGCTAGTCAAGGTGGAGAGCTAGGAAGATGGGAAAAAGCCATTGGGAACATGAAGAATCCTGATACACATACTGAGGAAGCTGGAAGTCTACTGAGACAAGAGGAATATCAAGGACATCGGCAACAAACGGATGATGGGAGTCGCACTGGACCTAAAAAAATATGTTAAATTTGGATAAAGAAGACAGCCTACAAACGCAACAGTCGGAAGTTGAAGAGGGATGGATAGTAGCGAACATACAAGAATGGATCGCTTTGCCAGAAGACTGCCTGGAGGAGACGGTGAAACCACGGAACGATGAAATTAGGCAGCTACCCATTATTTACGCAAGGATTGGTGGAATTAATATAAGATGTTTATTGGATACGGGGTCACAGATCAGTCTGGTATCGGAGGCCTTGGTTCGAGAGTTGGGACGGAGTCAAAATATTCCTGTAATTCCCGTACCACAGCTCAAAGTGAGGGGTGTTATACCTGAACGCACCGTCACGTGTAAACGTCAGGCATACTTAGAGCTGAACATATTGGAACACACTTTTGGCCAAACATTCATTATCATGGCAAAGATGAATTTCAATATAATTCTTGGTGCAAATTTTATTTGTGACTATCAAGCAGTGATAGATTTGCACAAGAATACTGTCAGTTTTAGAGAGTATGATCAGCTGAAGAATGTGGGATTGCATATGGATGAAATCACCACCGGAAGAGATGTAAATTCGTGGGCATTGGAAGCAATATCGGAAGAGACGGAAGAGGAGGTACGAAAGGCAGAAGATAACATCATAGAAGGAGCTGTTGTGGAACTAGATGAGGAGAGTGAATCCCAGGAGATATGGTCTTTATTAACGGAAGGAGACGACAGTGAGGCACAATTTGAAGAGTTACTACAGGAGCGGCTCAATGACATTCAACTTGGGGGTGAACACAGAAAGCAATTGGAAGAGATTTTAAGGAAGCACAAAACAGTATTTGATACAGTACCTGGGAAAATATTAAATTTCAAATATTCTATGCAAGTCGAGGACTGGTCACCTTTCAAAAGTAGGTTGTATCCAATTCCTGAAAAATATCGTTGTCAAGTCAAGGTCATTATAGATGAGATGTTACAAGCTGGAGTGATAAGGAAGACACCTACACCTTATCTAAATGCGATTTTGGCAGTCACAAAATCAAATGGATCTATTTGACTTTGTTTAGATGCCAGAAATCTCAACACGAGACTCATTTTTCCTGAGTATGACAGAGCGCCAATTATCAGAGACGTACTAAAAGGCTTTAAAAACAAAAGCATTTATTCATCAGTCGATCTGACGAGCTCGTTCCACCATATTGAATTGGATGAGAAGTCACAGCTTCTAACTGGCTTCTTATTCGATAACCAAACGTTTTGCTTCGTTCGAATGCCCTTTGGAGTCAAAACAGCTGGCTGTGCCTTAATCCGAGCTCTGGACCGGAATCTAACCGAGGAAGTTAAGGAGATGACGGTACGCTACATTGATGACATTTTGCTGGCATCCGACAACATTGAAACTCACATGGAGAATTTAGATAAAGTATTAGGCAACCTGAATGCATCTAATTTCAAAGTAAATCTGAAGAAATCGCATTTCTTCAAGAGCGAGATCTTATATTTGGGTCACATCATTGACAAGGAGGGAGTGAAGCCAAATCCCGCTAAGATCGAAGCGATAAAGAATTTCCCTACACCAACGAGAGTCAAGCACATTCGGGCTTTCTTAGGCGTAACGGGATTCTTTAAGGAAAACTGTCCAGGTTACACGGAGACTGTCGCCCCTATGCAGGAAATGTTAAAGAGAAATAATAAATGGTTATGGAATGCGGAGTGTGAGAAGGCATTCCGAGCAACAAAACAGCTATTGGAAAACTGCATTAAATTAGGATATCCAGATTTCAAGCACAAATTTATAATCCAAGCGGATGCTTCACGGGTGGGTATAGGTGCTATGCTTTACCAAGAGGATCCAGCTAACCTGCAGCATAAAACATATTTGGCATTTGTCAGCCGAAAATTGCGTTAGCACGAGCGCAATTATACTGTAACGGAACTAGAATTGTTGGCCATACTTCATGCGCTACAACAATGGAAACGAATAATTTACGGCTACCCTATTGTTGTCAGGACTGATCACAAGGCATTAACATTCTTGTTTAAGACGTCGATGGCAAGCGAACGTGTGTCACGTTGGTCTATATATATTCAGCAGTTTAGCATTGAGATTGAACATTGCCCAGGGAAGATGAACGTGATTCCGGATGCACTCAGCAGGAACCCAGAGCCTGTTAATGAAGAAACAGCGATGGTACAACACTTGGAGTTAACACCGAAGGACCGGGAATTCTTGGAGGAGTTACGTGAAATACAGCGAGAACAAGAAGCGGAACCAGGGATGATGCTATTGATTCAATACTTCAGAAAGCAACTACCTACAGGAACACCTGCATTTCGAGAAGCAAAAGCCAAAGAAGGAAGATATGTTTATGTCAACAATTTGCTGCACAAATGGGTAGATAATGACCACACCAAGTTACGCATATTAGTACCTGCTTCTTTACAACGAGGATTGACATGGCATACGCACGAAAGTTACGGTCACGTGGGCGTAGATAAGTGCGAAGCGACTATAGGAGAGACATTTACATGGCCACGTATGAGAACAACTATATGTGACGTCATTACAACTTGTGATCCCTGTCAGAGGACAAAGCCCAATAATTATTTAATGAGGTAGTATCCTAGACCATTGCTACCTCAAAAACCATGCGAGCTACTGGCACTCGACTGTTTCGGTCCAATCCCGAAGGGAAGGCGAGGTTGCCGACACTTACTAGTTTGCATTGATGTGTTTTCTAAGTTTGTCGTATTATGCCCCATTCAGAAAACTACTTCAAAACAGGTACTCAGTCGTATTCGAAATAGAGTTATTCCAATCCTTGGAAAACCAGAATTTATATTATCAGATCATGGCAGTTATTTCGCAAGTGCCGAATTCAAGAAAGGTATGGAGGACATGGGTATAAAACATATTTTAAGCAGTATCCGACATGCTCAAGCAAATCCAAGTGAGAGAGCAATTAAGTGTGTAACTTCATATTTGAGAATCTTCATTCCAAATGAACATCACAGATGGGTGGATAAAATCAAGGATGTAGAGACATGCATGAATTCTACCAGGCACGAGTCAACAGGACAAATCCCTATGGTCCTACACAAGAACGAGTATCCAGTGAGATCGTGGAAAAGCATCATTAACTGTCCACAAGATCCCATGATAGCACCTGACTTGCGAATTGAGAGGACGAGAGCCTACATGAGAAAACAGGCAGACCGCAGGTTACGGCGAGTAAGAAATAAGAGGTTTCACAGTGATCTTGAAATCAACCAGCTCGTTTTGGTGAAACGACCTGCTACATCGGACCCAGAGAAGAAAATCTTCAGTAAATTCTGCGAAAAGTTCATAGGACCCTATTCTATCGTAAGAAACCTTGGAAATAATGCTTACAGAGTGAAAGAATTGAGTACAGGAACAATGTCAGTTTACAACGCTGCCAACCTAAAAAAGTATCGTAGAAGTGAACCATGGGAGCGCCGAAATAATGATGCAGTTTGAATATATGGACGTCCTACTATCAACAAAGTGAACGGGGAGCAGTTGAGTACGGCACGGGAAGGAGGAAGTAGAGTTGGTGTTGACAAACATTAACGAGGCGAGCAGAGTGTTGCCCCAGGCATCAGCGTCACGCAAGCAGTTGAGAGAGTCATTATGAGCAGGAAATGAAAACGAGTAAATGCCATTCAAGACAGGAGCGACTAGACCAAATAATAGAAAAGGGGTGATTCTGAAATAAAACATTTGGCTTACGGAAGTTTTTTTAAAATTATCGACTTTCTCCGAAGTTCGAAATTTTGTGAGTGGGAGAGTTGTGAACCCTTTATCCTCTGTTGGATAAATGTTTCTAGGTTTTATTTCTTCAATTAATAAATATTTCCACCAGCATCATGAAAGTAGCCAGACGGAGATGAGGAAATTTCAAGCATTTGTTGGAGACGGCGGGTACATGCCTGAAGCAGATTGACAAAAGGCTAAATACTTTAGCTGTGAAAGGAAATAGCCTAGCGATGTGTCAGAAGGACAGGTGTTGGCCGCCTCAAAAATAGAAGCGACGCGCAGTGAGACATGGTTCTGGTAGGTTCATTGTGATGTTCGCGCCTATAAGAAATATGATGCAGTAACGTGAGTGGCTGATGAAGAAAATAGACACTCCTACGACGCCAAGATATGCTAAAAACCGCCAAGTGACAGAAAGTGTGGGAACCAATGAGAGAAGAATGCCTATTTAGCGCGGCAGGTCTAGCGTGGGCACGCTCGGCTAGCATTCACGCGGGAGATCGCCTAGACCGAATCTCTACGATCGATTCTAGGATTAATGGGCATATTCTTGACCTGCGCTATTTTACGAGTTCAGTGATATTTATTTCATTCCTGTATCACCATTATTTTGTGAAATTTTTATCTAAATTCCCCCTCTATCAAGACCTAGGGCCAGTTCATTTATAAGTGGTGTGAAGAGCCAAGACTTTGCTTATTATTATTCTGTGCGTCTACGGACGTAGGTTGCTTATTAATCTGTGCGTCTACGGACGTAGGCTGTTATTTTGTGTGTCAGTGGACACAGGCTTTTATACTTTGCGCGTCTAAGGACGTTGATATTTATACTTTGCGTGTCATGAAGGACACAGAAATTATTATTAAAAGTGTTAAATTCAGTGTTAGATAGTCACAGTACTATATTTGTAGGGGCAGTATCTCCGATAATTCGCCAATAGACTGCTTTGGGGAAAGAAGTACCCGAACGGCGAATTTAGTAGTCAGACATCAAGTGTATAATAATTTAATTTTTGAATCAGCACGAGAGATGACATCATTGACCATGGAGGAAGCCTGGAAATATCAAGACTCCGTCAAGATGGTTGAGATGAGATAAGAAGAATCCAGTTGGGAAATGGCTGCAGATGTTCTTTGACGGATGACTGGCTGAGGATGAGTACAGAATAATATTTATTATTATCTGATAAATTAACTTATGGAGTATGGGACATATCTTGTTTTGTAAATAATTTGCTTGTGTGATTAACGTAGTCTATTTAGTTTTGGTCTGACACACTTTTTGCATGGAAACAGCTCGCATCTATATTTAGTAGAAGGTTCTTTTCTTGTTTGTTGTTTTAACTAACGTAGCTATGTGAACGGCCGTGTTTGCATATGTTACGCAATGCGGTTAAAAACGTCTCTCGGAGATATGTTGTGTTTCAGAAGTAGGACTGAAGTAAAATAGTTATACAGTAGATTGGAGGGTAATTAATTTTTTTTGTTTTATTATTGATCAGATTCAATGATATTATTGGCTTTGGAGCAATGTGATTTGTGACGAAGAGCAGTCAGCTCTATCGTAGATTTTAATATTTTTTTTTATTGATTGGGCGAGCATCCATTCAGCCGATCTGTGTGAAATAACGTATTGTCATTCCCAAATGTGTGTGTGTGAGTGTGTGTTTTTGTGTCATTACAAGCGGGATTTTCAGCTTAGACTGATTTCTGGCAGCTTGATGACAAATCCAGATTGTGACCTCGCGAGGGCAATTCTGGATATTTTGATTATGTCTGACCATATTTTGAAGTGGTTGAGTTTGTTGCTGTTGATTCCTTGAGATAACGGCACAGCTGGTCAGTTATATTTATACACACTGGAGTGGGACAATGGCAGGTGATTGAGGAAGAGGGGAGATGTTGCACAAGACGAACTGAAGGGTGCCAGCCAGGTCATTAGTGGAGAGTGCCTGTGTGGCTCAGTAATAACTTTAAATACAGAATTAAGAACTGATCAATGGTAAAAATTGTTTAAATAAATGGGAGTTGCCTACGAATCACGATAATCTCCGAAGCGTTTGCTTAACATGCAGTTTTGTTCATATAAAGTAATGTCAGCCAGTCAGGCTTTTGTTGTTGTTGGTTTATTCCATGTTTTTATTTTTATTCAGTGACCCGTGAGTCACATGCTTGCTGTATTTCCTTGTTTATGTTGAGCAATTTGGCCCGTGTTGGCAGCTCAAAGTCAAGTGCGTCTTCGCGCTAATGAGGGTCCCGAGAGAGATTCCTGTAGATAGTAGATTTAGTGCGTGTGTCAGCATTACTTTTTAAGGGTTTTATTTAATGTCATGTTCCATATCCATAAACGTTGATTTACGAGATGATTGTTCGTAAGCATCGTGGCTGTTAACCCGTTGTAAACGAACAGTCATCCAAAGTACTCATTCCTCGTAGTTAGTCATTACGCGCACATAAAACCCAAATTGCAACGTAGTGGAACCAGGATCCACATTTTAAATAAAAAGGGAGGTCCGTCTGACTCCTAAAATTTATAGATATTCCTATCAGGGGAAATTCAGGGAGGATTGTTTTATATTTGTATTGTTGTTTATTTTTATGCACTATTTGTCATTAAATCATGTTATTATTTTACATCTTGTCTCCTTTCTTTCTCGATTTATAGTTTATATCCTATGACCCTTACCTCAGTAGAGCATGTTGTTTGGCGAACGTAAACATCACATAGGAACTGAGCGCGACCCCTTAATTAAGATTTCTTACATTAAACACTGCTTTTCTGAAGGGTTCATAGGAGTAAACTGGCGCGGCCAAGCGTGGGGTGGTTCACTGTGGTGTAACGGCAAAGATTTTGCACATGTCAGTGTAAGCGTAGTTGGGTTTTCAAACTGACGCAACAATGAAGGTGTAATTTGGTTGCTGGTTCGCTGCTGGAACACATTTAAGTGGCGTATTTGAGTAAAACTGACATGCCGCAAGTGCAGGCAGATATGACAGTATTTTAATCACCGGGAAGTGATATTTTATTAAAAGTAAGTGAGGCGAAGAGGATACCGCCAAATGTGTGAAATATAAAGTAAAATCAGGAGTTTGCAAAGTAAAATACGGTTAACGTTTTTGTCTATTGAATTAAAGTAAAAGGTAATATATATGTGATACCGGGCGCCCAATGATTAAAATTAAAATTAGATTAGTTTAGAAAGTCAAAATTTTTGTCTATTGAATTAAAGTAAAAGGTAATATATATGTGATACCGGGCGCCCAATGATTAAAATTAAAATTAGATTAGTTTAGAAAGTCAAACTCGTGAAAATGTTAGGAGGCTGTAGCCTAAAATGACAATTAATACTTTATTAATTAGTCAGTGTTAATATCAGATCAGGATAACAATTTAATGACTGAATATGTGTTTGGGTTTAAATTAAATTGAGTAAAATTAGAACTACTCAGAGATGCAATCGACTAGTGGGATTAAATGTAAAAATAAATGAACTGAGTAGGGTAAAGAAATTAAATGTGCATTGGATTTTATGTGTGTGTCAAAGGGCATTGCTTTATGCCATTTCCCTAATGTCTCATATAAAGTGTGTAATATGGCAACGGTTGAACAGATTCAAGAAATCATTGAGAGTGCAGCTAGGAGAACACAGGCATTGTTGGACACTAAATTGGCGGAACAGAGTCAATCATTAAACAATAGTATGTTAGAACAAAGTGAAGCATTGAACGCGAAATTATCTGAACAAATAAACAATAGTTTGTTAGAACAAAGTCAGTCGATAAACAAATTATCAGAACAAAGTGAATCATTGCGGACACAATTAAATAACAGTAGAATTGAACAGAATGAATATCAGGCGGAACAAGCTAGGTTGTTAAAAAGTGAAATTAATGACACTATCAATTCAGAGTTAGAGACGCTAACCGCAGAGATGAAAGATCACACTAATCAACAGATGATATTACTGGCCCTAGATGTGAGTAAAAATAATGAAAAGCAATTAGACCAGATTAAGAAAATGGAAAGTATTTTCGATCAAAAACTTAGCATTTTGGATGAAACGGTGTTAGCTAAATTAGAGCAAATTGAAATAGCGTGCACTATGAATACAAGCGAGGTCAAGATAGCTCAGGAGAAGTTAGAAGGACGATTTATGGAGATGGAAAAGAGCGGCAAAGTCATTCAACAACAATTATCAGCGGTAGATGAGAATATATCCGGCATAATTAAAGATATGGACCGTCTCGAAATAAAATCAGCAGAGCAGTGGAAAAGCCTAGAAGCGGATCAGGAGCAATTAAAGAGTACCTTAGACGACACTAAAAGCCAGATTGAAGAGAAAGTAAGCACGATTAAAGAGCAGATAAAAAAGATTGGAAAAGAATGAATATCGATTCTAAAGAGGAAAGATCCACCATTCTTAAAACAGTAGGCGAAAATCACACTCGTATTCAGGCGTTAGAGCAAGAAATGAAGAGCAAGCTTAAAGAACAGACGGACAGGATCATTAATGCCGAACTTAGGTCATTAGAGCAATCGTCGATATTTAGAACAGGAACATTGAAAGACAAGCAGGATGACTCAAATAGCCCGGAGGGTACTAGCACAGCAGGAAGTCAGACTCGGGCGGAGAGCCCATTAACAACAAACACGGAAGGGTTTCGCAAGAATATCGATAGGAGCTCAACACCACAAGACGGTCATCAGCCTACACAACTTATCCAAGTAATTCGCTCAAGTGATTATAAACCACAGAAATACACGGAGAATTCAGGGGTAACACCTAAAGCTTTTATCAAAGAGATTGAAGACCATTTCAATGACACTGGGGTACCTGAAGCACGTAGATTGAGGACGATGGAGAGATTTTTATCAGGAAATGTCCTTACATGGTTTTTAAGAT
This sequence comes from Meconema thalassinum, assembly GCA_946902985.2. Taxonomy (NCBI): domain Eukaryota; kingdom Metazoa; phylum Arthropoda; class Insecta; order Orthoptera; family Tettigoniidae; genus Meconema; species Meconema thalassinum. Next base: position 1,117,009,464 of record OX336389.2, on the reverse strand, counting down.
TCAAATATACATTTGGAACCATGTCAGATTTTAAATTGGCGTTTCTGCGCAAATATTGGTCGCCCGCAACACAACAGAGTCTAAGGATGGAGCTTTACTCTAGAAAGTACCAAACTACCCAGCAAACAAAATACTCAGATTTCTTTAACATGCAAATGTTAAAATTTCGCGACCTGGATTACCCTTTAAATGAAGCGGATCTGGTGATGACAATAGCGAGGCAATTGCCAGTCAACGTGCAACAAGTACTAGTGGCAGCGAACGTTAGTACGGCCATACATGCAGAGCAGATATTACGCCAGATAGATGAGACTACGTCTCATAGTCATTATAGAGGAGGAAGACAGCTGGAGTTAATCAATGCGACAGAGGTCATAAAACCTAAGCAGGCAAACACTAAAACGCAGGGCACTAATACAAGCACTTCCACACCTAGGCGAAACCAGGAAGAAGGAGAAAACAGACCATACCAGCGTAACGAAAATATCTACAATAATAGATCATATCAAGGCAACAATTGGTATCAACAGAGAGGATATCAACATTGGCGTGAAAATCGAAGAAATGACAGGCCTTATGGAAGATACGGTGATTACAGTGCTAATCAAAGATGGAAAGGAAGAAGAGACCAAAATCAAGGAGAGCCACGAAATTATCGAAATGACTGGGATGATAGGCACGCTCAATCACAAAATTACCCAGAGGAATTACACGCTAGTCAAGGTGGAGAGCTAGGAAGATGGGAAAAAGCCATTGGGAACATGAAGAATCCTGATACACATACTGAGGAAGCTGGAAGTCTACTGAGACAAGAGGAATATCAAGGACATCGGCAACAAACGGATGATGGGAGTCGCACTGGACCTAAAAAAATATGTTAAATTTGGATAAAGAAGACAGCCTACAAACGCAACAGTCGGAAGTTGAAGAGGGATGGATAGTAGCGAACATACAAGAATGGATCGCTTTGCCAGAAGACTGCCTGGAGGAGACGGTGAAACCACGGAACGATGAAATTAGGCAGCTACCCATTATTTACGCAAGGATTGGTGGAATTAATATAAGATGTTTATTGGATACGGGGTCACAGATCAGTCTGGTATCGGAGGCCTTGGTTCGAGAGTTGGGACGGAGTCAAAATATTCCTGTAATTCCCGTACCACAGCTCAAAGTGAGGGGTGTTATACCTGAACGCACCGTCACGTGTAAACGTCAGGCATACTTAGAGCTGAACATATTGGAACACACTTTTGGCCAAACATTCATTATCATGGCAAAGATGAATTTCAATATAATTCTTGGTGCAAATTTTATTTGTGACTATCAAGCAGTGATAGATTTGCACAAGAATACTGTCAGTTTTAGAGAGTATGATCAGCTGAAGAATGTGGGATTGCATATGGATGAAATCACCACCGGAAGAGATGTAAATTCGTGGGCATTGGAAGCAATATCGGAAGAGACGGAAGAGGAGGTACGAAAGGCAGAAGATAACATCATAGAAGGAGCTGTTGTGGAACTAGATGAGGAGAGTGAATCCCAGGAGATATGGTCTTTATTAACGGAAGGAGACGACAGTGAGGCACAATTTGAAGAGTTACTACAGGAGCGGCTCAATAACATTCAACTTGGGGGTGAACACAGAAAGCAATTGGAAGAGATTTTAAGGAAGCACAAAACAGTATTTGATACAGTACCTGGGAAAATATTAAATTTCAAATATTCTATGCAAGTCGAGGACTGGTCACCTTTCAAAAGTAGGTTGTATCCAATTCCTGAAAAATATCGTTGTCAAGTCAAGGTCATTATAGATGAGATGTTACAAGCTGGAGTGATAAGGAAGACACCTACACCTTATCTAAATGCGATTTTGGCAGTCACAAAATCAAATGGATCTATTAGACTTTGTTTAGATGCCAGAAATCTCAACACGAGACTCATTTTTCCTGAGTATGACAGAGCGCCAATTATCAGAGACGTACTAAAAGGCTTTAAAAACAAAAGCATTTATTCATCAGTCGATCTGACGAGCTCGTTCCACCATATTGAATTGGATGAGAAGTCACAGCTTCTAACTGGCTTCTTATTCGATAACCAAACGTTTTGCTTCGTTCGAATGCCCTTTGGAGTCAAAACAGCTGGCTATGCCTTAATCCGAGCTCTGGACCGGAATCTAACCGAGGAAGTTAAGGAGATGACGGTACGCTACATTGATGACATTTTGCTGGCATCCGACAACATTGAAACTCACATGGAGAATTTAGATAAAGTATTAGGCAACCTGAATGCATCTAATTTCAAAGTAAATCTGAAGAAATCGCATTTCTTCAAGAGCGAGATCTTATATTTGGGTCACATCATTGACAAGGAGGGAGTGAAGCCAAATCCCGCTAAGATCGAAGCGATAAAGAATTTCCCTACACCAACGAGAGTCAAGCACATTCGGGCTTTCTTAGGCGTAACGGGATTCTTTAAGGAAAACTGTCCAGGTTACACGGAGACTGTCGCCCCTATGCAGGAAATGTTCAAGAGAAATAATAAATGGTTATGGAATGCGGAGTGTGAGAAGGCATTCCGAGCAACAAAACAGCTATTGGAAAACTGCATTAAATTAGGATATCCAGATTTCAAGCACAAATTTATAATCCAAGCGGATGCTTCACGGGTGGGTATAGGTGCTATGCTTTACCAAGAGGATCCAGCTAACCTGCAGCATAAAACGTATTTGGCATTTGTCAGCCGAAAATTGCGTTAGCACGAGCGCAATTATACTGTAACGGAACTAGAATTGTTGGCCATACTTCATGCGCTACAACAATGGAAACGAATAATTTACGGCTACCCTATTGTTGTCAGGACTGATCACAAGGCATTAACATTCTTGTTTAAGACGTCGATGGCAAGCGAACGTGTGTCACGTTGGTCTATATATATTCAGCAGTTTAGCATTGAGATTGAACATTGCCCAGGGAAGATGAACGTGATTCCGGATGCACTCAGCAGGAACCCAGAGCCTGTTAATGAAGAAACAGCGATGGTACAACACTTGGAGTTAACACCGAAGGACCGGGAATTCTTGGAGGAGTTACGTGAAATACAGCGAGAACAAGAAGCGGAACCAGGGATGATGCTATTGATTCAATACTTCAGAAAGCAACTACCTACAGGAACACCTGCATTTCGAGAAGCAAAAGCCAAAGAAGGAAGATATGTTTATGTCAACAATTTGCTGCACAAATGGGTAGATAATGACCACACCAAGTTACGCATATTAGTACCTGCTTCTTTACAACGAGGATTGACATGGCATACGCACGAAAGTTACGGTCACGTGGGCGTAGATAAGTGCGAAGCGACTATAGGAGAGACATTTACATGGCCACGTATGAGAACAACTATATGTGACGTCATTACAACTTGTGATCCGTGTCAGAGGACAAAGCCCAATAATTATTTAATGAGGTAGTATCCTAGACCATTGCTACCTCAAAAACCATGCGAGCTACTGGCACTCGACTGTTTCGGTCCAATCCCGAAGGGAAGGCGAGGTTGCCGACACTTACTAGTATGCATTGATGTGTTTTCTAAGTTTGTCGTATTATGCCCCATTCAGAAAACTACTTCAAAACAGGTACTCAGTCGTATTCGAAATAGAGTTATTCCAATCCTTGGAAAACCAGAATTTATATTATCAGATCATGGCAGTTATTTCGCAAGTGCCGAATTCAAGAAAGGTATGGAGGACATGGGTATAAAACATATTTTAAGCAGTATCCGACATGCTCAAGCAAATCCAAGTGAGAGAGCAATTAAGTGTGTAACTTCATATTTGAGAATCTTCATTCCAAATGAACATCACAGATGGGTGGATAAAATCAAGGATGTAGAGACATGCATGAATTCTACCAGGCACGAGTCAACAGGACAAATCCCTATGGTCCTACACAAGAACGAGTATCCAGTGAGATCGTGGAAAAGCATCATTAACTGTCCACAAGATCCCATGATAGCACCTGACTTGCGAATTGAGAGGACGAGAGCCTACATGAGAAAACAGGCAGACCGCAGGTTACGGCGAGTAAGAAATAAGAGGTTTCACAGTGATCTTGAAATCAACCAGCTCGTTTTGGTGAAACGACCTGCTACATCGGACCCAGAGAAGAAAACCTTCAGTAAATTCTGCGAAAAGTTCATAGGACCCTATTCTATCGTAAGAAACCTTGGAAATAATGCTTACAGAGTGAAAGAATTGAGTACAGGAACAATGTCAGTTTACAACGCTGCCAACCTAAAAAAGTATCGTAGAAGTGAACCATGGGAGCGCCGAAATAATGATGCAGTTTGAATATATGGACGTCCTACTATCAACAAAGTGAACGGGGAGCAGTTGAGTACGGCACGGGAAGGAGGAAGTAGAGTTGGTGTTGACAAACATTAACGAGGCGAGCAGAGTGTTGCCCCAGGCATCAGCGTCACGCAAGCAGTTGAGAGAGTCATTATGAGCAGGAAATGAAAACGAGTAAATGCCATTCAAGACAGGAGCGACTAGACCAAATAATAGAAAAGGGGTGATTCTGAAATAAAACATTTGGCTTACGGAAGTTTTTTTAAAATTATCGACTTTCTCCGAAGTTCGAAATTTTGTGAGTGGGAGAGTTGTGAACCCTTTATCCTCTGTTGGATAAATGTTTCTAGGTTTTATTTCTTCAATTAATAAATATTTCCACCAGCATCATGAAAGTAGCCAGACGGAGATGAGGAAATTTCAAGCATTTGTTGGAGACGGCGGGTACATGCCTGAAGCAGATTGACAAAAGGCTAAATACTTTAGCTGTGAAAGGAAATAGCCTAGCGATGTGTCAGAAGGACAGGTGTTGGCCGCCTCAAAAATAGAAGCGACGCGCAGTGAGACATGGTTCTGGTATGTTCATTGTGATGTTCGCGCCTATAAGAAATATGATGCAGTAACGTGAGTGGCTGATGAAGAAAATAGACACTCCTACGACGCCAAGATATGCTAAAAACCGCCAAGTGACAGAAAGTGTGGGAACCAATGAGAGAAGAATGCCTATTTAGCGCGGCAGGTCTAGCGTGGGCACGCTCGGCTAGCATTCACGCGGGAGATCGCCTAGACCGAATCTCTACGATCGATTCTAGGATTAATGGGCATATTCTTGACCTGCGCTATTTTACGAGTTCAGTGATATTTATTTCATTCCTGTATCACCATTATTTTGTGAAATTTTTATCTAAATTCCCCCTCTATCAAGACCTAGGGCCAGTTCATTTATAAGTGGTGTGAAGAGCCAAGACTTTGCTTATTATTATTCTGTGCGTCTACGGACGTAGGTTGCTTATTACTCTGTGCGTCTACGGACGTAGGCTGTTATTTTGTGTGTCAGTGGACACAGGCTTTTATACTTTGCGCGTCTAAGGACGTTGACATTTATACTTTGCGTGTCATGAAGGACACAGAAATTATTATTAAAAGTGTTAAATTCAGTGTTAGATAGTCACAGTACTATATTTGTAGGGGCAGTATCTTCGATAATTCGCCAATAGACTGCTTTGGGGAAAGAAGTACCCGAACGGCGAATTTAGTAGTCAGACATCAAGTGTATAATAATTTAATTTTTGAATCAGCACGAGAGATGACTTCATTGACCATGGAGGAAGCCTGGAAATATCAAGACTCCGTCAAGATGGTTGAGATGAGATAAGAAGAATTCAGTTGGGAAATGGCTGCAGATGTTCTTTGACGGATGACTGGCTGAGGATGAGTACAGAATAATATTTATTATTATCTTATAAATTAACTTATGGTGTATGGGACATATCTTGTTTTGTAAATAATTTGCTTGTGTGATTAACGTAGTCTATTTAGTTTTGGTCTGACACACTTTTTGCATGGAAACAGCTCGCATCTATATTTAGTAGAAGGTTCTTTTCTTGTTTGTTGTTTTAACTAACGTAGCTATGTGAACGGCCGTGTTTGCATATGTTACGCAATGCGGTTAAAAACGTCTCTCGGAGATATGTTGTGTTTCAGAAGTAGGACTGAAGTAAAATAGTTATACAGTAGATTGGAGGGTAATTAATTTTTTTTGTTTTATTATTGATCAGATTCAATGATATTATTGCCTTTGGAGCAATGTGATTTGTGACGAAGAGCAGTCAGCTCTATCGTAGATTTTTATATTTTTTTTTTATTGATTGGGCGAGCATCCATTCAGCCGATCTGTGTGAAATAACGTATTGTCATTCCCAAATGTGTGTGTGTGAGTGTGTGTTTTTGTGTCATTACAAGCGGGATTTTCAGCTTAGACTGATTTCTGGCAGCTTGATGACAAATCCAGATTGTGACCTCGCGAGGGCAATTCTGGATATTTTGATTATGTCTGACCATATTTTGAAGTGGTTGAGTTTGTTGCTGTTGATTCCTTGAGATAACGGCACAGCTGGTCAGTTATATTTATACACACTGGAGTGGGACAATGGCAGGTGATTGAGGAAGAGGGGAGATGTTGCACAAGACGAACTGAAGGGTGCCAGCCAGGTCATTAGTGGAGAGTGCCTGTGTGGCTCAGTAATAACTTTAAATACAGAATTAAGAACTGATCAATGGTAAAAATTGTTTAAATAAATGGGAGTTGCCTACGAATCACGATAATCTCCGAAGCGTTTGCTTAACATGCAGTTTTGTTCATATAAAGTAATGTCAGCCAGTCAGGCTTTTGTTGTTGTTGGTTTATTCCATGTTTTTATTTTTATTCAGTGACCCGTGAGTCACATGCTTGCTGTATTTCCTTGTTTATGTTGAGCAATTTGGCCCGTGTTGGCAGCTCAAAGTCAAGTGCGTCTTCGCGCTAATGAGGGTCCCGAGAGAGATTCCTGTAGATAGTAGATTTAGTGCGTGTGTCAGCATTACTTTTTAAGGGTTTTATTTAATGTCATGTTCCATATCCATAAACGTTGATTTACGAGATGATTGTTCGTAAGCATCGTGGCTGTTAACCCGTTGTAAACGAACAGTCATCCAAAGTACTCATTCCTCGTAGTTAGTCATTACGCGCACATAAAACCCAAATTGCAAGGTAGTGGAACCAGGATCCACATTTTAAATAAAAAGGGAGGTCCGTCTGACTCCTAAAATTTATAGATATTCCTATCAGGGGAAATTCAGGGAGGATTGTTTTATATTTTTATTGTTGTTTATTTTTATGCACTATTAGTCATTAAATCATGTTATTATTTTACATCTTGTCTCCTTTCTTTCTCGATTTATAGTTTATATCCTATGACCCTTACCTCAGTAGAGCATGTTGTTTGGCGAACGTAAACATCACATAGGAACTGAGCGCGACCCCTTGATTAAGATTTCTTACATTAAACACTGCTTTTCTGAAGGGTTCAATATATCGTGCCAGGTTTCTCAGCGCTCGGATGAAAAGTTGCGGAAAAAAATCCATTTAAATATTTATGTTTCGCGTTGCCGCCATGTTGGCTTTGTGCTCACCAGGTTATTGAATGATCAATATGTGAACCTAAGTTAATAGCCTTTATCAACATACAAAATGTCATTTTGATTGCTGTAATAGATTCATAGATATTGAGAACCATCTCAATATTTCGGATGGTTGCCATGTTGGATTGTTATATGTGTAGGCCATAGAGTTATGTACCGTTAGATGAAGATTATTGCGTAGGTTCATTATTCAAACGTTCACCTCGATCGCATGATTAGGACACAAGAAATGAAAACTTACTTTTAGAATTTCGCACAGCCGTCATCTTGAGATTATGTAAACAATTGAACTAAATTAAATGTCAGTGCATAACAATGTTTATAAAAAAATACTGTGCCAATTTTCACTGCACTTGGATAATTAAATTTCGAGAAATATCTATTTAAATGTATAAATTTCGCTTGGCCGCCATGCTCGTTTTGTACATAACAGGTTTATGAAAGTGACACAGATAAACGTTGGGCGGTACTGTTTATCATCGTACAAAATTTCAGGGTGATATATGTTACCGTTTCGGAGATATAGAGTGCAAGTGAAATATTTCGTGCGGCTGCCATGTTGGATTGGCGAAACATATTAAAATAAATTTGAAAGGCACTGTCGAGGTCAGAGGAGGTATTAGTATGTACTTACCGAGTTTCATTGAAATCACTTCAGCCGTTTAGTTTTTAATAAGGACACACACGCACACACATACACTGACAAAAGGTTATCTCACAAGGCTATTTTTCATAAATGAAAATAAGCTAAGAACGAGTATTATGCATGAAAGATTTTCAAGTAACATTTTGGTGTAATCAGAAATAGCTGCCTCTTGAAGCTTGATAGGCACATTTCTTGCGTCCTAGAGCTGATCTTGCATTTTAAGTTCCAGTCCAGGGAACTGAGGAGGAAATTATAAAGTCCCCGCTGAATTCGCCAGTGCCAATGGCTCAAGCTGGGAAGGTGAACAAAGAAGATAATATGTTTTCCAGTTTCCTCGATTCCGGCTAAGTGTTCATACACAGCTGGAAAGAGATCGACATTAAATTCTCCTGCAGAAAAGTGGAATAGAGCACCCTGTTAGCTGGCGGCTAACAATGCATCATTAAAGTTAAGACGAACAATAGATAATTCTCTTGACGAGGGCTGAATTTGAATGTCTCCCTCAGAATGTGCTCGATGATTATCATTCCTGAACACGGGATATTTCTGTCGTGGGCGGGAGAAAGGAGGAACTTCACAAGGTATCTTCTTTACAGAATGAGGATCTGATGTACAGCATATCTTGGATGATTACAAGTGATTTCAAGATATTGCTGAACATATTGCTTTTTATAAATCATAGAATAACATTCCACATTTCTCAAACGAGAAACAAATGACAAACATATCTTCTTTCAAAATATAAATTTTAAAATTGTTGCCTCCGCAACCTATAAAAGAATCCCTTTTCAGTCAGCCAAGACAGTTATGTTCCCGATTATATTCCGTGGGGAATATCGGTCATTTATCAAACTTTCTAACCTGGAAAACATTATTGTTATTATTATTATTATTATTATTATTATTATTATTATTATTATTATAAGACGTTGATAAATCCCATAAAGGGCAAAGGCCTCATGCTAGCAGGGTAGCTCAGGGATATTTCATCAGGTGAGATAGGCTGATGAGCATTTATCTTCATAGTAGCATACAACATGATTTAATAACGGATTTTACACTTCTACAGTCTGGTATGTTTCGTTCGACTGGCGAACATTTTCATATATTTCAAGCTTTAAAACGCATTTTATATATAGGCTACAGTACACATAAAACATATACACAACAATGTATACTAATGTTATACATACGTAATAATTTAAGTCCCTCCATTAATTGTCGCGTTTTATTAAATAATAATAATAATAATAATAATAATAATAATAATAATTACATATAAAACGCTAATGTGTATGTTTCACAAACCTCAAGCTCGTAAACCAGACAGAGTTAGAAGTATCGGTTTGTGACAAATCTTCCAAATCGTCTCAATAGTATAGGAAAAGTCTTGCATTTCTTGAAACGTCAACGGAAATATATTTTATTTGTTCATAAATGGTTTTTAAACAAAACAAGACGATAGCCCCTGCCAGAACTGTGCCGCGTCATGTCCGTATCAGAGTACTGTAAAGCCAGGCGGGTTGTCTATACACATGGGGTGCTCACAATCATCCACTCGTAACAAATGACCATTCAACAGATAGAGAATTACCCGCAGCAGAGACTAATTTATTGTATCCTTGACACAAGGCGATGAGGAATTTTTAAGGAGATGGGAAAGGAAGATACTCATGAAACTATGTGGACCAGTAAAAGAGGGTGAATTCTGGCGAATCGGAAATAATATGGAGATAAGAGAGTTGTATTGTAAACCAGTTATAGTAGTGAAAATAAAGAGTAGTAGACTGCGGTGGTTGGGAAAGAATGACAGAGACTAGGATGGTAAGGAAGGTCTTCATTGGGGAGCCAGGAAGACATTGTGTGATGGGAGGACCTACGACAAGAGGGCTAGATAACGTGGAGGAGGATCTGAGAACAATGGGAGTTAGAAGATGGAGAACCAAAGCAGCCAACAGGGAAAATGTGTAGAGATTGTCCGGGAGGCCAAGGCTCTACAAGGGCTGTAGCACCAATGAGTAAGTAAGTAAGTAAGTAAGAGACCAATTGCACTCTGATTTCATCAATATCGACAATTTGTTTAAAAAGTGCGTTTAATCAAACAAACAAACAAATAAACAAACGATAGATCCTGCCAGAACTGTATCACCTACAGCCCGCATAACAGTAAAGCTGGGTGGGTGGTTAAACATATGCGAGATTTCTCGCACAGGCCCTATAATTATTATTATTATTATTATTCTAGGAAATGACCGCACTATTTAATATTGAAATGAACCATCTCATCTGATTCCTGGGAACACCTTCCGCTGTTCACTACCATCTGGATTCTTTCTTAATTAGAATCAGTAATTTAGCAACGTATGTCCTCACTGGTGCAGGGTGTATTGATTCATCTACTGACAAGAGGATGCAATGGTTTTTGGAAATTAGCATGTCACAGTTACGAGCCGGCTGAATAAAGAATACAAATTATTTTTTGAATCATTTCAGAACAATTCCACATGTAGCCTATCCCTTTTTTTTAAATAACATCCAATCAAGTATTAAAAAACGAAACTCTTCAAATGGAAGCATCCATTTATAACCACTCAAATAATTCATTTGGTATAGCCAATTATCGTGCATAGAACGTTTTTAATCTAGAATTAGAATTAATTAAGTAAGTCCTTTGAATTAACTCAATCGCCTGGTTGTATTGGGTTGGCGCTCCATGTTTAAATGGTTAGCACGCTAGGCTTTGGCCCGAAGTTCCCCGGTTCGATCCCCGACTGAGCCATCAGGGATTTTAATCTACTGGGGTTAATTCCCGTGGCTCGAGGACTGGCTGAATGTGAAGTCTTTATCATCACTTCATCATCATTACGACGCGCAGGTCGCCCACGAGCGTCAACTCGAAAGACCTGCACTCGGCCTCTCCGAAAGCCACACGATCTTTTCTTCATTGGGTTGGCAATACGATAGGGCAGACGGAGCAAAAGGCAAGGCCAAGCTCGGGATAAAGGTTGGTGTGATAAGAAAGTAAGCATTGGAATTGATTTTTTAATGACACAGGAAAAAGAAAAATCGGACACATATCACAAGATCTTGAATTTACAGTTCCCTCAATTAAGTTTGCTAAGGAATTGAATTCCTCGTAAGAAAGGATGGGCGAAGCGACATCCCTCTAAACGTGTATTTTAGTGAGCTCCACGCAAGGTTCCCAACGGCCACCACGAAGGGGGTGATAGGGAGGAATTAAGTGCCATTTAAAATTTTCCTCGGCCGTCCTGAAAATGGTTTTCGTGGTTTTCCATTTTCACCACCAGGCAAATGCCACGACGGTCCCTTTCGATAGGTCCAGGGCCGATTTCCTTCCAATAACCCTTCCCTAACCCGTCCTGAAAAGAAAAGTACATGGCCATTGGCTGCATTATTTAAAAAAATAGAAAGATCAGAAATTGCTCCTTGGCTGAGTGGGAGGTGAACGCTTTTCTCCACTGATCTGAAGCACCAAGGATGTTTCGAAAGTTGTCAGGAAAGACGTCTGATAGATCACATCTCCTTGCAGCAAATCGGGACAAGGAAACAAGAAAGTACGAGTTCGAAACATCAGTAACAAGATCTAGAATATATAAATAGCTTCAGTGACCATGCATACAAACAGCAAGACAGAGAGTTTTCTGAAGCCCTTTCTTTTGGATTCCGAAGAGCTTTTATAATACAGGAACGGCCTGGCATTTTCAACATAAGTCAAGGCAAAAGGATTTCCGTGTGTGGTTCGAAAGGCAGGAAGATCAACCATCAATTGGCTAGCAAATTTAGGTTTAACCTTGAAACAGGGGATGCATTTACGCACCACAGAGGTTCAGTTGTTCGCATAAGATAATCCTAATAGGGCGAGTGAATTCTAGCGGCAATAAAAGGAAACTTTTCAATTAAAGCTGTTCCAACGTGCAGGGCGGTACGCAGCTCGCAACCAGTTGGCCATGATTGTCACCTTCATAGTTTATCTGGTAGCTGTTAGATGTCTTGTGCAGATCCGGTAGCAGATGTTGTTTTAATTAAATATATTTTTTTCATTGTAATATGCACAATATAACGCTTAATTTTATAACGTCTGCGTAATTACAAAATAATAAATAAAAAATAATTCAAGCAAAGAAAAACAACTTTGATAGGTTTTGAACCCTAGTCAAACGGGTAAAAGACTAACGCTTCACCATACAGCCGAACATGTCGACCGTAATTCGTCGTTATCAATTGACTTACTTACAGTACAACGTCTTAGAAAATAATGATTTCGACAAAACAATTTCGTCAGTGGGGAATATTTTTTTATAAAGCATTTCATACAAAGCTTATATTATTTCTATCAGTAGACTATATTGCATGCAAACTAGTGAATTATAGGTCAGGCACAAGATATCAGCTCCCAACTTGTCTTGTAACCGAGACGGCTCGGGTTAAAGCCACTGCTACCATGTAATATTATAATATGAACTTAAAATATCGAACGGGCCACGTCCTTTAGGACAGTTTAAACCATTGTCGGTTCGATAATCGGAACTAACGGTTTCAAAGATATTAATTATGATGCTTCCATAATTCATACGGCCGCCATCCTGAAATGGTACGGCTGATGAACTTATAGTTTGGGCACAAGACGCGTTCAATATGAAGGTATGTTGTTACTAAATGTTGTACAGATTGATGATTGGTTTAGTCGTAATTTGATTTTGCGTTTTGAACGATTGAGTGGCCGTCATTCAGTTTCGGTAAAGATGGCGGTGATATAAAACATGACACTGCGGTGCCCTTTGCTAGTGCTACCTCTGTACCAAATTTCGTTCAATTCGGTTTCACCGTGTTTGAATTGATAGGGGGTTATCTCTCATTAGCAAGTGGGAGTGTGTAGCAATCCCATGGCCGATCCGGAGTCGACAGAATACCTCAGCTTCCTTCTGGATAGACCGGAAGGAAGATTTTTATACGAGCATTGTGTCCTTGATGCCTCTCAGTTTGTTGCTGTGCAGAGGCGTGGTGCGCCACGCTTCCTCTTAATGCGACATGATAGAATGACGCAACTGAGAGCGAACATCACTAGCAGGCACCTTATACGGTAGTGCGAGCAGTGTGACTATCTCTAGAGCCCTGCGCGGATAAACAAAACGTTATCCGCATCCGCCCCGCATCCGCACGACTGTTATCCGCATCCGCCCCGCATCCGCTCGCCTGTTATCCGCATCCGCCCCGCATCCGCATGACTTTTATTCACATCCGCATGACTTTTATCCACATCCACTGATATTTCAATGTTATGTTTAATTTATTAGATCAAGCATAACGTGTTACACCAACACATTTAGACATTTGAGGAGAAAGTCGTTCCTGACAATTTGTTTTCTTTGCAAGGAACTTCAAGTTGGCATTCCAAGGGACTTCAAGTTGGATGACACTTCTGGTTCCTTGACCTCCGCTTTAGACAAAAAAATGGCTTTACTTTTTTTGGGCTACTTTCGCACTTGTGCCTCAGTAAGTCTGATGTGCCCGATTTGTGTCCTGAGTATGAATACACTTTTTCACAGGTAAAACATCACTATATCGTTCACCTTTTCGTTTCCATTGAAAACGTAACCAAATGTCTGCCATATAGTTTCCATTGAAAACGTAACAAAATGTCTGTCATATCGTTGACTTGAGATATGTTTCACACGCAATTGAATATTCACCTTGTTTTATTTTAATATATAGTTTATCCATGCTGGTGAAATTATGTTCATACTCACGGTCGCGGTAACATTCACTACGTGAACATCTCTTTACGCTTGGAGAATGGGATTGACATTTGGCCGGAAATTCCAAGTCAGTCATCATCCTTCTGCTTCTGGACCCATCCATGTTCGCATAGATGATGGCATAGTTGATGTTGCAATATCACAGCCAACATGCTTCAGTGACAAGTTGGAAATAAATCTACAGATAAACCTGGATCCCGATCTTCCAGGATAGCTTAGATGGCGAAGTAGCTGACATGAGGAATGTTAATGATGTCACCCCGATGAACTAACAAGCTTATTGACAGCAGTATATCTCGTACGTATAGTAATAATGGCAGTGAGAATTGATGATGATGATGATGAGATGTCAAGACCATCTACTACAAACATACGGTACTTAATAAAATGTAGTTGAAAGCATATGAGTAAAATGATCTTCTCGTGTATAAGTGCAATATGTGCCTGAATATTTCGTACGCAATAGGCTATAGGAGTATTCCTCTTTTAATCATGAAGCTGTAGATTAGCATATCAAATATATAATATTAACGTAAGATAGTATTCTAAAGACTATCCACATATTTACTCGAAACATTATCCGCAGCTTATCCGCTATCCGCGCAGCAATGCAAACTATATCCGCGTGGCGAAAATATTTGCGGATATCCGCATCCGTACAGGGCTTTAACTATCTCCTTCGCCGTCTGATCAGCAAGCTCGTTTCCACGATACCCATGTGGCTGGAAAGCCCCTGAACGGTCACCCTTGGTTCCAGCGCTACGCGAACTGACCAGCAGGTCGTGCACACGCTGGACCAGCGGGTGATATGGTACACATACATCGATCGCTTAAGTGCACTCAGAAAATCAGTACACACGAGAAACCGCTGGTGATCGTCAGATAGCGCGTATTGCAGCGCTTCTAATATGCCCTAGAGCTCTGCCGTGTAGACGCTACAGGTCTCAGGGAGTGGAAAAAAGAACCAACGATCCTCAACCACAGATGCATAGCATTCTTTCTCGTTTACCCTCGAACCGTCCGTGAACAGAAGCCCTGTTCCTGGATACCGGCCCACCACGGACAGGAACAGCCTCCGGTAGACGGAGGAGTCTACGTCTGACATAGGGCCGGTGCGCAGATCCAGGATGATGTCAGGGCGAGAGACCATCCACAGAGGTCTGAAAATATTTTACTTGGTTGTGACGCCAATGATTCGATTTCAAATTTATTGTTATTATTATTATTACTATTATGGAATAAAGTTAATTGGAGGCTATCGTACTGTTGGTACAATTTTGATTATCTCAATAGGTTTCCATGCTAAAATAGATGTTTGTACTACACTGGTCAAAACAATTAGAGGATCAGTTGAGGTATCTAGGTTCTGACGTATTGTCATCGGCAGAATCATCTAAAATGGTTCGACGTCTTTCTGTCGGTTCGACGGAGTGGAGACATCAACATTACGGCAACCGAGATAGTGGTAATAACAGAAAGTTGCTGCAGAGGGGGTTGGTGTTGACGTGTGTTTACTCTACCAAACGAATGACACAAGCAGTTGGGTTCAGATGGTGTAGTGAGCAAGTAGTGCAATGCAACAACAACGTGACTTACCCGAAGGAATGGCATAGAGAGCCAGAGGAAGGTTGGAAGCGGTACAGACACAGAGGAAGGGGGCTGCAGCTATTGGAGTACCCAAAGTGTAATTTCCAGGACCTGGACGTGATTTCAGACAACAGGAACCCACATATACAGACAGCAGCACACAGATTGTCTCCTTCACAGATACATATACATACACATCGAGAGAGGTGACTGGTGGACTCAATAACCCACACCTCTTTGGACTCCGAACCACTCTGTGGTGAACGGTTCTCCCGGCTGAATCTCCTGGCAAGCCCAGGCGGGCCACTTGCCACTGCTGCTTGAGGTTCTCTGCACGGTCTCAAGAGACTGCCCAAACACGCCCACCCCACAGTGACAACCACGCCAGCCCTGAGACTGAACCATCCTTTCTCGAAAGGATTGAGGCCTTCCTACGGACGCTCAACCCTGAGCTCACGATAGGCGGTGTCCTCATGGCAGTATTTAAGCTCATTATTGAGCTAAGTACGGCCCCGTCCAGTCAATGGCTGACGATGGCTATGTCCACTATCGCCAACCTCTGCTCCACCCACCATGGCTGACACACCAAACGAGGAAAATATCGCCGCACAACCTAACAACACAGGAATACGCGTACTAAACTGGAATGCCGATGGCATAAAGCTTAAAAAGTACGAACTTGAAACATTCCTGCGCATACATGACATACATATCGCCATATTAACAGAAACTCACCTGCAACCCGGCAAATCGCTCACAACCCATGGCTACACAGTCGCAGCTAGACGGGACAGGAGAGAGTTTCGGGACAAAATTAAAGGTGGCGTAGCAGTACTAGTCCGCAGGGATATACAGTACCAGTTACTACAAATGCCCGAACTGGCCCACCTCGAAGCATGCGGAATCCGCTTGCCTGTACACAACACGCACATCAACATAGTCGCCGTGTACAATAACAACAGCCGCCGCATCGACACACACGATGTTGAAACACTCTTCAGAGTAGGCCCCCATACAATACTGGGTGGCGATGTTCACTGGGGCTGCGCCCGCCCCAATCCTGCGGGCACTCAACTCTACAGGCACATGATAGCCAACGAGTATGTGGTAGCGGCACCTAGCGAGCCAACTTACATACCACGCAGGCGTAACGGGATCCCTGACATACTGGATATATGCCTAATGAACAACGTTACATTAAGGCACCGAGCAGAGGTAATTAATGACCTCAGCTCGGATCACATACCGGTAATTGTTAAACTGTCAGCCGACCCCCAGGTCACCGGAGAGGTCCCTAGGCAGCTGCCCAACTACAAAGCGGCAAACTGGGAAAAGTTCACGGAAGTCCTGAACATGGACCTAACCGGCAGAGACGACCCCCGGCTCAATTCTCCACTTGACATAGACGAGGCCGTAACCTTGCTCATAACAGCAATTCAACACGCCACGGACGCCAGCGTGCCCACACACACAAGACGTGAGCGGGATCAAAAGTTCCCGGAACACATCAAGGCACTCATTCGGCGCCGCAATAAACACAGGCGCCTTTGGACTCGATACCACAGAGACCAAGATCGGGTGATTAAAAACCAACTAAACGCCCAGATCAAGGAACAACTACCACGACACCGCCATGAAAAATGGGGCAAACTGCTCGAAAAGTTTGACACAAACACTAGGCCTGTATGGAACCTAGCGCGACACTTTACTCGCGAGCCTCATATAATCCCTACGCTCCAAGGCCCAAATGGCCCAGTGTTCGGAACCCACGATAAAGCTGAAGTCATCGCTGATACCCTCGAAGAGGCATTCACGCCAAATGATGACCCCTCTGATCCTGAATTCACTCGCAGGGTGGACGCCAAGGTTGAGGAATACCTCGCTAAAGCACCAAACCCGGAAGTGAGGAAAACCAACATTCATGAGATCAAGTGGATAATTCGGCACCTCCATCCCACCAAAGCACCAGGCCCAGACAATATACAGAACCTTATACTGTTCAGGCTGACAGACACCGCCCTACGTCTTCTAACAAAGATATACAACTCCATGCTGAGGCTCAAGTACTACCCCAAGCAATGGAAAAGGGCGAAAATCCTAGTATTTAGCAAACCCAATAAGGACAAGTCAGACCCTGGCAACTATCGGCCCATCAGCCTACTAGACTCACTCGGCAAAGTATTTGAAAAAATCTTGCTGAAGAGACTAGTAGGCCACACCAAAGAACGAGGATTGCTTAAAAACGAACAATTCGGATTTAGGAATAAGCACTCGTCCACACTTCAACTCATGCGATTAATTGAACATGCCACCGTAGGCTTCAATAAACGTCGCGACACGGGCGTAGTCTTTCTAGATATTCAAAAGTCTTTTGACAAGACATGGCATAACGGCCTACTTGCTAAGCTAATTGATTATGATTTCCATCCTGGATACATAAGACTCAAGTCTTATCTAGAAGACAGAAAGTTCCAGGTCGACATACACAATATACTGTCGACAGAGAGAAGGATTAGAGCGGGAGTGCCCCAAGGTTCCCTAATTGGACCAATCCTCTACATCCTCTACACAAACGACATGCCTATGCCGGAGGAGCGACTCACAGCAACATACTTGTTTGCTGATGATACGGCTATGTCCGCCCAAAATGCACAACTCGCTTGCATACTAAGACGACTACGAGATGCACTACGCCGGCTCGAACTATGGTTCACCAAATGGAGAATTAAGGTAAACGCTGGTAAGAGCCAGGCAGTGCTGTTCACTAAAAAGAACAGACCATCACGCCAGATAGCCAACCTTAGACCGCTCCAGCTGTTCAACCAGGACATCCAATGGACTAACACGGTCAAGTATCTAGGAGTAACACTAGATAAAAAGCTGACCATGCGACACCACGTACTCGATGTCAAAAAGAAGGTGAACAGGCGACTGATACAACTGTACCCTATCCTAAATAGGAAGAACAGACTTAACACCAAGGTAGGGGTGAGCATGTACAAGTCACTGATTAGACCAGTTATGACGTACGCCGCCCCTGCTTGGGGCTACACAGCGAAGTCAAACGTTCAGGCTCTACAAGTTGTACAAAATAAATGCTTGCGGTTAGCAACAAAGCTCCCGTATGAAACACCAATACGGGAGCTTGAAGAAATTGCCAACACGCCGAGCCTGGAACAACACATTCTTAAACTCACTTGCAAAACATATCGTGCCACACTAGCTAACACGGTGAACCCACTTGTACACTGCATTGGTAGGTACAACAATCACCGTGGAAGCAAATACCCTACGCCTCAACACATCCTGTGGAGGCACTGACGTGGAGCAGATACGGCACAGGAGTTTCCAAGCGGCAAACCAACCCCGCACACAAATCTGGCCATCCCTCAACACTCAAGACGGCCACCCAACGCATCCCCACAAATAGCTGCACAGAAAAGAAAAAAAAACCTGTACATATTTTACATCCAACTAGGCAGTTTTGCTAGTATAATAGTGATTATTAGCTCTTAGCGTTTTTGTTAGTGTTATATTAGCTCTAGGACGTCCAACTAGGCGGTTCGCTAGTTGGAACAAAATTAGATATTAAGATTCCATTTTGCCTTCATAACCTCATTAGATTTAGGACGTCCAACTAGGCGGTTTGCTAGTTGGATAACATTAACATTAGATTAGATTCTTATTTACATTCTAGGACGACCAACTAGGCAGTTGCTAGCTGGAATTAACTAGTTTTAGATGTTACCGTAGATTAGATTAGACTAGGCTAGAACAAATCAAACGACACAGTCAGGCTTAAAATAGGACAAGGGACACACATCCCACCACACTGACCGGGTGCCATCCACCTACACCTCTGTATATATGTACATATCCCTGCCTGTGCCATTTGTTTGTTCCAGCAGCAGCTAAGGGGAGCACGCCGCTCCCGGCGGACTGCCGGGACCAGGACGAGAGCGAGCGCCCCTGTATTTGCAGGCAGGTACCCTCTCCGGATCGGAGAACTGTTACATGACGCATGGGCTGGTGGATATTGCTGCCTTCGGGTGTGGCGATCCGCTACCCATGCGACCGCGCGCTAGCCCCAGCAGTAACAGTAGACCAGATCCCCATATGACAATAAGGCAAGTAAAGGACGCTGCGTTGCGCTGCGCGTGCGTGCATGACACAACTCCTCTACTAACAACAACCCAACCAATCCTTCCACATCCTTGCATGTGGCTATCTCCCATTCGCCAGGTTTTACTTGTAGGCAATCTTTCTTTCTGCCTATGAGGTTTTTCCCTGGCCCTTCGCTCAACCTAAACCCACTTATGTATCCCAATCCAAACGATGATGCCTGGTAGAGTACTTGGTACTGGGACAGGCAAAAGGCTCGCACGGCTCATCAAACCCCCCTCTGTTTCTCCTACTATCGTAGTTATTAACAGCATGTCGGAGGCAGCAGTAGTAAAGGTCGGCTGTCACGTGAGGGGTGCGGGCTTTAACTTTTCGGGCCCCCCCCCCCCCGAAATAAAAAATAAAAAAAAACGGCCAAAACTTAAAATCAAAGTTTTTCTCACCTCTATACATTAACGAGGAGACAAAAATTAATTCAACCTTTTCGTAACTACTTAAAACAGGCTAAAAGGAGCACCAATAGGAGCACCAGTGCCTGCCACCGACCCATGGGCAGCTGTTCGCGCTCCGCGCGCCAGGGGTCGTTACTGCCCGAGTACTTGACTTGACTTGGCCTCACTGTTGATCGACGACTCGCCGAGAGCACATCGGGCCTGGAGGCCGGCAACCTCTTCGGTGTACCACGGCCAGTAGGTCGCGCATAGTTTAGCACCGTGGTACACCGGCTAGGTGTAGTATAGGTCTTCCCCCCTTACTGTCACACTCAGTGGCCAACATATTGGGACTGTAACTTCACCGTATTTCGCGAATTAGCCAAAGAAGTAACTAATCCGCTCACCGCTTGTCACTGCGCTACCAGTTCTGAACTACACCTGCTGTGAGTTGGGTTAGATTACTTCCTTGTTGCGCGATTGAAATTCACCTCCGCCCCAGGGCGTTCGAGGCTACCCCTGGCACTTATTGCCAAACACACCTACAGAACTGGTTAGGTACACTTGCTGCCTGCAAACATTAAATTAATTTATTCTCTCAACCCAATCATTCACCCGGACCCTGCCCTTCTGGCAGGGTTCTGGCCTCCGGTACCAAAATGAAAACGCGGAGTACCGCAGTTACCGATGACCCTACAAGGGCCCCTGATACACCAGACCCTACAAGGACCCCTGAAATACCAGACCAGATCAGAAATCTGAACACGCATATGGACCGGCAAGGCCCCTCGCCACCTAATTTTACTAAGCCTACAGCCCCTCCACCAACTATGGAAAATTCACCTACCCCTTCTACTTCATCTGAAGGACTCAGCTCCATCTCCCCGACGACCACGAGCGGCCCTAGATTTTCAGGGTACTCAACAGATAGTTCTTCAGAAGATGATTCCATCACAAGAAGAGGACCAAGAACTGACGAACAGGGATTCACAACTGTTATGAGGAAGAGGCAACCTAAAAAGATTACCCAGAAGGTGCCGACTTCAAAGCTAGTCCTCACTAAGAATGATTTTACCCCCCTGGTAGCACTCCCCAAAGACCAGTTCACTGGTGCCAAACCTCTTCAGCCCCCTGCGGGTACCTCCGGAGCCAATAACGGAGCCCAGCCCGCGTCAAAAACTAAAGAAACCATCCATCCCGTTTACGTCAAGAACGTAGCGGACATAAACTCATTTACAGATTTGCTCTTAGCCAACAACATCAAACAGTTTCTACTAAAAGCTATGCCAAACACCGTCAGGGTGACTGTAAAACAGCAGAAGACCACCATATGCTCACTTCTGTTCTCATAGCCCTGAAACAAGAATTCCATACTCGCCCCACTTCTCCCAAAAATCTCAGAAAAGTGATCATCCGTGGCTTACATGAATCCACTTCCACGGACAGAATCCATTCGGCACTAGACACACTTGGCTACAAAATTGAGCGGGTTTGTCAACTAACCGCTACAAATGACAGGAAGCGAAACTACACATCTTCTTGGTAGTGCATGCTACTACAAACCCGGAACTCAACATATACAACGTAACTACGTTATTATATAATGTAGTTACAGTTTCCCGCTACCAGGGCCCCACCGGGCCGGTCCAATGCTTCCATTGCCAGAAATATGGACACGCTTCGAACGGGTGCCACTGCCAGGTCAAATGCGTCATCTGTGCTAGCAATCACTGGGCTGCAGACTGCCCTCTGAATGGGGACCGCTCCAAACCTACTAAATGCGCCAACTGCGGAAAGGAACACACTGCCAACTACAGAGGGTGTGAAGAGTACAAAAAGCTTCTCACAACCTTCAACTCAAGACTCCCCTCAGCTCCAAGAGGTCAACAAGGCCCAGTGGTACCCAGGAATAGGCTCCGTCAGGGCACCAGCTTTGCCAACGCATTAACTCCTGGTGACATCACCCCCCCCCCCCCCTCCTTCAAATGCTCATTCCGCTGCAGCAGCTGCTGTCCCAGAAAATAACTTAACTAACTTCCCTGATATGCCTGTCAGGGAACCACCCAGGTTAATCCCGAGCACACCCAATCCTTCTCCAGTCTCCCCTCCTTCTTCAAATGACATGTTTGAAATCCTTCGCCTTCTGGCAGACCCTTCCCTACGCGACTTGGTTCAAGTCATAAAATCCACCCTCCTGCGAATCATTGCAGCTCCAGACACCGCAACCAAGGTTCAAATATTAATTGAAACCGCCTCCACTTACCTCTTTAATGCCACAAAATAATCAACAAGCTGGTGCACTTTTTAAGATAATGGTCTGGAATACCCTCAGCCTTCTTCCCGAAATACAGGAATTATGTGAAGTACTCACCACAGAGAACATCAACATCGCGCTGTTGGGAGAGACTCTCACAAAACCCGGCGACAAAGTTTACATTCCGGGATACAGAGTTTACCGGAATGATAGACTCGGGAGAGCTGGCGGGGGTACAGGCATACTAATAAAAACTGATCTGGTCCACCATCGAGTCCCAACCCCAAATAACCTGCAATTTATTGAAGCCACTATCGTACAGGTAGAATTAGATAGCGGACCATACCAAATAGTGTCCATATACCTACCTCCCGGGGTACAGTTTATTCCGTCTGATTTGGAGTCGCTGATCCCCAACAATGTTCCAGTAATATTGGCGGGCGATTTCAACGCCAAAAACACGCTATGGAATAACCGATACACAGAGACTAGGGGCAGGATGCTTGAAAAGTTCTGTCACGATCACGATTGCCTCGCACATGGGCCCCCTGAACCCACGTTCTTCCCTTTTAATCCAAACCAACTTCCTGACACCCTAGATATTGCCATCAGCAAAGATCTAGACACTCCAATCGTAGTAGAAAACCTCAGAGTCCTAAATTCTGATCACGATCTTATCCTAATCACACTTGGATCTGACTATACCCCTTCTCGCACCACTATCCCACTTCATCACCGCAAAATGGACTGGGACCTATACAAACACACTCTCCAGTCAACCGTCGCTGGCAATCCCAGCATTCGAAACGAGAAGGCCATCGACCCCCTCGTAGAGAAAATTACCAACTCCCTCCTACACGCAGCCAACACGGCCGCTATAGGCCCTAAACACAAAAAGACCCAAGCTCCCATCCTCCCAGCCCACCTTAAAGACCTAATAAAGAGAAAGAACGTGGTCAGGAGGCGCTGGCAAACCACTCGTGATCTAGGACAGAAACAGGAATGGTACCGCATGAAGCGACAAATTCATGCAACCATGCTACAACTCCGTAATAAATCATGGAATGATAAACTAGGGGCCATGGCTGGAAACTCCAGCTCACTGTACGGTATGGCTAGAAAACTTCTAAAGAAAAGGACAGGCATACCACCATTACACGGGGAACCTGGACTGGTCTATATTTCTACAGACAAAGCGAATGCCCTGGCGGACACATTCGAGAAAACCTGTAAGCCAAACGACGAACCTTGTGATGAAGACTTCATTGAAGAAGTATATCGTGATCTTCGTGGTGGCTTTCAGGAGGGATTGCCGCCAGACTTCAAATTTGTCACACCAGCCGAATTACTCAAATTAATTGAAAAGCTGAAAAACCGAAAGGCGCCCGGGCCGGACGGTGTAGCGGCTTCGTTTCTTAAAAACATCCCCAAAAACGTCCTCACTTGCCTCACAAAGCTATTTAATGCTATTTATAGATTTGGTTTCTTCCCCACAGCCTGGAAAACTGCCAAGGTAATTATGATAGGTAAACCTTACACCAACGGCACCTTCCCTCAAAATTATAGGCCCATTAGTCTCCTCTCAATCATCTCGAAATTGTTCGAGATGACTCTACTTTCCAGGCTTCAAAATATTATTGATGACTCACTTAATGAAGAGCAGTTCGGCTTCAGAAAAGGCCATTCCACAGTCCATCAGCTACTCAGACTTACTGATTGTGAGACTATCACGCGCGCTTTTAATGAAAATCGCAGCACAGGAGTTTGCTTTCTAGACATCAGTCGTGCCTTCGACAAAGTATGGCATAGCGGTTTGCTATACAAGTTGAAGCACAGAGGTCTCCCAGACTACGTATTACAAATCATAAATTCCTACCTTAGGAACAGAAAATTCTATGTCCAGGTGGAGGACGCCCAATCCTCAGTGAGGAAAATAAGAGCCGGGGTACCGCAGGGCAGTGTCATCTCCCCCCACTTATTCAACGTCTATGTCGCTGACATGCCTAAGACAAATAACACTAGCCTCCACCTATATGCAGATGATACTGCTATTTCTACCACTTCCTGGAAAGGAGATAGAATTTCAATTAACCTCCAAGAAGCTCTAGACGATCTCGAAGCCTGGTTCGAGAAATGGAGAATTGAAATCAATGTTGATAAATGTTCTGCCACTCTTTTTACTAAGAAACATAAATTCACAGACGTCCAGGATCTCGCCTTTTTCGGCGAAGTAATAAGATGGCAGACAGCTACTAAGTACCTGGGAACCACGCTAGACCGCGGCCTCACCTTTGCAAAGGAAGTTAAGCAGCGCGCCAACAGTGCAAAGGGCGTCCTAGCGCAACTCTGGCCTCTTATTAAAGCCAGAAGTTCACTCGATGACTTCAGCAAACTCTTGGCTTACCGTACTCTTGTACGTCCAGTTATGGAATATGCTTGTCCAGTGTGGGGCTACGCAGCACCCACACATATCAACAAATTGCAGGTTATTCAGAATAAAGCCTTGCGCATGATATCAGGAGCCCCCTGGTACGTGCGCAACGCTCAACTTCACGCTGATTACCAACTCCCGGTCATCAGCACCCGCATCAAACAGCAGGCAGCCACACTCTACAGAACAAAAACCCGTAACTCCAACCCTCTAGTGAAGAGGTTGGGTGATTACCAAGCCACCGGGTGCCGACACAAAAGGCCCCGTATTCTCATTGAATAAAACAACTAGCTCCTATAGCTCTTAAATACCTTTCACTCTTCTAAACTCCTAGCACAACTGAGCTTCTTCTTTTACTTTTATTCCAACCTTAAACTTAAGCACTTCAAGGTGCCTAGAGTACCAGGTCACATCCTGACCAATTATGACAAAAGGTAATCACCCAACACCCCTACTCCAGTTCTGTTAGGTCCATACCGTTTAATAGATATAGCTCTAAAGGCCTCTTAGGCTGACAGGCTATAGCAAACGCGCGCGTAGTCGGCTTCGCCGACTCCGCGTCGCTGGGTACCAGACCAGACCAGACAACAGGAACCGTTAAAAGAAGGCCAGGCCAAGGTCGTCCACGGGTAACATCAGCAAGAGATGGCCGTTATCTCCGGTTAACAGCCCGTCGAGACAGGAGGCTGAATGCAACTCAGCTGCGACGCACCCTCCAGGCGGCAACAGGACGCGCAATATCAACACAAACAGTCCGAAATCCTTCGGGAAAGTGGCCTCTACGCACGGAGGCCTATGGTGTGTGTCCCATTAAACCACGCCACCGATTATCCCGCAGAAACTGGGCGGAGGAACATCAGGATTGGCGTTGTAACGAA
This sequence comes from Meconema thalassinum, assembly GCA_946902985.2. NCBI lineage: Eukaryota > Metazoa > Arthropoda > Insecta > Orthoptera > Tettigoniidae > Meconema > Meconema thalassinum. Next base: position 1,116,983,813 of record OX336389.2, on the reverse strand, counting down.
TGGCGCCGAGTTCTGTTCACAGATGAGTCAAGATTTTGTGTTCAGGCGGACAATCGTCGTTCTCTCATCTGGAGAGAACGTGGAACTCGGAACAATCCCGCTTATGTGCAGGAAACAGCACCATACCATGGTGGTGGACGAATGGTTTGGGCTGGAGTCAGTATTGGCGGACGTACGGACCTCTATGTCGTTCAGAATGGCGCTTTGGCTTCTCAGAGGTATCGAGACGAGATCTTTCGACCGTTTGTTGTGCCCTACGCTGGTGCCATAGGCGATGGGTTCATTCTGGTGGACGATAACGCACGACTCCACAGAGCTGCACTGTTGGACAACATGCTCGCCGACGAGGGCATTGAACGAATGGAGTGGCCATCTTGTTCACCGGATTTAAACCCGGTTTAGCATGTCTGGAATGCACTTGGCAGACGCATTGCAGCCAGACCAGCACCTCCCACAACGGTTGCCGAGCTGGATATTTCACTCATGGAAGAGTGGCCAAATAACCCTAAAGAGCTGATTGATAACCTCATACTGTCCATGCCACGCAGGTGTGTAACTGTCCTGGCCATCCGAGGTGATCACACACCATATCAGAGGGCAACGAGAATGACTTCTTCACTATTATGGTAGCCCCATGGTGCCTCGCTCTAAGTAATCGCCATGTAAACCTCCAGTAAAGAGTTGAGACAGCAAAATATTGTACTGTAGCACACACAAATTACAATTGTAACCGAAATCTGAATAAAAGACGTTACCATATGTATCTTGTGTATGATGTGTCACCTGATCCCCTAATTGTTTTGACCAGTGTATAAAGAAACAAAGGAACAGTGATAAGAAGTGGGTTGTTATGAGCATGGTCAGAGAGGTTGGCAAGACTAGCGGACAAGGGCACCGCTGCACCGGGCCTGTCAAGGCAAGCGAACACGGGCAATGGGCCTGGCATGATAAGCGAACGCAGGCATTGGGCCCAACAAAATAACGAACCGTGGAAGAAGCGGTCTACCAGGGAGCAAACTTTGCAGCACGGATACATTATACTGTGTATAAATTGCACTGTAAGCTATCACGTGGAGAGAGTATCAGGATTTAGTAAAAAGAAGTACTGTCCCACAGTAATAATATAATTCTATAAAATGGGGTTGGTGAAAAGGAATTGCAAGTCATAATGAGCAACGAGAGCCCAAGAGGGGAAACAAACAATTAGGGAACTTGACTAGGGAATAGTGAGGCTCATTAAAAGTTGTTTGTCAGGCCGAACCCTGCGGCAACCGCGGCGAAACTCCCTTCCCCACTCCTACCCTCTACAGCAGTTCCCAGTTCCACCACTGTCTTCTGGTCTCAGACATATTTTATTCCTGCCGTCCATTATCGAAATAGGAACCAAATGTCACATTAATCTTCCTTCCATGTGATGAATACAGAGGAATTTTAACAATCCAACAGGCCAGGGTCATGCGTGATAATAATAATAATAATAATAATAATTATTATTATTATTATTATTATTATTATTATTATTATTATTATTATTATTATTATTATTATTATTATAGTGAACCACATCTACGCCTGAAATGTAAATTGGCTATTAACAAGCACTCAAAACAGGCTCAGTTTGAATGTAAACGAGTAGTTCCATGAAGAACTAAATAGTCTATTTCCATACACTACTGGTTTATTCCATTAAAACTTTCATGCCAATTAAAAGGATTTTACTTACGATATACTAAATAGCTATTGGTTTCAAGACCTATATCTTCACCAGCACCATTACAATGAGACGTTATCTGCCAGAATATATAGCTTTAAATATCGGTGATTAAGACTCCTCCCGCGAGATGACATTTTTCTCTAACAATGCACGGAAGTTAAATTTTAGAAACGTCAAATGCACGGCTTCTATAGATTAAAAAACGTAAGCTACATAATTTAGTGCCATTAGATAATGGTTGTCATCATAGCCCATCATTCGAATCATCTTTTCAATCGCCTGAATAATATACACGGAATATAAAATAAGGTTTTGAAATTTCGAACAGACGCCATCTTGAACTTTTTGTTAAGAATTGAACATCATTAGATACGGTACTATATCTCTACATTAAGATCTGAATAAAGATTCGCTGTGCCGAGTTTCATTGCACTGGGAGGATTAGATAGCCAGAAGAGTTATGTTAAATATTTGAAAATCACTTGGCCGGTAGGATGTTTTTGTGTTTCTCAGGATTTGAAAAGTCACATATTTGTCATTAATTTACAATCCTCTAACACCATTCAGTATTTCAGTGTGATATCTTAAATACAGTAGTATACGAGATATTGAAAACCAGTGAAATGCATCGTATGGACGCCATGTTGGATTCTTTTATAATAGGCTATAGCATTATAAGCCATCAGATGGATATTATAATTGTGGCTCATTATAGTGACCTACATGATGCTTTTCCGTCGGTTAACACGAACAAATTACATGAGATTAATAAATTTATTAATTTATTTATTAATCTCAAGTAATTTTTTTCAGGATTAGGGAATAACCCATCTCATTTGGGTACAATCGTATTGACCGACTGAAAAGCATCAAACTTTTGTTTACTATGGCAACACTGAAAATGACTTCAAACACCCTAGTGACCTACATTTTTATCGCTTGTTTAGGACACGAGAAATATGAACGTGATTATAAGAAAGTTGCACAGCCTCCATTTTTAAGTTCTCATAGAAAGTGAATTAAATTAGGTGTCAATATATTGAGCATTTATGAAGAGTTTCCGTGCTTACTTTCATAGCGTTCGGATAATTAAGTCACGAGATAAATGTATATAAATATTTAAAATTCTTGTCGCCACCATGTTGGATTTGTGTTCATCAGGTTATTGAAAGGCCCACAGGTGAACTTATGTTAATAACAATTTCCGTTTGATTGCTGTAATAGATTCGCAGATATTGAGAACAGTCTATATACTGTATTTCGGATAATCGCCATGATGGATTGTTCTATATGTACTGTAACTGCCGTGATTCTTGTTTAGAGACTGGTAAGTGGTTAAGATGAACATTTGGTCTCTGCCTTCTGAACTATCTCGAGGTCGGTGGTGCTTGTTGTCCATCACGCCATAAGGAGATGAAATTTCAGCATACAGCAGTTATCTGGTAGAAAATTATCGACGAGGAAACTTCAAACAGAAGTGCACATTGATCTCAAAATTAGTAGTCGGATGGAGCCGTTTCAACCCTGGTATTAAGAGGAAAGTAAGTACATTCCACGATGCAGTGGGAAAATATCAAAACTTGCAAATAAGTTCGTATATCAAGCGCATGACTTACAAATGCAAAAGAGAAAAAAAAAGGCAAGAAGAGTAATTTGTGCTGTAACTGATTGTGTTTATAGACCTCTATAACACACATATGAAACTCGGAAATATGACATGGGAATTCGTTTGGAGTGGTGGGGTATTCCTAGGTAGTCCCTGGTGAGGAAGCGCCGGTAGACATTAAAAAGTGGTTTACTGAGAGAAATGGTTTAGTTACATTATTTAAAGGCAAGTAGATAACAGTTTAGGGTTTCACGGCCGGCGTTCATAAATAAGTGCAAGTCTTTTGGGTTTGTAGCAGGGCTGGCATGCGAAACGAAATGCAATATCAATTTAATTTAGAGTCGCGAAATGAAATTGTTCAATGGAATAACATTTCGCTCCTGGCGCGAAATGATATTTGTTACAGACTTTTAATTTCGCTCCTGGCGCGAAATTATATTCATTACAGACTTTTAATTTAGCTCCCGGCACGAAATGAAATTCGTTACAAGTAGGGGGGTGATACGCGTTCTGCTTAACTTGACGCCCCGGTGCCCAACAAACCAACATGGCCGCCGCGCGAAGTTGAAACATTTAAATAGACTTTTCTCTCGAACCCATGGTCGGAGTTTCACGAATGACGTGTCGTAGGACTTGAGGTGACGCCCCTTTGCTATGGACCACTCGTTATACTTTTGAAAAAAAAAATGAAAATTTTTGTTTTCTAAAGTAGGTGATAGTTTGAAAACCAAACATGATAGAATGTTGTGCAATGGCTCAAACAAACAGTCTCTATGTCCTTTATATTTATAATAACACTTTTTTATTTTTTTTTTACATTTTTTGAAAACACTCGAATTTTGAAATTCCTATACTTTGGAAACTAGGAAGTTTACAAAAAAGTTTGTTTGACGTAAATGAATGTTCCCTATGCCCCCTACCCCCAAAATAAATTTCAAGTCTCTAGGATGAAAACCTGTAGTAGTGTGGTAGTGGGAAAGCTGCTTACAAAAGGAAGTTGTGAGCCCCTGCGACCTTGGAATGGAAGGAGCCATGCTAGGAAGGCGTGCTTGGATTCGTTTTTTCGTCTCGTTGCGCTCTTTATGGGAATGTAGGTGTCGAAAAGGTGAAATACTGGAAACACGTTTTTTTTGGGGGGGGGGGGAAACGTGATTTTAAACTTTTTGCTATATCTCGCGAACCAATCATGCTAGAGGCGTGTACGAGGGGTCCAAGGACTCGGGGTGACGTCCTCTTTGCTATGGACTACTCGTTATATTTCTTTAAAAAATTTGGAAACTCGATTTTGGGGTAAACACGTGTTTTTTGTGATTTTTGCCGATATCTCACGAACCAATAAAGCTAGAGACGTGTACGAGGTGTCCTAGGACTCGGGCTAACTCCCCCCTTTCAAATGTGGCAGATATGTTTTCCAAAAAATAATTCACAAAGGGCCTAACGCCATACATGTTGAAAAAAAATTCTTTAACGTTACCTGTTTAAAATGTCCATGAAGCGTGGTGGTTGAGAGAGACGATACGGTTGGGTGTGTGTGTTTCAACGAACCTGTCGCTGACCACGGTGGCTGTGTTCAATAGATCAATCGCTATTTCGACGGGTCGGTTTATGACAGAGCGAGGGTGCGTTTTTTCACACATTTTACCTTTGACGTGTAAACGGTGATGAGAACTTGGTTCTATGTTGGTCGAAGCGAGTACAGAAAACAAACTTGCAGACGAGCAGGAGGTGAATGTCATTTGAGCTTATTGGAAGGCGTTGATCTGACTTGACAACAAGTGCAATGGAAAAATGACAATGACGCTTGAAGGTGAAATAATCTGATCATCGTGGTGGCAGGGGAGTGTGAAATGCATGTGAACACATGTGAAACCACATGTAGGCTAAATCAGTTACATCCTGTCTTGCTTCGTACGTGACAAAATGCAAGTTCATGTGAAATTTGATCTACCTCAGGTGTTCACCTTGGGTGTTAGCTGTCCACGTGTCTGATAAGAGAATGTTCAAAGCGTGGGGAAAAAAAAGATTATACATGCAACGTAACATATATAAAGACATGTCGTTATCATTTCCACTTTCACTTGGGTGACTACCTTTGAACACACTACGTTGCATGAAACCCCTGGTCTTGTTTAACAGTTTTCGTGTTGGTGGAAAATACTTAACCTTGTTGTGGGGTAGGTATATATTTATTCATTTATATATTTATTGATTTTTATATAAATATATGCAATTATTTATTGATTAGGTAATTAATGATTTTATTTATTTATTTGCAGATAACGTGTATAGCCTACCTGTCGTGTGTCTGTGGGAAATATATTAAAGAAAGAGAAAGACAGACAGCTATAAAAGGAAACCATTTCCACACTAGCCCACGAGACGGGAATAGAGCAAAACATTACACGTGAAGGTGAGATTTGTTTTTTTTTTATATATAACCTGTTTGATTTTGTTTTGTTTATGAAAGGCATAAACTATATGGAATGGATATACTTATGGTGGTTTATTTTATTTCTTTTTAGAGTGTTGGAAAACGCTTGGCGTCTGTTGATGACCAGGAACGTGTGTGTTTGGGGCCATTGTCCAGCAGTCTACAACTAAAAACTCAGGTGAGAGTGTTCTTTCAAAATAATGTATTTTACTGCTGCGGATACGTTAACTTGGGAGCCCCTTGAGTCTTGTTTCAAATCGCGTGTGTGCTCTGGCCGCGTGGTCAATGTTCGAAAAAGTTTGATTCCCAAAGAATTTTTAGAATCTTGTTTTGAAATTTTTAAAATTGAAATTTGTACAGCACAAAGGTTGCATACAGCTTTAAAGGTGAATACAGAACTGGTGTGCGATTTCATATATAAAAAGAAGGACGTGGAGCATAAAGAGACATTTTATATTTGCAGTAAAATGCAAGAGCTATTCATAGCCCATAATTTGGAACAGTGGTATGAAACCCACGTTGTGAATGCCTTGCTATCAAAATTTGATAAACTTCAACAAGGACCCAGAGGTTTAGCGTTAGACAAAATTCACCATCTAAATATCAACATTTGTCATTTCAACCCGTTGAATGCTGGGTCTAGCTATATTAAAACACCACCAGCAATAGCATTGAAAAAGGCTGTGGTGAATATAAAGAATTATGACAATGATTGCTTCCTGTGGTCTGTGGCCGCTTATTTGCAGCCAGCACAAGACCGTAATGGTTCTCGACCAGGAAAGTACAAGACCAAGTTTGAAGAATTGAAACAAACTTTAAATTTAACTCGAGTGTCATTCCCTATGGACTTAACCGAGATCCATAAGTTTGAACAAGATAACCAGGACTTTTCGTTCATGGTGGATGGCCTTAATGGTGATGAGATTGTGGGTCCTCTTTATGCCACAAAAGAACCGAAACGACACCACATTCATCTTTTATATCTGTCTTATGGAGAGGTGAATCACTATTGCCTGATTAAAAGCTTGAGTAGATTGCTAAGCAGTCAAATGTCTAAGGACGAGCGTTCAAAATATATTTGTGATCGTTGCTTGCAATATTTTACCACTCTTACGCTTTTGGAACGTCATAGGGTAGATTGTGTTACTCAGGAAGCGGTGAGATTGATATTGCCACAAGGGGACAAGGCTGTGTTAAAGTTTAAGGACATTCATAAGCGTGACACTGTTCCCTATGTGGTATACGCAGATTTTGAAGCTCTCACCACACCCATGGCGGGATGTGAACCAGATCCCACCATCCGCTCAACCACACCCATTCAAAAACATGAACCCTTTGCCATAGGATTTAATGTGGTGTGTGCCTATGACCCCACGCAATCCGTTTACAAATACCGCGAGGGGCCAGATTGTGCCAAATGGTTCTTGGATGAACTTATCAAGTTGGCCGACCATGTACAGGAATTACTGGACCACCCAGTACCCATGAGCCTATCTCCAGAACAGCAGCAGCAGTATGAGCATGCCACGATATGCCATATTTGCGAAAAGCCTATTTTAAGTGGAGAGGAAAAAGTCAGAGACCACTCGCATTTTACAGGGGAGTTTCGTGGAGCTGCGCATAGTAAATGCAATTTAAACTTTCCAGCTCCTCGTTTCTTCAGTGTCTTTTTCCACAATCTGGCAAATTATGACATTCAGTTTTTGATTCGTGAATTGGGCCATGTCAACAAGGGCTCGTTTTCCATTATTCCCCAAAACCATGAGCGTTTTACAGCCCTGACATGGAGGTTGGGCGACTTTAGCATTCGATTTTTGGATTCCTTTAAGTTTATGGCATCCTCGCTAGACAGCCTTGTGAATGGCTTGAATGAGGAGGAATTAAAAAATACTAGAATGCATTTTAATGATCCTGAGCAATTTCAATTGTGCATTCGGAAAGGTATATTCCCGTATGATTTCTGCAACAGCTGGGACGTGTTAAAGCAAAGAAAACTCCCACCACAAGAGAAATTTTACTCGAAACTAACACGCACTACCGTTTCCGATGAAGACTATGCACATGCATGTCAAGTTTGGCGAGTGTTTGGCAATAAGACGCTAAGTGAATATGCTTTGCATTATCTAAAACTGGATGTATTGCTGCTCACTGATGTGTTTGAAAAATTCCGTAACTTGTATCAACACATTTATGGTCTTTACCCGGCTCACTATTATACGAGTCCTGGGCTCTCGTTCGATGCCGCTTTGGAATACACTCAAGTGGAATTGGATTTACTCACTGACGTAGACATGGTTCTATTTTTTGAAAAGGGCATTCGTGGCGGCTTTTTGTCACTTAACCAGCGCCATGCCGAAGCGAACAATGTCTACATGCCTGATTATTCACCAGACAAACCAGAATCGTACTTAATGTACTATGACGTGAATAATTTGTACGGTTACGCCATGAGTCAGCCTTTGCCCTATGGGAAATTTGCTTGGCTGACAGAGAAACAAGTGTCAGAATTTGATGTGATCAAGGGTAGCCAAGAAACAGGCCGTGGATATGTGCTAGAAGTGGATATTGAATATCCCTCATCCTTGTATGATGAACATGCCGATTTCCCATTCTGCCTTGAGCAAATGGTTCCCCCTGACAGTAAAGTGAAAATTGAAAAACTCATGGGCACACTTTACAACAAATATCGGTACGTGCTACATATCCAAATGTTGGTGCAATGCCTCGCCCAAGGCTTGGTTTTAAAGAAAATCCACAAGGGTATTTCTTTTGCTCAAAAAGCATGGCTCAAACCATACATGCAACTCAACACAGAGCACCGACAAATGGCAACACAGCAGTTTGAAATTAATTTTTTAAATTAATGAACAACTGCATCTATGGCAAGTCTATGGAGAATGTCCGCAAATACCGTGACATTAAATTGGTGAATGTCTGGGAGGGGCAGCGGGGTGCCCGGCGGTACATTGCCAAGCCAAATTTCAAATCGATCAAAATTATCGATGAGGATTTGGCTACTATTGAAATGAGTAAGACCAGCGTGACCATGGATAAACCCATTTACTTGGGTCAAGTCATTTTAGACTTTTCTAAATCGGTCATGTATCGATTCCACTATGAGTTTGCGAAACGCCATTTTGAGGACGTCTCTCTTTTGTATATGGACACGGACTCATTCATTTACCACATTCGCCACTGCAACCCCTATGACGTCATGAGGCACCAGAGTGACTGGTTCGACACCTCTTGCTATAGCGTTGACAACGTGTTTCAGCTGCCCATAAAAAACAAGAAGGAAATGGGCGTTGATTCCATTATGACGGAATTCGTAGGTTTGGCTTCGAAAATGTATGCTTACCGCACACTCGACTGTAAGGAAGCCAAAAGAGCAAAAGGTGTAGGTAGAGCAGTGGTAAAATCGCTACGTGTAGACGATTACTTAGAGGTTTTACGCACGGGCAAAGCTATGTCTCACACACAGTGCAGGATACAATCCAGCAACCATCATTTGTATCTTGTGGAACAGAGAAAACGCACCCTCGCCTCCATGGATAACAAACGTGTGTGGGCTGATGACCTGCTCACCAGCCTGCCCTGGGGTTATGATCGCAAGGAGGAGGAGGTGTGATTTCACTGTTTAATCTTTTATGGGACATAGCTTTAAGTAACTTGTAGATTTAGTATTTTGTAAATATTGGTTTCTGTCATTGTAAATAGTAGATTTTGTAAATAGTGGCAACCCACTTGGACCATTTGCTCTTTAAAACAGTTCTATGCAACCTTATTTTTTTAATTTTTTTGATTGGTTAATAGTGTGATTATTTTAACGCTGTACAAAGTTTAGTTTTTTTGTAAATATGAAATAAGTAAGATTTTTAGTAGTTTTTTTTTTTTTTTTTTTGAAATGGTAAAATGGTAAACTAAAAAAAGTTCTTTTGGGATGAGTGTGCATGTCGAGAATGTGCTTTTGGGAATAAATAAAGTGGTTGTGTTTGTTCCCAAAGACAGGTGTGAATGTATGAGTGGAGAGAGAAAGCTGGTGTGTATGGTTCACCAGAGCAAACACGGTGAGGTAGGGTGGGTGGGGAGGGGGTAAATGGTCACTTATATACTCATTTTGTTTTCAATGGTTTAGTTTTCTTTGAAATGGGGCAGACAATAGACATTATTTTTGTCAAAACAGTCTTACCTGCAGTAGTCGTAGACCTCGACGTTTCTCCAAACACCCATAAACACATTGCAGCATCGCCATGGTCAAGCACTTGCATCAACATCATTGTCAAATCTCAACTTTCGACATACACCAAATGGAAAAATGTGAAAACAGCAAAATGGAAAATCCATGTTTCCATATCACAAAAAAAAACGCAAAACTTAAAACGGACATTTTTAAAAACTGAAAATGGCCATGTGTGAAATTTGAAAATTCAAAAACTTCAAACGGACATTGTTTAAAATGTGTCATCAACAAACTGGAAAAATCCATATCATCAAAAACGCAAAACTTGAAACGAACTTTTTTTAAATCTGTAAATTGCAAAATGACAAATGGCAGTGTGTGAATTCATCATGTGTGAAATGTGTAAAAATGAAACATAAGCCATCAACATCACGATTTCTTAAAATTAAAAATAACAAAACATCGTGCTCTGGTAAACCTTTGTTTTTATTTCATAGTTATAGTGAATTGACAAAAGAAATATAGAATACAAACAAATCTCAATTCCCCACTCCTCAATGTTTATGTCCATGCATCATCAACTTTCCTTTCATAGCACTCATGACAATCAGGGCTGCCATCCTTTCACCCACTGAGGCATCACTGGATGTGAAACGTTGTTTAGCTTTCATCAATAACAATTTATCTGCCACATGTCTTAAACCAGGATGACTATGGCGATAAGAAAGGTCATGTTCCTTGCATGCTTGATCCAAAAGATTAATGGGTACATCACCACGTTGTAAACATTTTTCAAGACGAGTTCCAGGGCCGCAAAAACGATAACCTGGAAGATGGATCTCGAAAGGTAAGTATTGAATCACTTTGTCAATGACGCCATTGCCAGTACAGGTCTGGCATATCCTTTTCCATCGATGGTAAAAAGGTTTGGTCTTCCTCCATGACACCCGTGGAATGATTCAACAAAGTCTTTACATGGACTTTTATGACCGTGATACAGTTTCACTAGCTGGCAAGTCGCACACTGACGCATAGACGGTATTTTTGCCATGGCCACTTGCTTATGGTGATCGTAATCCGTACAGGGTTGCAATTCACTCAACACAGGGTCTTGAGTCCATGATTTTGGTACATGTTGCCAGCCACATAATAAATGAACGACTTGGGGAGCGCCAAGAGTTCCTCTTTGGTAAAACTGTCTAGTTTCTTTTTGCACACAAAGAACTTGCCGATGGCTTTGTCCGTAGCATTGCCTTTTTCCATGGTATCATGTGCTGTAGATGTTTACACGTCGCTTGTAGAAATCTCACTGGCGTCATTCACAGGTAAATCTTGAGTTATAATTTTGTTCAACAACTCCCAGCAGGCATGAGTGGTTAACCAATGAAAGAGATGCCACGCATGCGATAGGGCTGTATGGGTAATGTTGCCACAGGAACAAGTATCCATGAGCGTTTGCAGGGAGGGGCAAACCAACTCCATGAGGTCGATACATTGGCAGTAAGACGCCAAAAATGGTTGCAACCATTGACGTTTTTCATTACCTTTCACAAATACCACATTGGCCGAGGACAAGTGTGCTTTCATGACCACGTCCAAATATTTATAGGAAATGGTTCCCTGATTCCAGTCTAGTTGCCTATGATTTTCAATCCACTGGGTTTGTTTACGGTCTTTTTCACACAACAAATCAAAAGCATGGGGTGGTTTAAATAGCAAATGCGTAGCTTGCGATATCCAAAACGTGGTACAATTGATCATGGCCACTTGTTTAAATATAAATTTGTTGACACCAATTTTAAACCCTTGGCAATCCACAATGAGTGTGCGCAACATGTTGACGCTTGCCTGGACCAAGTTCAACTGACGACTGACTGACGATCAGGTGTGATCATGACATGGACTTACCTGCCATGCTAGTTTCAAAATTAAGGTTAGGGTAGAACAGGGGGGCATGCAAAAAATAAGAATTTGAGAATTACATCATTTTATTATCATAACACGTCTTACAGGCTTTTGTCATTTTGGGATAAGGACGATACCAACTGATACAACAGTATAGTCTCTTGTGTTTGTAACGTCCATAACACCGATGATGTCCCAATGTCTCTAAACTAGGCGTTTTTGATGGTGAGCTGCTCACCGAAGCACCATGGACACCATACGTTCCACACGTATCGTAACTTGTTTTTTTTTTCATTACCCAGGGACACAAGTGAGGGATAGCTTGAATGACAGGGTATGTTTCCCACTTCCATTCTGCACAGGTAGGGGCAGGTGGGTGACCAGCGCTGATGTTCCTGCATGGGTTCATCGCCCTCCTGCCATTGGTCTAAGATGATGGGACAAAAGGCACATTTCACTTCATCTCTTGTTTTAAATAGTAGAATCCAGCGGCCGCCAAGGCTTGAGGGTTTATGAAAGGCACTGGCCATGTGGCAAAAGTCTTGAAACATTGTTCCTCAGAGTTTAAATTCATGGATGTGACGTCTCTTGAGGCTTTAAAGCAAGACATGACTGAGCGGCTTGACGTGGGTTGACCTGTTATTTATACACTCGTCACTTGGTTGGATAGTGGATAATAGTTGATTTGTTTGTGATAAATAATCAAACAGTAGGCCGTGGCATTGGCTGGTACATTGTCATGCGTTTCAAAATCTAGTCGAATGTCGATATTGGATGGCTTGACAGACTCTTCCAGGTAAGAACAGTCAAAGACAATCAGTGGCGCTCTTGCCTTAAACGCTTGGGGTAGTAGCATGGGGGCGTTCTCTTTTTGATAATACGACCATCGAAATTTAGAAAACAAGTCGTACAGGGGACCAAACTTATTTTTTGAAAAATCCAAATCCAGTCCTTCATAGAGAAACACAGCTCCGTTGAGGAAAAGACGTGCATTTCTCAATTGTAGGTGATCAAATTGCGTGGCATCTTTGGTTTGTTGATACTTGCGATTCGTTTGAAAACCCACGATCAGGTAGAGAGGTCTCTCTGTATAGCGAGCTGTTTTTACAGACCAACTGTGTGTGTTGGTGGTGGGCAATAGCGGATACTCATGGAGTGCCCAGCTTCTAAATTCCATGGGTAGAGGCATATCTCTCTTTACCATTTTGAGTATGTCCAGTTTTTTGTTATCTTCAAGGGTCACATGGGGGACTTTCCATAGCAAGCGTTGTAGTTGAATTTTTGAATCTATGGGGGCATTGTCGGCTCCCATGAGTGCATTATTATCACTCCTGTCTCTCACTAGGTAAAGCACTTGCCTTGCGTTGACCACAATGCGTTGGTGATCTTCGGCAAAGCCTAAAATCAGTTTAAGAGGTAAATATCCAGTAAAGGTCCCATCGGTGTGTACCATCCAGTCATTGGTCGAGTCAGGACACCAACCTGCCATGCAAAGTGTTTTACCTTCTTCCTCACTATAAGAGGGGTATAGTTTCATGACACTGGAAATGCCCACATTTCGAGTGCTATCCACCACGATATCGTTAATGACATACCGCACTTCAGAAAACAGAAAGGCCAAACCATGGTTGGCCAACTTGGATGTGGTGGTGTAGAGCCATCGGCTTCGGTGAGCCGACCTTCAATCTGAATGACACTTTCATGCGGTAGGGTGTAAATATCTTGGTGGTTGATACCAAATTGAATTTCATCATTGTTATTGAGTCCAGGTGTTTGAGCTTGATAGGAATGGAGATCAATTCGTACCACTCCTGGTTGTTCCTCGATGCGGTTCGCTATCTCTAGGATAGTATTCATTATGAGGGTTGACGTGGTAACCCAAATGCTGTAAAATCTGCTTGTCTTGAGATGTTAACGTGTATTCACGTGGCAAACAACTATCACCATTCCTAGACGGTGTTGTTGCTTTATATACAAATTTCATAGTGGCTTTATCACCAACTTGTAAGTCACTGGTGTGGTAGAATCTAGATCAATGAGTTGTTGATCTCTATTGATCAGTCTTAATGTTATATTACTAATACTATCGACAGCCACAGAATGAAAAAGCACCACTGGAGGGTTTTCTCGAATAATATACACATTGGGCAATGTCACAATAAAGTCATAAAGCGAATGCGATGGTTCTTGATTGGTGTACACTTGGCTAATAATATTACACGTCACCGACACATGATGGTCCTCAATGAATTTCACTTCATGGTCCGAATTATGTTTTTTGTTGGGCTCCAACACACGTGGTTTAAATCCTAGTAATGGACCTATGGAATCGGGGTGTGTTTTAAAGTCAATGTTGAAGGTAGAGAAAATACTGCAGCGATGAGTGTTAGTATTTCCTACAAGTTCAAACTTGTGCGTTCCATCGAGAAATTACTTTAAACCATATTGATTGATCAACACCACATAAATGTGTTCATAAATGTCATCGATCGTGTATCCACCAGAGTTCAGGGTGAGCACAGAATCATCATAGTAAAACTTGTTGTTCACATTTTCACGTATGTTGTATATTCGATTGTACGTTTCAAGAGAAACAAGTCCTAAACCATAGGGTTTTTCACTCAATTCGATAGGCGGGTAAAAGTCTAGGCTGACTTCAGGTCCACGTCCATGCAGTGTAAACGTTTTACTTTCTGCCGACATACTGGTGGCGTTTTAGCTTATGCTGTGTCTTATATAAAAAAATTAAACACAAACGTCCACACTGTTGGCTGTTAAACGTTTGCTCTCGTTTCACATTATAATATATCTTGATCCTGTTTCCAAAATAGGTCACTAGTTCCATGGGCGGGGGAAAATTCCCAAAACTGTCAATGTACCATACAGTGGATCCCTCTTTGACATAAGCTAAATAATGCGTTCCTGGTCCTCGGTGATCATCCAAATTGACAACAGCACAATCCTGTTTCCAGGGTCGTGGGGGTAATTGGTTTCGCATAAACACACCTCGAAAATGAGAAAGCTTTAGTTGTTTAGCATAGCTTTCCACTTGTTGATGCGTCAGGGCATGTCTTGCTATGGCTGAGGTTATTTTTTTTTTTTTTAATATTTCGAAATGGAGAAATCCCAAGTCCTTGTTGATAAAAGGCTGGCTTTAAATTGGCATTTCTAGCCCCCATGGCAATCGCTTCCATCGTTTCATTGTGTCGCTGACTTTCTTTGAGTTGTTGCTTGCCCTGCTGCGCAGCTTTAATGGTTTTCGCCACTGCACTGGCACCTCCCAAAAGTGAACCCAGAGCAGCCAAACCGGCAAATAATGCAGGTAAAAATCCCGCTCGTTTGGGGACGGGAAGCACTCGCCCTTGGTTTGAAACCTGTCGCCGACGTTTTGGAATAACATGTCTCTGTGCTGCTCGAAAGGCTTTCCTTATGGTCAATATATTATTTTTTCTTTTTTTCTTTCGCAAGGGCTTGTCCACGAATGTCGTAAGCCTAGGCTTTGCCAAGTACAAAGTCCTTTTTTAGTCTTTCTCACCGCATACCCTTGTTTCACCATGATGATAATGACCAACTACCTTTCACAAGAAAGTTTAAATCACAACTAACTTCAGATGGTTATTTCATGGCTGTATATTCCAATTCCACATAAAGTGGGAAATCGTTTATGGTTTTTCCCGCTTGCTTTTCATCCCATGTCAACATGAGATGAAAGGATAATTCGTCACCTGCATTGACCATTTCATGGTTATGGATCAACATCCTATGACCATTTATCTTTATTTGTAAATGGTTCTCATCAGGTATGGCATATTTGATGTGAATGGTTCCATCATAGTGTAATCGATAGTGGCTTAATCCTGAAGCAAGCACATAGGTCAAGTGCTGATCATCGACTAGCGGTAGATGGTTTCTCTCATTCAAAGGTTTTCCATTTGTCAGATACACTAAAAATACAGACGGGATAAATTTATAAAGCCTTTTCATTTCATAGGTCACGTAACGCTTGGTACAGACATCGTCTTCGTCTTGCGGGTCTTCCACGTGAATAATCCGATGGTGATTAGCGCTATAGCCATTCACCGTAAGCTGGGGCACTTTGTCATAAAACTCATACACTTTGTTATCCACATACTTTTTCGTAGTAACGTCTGTAGACACTTTAGGATGTTTTACATGGGTTAACCGCTTTCCCTTAAAGTCATAATCTCCCTGTTTTGTGCGTGGCACTACTGACCTATCCACATAGTGTTTATTAGCAGGATCTGTTTCTTGTTTAGGATCATGTATGGGGACAGGCCTAGCTTTGGCCATCAACGCACGTCCAAAGACATCCATCGTCAACCTGTAGTACCAGTCTACTGTTTCTATGACAGGGTTCGGTGTCCTGTATATAGACAGCCTGCTAGCCTGTCTAAGCCTTAGTTGAAATGAAGATTATTAAGCAGCAAGAGTCATTCCCCGTGGGTGACATGGTTTCCCATCTCTGTCCCACATCAAGTGAACAACGCCATGGTTCACTGTTTCCATCTTCCATTCGCTGCATCATTGTGGGGCCTTCCGGCTGTGGAAAGACTAATCTTTTGCTAACGCTCATTACAGCGCCCAATGGTCTGCGTTTTCAAAATATTTATATTTTTGCAAAATCTCTCTACCAACCCCTCTACGTGTTTCTGGATCAAGTCATGTCTGGATTACAAAAAGAGAATATGGGTTATTTTACATTTTCCATGCAAGAAAATGTGATTTCACCGGATGAGGTAAAGCCAGATTCACTCATGATTTTCGATGATGTATCCACTGAACATCAAGGTATCATTCAAAGCTATTTCAGCATGGGTCGTCACAAACATATCTATTGCTTCTATCTTGGACAAACGTATTCAAAAATGTCCAAACAGTTGATTCGTGACAATGCCAATGTCATTGTCTTATTTCGCCAGGACGAGAGGAACAGTCGTCACATTTATAATGAACATGTGAATCCGGATATGACCTTTCAAATCTTTACAGAATTGTGTGCCAAGTGCTGGAACACTCAACGTCATGCCTGTTTAGTGATTGACAAACAAAGTGAACTCAACCAAGGACGGTATCGCTTAGGGTTTGATCATTTTATTGCTATTTAAGGCCCTGTCTCATTCCCCATCAAGTCATTTGTCAAGCCACCATGGCGTTAGCAGAGAGTCAATTGAAAAAGTATATTATTAGAGCAAAAAATACTATTCGCCAAAAGTTTCGTCAATTGAAACAATCACGTGCAAATCATGCTTTGTTTATTCAACAACATTTAGCACCTCCACTAAAAGCCATGTTGAAACCTTCTTTCAAGCCATCTGAAACGCTACCCACCGTTTCACAAGCCACACAGACGCTGCACGAGGACCCTGAGGAAGAGGAAGAGGAACAGGAAGATTTGACTAGTGTTAGTGAAGTTGAGGATGAGGAGGAACAAGTGTTTACGCCTCAAAAAAGGCCGCACCCCTTGCAGAGTTTTTGAGAAAAAAGAAATCCTTGGCCATGGTCGAAACACCTTGCCCTTCCAAAGCGTCTCCGTTTTCACAACTCTTGGCCACCCCTCAACATAAAGCTCAACTGAAAACCATTTTAATAAAATATTATGGATCAACAGTGGAACCCTATTTCACCGATCTATTTATTGGAAACACAGATACCACGTATGGTGTTCGCTATGAGGATGATAGTTTTAAAATTGGCGATTCTTCCATTAAATTTGCTCGTACTAAAGCTGTCATTAAAAACATCAACTATAAATTAACGCCAGGACTGTTAAAGCTGCTCTTTTCTCGGACCCCCTCTCCCCATGATTATACATCAGAGGATCTTAACAAATATAAATCAATTTTATTGGATACCCATGCCCACAAAAGACAGTATGATCCCGCTCAACAAGTGAATGCCAATATATCTCAAAAATATAAAACCATCATTGCAAAAATGTTTCCCACCAGTCAAAGTACTCGTCGTAAAGCGTCCGCTTTAGGAGTGACATTTAAACCATTAAAACCCCTTGTGGATGTTACCTACTGGCACAATCCCAATAAGCTCGTCCAGCGGCTACAGTTGTTGCATGCCTCACGTCAAGCTGGCCACGCCGGTCACGATTGGGAAATTCAAGAAATTGAACAAGAACTTCGAAATGCCAAAATTATTGTTTAAGCCATCACCCATTAAAATGGGTATTGCTCACGAGTTGCATCGCCCAGCTAGGCGTCACTATCCGCGACTCAAGGTGATTTCACGAGGTGTGGATGAACTTTGGCAGGCTGACTTGGTTGAAATGATACCCTATGGTAGCGTTAACGACGGTGTACGCTATATGTTGACCGTCATTGATGTCTATTCCAAAATGGCCTTTGTTGAACCTGTGCGTCGCAAGTCTGGTCCACTAGTTACCAAGGCCTTTCAACATATTATTCAACACTCCAAACGTCAACCTCAGCTGCTACAAACCGACCAGGGGAAAGAATTTTTCAACAAGGACTTCTCCAGTTTTCTCAAATCTAAGGATATTCACCATTACACCACGTACAGCAATCTCAAAGCCAGTGTGGTCGAACGGTTCAACCGAACATTGAAAACCCATATGTGGAAAGCGTTTACCGCTCAGGGCAGTTATCGCTGGTTGGACATGTTACCTGAACTAGTATCACGTTACAATGACACCAAACATAGAACGATTGGGACCAAGCCACGCCTCGTGACTAAAAGTATTCAGCGATTGGATAAACTGTTTAACCCCATAAAAACAGCCGATCCTAAACGTCACCGACTGAAAATTGGGGATTTTGTTCGTGTGAGCAAATTTAAGTCTGCCTTCAATAAGGGCTACACGCGACAGTGGGGGACTGAACTATTTCGAATTCGTCGAGTCAACTTGGACACCCCAGTCACCTATTTACTCGAGGACCTCAACCGTCAATCCATAAAAGGTAGTTTTATCTCCATGAACTTCAGAAAACAGCATTTCCTCAGCATTATCTTGTGGAAAAAGTGTTGAAACAAAAAGGAAATAAACTCTATGTCAAATGGTTAGGGTTTAACTCTACGTTTAATTCTTGGATCAATAAATTACATGTTGTGTGAACCTGTGCAATTTTTAATTTATTCACACATGTTGTACACCACCTATAGCTCTATGTGTACAGTCCTCAGCTCCACATATTTCTTTGTCTTTCCACCTGTGTTCTCTCATACATTACCCCTCCCCCCTCTCCCCCCCCCCCCCCCTTCACTTCCCACCACTGCTGTTCGCAGCTCTTGCCTATCTATTGGTTGTGACATCATTCCGACAAGTTGCATCATACTTTTTACTGATTCAGCGATTCCCACGCTTTGAACATTCTGTTATCAGGCACGTGGACAGCTAACGTCCAAGGTGAACACCTGTGGCAGATCAAATTTCACGTCAACTTGCATTTTGTCACGTACGAAGCAAAACAGGATGTGACTTGTTAACAGTTATCGTGCACGTGGACAGCTAACACCCAAGGTGAACACCTGAGGTAGATCAAATTTCACATGAACTTGCATTTTGTCACGTACGAAGCAAGACAGGATGTAACTGGTTTAGCCTACATGTGGTTTCACATGTGTTCACATGCATTTCACACTCCCCTGCCACCACGATGGTCAGATTATTTCACCTTCAAGCGTCATTGTCATTTTTCCATTGCACTTGTTGTCAAGTCAGATCAACGCCTTCCAATAAGCTCAAATGACATTCACCTCCTGCTCGTCTGCAAGTTTGTTTTCTGTACTCGCTTCGACCAACATAGAACCAAGTTCTCATCACCGTTTACACGTCAAAGGTAAAATGTGTGAAAAAACGCACCCTCGCTCTGTCATAAACCGACCCGTCGAAATAGCGATTGATCTATTGAACACAGCCACCGTGGTCAGCGACAGGTTCGTTGAAACACACACACCCAACCGTATCGTCTCTCTCAACCACCACGCTTCATGGACATTATAAACAGGTAACGTTAAAGAATTTTTTTCAACATGTATGGCGTTAGGCCTTTTGTGAATTATTTCTTGGAAAACATATCTGCCACATTTGAAAGGGGGGCGTTAGTCCGAGTCCTAGGACACCTCGTACACGTCTCTAGCGTTATTGGTTCGTGAGATATCGGCAAAAATCACAAAAAACACGTGTTTACCCCAAAATCGAGTTTCCAAAAATTTTTAAGAAATATAACGAGTAGTCCATAGCAAAGAGGACGTCACCCCGAGTCCTTGGACCCCTCGTACACGCCTCTATCATGATTGGTTCGCGAGATATATCAAAAAGTTTAAAATCACGTTTTTTCCCCCCCAAAAAACCGTGTTTCCAGCATTTCACCTTTTCGACACCTACATTCCCGTAAAGAGCGCAACGAGACGAAAAAAAACGAATCCAAGCACGCCTTCCTAGCATGGCTCCTTCCATTCCAAGGTCGCAGGGGCTCACAACTTCCTTTTGTAAGCAGCTTTCCCACTACCACACTACTACAGGTTTTCCTCCTAGAGAC
The DNA here is from genome assembly GCA_946902985.2 of Meconema thalassinum. Lineage (NCBI taxonomy): Eukaryota > Metazoa > Arthropoda > Insecta > Orthoptera > Tettigoniidae > Meconema > Meconema thalassinum. The sequence continues at coordinate 1,116,963,446 of OX336389.2, read as the reverse complement.
TTGAAATTTATTTTGGAGGTAGGGGGCATAGGGAACATTCATTTGCGTCAAACAAACATTTTGTAAACTTCCTAGTTTCCAAAATATAGGAATTTCAAAATTCGAGTGTTTTCAAAAAATGTAAAAAAAATAAAAAAGTGTTATTATAAAAATAAAGGACATAGAGACTGTTTGTTTGAGCTATTGCACAACATTCTATCATGTTTGGTTTTCAAACTATCACCTACTTTCGAAAACAAAAATTTTCATTTTTTTTTTTTTTTTCAAAAGTATAACGAGTGGTCCATAGCAAAGGGGCGTCACCTCAAGTCCTACGACACGTCATTCGTGAAACTCCGACCATGGGTTCGAGAGAAAAGTCTATTTAAATGTTTCAACTTCGCGCGGTGGCCATGTTGGTTTGTTGGGCACAGGGGCGTCAAGTGAAGCAGAACCCGTATCACCCCCCCCCCCCCTTCTGTTACAGCCTTTAATTTCGCTCCTGGCACGGAATTAAATTCATTACGGACTTTTAATTTAGCTCCCGGCGCTAAATTAAATTTGTTACAGACTTTTAATTTCGCTCCTGGCGCGGAATTAAATTCATTACGGACTTTTAATTTAGCTCCCGGCGCTAAATGAAATTCGTTACAGACTTTTAATTTCTCTCCTGGCGCGAAATTAAATTCATTACAGACTTTTAATTTCGCTCCTGGCGCGAAATAAAATTTGTTAACGACCATCAATTTCGTTCCCGGCATTTAGTCCCCCCCCCCCCCCCCCCTTCCGGACTGAAATTAAAATGCATGGAACATTTCATTTTTTTCTGAAATGAAATCTGTTTCTTTTCCTTCCCCGAAAGCCTTATTTGTTCCCGCGTCCTACACCTAGCCACCAACTACATTCGTCCCTACCACCCCATCCCCAAAGACTGCATTACCCACGTGTCTGAATTCTTTCCCCATTTAATTCTAATGGCCGACCTCAACCTTCATTCCCGTTCGGCCCTAGAACTTCATAGCCCAGACATCTACCTACGTCACATCGACTCCACCCTCGTCCCTCTCCCAGAATCTACCCGTCCTTCCTCCAATACCACCCCGACGCAGTCATTGCTCATAACTCCCTCCTCCATCTGTTTGACGCGTCTGTCCTGCCACTCAAAGGAGGTGATCATGCCCCCGGTTTACTCAACTTCCCTCTTCCCCCCACTACCACCTCCCAGGATGGTCCAGAATTTCTGCACAGCAAACTGGCGGGAATACCGCGCCTACGTCAAAAATCACCTCCGTGCGGACCATCTCCCACTGGATATCCAGACGACTGTCGATGCATATACTGCACACATAGATACTATACTACGACAAGCCTCCCAGCTAGCCATCTCCCTAATCCCAACGACCCAGTGCAGTACATTTGAGTCGTCCAGTTGCAAAAATCGTTTAATCCACTTGTGAATAAGGATCATGTCGTAAAATTATTTATTTAATTATTTTATTTATTTTACCTCATTTTATTTTGTTTTATTTTATTTTGCTTTATTTTGTTTTGTTTATTTTTTGTTTTACTTTATTTCGTTTGATTTTGTTTTAAATTGTCTTGTTTTTTTGTTTTATTTTGTTTTTGTTTTTATTTTGTTTTGTTTATTTTGTTTTATTTTGATTTCCCAGAAAACAAATACAAAACCAAAAACACAAAACACGAAGTAAAATGCAAAATTCAAACACAAAAGCAAAAGCAGAATAAAAAAGAAACGCAAAGCAAAAAAGCAAAATTCAAAAACAGCAAAAGCAGAAAACAAACACAAAACCAAAATAAAAAAGACGAAGCAGAAAGCAAAAGCAGAACACACAAAACAAAAGCAAAATCAAAAAACAAGAAACATAAAGCAAAAAGCAAAATTCAAAAAAACAAAGGCAGAAAACAAACACAAAACAAAAACAAAAATGACGAAGCAAAAAGCAAAATTCAAAAACAAAAGCAAAAGCAGAAAACAAAAAACAAATAACATAAAGCAAAATTCAAAAAAGCAAAAGCAGAACACAAACACAAAACCAAGAAAGAAAAGCAATAAGTCAAATTCAAAAGCAGAAGCACAAAGCAAACACAAAAACACCAACCAAATGTAGAAAACAACAAACACAAAAGATACGTGAGGCAAAGTCCAGAGAAACGTTTCTCATGAAAATGATCCTTATTCACAAGTTGATTAAACGAGTTTTGTAACTTGACGACTCATTTACATTTGACTGTTGGCACAGGCTATAGTAAAATGTGGCTTTTCACCGCTGTCTCAGTCTTACACATGGCTGTGATTATATGGAAGCTACTGAGGTATGGATGGTGCTTAGTAATGAAATTCGGGGCAGTCAGTGCCTGTGGATGCTGTGAAGAGTTCTACTCATAGGGTTAGTACTGCTGTTGTGACTCAGTGAGGAAAGTAATGGAAATCTAGCTCACCCCTCATCTTGTCTAGTACTCCTCACTATAGCGCTGCCTTGAGTTTTTGTGGGTATCTACCCACATAACCTACCGGCGGTACTTTTTGAGGATCCAACCAGCCTTCCGGCTGACTACCTAACAGACAGACGTCAGGACTTTGAACATCGTACAGAACATTATTTAACTCTCGAAACGAAAATACTGTATTTTAATTTCAACAACGAAATTAAATGTTGCATGCATTTTAAATACACGTCGGAGAGCGAAACTTAATGCCGTTTGGGAATTTTATTTCGCCTCGGGAGCGAAATTAAAAGTCTGTAACGAATTTTATTTCGCGCCGGGAGCGAAATTATAAGTCTGGAACTAAATAAATTTCGCGCCGGGAGCGAAATTATAAGTCTGGAACGAAATTAATATCGCGCCTGGAGCGAAATTAAAAGTGTGGAACGAAATTAATTTCGCGCCGGGAGCGAAATTAAAAGTGTGGAACGAAATTAATTTCGCGCCGGGAACAAAATTATAAGTCCGGAACTAAATTAATTTCGCGCCGGGAGCGAAATTAAAAGTCTGGAACGAAATTAATTTCGCTTCGAATTAAATTTCGCTTTGATTTATTTACGCGCCGACAATCATTATCATTTCGCTCCCGAATATCGCGCTCACGGCGAAATTAAATTATTTTCGCCCCCACAGCCATGAATTTAATTTCGCATGCCAGCCCTGGTTTGTAGGCCGTGGTCCAAACAGGATATCTCCCGACGTTTCACCGGAAACTGCGTCGGGCATTTTCAAGGGTTCCGGTCCTTTCCTTGGTCAGCAGTGGAATGAAGAAGTGGCTTGAAACAATGGGTAACGGTTTGTAGTGGGGTATTGTTGCTTGAATATGACTGTTGATTGGGTGGATCATTAATTTCGCATGGTTAGCCGAGCGTTCACCATACTAAATTGATGATCCAACTGCCTTCCAGCCGTTAATTCATCGCCACCACCAAGATCCACCCAACCAATAGTCATATTCATATTCATATTCCACTGCTGACCAAGGAAAGGAACGGAACCCTTGAAAATGCCGGACGCAGTTTCCGGTGAAACATTGGGAGATATCCTGTCTGGACTACGGCCTGCAAGCCCAAAAAACTTGTACTTAATTATGCAAGTAGATAAGATAAAAACCATGTTTCTTCTTCTTTACCTTTTTTTTGTGTGTATGTCCGAATTGACTTAAAAATGAATTATCTTAGTTTATTTATAAGAATCATCACTAGCAAAATTTTCATCTTCGTCAATTCAAAGTTTTGCTTTGTACTCTCCTTTGGCAGTACATATTTCGGACCTAATTTAGGCCCATCTTCAGCTCCTTCCAAACATATCAAATACTGTAAGTTATAATTTACAAAACATTCCTTTGGATCACACATGCCATATTCAAAATTATTAGGAATGTTTCCAAATGTATGCCAGGTATATAAATAACGAACACATGTTAAAAACACGTTTCCTTTTCTTTCTTTTTTATAATTTATAGTTTTTAAAATTATAATGCGGCAATGCCGTGTGAGCGTGTACAAGTCAGCGGTCCAGAGTGCACGCTCACAAAGGAACAATTATTAATAATAACAATCAATTTCTGATCTTGAACTTAATTATTATAACCTTTAAAAAGCATAACAAAATAAAGAAACGATGTGCGAGCTGGGTCCACGTACTGTGGCCTTGCACAGTGACAAACACAAGGCCACAACCCAGTGTAAATCAAGGGAGACATGAATGATTGAAACCATGGCTATAGAAATTAATAACTGAATATTTTAATCTCGGCAGGCTGAGACAAGGAGACTAAGCTTTACTTCGCAGTTAGCTGAAGGGCAAGACCCAGACACGCTTGAGAAGTCAGTGCCTAGAGGACAGATATGTCGGGGATTCCCAAGGAGCTGCCGGGGAGAATTATAGTCCGTTTGTTTTAGACAAGTCAGTGAGAACTTTATTTTAGCAATATAAGGGGGAAGATTCCGCCCAGAAATTAAATATCTCAATTGAGAACAAATAAAAATTTAAGAGGAAAAGTGGAGCAATTGGAATTTAATTCCAAAATAACCATAAGGGAAAATGAGGAATAAGGAAAAGCGTCATGAGCGAAAGAAAAAGATTAGGAGCTAGGGACTGACCCCAGTAAACCAATTTTATTTATTTTTATAACAAATATTAAAGATTAAAGAACAATTAGACTGGAATCTGAAGGTTTTTAAGAATACTAAACGAGGCTGGCAAAAAAGTTGCAGAGAAGGGGGGGGGGGCCGTGGCTCATTTACAATTATAGTTGATTATTATTATTATTGTTGATCATAAACGATCAAGTTTTAGTTTGCTCAGCAATCTAGAGTGTGTTACTCGAGAAGCATGCTAAAAAAAAAGGGAATTGCATCAAAGTACAAAGGCAAAAGAATAAAAAACAACAAAATCCAAGTGGCGCATCAACAATTGCAACCAAGGGGAAATTGTCAATACAGAAAGAGCAATCAATGTAAATAATTGCGAAAAAAATGGATTAGAAACCCGAAGTGAGAATTTAATACCGAGACTTAGGGGCAGGAGGCACCCATGGCCTATATAAAAAAGGGTATAATTAAGAGCAATTACAAAGGGGGAACACTTGTTGTGCTCAAAGTAAACTAAGCTTCCACCCAGCAAGGTGCTGATTAGAAGTTTAGCAAAGAATGAATAACCCATATCTTGATTAAGCAAAAAAACCATAATCAAGAAACATAAATTGAAATGACCAGGTAACAAGTACCTCAAGTAGGAAGTTGGCAGAGCGAACTATACTTGCATTTGACAATTTAAGGAGAAAGGTAAGGCAAATATTAATTATAAACGCGCACAATGTGCATTAAGCATACAAATACATGTACACTACATTCATTTATATTTCACTTAGTTTCAGTGTTTTGGTTCTAAGCAGGTCTCGATTATTGACTTGGATAGTTTTTAGCATGTTGTAATGTGGTATCGATCTCATGGGCGTTCACAAAGATCACATACACATGTTTCGTTCGTCTCGTGATGGTTCACACTGTGGTGGTATCCGTGCGTTGGTTGGTTTCCATCCATGATCTATGGCCTCCGTTGCATAGAAGTCAGGCCATATCTCTTTTGAGTTTTGTATTCTTATGTCCACTTGTTTTTCCCAGTTCTTAGTAAAAGGTAGATTATATTTGGTCCTGAGATCTTTTATCAAAAAGGTTTCTCTTGCTAGGACATAGACGAGTCGTGAGAGGGTGTATTTGGATATTGCTAGGGTAGACTTCTGGAATCGAGCTTTGACAGCTTCCATGGCTGATGGGTCTTTCATTCCTAGTTTTTCCCAGGTTATTTCTATTCCATACGTTAGGATGGGTACGATTTTTGCATCGAATAGTTTCATGGCAGTTTTTAGGGATAGTGATGGTATGTCAAATATTGCCTTCGTGGCTGCTGATGTTCTTGTTTTAGTGTGAATCTTAAGGATCTTACTGTTGTCTGGAGGGTCATGCCCAGGTATTTGTAGGCGTTAGCCGATTGAAGTGGTTCGTTTCTGTAATGAACCTTGTCGTGCGGGTTCTCTCTCCCACCATTTCTGAAGGTCATCTAGACTGTTTTCCTGGCGTTAATCTGGAGCTTGTTTTCTTCAGTCCAGGTTTCTAAAGCCTTGATTGATATTTGTAGCTCTGTTTTGTCTGGCGATCCGATAGCCATGTCGTCTGCGTAAATGTAGAGGTTTATGTTGTTTGTTGCTCCTTTTAGTTTGTCGGCGATATCGTGCGTTGCGACGTTGAATAGAAGCGGGCTGAGTGGATCTCCTCGGAGCACCCCATTAGTCTGTGTGACTCTTTTGGAGAGAGTTACGTTGTCCGATATATATATATTGTATTGTTTCTTAGCATGTTGTGAATGAGGACTACCAGCTCTGTTTTGTCAGTCAGGGCTTCTAATTTTGTTAAGATGAGGCTTCTGTCTTAGGTGTCAAACGCCCTTGAGTAATCCACAAATACAACGTAGAACTTTCCTTGTGGGACTCTGATAGAATTTTCAATTTCTTTTATGAGGATCCGAGTTGCTTGTAGGGTGCTTCTTCCTTTTCGGACTCCACACTCTTCCTCAAGGAGTTTGTGATTTATTTCATTCGTTAGTCTGCTATTTATTAATCTTGTGAGCACTTTTAAGACGTTATTCTCCAGCGCTATTCCTCTGTAGCAGTTGGGATCTGTCTTGTCCCCGTTCCCTTTATAGAGGACTCTGATGGTGGACGTTTTCCACCTCTGTGGTATGTCGCCTGTTCTAAGGCATAGGTGTATTATTTCCTTGAGTGCTGGGAGTAAGATACGTATTGATGCTTTGAGACGTTCATTGAAGATTCCATCTGGGCCTGTTGCTTTCTCATTTTTAGGCCTCTTAAGGCTTGTTTTACTTCTTCTTCAGTGAACCGGATGGATCTGGTATGTGTTATCTCTGGTGTCCGTGGCTCGTATGCAGTAGTCTTGGGTCTGGGTTCAGTACCTTAATGAAGTGTTTCTCCCATGTTTCGATGTTTATCTTTCCGGTGGTTTGTGTTTTTCTGCCCCTTAAGGCTAAGAAAGTATAATTTGTTGCCGCTTCAATCAGTTCCGTGGCCTGGTGTTATAGGTAGTCTTTTCGCTTTTGTATCAGTAAGGCTTTGTAATTATTCCTGGCATTGCTGTAGAGCCTCAGGTTTTCTGCTGTGTTCGAGATCCTCGTTAAGTGTAGAATTTGTAAGACTTGTCTCATCTCCATAAAACATTCGAAGTCGAACCATATCTTGGCTTTTCGCTTGAATTTGGGGATGAATGCTCCTTTAATGGTCTCTTCTAGTGCTGTCGCTTATGATTCGATATTTCCTTCTTTCAGACGGTTTTCTAGATGAGGTAGTTGCGGTGTGTCTTTTATTTGCGAGGTGTCTAGTTTTCTTGAGGCTGGTGCTCTATTGTAATTGTTATTGTTGTTCTCGTGTGGGTATTCTAAAGAGAAGTTTGCTGTTATAGGGAAGTGCTTCTTTATTGGTGTCTCCTCTGATGAGTAACACACGTTATGTGAGGTTAGCTGAATTTTTGGTCCTTTGAAAAAGATCAGATCGATGTTGCTGCAGCCGTTGTGTGAATAGTAGGTGCGGTCTTTTGTCGCATTGACTAGTCCGAGCCCTTCTTCTGTCATCATTTGGAGAAGTTCCTGGCTCCTGTGGTGTACTACATCAATTCTGCAATTCATGTCTCCAGCAATGATGATGTTAGTTTCTCTTTCTGTCTTTCTTAGAGCTGTCAGAATAGTTGCTAGAATGTTCTCTATTGGCGTCTGGGGTACAATGTATAGCCCTATCAAGGTCATTTTTTCTGTTATGATTGTTATCGAGTCCTCTTCTCTGTATATGTTTTTGATTTTCCCTATTATGGGCTTGAAGTAACGAGAGATTCCCCTGATTGGTCGTCCTCTTGGTCCTTGTATAGCTGATATGTGTTGCGAGTAGTGTCCCGGAATGTCTATGGGGTGTGTTGTGAAGGTTTCTGTTAAGATTAGCACATCTTGCTTGTTTAGCAAGTCGCAGCTGGCGAGTTGTAGGGCACCCTTTAAGCCTTTTACGTTCCATAATAGGAGTTTAATGTTTGAGTTAGCCTCCTCGTTTGTTCGCGGGATCTTTTTCCGGTTTTCCAGACCATCCTTGGTAGTTGTGCTTCTTTTCTGTTTTTTCAGTTCTTCCGCGTTTTGTGGTTTCGTACTGTGAGATTCTTGCGCCTTCAGGTGTGTTTCAACGAAAAATATATTTCTTTACTAGTACCCCCCACCGGCCAGACTTCAGCTTTGTTGACGTTATGTAGAGATTCGTAGGGAATTCCTAGTTTAAATGCTATTAGTCTTCCCCGGATGTCTAACTCTTCGCTTTCAATTTCTCCCTTAATTCCTTTGTTCTGTATGAAGTCTTTTAATTTCTCCGTTGTAGTGGATTCGTGGAGCCTTCCTATGTAGAGCCATGACATGCGTGAACCTGCTTTCAATTCCGTGGATTGAGTCATGTTTCCGATAATGTATAGCCTTTGTTGTTCTCTCCATCCGGCTTTAGTGCTCAAGAGCATCCGAAAATCCCGTCATATTTCCCTGTACCTTAAAAACACTCAATTACTTACATACTACCCCCCTGTGTGACTTCTGATACGCCTGCCTGGAATGCCAGATCTGCCACGCACCAAATACCACACTTACTCATTTGATAGGCTGGCTCGCCAGCTAAACACACTTACTTTATGACACATCCTTAATGTCATCACGTTGCTCCAGTAACATATTTCTCAGAGTCTGTAACGATGCCCTGTTGCCTAACTGTCCACACATGCTAACCCTACTTTACTCTGGTGTTACACCTCTACTCGACACTCTATGACCTAAAAATGTCACTTCTGACTGACAGAATGACGACTTAGACAGCTTCAAAGTGAACCCTGCCTTATCTAACTTCTTTAAAACTATATCTAAATGACGTAGGTGCTCCTCAAAACTGCGTGAACTAATTACCATATCATCAATGTAAATGGTTACAAACTCTCCAGTGTCATCCCCTAATGCGATGTTTAAAGCCCTAATTAAAGCTGCTGAACTACTCTTTAACCCATAAGGTGTTCTACAAAATTGATAAAGGTTATATTTATGACTAAAAGCTGTAAATGGTCTATCTTCGTACATACGTGGCACTTACCATAAACTGGAACTCAAATCTACACAAGTGAAATACTTCTTCCCCTCAAATGTTTGCATTAATTCCTCTATTGACATAGATTTCAGCTGATCTGAACTAATTCTACTGTTACGCAAACGAGCGTCTAAACAAATACGAACTGTGCCGTCGGCCTTGGGTACCGTGATCAAAGAATTAACATATGGACTGTTAGAGTGCTCAATAATCCCATCTTCAAGCATCTGGTTAATTTGTGCCTCAACTGCACTCTGATAAGCGAAAGGTACAGGATATCTATGTCCTGTGAATACTGACCTATCAATAACGTTCAATGAATGTGTATAGCAATTGGCCATACCAATGCGATCCTCAAAAACTCTCCTATTACACAATAACTCATCATAGAGCCGAACACACTGTTCCACCTCTATATTTCCCTGAAATGCAGCATCACGTAACGAGTCCTCTAGACTACCGTTCGTAATCACACTGCCCACAAAATATGGAGAACCCCGCTCTACGGCTGGCGATATCTCATTTAAAGTACAAATCACACCTACAACACTACTTCTCTGAATATGGTCATTGAACGATACTTCTATCTCAGAATCTCCCCATTTAAATTTCAAACTCCCTACATAACATAAGTTACCAGACACTCTACTTAGCCACTCTGAACCCAAGATAAAACTGAATACTAAATTTGGAATTACAAGACAAATCTGCTTCTCTACATGATTATTAATTTTAATGTCTACTAAAACTTGCTTAGAAATTACTTTAGACCTCTTCCCAACAGCTGTGATAACAAAAGTGCTTTTAATTGGCATCTCCTCGAAATTTACTCCAGTTCCTTTCATTTTATCATAAAATGCACTACCTATGCAACTCTTCATACAACCACTATCTATTAATACATCTGTGTACGCCTCGGACACGTTAAATTTAACTATGGGGCTCTTACTAACCACCTCCTGAATAATACCTTCATCATTTAGTTCACGTAATAATTCATTTCTTACATTTAGGTCATAGGGTTCCTGTATAAGTGTATGGACAGGGCATGTTATAGACTGAGATTCTGACCTTACATCGCAGTCTGGTTCATGTTTAAAGCATTGCTACCGCTTGGTGTAGTACTACTCACTACTGCACTGGTCTGGTTGTTCTGGGTTGTGTTAACGGTATCTCTCTGTCCGTTATTACCATTGGGCTGATTCCCTCCTTGACCCCTGTTCTGGTTATAATTATTATTGTTATTATACCTCCCTTGGTTACCCCTATAATCATTATTTCGGCCTTGATTTCCCCTGAAATCATTATTCCTACCTTGGTAGTTCGTACCATACCCATTTCCTCTGTACTGGTTTTGATGATTATTATTATTATTATTTTGGTTCCCCCCATTTTGGACGCTGGCCCCTTCGCCACTGTTCCCTTGAACTTCCTGATTCCTATTCTCATTAGGCCTGTTATTATGGTTACCCTGGTTCCTACCGAAATTCTCCTCGTAACCACCTCTTCCCAGAGCATCGAATGTACTTAATAAATTTTCCACTTGTGAAATAGATTTAACATTTTGTATACAGGCAGCTTCTTTGATTCTATATGGAAAATGTCTTAGTAATAGCCTGACTACATCACTTTCCTCCTTCAAACCATCCAGATATTTACACGTCAATACCTGTCCTAAAAGTACTCGGTCATAGTGTAGTTTCCTCTCGGGTTATATTTCCCACACACTATTCCCTCACGATGCTGAGACTGAATTACCTCATTCCAAAATTTCTCATAAAATTTAACTTTAAAATCTGAAATAATCTCGAAATTGTCTCTGTAGACAGCAAACCAGTTTCTTGTCTCCCCTACAAACGCTTGCTTTAAAATCTCAACTACCTGGCACCACTCAATACTACCATCTTCCAACCTCTCCCCGAATTTATTTTCTATTGTATTCTTGAACTCCATTGGACAACCCTGCCGATTACTAAATTTGCCTAGTTCTATTTCACTGTGTGTGTGTTATTCACATAAACTGGCCTACTCTGACTATTTTCCTGCCTAATTCTAGCTTTCAACTTCTGTTCTAATTCAGCAATTTTCTCCTCAGCTTTTCTTTCAATATTAGTTACAGTTAACCTAATGCTCCCTTCCGATGCTTCTACTTTACCACTTAACTTAGCTTGTTTCTCATTAATCTCATTAATGCTTTCCTTATTCCTCTCCCTTAAATCATTAACTTCAGTGATTATTTCTGCATGTACTTTATCAATTCTTCCCCCCAGCTGTTCTATAACCTCTTTAGTTGCTACCTGAATTTTGTCAATTTCTCCCCCCAATTGCTTTTTGACCTGCTGTGTTTCAAGTTGCACTAGTTCTTTTAAATTTTCAGCCTGTGTACTGATTCTAATTTCTAACTCCTCCTGTACTTATCCTAATTTTATGTCTACATCTGCAATAATCTCTTTAGCCTTCTCTTCCATCACCCCTCTCATCTCACCTCTAATCAGTTCGAATTTATCACTAATTTCCCTACTGTCTTGTTCAAGTTTAGTATTTAAACTATCGCTCAATTCCCTATTACTCTCTTTATTTTCCCTACTATTTTGTTCAAGTTTAGCATTATTTTGTTCGAGTTTAGCATTTAAAGTTTCAGTACTCTCTCTATTTTCCCTAGTGTTTTGTTCAAGTTTAGCATTTAAAGTTTCAGTACTCTCTTTATTTTCGCTACTATTTTGTTCAAGTCTAGCGTTTAAAGCATCTGTGCTAATTTTATTTTGTTGCAAAAACTGAAGACGCAAACTCTCTAACCCTGCTTGACTGTTTTGATTACCCCCCTCAGTATCGGGATTTACCTCCGACATCCATGTACTGCTTTCATTTCCAAGACTAGCCATACTGCTCGTATCTTCACTATCCAACAGGTGACCACTACGCAACTTCATCTCTTCCTCAGCACTACCCATGCTGATACACACCGATAAATGAAAAACCCCCAAAATACAGGCACAGAAATATATACCCTTCTCCTTTCACAAATGTTATTAGGTTTTCGGTCTCACGTTGGTGGCGACAAGTGAAACCGCTTCCCTTAGCCCCACGTTGGGCGCCAAGTGAAACGGGTTTCCTTGCTCCACGTTGAGCGTACAAGTGTAACGGTTTCTTTAGCCCTCACTTTTGCGTGACAAATGTAATGCTTCTACTGGCCCTGCCTTGCACTTTGAAATCTTTACTCTGCCTAAGATATGTTGCTTTAATGGGCGCCAAGACCTCAACGCTATGTTGAAATCTAAATTTATATTTAACAACACCTAGCTCTGGTAGAACACCTTCAAGAATCTATTTACTCAGATCGTGGTATGATTTGATCATTAACCCAACAAACAATTGTATCAGGAGAAGGAATTGGTCTATATCTAATGCTACCTACTGAAAGCAAAGATTGCATGGTTAAAAGAAATGAATTTATTATATAAAACAAGCATGGCAAAATTAATAGTAATAATAATATGTTCTGAATTTAAATTGGAGCGTTGCGATTTGAATATTACCGCTAGAAAATTACGTGAAAACGGAGTTGGATAAATTACTGATTTTACTCTTATTCCCAAGCTATGAAGTTACTGAAATACTGAATATAAAACAAAGAGACGAGAGAGAGATTACGTAGTTCTGAGTCATTCGCGCTTACCACTGGAAATTGCCGAAGCATTTCCCTCGTACTGGATGTTGAAGAGAGCTTCCCACCGCCTCCTGGACGTCGTCATCTTCTTCGTTAGTTGATGAGATACTTGTAGATATTATAACTTTATGGTCCGAACATCGGAGCCAATCACACGTACAACCACACTGGTTAAGTTTTACAAAGATAGTCGCCTAGCCTCCTCGGCGCGCAAACCATATATGCACTCCTCGCCACCCCTCTCTGGACCCGGCTTCTTCTCGCCCGCTCTCCTCTGATTGGCTGAGCCACCACGCGCTACCCCCCTCCTCAGGGTCATTACACTCGGCGCGAGGATGATGTCGATTACCGTTCCAGACTATTTCGCCTTTTCTTGAAGCAGCAACCCAGGCTTGCGTCATGCTTCTTGACAAGAATAAGTCTGTAGCCGAATTCTCCGTGACTCATCTCTCTCATAATACCCTAACTGACTAAACTCCGTAAAATTCCGTAATCATATAATTTTCTATGATAATGTTGTTCGTAAAAATTTGCTTGATAGTGTTTTCTATGACATAGAAAACCTATCTGTATGCTTATAATTTTATAAAAATGCTCCAAAAAATACCTTAATAATAATAATAAGTTAATAATAATAATAAATTAACATGAAAACTTCTCTTGGCTGATCAATTTGCCGCGTAAATAAATATAGAATGGCTTCCTACTGACTTATGTCAGTGGCATAAAATCCCCTCGAAAAACACGTTACACTACAGCCAGCATACAACCCTGATCTTGCGCTTTCAGATTACCATATTTTTTGATCCATGGCCCATTTCATGCGTGGATGAAATTTCAAAGACATTGAAGCTGTGGACGTGGGTCTCGCCAAATTCTTTGCATAAAAACCCAGAGACTGGTACCGTCGCGGGATTTGAAACCTTGTAGAAAGATGGCTCAATACTATAGAATCCGATGGTCTCTGTTTTAAAGAATAGTTTAATGTACTATTAATTTATGCTAACCCTGTGTGATAATGGTCTCATGTGAATTCTAGTAGTTCGGTCAATGTAATTTCCTATGCTGATTTATACTTTAAGACAGGGAAAGGGGTAAACTCCCTCGATTTTATATTATCATAGCATAGTATCCGGTTTCTACATCAAGGTTCTTCCATGTTATCGTTTAAGTGGATGCAATATATTCATATATTGGCCATACGGAGGAATTCAAGGGGCACAATAATGATTCCAATAATGCGAGTACAATATCAACATGAAGAAATGTTTCCATTAGGTCAGAAATGTTAATCATAATCACATGATCAAGTTAAAACAATCCGGTGTAAAGGAATAAAGTAAGATGGCCAACCCATGAAAATAATGATCTGATAAGAATGATGCAGAAGAATATATCAAAAATTGACCAAAATAAAATATACTATCAACGCCATTTTTAGTAATGCAAATAGGTGTCTGAAAATGAATAGGCTATCCAAACGTTCAGAGGTTGGTACTGCAAAGAAGTTACATACACTTTTCCGATCAATATACACATGTGAATTAGCATATTAAAATGAACTTCATAAAGAACAAATGTATATAACGATAACTCATGAACACTTAAAATAATTTCTGAAGTTTGCTTGCACTAATTTAGATCCAGATTTTAGCTTAATTATCACATCTAGAAAATGTCCTTCAGAACTTTTCATGGTTATATTATAAACATGATTTTTAAATGAAACTTGTGCACAGTGCTAGTGATTATGTGCTGCTCAAGTATTTAAAATGTGTATTGTTTAATGTGTGACTTTCATTTGATTAGTATCAAATAAATCTCCGTAACAGACCCGGGAACAGACATGGGTCATATGTTTTAATTTTATCTCTTCCACGTGCATGTCTTGCACAATTTGTTCATTCCACTACCTATTAACATACAACCTTCAACATACATGATTTATATCGTGAAATGCAATGCTTGGATCGTAACGAAGTTGTCCTAGTATATGTTGCCCTTTCCAATCCTTCACATTCAAAAGGAAAACATAAACATGTTGTTAGTCCCATAGAAAATTACCAACTAAGCATGTTAAAGAAATAATTCTAGCTCTGCTTGTGATTTTTCGGTGTCCGGGTTTCAAAATTGTCAAGGCATATTATATTATTGTTCCCATGATTCTAAGTGATTTCCAATAGTGATTTAACTGTATGACATACCCAACCTACAGGACAATTCTATGAACATTTTCAAAGTTCCTCTCGTCAAAGTCAAGTTTCCCTTGGGGAATAGGCTTTTTCACATGCTGAAAGCACAAATGAACTACACCATGAAGGTCCAATACATTATTTTTTTAAATTTTTGCGACAAATAGCGATTTTGTTATTCATACATTAGCAACCCGCCCTGGCTTCGCCCGGTGTCTTAAACCATTTACCCAGCGTAAGCTTAATCGGCGCCCATATGGCATGTTTTTCTTCGACTAGATTCACTGAACTCGTTACTGCTCGACTTCCTTTAGTCATAAATGAATGGTTTTTTACGGTAACCTTCCTCGAGAAATCCTTTACAGAATGGTGAAAACTGCATCAAAATCCATCCAGTGGTTCTCGAGATTACCCGTTACATCCAAGAATCGGAGACTTTGTTTTATACTACCGGTACGTAGAGATTTTGTATTTTGTGTGCACATCTTGCCTTTTTTTTGTGCATAAACATCCGAGGTCTAACGATGAGACACTTGCATCGTGCTGTGGTCACGTAGTTCCTGCGGTCATCTGGCAGTGGGCACGCAAGCAATGGTAAACCGATTGGGTCTGGACGGATTTTACCTTACTGTATTAGGTCTTATACAGTAGGTAACTGTCGCTCATAGTAGATTGACTATAGAAGGAACTCACAAGGCAATTGCTGAATGTAGAACGTTTTGTTCTCTGGAAGCGCTTGAGGACAGACAGTGCATTCAGATGAATATTTAGTACTTGTCCATGATGAGAATTTCAATCTAAGTGTGTTTAAATATAGCCTAGTCGAAAAGAAGAACGCCTGATCATCGTCATTTATAAGTGAGAAGTTATATGCTACCTGTCATGTCCTGATCCAAGCAGAGCACGGATTATTACCTGATCAGACACAGGTATTCCACCACCTACTTAGTTCTTTGTTCGAACGTTTGAATAAATAGTCAAAATTAGCATGAATTGTGTGATCTTACGTAATTTCGTCCAAATTGGAGAGCTGTTTAAGTGTAACAATTAAGTTGGTACTGTATATTACAAGTTGTATATATATTTTACGGACTGGTCTATTGTGATTCGGGTCAGTGTCCTGCCGCGTCTGCATCCATCCATGTTACATTATATACTCGACATAATATCTCATCAAGAAGTGCCGCGCTCCCCGGACAGTGGCGGCACGTGACTCAGCATAGCTTGCTACTACAGTACTGTGGAAGCCAACATCCCCCTTATCAGTTAGCAGTAGCAGTGTTAAGGGCAAGTAGCAGTAGATTCCAAAATTGATGTCCTCCTGAAATAACATTCTGGAACACTAACATCCAAATACCGCGCTTCTAAGAGAAATTATTTCAGAACTGTTTATTTGTGTTAGCAGATTTGCTCTGTAACTTCAATGGCCAAGTTTTAATTTATTTGCGCAATGAATTATTATCGTGTTTGAAGCCAGTTTTATTATTATTAATTACGAATACGCACAAATTGTGCAAATTACAAAAGATCCAATATATTGTGTATTCATCAGTTTGTGCAGAAGTCTCTGATTTGTCATGTTTTGTGCTGGTAATCACATGGTAGCGTTCACATTTCTGGTCACAGAATTCACAGATGCACATCGGGATCGGTTCGTGGAAGCATTTCATGTCACACATGAAGTGGTGGTAGCCATATACAGCCAGTGAGTTGACAAAATGTCGTAAGTCTTGGTTAGCTTCTGACCAGGCTCTAATTGTTATGGCCTCTGTTAAGTAGAACTCCATCCAAATATCTTCTATTTTTAGGGTTCGATCATCTATTGGCCTCTTCCAGGTGCCCGTTGATGGCAGCAAGACCTTGTATCTCAAATCCTCTTATAAGAAAGGCTCTCTAGCATGTTCGTATACAAGCCTTGAGCGGGTGTATTTGGAAACTCCAAGCACCACCTTCAGATATCTTGCTTTGACTTTCTCAAGTGTTAGGAAGTCTCCAAAGCTTAGTTTGTGCCATACTACCTCACTCCCATAAGTGAGTATTGGTATAATTTTGACGTCAAGGATAATCTGGTAATGGCTTTGATGTCAAATATAGCTTTTGTAGCTGCTGCAGCTCGCTGTCTTGAATGAATTCTGAAAGCGTTCCTTGTCGTTTGCAAGGTCAATCCTAGGTATTGAATGTTATTTACATTTCGTAGGGGTATTTGTTTGTAAAACACCGCGTGATCTTGAGCTTTCCGCTCACCTTTCCTGAAGATCATGTAATTCGTCTTGTCTTTGTTGACTTGTAAGTCGTTGTCATCTGCCCATATCTCTAGTGTATGTATTGCCATCTGGAGTTCTTTAATGGCATGAGATCCCAGGACTAGGTCCTCAGCATAGATGTATATCTTTGTTTCCTTTGAAACATCTCTGATTGCTCGGGCGATGTCGTACGTGGCTATTTTATAAAGCAGCCAGTTTTCAGTGTTGCCTTAAAAATGGAAAGTAATGCTTTTCAGTCGGTTAACACATTTGTACTCAATTGTAATGGGCATTTCACTAATGGTTACAAATATTACATGTGTTTAATAATAAATTATTATTGTTAATCACATGTCAATTCTTTCAGACCAGAATTTAATTTCTTAGCAAAGCGAGGAAGCGAAACCGGATCTCAGGGATGACAACCAATACACGAGGTGGTCGTTAAATATTATTCTACAGACTAATGGGGAAGCCTGTCGGGATATCCATTAGAACGTTTTCTTGACTCCGGCACCTACGGACAGATCTACGCAGAATGTCACCATTCAAAGTGACCTCTAAAACTATTCTTTTCAGTGATATAAACGAATACAATGAATTGCCTCATACTATGTCATATTTTATTTTTAAGAAAGTGCTAATAGTCTAGCTTCCATACATGAAGTTGTCAAATTCTTGGAATGTACGACTGAGGTTACAATACAAACCTCCCTATTGGTAATTGCTCAACAGTGGATGATTCGCTCAATCTCTACTTACAAGGGGAGGATACGATGTATGGGTCACTGATTCGAACCATATTTAGTACACGTGTAGGGCATGACTTGGCGTATACCAGGTGCAAGTAGTAAGGTGCACTTCTCAGCCAATTCCGAAAAATTAATTATTAATTATTCGTAATTGCTGTAGCGCGTTCATGTGCGCTGTACGTTAACATGAAGCCAAGGAGTGCATGGTTCACCGGTAAGAGCCCTGCTTCGTAAGCGTGGGATTACTGGATCGAATCCCACCGGTGAGCCTTTTTTTTTTACATAGGCAATTCGTACAACTGTACGTGTCGTGAATAATGTTCATTTTGCAGTCAATTGTAATAACGTGTTCTGTGTGCGGGAAAAGGGATTCTGAAATCATCGTATGGGGGTGAACGCTTGTGACATTACAATATGTACAGTCGGGGCATTGCAAATACATCGGTATTATACATGGTCAGGTGTACTCTATTATATGTATACGTTTATACACTGAAGGCCCAGTTTGTTCCGCTCATTGCACGTCAGTGAAACATCAGACCACCCCGTACCCCGCAAATAGTGTCTCATGCTATGGGTATTGGTTGTGTTACCGTTTTTACTATTCTTGACATTCATCAACACACACATCTTTCTATTTTTTACCCACTAATAATACATAACAATTCCAAGACACTCTTTTTTCTTCTTCACTGCCTACTTGATATTTCTACTCCCGCACTGCCTTTTTGTTACTCTGTTCTCGCACTGCCTTCTTGATACTCTGCTGCTACAGTTGGAAAGTGTTCGGACCTGGCGAGGTCACCTGCACACAAACTAACGATAACGGTGGGCAGGAGGATAAACGGTTCACCCAGGAAACGTTGAATGCCGCATTCATTCCTTGGCTCTTGAGGCAACAACATCATAAGAGTGGGAATAATTGTGCAATGTCGGACATTACAGGTTATAGTGATGTGCCGGTGCCTACGAAGGCCGATGGAAGTGTACCGCATTCCAATTCTGCGACGAGTGAAGAGGCGAAAATACAGTTAAAAACGGCGCTAGTATATTGCGAGCAGCTCCTTCTCAAAAATAATAAAATCGCGCCGGAACCGTCTGCAGTGATGAAAGAAGAACACAAGAAAATTGGGGAAAAATTGTACAGCACAATAATGGAAACGTCGCCTCCGTAGCGTAGCGGTCAGCATGGTTAGCTGCCGCCCCGGAGGTCCTGGGTTCGATTGCCGGCTCTGCCACGAAATTTGAAAAGTGGTATGAGGACTGGAACGGGGTCTACTCAGCCTCGGGTGGTCCAAATGAGTAGAGGGGGTTCGATTCCCACCTCAGCCATCCTCGAAGTGGTTTTCGTGGTTTCCCACTTCGTCTTCGGGCAAATGCCGGGATGGTACTGTACCGTTTTCTTTTATTTGGCCTGATTTACGGTACATGTTCCTATGCAAACCGCTGCCACAAACGTTAGGCTTTGACCTAGTTTGGAGAGCGCATATAGTCACGTGATCTTGCGTCTCAGCTGGTGTCTCATCAACAACCTTCGGAAGAGTGTTTCGCTTGAAGGCCGCGAGGATGCGCAGGAGTCCTTGAGCTTGCAGTAGTGGGGAGATTGACATTTACATTTGAATATTATTTAGAAATAAGGCACAGTTATGATGTCAAGTGTATATTGAAGTTCGACATTAAAGCAGAGAGAGACAGAGTGGTCTTACTTTAATGATAATAGCATCTGTAACATCAAGAATATAGATTTATTATATCGACCTGTCTCAGAGAGATCGTCTCGTCATGCGCACTAGCGACAGCGGGCCAGTTGTATCTTGCAGGCTGACACAGGTGTGCGACGAGCAGAGCATGTTAAAACGCAGACGTATTCACGCCTAAGCACGGACTCGTAGCGCAATGTTGTTTCGGCTGGAAGAAGTGTCAAGCTATTATGAGTTCACGGCGGTGCTAGTTCGTGGTTACACATTGTGCTGCGACGTATTAAGGTCGACATACTTAAAGTTCAGTGTCGAATGAGAACTTCAATCGTCAGAGCGCCTGGCATTGTATGCGGGCAACATTCAGCTAAAGGAATCAGTCTCTTTTCACGTGATTTAAATGCATATATATGAGCAGCGAAGCGCAGTGTTACATTAGGAGGCTCGTTTCCGAAGTACATGCACACTGAAAAGGCGTGCTGTCTTTTCTCTCGCCAAGACTATTGCAACTAAAAGTCAAGTACATTCCGAATGAACACTGTTGAACAATGTATAGTGCTTGGAAATCCGAGGTAGTGGGAGAGATATCTAGGATGAATATAAGTATATTAGCCATGTGCGGCTAGGCATTTTAGTGTGGACATCATTCTCCAAGCAAATGCAGTGGACGTCACGAGTGAATTACAATGCTGTTTGCGAAGTGGAACATAGCATACTCACGACGCGGGCTATTGGCTTGTGCAACATGAACTTTTGGTAACATGCAGCTGAAAATTAACTCAGGCTTCCGTCATGTGTCCATCCGCTTATTGCGATGTTGCATTCGAGCGCGTGATGTATTTTCGAGCCGGGCTGGAACTATTCGAAATTCGGGCTAGGACAATTTCCGAGATGAGGAAGCAGTTCTTTTTCTACCAGTGGACTTGGGACATTGGAGTAAGAAATACCCAGTGCGTTCATTGGAAATTGGAATGGAACCGTGTAGTCCTGCTACACCATGGTGGAGTCAGATGGTGGGCATCTTCACGCTCCATATCGCCTTCGAGAATCTTCAGCCAGGTAGAGGAACAACATTTCACGTAGTGTTGCAAGGTAGATAGTCCAGTGTAAACACTTTGCCATCTGTTTTTTTTAATTCTTTTTGAGTAGTATGATTGTGGAGTGAGGTTGATGCATGGCTATCCCATGTCATGTGTGACTTCATTTTCAGTCGAGTTTAGGCCTGGTTAATCAGGTGCACTCATTTCATAATACTTTATTATGAATTATTTGTTTATTTTTCAGCTTAATAATTTTATTAAATTTAAATTCTTTAAATTTATTCCGAGCTTCTTGATTGTGGAGAACAGATCTTCATAGGGGAAGAAATATACGTTATTCTCAAAGGGAATTACTGTTTTTTTATCAAGCTTTTTCTTGAGGGGTTGTCGTTCCATTATATTATTTTTGTGGTCGGCAATTGCGAGTTTCGAATTTGTCTATGCACTCTTGCATTATAACTAGTAAAATATAATTTAGAATGGGAAGTTTGATCATTCTTTTAGAATGGGGATTTTTTCTCTTGAGAGTAAACGCTGTCGTACTGAATTCTAATGTGTCAACAGGAGTTAACTGGAGTTGTTACCTGGATACATGCTGTAGAACCAGTCTGATTTTCGTGAATTCTCTTGAGGGGACATTTCTATTTTCGTCTGATCAACTTTAACGTTTGATTTTGTAGTCACGTGTAATTGGATACACCTCGTTGATCTTTATATTAATTAATTTTGCTATAACTGAACGTTGATTCAGTGTTTCGAGTTTTTCTTGTTTAGAACATTGCTTTAGAGTACTATTTGAAGAACAAGAATCTTATTCGAAACAAATCCCAGGCATTAACTTTAAGGGGAAATGAATTCTTATGTGACTGTAAATACAACTCTGTAAGGCAAGCTTTTTGTGATCCAGTGGACTTGATTAAGTAGCCACTCATGTTAAATTTATAATGCATCTGAATGAGAAAACATAATAGTTAAAAAACACAGCTGAATATATCTGATTACTGGTTATCGAATAAAATAATCACCATTTGGGTGATAGTGTGTGAAGAAACGTCAATGGGCGTGTAATATATTTACGGTGGTACTCGTTGAAGTACGTTAATATTAAGATGCTAGTGATAGCATAATGTGTAATGCGGTTATAAAAATATAAACTTGGTGATGTTTGTGGTAAGGTCCACCCGTATTCAGAAATAGAGGTCATGAGAGACCATTATAATGACAGTAATTCAGTGCAAGGTTATACTAATTTATGAATGTTTTGAAAGAACATAGTCTCAGTTCTTTTTGCATTTCTTGTTACGATTTATTGATGACATTGGCAATTCCAATTATGGATCTAGTTTTGTTAAGCCTCAGAGTTTTTTTGTGTGGCATTCCCATTTAATTAATTCTTCGGTTGTGCTCAGTTTATAAGATTTAAGCAATGTTAGATAATGATTCACGATCGTTATATTATAAATTCTGGATGCATTTAAATAAGTACATTTATACTGAGAAATTATTGAATCTTTAGAGATTTTGAATCACGAATTTCACGTCTTTTTAGCTTGAGTGCTTGATTGATAATATAAATTTTGACTACATTGCTAAGGCAATATAAGTTATGCAATCTCAATTTTGACAAAGCACCAATGAGGAGTGCGGAATTACCTGTTTGCGAAGGCATTTACATCTGAGGGTGTAATAACATTAATAATGATTTGACTGTAAATAAGTAAATATGTAAATATATATCTCGGAATTAATTCACGTGTTTTCTAATGTTAGAATGGGTGGAAGAACCATTTGGGCGATTTATCTAATTTTTTTGTCTCTTAAGGGATCACCTTTGTTTATATAATTAACAATTTCTATTGAGGGTTAAATGCATTCTTGATCCAAGGGAACAGCTAATGCATTTATTGGCATGATTCTAGTGCCTATTTTCTTTGTTTTTGTGTCCAGTCAAGGACAATCTGGTCTGACCCTTCGTCAGATTATCTTTGGTATTTACGGGTACTGTAAATTGGCGGCCCAAACTTAAGGGGCGTCGAATAGAGATATCGTGTCTTTATGGGAGGTGCCAATTGAGTAAAATGGCATACAGATGATGTACTCGATAAAACTGGAATACCAGAAACGAGAACATAGTTTGAGGCCATTATAGATGTCGAACCTCTTGGAAGGTCATCTGACTGGTGATATGACGCCATTTCATGATCGTTTCGAATCTTGCTTTCGAACACGTGGTGACGTTATGTCCTAGTCAATTCCGACAACATTACAGCGATCAATTGTGAACTCGTTGAATGAACGTCGGGAAACAATGGTTCACCAATGTTTTTAGCACAAGATATTGGAATTCATTCGTGAATAAAGCAATTAAGAGTATTCTCGATCTACACGGCATACGTGTAGAATTGCAACCATTTATAGATTTTGTGGATTTTTAAGTGGTGCTACACTGATTTGGAAATAATATACGACTAGAGCCAAGATCAATGAAAGACATTCTCTGAAAAACTGAATTGACTTGATCAGTCGAGTAGGGCTTTGTGATGTAGCTCGTGGGTGAGCTGCACTCAAGGTGTCCCATTTTCTTGCAACCGGCGGATGGGTATTTCTGAGCCCATTTTTTAATGTAAAACCATTTTCATTAATTTAAAGATGGTCATAATAGGAATACTTAGGGTATATACTGATATAAATCATCACGCATAGTATGAGTAGGTTCTGGGAATTCCTCGATTCTAACATAGAGCACTGATTGGTAATTTTAATTATATTTTAAGTTAACGCAACACAATCAAGAAGTTCGTATGATGGCAAATGTGGTTTACTCTGTGATGTCTATGCTTTGTTTGGTGGAGTGGTGTCCATGTTTTTCAGCTTTTGAGTGATATATATTTGATATGTCCGAGAACGATGGGAAAGAATCTCCTAGTGAGATTGAGCAAATTTATCAACTGCTTCAGGCACAGATGAAAATTCAGGATGCTCTTGCAGAGATTATAAAAGACTCTTTAAATGACCTTCAGTCCAGCAATAAAGATATTAGAGCTAGCCAACGTAAAATGCAGAGTAGTCAAACAAAAATAAAAGCAGACATTGATAGCATTCAGTCGAAAATTGTTAAGGTTGAATCCAGTCAAACAAAAATAGAAGCAGACATTGATAGCATTCAGTCGAAAATTGTTAAAGTTGAATCCAGTCTAACAAAAATAGAAGTAGACATTGATAACATTCAATCGAAAATTGTTAAGGTTGAATCCAGTCAAAGTCAAATGCAGAGTAGTCAAACAAAAATAGAAGTAGACATTGATAACATTCAGTCGAAAATTGTTAAGGTTGAATCCAGTCAAAGTCAAATGCAGGCTAGTCAGAACCAGATGCAAACATGCCAAAATATTATTGAAGTCAAAGTCACTAGTGTACAGGCAGATGTAACTAACATCCAGTCTAAAGTTAGCATTGTAGAAGCTAATCAAAACCTTATGCAAATCCAGATCAATGAAATAGAGAAAACTAATAAGGATTTCCAAATGGAAATTAAATTAGATTTAGGTATCAGTAAACGGTTGGCAAATGATAATTTGGAAGCTTTGCAACTACAATTCACTAACGACACTATCCAGACACAGGCTTCGATAGATCAATTGAGAACTGAAATGAATTCTTTTCGAGTTCAAGTCAGTGATCATAATAAATTATTGAAAGATGACTTTGATATAGATCTTAAGGCAATTGTTAAAGAAAACATAGACTTATTAAGAAATGGTATGCTTAGGATTAATGAAGATTCTTTTAATGATCTGAAACAGGAAATGGAACAAAAACTTGCCACTAGCAAATTAAAAGCTACTAAAGAAATATTAGATGTGAGGGAGAATGTCGATAAGAAGATTACTGTTCTTCAAATTTCTCAAACAGGTAATTTAACCAGTCTAGAAAATAAATTAAAGTCCATTGAGGTTAAGGTGGATCACAACAAGTTAGAACTGAACGAAGACAGGGAAAAGAAAACTTCGGAATTAAATGTAATTCGAACGCAATTGGAAACCATTAACCTTGGGGGGAATGTTAACGTAGAAAGTATTAAGGAGCAATTAAGGTCAAGCTGGAACAGCGACTTTCACGCTGCTTTAGCTCAAATGGAACCTAGATTACAGGAAAGAGATGAAGCTATGCCGCATGAGTCTCCAGACATTAGGATCAGTCCTCAGTCTACAGTTGCGGAACGGTTAGGTCCAACTCAACCCAATTTGACTCAGCCCAATTTCACGCAATTACAACCATATGGGTACACTTATCCCAACACTAACGTCAATACAGGAGGTTACATACACAGGCCTGTTGAAAGAGCGTCTAACATCACTGTTATTAGAAATTTTGAGGATAAACCTCGCAAATTCAGTAATTTAGATGGGACTACCCCTCTCGAATTTATTCGTGGATTAAGGGATTACTTTTGGAATCGCAGGTCCCACACGAACGCGAACTTAGAGTAATTGAGCGCTATTTGACTGATGCCCCACTTCAGTGGTATTAGGCATTTAGGTATACCTTCAATAATTTCGAGGAGTTTGCTGACGCATTTATCAAAAGATTCTGGAGCATTGAAGTGCAACAGAATATAAGGTCAGAAGTTTACTCGAGAAAGTATGCAAACACAGGTCCCACAAGCTACGCCGAGTACTTTGCGTGTCAGCTCTCGAAATTGCGGTTTCTGCAACCCCCGATGACCGAGGGTCAGTTAGTGGAAGCTATATCGCAGCAACTTCCCGTGGATGTCAGAAAGTCAATAATTTCATCAGGAGTGACTGACTTAGCCACGATGGACGACTTGCTACGTCGTTTGGACCACGTAAATGCAATGTCATCACCTATCATATCGCTTGCCAGTCGACATGAGTCTAAAGGGATCAACACGGTAGTAATGAACCGAACCCAACAAACGGATCAGGTCAAATCCGACCAGAGGAATTCGGAGAGGATAGGGCTAACTCGAAATCACTACCAAAAGGATGCGAGATACCAAAACCAGTATAGGGAATACACGGAACCACCGTGGCAGAGACGTTATGAGGAGCGTAATTTCTACAGGATGGATTACGGCAATAACCGTAACAACCATCGTGACGCACCTTATGACCCTAATTACAGACCACGTCAGGGGTACATCAGGCACAAGAACTCTAGGACGGAAGAGTTTTATCGAAGGAGAGACCGGGAAAGGCTCAGAGGGGAGCAGGGAAATTCCGATGGGGAAGGACGAAGAAAGAAAGAAAGAAAGAAAGAAAGAAAGAAAGAAAGAAAGATGATAAGAGAAACGATACAATAAATGAAGCCCACGCAAGTACTAGTCGCCAGAGCAGTGAAAGAACCTCAGAAAGAGATGGTGACAAAGAAAAATAAACCGCCAAATTCCAAACAGAAATAAAACCTTGTAATTCTGCACCCTCATTTGTGATTACTATATATGAGACCTTCAATGTAACGGATAAAGACTTGTTATTTGAGGAAGGCCCGAAGTTTAGAGAAAGACCCATTGAACTGCCTGTGATCAATGTTCAAGTAGGAGAACAGGAATGCAGAGCATTAGTAGATACTGGTGCTATGATATCGATAATAAGTGAAGACTGTTATGAAAGGCTTAAAAGAGAAGACCGATTCACGTCGTTACCTGCTTCTCCCTTGAAAATTAAGGGTATATTCAAGGACAAATCTTTGAAATGTAGAATACAGATACTTATGAGGTTTGGCATAAATGAGAGGCAATACGAACACGTATTCGTTGTCGTGAAAGGCATCAATTTTGACGTCATCATCGGGATTGATTTTATAATCAAGGAAAGGGCCATAATAGACATGGATAAACGTATTATAAAATTTAATGAAGAAGTTGTAGAAAAAGCAACCATACAAGAAAAAGAGGATTTTGATAATCATGGT
Organism: Meconema thalassinum; assembly: GCA_946902985.2. Taxonomy (NCBI): domain Eukaryota; kingdom Metazoa; phylum Arthropoda; class Insecta; order Orthoptera; family Tettigoniidae; genus Meconema; species Meconema thalassinum. Next base: position 1,116,936,767 of record OX336389.2, on the reverse strand, counting down.
GATTACCCTAGACAGGAAATCCTAGATTGCATCGTCAATGAAATCGAGCAAGAGAGGGAGCATTATGCACTCAAAGCCGAGGGATTTGAGGATGTAAAGGAGGATTTCAAAGATCTGATAGAGGAATATAAAGAGATCTTTGATGACAAGCCGGGCCTCATAAAGGATTATAAGTATAAGATAAGGCTTACAGATGAATCGCCTTATCAAGCCAAACTATACCCGATACCCGAGAAATATTATGACGAGGTTCGTGTGATTATCAAAAAGATGGAACAAGAAGGAATAATCACAAAACAGGCGTCATCATACTTGAACCCTATCACGGTTGTAAAGAAGGCTAATGGGCAGCTTCGATTGTGCCTAGATGCACGGAAAATAAATACTAGAATTCACTTGGAAATGGACAGGCCTCCCAAGATTAGGGAGCTGTTAAAAAGGTTTAAAGACAAGTTGTGCTTCAGTGTGATGGATTTAACGGCTTCATTTTATCAAGTGGAGTTGGAAGAGGACAGTAGACAATATACTGGATTTCTTTTCGATCAAACCACGTTTGTCTTCTGTCGTGTTCCATTTGGAATGGTTAATAGCGGACCGGCCCTGATTAGAGCGATGGATAGCAAACTGACAGAGGAAGTGAAGGAGCACGTCATTTGCTACATCGATGATCTAATCCTGCCTTCAGCGAGTACTAAGGAACATCTTGTTCACCTTAGACAACTATTTGACAATCTCCGTGAAGCTAACATCAAGTTAAATTATAACAAATGTCAATTTATGCATAAGAGTATCAATTTTCTGGGACATACCATCGATCAATTCGGATATCATCCCAATGTCAAGAAAATTGATGCCCTATCCCAATTTCCAAAACCTGTGAAGATCAAACAGCTTCGTGAATTTCTGGGGCTGTGCCAATTTCTTAGTAGCCACTGTCCAGGATACCCTATAACGATGGCTCCGTTATATGAGGTCCTCAAGAAAAACAACCGCTGGAAATGGACTGACGAAACAAACCTAGCGTTTGAAGCTGCAAAGGTAATGCTCAGAGACTGTGTAAAACTGGAGTATCCAGAATTTGATAGAACATTCTTTATTAAGTCAGATGCCTCAAGAGTAGATGTTAGTGCTGTACTGTATCAGAAGGATACGGAGGGTAAGAAGCACTATCTGGACTTTCACAGCAGGAAGCTAAAAGAGCATGAGAAAAACTATTTCACTACTGAATTAGAAGCTCTTGCTTTCATTTCTGCTCTGCAGAAGTGGAAGAAACTGCTTATCGGTCATCAAGTTGTCATAATTACGGACCACAGAGCGCTGCAATTCATGCTGCAATCCGATTTGTTCAGTGACAGATTGACGAGGTGGACATTGTTTCTCCAGCAGTTCAATGCTACCATCGTTCATCAACCTGGCAAGGATAACCTTCTGGCTGACGCGCTCTCGAGGAATCCAGCAAAAAACATCCTGATCAATACTGTACAGTTGGAGAGGGAACATCAGATCACCCTAGATAGGCTAAAGAAGATAGCAGTGTCACAGAAGAGACACACCCCAACTCGAGAAATGTACAGGTTTTTGAGAGGCGCAATGGATAATTCTGATCCAAACTACGATAAGGTCAGAGAGCGTTCTGTGAGGTATCTCCTGTGCGATGATACTCTTTGTAAATATATCAACAGGGAGAGAACGAAAGTGAGAATTATAGTTCCTCCAAAACTAGTCACTTGTCTCGTGTGGTTAGCTCATTGCACCATTGGTCACGGGGGCGTTGACAAGTCGTTCCAAACGTTATTGGAGATGTTCACCTGGACCAGGATGCGGAGCTCCATTGGGAATGTGATAAGAACATGCCAGGAGTGCCAACGAGGGAAACATGGACCAGCTTTGAGCAAAGAACAACCTCGAGCTATTATTCCTTCGAAGCCGAGAGAGCTTATGGCTTGTGACATCTTCGGTCCCTGCCCGAAGGGAGCTAGGGGGAATCAGTTTCTTCTAGTAACTGTTGATGTATTCTCAAAGTATGTGACACTTGATCCGATGCAGAAGGCCACCTCAGCTCAAGTCCTCAGTCGGTTAGAGAACAGTGTGTTTCCCAAGACAGGCATCCCAGAAATACTGCAATCAGACCATGGAACCCAATTTACATCGCAGGAATTTGAGTCTGCCATGGAAAGACTAGGGATTAAGCACGTCTTTTCTAGCGTGCGATACCCGGAATCCAACGTGTCAGAGAGAATTATGGGTGAAATTGCAAAATACGCCCGCTTGTATTGCCCAGAGGATCACGCAAGCTGGGTTAAATTTGTGCCTTTTATGCAAGAATGCATGAATTCCACTTACCATGAGAGTCTTGCAGACATACCTATGACAGTTCATTTAGGTGTCAAGCCAGTGAGAGCTTGGGATGACATTGTCAGGTATATTCCTCGGGATATTGAGCCCACCAATCAGGAGCGAGTCGACGCGGCTCGTGAAAAGCTCATGGATGCAGCCGAGAAGCGGCAGAGAAGAAATAGAAATAAGAGATTCAGGCAACCATTCAGAATGAATGATTTAGTGCTCATAAAGAAACCAACGAAGGCAGATGTAGCCAAGAAACTATACACCAAGTTCTCTTATATTTTCTATGGGCCGTTCCGAATAGCTCGATGCTTCGGGAACAATTGTTATGAAGTCACCAGCATAGATGGAAGGGATATTATAGGTCGCTTCAATGCCAAGAACATGCGCAGAAACTACAAGAAGTTAGTTTAACTCTGTATGTAGCCATGCATTGTAGCGGGATTATCTGGAATGATGAAATAAAAGTCTAGCCAGCTTTTATTTGAGGTATTAGGAGAGAGATGTACCGTTTTCTTTTATTTGGCCTGATTTACGGTACATGTTCCTATGCAAACCGCTGCCACAAACGTTAGGCTTTGACCTAGTTTGGAGAGCGCATATAGTCACGTGATCTTGCGGCTCAGCTGGTGTCTCATCAACAACCTTCGGAAGAGTGTTTCGCTTGAAGGCCGCGAGGATGCGCAGGAGTCCTTGAGCTTGCAGTAGTGGGGAGATTGACATTTACATTTGAATATTATTTAGAAATAAGGCACAGTTATGATGTCAAGTGTATATTGAAGTTCGACATTAAAGCAGAGAGAGACAGAGTGGTCTTACTTTAATGATAATAGCATCTGTAACATCAAGAATATAGATTTATTATATCGACCTGTCTCAGAGAGATCGTCTCGTCATGCGCACTAGCGACAGCGGGCCAGTTGTATCTTGCAGGTTGACACAGGTGTGCGACGAGCAGAGCATGTTAACACGCAGACGTATTCACGCCTAAGCACGGACTCGTAGCGCAATGTTGTTTCGTCTGGAAGAAGTGTCAAGCTATTATGAGTTCACGGCGGTGCTAGTTCGTGGTTATACATTGTGTTGCGACGTATTAAGGTCGACATACTTAAAGTTCAGTGTCGAATGAGAACTTCAATCGTCAGAGCGCCTGGCATTGTATGCGGGCAACATTCAGCTAAAGGAATCAGTCTCTTTTCACGTGATTTAAATGCATATATATGAGGAGCGAAGCGCAGTGTTACATTAGGAGGCTCGTTTCCGAAGTACATGCACACTGAGAAGGCGTGCTGTCTTTTCTCACGCCAAGACTATTGCAACTAAAAGTCAAGTACATTCCGAATGAACACTGTTTAATCCGAGGTAGTGGGAGAGATGTCTAGGATGAATATAAGCATATTAGCCATGTGCGGCTAGGCATTTTAGTGTGGACATCATTCTCCAAGCAAATGCAGTGGACGTCACGAGTGAATTACAATGCTGTTGGCAAAGTGGAACATAGCATACTCGCGATGCGGGCTATTGGCTTGTGCAACATGAACTTTTGGTAACATGCAGCTGAAAATTAACTCAGGCTACCGTCATGTGTCCATCCGCTTATTGTGATGTTGCATTCGCGCGCGTGATGTATTTTCGAGCCGGGCTGGTACTATTCGAAATTCGGGCTAGGACAATTTCCGAGATGAGGAAGCAGTTCGTTTTCTACCAGTGGACTTGGGACATTGGAGTAAGAAATTCCCAGTGCGTTCATTGGAAATTGGAATGGAACCGTGTAGTCCTGCTACACCATGGTGGGGTCAGATGGTGGGCATCTTCACGCTCCATATCGCCTTCGAGAATCTTCAGCCAGGTAGAGGAACAACATTTCACGTAGTGTTGCAAGGTAGATAGTCCAGTGTAAACACTTTGCCATCTGTTTTTTTAATTCTTTTTGAGTAGTATGATTGTGGAGTGAGGTTGATGCATGGCTATCCCATGTCATGTGTGACTTCATTTTCAGTCGAGTTTAGGCCTGGTTAATCAGGTGCACTCATTTCATAATACTTTATTATGAATTATTTGTTTATTTTTCAGCTTAATAATTTTATTAAATTTAAATTCTTTAAATTTATTCCGAGCTTCTTGATTGTGGAGAACAGATCTTCATAGGGGAAGAAATATACGTTATTCTCAAAGGGAATTACTTGTTTTTTTATCAAGCTTTGGCTTGAGGGGTTGTCGTTCCATTATATTATTTTTGTGTTCGGCAATTGCGAGTTTCGAATTTGCCTATGCACTCTTGCATTATAACTAGTAAAATATAATTTAGAATGGGAAGTTTGATCATTCTTTTAGAATGGGGATTTTTCTCTTGAGAGTAAACGCTGTCATACTGAATTCTAATGTGTCAACAGGAGTTAACTGGAGTTGTTACCTGGATACATGCTGTAGAACCAGTCTGATTTTCGTGAATTCTCTTGAGGGGACATTTCTATTTTCGTCTGATCAACTTTAACGTTTGATTTTGTAGTCACGTGTAATTGGATACACCTCATTGATCTTTATATTAATTAATTTTGCTATAACTGAACGTTGATTCAGTGTTTCGAGTTTTTCTTGTTTAGAACATTGCTTTAGAGTACTATTTGAAGAACAAGAATCTTTTTCGAAACAAATCCCAGGCATTAACTTTAAGGGGAAATGAATTCTTATGTGACTGTAAATACAACTCTGTAAGGCAAGCTTTTTGTGATCCAGTGGACTTGATTAAGTAGCCACTCATGTTAAATTTATGATGCATCTGAATGAGAAAACATAATAGTTAAAAAACACAGCTGAATATATCTGATTACTGGTTATCGAATAAAATAATCACCATGCGGGTGATAGTGTGTGAAGAAACGTCAATGGGCGTGTAATATATTTACGGTGGTACTCGTTGAAGTACGTTAATATTAAGATGCTAGTTAGAGCATAATATGTAATCTTCTATATATATAAAGCACAAAGTTTGTCTGTCTGTCTGTCTGTCTGTTATGTATACAAATCTACACCGTTTCACCGATCTGAACCAAAATTTGTATACTTACCCTTTGGAACCCTGCGGGTAACCCTGTCAACATTAAATTTCGGACAGACCACCCCATGCCCTGCATTTAGGCCCTTTTGCACAAATCTACACCGTTTCACCGATCTGAACCAAAAGTTGTATATTTAACCTTTGGAACCCTGCGAGTAACACTGTCCACTTGAAATTTCGGACAGACCACCCCATTCCCTGCATTTAGGCCCTTTGGTCCAAATCCACACCGTTTCACCGATCTCAACCAAAATTTGTATATTTACCCTTTGGAACCCTGCGAGTAACACTGACCACTTAAAATTTCGGACAGACCACCCCATTCCCTGCATTTAGGCCCTTTGGTCCAAATCTACACCATTTCACCGATCAGAACCAAAATTCGTATTCTTACCCTTTGGTGCCCTGCGAGTAACACTGTCTGCTTGAAATTTCGGACAGACCACGCCATTCCCTGCATTTAGGCCCTTTTTGCACAAATCTACACCGTTTCACCGATCTGAACCAAAATGTGTTTACTTACCCTTTGGGACCCTGCGAGTAACACTGTCTGCTTGAAATTGCGGACAGACCACTCCATTCCCTGCATTTAGGCCCTTTGGCCCAAATCTACACCGTTCCACCGATCTCAACCAAAATTTGTATATTTACCCTTTGGAACACTGCGACTAACACTGTCTGCTTGAAATTGCGGAGAGGCTACTCCATCCCCTGCATTTAGGCCCTTTGTCCCAAATCTACACCGTTTCACCGATCTCAACCAAAATTTGTATATTTACCCTTTGGAACACTGCGACTAACACTGTCTGCTTGAAATTGCGGCGAGGCCACTCCATCCTTTGCATTTAGGCTGTTTGGCACAAATCTACACCGTTTCACCGATCTGACCCCAATTTTATATACTTACCCGTAGAACCCGACAAGTAACACTGTTCACTTTAAATTTCGGACAGACCACACTATTCCCTGCTTTTTGGCCCTTTGGCAGAAAACTACACCGTTTCACCGATCTCAAACAGATTTTACATAATTACCCTTTGGAACTCGACGAGTAACACTGTCCACTCGAAATTTCGGACAGACCACTCCATTTCACGCATTTAGGCCCTTTGGCACAAATCTACATCGTTCACCGATCGAAAACAAAATGTGTATACTTACCCTTTGGAACCCGATGAGTAACCCGATGTTCCAAACAGACCCAGCCTGGGGCTGGAAACTGTACAAGATGATGATGATGATGATGAGTAACACTGTCCACTTTAAAATTTGGACAGGCCACTCCATTCCCTGCATTTTGGCCCTTGGCACAAAACTACACAGTTTCACCGATCTCAACCAGATTTTACATAATTACCGTTTGGAACTCGAGAAGCCTCCGTGGCTTAGGCGGCAGCACGTCGGCCTCTCACCGCTGGGTCCGTGGTTCAAATCCCGGTCACTCCATGTGAGATCTGTGCTGGACAAAACGGAGGCAGACAGGTTTTTCTCCGGGTACTCCGGTTTTCCCTGTCAAAATTCCATTCCAGCAACACTCTCCACTATCATTTCATTTCATCTGTCATTCATTTAATCATTGCCCCAGAGGAGTGCGTCAGGCCTCGGCAGCCGGCACAGTTCATATCCTCGCCGCTAGATAGGGGCTTCATTCATTCCATTCCTGACCCGGTCGGAGACTGGAAGCAGGCTGTGGATTTTTCACCGTTTGGAACTCGACGAGTAACACTGTTCACTCGAAATTTCGGATAGACCACTCCATTTCCCGCATTAAGGCCCTTTGGTACAAATCTACATCGTTCACCGATCGAAAACAAAGTGTGTATAGTTACTTACCCTTTGGAACCCGATGCGTAACACTGTCCACTTGAAATTTCTGACATAGGCCTACCACTCCATTCCCTGCATGTAGCTCAGGAATTCCTCGGGGTTGCCAGCTTCCTAACTCACCAGTCATGAGCCCTTGAGGGTGTACCAGAAGTGGTGGGTCTACACACACCCTGCCTCTTTGAGGGCCTTGAGCAGAAGACAGGAGATATTATGAAAAGGAAAAGAAGGCAGACCCCTCGAAGAATGAGGGTATCAGGAAAGATGAGACAAAGCCAATTAAGGCGGGAAATTGAAAGACTCCCTAGCCCTCGGATACCCTAATACAGTCTGGGTCGGAAGAGAACAAGAGTTGACCAAGGGAGGCCGACAGGAAAGAGAACTGAAATGAGCCCGGCACCAGGAAGTAGAAGCGATGCCAGACTCAGCTGGGGTTCCGTGGTCGCCAACCCACGTCCCACAAGTTGTGAGACCCTGGGGGGGGGTCAGTTGTGAGAATAGCTTGCTGATTCATCGCGAGGTGACTTGAGTGTACTTTCCAGAGCAAGCCGTGTTATCTCCTGCTGTCTATGCTGATGCCAGCACAGGGCCGTTGCGAAACAGTGAGTGATTCCCGGTCAATCTGTATAGGATGGGGAACCCCGAACGTGTGTCATCATATTTCGACATCATCTGCGATCATCTCAGGTTCGTGCAGCTTGGACCTATATTCTTTGTCTTTGCCGAGCAGTACGCTCTTTCACTAGACGCATCCATACAGGCCTAAGCCAGAAAATAAGGTTGAGACTTTGGAAGACATCGAAGCTAGACACCTGAATTACCTATATCAGTTTTAAAATAACACCATGTTCGTTTAGTAGTCATTTTTTCATTACCTTATTATTATCATCATAAGTGCAAATGACCTAGATGTTACGCGCATCATACCAATAATCTCCGCCGCATAAAGTCTTTCTCGACTGTGATTTTTAAAATATTTATTTTTGGTTGGTTGGTTCTTAAGTTTAGGGGCTGCGACAACGCGGTCATGTAGCCCCGTGTACTTTGGGTGTGTGTAGAATCTGTCTGATAACCGGTGTTAATTGTGATGGCTGTATTAGTGTGTGTTATCTGTTTTTTAATTTAAGTACAAACTGCAACTTAGAATTCTTCAAATAGTTCGTACTTTTGCCGCCAAGCGCCACCGTCAACGACTACTAGGCCAAGTTCGGAACTTAGCTACTAGACGCCACTGCAGTCGGCTCTTGGCAACGGACGTAGACATCTATGCGCGTTGTTTACCTATCCAATTTAGCTTCACACAGGTGTAATTAGTGGAAGGTTCTTTAACATGCCATAAATCTGACATGGGACCGCCGGCTTTACTTCCCCTCCGAAGAAAGGCATACTGACGGATTTTTAACGCTCTTAAAATATCCGACGGCTTCGGCCGGGTTTGAACCCGCTATCTTGGGCATAGAAGCTCAGCATGCTACCAAATACGCCACCGAAGCCGCCATATAGTTATTTTTATTACAGTACATTGTGTACATTATACGTTGAAGTGTCAATTCAATACCGGTAGTAGTTTCCCTTATCATCCTCATTATAAGAGCAAATGACCTACAGTAGATGTTACGCCCATTACACCATTAATCACCACACACAATAAGTCTTCCTCGCCTGTGAATTTTGAAATATGTATTTCTATTACGGTAGTTTGTAAGTTTGACGTGTCAATTCAACAGTAGTTTTTATTATCATCCTTATCAAAAGGGCAAATGACCTAGATATTACTCCCTCATTGTCTTTGGGGGCAAATGACTTAGATTTTAAGTCCATTATATTTCTAAGGAGACCTTAAAACATTATCATCATTCCACCGGGCGAAGCCGGGTACTACTGCTAGTGCGGTTATAAAAATATAAACTTGGTGATGTTTGTGGTAAGATCCACCCGTATTCAGAAATCGAGGTCATGAGTGACCATTATAATGACAGTAATTCAGTGCAAGGTTATACTAATTTATGAATGTTTTGAAAGAACATAGTCTCTGTTCTTTTTGCATTTCTTGTTACGATTTATTGATGACATTGGCAATTCCAATTATGGATCTAGTTTTGTTAAGCCTCAGAGTTTTTTGTGTGGCATTCCCATTTAATTAATTCTTCGGTTGTGCTCAGTTTATAAGATTTAAGCAATGTTAGATAATGATTCACGATCGTTATATTATAAATTCTGGATGCATTTAAATAAGTACATTTATACTGAGAAATTATTGAATTTTTAGAGATTTTGAATCACGAATTTCACGTCTTTTTAGCTTGAGTGCTTGATTGATAATATAAATTTTGACTAAATTGCTAAGGCAATATAAGTTATGCAATCTCAATTTTGACAAAGCACCAATGAGGAGTGCGGAATTACCTGTTTGCGAAGGCATTTACATCTGAGGGTGTAATAACATTAATAATGATTTGACTGTAAATAAGTAAATATGTATATATATATACTGTATATATATATCTGAATTAATTCTCGTGTTTTCTAATGTTAGAATGTGTGGAAGAACCATTCGGGCGATTTATCTATTTTTTTTTGCCTCTTAAGGGATCACCTTTGTTTATATAATTGACAATTTATATTGAGGGTTAAATGCATTCTTGATCCAAGGGAACAGCTAATGCATTTATTGGCATGATTCTAGTGCCTATTTTCTTTGTTTTTGTGTCCAGTCAAGGACAATCTGGTCTGACCCTTCGTCAGATTATCTTTTGGTATTTACGGGTACAGTACCTACTGTATGGCCACGGCCGCCTCCTTCCCTCTTCCTAGCCTATCCGTCCCTATCTTCCATCCCTTCCCCTACCTCATGAGGCCCCTGTTCACTTTGCAGGTGAGGCCGCCTGGGCGAAGTGCTGATCACATCTCCCCAGTTGTATCCATCCCGACCAGATGTTCCAAGCTCCAGGACACTGCCCATAGAGGCGGTAGTGGTGAGTTCCCTCGATGAGTCCATGGGAACCACCAACCTAGAGGGTAAATTGACTAAATTAAAAAAAATAAAAAAAATAAATGATGGAAACACTGGCAGAAAATATCATCGTTATAGAGAACGGTCTTATTATGTATGAAGAACCCGACCGAGAAGGTCTTTTCGAAGAAGTCGACGATTCTGCATTACCATTAGACGACGAGTACCATCCAGAGGAAAGAAGGTTGAATGTACGTATAACATCGATATCCTGTACGATTTGTTCCCACTCCCCTTTCCCACTGGCATAACACGTTATTACAATTGACTGCAAAATGAACATTAATCACGACCCTACAGTTGTACGAATTGCCTATGTTTACAAAAAAAAAAAAAAAAGGCTCACCGGTGGGATTCGGCCCAGTGATCCCACGCTTACGAAACAGGCATCTTACCGCTGAACCATGCGCTCCTTGGCTTAATGTTAACGTTCAGCGCACATGAACGCGCTACAGCAATTACGAATAATTAATAATTAATTTCTCTGAATCGGCTGAGAAGCGCACCTTACAACTTGCACCTGGTATACGCCTAGTCATGCCCTACACGTGTACTAAATATGGTTCGAATCGGTGACCCATACATCGTATCCTCCCCTTGTTAGTATAAAACTAAGTCCCCGATTCTTGGATGTTACTGGTAAACTCGAGAACCACTGGATGGATTTTCATGCGGTTTTCACCATTCTGTAAAGGATATCTCGAGGATGATTTTTGTAGAAGATAATTTATTTATGATCAAAGGAAGCCGAGCAGTAACGTTTTTTTCAGTGGAAAAGTTGAAAAAAAAGACTGGCGTCCGAACGGTTTGTAAGCTTACGCTGGGCAAACCGTTAAAAATATCTAAATACTGTGAGTGTACTGTAAGAATTGTTCAGCATGAAAAGTTCTACAGAAAAGTCCGCGAGAGCATATTTCTATCTTCAATACATCGCCGACTATAAATGTTTTTACGTTTTAATTTCTTCCAACCATGTCCATTCAACTACTGAGGCGACAGTTTACGAGCTAGCTAAAGCGAGTCTATCATCCCTGTTACAGCCTAGCTAGCGGGCGAACCTATTGCCCCAGATAAAGCCAGCAGCAAACCGTTGAGTCGTGTTGAGTTGAGACTTCTGAGAAGGGTGGTTGTGTTTGGAGTTTCCCTGGAAGTGCAACTCGGGGTTTCTTCATTTCGCCTGTGAAACACAGTCAAGTTAAGATTGGACAGAAGGGGAATTTGAGTTTCATTCACCTCGACATTCCCTGGAAGTGCAACTCTCATTTCGCATGTGACCTTTTCGTTCCGCAAAATTCACAATTTAAGATTGGACAGAAGGGGGATTATATTATATTAAATTTTACTGACTGGCGTATAATTTCTACTTAGTGTAAAACAAAGTCCCCGATTCTTGGATGTCACGGGTAATCTCGAGAATCACTAAGTGGATTTTGATGCGGGTTTCACCATTCTGTAAAGGATATCTCGAGGAAGGTTTCTGTAGACAATAATTTATTTATGACCAAAGGAAGTCAAGCTCTAACGATTTCAGTGAAGAGGTCGAAAAAAACTGGCGTCCGTGCGCGTTTTAAGCTTACGCTGGGCAACCCGTTAAAAATATCTATATACTATGAGTGTAAGAATTGTTGAGCATGAAAAGTTCTAAAAAAGGGGCCCGGAAGAGAATATATCTATCTTCAATACATCGTCTACTATAAGTGATTTTACGTTTTCATTTCTTCCAACAATCTCCATTCAGTTACTGAGGCGACAGTTTACGAACTAGCTAGGGGCGAGTCTATCACCCCCAGTTACAGCATAGCAGCATAGGTAGCGGACGAGCTTATTGCCCCAGATACAGCCAGCAGCAAACTGTCGAGTCGTGTTGAGTTAAAAACTTTTGAAAAGAGTGGTTGTGTTTGGAGTTTCCCTGGAAGTCCAACTCGGCTTTTCTTCATTTCGCCTGTGAACTTTTCGTTCCGCAAAATTCACAGTCAAGTTAAGATTGGACGGAAGGGAAATTTGTGTTTCATGCACCTCGCCATTCTTAAATTACGTCTGACAAGAATTTGTTGCACATGCATCTCCATGATAATATAATTAATAGTCCAGTCAGTGATTTTAACCCATCATGCCGAGACGTAAAACGGATATTGGTCATGGTTCATTGACATTGGAAAAAAGCACATATCACGTAATGCATTCATAACTGTTCCCGGGCGAAGCCGGGTCGGGTTGCTAGTTTGTTCTATGTAATCTGGCATTTTGTTGATGAAAGTTATCCAGGCAGAGGAGCAGAACATCTCCATTGACTTTTTTCATCAGCGCATTCTGGAGGATTTTGTTCCTTGCCATTATTACCGTCGCTACAAATGAATTATAACCGAGTTCAGTGACCTGATGAATAGTTGAATGATTTGTATACATACTGTCAAGAAATACGCTCGATTGCTTGTAAACAACACATATTCAAGGTCATTGTTGCAACACGACTCCGATATATAGGTTGGCACTTTCGTTTTGCGAATGTCTTCTACTATGGCGCACTATCTCTGACAATGGTTGACTTACCTATGAGGTCAATACAAAGTTACAAGCAGCTTGGTTGAAGTGGCCATGACAACAAACAACACCTCCTTCCATCGGATGAAGGACCACCTGAAGCCCAAGTTAACCTTAAAAGCTTTCAAACCTATTGAACAATCCCCGGTATCTATTTCGTTTGGGTCGACTAATTCTTCTTCACAGCATATTTTGGGATCGATTTTTTTCATTATTCCTGTAAATTTCATGTTTGCGTTGCCCATGACTTGCTTTAAGCTGTAATTTTAGGGACCTGCTTTATATATAATGAAGGACTGGCGGTCAATTTAGGTGACAGGTGTTAGTTTGTTTAAATTAGTTATAATTTGCTTCACGTAATAAATTTTCCTTTTGTGTGCTCCAAACTGCAAAGTAATTTCGAAAAAAAAACATGGGTTACACATGTCCTCATGTACCATATCGACGCACCTGATGTAGTACCAGTTCATTTCCAACTGTGTAGCCTATACATTCACCTCCTAAAATTAACATTCTTAGGGAGATTATAATTAAAAAGCTGAAATTATTCGTCCATCTACTTCTAATTATTCGTCATCTGTATTCTCAGTGCCTCAACCGGATGGCTAACTTAGGTCCAGTCATTGATTACTGGGCTCTCAATGCCAACAATTTTATACTGCCACTACCCCATTCGGATATTCATTAATGTTTCTCATGGTTTGGTAAAACGAAGTATTCCAATAACTTAGACTTAGCCCAAGCGTATCATCTGTTTCCGCTTGATGAGGCATCAAAACGGATTTCTTTAACTGATTGAAATGTATTTGAAATTAATAGAGTTCTTCGAAATATTTGCTGGAGCAGCTTTACTCACTTGGCAGTTAGACAAGAAATTTTCTAATATTGAATTTAATTTCTAGATTCATTATGTGGATGATGTCATCTACAGCGAATCATTTCATTAACTCAACCTTCATACTAAGGAAGTTCTGACCAAACTTTGTCGACCTGGATAAACAGTAAAAATCGCTGAGGTTGAATTTGTGTGTCCAGGTATTTCATTTTTGGGACGCAATGTTTCTTTTGATGGTCACTGTGGACCAATCAAGAATTTGATCAGTAAGAGGTTTTCCTCCTCCCGAGTATGTTCAGAGCATTAATTAATTTGTTGGAATGGTGACTTTCATTAGAAAATTAATTCCTAACTTGGGCTTTCATGCCTTTCCTCCTAATGCTGTCAAGTGAATGTTCGGAACCTTGAAATCAGCGCTAATATCCGCAGAATAGTCTGCCAAGGCGATTGGAACCATTTTAATTCAAGATGATTTAGGCAGTTACCTATATTTCTGAGTTCGGAGTAGAATTGTTCGATTTGCGAGTTGATAGGAATAGCAGTGGTCTTTCCAGAAGAGAAATTCAAGTTACATATTGAACATATTCCTTTCTCCAGAGAGACAGATAAGCAGGCTCTAAATTGGATATGAGCGCGTCCTTGTAAAACCGGGCGGATAGCTCAAAGGTTTACTCTTTGAACTTTTACGTTCACCATATTCGTGGCGAAGCTGTCAAGTTCTAATCCGCTGTTCCCAAGGCTGTGAGATCATGATCTACTGTTGTCAATTAGCATTTTGGGGTGCATAAATATGAGGGAGCCATGTAATTAGCTTCACTTCCCCTTCAGGGCAAACGTTCGGCACTTTAGTGTCTCTAAAAAGACAGATTCCTTAAAAAGGCACGTAAAACACATACGTATTATTGTTGTTATTATTATTATTCACATGTTCGTGGATAAAATAATCTTGTAGCAGATTTCTTGGGTCGTACGATCCATTCCACGCCTCATAATGTCCTATACTCTGAGAATGGTCTCTATTTCTGATTCGCTAAATTAGAATACAAGAATGTTATGTGCGCCTGTGTGAAACGGCTTTCTTTGCTCCACGTTGAGCGTACAAGTGAAACTCGTTTCTCCACGTTGGGATGACAAGTGAAACGGTTTTGCTTTGCCCTCACCGTTGCGTGACAAATGTAATGGTTTCTTACTAGCTCTGCCTTGCACTTTGAAATATTTACTCTGACTAAGGTATGTTGTTTTAATGGGCGCCAAGACCTCAACGCTATGTTGAAATCTAAATTTATATTTAACAACACCTAGCTCTGGTAGAACACCTTCAAGAATCTTTTTACTCAGATCGTGGTATGATTTGATCATTAACCCAACAAACAATTGTATCAGGAGAAGGAATTGGTCCATATCTAATGCTACCTACTGAAAGCAAAGATTGCATGGTTAAAAGAAATGAATTTATTATATAAAACAAGTATGCCAAATTAATAATAATAATAATAAGTTTTGAATTTAAATTGGAGCGTTGCGATTTGAATATTACCGCTAGAAAATTACGTGAAAACGGATTCGGATAAATTACTGATTTTACTCTTATTCCCAAGCTATGAAGTTACTGAAATACTGAATATAAAACAAAGAGACGAGAGATTACGTAGTTCTGAGTCATTCGCGCTTACCACTGGAAATTGCCGTAGCATTTCCCTCGTACTGGATGTTGTAGAGAGCATCCCACAGCCTCCTGGTCGTCGTCATCTTCTTCGTTAGTTGATGAGATACTTGTAGATATGATAACTTATGGTCCGAATATCAGAACCAACCACACGTACAACCACACTGGTTAAGTTTTACAAAGATAGTCGCCATGCCTCCACGGCGCGTAAACTATATATGCACTCCACGCCCCCCCCCCCCTCTGGACCCGTCTTCAAGTCGCCCGGTCTCCACTGATTGGCTGTGCCACCACGCGCTACTTCCCCACCTCCGGGTCATTACACTCGGCGCGGCGATGATGTCGATTACCGGTCCAGGCCATTTCGCCTTTTCTTGAAGCAGCAACCCAGCTTGCGTCAAGCTACTCGACAAGATTAAGCCTGTAGCCGAATTCCCAGTGAATCAGCTCTCTCAAAATACCCTAACTGACAAAACTCCCTAAAATTCCGTAATCATATAATTTTCTTACGATAATGTTGTTAGTAATAATTTGCTTGATAGTGTTTTCTATAACATAGAAAACCTATCCGATTACTTATAATTTCATAAAAAATGCTCCAAAGAAATACCTTAATAATAATAATAATAATAATAATAATAATAATAATAATAATAATAAGTTAATAATAATAATAAGTTACATGAAAACTTCTCTTGGCTGAACAATTTGCCGCGTAAATAAATATAGAATAGCTTCCTACTGACTCATGCCAGTGGCATAAAATCCCCTCGAAAAACATGTTACATATTCTCCTCGGATCATCGGATGATTTACCGTGACGACGGTCCATTATCCGATTATCCCAGACACGTTAATAATCCCCATCCAAAATACATATATATACACTCATAATTTCCTTTATGCACTTTGCGTCAAAGTTTGTTGTCACTATGGATTGCACTTTGCAACCAGTCCAATGTTTTTCATATAGAATAATGTTCCACGGATATTTCCGCCTCTCAAATTTCTCTATGTTGGGAAAATAGACATAAATAATGTGTGAGAACTGTGTAATGATGTCACATCACACGCATCAAGGTGTTCTGATATATGTTTATCACCACAGAACTTCCTAATTTCACTGGAGGTCCCTTCCTTATGGTGAAATTTAATCTCACTTATCACTGAGCACACGATCACACTATTGTGGCAGCGCCTCGTGACCATAATACTTAATCTCTCTTTATATAAGACGAAATTAATATTGACTTCTGAAAAAAAAAACAGTAAGTGCGCATTACATATAACACCAAATATTTCTGTGCCGTAATCGCCCTGTCTTCTTAAGTTCCCGTAGATCAAATTCTACTAAATATTAGTTCTCAACTCAGACCAGTTCTCCTCACCCAAATAATACCATTGTACAAATTACCTTAAATTACACACTTTCAAATCTTACATGGCGAGGCCGTAAACAGAAATCACGTGTGCTGTTATGTATGAGTTTCATGAAGGTCTGTCTCGCCTTCTGATGGCCCATCTTTTGTCTCGTGGACGCCTTAAGCAAAAATACCCTGTTCAAGCGCTCACCCATCTCTTGGAGACAAATGGGAATTCACCAGCGCTGCCAAATTCTGGCCTTGGTGTATCGAGACATTTTAGTGCTCAAGAGCATCCGACAATCCCGTCATATTTCTCTATACCTTAAAAACTCTCATTTACTTACATACTACCCCCCTGTTTGACTTCTGATACGCCTGCCTGGAAGACCAGATCTTCCTCGCACCAAATACCACACTTACTCATTTGATAGGCTGGCTCGCCAGCTAAACACACTTACTTTATGACACATACTTTCATAGACTATGTATATTATACGTCCCGTATAATCTGTTTCCCTTACTATCCTCCAGCACATATGCTGTTTTGCCAATACGTTTGGAAACTATAAATGGGCCCTCGTAGACATAAAAGAACTTGGACATGACTTTCTCTAGCTTATTTGACTGTTTCGGCACTCTAAGTAAGACTCTGTCTCCCGGCTCGAATAGGTCAAATTTAGTTTCTTTTTGTTGGCGAATTCTCTTTTGTGCTGACTTAGACAAATTCTGTTTCGCCAACTGGACAATGTAATCCATCCCCGGTTGCTTACCCTCATTTAATCCCAACACCCTCGCTAGTTCATTTTGTGGTCTTTTTCCGAAGTGAACTTCGTATGGCGTCAATTTCGTGCTCTCATGCTGGACAGAATTCAGCCAAGTCTCGACTTTGGGAAGATGTCCAACCCATGCCGCATGCTTGTCATGCAATAGAGTTCGAAAAAGACGAGCCACTTCCCTTAATGGACGCTCTGCAGAATTATCCTGAGGGTACCTTACAGAGGAATGAACGTGTGAAATACCAGCTTCCTGCATACTGGTTCTCCATTTCTTTGCAGTAAACTGTGGTCCACTGTCAGATAGTATCCTGAGAGAAAGGCCAAACTCAGGTACATACTTATTAATGATCAGACGGCTACACGCTAGTCCCGTGGCTTTCCTTAGCGGATATAGCTTGACATACTTACTAAAAGCGTCAATAACTATAAAAATGTACTCATAGCCGTACTGTCCTTTAACGATCGGGCCAAATAAATCCACATACAGTAGTTCGCCGGGACTACTTGTGAGAACTGCAGATCTCTCCCCCACTAAATATTTAACTGGATATTTGCTCCGTTGACAGGTGTCACACTTAGCTAAAATTCTCCTAACATCCCTTCCCATTTTACTCCAAATGAAGTCACGACCAATTTCATAGAAGACCTTGGCAGTACCAAAGTGTCCTAATTCCCTATGAATGAACCAAATTAGCTCCTCCCGCAAAGTGGCAGGAACACATATTGCCCACCGATTATTCCTACATTTCCGTGCAAGAAGCCCATCCTGCATCTTGTACGTGAACCGTCCTACTTTCACATACTCTTCTTCACTTATTTCCAACCTAGCCAGTGGTTCCCTTAACTTAACGTCATCACGTTGCTCCACTAGCATATTTCTCAGTGTCTGTAACGATGCCCTGTTGCTACTGTCCACACATGCACATATTAAAATACCGTCCTCTGCTTTAACCACAGGATAATCCCTACATAAATTAGTGTCCCTCGATAGCATATCTGCAAGAATGTTATCTTTACCTTTAATATATTTTACTGTGAATTCGTATTCCTGCAGAGCAAGAATCCACCTACTAACTCTGTTAGAACTGAGTTTACAAGTCCTCATATACAGTAATGCATGGTGATCTGTATGAATCTCAAATTTCCCCCCTATTAATACATTCTAAATTTCCCTAAACTGAAAACAATCCCTAAAAGCTGTAACTCAGTAATCGTGTATCTTTTCTCTGCTGCTATCAGTCCTCGCGAGGCTAAAGACACAATGCACAGATTACCCTCATCATCTTTCTGACATAATACTCCAGCAATGCCTATATGTGAAGCATCTGTCATAACCACATATTCCTTATCTTTCAAAGGATATTTCAACACTACAGCTTTCTCAATACCTTCCTTCAGCGCTCTAAAAGCCTGATCATGCTTGGACTCCCATCTCCACCCGAGTCCCACTTTTAAGCAATTCCCTGAATGGTTCTACCAACCCTGAGTATTTAAGAACGAACCTCCTGAAAAAATTGCAAATTCCCAGGTATGTTTTTATCTGTTTAACATTCTGTAGCACCTCTGCGTTAAGTATCTTATTATCCCTACTTTCCTCTGGTGTCACACCTCTATGACCTAAAAATGTCACTTCTGACTGATAGAATGACGACTTCAGACAGCTTCAAAGTGAACCCTGCCTTATCTAACTTCTGAAAAACTATATCTAAATGACGTAGATGCTCCTCAAAACTGCGTGAACTAATTACCATATCATCAATGTAAATGGTTACAAACTCTCCTGTGTCATCCCCTAATGCGATGTTTAAAGCCCTAATTAAAGCTGCTGAACTACTCTTTAACCCATAAGGTGTTCTACAAAATTGATAAAGGTTATATTCATGACTAAAACCTGTAAATGGTCTATCTTCGTACATAAGTGGCACTTGCCAAAAACTGGAACTCAAATCTACACAAGTGAAATACTTCTTCCCCTCAAATGTTTGCATTAATTCCTCTATTGACATAGATTTCAGCTGATCTGAACTAATTCTACTGTTAACCAAACGAGCATCTAAACAAATACGAACCGTGCCTTCGGCCTTGGGTACCGTGATTAAAGAATTAACATATGGACTGTTAGAGTGCCCAATAATCCCATCTTCAAGCATCTGGTTAATTTGCGCCTCAACTGCACTCTGATAAGCGAAAGGTACAGGATATCTATGTCCTGTGAATACTGACCTACCAATAACGTTCAATGAATGTGTATAGCAATTGGCCATACCAATGCGATCCTCAAAAACTCTCCTATTACACAATAACACATCATAGAGCCGAACACATTGTTCCACCTCTATATTTCCCTGAAATGCAGCATCACGTAACGAGTCCTCTAGACTACCGTTCGTAATCACACTGCCCACAAAACATGGAGAACCCCGCTCTACGGCTGGCGATATCTCATTTAAAGTACAAATCACACCTACAACACTACTTCTCTGAATATGGTCATTGAACGCTACTTCTATCTCAGAATCTCCCCATTTAAATTTCAAACTCCCTACATCATAACAAAAGTTACCAGACACTCTACTTAGCCACTCTGAACCCAAGATAACACTGAATACTAAATTTGGAATTACAAGACAAATCTGCTTTTCTATATGACTATTAATTTTAATGTCTACTAAAACTTGCTTAGAAATTACTTTAGACCTCTTCCCAACAGCTGTTATAACAAAAGTGCTTTTACTTGGCATCTCCTCAAAATTTACTCCAGTTCCTTTCATTTTATCATAAAAATGCACTACTTATGCAACTCTTCATACAACCACTATCAATTAAAACATCTGTGTACGCCTCGGACACGTTAAATTTAACTATGGGGCTCTTACTAACCACCTCCTGAATAATACCTTCATCATTTAGTTCACGTAATAATTCATTTCTTACATTTAGGTCATAGGGTTCCTTTATAAGTGTATGGACAGGGCATGTTATAGACTGAGATTCTGACCTTACATCGCAGCCTGGTTCATGTTTAAAGCATTGCTACCGCTTGGTGTAGTACTACTCACTACTGCACTGGTCTGGTTTTTCTGGGTTGTGTTAAGGGTATCTCTCTGTCCGTTATTACCATTGGGCTGATTCCCTCCTTGACCCCTGTTCTGGTTATAATTAGTATTGTTATTATATCTCCCTTGGTTACCCCTATAATCATTATTTCGGCCTTGATTTCCCCTGAAATCATTATTCCTACCTTGGTAGTTCGTACCATACCCATTTCCTCTGTACTGGTTTTGCTGATTATTATTATTATTATTTTGGTTCCCCCTATATTGAGCGCTGGCCCCTTCGCCACTGTTCCCTTGAACTTCCTGATACCTATTCTCATTAGGCCTGTTATTATTGTTACCCTGGTTCCTATCGAAATTCTCCTCGTAACCACCTCTTCCCAAAGCATCGAATGTACTCAATAAATTCTCCACTTGTGAAATAGATTTAACATTTTGGATACAGGCAGCTTCTTTGATTCTATATGGAAAATGTCTTAGTAATATCCTGACTACATCACTTTCCTCCTTCAAACCAATCAGATATTTGCACGTTAATACCTGTCCTAAAAAGTACTCGGTCATAGTGTAGTTTCCTCTCGGGTTATATTTCCCACACTAAATTCCCTCACGATGCTGAGACTGAATCACCTCATTCCAAAATTTCTTCCAACCTCTCCCCGAATTTATTTTCTATAGTATTCATGAACTCCATTGGACAACCCTGTCGATTACTGAATTTTCCTAGTTCTATCTCCCTGTGTGTGCTATTCACATAAACTGGCCTGCTCTGACTATTTTCCTGCCTAATTCTAGCTTTCAACTTCTGTTCTAATTCAGCACTAATTCAGCAATTTTCTCCTGAGCTTTTCTATCAATATTAGTTACAGTTAACCTAATGCTCCCTTCCGATGCTTCAACTTTACCACTTAACTGAGCTTGTTTCTCATTAATCTCATTAATGCTTTCCTTATTCCTCTCCCTTAAATCATTAACTTCAGTGATTATTTCTGCATGAACTTTATCAATTCTTCCCCCCAGCTGTTCTTTAACCTCTTTAGTTGCTACCTGAATTTTGTCAATTTCTCCCCCCAATTGCTTTTTGACCTGCTGTGTTTCAAGTTGCACTAGTTCTTTCAAATTTTCAGCCTGTGTACTGATTCTAATTTCTAACTCCCCCTGTACTTTTCCTAATTTTCTGTGTACATCTGCAATAATCTCTTTAGCCTTCTCTTCCATCACCCCTCTGATTTCTCCTCTAATCTGCTCAAATTTCTTATCTAATTTTAGATTGTTCTCTTCAAATTTTTCATTTAATTTATTGCTCACTTCCTTACTGTTTTGTTCAAGTTTATCATTATTTTGTTCGAGTTTAGCATTTAAAAATTTAGTACTCTCTCTATTTTCCCTACTGTTTTGTTCAAGTTTAGCATTTAAACTATCGCTCAATTCCCTATTACTCTCTTTATTTTCCCTACTATTTTGTTCAAGTCTAGCGTTATTTTGTTCGAGTTTAGCATTTAAAGCATCTGTGCTAATTTTATTTTGTTGCATAAACTGATGAAGCAAACTCTCTAACCCTGCTTGACTGTTTTGATTACCCCCCCTCAGTATCGGGATTTACCTCCGGCATCCCTGTACTGCTTTCATTTCCAAGACTAGCCATTACTTCTCGTATCTTCACTATCCAACTGGTGACCACTACGCAACTTCATCTCTTCCTCAACACTACCCATGCTGATACACACCGATAAATGAAAAAAAAACCAAAATACAGGCACAGAAATATATACCCTTCTCCTTCCACAAATGTTATTAGGTTTTCGGCCTCACGTTGGTAGCGACAAGTGAAACGGCTTTCTTTGCTCCACGTTGAGCGTACAAGTGTAACTCGTTTCTCCACGTTGGGATGACAAGTGAAACGGTTTTGCTTTGCCCTCACCGTTGCGTGACAAATGTAATGGTTTCTTACTAGCTCTGCCCTGCACTTTGAAATATTTACTCTGACTAAGGTATGTTGTTTTATTGGGCGCCAAAACCTCAACGCTATGTTGAAATCTAAATTTATATTTAACAACACCTAGCTCTGGTTGAACACCTTCAAGAATCTTTTTACTCAGATCGTGGTATGATTTGATCATTAACCCAACAAACAATTGTATCAGGAGAAGGAATTGGTCTATATCTAATGCTACCTACTGAAAGCAAAGATTGCATGGTTAAAAGAAATGAATTTATTATATAAAACAAGTATGCCAAAATTAATAATAATAATAATAATAATAATAATAAGTTTTGAATTTAATTTGGAGCGTTGCGATTTGAATATTACCGCTAGAAAATTACGTGAAAACGGATTCGGATAAATTACTGATTTTACTCTTATTCCCAAGCTATGAAGTTACTGAAATACTGAATATAAAACAAAGAGACGAGAGATTACGTAGTTCTGAGTCATTCGCGCTTACCACTGGAAATTGCCGTAGCATTTCCCTCGTACTGGATGTTGTAGAGAGCTTCCCACAGCCTCCTGGTCGTCGTCATCTTCTTCGTTAGTTGATGGGATACTTGTAGATATGATAACTTATGGTCCGAATATCGGAACCAACCACACGTACAACCACACTGGTTAAGTTTTACAAAGATAGTCGCCTTGCCTCCACGTCGCGCAAACCATATATGCACTCCACGCCCCCCCCCCCCCCCCCCCCCTCTGGACCCGTCTTCAAGTCGCCCGGTCTCCACTGATTGGCTGTGCCACCACGCGCTACTTCCCCACCTCCGGGTCATTACACTCGGCACGGCGATGATGTCGATTACCGGTCCAGGCCATTTCGCCTTTTCTTGAAACAGCAACCCAGCTTGCGTCATGCTACTCGACAAGATTAAGCCTGTAGCCGAATTCCCAGTGAATCAGCTCTCTCAAAATACCCTAACTGACAAAACTCCGTAAAATTCCGTAATCATATAATTTTCTTACGATAATGTTGTTCGTAATAATTTGCTTGATAGTGTTTTCTATAACATAGAAAACCTATCTGATTACTTATAATTTTATAAAAAATGCTCCAAAGAAATACCTTAATAATAATAAGTTAATAATAAGTTACATGAAAACTTCTCTTGGCTGAACAATTTGCCGCGTAAATAAATATAGAATGGCTTCCTACTGACTCATGCCAGTGGCATAAAATCCCCTCGAAAAACACGTTACATGTGTTATCCATTCACCCACGTAATTCTGCGATATAAGAACATTCCAGGTGAAAGAGTGTTCTGTAGCCAAATATGTTAATAAGATTTGTAATGCTGTCAACGTTCGTTAAAATTTATTGTATGGCAATATTTGATTGTAATCCTAAGGAAGTGCTTCCTTAGGCATTAATTCAGAAAATATTGAGTTAATACAAGGTATCCCTCGTGGATGGTTATTTGTAAATTTTAAGAGGTCTCGTTAGATTCGTCATTATTTTATAAAAAAAATTAAAGATTAATGAGTTATTCATGTCCTGTAAAACTTGCCAAATGAGAAAATCTTCTTAGAATATCCAATTTATTTGTTTCTTCTACCCAAGCCAGCCGTCATAAGGAGCGTTTCATTATTGATTTCTTCACACAATTGTCTCAATCTAAACAGGGTCATCAGTACATATTTGTGGGTATAGATTAGCTTTCTTGCTTTGATCGGGTGATTTCCAAAAGACTCCCGACAACGGACACGATTATCAAAACTTCGTTAGGTCCTTGACAATATGCAAAGCAAATGCAAATGCAAAGCATTTTATGTCCCATTTGTTCAAGAAGTTTTATTTTTACTACACTATCTCTAACGTTACTAGTAGGTAATAAAGAGCGGTTCTGGCACAGGGGCTAATGGGCAAGATGGCCGCCGCGCGCAATCACTCTATGTTATTCTTATGGAGGTGTCATTCAGAGCTGGCACAGGGGCTATTGGGCAAAATGGCCGCCACGGCCTGAGACCGTGGATTACGTCACAGGGAGAGGTCGGCCGTGTAGTTGTCAAATGGAATATTTATTATTATTATTATTATTATTATTAGGTAATTGTTAATTGATCATGTATAATCAAGACCAGCCTTATATTGTCCACTTCTTGGTGTAGTGGCTAGCATTCTTGGAGGTCATTCCTGAGGTTCGAATCCCGGCTCTGCCAAGAAATTTAATTTCTGGTCTCATGAGTGGAACGGGGTACACTCAGCCTTGTGAGGCAAAACTGACAAGAGCTGGCTTTTGATTCATACCTCAACAATTCTGCCTAACCCAACTTCACCTAACCTAACCTAACCTAACTTCAAAGTCAAAGCAAATATGTGAGCAAATGTGAAAGCACACATAATAAACTAAGTTATAACCTAACCTAACTTCACCTAACCTAACCTCACCTAACCTGTCCTAACCTAACCTAACGTAACCTACCTAATTTAAAATTGCAACCAAAAAAAAATTAGCAAAAAGTATGAGAAAAAAGTGAGAGCAAATGTAAGAGCACAAATAATAAACTTAGTTATAACCTAACCACACCTAACCTAACCTAACCTAACCTAACATAACCAAACTTCAAAGTGAGAGCAAAAATGTAAGAGCAAATGAGAGAGCACAAATAATAAACTTAGTTATAACCTAACCTAACCTAACCCACAGAAACCTCATTTAAAGATTTTAGATTTTATGTTTTAACATTTTAGATTTTTGATTTTTTCATTTTACATTTTTTAGATTTTACATTTTACATTTTTGATTTTTTGTATTTTAGATGTTAGTTTTTTTTAGATTTTACATTTTAAATTTAAGATTTTTTGATTTTAGATTTTACTTTTTACATTTTCCGAAAAGAGTAAACTACTAGGTCACATACCTAACCTCACCAAACCTAACTTTGCCAAACCTAACTTAAGCTAATTCAAAGGCTAATGCACATACACAAAGTATATAAGGGTACAAGCAACTATCCTTATGCTAGTTTTATAGGTTACTGTACAATATGATAACTACCCCAACCGTTTTTTTTTTTCATTTTTTTGTTTACACATATGACAATTTTCCAATTTCCCATTTTCATTTTTTTTAATGTTAGTTTTAAGTTTTTCAATTTCATAACATGGAAACATGGATTTTGCATTATGTTGTTTACACATTTATCAATTTCACAATTTCCCATTTACAGTTCTTAAAATGTCAGTTTAAAGTTTTTCAATTTCATGATATAGAAACATGGATTTTCCAATTTGTTGTTTACACATTTGTCAATTTACCAAATTCCCATTTACAGTTTTTAAAATTTCAGTTTAATGGTTTTTTTTATTTTGTCAATATGGAAACATGGATTTTCCAATTTGTGTGTTTTACATGTTCATTTTGCATTAGGAGTGGAGAGAGGTGGGTAGTAATAGAAAATGTACAAGCAGTTTCCATACGGTACAATATTTTTTTATTTTAAATACATGTACACTATTTACACATAATACATTTTTATATATATTCCTTATTGTTATAAATTGTACACTTGTTTTTATTTTGTTTTCTATTTTATTTATTTTTGATTATGAATGCCATTTCTTATTTTGTTTTTTTTTATTTTTGTAGTGCTATTGTTTTATTTCCTAAATTGTTTTGTTTTATGTATTTGCTAGTTGCAGGCAGAAGATTTTGATATTCATAACTTAACTCGTTAAGCATGGTTAATGATTGAGTAATGACCATAGGCATGTGTACCTATACCATCAGCATCAATCACTCTTTTATCATCACCAGGACACAAAGCAATTTTGTTTAGTCTTATAGATGATATGTCATGTTGTTTAGAAGCGATAATGTTCATGGGTATTCTTTTTACATTGTTTTTCATGACACAATCCTTATAATCTTGAAAGCTTATACAATTTTTGACAACACCTCTGTTAATACCTTTAATCTTTTTGATTTCTTTACCATTTATGTCTAATGCGTACATTTTAGCTCTAAGACCAACAAATGCTTTTATAATTTGTCCACAAGCCTCGTCTTTAAATTTCCCCAACGTTTTCTTGTTTGATGTAGAGTAACATATGTGATTAGTAGGATAATCTGATGTGTCCAGGTGTTCTAGGAAATCCAACTTGTCTTGATATACATCTGGGGTGTTAACCAAATAAATGAACGAGTCGGTATCCATATACATGAGTTTAAGATTGTTCATTCCATAATAGGGTAGCAGGACATCATAGTGGTGGGAATACATTAGAGTTTTTGAAATATCCAGTATACACATTCCAATATATATAGGCTTATTGAATACAATGTTACGTTTAGACATGTGGAAAGCAGCTAGGTTAGGGCCATAAATTGTTCTGTCGATAAATGTCGGCTTTGCTATTAGCTTTTCTGCCTGTTTGCTGTCAGTCACAAGACGTATGTCTATTCTTTTACGGATATTTTCCATTGTTTTCCCAAAAATGGCATTGTTGAATAATTTGTACAGATTTTTCTCAAAATCATTTTTGGCTTGTTTTCGAAGGTTGTTATTAAAATCAACGTATGCCTTTAACCAAGGTCTTTGTTTAAACTTTAACACACGATGAATTTTTATCAATTTTATTCCATGATCTAAAGCCTGTTTTAATGCCATGTAGTGAACAACATATCGCCTTCGATTTCCAAGATGAGGAATTAGTTTTTTCAGAGACGAATCCTTAGGTTGTGTACACTCTGGTAGGAAAGGTAAATCGTTGTGTAGATCATGAAGGTCAGATGGGTAATCAACATCAACGTCTAGAATGTATCCCACAGGATCGTCTTTCTTTAGTTTTTCTAGATCAACAGTATCTGGAGAAACCCACTGAAATCCACCATAAGGAAGGGAGTGACACATAGCCCACCCGTATTGGTTGTTGGCATCATCATAGGTAATAAACTGCGATGGTTTCTCAGAATCATAGGTTTCCATGTATTTATTGTTAGCTTCAGCATACCGATGAGACACCTGGCATATGCCTCCACGTATTCCAGACTCGATTAAAAGAATCTGATCGTAATCCTGTAGCAATTCCAGTTCAATGCCTGTGTAAAGGAGCATTGCCTCGAAACTTAAACCAGGCGAAGTAAAAAAGTGTGCAGCATCCACTCGGTGTGTTTCTAGTGTTTTGTTTCTAAAGGTTTCAAAGCTGTCTGCAAGAAGGAGTACATCTGAAGTTAGGTAGAGGTCACTATATTCCCCTAGAGTTTTAATGTTGAACTGATTCCAGACACTTTTGGCATGTTCATAGTCTTCTTGACTAACATCTTCTTGACTTAATTTGTTAAAGAATGCCTCTTTTGGAGGTAAACACGTTTCACTTAACTTTTCCCATGAGTCAATGTAGTCATAACAAAATACCCCTTTACGAGTCATGAGCATTGCATTTTCTTTTCCAAAGTACTTGTCTGTTTCAGGGTATGATGTTAAGTTGGAAACTAAGTTTTCCAAACTACTCGGCATTAACCGAAACGTATCCACAAATCTAAGCTTAACATTTCCTACATATTTGGTAAAGGAAATGTACTTTTCTTTGGAGTTAGCGATAACATCCACTCTCTCAGTAGTACATCCCAATTGCTTTACAATGAAATTTGCGTCGTAGCCACTCATATTATGTAGAAACACAGGAACGGGGTTTCGTGTTTTACACCTCAAATTACAGTTATTGTGAGCACTTCCACGGTATTCCCCTGTAATATGGCAGTGGTCTCGAACTTTCCAGTCCTGTTGGGTAAATGGTTTTTGACACAAATAACAGGTTTCAGAACATTGGAACTCTGCTTCTTGAGCCTGAGTTAAGGCCTTTGGAACATTTAAGCTGTAAAGTCTATCAATTTCATTAGCTATGGAGATCAAACAGTCCATAAACTTTCCTGCAGCGTCAGGTCCACGATAAATAACAGGTTGGCTTGAAAGGTTTGTCTTTATGTGTTCCACAGCAGGTGAGGGTTTAACGTATATACCAAAGCTCATAGGAACATGACTCTGGTATGGCACTGTATAACTTGCTTTAGGATTGGGTAAACATGTTTGATAGGGTAAGAGTATACTTTCAAAATCTGCATAGATAACGTAAGGTATTCTCAGCATTTTTTCAACGTTTAAAAATTTGACAATGGGGTTTTAATAGGCATTTCAACCCTAGCAATGTCATGCTGGACACACAAAGCTCTATGTTCTTTCAATTTTTCCATTCCTTGTTGACCATATCGATTATCAAAGTGTGTAAAACACCGTTTACACGTATATATTTTATGTTCATAGCGGGTAATCTGATGTCTTACTAGTTTATCAAAATCTTTGATAAAGACGTAGTGGTTCTGGCCGGATGATGAACTTAGCAGAAGGAGGTCGCGATGGTCTTGCATCTCTTGATCCACAACCTTTAGAGGGAACAATTTGTTGTCTTGTTCCAATCCAAATACATTAATGGATATATCGTTGGCTTTTTCAAATTTGGGAATGTCAACTAGCGATGTAGGAAACGATATTACAGAAAAATCATACTTGTTGTCCAGGTCCTTGTATTTACTAATGCGATGAGCATTCTTTTTAACCAGTTTTGCTAAAATGGCATACATAAAACACTTTTCATCATTCAAATTTTCAGGATTAATGCAGGCTTTTCTTGCTTGTATAGCTGCTGGTAATGGAATATATGTGCTTCCACGCAAGGGATTGTACTTATTTATTTTCAATCGTACTCCTTCCACTGCTAACAAAGCCCAATTACTGCCTTTTAGCTCAGATTCCTCCATTTCCGTAGTTAACTTTGTAAATTGTGTTTCCAAGAAACTACTTAAGTCCGTTTCCAAAAATAGGGCCTGATTTAGTGTTTTAAATGCACGATCTGTAATTTCATTGGTAGATGTATGAATGAATCTACATTCAGCCACAAGATTAACTTTTATCGACTTGTGCATTGCTAGTTCTTTCTGCATAGCTTGTATTATTTGCTGTTTGGACTCTTTAAGGTATGAATTTAAATCCTTGCACGTATCGCAACGAATGAAATAGGATTTAAGTCGACCTCCAAAAGATGTCTCATATTCAATAAGTCCATTTTTATCAGGGACCAATGACAGTAGGTAATGTTTTGTAGGCTCTGCTTTTTGTCTTTTAGCTACCGACACAACATTACAACATTCTTCATGACGACGTCCATTGTAGGCATTGTTGAATGTACTACCACAGTCTTGCACTCATGAAATTCACCACACGATACTTCATGTCGCTTCCTATGATAGTCTCGAAGAAAAGTCTTTCCACACTCTTTACACATATAGCTAGGAATGGCTTCTTCCATTATGATTGTTGATTTCTGCAAACAGCTGCTTACTGCGTATCACAGGGCTAGAGGTTGGTCAGTGAGACGGTCTTTCACGATGTGAACACCGTGAGAGGTAGTAGTCAACTGGTGATATTCTTGTGAAGGGTCCACTAATATACCCCTAGTCTAGACCAACAGCTCTTTACAGCGTATGACAAGGCTGTATACTGGACAGTGAGACGGTCTTTCACGATGTGAACACTGTAACAAGTAGTAGTCAACTGATTATATACTTGCTAAGGGTTCTCTAATATACAATAGTCAAGACCCACAGCTACTTACTGAGTAGTACAAGGCTGTACAATAGTTGTTTTAACAGTCTTTCACGATGTGGTCACTGTGAATGGTGGTAGTCAACTGATGATATTCTTGATAAGGGTCCTCTAATATGCCCCTGGTTAAGGGTAACAGCTGTTCACTGCTTATGACAAGGCTAAAGACTGGTTGCTTCAACGGTCTTTCACAATGTAAACACTGTGACAGGTAGTAGTCAACTGAAAATATTCTTATGGCCTACTCAAAGGTTATCAGGTACTTACTGCATATCAAAAGGCTGTACACTCATGTGTGTTAGGCACTCTTTCTTGCTAAGGACCCCAATATTCCCTACACAAGGCTATACATGTTAGTTCTAAACACTTAGTGGTTAATTGTATATTCAATTTTTGTACAAAGCATATACGAGCACGTTTTTATGAGGTAAAACTTTGTTAAATAGCTGCATGCGACACGCAAAGTATGTTGCCGCTATCTAGCGGTGACTATGAGAACTACTTGAACGACCAGCATGCTACCTAGCGCTCCATTTCAACACTCGCTCACTGAACGACCAGCATGCTATCTAGCGGTCGATAGCAATACTCCTCAACTACCAGCCTGCTACCTATCGGTCAATATAACAACTCACTCAACTACCAGCATGCTACATGGCTTTTTTTGGTCAGTTTTTTTGTTGGCTTTTTTTGGTCAGTTTCTGTTGGCTTTTGTTGGCTTTTGTTGGCTTTTGTTGGCTTTTTGTTGGCTTTTGTTGGCTTTTGTATTAGCTCTTTTATATTTGCTCTTGCTTGTAGGGGCTTATTTGGTCTTGGAAAGTATGTCAGTCCTTTTTTATGGCTGTAAAATGCTTACAGCCATGTTTGTAAGCAGAAACAACAACAACAACAACACACAAATTTTAAAAAAAAAAACAAAGTACTCAAAGGTTTATCAATGACTCTCAACTCTTACACTTACCTCTATCCCATGCCTAGTCAAAAGAAATAGTGTATTTTTCAAATTTTTCAAAAAATATTTGGAAACTAGGCTATATCATTAAACTAAAAATCCTGAAAAGACATATGTTAACTCCAACACCTACTTCTATACCACTCTCAGTCCAAAAATAGTGTATTTTTCAAATTTTCCAAAACATATTTCCAAAATTGGTTATATTTCCAAAATTAAAAAGTTTACAAAAACATTTGTTTGGCATAAACGAATGGCCTTTGTCCCCTCTACCGTCGTACCAAGTTCCAGGTCTGTATGACAAAAATGAAAAAAGTTCAACTGGGAAAGTAGGCGATTTTTCATAAAACTAAACATTCTAAAAAGTGTTCTATGGGCTTAAAAGAATGGCCTCTATGTCTTTTATTTTTTTATAATAAAACTTTTTTACTTTTTACATTTTTTTTTAAAGTTCAATTTTGAAATTTTTATATTTTGGAAACTAAAGAGTTTACAAAAAAATTTGTTTGACGTAAATGACTGGCCCTGACTCCATCTACCACCAAAATAAATTTCAAGTCGCTAGGACAAAAAATAACAGTAGTGGAGTAGTGCCGATTCTGCTCAGTAGTGCTTAGTAGTGGGTCGAGGAGGGTTCTGGAGTGCGTTAGAATCGGCACTACTCCACTACTGTTACTTTTTGTCCTAGCGACTTGAAATTTATTTTGGTGGTAGATGGAGTCAGGGCCAGTCATTTACGTCAAACAAATTTTTTTGTAAACTCTTTAGTTTCCAAAATATAAAAATTTCAAAATTGAACTTTAAAAAAAAATGTAAAAAGTAAAAAAGTTTTATTATAAAAAAATAAAAGATATAGAGGCCATTCTTTTAAGCCCATAGAACACTTTTTAGAATGTTTAGTTTTATGAAAAATCGCCTACTTTCCCAGTTGAACTTTTTTCATTTTTGTCATACAGACCTGGAGCTTGGTACGACGGTAGAGGGGACAAAGGCCATTCGTTTATGTCAAACAAATGTTTTTGTAAACTTTTTAATTTTGGAAATATAACCAATTTTGGAAATATGTTTTGGAAAATTTGAAAAATACGCTATTTTTGGACTGAGAGTGGTATAGAAGTAGGTGTTGGAGTTAACATATGTCTTTTCAGGATTTTTAGTTTAATGATATAGCCTAGTTTCCAAATATTTTTTGAAAAATTTGAAAAATACACTATTTCTTTTGACTAGGCATGGGATAGAGGTAAGTGTAAGAGTTGAGAGTCATTGATAAACCTTTGAGTACTTTGTTTTTTTTTATAAATTTTGTGTGTTGTTGTTGTTGTTGTTGCTGCTTACAAACATGGCTGTAAGCATTTTACAGCCATAAAAAAGGACTGACATACTTTCCAAGACCAAATAAGCCCCTACAAGCAAGAGCAAATATAAAAGAGCTAATACAAAAGCCAACAAAAGCCAACAAAAAGCCAACAAAAGCCAACAAAAGCCAACAAAAGCCAACAGAAACTGACCAAAAAAAGCCAACAAAAAAACTGACCAAAAAAAGCCATGTAGCATGCTGGTAGTTGAGTGAGTTGTTATATTGACCGATAGGTAGCAGGCTGGTAGTTGAGGAGTATTGCTATCGACCGCTAGATAGCATGCTGGTCGTTCAGTGAGCGAGTGTTGAAATGGAGCGCTAGGTAGCATGCTGGTCGTTCAAGTAGTTCTCATAGTCACCGCTAGATAGCGGCAACATACTTTGCGTGTCGCATGCAGCTATTTAACAAAGTTTTACCTCATAAAAACGTGCTCGTATATGCTTTGTACAAAAATTGAATATACAATTAACCACTAAGTGTTTAGAACTAACATGTATAGCCTTGTGTAGGGAATATTGGGGTCCTTAGCAAGAAAGAGTGCCTAACACACATGAGTGTACAGCCTTTTGATATGCAGTAAGTACCTGATAACCTTTGAGTAGGCCATAAGAATATTTTCAGTTGACTACTACCTGTCACAGTGTTTACATTGTGAAAGACCGTTGAAGCAACCAGTCTTTAGCCTTGTCATAAGCAGTGAACAGCTGTTACCCTTAACCAGGGGCATATTAGAGGACCCTTATCAAGAATATCATCAGTTGACTACCACCATTCACAGTGACCACATCGTGAAAGACTGTTAAAACAACTATTGTACAGCCTTGTACTACTCAGTAAGTAGCTGTGGGTCTTGACTATTGTATATTAGAGAACCCTTAGCAAGTATATAATCAGTTGACTACTACTTGTTACAGTGTTCACATCGTGAAAGACCGTCTCACTGTCCAGTATACAGCCTTGTCATACGCTGTAAAGAGCTGTTGGTCTAGACTAGGGGTATATTAGTGGACCCTTCACAAGAATATCACCAGTTGACTACTACCTCTCACGGTGTTCACATCGTGAAAGACCGTCTCACTGACCAACCTCTAGCCCTGTGATACGCAGTAAGCAGCTGTTTGCAGAAATCAACAATCATAATGGAAGAAGCCATTCCTAGCTATATGTGTAAAGAGTGTGGAAAGACTTTTCTTCGAGACTATCATAGGAAGCGACATGAAGTATCGTGTGGTGAATTTCATGAGTGCAAGACTGTGGTAGTACATTCAACAATGCCTACAATGGACGTCGTCATGAAGAATGTTGTAATGTTGTGTCGGTAGCTAAAAGACAAAAAGCAGAGCCTACAAAACATTACCTACTGTCATTGGTCCCTGATAAAAATGGACTTATTGAATATGAGACATCTTTTGGAGGTCGACTTAAATCCTATTTCATTCGTTGCGATACGTGCAAGGATTTAAATTCATACCTTAAAGAGTCCAAACAGCAAATAATACAAGCTATGCAGAAAGAACTAGCAATGCACAAGTCGATAAAAGTTAATCTTGTGGCTGAATGTAGATTCATTCATACATCTACCAATGAAATTACAGATCGTGCATTTAAAACACTAAATCAGGCCCTATTTTTGGAAACGGACTTAAGTAGTTTCTTGGAAACACAATTTACAAAGTTAACTACGGAAATGGAGGAATCTGAGCTAAAAGGCAGTAATTGGGCTTTGTTAGCAGTGGAAGGAGTACGATTGAAAATAAATAAGTACAATCCCTTGCGTGGAAGCACATATATTCCATTACCAGCAGCTATACAAGCAAGAAAAGCCTGCATTAATCCTGAAAATTTGAATGATGAAAAGTGTTTTATGTATGCCATTTTAGCAAAACTGGTTAAAAAGAATGCTCATCGCATTAGTAAATACAAGGACCTGGACAACAAGTATGATTTTTCTGTAATATCGTTTCCTACATCGCTAGTTGACATTCCCAAATTTGAAAAAGCCAACGATATATCCATTAATGTATTTGGATTGGAACAAGACAACAAATTGTTCCCTCTAAAGGTTGTGGATCAAGAGATGCAAGACCATCGCGACCTCCTTCTGCTAAGTTCATCATCCGGCCAGAACCACTACGTCTTTATCAAAGATTTTGATAAACTAGTAAGACATCAGATTACCCGCTATGAACATAAAATATATACGTGTAAACGGTGTTTTACACACTTTGATAATCGATATGGTCAACAAGGAATGGAAAAATTGAAAGAACATAGAGCTTTGTGTGTCCAGCATGACATTGCTAGGGTTGAAATGCCTATTAAAACCCCATTGTCAAATTTTTAAACGTTGAAAAAATGCTGAGAATACCTTACGTTATCTATGCAGATTTTGAAAGTATACTCTTACCCTATCAAACATGTTTACCCAATCCTAAAGCAAGTTATACAGTGCCATACCAGAGTCATGTTCCTATGAGCTTTGGTATATACGTTAAACCCTCACCTGCTGTGGAACACATAAAGACAAACCTTTCAAGCCAACCTGTTATTTATCGTGGACCTGACGCTGCAGGAAAGTTTATGGACTGTTTGATCTCCATAGCTAATGAAATTGATAGACTTTACAGCTTAAATGTTCCAAAGGCCTTAACTCAGGCTCAAGAAGCAGAGTTCCAATGTTCTGAAACCTGTTATTTGTGTCAAAAACCATTTACCCAACAGGACTGGAAAGTTCGAGACCACTGCCATATTACAGGGGAATACCGTGGAAGTGCTCACAATAACTGTAATTTGAGGTGTAAAACACGAAACCCCGTTCCTGTGTTTCTACATAATATGAGTGGCTACGACGCAAATTTCATTGTAAAGCAATTGGGATGTACTACTGAGAGAGTGGATGTTATCGCTAACTCCAAAGAAAAGTACATTTCCTTTACCAAATATGTAGGAAATGTTAAGCTTAGATTTGTGGATACGTTTCGGTTAATGCCGAGTAGTTTGGAAAACTTAGTTTCCAACTTAACATCATACCCTGAAACAGACAAGTACTTTGGAAAAGAAAATGCAATGCTCATGACTCGTAAAGGGGTATTTTGTTATGACTACATTGACTCATGGGAAAAGTTAAGTGAAACGTGTTTACCTCCAAAAGAGGCATTCTTTAACAAATTAAGTCAAGAAGATGTTAGTCAAGAAGACTATGAACATGCCAAAAGTGTCTGGAATCAGTTCAACATTAAAACTCTAGGGGAATATAGTGACCTCTACCTAACTTCAGATGTACTCCTTCTTGCAGACAGCTTTGAAACCTTTAGAAACAAAACACTAGAAACACACCGAGTGGATGCTGCACACTTTTTTACTTCGCCTGGTTTAAGTTTCGAGGCAATGCTCCTTTACACAGGCATTGAACTGGAATTGCTACAGGATTACGATCAGATTCTTTTAATCGAGTCTGGAATACGTGGAGGCATATGCCAGGTGTCTCATCGGTATGCTGAAGCTAACAATAAATACATGGAAACCTATGATTCTGAGAAACCATCGCAGTTTATTACCTATGATGATGCCAACAACCAATACGGGTGGGCTATGTGTCACTCCCTTCCTTATGGTGGATTTCAGTGGGTTTCTCCAGATACTGTTGATCTAGAAAAACTAAAGAAAGACGATCCTGTGGGATACATTCTAGACGTTGATGTTGATTACCCATCTGACCTTCATGATCTACACAACGATTTACCTTTCCTACCAGAGTGTACACAACCTAAGGATTCGTCTCTGAAAAAACTAATTCCTCATCTTGGAAATCGAAGGCGATATGTTGTTCACTACATGGCATTAAAACAGGCTTTAGATCATGGAATAAAATTGATAAAAATTCATCGTGTGTTAAAGTTTAAACAAAGACCTTGGTTAAAGGCATACGTTGATTTTAATAACAACCTTCGAAAACAAGCCAAAAATGATTTTGAGAAAAATCTGTACAAATTATTCAACAATGCCATTTTTGGGAAAACAATGGAAAATATCCGTAAAAGAATAGACATACGTCTTGTGACTGACAGCAAACAGGCAGAAAAGCTAATAGCAAAGCCGACATTTATCGACAGAACAATTTATGGCCCTAACCTAGCTGCTTTCCACATGTCTAAACGTAACATTGTATTCAATAAGCCTATATATATTGGAATGTGTATACTGGATATTTCAAAAACTCTAATGTATTCCCACCACTATGATGTCCTGCTACCCTATTATGGAATGAACAATCTTAAACTCATGTATATGGATACCGACTCGTTCATTTATTTGGTTAACACCCCAGATGTATATCAAGACAAGTTGGATTTCCTAGAACACCTGGACACATCAGATTATCCTACTAATCACATATGTTACTCTACATCAAACAAGAAAACGTTGGGGAAATTTAAAGACGAGGCTTGTGGACAAATTATAAAAGCATTTGTTGGTCTTAGAGCTAAAATGTACGCATTAGACATAAATGGTAAAGAAATCAAAAAGATTAAAGGTATTAACAGAGGTGTTGTCAAAAATTGTATAAGCTTTCAAGATTATAAGGATTGTGTCATGAAAAACAATGTAAAAAGAATACCCATGAACATTATCGCTTCTAAACAACATGACATATCATCTATAAGACTAAACAAAATTGCTTTGTGTCCTGGTGATGATAAAAGAGTGATTGATGCTGATGGTATAGGTACACATGCCTATGGTCATTACTCAATCATTAACCATGCTTAACGAGTTAAGTTATGAATATCAAAATCTTCTGCCTGCAACTAGCAAATACATAAAACAAAACAATTTAGGAAATAAAACAATAGCACTACAAAAATAAAAAAAAATAAAAAATAAGAAATGGCATTCATAATCAAAAATAAATAAAATAGAAAACAAAATAAAAACAAGTGTACAATTTATAACAATAAGGAATATATATAAAAATGTATTATGTGTAAATAGTGTACATGTATTTAAAATAAAAAAATATTGTACCGTATGGAAACTGCTTGTACATTTTCTATTACTACCCACCTCTCTCCACTCCTAATGCAAAATGAACATGTAAAACACACAAATTGGAAAATCCATGTTTCCATATTGACAAAATAAAAAAAACCATTAAACTGAAATTTTAAAAACTGTAAATGGGAATTTGGTAAATTGACAAATGTGTAAACAACAAATTGGAAAATCCATGTTTCTATATCATGAAATTGAAAAACTTTAAACTGACATTTTAAGAACTGTAAATGGGAAATTGTGAAATTGATAAATGTGTAAACAACATAATGCAAAATCCATGTTTCCATGTTATGAAATTGAAAAACTTAAAACTAACATTAAAAAAAATGAAAATGGGAAATTGGAAAATTGTCATATGTGTAAACAAAAAAATGAAAAAAAAAAACGGTTGGGGTAGTTATCATATTGTACAGTAACCTATAAAACTAGCATAAGGATAGTTGCTTGTACCCTTATATACTTTGTGTATGTGCATTAGCCTTTGAATTAGCTTAAGTTAGGTTTGGCAAAGTTAGGTTTGGTGAGGTTAGGTATGTGACCTAGTAGTTTACTCTTTTCGGAAAATGTAAAAAGTAAAATCTAAAATCAAAAAATCTTAAATTTAAAATGTAAAATCTAAAAAAAACTAACATCTAAAATACAAAAAATCAAAAATGTAAAATGTAAAATCTAAAAAATGTAAAATGAAAAAATCAAAAATCTAAAATGTTAAAACATAAAATCTAAAATCTTTAAATGAGGTTTCTGTGGGTTAGGTTAGGTTAGGTTATAACTAAGTTTATTATTTGTGCTCTCTCATTTGCTCTTACATTTTTGCTCTCACTTTGAAGTTTGGTTATGTTAGGTTAGGTTAGGTTAGGTTAGGTTAGGTGTGGTTAGGTTATAACTAAGTTTATTATTTGTGCTCTTACATTTGCTCTCACTTTTTTCTCATACTTTTTGCTAATTTTTTTTTGGTTGCAATTTTAAATTAGGTAGGTTACGTTAGGTTAGGTTAGGACAGGTTAGGTGAGGTTAGGTTAGGTGAAGTTAGGTTAGGTTATAACTTAGTTTATTATGTGTGCTTTCACATTTGCTCACATATTTGCTTTGACTTTGAAGTTAGGTTAGGTTAGGTTAGGTGAAGTTGGGTTAGGCAGAATTGTTGAGGTATGAATCAAAAGCCAGCTCTTGTCAGTTTTGCCTCACAAGGCTGAGTGTACCCCGTTCCACTCATGAGACCAGAAATTAAATTTCTTGGCAGAGCCGGGATTCGAACCTCAGGAATGACCTCCAAGAATGCTAGCCACTACACCAAGAAGTGGACAATATAAGGCTGGTCTTGATTATACATGATCAATTAACAATTACCTAATAATAATAATAATAATAATAATAAATATTCCATTTGACAACTACACGGCCGACCTCTCCCTGTGACGTAATCCACGGTCTCAGGCCGTGGCGGCCATTTTGCCCAATAGCCCCTGTGCCAGCTCTGAATGACACCTCCATAAGAATAACATAGAGTGATTGCGCGCGGCGGCCATCTTGCCCATTAGCCCCTGTGCCAGAACCGCTCTTTATTACCTACTGTTACTTCTACCTTCTATTATCAAAACCCTTCCATTGCCGAACGGGTTTGTCCTGATGTTCGAGCTGCCCTTAGTGCATATCACCACGGAGATCATTATTAATGGGATGCTTCTTTCTATTGATTAGCCAGTGCTTTTAATACGGTGGTTTATGAATCTCATATGGTTACGCCGATTTCTTTGTTTACCTCCTTCGCATTTAAATCGTCACTTTTTAATTTGTGATCGATAAATAACTCTCGTTGAAACCAATGAAATCGCTGACTGTTGAAGCCAGCTAAGGTAAATTAATTTAAGTATCATTTGGAAACAGAAAGGTCTTATAATAAGCCCTTTTAGATACCTGCTAGCTGTTTGAAAACGTTTGGCCAAATGGGAAGTGGTTATGTAGGTCTTTTGATCTTGTACGCTTCACTTATTCGGGATCCTTATTGTTAAAGAAACTATGAGCTGACATACCCCAGGCTAATCCTGACATTGTAAGGAATTTACTAAGTCTAGTATCATATTTAGCATGCATTTTTATTTACATTTTCATCTGATAAAAATGTTGATCTAAACTTGTCATTTGTTGTAAGGTGAATCTATATTTGATTCTTTGGGAATCCTAAAAGCCCTATTTGTGAAATTAATTTGAAATATTTATCTGTAAAAGTTTTGGCCATATAATGGGATTTGATTTTCCTTTCTTGTTTACATTTTCGATGATTTCTCTGGATTCCATCTTATGCGCAGGTGTAACGTGGTAACGTGCCATGTGGTGAATCTACCTTCCTTGGTGGCGTTTTCATATTCAGTATTATTTCATTCACTTCATTCGTGTAACTTTCGTTTTCTAATGTTGGTATGAAGCACTTACTCCCTTGGCCATGTATTTGTTGCAACAAGTATTCATCCATTTAATGTTCGTTAGGTAATTTAATTACACTAATCTAATGTTTTTAGGGATTTGGAATCGTTCCAATTTGAGTTTGACGTGGGAAAACATATTTTACAATACTCTGTTGTTCATGAAATTCCATAAGAGGTCCCAAGATGAAGGATTTGAACTTGGAAAATTTACGTGGCCGCCGTGCCGGCTTGGTTTCGTACTTGTGATGGTTTTGAAAGTCATGCTATGAAACTTGCTTTTTATGCGTCTATCCAAGTAAAAAATATACCAAGACTAATAGCTGTCATAGGTTCCGATAAAAGGAAATTACATTTTGAAAATGCACTTCACCGGCATCTTCTTTATATGCTTGCCACGGTTCAGAATGTTACAATTCTGAATTATATTATTACATTCTATCATGATACAAACTTTCAGGCGCATAACTGCAATAGATCCTGAGAAAATGAAACTAAATTTTGAAAATTGGCACGTCACTCATCTTGGTTTAGTGATTGTCACTGTTTCGAAAATTATCTCAATAAATGTATTTCATAGTAGGCTACTCTGCCATTGTAGATAACTTCAGACTTATAGCTGTAATAAGTTTCAACAAAAGAGAACGGGACATTGAAAATTCGTGCGGCCGCCATATTGGTTTCATGAACGTCATTGATTTGTAAAACTTTTCAATAAACTTATTTTATTTTCATCTATACGGATAAAATTTCAGATCCTTAGTTGTAATAGATCCTGAGAAACGGGAATAGAATTTTGATAATTCACGTGGTCACTATCTTGGTTCCGTGCTTGTTACGGTTTCAAAGTCATATCATCAAACTTGCTTGATATTCTATCTTGTCGTGGTTTTAAACGTCACATCTTTGAAACTGTCATTTAGTCTTTAATTAAGGTACAAAATTTAAGACTTATAGCAACCCCGTGGCGTAGCCATGCACGCTAAATCACTCTTTATGACCGTGATAGAGAACTAAATAATAATAATAACGTTATTGGTTATACGTCCCTTTTAACTACTGCGACTTTTAGAGACGCCGGGATGCTACAATTTTGCCCCGGACAAGACTTCCTCGCATTTGCGCACCCTTATATGCCGACTGGTTGTGCCAGGATTCAATCCTGCAACCTTGGGCTTAGCAAGCGAGAACGTTACCGCTGAGCCACGCAGCCAGCTGTTAGAGAACTGAAGCAAGTCTGGGGATCGGAGTTTCAAATCCCGGCTCTGTCAGTGGTTATTCGGAGTGTGGTTTTGCCGCGGGTATTTCCACACTCCCTCCAGGCAAATTCTTGGATAGAGTAATATTTCAAGTCCAGGGGCACATATCCTATTCCCGACCTTAATAATCACAGTTACACACACTACTACTGACCAGAGGAACACAGGTTATCAGATAAATGGACACGCAATCCAAGCATACGAGGCAGATGTCAAATATATCACTAGTCTCCAAGACTTATTAACAACAATTAACTAGGCTTATAGCTTTAATATGCTCTGAAAGTGAAGATATGTATTTAAAACTTCGCACTGCCACCATATTGGTTTCATGCTTGGTAGTCTCTTGAAAGTAATGTTTGGTAACATGATTTTTAGTCTCCCTTCATTGTAAGAAATATCAACTTGTGATACATTTCACACGGCTACTATGTATGATTCGTGACGCTTATTGAAATTTGTGAAGTGAGGCCAGGGTCAGATGGGGGTAGTAGTAAGACCCTACCATGTTCCACTGAAATCGCTCAAGCAAATAAAATGTTTAGGGGCAGATAACCTCGCCGTTTCTCCTAAAAAAAACAAGTAACTTATAAAAAGTTATGAGTGGATGCACACACATATGGGCAAAAGCTTACAGTTTATTTGATAAAAGTAGGCTTACATTAATCATTGGCTGAGCCTGGAAATAACCAAGGTCTCTCGAGAAAGGAGGCTCGGATCGTAGGGCATAGGGCCTATACTTGAATTATCGAGCTTACTAGTGGCCAGATACCACCTGGTGTTTAACTAATTGATTCAATATTTAGGACCTTTAAGTGCTTGGTGAATGATGAGGAGCTATGCCCCTTGTGATTCTTAAGTGTGAAGACAAAAGGTCAACGCTCAACTTACCTATATTCAGCAAGTTTGGTCACATACAAGCTCCCTCTCCCTTCTCCCTGTCACTTCGCATCCACTGTGCCTGCCCATCACACGCAGGTCATATCTGCATGGCCTCCGGCACTGCGCTAGTTCCCCCACAAACACTTGTTCCACCGATAAGTAATATTGGAAATATTATACAGATTCCATTAACATTGAGACACCAAAATGGTCCAGTCAATTAAATACCAAAGAAAGCATTACAACGCGGAAGAATACAACGTAGTCATTTGGTCCCG
Organism: Meconema thalassinum; assembly: GCA_946902985.2. NCBI lineage: Eukaryota > Metazoa > Arthropoda > Insecta > Orthoptera > Tettigoniidae > Meconema > Meconema thalassinum. The sequence goes on along the minus strand of OX336389.2, from coordinate 1,116,894,489 downwards.
TGTACTTGGGTATGTGTATAGGATTCTTCTAATATAACCTGTGGTATTCTGTAGTTATGTGTGTATTTATATTGAGACTAGGATTGGGAAGGAGGCGGACACGGCCTGTATTTTGGTACCATCCCGGTAATTGCCTGGAATAGAATTGGCAATACACCAAGAACCATTTCTGGGATGGTGAGGTGGGAATCGAACCCATCTCTTCACAATTCTGCCACCCCAGGCCGAGTGTACCCCTGTTTCAGCGTTTAGACTGGAAATAGATTCTTATGTAGAACCAGGAATCGAACCCAGACCTCAGACGTGACAGCGAAGAAAGCCAACCAATTATGAACAAATTGCCTACATTTCTATTAACTTTTTTAAAATTACAAGTCCCCATTAGAAGTTTTTATAATGTTATGCAGTAAAATAATAACTGGTAGAATGTGTGTGTTATCTTTAGCCTATATTCATCTTATGAAATATGAGAACACCTTTCGTCCATGGGCGTCAGTGAGTGTATGCGTATGTGTGTGTTCCTAATACATTTCTGACTGGCTACAGCGATTTGAATGGAACTTGGTACGGTACGGGCTTACTACCACCCCGTCGTACATCAACCTTGCATTTCAAATTTCTATAATTGCCCCGAACCCAACATGGTGGCCATGAAAAATATTTCGCAAATTCTCAATATCTCAGAAGCAATTCCAGCAATCAACCTGAAATTTTGTATGATAACAGCAGTAACTTCACGTGTGTGGTTTTCAAAAACATGAGCACAAACTCAACGAGGCGTCAACGCAAAAATTAAATATTTAGATGAGTTTTACTGGGTCTAACGTAGTATAAATGTTAAGAAAAATTCAAAATGGGTGTCGTGCGAATTTTCGAAAATATGTTTTTATTTCTTTCATAAAGCGATTGACGTGAAACTTTGGATAATGAACAACAACTACATAAAATTGGTCTTTCGTTCTTTATTTATTTATTTATTTATTTCATTCTGTCCGTCTGGCATTTTATAACTTGAGAACAGCCCAACAGATTGCAGTAAAATTTTGGAAATGGCTATAAGGATATTCCGGAACCAAACTAGGCTATAAATTTCACCAACACATCTAATGCGCTAAAGGGGGGCAAGGGGGTGCATATAATTAATTCACCCGATTTACACGTGCGATATGTCGTACGAAATGTCTTTGATAGCTCCAAACGGCAAAATATTATTTAAAAAAATCTGTATTAAAACCTTTAATTATTTTTTAAAATAATTTCCATGGGAGGCTAAGAACCTAATCTTCATGTCCAACTAGTGTTTTAAATTTATTAAAGGGGCCTCCCTGCGGCTGAAAATTTATTTGAAGTTAAGTTTCAGTTTTTCTGCAAGACGTGCATTGCTTGTCTTCTTGTAGATTTTCAATTTTTTTCCACGTGAAAAAAGATAAAATATTAATGATGATAATTGTTTTTTTAGGGGGCCTAACATCTAGGTTATCAGCCCTCGTGAAGAAAGAGATGTTAGGGGAATGGCATGGAAATGAGACATAATGACAGCAAATATACGATCCCCTAGTTTCAAAACCTCCTATCCGTATTCGTTTTTATTTTATTTTGTGTTTTATTTCATTAGCTACCATTAATGTGCAACTGCTTGAACCATTTTGTTGATTAAATTATAAAGTCCAGGTTTCTTCGCGAAATCATTCAGCCCTTTCTATTCTCCAACATTGTATAAATATTATTATACTACAGTTTCCAACTAAAGTTTAACTTAAAACAGCAATAGAACTTAACACATCACTATTCACTTTCCAAAATGAGACTTACACTCGGATACTGTCAGAATGACAACTAACAAGTGGCGTACTTTTGGAAAGAGATGAGGAAAGATTGTGACACACCCATCTCACTGCCAACTCTCTGGCTACCTGCACATCTGGCCAATTTGCTCACTCAGCAAGTGCTAAGTTTAGGTACCGTAACACTGAAAAAAAAACGTCAACAAATTGCATATATTTTAAATTATTTTACTCAGAGGTGGGGGGTGATTGATCCGCATGATCAACCCCGTAGTTACGCCACTCCATGCCCAGGACTTACTTGGGAATACTAGGACGATAAGTTCATAACAGATGATCCAGCGATCGATTTAAAAATTCAACTCCATCAATAAGTTCAGCGTAATTTGTGCTTTAAAACGAGAATTTCTTCGCAGTAAGAGTAAATGCCAGCAAAGTTACGGAAATGTATGTCTGCGCGGTGTTGTTAGGCGGGCCGGGCGGAATAAAATGGAACAGTGAAGAAAGCCAAAGTCACAGTCTTTCGGAAGACGTGGATAGTGACCACGCCACTTAGCGCCGAGTAGTACGCGCTGTTTAAATAATTGACACAGTTTGTCAGAAGCCGCAGGACTTAACACACGTCCTTTTGAGCCCGGAAGGTTTTAGCAGCTAAGTGGGCTGATCTTACTATATGAAAATATACTCTATCAGTTTTTCACGGAACTGCTTGTTTTGCATCAAATACTGGCAATGCGCTGAGAAACTACATACCTAGAGTCCATACTAGTAATGAACAAATAAAGAAAGCCCTACTGTGTCACGTGACGCACACCTAGACCATGATACCAAGCAATATCCTGTACCTACTTCTTAAAGTAGAGAATAAATGGGCTGTAGGCGTCTGAAATTCCTTCCACTCATTTCATTGAGACTTTCAGAACTGACGTCTCTTATATATTAACCTCAAACGCATTTTCATAAAACTCATGAAACGATTCATCAGTTGTATATGCACATTCTAATGCCCAAGGATTATCCAATAAATCACTAAATTAGGGAGATATCGCATGTTGACCACTCATAATCCAGCGTCATACTCGAAATTGCACCTTTTTGAGAAGTGTCTTATCAAACCTAATTTGTGGTCAGATATTTTCCTTACTATCACTCAATTGCATCCTGCGCCAATGGATTTAGTACTGTATACTCATGGAGGTGGTTGTGCGCAATATTCAATCTGATTACCTTTTGCCTTTAGTCCCCTTTAGATACTATATCCTTAATAATTTTCTTCATTATTAGCCATTTGCATTAGGCCTATGTGTTGTTGATTTAATTTTTTATGTATTTAAGTAGACGACTTTTGTCATATTTCGTCCGATGATCTTGTGCAAACGAGACTTCTTTCATAATATTTCTCTGTTACTAAGTTTTATGTAATTAATGTAACCATGAAGTGTAGAAATACCGCCAAATTCAACCATTCGTACTTTCTGTTGTACCTCTAAAAGGTTTCAAGTTACGTTCTTGATATTTTCAGGAGATTTTGATACATCCTTAATGTAGGTGTCCTTTTCATTTCCTTACCACAAGCTGAACAGAGAAGGAATTAAATCAAACAATTAAGGGTAGGCCTAATTAGGGGAAATATTTTTGAAAACATTGACATATAGTTGTACCTTTTCCTCATTACCTACGGAAGGAATTAAACTGATTTTCGGTTAAATGTACAACAGATATTGACTATTTCTGGGAACAAAATAAACTGTCTATCTTATTCTGGTAACATGATATAATGCTTTAAACTTTTGTAACTTTGTTGAAGTTGTTTGCTGTGTTTATTTTCATACAATTCTGAACGTTTCTTAAAGAATCGTAGCTTCAAGGCATTATCTTAGACTATATTGTTGGGGCCCATAGGGACCCCCCCCCCCCCTTTGGGACCCTACGCAACCCCCGAGAGGGAGATAGCCCCACGACATTGGATCTACACTCAGACTTCTATAATTACTCCAACTACTGCTACCCAACTAATAGATCTACAATCTGGCCAACATCATACACCCTTTCGTCCCATAAAACATCCCCCAGGCTAAATCAAGAGCCCCAACAGTACATTTCCACAGACACCAAGCCGGCACAGTAACCACAGCTGTTGACCAACGCTTGCACAACATTCATAACAACTACACAAAGTACTGGATTCAACACAGCAACATTGAGTAATGCTGACACAGCGACCGGGGAAGACTTATAAGGATCGACTCCGGAGGGTCATCTGTCTGTCTTTGGCCGGAGGCTCTATTCGTCTGTGCAGCGACATCTCACCTGTAGGTAAGTGTGATCTCAGAATCCTAAACATCTACAATTGTACTCCTTCCACATTACACCCCAATTGTCTAAATTATAACAAATTACATTGTGTTACACTGTCCCAAAGTAAAGGGACACCATACATTACATTTCTGGTCTAATAAACCATTCACCAGTACTACTACACATTTGTTGTCACTGTCATTATTACACTTGTCTATACCGTCCTGTCTCCCTACCTGACACCTTAATCTGCCAGAGTCATTAGTCATAGAACCGCTGTGTAAGCGACACAGTCCTCTTTCATTGCCACAGCTGTGAAGTACTTGATCGCGTGCACTGCGCGCTCAGCAAATAGTTGACTTGCACTCCCATAGCACTTGCACAGCAGGCTAGGAGATCCCTGCCAATAGTGCATCCCCTAAATCTGCGACCCCCAATTACCTAGAGTTCCCCCCAATCGCTCCAACGCCCCCGCATTCACACATTCGGAGCTTCAGCACTTTCGGTAAAGCTCACGATAATTAGACACATCCCCTAAACTCATCCCCCCCCCGTATTCTATGTTTTAACTACCCCCGCTCAGGATACTGAACAATAGTATACGTGTGCAAAATTTCATTGAGATTTGTGCTATCATTCCGGAGAAAAAAGTACATTTACTTTCAAAATATTGTTTTCAAAGTTTTTCCTCTAACTATTTTATTAAGCTTTTCTGTTTGACACGTGGTGCTGAAAGTCATAGGAAACCTATATTAAGCATACTTAAACGTTTCATGAAAATATCAAAGAAGTATCTTCAAAACCTTTAGAGATACAACAAAAAAAGATCAATGGTTGCAGTTTGTGATGATCCTACTCGTCCTGGTTACCTTAAAGTTTCAAAGCACGCCAGGTTTCTATCTTGAATGTATAAAGTTGATTAGTCGTGTGCCCTTGGCAGAGAGAAACTATTGCATGATACTATTACCATCTACTCAGGTTTCAAAATTGCAAGTTCATTATCGATTTTAATGTTACATATTCAAGATGGCAGTTGTGTGAAATATTCCGAGTGGGAGTCTGCTGATTAGAGCAAGGAAAGTTCCGTATAAAGTCCTCCTCTTTCACAAATTGTTTTAAACGTTCCCAGAATCATAAGAATTAAAGACAACTTCGAGGGAGGGCATAGTATCAACACTCCGAATTCTTTGACCTTGCTCACACCAGAAAATGTCACTGATTACGGTGGCCTGTAATTCACCTTAACACTGCAGATTACTATAATTTGATCGTAATTCGATGCATGTTATGACGTGTAGGTCAGGTTCTGCTCCTCTAGCTGTCAGGCCTATGTTACCAGTTCTTCCCCGAGATTTACAACGAGACGCACTTTTTGGTGGAGTAACAGCAGCAAGTAGCCTGCGGGACAGCACTAGACACACGTTCCCATCCAAGATATTGCAGAGAACATGGACATTCTCTAAGGTCTGCATTGAGAAACAAATGTACTTTATCATAGAGGTGTTTTAAAATTTAGCTGAACATTGAATATTTTACAAACAGCCAAAGGGAACGGGAAGGAGGCAGCCGCGACGTTCACCTAGGTTCTGTCCTTGTATTTGACTGGAGTATAAGTAGAAAACACGGAAACCCTCGTCTCAGTTTTGCTTCACAAGGCAGGGAACACTCCGTAACTCCTCTCAGACTAGAATTAAATTAGTTCGCAGAGCCGGAAATCGAACTCGGACGTCAGGGGTGACAGTAAAGAATGTTAGCCACTGCACCTCAAGGTAGTCAGTTCTTATCGTGCTGTAGTTCTCTTTCAGGGCAAAATATGTGATATCTCGTTGATATCAATTTTGAATGTTGAGTGTGGGTAATACAGTTTGTCCTAAATTTCTTTTTAATGAGCTTTAAACACTAATAATTCATCAAATTGAGTATCAATGTCCATGTAGATAGGTCTAGTTTCAGTAGTGTTTGAGATATTTAGGTTTTACTCACAATGTGAATCAGGTAAATGTGTAAGCAGACACAGGTGGGCAAACGTATTGCGATCCGTAAATGTTCATGCCTAAAAGTAGAACCTGCAGCGTAGCTATGCTTGTTAAAACGTGCACCACGTCACGTGGGATGCTGTGGCAAGTCGAGAGATTGTAGGCTCAAATTCTGGCTCTGACGGCAGCTATCCTGAGTCTGGATTTACCGCGGGGTTTTCCTCACTTCCTCCTGGAAAATTGCCGAAGTAGTACCTCATTTCAAATCCCGGGGTTCTCTACAGCTAAACACACTACCACAATCATCACATGAATACAGGTTACAACCAGATAAATTCAAAACACACTCAACTGCACGGGGTTGAATAACAATATGCCCAAAGCCTTTAAAAATGTATTAATAATTAAGAACAACCTAAAAGTAGTATTCTCATTGCAAATAAAAAGCTGTATATTTCACAACAATTTACATATAATGTTTGCAGAATTCTTTAGATGTGATCGAGGTCGGCTACACTCAGCCTCGCGAAGCAAAACTGAGAGGAGGTGGGTTTGATTCCAACCTCAGCCATCTTAAAAATGGTTTTCTTTGGATTTCCATTTTACTCTAGGCAAAACTAAAGGCCAAGGCCGCATCCAATCCTATCATCGCCTCAAACAAACACAAACTAATACAGACACCAATAATGTAACGATTTGAAGCCATTCCTTCAGTGCTACCATAGGTACAAACTGTCATTTGTAGCTCTTCAGACGTTAAACACGAATTTGTCCAATGAATGGGCGGTGTACAAAATATAAATATTTAAAATCACATGTATTAGTTAATAAACACTATTAAGTGGGGCAATTTAGGATTACACTTTTCGACCCACTAAAGGCCATCATTAAATCCTGATCACTTTGTTGAGGTTTGAATTTTCACTAATGTAAAAGCACTACTATTGTACCGTAGCTAGTCTTATGTGATTATAATACGATTCGCCATTTGAATATCGTTATACGTTAGGTTTATTTTATATTAAAGGTTTTGTGAATTACGTGAGTGAAGGTGTATCTGCACGTGTATACAATTTAGAATAACACACTGAAATAATAGTTAATAAATTAACAAATTTAACACGCACTAGAAATCTCTAATTATAATGTTTACTTATCTTGGTAAATTACTCCTCACAGCAGTGTTGACTGGTCGCCCGGCTCACTGCAACTGGTGTTAATTAACTAATACATGTAATTTTTTACAGGAATGTATTTTATTTTTTATTTTTACCCAGCTCATTCATTGGGCAAATTCGTGTTGACCGACTGAAGAGCTACAAATGACAGACACCAATAAGTTGTTCCGTGAAGGATTAAATAGCCTATTTTCACTCATTCTACCGCGATTTCCCAATGAAACGCCCTCTCAATATTAAAAGGATTTTCACTGAATACCGTTTGGTATATGACCTAGTTGTGATAAAGTATAGGGCAACAATAACAAACTCCAAACTCAACATCCCTTAGTTGAAGGCATTTCAGAGAAGAAGCATAAAAACAATGTTTTAAGAAAGCAAAATGTTCTTACTAAGGTACTAATGCACACCCCGGCTTAAATCAAAACTTTCAATGTTCCTCAAGAAAATGTTCTTCACATCTCCAGCACTGGAAAATATGTTACAGCTCTAAGGATTGTGTACTGGTTTTCCGACTTACCGAGACACAGGTTCAATAGAACACTGTAAAATATGTTCTTTTCAGATATGAACATTGAACAGTTTTTATAAGGTTCATTATTTTTTTGTTATGTTATTATTATTATTCATGTCACATTATTGTGACATACGTTTCTCTGTCACGCCTACTGCGTTCAAACTTAGTAATTCTGCGTAGACGTTTCACCAGATGGTGAAACTTTTCACTCCTGCTAACACAATTTTACCATTGGTTGAAGCACTACTTGTTGCCAGGCTTTGCCTTCGCCATTGGACCCCCTCCACCCATGTATACGGAGATGGGATGTTTGTCGTATCTACGACTTATTTTTCTCGGGCGCGTTACTGCGTTCTTTAAGAGAAGGTTTATCCCTTCCAATAGGGGCCGTCATGTAAGACGGACGTGTGTGCACGTGTCGGGCTTTTGCCCGCACCCAGAAAGCAACTAAATGTAAGTACGATTCAGTCATTGAACTTATCTAACTTGAGGTCATTTTAAATTTCTGTTTCTCCATATTTTTTCATTTTGTGTCTCCTTTGATTCACCTATAATTTCCCTTTCTTATGATGATGTGAATTCGATCCATGAACCCAAGTCCCTTCGCCTTCGTTTACGTTAGTTTAGCGAAGTCTCTGTGTTTATTTGTCATCCCTCCCTTTCATATAATCGGTTTTATTTTTACGTAAATCTCTCAGGTCTGAAATATCTGCTATTTTTCAACGAGGCTTAATTATGCTCTGTATTGCGTCACCACCTGGTTCAGCGTTCTCTTAAGACGACCTCCGGTGGATTGTCGCATCAGAGCCTTGTTTTTGTGGATGGAATCAGCGAAGTTACGGAGCTGAGTCTCACGTCTTCAGCCAGATCCTCCCTCTGTTTTATTGAAATTATGTGAGCGATGGTCATCGTGCTAATCACTGTCCATGCGCCACATTACTTTCTTTGTTTCATCGCATGTCGTTGTGATTCGGCATTTCTACCTCTGCGTAAGCCTACATCTTCCTACGAAGCATGTTTCTTAGCTGATTGATTTTTTTCTTTTATTTCCTGTCCCGGTAATGTCAAGTAATTTAATGTAATTTTCATTTCGTTTATTTGTATGTGTTAATTTCGTGTTACTTCCTCTGACTTCGTTATATTACGTAACTCAGTGTCATCCCCCACCCCCCGTTTCCCTACATACGCACTCCTCCACTCCCCACCCTTTCACCTCCTACCCCATGATTTCACAATATCATGAGCGTTTTAAGTTCTGTTTTTGGCGCTGGACATTCTAGTCCAGATCATGTCATCTCTGTAAGTAGTCGTTCTTGTAATCTATCCCACGAATTTCTTTAATTTCTTTAATTTTGCTTCATTTTTTTAAGTTTTATTATTGAATCGCGTTTCCAATTAGTTGCTATTATGATTTGAATTTATTTCTAGATTCCCTTTATTTTACATTTAAGTTCCTCGTGTTTTATTTTCATTTCTAATTTGTAATCAGTACACATGTGTTTATTTTATTATTAATATATTTTTATTCAGTAAGTACAATATTTGGTTCTGTCTTATGATTTCTCGTATTTGAGTTCCTCGTTTGTCTTTCGATTCGACTTAGTCTTGGCTTCGCACTGTAGCGAAGTTACGACTAACACGGTCTCTGGGACCTTTGCTCTATTACTTAAGTTTAATTTTTCATTTTGATTTTATCTTAAACATTTGTTCTGGCTTACTTTCCCTGGAAGTCATCTTTCTTTCGATTCGGAATCTTGGGCCCAGCACGCATCGAAAGAAGTATTCCTTCCTCGTTCCCTACGTGATCCTGTTTGGTTTTTGTTGTTTTTGCTTCCACTGTATTCCTCATACCTCTGCTATTTTGTTTAACGTAAAAGCACAAAGCGGTGAAAATGGTAGCAGAGCGTGGTGAAACGTCTACGCAGAATTACTAAGTTTGAACGCAGTAGGAGTGACAGAGAAACGTATGTCACAATAATGCGACATGAATAATAATAATAACATGACAAAAAATAATGAACCTGATAAAAACGGTTCAAAATGCACCGCTTTGTGCTTTTACGTTAAACAAAATAGCAGAGGTATGAGGAATACAGTGGAAGCAAAAACGACAAAAACTAAACAGGATCACGTAGGGAACGACATACGATGAAACAAAGAAAGTAATGTGGCGCATGGACAGTGATTAGCACGATGACCATCGCTCACATACAGTTCAATAAAACAGAGGGAGGATCTGGCTGAAGACGTGAGACTCAGCTTCGTAACTTCGCCGATTCCATCCACAAAAACAAGGCTCTGATGCGACAATCCACCGGAGGTCGTCTTAAGAGAACGCTGAACCAGGTGGTGACGCAATACAGGGCATAATTAAGCCTCGTTGAAAAATAGCAGATATTTCAGACCTGAGAGATTTACGTAACAATAAAACCGATTACATGAAAGGGAGGGATGACAAATAAACACAGAGACTTCGCTAAACTAACGTAAACAAAGGCGAAGGGACTTGGGTTCATGGATCGAATTCACATCATCATAAGAAAGGGAAATTATAGGTTAATCAAAGGAGACACAAAATGAAAAAAATATGGAGAAACAGAAATTTAAAATGACCTCAAGTTAGATAAGTTCAATGACTGAATCGTACTTCCATTTAGTTGCTTTCTGGGTGCGGGCAAAAGCCCGACTCGTGCACACACGTCCGTCTTACATGACGGCCCCTATTGGAAGGGAGAAACCTTCTCTTAAAGAACGCAGTAACGCGCCCGAGAAAAATAAGTCGTAGATACGACAAACATCCCCTCTCCGTATACATGGGTGGAGGGGGTCCAATGGCGAAGGCAAAGCCTGGCAACAAGTAGTGCTTCAACCAATGGTAAAATTGTGTTAGCAGGAGTGAAAAGTTTCACCATCTGGTGAAACGTCTACGCAGAATTACTAAGTTTGAACGCAGTAGGAGTGACAGAGAAACGTATGTCACAATAATGCGACATGAATAATAATAATAACATGACAACAAAATAATGAACCTGATAAAAACGGTTCAACATGCGGATAATCCATAACTTACGCAATAGAAAAGCTGGGCATATAACCGTAGTGTTTTACTCCCTTAAAACAATGACCATTGAGAAATTATGGGTAGAATATAAAACTTGCAATAAGCCTATCGGTGATTAAGACTCGGGATTTGCGGATTTGTAAGATTATTATTATTATTATTTAATTATTATTATCCTTATCTATCTATATATTTAAAACACTAAGCTGTTTTTTGTACACACGAGATTGTGAAAACGACTTAACCGATTGGCTTCGTAAGACATTCTAACGAAAGCTCTTGGCATGCAGATTTGCAGAGTGTCTCTAAAATAAACAAATATATTACGGTATATTTTTAAATTAATATAGAAAATAGCAGAATTCTAGGCCCTCACGCATGCGCACAATCCGCCTGGGGTCATGACAAAATGGCGGTGAGAAGTCCATTAAAATGTAAGTTATTTAATAAGCTTCCATGTAATTGAAAACATACATTAACCAAGTTCTGACAATAAAATATAATAACAGTATGAACGTATACGAATGTGCACCATTGATTTATTTGGATAATGAAATTGATTATTTCCTTCAAACAGCGGCTTTTGAATATAATGAATGGCTGCGTCTGCTGCTATACATGAGTGCGTCAGTAGCCATGTGGTTAAGGCGACTGACTGTGGTTCCAAGAAGCGCCGGTTCGATCCTAGCCCTCGCCAGTATTTTTTTTTTTACCACTGAAATATTGTTTAATCAAGGAGTAACAGTAAGGTTTTATGTCTGTTAAAGATACTTATTTCTACATTCCCTCTAAATACGTTTTATTTTCGTTTTACCATTGCATTGCAGCATGTAATCAAAAGAGCAAACTGTTGTCCGCAGTACGCCGTTTAAATATCTGCAATCAGTTCCTATAACTGACAACAGATGGCAGTAATTCGCCCATATAGTTCCATTAACTGACAGCAGATGGCAACACCATTGCATCGATATATTTAAAACACAAGACATGGCATGTTTTCACGTGATGGAAAATTATAAAGGAAGGGAATATTTAAGAAGGGAAATGTTGAGGAACATTAACCGACAGTTGAATGTGTAGGCTAGGTTGTTTATGTACCTTAATATTGCAATTTCTTCCCAATGCTTCGGTGGTCAAGTTATTAGCGTCCTAGACTAAAAGTTATAATTATGCATCGTCGATATTAAAGAAAAAAGCAGTTTTCCAGGCACACGCGCGTCTCCACAATTGCTTTCGCCATGAGAGACACTTGGCAAATATAATTCGTTTGAAGGACTCCGACATCTTGGTCACTCAGCCCCGTGTACTTGGGTGTGTATGTGTGAAATTTTCTTCTGATAACCTGTGTTATTGTGATGGCTGCATTACTGTGTGTATTTGTAATTAAGGTGGTAAATGGCAAGGAGACGGCCAAGGCCTTAAGTTAGGAACCATCCCGGTATTTGCCTTAAGTGGAAGTGGGAAACCACGGAAAACCACATCCAAGATTGTCGAGGTGGGAATTAAACCTTCCCCTTCTTAGTTATACCTCAAGAGACTGAATGTACCCCGATTTTGCCCTGAGACCAGAATTAAATTTCTTGGCAGAGCAGGAAATGTAACCCGGGTCTCCGGGGCGATAGACAAGAATAGGTGGGCCTCCATGTGTTAATACGATTTTTGACATGCACGGGACATAGAATTCAAAAACTGCCTCCATTAGGGTGACTATCGAAGTGAGTATTGAGTATAGGCCTATGGTCATTCCAGTAGTTGGTGAAGTGATTCTATGTTCCCCTGCAAAATGTACTGCCATAACCTATAACAGGTGATGGAAATTGCTTATTTAGAGCAGTTTCGTACTGTTTATAACAAAATGAAGAACGTCATTCTGAGCTGCGTTTTCAAGCTATCGCAAAAAATTTCGCTGGCAGGAACAATTATAAGGAATTTATTTTAAGCGATCAGTCTCATCGCATTCTCCTCACCAACCAACTTGAGTATGAAAGTCTCTGGACGGTCATGTTGAACTTCATTGTATAAGACAATTGTTTAATGATTATTTGTTTAGAGTACGGAGTCTAACTACGTAGTTGATTTCGGCAATGGAAGTATTATTTGCCATTTAATATTTAGCGACTCCGTTATTGCAGGACACTATAGTGTTATCGAATAATACGAAGCCACATTTAAAATCCAATATAAATGGGCCATTTCAGAAACAATTCCAGATATTATGCAATACAGTGTACTGTAAGGTCCTTGACGATCAAATGTAAACATTTTTCTACATTGTATTTCTCTTGCGTAAAATCTATGCGTGGTTACTTTGGTCTTTACTGTTGTGAGGGTAAAATTGATCTGCTGGAATATAAAATATTTGCCAAGCTGCAACAATGTAATGATATTAATTTAAAAGTCATTGAACTTATATCCAGCAGTTCAAACACATACATCAGCGTTAACAGATTGGATACTGAAGATGAAAGCCAGCTACTTCATGTCCCTATTATTGAATTTTTCAATTCCTTGGAATTAAGAGATTCGCCTCCACATACTTCGAACGTTTAAGCCGTAGATATTCTTCTTAGAAATCTGAACGTTTCCCAAGGACTCATATATGGTAATATATTAATTGTAAGAAATCGCTTGGATTCGGATATAATAGGTGCAGTAATAATAGGCAGAGAGCTCAAATCCTACGACTTGATTTAACACCTTCCGATAAAACACTTACAGGTAGCCTACAGTACATTTTCTTTTAATAGGCAACAATTTCCTATTCGCTCGGCCTACTTTATCAAAATCAATCAAGCTCAAGGAGAAACTCTTGAACGTATTGGGCTATTTACCTCATCACGTTTTCAGTCATGACCAGCAGGATAGTGAAGGTGCAAAAAAGGTCCTGTTTGGGATGGTAAAGAATAAGAGGCGGAAGGATCCTACGGATTATGTTAGAATGGTGAACAAAAGGGGACAAGAGATAGAAAATAGGGAAGAACTGAAGAAAATGTGGAAATAATATTTTGAAGAACTCCTGAACCCAAATGGAAACCACGGCGAGGAGGAAGAAATCGGGGAAGAGGTACAGTAGATGAACTGCAAACAGAAAAGGACTTAACATGGAAAGAAGTGGAAGATGCAGTGAGGAAGATGAAAGGAGGGAAGGCACCGGGTGTGGATGAGTTGAGTGTGGAGATGGTGAGAGCAGCAGGAGAGGTGGGGATACAATGGTTGTACCGAGTGATGAAGACAGCATGGAAGGAAAGGAAGACCCCAGAGGACTGGAAAAAGGGAATAATTGTCCCGATCTTCAAGAAAGGTAGTAGAACAGAATGCAGAAACTATCGGGGAATAACACTGATGAGTCATTGTGCAAAGTTGTTTGAGAAAGTTTTGGAAAGGAGAATTAGGACAAGGATAGAAGGAGGGATGAGGGAAGAACAACATGGCTTCAGATCAGGAAGGTCCACAGTGGATTTGATTTTTGCTGTAAGGCAGTTACAAGAACAGCACTATGAGTATGGAACAGATCTACTGATGGCCTTCCTGGACATTGAGAAAGCATATGACAGTGTATGCAGAAACAAAGTATGGAAGTCCCTGGAGGATAGAGGAATATAAAAATGGACTATAAGGAAGATAAAGGAGATGTACAAGGGAAGCGTGAGCTGTGTGAAAGTGGGAGGAGAGAGATCGGACTGGTTGGAACAGAGAAACGGCCTGAAACAAGGAAGTGCACTGTCACCGTTACTTTTCATTGTGGTGATGGATGACATAATGACCCGAGTGGCACAAGTAATTGGGGAAGGAAAGATGAAAGTAATGGTGCTTGCAGATGATTTGATGATTTGGGGAAACAAGGAGGAGGAGGTACAGGAACAGTTGGACGTGTGGGAAGGAATAATACAAGGTTATGGGATGAAATTTAGCATAAATAAGAGTGAGATGGTGATCACAACAAGGAAGAAGGAAAGAACCACAACGGAAATAACAATTGGTGGGGAACAGCCGAAGGAATTGGAGAGTTTCAAGTATCTGGGAAGCCTGATACAAGAGAATGGAAGAAACGATAGAGAAATAAATGAGCGGGGGAGACAGGCAGAAGCATTCCGGAGGAGTGTGAGAAGCATGTTATGGAGCAAGAATGTCCCTCAGAACAGCAAAAAGATCATATATCGGACGTACAATGTCCCTATCCTGACGTATGCCTCGGAGACCTGGGTTATGAAAGGAAGGGAGAAGAGCAAAATACAGGCCAGTGAGATGAGGTTCTTGAGAAGCAGTATTGGAGCTACAAAGATGGACAGAATAAGAAATGAGAGGACCGGAGAATTAATGAAGGATGAACCATTACAGACTGGTATAGAGAAATCTAGACTTAGATGGTATGGACATGTAAAACGAATGGAGGAGAAGAGGATACCCAGCAGGATACACGAGACGAAGTGGGAAGGAAAGAGACCAAGAGGGAGACCGAGAGACAGGTGACTGAAGGGGGAGGAAGAAATCGTGAAGAAGAGAGGAGAGACTGGACAAGGGTGGAGGCTGAGAGATGGTGGGAAGACAGAAGACGTTGGAGAGACTTGTGTTCCAAACAGACCCGGCCAGTGGCTGGAAACTGTGCAAGATGATGATGACCTAATCACGTTTTCAGTCATGACCAGCAATATATTGCAATGCTGAGAGTGCTATCTTTTGACGCCCTTAAAGTTGCAATAGTGCTAAAAAGTAATCGTACAAAGAATGTAACTTATATAAGAAGCTTCTTCAGTAATTTTGTTTTCCATTGTCCGTCATGTTTTGACGGGTTTCATCTAGTCCTTATTTAAAACACTAAGGTGATTTTTGTTACCGCGAGATTGAGAGAACGGCTGAACCGATTGACTTCGTAGAGCATTCTGACGAAAGCTCTTGGCCTGTATATTTGAAGATTGTCTTTAAAATAAACAAATATGTTACAGAATATTTTAAAATTAATAAACAAAATTGAAGAATTACTGCCACTCACGCATGCGCACAATCACCTTGGCTCATGACAGAGGCATGGCGGTTAGAAGTCCACCACGTTTTAATTTCACAGTTATTTATAAGAATTATAAACGAGGGGAACATTGTTTATGTTGTTTCCACGATATGTACTGCAATAGAATTATAAAAGACGGGAAATTGACAGTTGAGTTTGTACGTTATTTAACTACCTTAATTTGCGTTAGTCTGCAAGTGAGTTGGTAGCCCAATTGGTAGCGTCGAAGATTCTTAATTTATGCATCGTGCAATGGAAGGATTTCAAATCTCACCTCCGACATGTTTATTTCTTTCCGTATTATTATTACATTGTCAGGACATATTTTATTCATGGCATTCCTGTATACTAAGGAATTCTGCGCGATTTACGTTGCCAAATATATTTAAAACACTCAGGTAACACAATTATACACCAGCGTTAACATATTGAACCCTTGCAAAGAAGCTTATGAGACTCAGTTTCGGGGGGGGGGGGGGTGTAACAGTCCATATCGTAAGTTGTTGTCAAAGCGCTTCATTAACATGCAGGGTAACATATAACAAAATAACATGCGGGAAAAAGTGAAGCCAGGGTTAAAACAAATGAATTTAATAAACAGATCAGCTATTTACAACAACAATTAACAAAACAAAACTCCCATATGACTCCCACTGAATAAAGTTTGCCAAAACTAGGCCAAATCTCTGGAGAGATTAATACTCGGACCAAGTGTCCCAAAGAAAATCAACAAAAGTGACAATGTATGCGCGCGTGCTGTTCTACATGCTTCACGATGAGTACAATCGAATGCATGATTCGTCATCATCCAGAATAAACATTCAGACGACGAATCCACATTGCTTAGAGCTAGACAGACGCGGGGAACAACTATACAACCCTTAAAACTAAACCGACACTTCCTATACTTAAAATAAACAACACAATAATTAACGCATGAAATTGGAATCAAAACTGCCGTAGCAAAAACATTACTGCCTAAAATTAGGACTTCTCACACAAATCAACACAAGTAAGTTAACACGTGACCAATAAAAGAAATACACATATGACCGCCGTCATTTTTACAAGTACACTACCACTACACCAGACAGGCGTCACATACTAAATTACATGATCTGAGTCATAAACAAATCACTAGGCTCAAAGCCAACATTTACATTATTAACACAACATTCTATCCATACGACATGCAATAATCCGTCACACACATGGCGAACTCCCCAATTAATTATGGTCCAAAATAACTATCGCAAAGAACAGGTTTGCTACTTGAAAGCTTAAAGGGGCCAGTCGGAACATAGGACTGTCTAACAAAATAAGTCACCAGGCAAGACGGGCGATTCGTGGAAATCTGCATATCTGTCAACCCACGTGTCAAAATACCTCGACCTCCCAAGGGACGGGATCGAATCTCGAAGAAGCGTGCCCCAAAGCACAATAATACGTGTGTGTGTGTCAGAACAAAATATCCCGGCATTTCCCCTAGAAAATCCAAGAATCAGCATATGGACAAGGAACAGCGGTCTCCCTGGAGCACCCTGCCTTTCCATCAAAAATACAACAACAACAAAATATGAGGGCGGTAGGACCTCTTCACGTAGAATCAACACACACCTGACACAATAACACACACAGAATCACACGTATGGGTTTGACAGACCCTGAAATAAAATGACATAAATATTTTCCACTTGCTGGCGCCTCCGTTCTACGCCGTGACTAATAAACCTGAAAAGGACTCAAAAGAAATCTATCAAATTAGAACTAAGGTGTTCTACAATTACATCTTAAATTGTTGCGCTCGGCAACCCTAATATGAATAATAACCTGTTCAGCAAAACATCTTACAGTAATTACCTCCCTTTCCTATCAAAAATATGAATTTTAATAAAGCACCACTTATCGAATGTAACGGGTTTCGCATTTGCATGGATAAAATCACATACACGCGCCGTGTACCTTAAGTATGACTCCAAAGAAAAATAAATACACAACAAACACTTTGGCCACGTGCCAACGTACATTTAAAACAGTTAGTGTCGGTACAAGAAAAACACTCTAAAAACAAGAAAAAGAAAATGAACTATTTACAAAGTTCCCCCGCCAATCTAACTACATAATTGAATAATCAATTGTTGTACATCACCGTCTCAGCTTGTAGAACATATGACCTCCATCTCAGCCCATTTCCCCACGGGAAAATTAACACTCCATCGTTGTCTTCGTAGAAGCGTCGGACATCACTCCGGCTCCTGACCACACGTCGGACATCTTGGTGTAGTCTCTTTGGAAGAAAAGTTCAATGTTATTATAATTTGACCTGGCTATAATCGCTTGTGAATTACTAAATTCGCCCACAAATAGTCCTATGCGATTAATCACGAAGACTTTCCCTACTCTTGCTCACACACGCACGATACACACATGAAAAATACAATAAAAATCTACATGAAATATACACTTCGAGTCCATCGTCACTGGCTCGACAATACAAGTTTTAAAGTCTGACTGTGTCAAAGTCGCTATCTCGCTCGGTAATCTCTACTGCTCTGCTTGACCTTCGCTCGGGCTGGAGCGCTAATTAGAATGTTACTCAAGTCTTGCCCCCAAAGAGCTGAAGTAGTTGTCTTTAAGATAATATTCAAGTTTTAAATCACCACGCAAACTGGCGTGAAATTAGCTCATCGAGCTCACAAAGTATTAGACTTCAAATAATATATTTGAGCTTTAAAAATCGCTACACAAACTGATGTGAAGTTAGCTCATCAGAGCTCACAAATAAATGACTTCGAATAATATTAAGAGCGTTAAAATCACTACGCAAACTGGCGTGAAGTTAGCTCATCAGAGCTCCAAACAGAAAGACCTCGAACAGCGTCTCGTCGATCAATTTATTAGAAACTGACAGGGGGATGAAGAGTGGGGTAAATTAAGGAAAATTTTCCAGAGTTTTCATCTCACACACACGGGACAAGTGTCAATCTTCATCAAATAATTCAAACGTCTCAGCGCACTCGTGCGGAGATAATTCTGATCGGCAGTTCTTTAGATAATCAATTCCGCGCGCTTTTTACCACTGACGCTACACATCGCGTGGTCTCGGCTTGGTCTCTCCTGATTGGGTGATTCAATCGTAGGTCGGTTGCAAGAAACTCGTGACCATCCCTTTATGATTCCAATTCTGGTGCAAGTTGTTACACAATT
This sequence comes from Meconema thalassinum, assembly GCA_946902985.2. Lineage (NCBI taxonomy): Eukaryota > Metazoa > Arthropoda > Insecta > Orthoptera > Tettigoniidae > Meconema > Meconema thalassinum. Next base: position 1,116,875,463 of record OX336389.2, on the reverse strand, counting down.
TGGCCTTGAACTCAGATTACTCGGCCGTTTTCAAGAATAGCTACCAAGAGCAACTTCTGTGGCAATCATTGCGACATGCTAACTTGCCTTTATCCTCATCAACTTCCACAAGTACTGCCTGGGCTGCAGTAATAATAATAATAAATTATGAATACTTATTTATCGCAGATTAATAAGGGTTCAATATTAAATAATGAAGATGAAAGCCAGCTACTTCAATTTCCTACAGAATTCTTGACTTCCTTGGAATTAAGTGACTTGCCTCCACATATTCTTACTCTAAATGTTCGAGCCATAGTTAAGCTCCTTAGGAATCTAAACATTTCCCAAGGGCTCCTAAATGGCGTCAGATTGACTGTAAGAATTATGTATGAAAATTGCTTGGATATGGAAATAATGAGTGCAATTGGGCAGAGAGTTCTAATCCTTGGACTAGATTTAACACCATCCGATAAAACACTTCCATTTTCCAATCGCTTGCCATACTTGATCACAATCAATAAAGCTGAAGGGAGAACTCTTGAACGTGTAGATCACTATTTGCCTCATCAAGTTTTCAGTCGTCGCCTCCGTGGCGTAGCGGTCAGCATGGTTAACTGCCGCCCGAAGTTCCTGGGTTCGATTCCCGGCTCTGCCACAAACTTTGAAAAGTGGTATGAGGACTGGAACGGGGTCTACTCAGCCTCGTGTGGTCCAAATGAGTATAGGGGGTTCGATTCCCACCTCAGCCATCCTCGAAGTGGTTTTCCGCGGTTTTCCACTGCCGGGTACTGTACCCATGCGTTGATGGAGAACATGTGTTCGCATCCCGCTAGCTCAACGGTCTTATCAGGGCTGTACCGTTCATCCCACGAAACAAACACATTTTCAGGATTTGATATCTACTACGGTACTGTATATATAATAATAACCCCTGGCACAACAGCCCATGAAAGGCCTAGGCCTACCAAGCGACCGCTGCCTAGCCATTTGGCCTGCAGATATTGGGGTGAGGCAAGATCACCTCATGGGCCTTGGCCGTTAATCTTGGTTTTCGTGATCGGGGCGCTGCCTCACTGGCAGACAGCTACTCAATTGTCCTCACAAGGCTGAGTGCACCTCGTTCCAGCCCTCATGTCAGTTTCTAAAATCCCTGGCGGAGCTGGGAATCGAACCCTGGGCCTCTGGGCTAGAGGCAGGCGCTTTACCCCCAACACCACGGGGCCGGCATTTGATATCCACTAGGTGACAAATATACAACAAAAACACACTCCTGTCTACAAACTGAGTTTTATTCTAAATCATGGCAAAACAAGACAAAAAAAATACATTACATTTACATCTCAATATCAAAGCAAATCAATACAATGAGCACCCAGATAATGAGTAGAAAAAGATAAGCACAAATTATCATTATCTTCGCTCTTCAACAGCTGGTCATTCTAATCCACTGATTAGACCTTTAAACCAGTTCCTATGGTCTCAACGACCGTCCTTTACTAATCCTCCGTACCATCTAAATAATGTTGAGTCCTTCAAACTAATGTCTCAATACATCCAAAATTTTTTAAATTGTTCACCACAGACATTGCTAACTTATACAGGGTGAACGTAAAATGCCGCACTTGGAGTTCGGCATGCGGTTCGTCGTCGAAATTCACGACAAAAGTATATTTTGCAAAACCAAGTCCGGCCAATAGGTTTAACAGAAATGCGTGTTAAGGAACGAGGCCCTGGCAAGGCTGCAACTGCATGCAGCGTGGCCAAAAACTGATCGCAGGAACTCGGCACTCTGCTGGAGCTGTCTCATTAGCTCAGTGAGACAAGGTAATACCATAAATGCCGGTTGTGCGGACGCACCGATGTTCGAGTCGCGTTCGCGCCATTTTTTCAGGTAATGTATCAATTTGCATCCAATGTACACCTCCACTATGCAATACACTATGTCTTACCTTACAGTTACCTGTATTTAATCATTCAAACGTAACATGAATTTCTTACAGAGGTAAACGACCCCTTGTTTCGTCCATGGCACAAATAAAGCCAATAGAACGTAATAGTGGGTAGAGTAACATCGTCTCTATCCAATGCGGTACATAGAAGCACAATACTGTAGGTAGCCTACACTAGATTGCCTATTATGCTACGCACCATAATTCCATAGTGTACGTTTGACGTCCAATCATATCTTCACAGAGCCGGTACGTACACTTACGAGCAACGCCTTCACTTCACAGGAGATGTTCAAAGTGACCTCCTTGTATTTGCAAACACTTCGCCACTCGTTGGAGCATACTTTACCGGGCCCTATGCAACACACCTGCATCCACCATTACCGATACAGCATGCACGCGAGCTATTAGGTCTTGTATATCCATGGGTGGAGTACTATAAACTTGTTCCTTTAAGTGTCCCCACAAATAAAAATCTAGTGGATTAAGGTCCATGGAACGTGGCGGCCAGAACATTGGACCTCCACGACCAATCCATTTCCCTGAACACGCTTCATTTAGACAGTTAAGCACAGTCATTCCAAAGTGTGGTGGTGCAACATCATGCTGAAACCATAGCTGTCGCCGAACACCTAGTGGAACGTACGATAGAGGGGGGTAATAAACTTGTCTGGCAATAGGTAAGGGCCTAAAAGCACTCCTCCCACGATTCCAACCCACAGGCGTATGACAAAGCGTGCCTGAAAGCCACGTTCACGGGTGACATGTGGGTTGTGGTCAGACCAATAATGACTGTTGTGATGGTTGAAAATACCTTCCCAAGTGAAGCTACATTCGTCACTCCATAGCACATTCTTGATAAAATATTCGTTATCTTTAACTTATTGCAAATGCAATTCACAGAACTGTACTCGTTGAATGTGCTCTTCTGGCCGCTGGTGTTGAGTTAACATGCAAAGATATGGATTCAGTTCTTCGTCTTGCAACACGTCAACAACCTGTGTTGGAGATACCTGGAGCTGCCTTGCATTATCACGGGTACTTCGCCGAGGTGATTGGTGAACGGTTTCAAGAATTGCGTCCTCCGTTTGTGGAGTAGGCTACGTCTAGTCCTTGGTCGACCTCTGTCCACTACTTGTGGGTGAAGATTACCGGTTTCCACAGGCGTTGCTCAAGGTGACGAAAAACATTATGATTCGGATGGCGCCTTTGAGGGTACCGTACCGCATACTCACGAGCAGCACCCAACACTAAAAGCATATCGACGTATTCACCATTTGGGAACTCCATCATGAAGCCACCCTACATGAACTTGACAAGACCAGTTATGGTTGTGCAATGCATGGTTAGTCGACTCATGAATGCCGTTTAATGGATCACACTGTGCGTTCTTTTATCCGTTATAGTTTTACGGACTAAGCGAGGATTCCACCATTACCGCCACTGAGGGCAGTGTCCGGGAGCTTGGGACTCTGAATCGGGGATACAACTGGGGAGTGTGACTAGCACTTTGCCCAGGCGGCCTCACCTGCAAAGCGAACGGGGGCCTGATGAAGGGATGGGAACAGTGGGAGGGTTAGGCAAGGAAAGGGGAAGGAGGCAGCCGTGGCGTTACGGTAGGTACCATCCCGGCATTTTCCCGAAGACGAAGTGGGAAACCACGGAAAACCACTTCGAGGATGGCTGAGGTGGGAATCAAGCCCCCTCTACTCATTTGGACCACCCGAGGCTGAGTAGACCCCGTACCAGTCCTCAGACCACTTTTCAAATTTCGTGGCAGAGCCAGGAATCGAACCGCGGACCTCCGGGGTGGGAGCTAATCACGCTGACCACTAAGCAAAGCAGGTAACTCACACTGTCATGTGACAAAATGATGTGATGCCATGCTTACAAACGCAGTTAAACGACGGGAACTGACGTAACAAAAAAATTACGTAGATTCGAACCGTAGCTCGATGGTGTATGTAGGTTTGATAACCCAACAGTCTACTCAGTGAGCTGCGACGAATAGTACGGTACTGCGGGATGATACACATTTCTCTGTACATTCTGATGCGCATCAGAAGGCTATGTGACAGTGTTGCCAGCTCCTCGCTTTCATACTTGTGGTTTTAAACAGCACCCGGTCCAATTTTGCTATAGAAACTTTTGTCTTGCAATTGGATGAGGAATCGCATGCCGACCTCCAAGGGCGGCATTTTACGTTCACCCTGTATACAAATCCTATTCATAGCCCTTATATTACAGAAATGCATATTTATTTAGTAACTTTTTCGTCATTTTTCGAAGCAATTTATTTTAGCTCATTTTCTCGCTTTTCACGTCATTATTATGTCATTTTATGGAATTTATTAATATATTTTAAACGTTTTGAGTCATTTTGTCACATTTTTAATGGTTTATGATGCAATTTTTGCATATGGTATTGGATATTAACGGGACTGAAAGTGAGGATGAAGGCATAAGAATCTTCACAAATTTGTTGAACCTTTATTTCTTGGAATATCCACATTCCAGGAAACACACTAGACTGAAATAATTACGAGTATATGTATGCAAATAATTCGTATTTGTCAAATAATAATGAAATTATATAGGTAGACTACCTATTAAAATCATTTTAACATACAATGGCGTAGTCTGTTTGAATTTTTTGTGTCTTGTTAATTCAAATTTTTAGATAATTTTTTTAAAGTTTTCGGGGTATTTTATGGAATTTTTGCAGTTATTTTATAGGTCATTCTTTTGAACATTTTAGGTCATCAAAATCCGGGCCCTGCTTATCAGTGATGAAAGACTTGAAATCATCAATCTGATAAGTTATAGAATTTCATTAGGCTTGCTGTTTTAAGGGTATCTGTTCACCTAAGCAGTCAACCCCTGGCACTATCCAGCCCATGACGGGCTAAGGCCGACCAAGCGACCGCTGCCCAGCCATTCGGCCTGCAGATATTGGGGTGACGCGTGATCAGCGCGTCGGGTCCCCTCGGCAGTTAATCTTGGTATTCGTGATCGGGGCGCTGTCTCACTGTCAGACAGCTACTCAATTGTCCTCACGAGGCTGAGTGCAACCCGTTCCAACCCTCACGTCAGTTTTAAAATCCCTGACGGAGCCGGGGATCGAACCCGGGGCCTCTGGGTGAGAGGCGGGCGCGCTACCCCAACACCACGGGGCCGGCTCACCTAAGCAGTATTATCCGGATAATGGCATCGTCGATTAATCGGGCAGTCAATTATACGGGTCAAACATGTTTAGAATAGGACCAAGGCAATATTTATATTTATATTTTCTTCGCTTACCCAGCCATTTCATCGTTTATCCGTATCATTCAAGTTAATCGGCGAGGCAATCTTTTGTCACGAGTAGCAGTGTAACAGACTTTCTATACCGCAGAGTTTTGTCCCAAGTGGATTGAATAATTATGAAAAGGCTATTATAGATACTTCCTGCAATGAAAACGAACTGACAAATAAACCCCGCTCACCAAGTGTAATCTGGGAGGACGCGTGGCCAACGCTACGACACCCTGAGTCACATGACCTTGGAGTTAGGCCATTGGAGATAAGGTATTCCCCCAGTGGCTTCAAGCGGGTGACGTAATTGTCCTAATACTGTTTTATTTATTTATTTATTTATTAAATTATTTATTTATTTAGCGTATGGCTTTTAGAGCCAGGAGTGTCCGAGGACATGTTCGGCTCGCTAGAGGCTGTAGCTGCTTCAAGCGGACACCCAGGGTGTGAGCTACAACTTCTGTTCAATTTCAAGTAGTTCCAATTTTCGCCACTAGATATCACTGACACCTAGTGGTGAACGTTGGAACTCTGATAGAGCATTTCAATGAAATCTAACCTGGAAGTTTAGCTTCACACAAGTTTAGTTAGTGGAAGTATCTTTTACATGCCATAAATCTATGACATGGGACCGCCAGCTTTACTTCCACTCTGAAAGAAGGCATACTGAAGGATTTTAGCGCTCTTAAAACATCCGACGACTTCGGCCGGGTTTGAACCCGCTATCTCGGGAACAGCAGTTCAGAATGCTACCAACTACGCCACCGGAAGCCGCTCCAATGCTGGTATCTCTGTTCTGAATCCCACAATCATTCACAAGCTTACTTTCTTGGGTGAAAACCTTGACTCTCCTATTTTGGGCATTGGAGCGGAATATCACATAGCCCAGCCTGTTCCAGCCGAGCAACTCGCCAGTGAGCAGCCGAGTACTTGCCGCCTTGCGTGAGTAAACCTGCAACATGCAATACAGCTCTGCTGTGGGGGCTGCCGTCACTGCGCGGTGAAAACATCAAGACTGGCAGGAAGCGTATGGACGTGTGTCATGACGATCGCCCAGTGACGTATTGGCTATCACCACCAGTCCCTCTCCAACCGTGCCCCGAGCATCACTGCTGAGTACTCGCGTGTACGCATACTCAAACTCGTGGATTTGTAACAGACTGGCATAGCCTATCAAGCTAATGCTTCGTTGTATGCAAGTGGATGAGTGCACTTTCTTCCAGCCATCACGCCAGATCTTAAAAATAATAATGTTTTTGGTCTTACGTCCCTTTTAACTACTGCGGCTTTTACAAAAACCGGGGTGTGGGAATTGTGCCCCGAAATGATCGTTAACGTGCCAGTAAATCTACTGACACAGCTTCCTCGCATTTTCGCACCCTCAAATGTCAGCTGACTGCACCAGGATTTGATCCTGCTACCTTGAGCACAGTCAGATCTTAAATCTCTGGTGGAGCCAGGACAAGCGGAATACCCCTACACCACTTGTCCGGACAATGAAAATGAAACATTCTGAATTAAATATAGCCTATACTGACAACTAGTTCTTCATTAAGTCCACCTTCTGGTGTAGCGGCTAGCATCCTAAATGTGGTCCCACGAGAGGTGGAGGGGTATAGTGTGGCTCCACGTTAACAGAGACAAAACTGAGAAGAGGTGGGTTCGACTCTCACCCCAGCCATCCTTAGTTGTAGATGGCCCTTCCTCCTACTGAAATTTTTCCGTCAAGTCATCTAGTACGTTCCCTGTAATATGGTCATAATGCATGTCGTAGAGGATGTCAGACATGATCCAAACCTGCCTAACTACTACTTCCGTCTTAAACGTTTCTGAGGGTGTGTCGCTTTGGTAGCTTTGGCTACGCTATTCTTGTATAGCCCCTCCAGCAGATTTATTAGATGTTTCAGTCATCCCATACCTTGTAATATTCACCAAGGAGGCTTCCATTTCACAGAGTTGAGCTTTCTATATATAATCGAAGTGTTCTAATGTCGAGCTCTCCGGCCTTTTCAATGATCTGTCGAACATTCAGGATCTGGTCAAGGGTGGGGTTGAAACCACACTGTTCCTCAGCTACTTATGATAGAAGGATGATGATGTAGAGGAGGACGTTACCAGCATGTGGTATCAGACAATGCGTGTGAACATCCTGCGAGCAGAGATCAAGGCAGGAATGTGCAGGAGCATGAGTCATTCTCTCAGTCAAAATACCTGTCCAATACACAAACTGCACAGTGCTCACCTATTTTTAACTTCAAACGTTCTCAAGCCACTTAACCCTCGACAACTGGCGTGAAACAAGAAGTTCCGTGACGAACTAAAGAGCCTACTTTTCTTAAAATTTAAGATTCATGCCAATGATTAATCTATATGGTGCACCCTTCAATAAAGCATGGTTTTCTCAAGATTCATCTACGGGGTCGTGTTCAGTCCAGACTGCGTTACACAGCAAAGTTCGCATCAAACAACATGCTCTAATGAATAGAAAGGTTCATGACAGAGGCTATACTAGAAATAAAATGAATAACAAGTAGAATAAAAGAAATTTAATGACTGAAAAGGTATGTGCATAATAATAATAACAATAATAATAATAAAAGAAATCCTCCCTGACTTTCACCCCCTTAATAAACAATAATAACACTGAGCGGTAGGAACTCGCTCGTAACAACAAGACAATGTGAATGCAGCTTCACATAAATGATAAAATCATAACATAAGCATTTGAGCGGTAAAAACTCACTCGTCACAACATATGGATACAAGTCCATTTTTTCTGGTCAAAGAGTTATATAATGCGTGGTGTACTGTTCGTTAATAAGAAATTGAGTACTGATGCGAGTCCGTTTACAACTGAAACAGACATGTTGCTTACGGAGTTGCATCTTTTAAGTCACACTACGGCTATGGGACCCACCCTTAATTAATATACTATAATTACTACTGACACATGCAAGATCTAATAATATAAACAAAATGAAGAATCTCCCTGAGATCCTAACTGGTGCAGGAGCACAAAATGAACACAAAAGAGCATGCCAGAAATAGGCCAAAAAACGCTCTCATCATAACTTGGGAACATAGATTCGCGCACCCTAAATTGACACGGGCCAAGGACGCGTAAAAATAAACACACCAAAAAAAATTGAACCAACAACAACAAAATACAAGCCTAACGGCTGAAAAACTATGTTTACATTTATATGAAACGCCAGAAAAACACGAATTTCGGTGGCTTCCTTACAACTATGGACAGCACCCATTTAATCAATCATACTCATTATAACCGATCAGGTTTTGTGAATTTTAAACAACATCTTAAATTGCAGTACAGGAAGCAGACCTGTTACTAATGACAAGTCACGTTATCTGATTTGAGCGCGCCCTTCTCGTATGAGTCAACACTGCCACAAATATCTTTCTCAGTCCGGCAAGCTAAGTGCAGTTTCCCTCAGGAAACGTCAACATATTATACCCTTTTGAACATAGGACCTTCAGGACAGGATTCATTCCTCGGGGACGGAGCGTTCCTACTTGAAGCTAACAACTGTCCTGGCATACACCATTTGGAAGATCGATAGGGCTGATCAATGAATCATCACACACAGAATTCAAATAAAAGGAAAGCAACTTTATTAACACTAAAGAAACAAATACAAACCAAAAAAAGAAAGAGTAAAACAAAATATCCAAATAAGAAAATCAAAATCTTAACGAGAAATGAATTAAGGCGAAAGTAAACTAATAAATCATGAAATTTTGAAGCAAATCCAAAATAAGTTTAAAACTCCAAAATAATCTACTCAAAATTACAAAATATCAAAATCAATCCAAACGGATTCCAAAAATAACAAAATTGAATAAAAAGAATGATCAAAATCAAAATTTAAATTAATTGGATATCAATTAAATTAATTACACAATCGATTTGATTAATTAAGTGGATCAAAGCGATCAATCAAATCATTCAATCCCGATTGGGAAATATCAATCCAATTAAAGACCATTAATAACTTATTCAAATTAATAAATACATAAATTAATTAATCCATCTTTGATCAAACACGTAAGCAAAATTATGATCTGATCTCACTACAATCAGTATTGTACTCATTGAAAACTCCACACTGTGAGCTCATTACATCAAGTATCATGTCATCTCACCATAACGTAATGTACCATGTAAATTAATATTACTTTAATTAAATCATTCGTGCATCACACTATTAAGCAAGGGCTTTTCCAAACATGATCCAACATCTTAATATAATCTGGCAATATCGCCTGTATGATCACTTGTATGGATTAAAAATACTCTCATAAAGATACACTTCTTATGCATCCAAATTCTTAACACAAACCTTGTCCCTTTTTTTTCTATGGATATAAAATTGGTACATTTATTTATGAGCTCTCGTGTATGCAACAGATGTACACCACAATAGGACTTGAGATATGCTATACTGGCACATTATAATAAACACCAATGCATGAGAACACGATTATCCAAGGATCGAACTCAAGACTCGATACCTCATTTCGGGTCTCGAATACGATACTGTCTGTCAGAGTTTATGGGTGTATGTCAACTACACTAATATACAATAACTAAGATGCTTGTAATATCCCCTCAATTATCATCTTATATAAGACAAAAACCAAAGGCTAAAAAATGAACGCTAGACTGTATGCAAATTTGCACCAATGCAATAATAAGAATATTCTATGCTCACACTTCGTACGGTGATCAATAACATTTGAAAGCAACGATGAGTGTAGGCAACAACGATGTTTCCCCGACACTGTAAATAAAGGCATGGCACAACTGTATCTACAAAATATATTCACAAAATATGTACACAAATAGGTCTCGAAGTAAGGACCTCGACTTACCTGTTTCGGGCGTGGCATATCTGCGACCGTCGCTAGTATCAGAGAGAGAAAACACTTCCCCCTCAAATGGTTAATGAATATCTGTACCCTTCTGTAGAATACCATCATCAAATTAATTACTTAACTATCATTATTATTATTATCATTATTATTATTAGTAGTATCATCCAATATTATTCCCACAGTGATGTTAATTTGCAATGACGCTAGGACGCGAAAGGTCAATTGATATCCGTACCCTTTTACAGAATCCATTGATTATATAATTATTATTATTATTATTATTATTATTATTATCATTGTTATTATTATCATTGTTATTATTCGTCATTGCGAGGACGCTAGGTCATGATAGGTCACTGTGTATCTGCACCCTATTACAAGATACCATTATTAAATGAGTTATTATTATCAGTTCAAAAATGTGCTCAACAACACAGACTTAAACTTGGTACGGGAAACATATGATTTACTAAAAGCTCGGCTTTCTACACGGCCAAGAGGGGAGTGACGTAAGTACCGTTAGCCATAGTGTGAGAGGGAAAATGTCAAATGACCTTGGCCTAGGACAAACATGTGTTGAGCCAATACACCCAGTGGTAACCAAAAGCATCCTACTAATCTTGCGCCAAATAAGCGAAATGAAATATACGAGCAGCTAGTCTCGTAAGCCTAATGGCCTCCTGTTCGAAGCTGAGCGTGGTATAAACTTTGGAACATACCCAATCGTGGTTCATCATTGCACTCAAATAATTACAAGCGCCGTTCGGCTTTACCTCTTATCTTATGGCATGCCTCAATACACACTTCTTACCTTTTTATTTTCAGTTGGCGACATCATGGGACACATGGCGATGCCCGCTACAGCCTAACTGCACATATTTCATAATCCTTACCATTTTCTTTTTCTTTCATTCGTCGTAGCTTACCTGGAATCACATGGGACCATCCCAATACCATATTTTGCATGCCTTTATCATAACATTTCTGCATATCACCACGACCCAATGCTCATACATGTTCCAAAACACTCAGACAGTTGTTCAGTGCACTCTCTCACAAATCGTATCTTACCTGATTAGAGCAAATATATTGGAGACGCAAAGGTAACGTTCCTAGCTCACTCCCAGGGCGTAACTTAGCTAAATAAATATCTCACCAGGTGTGAAATCAAAATACCAGCATTACGGAATTAAAAATTCCCCTCCATCACTCGTATTATTATTATTATTAATAATAATAAATTGTGTTATTATTGTGTCCGTAAAAAAAACAAAAAATGTTCGAATCTCTCTCTCTTTCTTACCCAAAACCACATGCCTCACTCCGGGCTTCTTCCGTCTTTTCCTGGGCTGAAATACACATACTTTAGCAAATAAATAAACATACATTCCTACCAGTGTATCCAACATGTACGACTTGTGAGCGTTATTTCTGCCAAGCATCTCAAAATAAATCAACAGCGTCGCGTCATCACGTGCGCACATATCTAAGCAAAATAAATCTAACTTCAAAAATTAATCACTAACATATTATTTACACAACTATGGTAATCCTAAGAATACACCCATAAACAATGACAATATAATCAAAGATTAATACTCATCGTGATCTCCTGTCAGCTGCCATCATTCCTTTCAGCAGGGATCTTTCACAGCTCCTCTCCAGGGCTCTACATGATATCTTAATCACGCATCATCACTGAATACATTATTACACTGATTAATTCTTCATCATAATTTCGCTGCGTTTCACTCGATTTTCTTCACAAACTATTATTGACACTTTCATAAGGTTATCACATAGTAGTACCCTAATAAACACGTAATTTATTATTTTAGACACTTTATACACTTTGCAGGGATTGCGCAATATAACCACACGTATTTCTATCTCACTAGCTCTTTCTTCACGATGCCGTGGGTTGACCGATTCTACGCGTATTTCCCTTCGAATGGTGAGCTCGCAGATGACGTGCCAGTTCAACTGGACTCCGGTTCGGACCTCGATTGTCCTTCTACGTCTACCTCACTCCTGCGTCTGCTAACACCATCTCTGCACTTGGCGTGGAAAGTCTACTATATAAATTTGAGCGAATATATTGCTTTCCCGCATATGAATACTTTATTTTACACAATTTATGTCTCTTTAAATATCGTCCCCTTGTATTTTACCAATTGTGGTGCAATATTATTTTAGCTTGGCGTGCTCCCACTGCTAACTGCCCGTAGTTATGCGACGATCTTTCTCGCCCGCCGTTTGCCACCAACCAACTAGCAAACCGGACTCTGACTCCCTACGCAGAACTGCTCACGCGAAACTACTCCAGACTACTGCCAACTAACTCCTGCGACCACGAGAGTGCAGGGGTATGTCTTTCACATGGCGGCGGTCAACACTAATCTTTCTACGCTGTCAGGAGCTCTTCTTTCAGACCGTACACCATATTCACAATATGTGCAAATTAATATTAATAATAAGGCCGTATTATTATCATATTGTCACCGACATTCGATCGTGGCTTCCACAAATATCCATCTTGCGTCCCCTGGCACTATTTCTGACGACATGGACGCTATCCCTACCAGCGCAACCAAACTCTCCACCCCAGACTGTTGGCGTGAGGAACTAATTTCCTTGATCATCGATTTAATGATATCATGATGATCTATCCAGTTTGATGACTGGCGAAAAATCTTAGGAATATTCCAGGTTTAGTGACGTTAAGGGTTCGACCCTGGGTGTTATCGTATTGTCACAATTTATTTATTTAGTGATTTAGGGGCGGGGCTTTGCTAACTTGCGGCGTAGCGTAGAACATACGAGAACAAATTATTGAGGTCAGCTTCCCAAGAAGTCCTTGGAATGTTGCACCTGCTCTGGTCGATGCGTAGCATAGAAATATGTTCTAGACTTCGCTGTATTGGCAAACTTTAGGCAATACGTCGCTGGTACTGTCTGCGACGTACATGAGCTCGACTTCCAACCCAGATCGGGCGCTTGCCATGATTAAATAATATGCAATCCGGTTTCCATCTCCTCTGTAATTTGAAGCTCATTTAAACGATATACACTCTGCATGACGAAGAACCATGCGAACTTAGCCTGGGGCCTATAGGATAAGGGCGCATCTTCCCCCTCCTTGGGTTTCGAAAAACTATCTACAGGGTGTGATGGTTTTTCGAGATTTATTAACTTCATCTCCCTTCTTAATAGTCTCTCTGTCATGCATCGTATAAATGTTGAGTACGCTGACCTTCCGATCATTCCTTCTCTTCCTCAATAACATTGACTTGTTGGCCCGTATCTTCTTCTTCCATCGGGTAATAAACCTTTAGATTCTGAGCGTTGTAGATTGCTTCCACTCCTGTTTCCAGATGTTTGACCTTGTACGCATTGTTCCCAATCACCTTGGTAATCTTGTACGGTCCATAGAACAACTCACAAAATTTAGCATATACTCGTGCCTGAGGATCAGATGTTGCCGGCTTCTTCACGAGCACCAGTTCTTCCAATTCAAGTGGTCTATGAAACCTCCTATTCCTTACCCTTCTTAAACGGCGCTCAGCCTGTTTCTTCAAATATGACGCTGTGTCTCTGATCACTAACTCATGGCTCAGTCTGGCGTCTACCGGACACGGTACAACATTATTCCATGGTCGATCAGGGTGTCGATTGAAATGCACAACCGCGGGAATCCGACCCGTGCTTTCGTGTATGGTATTATTGATACACGACTCAATTATCGGCAATACATCCACCCATTTCCAGTGTTGTTGTGGACAGTATATTCGACAGAACTTGGCAATTTCTCTCATAATTCGTTCCGACGGATTTCCCTCCGGGTGACGAACAGAGCTTAGGACGTGTCGAATATTCAACCTTGCCATTTCCCGTCTAAATTCGGCGCTGGTGAAATAACTTCCGTGGTCCTTGAGGCAAAATTCTATCTCTCCAAACGTGGGAATTACTTTAGCTTTGATTCGGTTCAAAACCTGACGGGTATTCACCTTCTGAAGAGGGCATAAGACCACGTATTTCGAAAATACGTCTATGCTGACCAAGATGTATTTACATCCCCTTCTGCCTTTGGGCAATGGACCGTATCCATCCGTGGCGATGAGCTCACACGGCTTTTGAGGCAATAATGGTTTCGGATACTGCTTCATCAAAAACGAGTTGGGCTTCACTCTTTGACATTGGTCACACGTCTTTAGTGCTCTTTGGGTGGTCTCACGTAACTTCGGCCACACAAATGTCTCCTGGATTAAAGCGCTAGTTTTGTCAATTCCACCATGACCCGAAATACGATTTGCATGCCAAACCAACCCTTTCTGCAATGAGAGCGGCACCATAATCCTCAATTTGGTACGATCTGCGTCTACGAACTTGTGTAGCAATTCGTTATACCACATATAATTATCAGAAATTTTCTCTGCCTCGATGAATGCGGGAGTTCCAGGTTGTAACTTTTTCTTGAAGTAATTTATGATCATGTTCATCCAAGGATCCATCTCTTGTTCAATTTTGATACCCCGTAATTTTTCCAAAAATTCTTGATCTGGCCGGGTGAGTTCAATTTGGTTCACAGACTCAATCTGATCCTCTTGATCTGGATTTCGGCTTAAAATATCCGGTATTAGGTTGAGTCTTCCCGGATAGTGCTCAATGGTGATGTCATACTGCTGGACGTACAGCGACCACCTGTTGACCCTTTCTCCTGCCATCGGCGTTTTCAATAGAAAAACCAGGCTTCTATGGTCTGTTCTGATGAGAATTTTGAATCCATACACAATTTTTCTCCACTGTTGTAGAGCGAATATTATAGACAACAACTCTCGCTCTGTGATAGTATAATTCATCTCATGTGTCCTCAATTTGCGACTTGCGAAAGCTAGATAAGTTTTAGTCTGAGGATTTTCCGGGTCTTCCTGGTATAACATTGCACCGACTCCAATTTGTGATGCGTCAGTTTGTATGATGAACTGACGTGTAAAATCAGGGTAACCCAACTTAATGCTTCCGGTTAATAATTCCTTGGCCTTCCTAAAAGCGCTATCGCATTCATCATTCCATGCCCATCGGTTGTTCTTGTGCAGCATATTTTGGAGTGGAGCCATTATCTCTGTATACCCCGGACAATGATCAGCGAAGAAGTTACATATGCCTAAAAATTGGCGAACATGCTCCACTCTCGTAGGCTTCGGGAAGTTCCGAATTGCTTCCAATTTAGCTGGATTCGGGCTGATACCTTCACCATCAATAACATGACCCAAATATAAGACTTCTCTTTGGCAAAAATGAGACTTCTCAATGTTGATTTTGAAATTTGCCTGTTCGAGGTTAGCTAATAACTTCTCCAAGTTTGATAAGTGTTCATCCAAATCTTCAGAAGCCAGTAAGATGTCGTCCACGTATCGGGTGGTTATGCTCTTGACTTCTGGCGTCAGATTACGCTCGAGAGCCCTAATTAACGCCGACCCGGCCGTCTTAATGCCAAATGGTAACCTCTGAAATACATAGGTCTGTTGATCAAACAGAAACCCTGTGAGCAGTTGTGATCTTTCATCCAACTCCAAGTGATGATAACTACTCGTTAAGTCAATTGAACTGAAATAGACCTTGTTCCTGAACTTTCGGATTATCTCCTTGATTGGTGGAGCCTGATCATATTCTGGGATCAATCTCTCGTTTATTTCTCGTGCGTCCAAACAGACTCGCACTGTCCCGTTGGGTTTCAAAACTACCATCAAGGGGTTCACAAAAGGAGTAGCCATCTTGGCGATCACACCTCCTTCTTCCATCTTCTTCAGAGTCACGGCAACTTCTTTGACGTATTTCTCAGCAACAGGGTATGCCTTTTTCTTGAAAGGTGACCAGTCATTAATTTGCATCGCATATTTAAACCCTTTGATCCTCCCGGGCTTAGAATCAAAAACTTGTCGATGCCGTTTCAATATCTCCCCCAGCTTTATCCGATCGTCATCATTAATTTTTGCCTCGTGCATTTTCTCTGCAAATTTCGCCTCAGGTTCTTCGACCTCATCCTCTGTGGTCGTGGTCCATATCTCGGGTCTTATTAATTCGTCGTCAATGTCATTGAGCCGTTGATTCAACCTGCTGCAACTCTGCACCATCCATATCTCTTCCGAATTTCTGGGAACGTCCGGATTCAACGGGATCTTCATGGCACGGTCCTCGTCAACAATTTTAAATTGGATGATTCTATTGGCCAAATCGATGACGGCACCATATTCCCGAATAAAGTCTGCCCCTAAGATGACATTATAACTTACCGTGCTCATTATGAGGAATGGGTGTGGCAGGCTGTACCCTTGCACGTCAATATCTAGAAAAGTTTGAAATTTGCATGTGGTGGATTTGTCTGGAATGATACCTTTAATTTTGACATTGGACAGGGGCAAGATCGGGATCTTAAAATGCTTTCCCAACTCATTCACCAATGCTTGTGAGACTATGCTAATGCTAGCTCCTGTATCCACCATGCATTTGACAGTTAAGCCTCCTACTCGGGCATGTATGACCGGTAATTCTCTAATAACTTTGATTTCTGGCCCCTTTAGATCCTCGGTCAATTCCTCTTCTTTCAGCACCCAGTCACTTATCTGAGCGACAACCATGTATCTATACGACCCATTTAAATTGTCTGCATCGTCCTGATGGCCTAAAATTGACGTTTTTTTTATCTTGGGACGCTTCCCTAGTGTTTTGTCCTCTAGACCTCTGGCTAGCCTGAAATTCTAGACTTTCGGCCCCAGTTTCCACTACGTCCGGATTCTGCCTCGCTTCCATACCTCTCGTCCACTTATCCTCTTCTTCTTCCTTCCGTAAATCTTGGGCTTGGAGCTCATCCAGGTATCTTTGTGTTCCTCGATGCCATCGTTCCATCTCTTCTTGATGCGATGGATGCGGCCTCCGATTTTGCCATGGTCTTCCTCCTCGAGTCCATGAGGATCTGCCTCTCCAGAAACCTCTTCCTCTCCAAGGGTTGGGCCTAGATGTTCCTCTATCCGCTCTCCATGTTCCGCTGTATCTCCATTCGCGTCTCCATCCAGCATTCTGAGACATCTCAGGCTGTTGGGTTCCATATCCAGGATTCTGGCGTCCTTGTTGTTCCCATCTCGTTTGTTTTTCCATGGCGTCAGCATTCATTCCTTTTCGTCGTTTACAAAGTGGCTCCGAGATTTCAGCCGAATTGACGTTTTCTACTGTCCGATGTGTGCGTTTCGGACTGTGCACCGTGGTTTCATCCAAATGGCGAAGTATTTCCTCTGCACGCACCGCGGTTTTTACATCTGCCGTCGCCATGATCTGTTGTACCGCAAGTGGTAGCTGTTTTTCAATTGCTGTTACCATCTCCTCCTCCGACGGTGGCATGTCAAGTTCCTTCATCCTGTGCAATTGGGTTATGAAATACTCAGAGTATTTCGTTGGGGATGTCGTACTGTATCGACGAGCGTATAACTCAGCCCGCAAATTGTGTTGAGCTGATAAGCTCCAGTATTTCTTTAAAAATACCTCCCGGAATTCCTCCATGGTGTTGAATGTGTAACGGAAACTCCTGAACCACTGCAGAGCGTTACCAGTCAGAAGCTTTTCCACTGTTCTTAGCTGACGGTCTTCAGGAACCTTGGTCTCTTTTATATACTCCATCACCTTCCGGAGAAAACCTTTTGGCGTGACGTTTGTTGTGCCAGAAAATTTATTTGGCCGATCGTCATTCATCCGGATGACTTGCACCACTTGAGTAGTCATGTTTTGCTCCACTGGCGTTGACGTCTGTCCTCTTATGTCTCGAAATTCAGGACTATAGGGCCTCCCATCATCTCCGAGGTTGAGCTGTTCCTGGAATCCTATTTTATCCGCTCTATAGGTCTCTGTTGCTGGTCTGACCGTCCCCATCTGTAGGTCAGTTATGGCTCTATCTTGTATCGAAATCTTTACTTCATTTTTGGCCTGCTTGTTCTCCTGTTCCTCGAGTCGAGATAACAGATCCATTTCCACTCTGTGACGTCTCTTTATATCTTCCCCAAATTCTCGCAACATGTTCTTATTTTCTTCCTTAATTTCCTTACGAAGGTCCTCGTATGCCATCTCCCTGTCTCTCCTGAGATCTTCTCTATCCTGAATCCATGCCTCACCTTTTCCTTCCTGACATTCCTTTAATTCCTCTCTTATCACTCGCCAGGTTTCTTTGAATTCTTCTTTGAACTTGGAAACGTCAATCTCAACTAATTCGATTCTAGTTGATGTTTCCATGTGGCCGTCTTGTAACTCATCAATGTATGCTCGTGCAGCAACGAGTCCCTTCTCAACTGTGGATATCTGTGCCTGTGTACCGATTTCCAAAGCTGTTATTCTCTGGGTAAGACTATCGACCTGACTCTCAATTGCAGCCCTGTGTTCTCGCATTTGCACATTGTTTTGTTCGCAGGTGCGACTTATTCGACTCATTTCCGACCTAATGTCATCGAATTGTGTCTCATTGTCAACCCTCAACTGACCTAATTGTTGTGTCAAGTAAGCCCCCTGTTGTGTTATCTGTTCTTGAATGTCATTTCTTAATTGCGCTCCCTGTTGTGTTAACTGTTCTTGATTTTCAACCTTCAACTGCGCTATCTGTTCTGTTAATTGCGCTCCCTGTTGTGCTAACTGTTCTTGGTTGTCAACCTTCAACTGCGCTATCTGTTCTGTTAATTGCGCTCCCTGTTGTGCTAACTGTGCTAATTGTTCTCCACTCATCTGCTCCATCAGAGCCTTAATGTCTTCTAAAGACGCCATTACAATCAATGTAAATAAACGGAGCTGCACCAACCCATGCTGAACAACGACTACAACTACACAAATGCATAGCACATCTCAATCCTTTATGTGAATCCTTCAATGAGTATCCGTTTCATCCAAACAATATCCTCCTCTCTGGGATTTCGGTAATTAATCGCGCAGTATTAATAAAGTAAAAGAAAATCTAATCCCCGTATACAACAACAAAATTTCGTGGACTCTTGAAAAACATCAATTTTACAAAGAAATTAATGCCTTCCGTAAACCTCACCAAATAAGGCTCTATGAGTCCCTCATGGAAACTCAATATCGAAACTTTAAAGGGTTTTATTCAGCTTACTGTGTAATTAAAATGTTAAAATAGCAATAATTCTGAAACACAGTAACCGTTAATTGATTGAGTTCCACGAATGCTTCACGCATCTGCCCCTATCACGTTGGGCGCCACGGTTCGGCCAATCCACCACGGATGGCCGGGTTTCGCGGGATTATCCCTAGATTGGGACTCCCGCCGGGGCAGCTAATGCCTTCGGGGATACTTCGGGAAAATCGACCCCATACGGATGCATGAAGCTCAAACGCATCTACCATGCCGCACGAATAGGCATCACACAATAAATCATAGTATGCAGGTCACCCGAATGCGTCTGTGTGTGTTAACCACTATGATCTTCCTTAAATAAAAGAAAGCCGACGAAAGGATAGATAACAATCTACCCATGCCCTATGTACCCATTTGAACATAGGACCTTCAGGACAGGATTCATTCCTCGGGGGCGGAGCGTTCCTGCTTGAAGCTAACAACTGTCCTGGCATACACCATTTGGAAGATCGATAGGGCTGAGCAATGAATCATCACACACAGAATTCAAATAAAAGGAAAGCAACTTTATTAACACTAAAGAAACAAATACAAACCAAAAAAAGAAAGAGTAAAACAAAATATCCAAATAAGAAAATCAAAATCTTAACGAGAAATGAATTAAGGCGAAAGTAAACTAATAAATCATGAAATTTTGAAGCAAATCCAATATAAGTTTAAAACTCCAAAATAATCTACTCAAAATTACAAAATATCAAAATCAATCCAAACGGATTCCAAAAATAACAAAATTGAATAAAAAGAATGATCAAAATCAAAATTTAAATTAATTGGATATCAATTAAATTAATTACACAATCGATTTGATTAATTAAGTGGATCAAAGCGATCAATCAAATCATTCAATCCCGATTGGGAAATATCAATCCAATTAAAGACCATTAATAACTTATTCAAATTAATAATTACATAAATTAATTAATCCATCTTTGATCAAACACGTAAGCAAAATTATGATCTGATCTCACTACAATCAGTATTGTACTCATTGAAAACTCCACACTGTGAGCTCATTACATCAAGTATCATGTCATCTCACCATAACGTAATGTACCATGTAAATTAACATTACTTTAATTAAATCATTCGTGCATCACACTATTAAGCAAGGGCTTTTCCAAACATGATCCAACATCTTAATATAATCTGGCAATATCGCCTGTATGATCCCTTGTATGGATTAAAAATACTCTCATAAAGATACACTTCTTATGCATCCAAATTCTTAACACAAACCTTGCCCCTTTTTTTTCTATGGATATAAAATTGGTACATTTATTTATGAGCTCTCGTGTATGCAACAGATGTACACCACAATAGGACTTGAGATATGCTATACTGGCACATTATAATAAACACCAATGCATGAGAACACGATTATCCAAGGATCGAACTCAAGACTCGATACCTCATTTCGGGTCTCGAATTCGATACTGTCTGTCAGAGTTTATGGGTGTATGTCAACTATACTAATATACAATAACTGAGATGCTTGTAATATCCCCTCAAATATCATCTTTTTTAGTTCCGTTTGGGCCGGCTGTGGACCACGTGGTTCTCATCTCTGGCAGCTTTCCTCCTAGCCCAGTATTCCTTCATTCTGGCACTGTGAATGTCCTTCCGCTCCTGAGTCCATTTCACACCTACTCCTGGACGCACTGCTTTTGCTGTTAGTAACTGGAGAGAGTCTGATGTTCTGACTAAAGTCCTGTATTTATTCCTGTCATAGATGTTACTGGGGTCAATATCCAATTGTTCAAGGTCTTTTCTGACTAGTTTCGACCACTTGGCGTTAGTTGCTTTCCCTCTAGAGACAGTGTTGAAAATTCTGGAGGTGAGCCTCTGATTATCCATTCTCACAATATGACCATAGAAGATCAGCCTCCTCTTCCTCATAGCTGTTGTAATGCTCTCCACTTGTTCATAGAGTTCATTGTTGTGCCTGATTCTATACTTGCCTTCCTCTTTAATAGGGCCCATGATTTTTCGTAGAATCTTCCGGTCCTTCAGCTCCAATTTCCGGAGTTGTCCTTTTCTGACCATATTTAGGCATTCTGAGGCATATAGTACTGATGGTCTCACTACAGTACTGTAGTGTCTGAATTTGAAATTCATTGAGAGGGATTTTGATTTGTACATATTCTTGCATAGGTGGTAGGCTCTCTCCAGTTTGATGCATCTGTCGTTCATGGCCAGGTCTTCATTGATGTTTGGGGTTATCCATTCTCCTAGGTATTTGAAGGAGTTAGTCCTTTGTACTACTTTGTCCCCCAGAGGGATTGACTCGGGCGCATCTCTGATGTTGCTGATAAACTGTGTTTGTTGATGGCGATCTTTAAGCCTACTTTAGCTGCTATATAGTTCAGAGAGGATAGTTGATGGTTAGCTTCCTCCACACTGGACGCTAGGAGTGCAAGGCCGTCTGCAAAGGCTAAACAGGGGACTGTTAACTAGACTGAACGCTAGACTATATGCAAATTTGCACCAATGCAATAATAAGAATATTCTATGCTCACACTTCGTACGGTGATCAATAACATTTGAAAACAACGATGAGTGTAGGCAACAACGATGTTTTCCTGACACTGTAAATAAAGGCATGGCACAACTGTATCTACAAAATATATTCACAAAATATGTACACAAATAGGTCTCGAAGTAAGGACCTCGACTTACCTGTTTCGGGCGTGGCATATCTGCGACCGTCGCTAGTATCAGAGAGAGAAAACACTTCCACCTCAAATGGCTAATGAATATCTGTACCCTTCTGTAGAATACCATTATCAAATTAATTACTTAACTATCATTATTATTATTATCATTATTATTAGTATTAGTATTATCCAATATTATTCCCACAGTGATGTTAATTTGCAATGACGCTAGGACGCGAAAGGTCAATTGATATCCGTACCCTTTTACAGAATCCATTGATTATATAATTATTATTATTATTATTATTATTATCATTGTTATTATTATCATTGTTATTATTCGTCATTGCGAGGACGCTAGGTCATGATAGGTCACTGTGTATCTGCACCCTATTACAAGATACCATTATTAAATGAGTTATTATTATCAGTTCAAAAATGTGCTCAACAACACAGACTTAAACTTGGTACGGGAAACATATGATTTACTAAAAGCTCGGCTTTCTACACGGCCAAGAGGGGAGTGACGTAAGTACCGTTAGCCATAGTGTGAGAGGGAAAATGTCAAATGACCTTGGCCTAGGACAAACATGTGTTGAGCCAATACACCCAGTGGTAACCAAAAGCATCCTACTAATCTTGCGCCAAATAAGCGAAATGAAATATACGAGCAGCTAGTCTCGTAAGCCTAATGGCCTCCTGTTCGAAGCTGAGCGTGGTATAAACTTTGGAACATACCCAATCGTGGTTCATCATTTCACTCAAATAATTACAAGCGCCGTTCGGCTTTACCTCTTATCTTATGGCATGCCTCAATACACACTTCTTACCTTTTTATTTTCAGTTGGCGACATCATGGGACACATGGCGATGCCCGCTACAGCCTAACTGCACATATTTCATAATCCTTACCATTTTCTTTTTCTTTCATTCCTCGTAGCTTACCTGGAATCACATGGGACCATCCCAATACCATATTTTGCATGCCTTTATCATAACATTTCTGCATATCACCACGACCCAATGCTCATACATGTTCCAAAACACTCAGACAGTTGTTCAGTGCACTCTCTCACAAATCGTATCTTACCTGATTAGAGCAAATATATTGGAGACGCAAAGGTAACGTTCCTAGCTCACTCCCAGGGCGTAACTTAGCTAAATAAATATCTTACCAGGTGTGAAATCAAAATACCAGCATTACGGAATTAAAAATTCCCCTCCATCACTCGTGTTATTATTATTATTAATATTATTATTATTAATAATAACTTGTGTTATTATTGTGTCCGTAAAAAAAAGAAATGTTCGAATCTCTCTCTCTTTCTTACCCAAAACCACATGCCTCACTCCGGGCTTCTTCCGTCTTTTCCTGGGCTGAAATACACATACTTTAGCAAATAAATAAACATACATTCCTACCAGTGTATCCAACATGTACGACTTGTGAGCGTTATTTCTGCCAAGCATCTCAAAATAAATCAACAGCGTCGCGTCATCACGTGCGCACATATCTAAGCAAAATAAATCTAACTTCAAAAATTAATCACTAACATATTATTTACACAACTATGGTAATCCTAAGAATACACCCATAAACAATGACTTAATATAATCAAAGATTAATACTCATCGTGATCTCCTGTCAGCTGCCATCATTCCTTTCAGCAGGGATCTTTCACAGCTCCTCTCCAGGGCTCTACATGATATCACAATCACGCATCATCACTGAATACATTATTATACTGATTAATTCTTCATCATAATTTCGCTGCGTTTCACTCGATTTTCTTCACAAACTATTATTGACACTTTTATAAGGTTATCACATACTAGTACCCTAATAAACACGTAATTTATTATTTTAGACACTTTATACACTTTGCAGGGATTGCGCAATATAACCACACGTATTTCTATCTCACCAGCTCTTTCTTCACGATGCGCCGTGGGTTGACCGATTCTACGCGTATTTCCCTTCGAATGGTGAGCTCGCAGATGACGTGCCGGTTCAACTGGACTCCGGTTCGGACCTCGATTGTCCTTCTACGTCTTCCTCACTCCTGCGTCTGCTAACACCGTCTCTGCACTTGGCGTGGAAAGTCTACTATATAAATTTGAGCGAATATATTGCTTTCCCGCTTATGAATACTTTATTTTACACAATTTATGTCTCTTTAAATATCGTCCCCTTGTATTTTACCAATTGTGGTGCAATATTATTTTAGCTTGGCGTGCTCCCACGGCTAACTGCTCGTAGTTATGCGACGATCTTTCTCGCCCGCCGTTTGCCACCAACCAACTAGCAAACCGGACTCTGACTCCCTACGCAGAACTGCTCACGCGAAACTACTCCAGACTACTGCCAACTAACTCCTGCGGCCACGAGAGTGCGGGGGTATATCTTTCACATGGCGGCGGTCAACACTAATCTTTCTACGCTGTCGGGAGCTCTTCTTTCAGACCGTACACCATATTCACAATATGTGCAAATTAATATTAATAATAAGGCCGTATTATTATCATATTGTCACCGACATTCGATCGTGGCTTCCACAAATATCCATCTTGCGTCCCCTGGCACTATTTCTGACGACATGGACGCTATCCCTACCAGCGCAACCAAACTCTCCACCCCAGACTGTTGGCGTGAGGAACTAATTTCCTTGATCATCGATTTAATGATATCATGATGATCTATCCAGTTTGATGACTGGCGAAAAATCTTAGGAATATTCCAGGTTTAGTGACGTTAAGGGTTCGACCCTGGGTGTTATCGTATTGTCACAATTTATTTATTTAGTGATTTAGGGGCGGGGCTTTGCTAACTTGCGGCGTAGCGTAGAACATACGAGAACAAATTATTGAGGTCAGCTTCCCAAGAAGTCCTTGGAATGTTGCACCTGCTCTGGTCGATGCGTAGCATAGAAATATGTTCTAGACTTCGCTGTATTGGCAAACTTTAGGCAATACGTCGCTGGTACTGTCTGCGACGTACATGAGCTCGACTTCCAACCCAGATCGGGCGCTTGCCATGATTAAATAATATGCAATCCGGTTTCCATCTCCTCTGTAATTTGAAGCTCATTTAAACGATATACACTCTGCTTGACGAAGAACCATGCGAACTTAGCCTGGGGCCTATAGGATAAGGGCGCATCATCTCACGCATCCCCTGGATGGCGAGAAACAAATATATACCACAAGTTCACCCTCGCGAGGTCATGAACTGGGCTAATGTGTAGCAAGACAGAATAATCACCCTGATATATTCTCGCTAGCACATTATAAAAAAATCACACAACGCACCAAAGCTTGGACTGACTCTCATACACACACACTGGGTTGGCTCAAAACAGATCAACAATATTGCGTCCATTGACACATTAACAAAAATACACAACAAAAACTCGGGTGCAAAGTGCCATCCCGTTCAAATCTGCTGGAAAGCAATTATCCAAAAAAGTAATCCTGATCCGTCATAAAATTCTACTCACAATAATCTTACCCTCCAAATTCTATTTTTAATCTCAAAATTAATTCAGTTCCATTTTTGTTGTAAGGCATACCTCCGAATAATAATGCTTGATCGCGATTTACGCAAGCGAACGCGAGCACGGGCTCCGCGAGTCGCCCCGTACAGTAGAACCAAATACAATCACCATATTTACAAATTACACAACGCTCGGCTAGTCCCATATTTAATGTGTCAGTAAAACAAAAACTAATAATCTACATTACCAAGCAAGCAAACAAATATCTACAAAAACATGTCCCATAATACCATAGCTGATTTAATAAATAGATAAAAATTCATTTGGTACTCAATCCTTTAAAACAGCGCCAGGAATACGTCTGCAGCCATCTCCTTTAAGATGTTTATCTGGTCATTGACATCTTCAGGCAACTGTCCAGCTGGTTCCCAGATCCGTTCTTGTTCTTAGACGTCATCTCGTGCTGAATTAAATAAAGTTTTGTCAGATACACACACGATATAATTCCTACTATATTCACCTATCAAGTACTATATTCCTTGACAGTCTATTTGGTGAATTTCTTCGATGAACTGGTCCTACTGATAGTGCTGGGACTATAAATAAATCACTGAAGTTACACTTATAATTTTACGACACTGTTCCATGTTCACTAACATGAAAATATGCAGAGTATTAACCTTACGTCCACAGACGTACAAAATGAGTGATCTGTGTTACGTCCTCAGACGCACAGAAATAAGTAATGTGTGTTACGTCCTCAGACGCACAGAAATAAGTGATCGACGTTACGTCCTCAGACGCACGAAATAAGTGGTCCTCCTCGAAGCATCTTGGATCCTTATAAATGAAACTGACTGGGGTAGGTATGGAAGGGGATTTATTAAAAAAATATTCCGTAATAATTATCAGACTAGCATGCGATCGGTATCATTGAGTTCGTAGCAGTGTGGAGGTTACGATTATGCTGTAGCCGGCTCGAATCGATCGTGGAATTAATCTGCAGATAACTCCCGCGTTAATTTACCAGTGTGCGTTACCAAGCCGAGTTGCCGCTAAAACAAGGCGTCTTGATATTATTGGCCCAGACTCTTGTATGTCTTTGCGCGCTTTTACATATTTTTCAGCAGTAGGGAGTGGTTAACATGATGATAGACCAATTGCTTCGTAGCATTCGATTTCCTTCTTGGCGCCAATCTTCCTAGCAACAGGCCATAATGTGCGTCCCCAAGCCGTCTTCCGTGCTAAAAGTTGCACCTGTCCTATGTCCCAAGAATATATATGCTTCTTCCTAAAATACCACAGGAGCTTAAACCATTGTGTCCTCTTGGCCACTGATTTCTCAATATTTCCCAACACCGACTGGCTCTCATATCTGTTGTCTGTAGAAATGTACCAAAAGATGATGAATAATTATTAGAATCCTTATACAGCCTGTGGATAAAGGGTTCAATGGATCTATCTAGAATAATGACAAAATTAAGTTGATAATATCGGCATTTCTAATTAGTTCGAAATACTGTATACCTGGCATAATGTAACCTAATAGAGAACTACAGTTGGCAGCCCTGGTGACTGAATATATTCTTAGATCCATCTCTTAAGGTAGAGAATACAAAATTTGGTTGAAGTCCAATGGATAGCATGGACGTTACATGCAGTTAAACATTGGATCTAACAGCGCGCGTAAAATCATATTGGAAACAATGACATACATGTGTAGGTCAGAAATAGTCTGAAATAATATGATCTATTGTTGTGTCAGTTTTGAATGAAATCCCTTAGTTAGTATAGCAGTTACATGCATTTTAAAATTGGACCTACCAGCAGACTTAGAATCATGTGGGCAGCACTAGCGTAGGCCTATATTAGTTACTCCAAATTAATCTAGAATGCCAGGTACTATACTTGTGCAAAGTTTAAGGCTATTGCCTTGCATACTTTCTGATATATTGATATTAGGGTAACAAAAATAGAGACAGCATTTGTTAACAGTTGGCAGCCCTGGTTACTCTTAAGAATCGGCGTAGTCATATCTGTTATGGTGCACATAGCACACACGAAATTTGGTTGAAATCCAAGTGATAGTATAGAAATTACATGTATTTAAAGTTGACCTCTCAGCAGGCTTAGAATCATGTTGGCAGCACTGACGTATATAACTTACTCCAAATTAATATAGAATGTCAGGTACTATACCTGTGCCTAGTTTAAGGCTGTCGGCTTGCTTACCTTCTGATATATGGGTATTTGGATTTTAAAAATTGAGAGCATTTATTAACAGTTGGCAGCCTTGGTGGCTCTTAAGAATACGCTCAGTCATATCTGTTTACGTACACATACCACATACGAAATTTGGTTGAAATCCAATTGATAGTGTAGAAGTTAAATCCAGTAAAAATGTTGACCTATCAGCAGGCTTATAATCATTTTTGCAATACTGCCATGTACGGCCTCCTGGAAATTAAATTGCAATATTATTATCTATACGTGTGCCAATTTTGAAATAGCTCCCTTTCATACCTTCCAAGATATCCAACATGGAGATCAAATTTCAATTGCAATTTTTCAGCAGTTGGTAGCACTGACAACATTTTCAAATATGGCCGTGAGATATTCAGGTATAGGTCTTTACTCCTACCAAATTTTGTTTCGTTTGCTGCAGCCGTTTAGGAGTTGATAGGGGGGACACACACACAGACAGACAGGCAGATAGAAGGACAGACAGACAGAAGGACAGACAGACAGACACACATTTGCCCGATCTCATAAGTCTACTTTTTCCTCTTTTTTGCAAAATGTGAAAAGTAGGCTAAAAATATTACACGAGGACTGGTGCAGGGTCATATAGTGTACCCTTAGGAAAAGAAGCACTACACAAGACTCAGATTCGGGGTCATGATCGGTTCTTGAAATAGTATGAGGAGAACGTGCTTCTTACATTTTTCAGGATTAATAGGGGAACTTAATATTAAGAATAATTTACATGACAGGTTTAAAACAAGAACAATTCAATTCTGATTCATCTGACAAAAACTTAAAATTTAAACCACCCTTACGTGTGACTTTGAATTGTTTGCCTGCCATAAATGACCTACAAGCAACCCAATAGCCCACATGCTCGGCGACACAGTTCTCTTAAAAGAGACGATACAAAAGCAACGGGACCAAAATCTGCACCACGTCGCGCTAAAGTTCACTTACAGTCATAACAAAATGACTGTCCATAAAATATTAAATTCAACCACACAGCTTAGACAGCTGTTAAACAAGGTGAACCAAAATGTCCCCTAAAGAACAAAAATACACTAAATCAAATAACAAAATACAAAATATCAAAAGAAAGACATGTTTTATGTATTGTGTGCGCGGTTCGACAACTAAAAATAACGAGTACTTGACGAAAATTCATTCCCGATCGACCAGTCTAATAAGTCATGAATTTCCGTTCTGCGGGTTGGAAATCACGAGAATAATGGGAATACACAATGGTTAATATTAAAATAAACCAGCTGACATAGTCTAAACCTTTACCAACAAACATTAAATACTCGAATTGTATTTACAATTAATAGCAGCCGTACAAGCGGTCTTAAGCTCCACAAATCAACACATGCAATCACGTGACATACATGAACACAGGTTAGCCGTTTGCAACCTTAACGTGACATCTTAAAATACTCGGCGACAACGTGCCAAGCAACAACAATAAAATAAGAACATGCCTCAACAGGCGTAAAACAATTATATTACACTTCGATATAATGGTCGGAAAATAGTTAGGTAAGTGGCATGAATAACTCTCAATTAATTCAACAATATTATAATTTCTCAGGCAAGACATTTAACTAAATACAAACGAAGATTGCGTAGCGCGCAGCTACGGCTTATCAACATTCTTAATCTGAGTACGGTGGTCCATCAAGCCCTCGCTACTGTGCTCTCATTGTGTGTGTAGACAAAATACACAAGCCTGAGGCCTTGAGTCTCGAAGACAGCCTCCACTGGCTCCTGGAAACGCGATACATAAAAATCAACACAATCATATTTTCTTGAAAAATCCACGCCGTGGGATATCAAGATTCAATCGTCAGCAAGTCACGTAAGCTGGCAATAAAGTTGCAAGGAAAAGATCCACAGTCCTTCCCTGCTCACTATCGAAGATTCACACAATAGCTCACACACCTGTCAAGCTTGACCAATGACCCCAACTCATACGTCAGACCAAGAATAGATTACCAGCAAGGCTAATGACATAAATACGGTAAGGCAGGCGACCTTCCGTGTCAACGAAAGTTGCACCAAGCAAAACAAAATAACTCACATTGCCCGAACAATTATAATCCAACAACGGGCAATTTTCCCCCCAAGTCTAATATTATAATCTAATGCAGATTCATTTATCGTCACATTCTAACAATTCCGCCATAAATTATCTCACTGGTACTATGTTTTCATGCGCGCAAGGCAACATAAGAACAAGCACTCTACTCAAACAGAAAAGAAAGCAAAAGCCGCAAGAAAACACACAATATACTATATTTACAAAAATTGTCACGCGATGCTAAGAAACTAATTATGTCAGCATCAAAAAAGAATCTACATTTAAAACACACAAGCAAAAATTATTTACTAACAAGTTTCCCAACATTGCGCGTGACCCCGTCCCGACAAAATTAATAAATTAATTAGTACTCACCACTTTCAGCTTGCCCGGTGCCATGACGGCACCCCGTCAGCGTCCCATTTGATGACTTAGCCCATGGTACAATTCATCGTGGCAGATGAACCAATATTCTTCAAATCTTCCATCACGTGGGCGAACATCTTGCTGTAGCAAAAGTTATTATAATTATTAATATAAGCAACTAGCTAGACTGCATAATAAGCTACTCGATTCACGTATTCAGTTCTGTGCAGTACCGAAGAAACTTTCCCTAAAACTGTGGAATTGTATCCACCTAATTATTCACTGAAATTTGCATACACATGCTGCTCCGCACACAGCACAATTATTCTTACAAATTCTAAGTGCTAGCGTCGCACTTCGCAAAAAGTTAAGGTCCAAGAGTGCCTCGCCCTCGGACAGAGTTTCACCCCACAAACATCTTCGGATTCACAAAATCAAATCATCGTCTGTTCACAGACCGTAGTATTTATACAGTTTATCAAAATAGTCAGTGGAAGGGGAATATCGCTCCGTAATAAATCTTAAAAATTGTCACACACACTTCGGAAACATCTCGATGGACTCAAAAAAATTAGCACTTTCCAATGACACTCGCGTGCAGAAAATCGCATCGTAGGAACACACATTTCTCGATTTTTGCGGGCAAAACATTTTCCCGCCGTAAGGTGCGTCATATTTCCTATTGGCAGTTCATTCAAATTATTGAAAATCTCAGTTGGTGAACTCCTCCCATTTTGTGACGTAGGACCCTATCTTCGTCCTTACATTGCGACACAGCGCTCTTCGTCTTCTTCCTCAAGACGAGGGAACTCCAGTGACCTCCGATTGAAACAAGTAACGAACTTTCAGCTCACACCTGCCTTTCTCTTCTGAGAATCGGATAAATATAGCCTGACCTGATGTTCACACTGGCGACAGCACCAAGATACTTTGTTCTTCCAGACAGACTGCTCTTACGAAATATGTCCAGCACTTTCCTCAACTGAGCTAGTTCATAGCTGTATAAAATAAATACTTGAAGACTTAAATATGCCTTTATATTTAAGGGTTCAATAGATCCATTGTGTAACACCCCCTTCTTTCTAGTCGTACAGATTGTAATTAAGTAATTTACACTGGGTGTCTTCCGATAAACCAATCCCAAATTTAGAATGAGGTTTAGTTGCATTGTTCGAAATTAACATGCAGATAAATGAAAATAATTTTGCAACAGTATAATTGGCCTGGAAATTGGGGGCAAAGCAATTATTTTCAATTTTAGTCATCTGATGACCAAGGTACCCTTTGCCTCTAAAAGTGGATCAAAGAGAACGTGAGCCTTGTGGTTTGTTCTGGTGCTGCACAAAATGGGTGGATTTAGAAATCTATGGACATGTTACTTTTGCAGGGTGAAGTTCACGGCTAGGAAGAAAGGTATTGTAGGCGTCAGGAAGTAAGGGCTGACCAAAACGAAAATATAGAACATTATTTAAGCCTCGGATCTAAAATACGCGTGCGCCAGTCCTCACGGCTTAACAAGCGGAAAAACTAAGCGCTCAGCTTTTTAATACAGATCAGTTAGTGTGCACAAGTCATACATTTGTGTGCCCCGCAGCGTTAGCGTACGCCTTATATTGCTCACCATGACTCTGATGGGGGGCTGCACCAAGTCTGGACATAGGTGGTGTGAATCATTATTATTTCAAGTCCCGGGATGCCTACTCCAACCTCCTACCCTTACTCATCGCTATACCCACCACAGAAATACTGGTCATCAGACAAATTGAACAAATACCCAAGTACACAGGGTTGATGACCAAGATGTCCCAATCCTCTAAATTGAATCAACAACAACATTCATACGAGTAAGATGATCATCGCGAGGTTTATCACAGACAGATAATCCTGCCAATTCCCTTCATAAATAAAGATAGCTTCGGAGCTATTATTGAGTGTTGCCTTATCTATCTATATATTTAAAACACTAAGGTGATTTATGTTACTGCGAGATTGAGAGAACGGCTGAAACGATTGACTTCGTAAAGCACTCTGACGAAAGCTCTTGGCCTGTAGATTTGCAGAGTGTCTTTAAAAGAAAAACATATATTACCGTATATCTTTAAATTAATAAAGAAGAATGCGAAATTCTTGACACTCGCACATGCGCACAATCGCCTTGCCTCATGAAAGGCGTGGCGAGTGAAAGTCCACCGCGTTGTAATGTTATAGTTATTTATTAGAATTATAAAGGAGGAGAATATTGTTTATGAAGTTTCCAGTATATGCATATACAGTATATATATTGGAATAGATTCATAAAAGAAGGGAAATATTGAAGAGCTTAAACTGACAGTTGAGTGTGTATGTTGTTTACGTAACTTAATATTGTGTTTTCTTTCCACTGCTTCGGTGGCTCAGGCAGTAACGTTGCAGACCCTTAATTATACCATACATCGTCGAAGTAGGACAAATTCAACCTCGGATATGGTTTTTTTATTTCCATATTCTTCTATCTTGCTATTAGTTTTCCATTCTCATAAACATACTTTACTGGAAAGTATTGAATTCTCCGTGATTTGCTTAGAGGCACTTTCTCTTAGCCTCTATGTGCAAACGAATTGCGCAGTATACTCTGCCGTCTCCTCGCTGTTGCGTAGTGAACCGGAGTGGTCAGTCCAGGTCAGTCAATCAGTCGTTGTCTCTCAAGAACACATTACGCTGCTTCTACGAATTATTAAACCTTTCCTTTTATAAGCCATAACTATGACATGCTAGAAAGTGGCTATGCAGAATTACTGGGCCGCTTTGTCTCGATACTGCATTGGCTGCTTTAAGAGTGGTCTTTCCTGTGTTAATACGACTTTTGACACGGACGGGACATAGCTTTCTAAAACTGCCTGCATTATTATGGTGACTGGTGAAGGGTTCTATGCTCTCTTCATAATTTACTCTCATGGATATCCGAAGGATTCTACCTATAACAGGTGATGGAAATTGCTTATTTAGAACAGTTTCGTACTGTCCATATCAAAGCGAAGAACGTCATAGTGAGCTGCTTTTGCAAACTGTTACGAAAATTGTTGCTGACTGGGATATTTGTAAGGATTTTACTATTGGCGATCAGTTTTACGCCTTCCCCTAAACAACCAACATGAGTCTGGAAATCTTATGTCTCAGAACGGTGAATATACTGGTTATGTTGAGCTCCATTGTATAAGCCAATTGATTAATTATTATTTGTTTAGAGTGCATAAAAATGAGACTAACCACGTTGTTGATTATGGCAATGGAAATATTATTTGTCATTTATTGTTTAGCGACTCCGTTGATACAGGACACTATAGTGTAATCGAATGTGACGTTAATTTGGAGATACGACGAAAAAACATTAACCGGTCGTATGGAAACTACAAATAGACGCAAATAGATGAGAAATCGGAGAACAGGCGAAGCCACTTTAATTATACAATATAAATCTGCCATTTTAGAAACAATT
Source organism: Meconema thalassinum (assembly GCA_946902985.2). Taxonomy (NCBI): domain Eukaryota; kingdom Metazoa; phylum Arthropoda; class Insecta; order Orthoptera; family Tettigoniidae; genus Meconema; species Meconema thalassinum. Next base: position 1,116,841,845 of record OX336389.2, on the reverse strand, counting down.
GCAGATATTATGCCGTACTCCTTGACGAACAAATGCGAACATTGTTCTGGATTGTACTTCTCTGGCGAGAAAACTACGCTCGGTTATTTTGGCCTTTGCTGTTGTAATGGTAAAATTGATCTGCCGGAATGTAAGATACTTGAGAGGCTTAAACCATTTTTCACAGGAAATGATGATACCTCAAGAAATTTCAGAGAGAATATTCAGCAGTACAACAATTCTATGTCCTTCCTTTCATTTGGTGCCAATGTTACCTTACCACCTGAACACGGTCCAATTTTGTTTTTAAAATTTCTGGAATTGTACATCATCGCATTTATTCTTTATATTCCAAAAATATATAAGCGTCAGTTATTACGGTCAGTTATATATATAACACTGCTCAGAAACGAATCAAATCGGACTGACAAATCGAGCAAATTCTTGCATCAGGAAGGGCACACTTTATATTCTAAATAATATTTTGCATTGAACTGTACAAGACAATGCATTCAAAAATATGCGAAGAAATTAAATCGACTTTAAGAGAAAAACGTTAACCGTTAGGTTTGTTCATGCGGTTTTAACATGAACCGAAGACCCTAGACGTTACAATAACCCAGCCTCCTTAGAGATTGCACCTATTTTGAAACAACAGACGGTGCTCCGGCTTCACACCGCCACATAGCCATATTTTCTAATCAGGGAGTTTTAAAAGAAATTGATGTTGACAGTATGCATTGTGAACCATTAACGTACGTTTTAATCTGGCCTTGTGGAGAAACAGGGTGGCATATTTCACTGCTAACAAGAGGGAAATGTAAGACACACGTCGGGCAAAATATGACAATGCGTGAATATATTTTGTATAGGCTGTCGATTCGAGGTTGTCCTCCCGCAGGAGATTACAACCCTTTACGTAATGCAGGTAAACTTACCCAACAATTAATAGTTGACTATTATTGTCGAAAAGAAGGAGATAAACTAAAATATATTCGCAAACAACAAATGAAATTGCGTGTCGATACCTACGTTGGTCTGGCTGGGGCTTTACACTTTAGAGCTGAAAATGAAAGGTTAAGAGCTGGTCGCATTGTTATTATTTGCATTCTACTTTAATTTGTAGACCCCGAAATATGTTGCAAATTTATCAGGAAGCAATGGCAATTGTGAGAAAATTTAACGAGCCAAACCTCTTCTTAACTTTCACTTGCAACCCATCATTGGCTGAAATTACTACTAGCCTACAACCTGATGAGAATGCAAACAATATTCCTGATGTCATTGTTTGCGTTTTTCATGCGAAAGTAAAGATCCTCTTGCGTATAATTAATCAAAAGCAAATGTTTGCTGAGGTACAAACTTTCTTATACTCGGTTGAGTTCCAGAAGGGAGGTTTACCTCATATACACTTAGTGGTTTGTCTTCGAGATAGTTGTAAATTACGAGAAATCTGTGATATTGATATGACAGTTTCTGCAGAAATACCAGATCCTTCCAATACAACATTGTACAACTTAGTAAAGACACACATGGTACATGGTCCTAGCGGCCTTCTGAATCCCAATTCAATTTGCATGAAAGATGGAAGATGTGAGAAGGATTTTCCAAAAGCCTTTTTTCAGAATCTAAACAGAATGTGAACGACTATCCACTTTACCGCAGGCGACAGAGTAAAAGAATATATACTAAACGAGTACAAGTCACCAATGTTGAAACTCACAATCGCTTCGTTGTTCCCTACAATCGAAATCTATTGGTATACTTTCAGGCCCATATTAACGTTGAAATTTGTGCAAGTGTACACAGCATCAAATACATAGTCTTACATAAATATTTTTATAAGGGGCATTATTGCGCTAACTTGCAAATGACGGCAAATTATGGAATGTTACAACATGACGAAGTTTCTACGTATTTGAATGCTAGATATGTTGGTTCAAGTGAGGATGCATACAGGATTGTTTGTTACAACATACACGAACGTCCCATATTGATGCCCGGCTACCTGTCCATCTACCCGACCAACAAGATGTATTCTTTTATGCCACTTATGCTCCCAAAGCACTCATTACGGGCTCAGTTATAAAGTACACAAATCACAGCATGGTTTCAGCTGTACCAAAATCCAACAACTAGGACTGCATATATTTATCCTGAAACACCCGTTCATTATGTATGAGATAAAAGCAAATGCATTTGAAAAAACGACTTAGATTCGAAAAGGTCGGATGTAAAATGTTTCTCCATCGGCGTTTACTTTTACTTCATACACAGTAGTAGGTGCCACAAGATTCGAGGATCTCCGAATATACCAAGGTATTACCTACCCAACATATAAGGATATGGCAATTAAGCTTGGTTTGCTTATGGATGATTCAGAAGGGCAACGCTGTTTCATGGAAGCATCGGTTTTCCAAATGCCCTTTCAGCTGGGACAGTTATTCGCCTATAATTATATGCATATTTCATCAACCTTGCAATGCCAGTCACTTATGGGACATGTATAAAAACTCTCTCTGAGAAGATTATATAAAGTCCACAGACGAAAATACAGCTTATCAACTGTCTCTCAGAGATATTAATAAAACTCGGCAATTGCACGGTTTTTCTCTTCCAACATTTAACTTGCCCATTATTACTGACACACACTCAAACGATCAAACTACTAATGAGCCAGTGTTCCCTTTTGATTTGGCCAACCTGATGGCCTTAGCAAACCAGGAACTACTTTCATATATACTGCTCAAAAAAATTAAAGCACCAATTTTTTCAAAGGCCACCAAATTTGGAAAGTTGACTGCACAAGGTCAAAATCTCAGTATGACGTTTGCCCCGACGCCTACCAAGCACATGCTTCAGCACAACTCCCCAACTTGTGTAGTTTCGGGATAGCGCCCCCAAAAACCAGCCCATTTTTGAAAACCGTAAATTGAAGTTTGCGAAAAACGCTGTAGGACTGGTCGCAGGTTGCCAAAGCAGTCGAAAATGAATGAGTCTTGCTCTTAAGGTTCCACGAACACGTTGAAATCGTTACATTTGACGTTTGGGCATTTTCAACCCCCTTCATCATCCCCTAAACATGGACTACCATTGGGGGCGCCTGAGAAGGTACCGGATGTGTTTAACCACCTGAAAACCTGCACACCGTCCTCAGTTACTGATTGCAGTAAGTTCTTAAGGCCTCCGGCAATGTTCACCCCTCCTAACACCCTCAACTGGCAAGGGACCAAACCACCCCGTCTTGATTCACCCCTAAGGAAGGTTTAAATCGAGATTTTTATCAGTGCTGCTAATGGGGGGCCTTCCCCTAACGTTTCAAAAAAGGACCTGTGCCTGTGTCGCCACCCCTTCCCTTGCTACCCCCTTTTGTATGATTTTTCGAATCAGGCCCTTTTTAAGGACTGAAATGAGGTCTTAATCGCTGAAAGGGCTGTAAAGGTCCTTAGAAGTAGTGGTGACACGAAATCAACCCCTTCCGATGTATGATTGACATTCCATCCCCCAAAGTTGACATTTTTGCACCCTCAACTCTCCCTGTCTGGACGCGTAACGCGTCATGGCAGAGTTTTCAGAGTTGGATCAAAATGAAGCTTATGGACTGAAATCGAGCCCAAAACAGCAGGTTGTATGGAAATTTATCGGTAAGATGGGAAACGAGAACAAAACGTTTTCAAAGAATTAAACAACCTCTAGTAAGTACGCCCATGCCTAGGCAACCCACATCACGTCCATGCGTACGGGTTGCCTATGATGGAAAGGATGGAAATGGGAGAAAAATGACTCTTTGTATTGATTTTTACCCCTTAATAGCGCGTAACGCCTCCATTTGCATCAATTACAGCCTCACACCTTCGCCTCATGCTCTCAACCAGCGTTCTGATTAGGTCTTGGGGAATGTTGGCCCACTCTTCGTGTAGCGCCTGGCGCAGTTCTGCCAGAGTCTGGGGTTGCCGTTGTCGCTGCTGCACTCGCCGGATCAGCTCGTCCCAGAGATGTTCAATGACGTTTAACTCGGGGCTGTATGCTGGCCAATCGAGTGTATGGATGCCCATTGCGTGTATGTAGTCGAGCGTAACCCTTGCGACGTGCGGTCGTGCATTATCATGCTGGAGGATAATGTCTTGGCCAGCCGCTTCGATGAAAGGGACGATGTGACGATCTACAACTTCGGCGACGTACCGTTGTGCTGTCATGCTGGGTGGGGGTATGTGAACTAAAGGTGTTCGCCCGTCGCTCGTTATACCCGCCCACATCATGACGGACCCTCCACCAAACGCTTCTTTTGGCTGGTAGCAGTCTAGTCGGTACCTCTCGTTTTTTCTTCTGTAGACCCGCACCCGCCCGTCACAGCGCCGCAACTTAAACCGACACTCGTCCGTAAATAAGACGCCTTGCCAACGTCACCTGTTCCAACCATGGTGTTCTTGAGCAAAAGCTACCCGATTGCGCCGTTGTTGCCGTGTAAAAGCTGGACCTCGCACAGGTCTTCTGGAGCGAAGGCGTGCGCACTTCAGAATATTGCGGACAGTTTGGTCGCTGATTCTCCGATTAGTGGCGTTCTGGTGCACGGACGCCAGCTTCGAGGCCGTCGCCGTATGGTCCTGAAGAGCACCGTGGACTATGGCACGATCTTCTCGAGGCGTGCAGCGAGATCGCCCCTGACCAGGTCGCCGTCGGTAAGAATTTGTTTCCTGAAAGCGGCGGTAAGCATTGGAGACAACCGTGTGATTCCTCCCCAAACGGTGGCCGATCTCTCTGAAGGACAAGCCTGCTTCCCTTAGTGCAATGATTTTAATGCACTCCTCCTCACTCACCGCTCGTCGGACCATTGCGGCTACCTGCCAAGGGAGACACGAAGAATCAGCACGACGTTTCCTTAAGACTTTCAGGGCCGTCTTTATAACATCCCTTTCCTTTTAAGGTGAGACACTACTCACCTTCGATGCCTGAGTTGACGTTCTTGGAAATAACTTCCACCGTAGACAGCACTCCGACCGTTGATTGAAGAATTGCTGAGATACTGTGTCTTCTGGACAGGCTGAAGAACTGATAACCCGGGATGTGGACACCGTGCTTTTAAAGAGCTATGGATGCTTCTCGAAGCTTTGAGTAACCGGAAACAAAGTACTGTGTATCCGGTAACACAGAACCTTCGAGAACCTTCGAGAACCTGTAGGACGAATGGCTAAAATTCTACGCCGGTACTGAACCTTGAACCCACGATCTCCCGCATGGTAGGAATCGGCTCTAACCATTAAGCCACAATTAACGTTGCCAAAAGATACGGTAGAATGGTACGTGAACGGAATCGACTAATCAAATGACGTTCCCGACGCTTGTTGAGAGCATGAGGCGAATGTATGAGGCTGTAATTGATGCAAATGGAGGCGTTACGCGCTATTAATGGGTAAAAATCATTACAAAGAGTCATTTTTCTCCCATTTCCATCCTTTCCATCATAGGCAAACCGTACGCATGGACGTGATGTGGGTTGCCTAGGCATGGGCGTACTTACTAGAGGGTGTTTAATTCTTTGAAAACGTTTTGGTCTCGTTTCCCATCTTACCGATAAATTTCCATACAACCTGCTGTTTTGGGCTCGATTTCAGTCCATAAGCTTCATTTTGATCCAACTCTGAAAACTCTGCCATGACGCGTTACGCGTCCAGACAGGGAGGGTTGAGGGTGCAAAAATGTCAACTTTGGGGGATGGAATGTCAATCAAACATCGGAAGGGGTTGATTTCGTGTCACCACTACTTCTAAGGACCTTTACAGCCCTTTCAGCGATTAAGACCTCATTTCAGCCCTTAAAAAGGGCCTGATTCGAAAAATCATATAAAAGTGGGTAGCAAGGGAAGGGGTGGCGACACTGGCACAGGTCCTTTTTTTGAAACGTTAGGGGAAGACCCCCCATTAGCAGCACTGATAAAAATCTCGATTGAAAACTTCCTTAGGGGTGAATCAAGACGGGGTGGTTTGGTCCCTTGCCAGTTGAGGGTGTTAGGAGGGGTGAACATTGCCGGAGGCCTTAAGAACTTACTTCAATCAGCAACTGAGGACGGTGTGCAGGTTTTCAGGTGGTTAAACACATCCGGTACCTTCTCAGACGCCCCCAATGGTAGTCCATGTTTAGGGGATGATGATGGGGGTTGAAAAACCCAAACGTCAAATGTAACGATTTCAACGTGTTCGTGGAACCTTAAGAGCAAGACTCATTCATTTTCGACTGCTTTGGCAACCTGCGACCAGTCCTACAGCGTTTTTCGCAAACTTCAATTTACGGTTTTCAAAAATGGGCTGGTTTTGGGGGCGCTATCCCGAAACTACACAAGTTGGGGAGTTGTGCTGAAGCATGTGCTTGGTAGGCGTCGGGGCAAACGTCATACTGAGATTTTGACCTTGTGCAGTCAACTTTCCAAATTTGGTGGCCTTTGAAAAAATTGGTGCTTTAATTTTTTTGATCAGTATATTAATGAAATCACTAACTTGCTTCAAAATGACAACACAGCTGTCACGAATGCATCTATTACTGACGGTGCTGGGGGCACAGGAAAAACATTTATTTAGCGATGCTTAATACAAAAGTTCTGTAGTTTAGGGCTTCATGTTATATCAGAAGCATGGACCGGAATAGCCGCTGTTTTGCTACCCAATGTCAAACAGAACACAGTACATTCATAATTCCTCTACATTTAAATGACAGTTTAGTGTCTGGATTAAAATTAAATTCCAAAGTGGCTGACGATATTCGATTAGCACGGCTCATAATATGGGGTGAAGCCTCAATGACAAATATATATTCATTAAAGTTTGTGAATCGTCTTCTAAAAGATATTATGGGTAACGACATTCCTTTTGGTGGGAAAATCATTGTTTTTGGAGGAGACTTAAGGCAGGTTTTGCCTGTTGTGTCACACGCTTCTCGCCAAATTATTATTCAAAACTGTAAGATACTCTCTGATCTGGCTGACCCTTCTTCGAAATACACCGTTTAAATAAAAACATGCGGTTTAAACCAGAAGCAATGGAACTTTATTATTTTTTGTTACAAATTGGTAACGGTGACTACCCCTCTGTGGAAAGAGAGGAATCAAATGTCATTGAAGTACCACACAGAATTTTAGCGCATGATGATATCGTGACTGAGATTTATGGCGAAACATTCATTTCTACGAAATATATAATCAATTTCTCGAAAGTATGTATTCTAATTTCGAAAAATGAACAACAGTGTAATGAAATGAATTTCAAAGTCATTGAACTAATACCCGGTAGTTAAAAAACATTCACCAGCGTTAACAGATTAATAACTGAAGATGAAATCCAGGTACATCAATTTCCTACAGAATTCATGAATTCCTTGGAATTAAGTGCTTTGCCTCCACACATTCTTACTCTAAAAGTTAGAGCCATGGTTATGCTTCTCAGAAATCTGAACATTTCTCAAGGGCTCATAAACGGAACCAGATTATTTGTAAAGAATATGTATGAAAATTGCTTGGATTTGGAAATAATAAATGGAGATGAAATTGAGTTGAGAGCCCTAATACTCCGAGTTGATTTAATACCATCCGACAAAACCCTTACATTTTCTTCGCTTGGCATTCTGTATCACAATCAATAAAGCTCGAGGGGAAACTCTGGAACGTGTAAGGCTCTATTTACCTCAGCAAGTTTTCAGTCATGGCCAGCAGTATGTTGTAATGTCGAGAGTGCGATCTTTTGACGCCCTTAAAGTAGCAATAGTGCCAAAGAGTAATCGTACAAAGAATGGCATATATAAGGAAATCCTTCAGTAATTATTTTACCATTGACCGTCATGTTTTGACAGGTTTCAGCTAGTTTAGTTTTAAGTTTGGTTCATTTGCAATTACCAAAAACTGGAATAAATTTTCTCCAGTCACCGATTCAATTACGGAGTACAGTTCATGCAGCAATGCTTTGAGGACTCTATTTGATCGCCTTTTTTCACTCAGGCCGGTATAACCACGTGAGACTCCAGAAATTCAAATCATCGTCAACCGAATAGTATGTAGCCCGCAACACGTTAGTGTTGTATATACTACCTACAGTTACAGGCGTTCAATCCTTTCATTTATTCTCAACTTGATATACTGTAGACTACAGCGGAGTGGATTCTCGATCTGTTCCTCACTCCACAACCCCTACTTTGATGCTATTTCACTATAGTGAGGGGAGATGTGGAGTCGGCTGGATTGCTCTAACGTGCCTACTTCATAATTATGTTCAGATGGTGCCCATTTATAATATACTAACAGTAGAGTGTGGGCTTTCAACTGTAGTATAGCAGGCGATATGCCTTACACCCCTATTGTAGCAACATGCCATAGGAGTGCAAGCAGTGAGGTGGGGACTGCAAGGAAATATTAGATAGGACCGGCGTATATGATCATCCGGCCTCATTGAGTTGGAATGGTGCGCCTGCATCTCATCCAGAGGTCCCGGATTTGATTCTCGGCTCCGTCAGGGATTTTAGAAACTGGCGTGAGAGCTGGAACGGGGTTCACTCAGCCTCTTGAGGATAATTGAGTAGCTGTCTGACAGTGAGGCAGCGACCCGGTCAGGAATACCAAGATTAACAGCCGAGGGGACCCAACGGGTTGACCACGCATCACCCTGCAACCGGTAGGCCAAATGGATGGGCGGGGTTCGCTTGGTAAGCCACGGTCCTTCATGTGCTATAGTGCCACAGGGTGGGGGGCTAACTGTTCATTTATTAGGTGCTCCCTCGTGTAAAAAAAGAGTAACCGTCTAATAATTCCTCTGTATCCTGAAAAGTTATTTTCTTTGTAACACTTTTTCCGACAAAGCTCTTCAATTCTTAAATTTCACTACTTCACTTGAAATGTGAAATACATTTTGAATTGACTTTGGGTGAAGTGAGGGTCTGGGTGAAGTGAGGGTCTCTATCACCCACTTCTTGCACTTTCTATTCTCATCAGATGGATGTTTTGGAGATAGTATTAGTCTTTGTGGATATTATTTTACAGATTATCGTGTTGGAAGCCATTTTCATGTTAACTTAGTAAATGGAATTTGTAATGCTTTTCAAACTGTCAAATGAATCCCTCCTTCAGAGGGGAAATAAAGTCGGCGGTCCCATGCCATAGATTAATGGCATGAAAAAGAACCTTCCACTAATTACACCTATGTGAAGCTTAATTATAGGTTATCTTTGAGTAAAGGTCTTAGGTTCCAACGTTCGTCGCCAGGAGCAGGCTGCGATGGCATCTAGTAACAAAGTGCAGAACTAGTTGGTCGTTGACGGTGGCGTTTGGTAGCAGAAGTTGGAACTACTTGAAAATCCAATGTATGCAGTCCTTACTTGAATTGAAAACAGATAACACACACTAATACAACCATCACAATTAACACCGGTTATTAGACAGATTCTATACACACCCAAAGTACACGGGGCTACATGACCCCGTTGTCGCAGCCCCTAAATTGAGGAACCAACAAACCAACCAAACTGTCAACACGATTATACCCATTTGAAATGGGTGTTATAACCTACACCCGAAAAAAGAATATATTCCATACGTAATTATTTTATTTTTAAAATCAAATAAGGATAGTAGCCTAATGTTCCACCGACCATGTCAAACAGGGTGTTATTAATTTTGCATAAGAAATATTCAGGAATCTGACCACTAGTTTCTGAGAAGCATGTAACTTATTGGTAAACAAATGCTTCTATATGTTTTAGTAAGGAAATAAAGAAAATATGTTTCATGAAGGGCTTTAAATTGTCTTATGTACATTATCTTGTTTGCTGAGGTTCCTCAGTTCTGACTAAAAGATTTCATTGAGATATCTTGTATTGGGGATGACTAATGGAATTCAAATGCAACCATATATTAATGTCATTATCATACGCAAACACTTCCTGGTGTCACCCGCCTTAAGAGAAGTATAATGTATTATCCTGCACCAAAGGTATGATTTAGTTTGGATACATTTAACAAACGTGAAAATTTCGCACTTTCCACTTACACAAAATGTTCAAATGGAAGATGTATATTTAGCGTAGAGTTTACAATGATAAAAAAAGGAACGAGTCCGCCTAGTTCCGTAGTGGCTAGCACTCTTGGTTGTCACCACGAAGGGCCGGGTTCGATTCCCAGCTCTGCCGAAAAATGTAATTCTGGTCTGAGGGCTGGAACGGGGTTCACTCAGCCTCGTGAGACAAAACTGAGAAGAGGTGGGTTCGTTTCCCACCTCAGTCATCCTGGAAGTGGTTTTCCGTGGTTTCCCAATTCTCTTCCAGATGAATGCCGGGGTGGTTCCTAAATTAAGGCCACGGCCGCCTACTTCCTATCTTCATCTGAATTACAAATAAACACACTAATACTGCCATCACAATAACACCGATTATCAGACAAATTCCACGCACACCCAAGTACATGGAGCATGAGCACATGAGCACGATTTCGCAAATCCCCTAATTTCATCAAAAAACGATAAAATACGCAAATCTTTACATATCTTACAAATGTACAAAGGAACATATTCTAGTTAGGAGCCAATGGGCTAACTTCCAGGTAATAGTCGTAGTATGTGTAATCGCATGATTAGCATCAAACATTTCCTAAGTGACACATCTTCACTAATTCACTGGGATTGGAATGTCCCATCAAGGACCACAGGTATTAGCGCGTGGATTGAAGCATGCAAGGCAGGGCTATGAATTATATCTCAAGTACTTCCGCTTGCAGTTCACCCCCTTCTTTATTCTGTGAGATGAATAAAACCATAGACCACTAAATATAAAGTAGCGTACCCAATGAAGTTTAATTAGCACCCAAACGAAGCGTTCTCTTAGTTCTGAGACAGTCTTAGTGCTATCAAAGGAGATAATGCTGAACCAAAAGCTGCTTTACATAGGCTAATAGTCAAACGCGATAGTGGCAGTAATCAGCTTACGAAGTTCTTCAAACGCGGAGTGATTCTGTTTATCGCAATGTTTCGTAGTTTTCATCTTTGAAGATTGCTTCCTCATTTACATGTACCTCATTAATTCCCCCTCCTCTACTTCCCCTCTTCTGACGATATTGAGCTTAAACTTCTTCTGCATCGATCGGTATCCCGCATCATTAAATATTTAGACAGAGCCGATTCAAACAATTTTCTTTCAGTTCATATTTTCAGAAACGTCTATGGACATTAAATTGGCAGGTGAAAAGCTAAAGGAAGTAGGAGACTTCTGTTACTTAGGAAGCAAAATAACCAGTGATGGACGAAACAAAGAGGATATGAAAAGTAGGTTGGCTCAGGCAAGGAAATCATTTATACAGAAAAGGAATCTATTGACATCGAATATAGATTTAGCTATTAGGAAGTCATTTTTGATAACCTTTGTCTAGAGCTTGACACTCTATGGAAGTGAAACTTGGACTATTGGTGCAGCAGAAAAGAGGAGAATTGAAGCGTTTGAAATGTGGTGTTACAGGAGAATGATGAAGATCAGATGGGTAGATAGGGTTACAAATGAAGAGGCATTAAGCTGAGTGGGAGAGGAGAGATGTTTCTGGCGACTGCTTATGAAGAGAAGAGATAGGTTGGTAGGACAAATATTAAGACACCCAGGAATAGCAAGCTTAGTTATGGAAGGAAGGGTCGAGGACAAGAACTGTAGGGGTAGACCAAGGTTAGAATATGTTAAACAGATTGCCTGGGATGTAGGGTGTGGTAGCTATGTAGAGATGAAACGATTAGCTCAGGACAGGGAGGCCTGCGGAGCTGCATCAAACCAGTCAAAAGACTGAAGACTCAAACAACACATCAACATATTTTGTAATAGGAAAGAATGAATATTGTTCATCAAAAGTATTTAGAGTTATGTTTCAAGCTAGCCACGGTGGAGACTGTTCCTCGATTGAGGAGAGAGGCTGGTCCGAATTTGATTTCCAATTGTCCACAATCATGTACTCCGTAGTTTCCCTATTTCAACTCATGGCAAATGGGCCTACTCTTATTACATGTCATGTGTCACGTCCTCCCCAGCTCCTTGTTCAACGCATTCATCTTCCCATTCCAACAAAGACCCGCTTTGTCGAAGCTAGGAAAGCCACCTCGATGTAGATGATGTCTGTTGAAAGAAATATTGACAGGCTGCGTAGCACAGCGGTAAGGTTCTCGCCTGCTGTCCTCAAGGTTGCAGGATCGAAACCTGGCACAGTCATTTAGCATTCGAGGGTGCGTAAATGCGAGATATCCATGTCCTTAGATATACTAGCACGTTAAACATCCCCTTTGGGGCAAAATTCCGGCACCCGGCTGTCTCTAAAAGTCCCAGTAGTTAAAAGGGAAGTAAAACCAATAACATAATTGATATCATTGAAGGTAATTAAGGAAGGATCCCACGTCCAGTCAGAAATTTGGTATCCACTCATCAAGCACTATAGTTTACTGATTGAGACTCCGGATCATGGATTCGTTTCCTGGCTCTGCCAAGAAATTTAATTCTGGTTTGAGGGATGGAAATGGGGGTACATTCAGCCTTCTGAGGCAAAACTGAAAAACGATGACTTCCATTCCTGTCTGAGCTGTGCAAGAAGTGGTTTTCCGTGGACTCTTACTTCTACTCCAGCAAATACCGGGATGTTTCCTAACGTAAATACACGGCCACCTCAATTACAAATACTGTACGCACCTTATCAAAGCTATCACAACGATACACATTATCAGACAAATTCAATGCACACCCAACTACACAAGGCCCCACATTAAACCATCAACAATAATCATTATACTGACTCTGCCAACTAAGAGAAGTCAGGGAAGAGCCTTTCGTCCGATGTTTATGACAATATTCCTTATCCATTCATCTTAATGTGTAGGCAGCCTGGACACAGCTCGGATACAGAGTGTTTATCGCCTATGTCATTCGTAGTTCAGTTCAAACAGAGAACGTATGTGTGTTTAGTATTTCCAACATAATATTGTTTCAAGTTTATTTTACAGTATTCGATCAATGCCATCTTACTGTTCGCTTCCCACCAACGTTCTCAGGGATCGATTTCCGGTTAACTCAGTCTATATGGGATTTTCAAAATTAAAATTGCGTCTAGTGGCTTGGAGACCCAATTATTTTGTTGTTGATTCCTTTTAGGGGATTTGCGACATCGTGGTCATGTAGCCCCTTGTGCTTGAATGTGTGTGTGTGTGTAGAAGTTGTTTGATAACCTGTGTCACTGTGATGTCTGTACTATTGTGTGTGTTTTGTAATTGAGGTAGGATTTGGGTAGGACGCGGCTGTGGCCTTAAGTTAAATACTATCCCAGCATTTGCCTGGATTAGAAATGGGGAAACCACGAAAATTCACTTCCAGGATGGGTGAGGTAGGAATCGAACCAGCCTCTTCTCATTTCTGCCTCATGAGGCTTAGTGAAACCGGGCCTCCGCGGTGACAGCCAACAATGCTAGCCACTAAGCAACGAGAGGTACTCCATGACTTATGGTAACAAAGTTAATAGTCTTACAACACTACAAGCTTGCTCTTTGTTTTTGTCTCTTTGACCAGTCATTGGAGTGGGCTCAGACGAGACTGTTACGGTAATCAATTAAAGGATATTTATTGACGGTGACAGTGCGCCAACAATAATTCTTATTTAATTGCAGGGTCGGGGGAGGTGGGGGCGTAGTGGGGCAGCTTGAACCAAGGCGGACCGAGCTCGTTTCCCGGTCAATGCATGTGATAAGGTATTCGAGACACAGCTCTTAAACTCATCGAACGTTATCATACCGATAGAATGCAATATGTAAAAATAAATGACACACTGAGTGCACCGAAGCAAGTTAAAAGGGGCGCACCTCAAGGAACGATCTTAGGGTCTTGATTTTTTATAAACAATAATAACATAGAAAAATCAATAAACTGTCTAAACAACAGTCTCATTTTATCTAATGCAGATGACACTGTTGTATTTGTTGAAGGTAATACGTGGGAAACAGTCAGACAAGAAGCAACTGAAGCTCTAAAAGAGGATTATATCAGGGCTTCAACTCCGCCGTTGTCCGGTCCCATGTCTGAAATGAGAAAGGAGGAGGGTTTATTGGCCTAGCATCGAACTGAAAAAACTGCTGGTAGCATGATACCGTAGGTTGCATCCCCACCATTAGGATCGGGTGCTGTGAACTTACAATCCGCACGCCCTAAAAACAAACTTGTAAAAGAATCAGCTACAAGCCTTGGAAACAGGACGGATAAACGAAGACCTTTGGCTTAAAAAAAAAGGACAAGAATAGGTTGTTGGAACGTACGAATCATGTTTGAAACGTGATGACTCGATCAGGTGGTAGGCGAGAAGGAAAGATACAAAGAGAAGACGTCTCAGAAGGAAAGACATGGACCCAGATTATAAGGATGGCCAACAACAGAGTGAGATGGAAGAAGTTTGTAGCTGCCGTATGTTCCTACAAGGGATAAAAGGAAATAAGTGAATTAAGTCAATCATGGCTTGATAATGATGAATTGTTTCTTAATGTAGGGGAGGCTTTGCTGATTCCGCAGTAATTGGAAATATATATTTTTTGCGGAGATACCTCGGTGCAAGAAACGAGTTTATCTCACCAGTTTTGTTGTGTCAATTACGAGTATTTATATTTCCCTTGTTATGAATTTCGAAACGACAAATGCTGCCACCTGGTATTTTGTTTGTGAAGTATTTATAAAATTGCATGCATTTCGGTGATATATTTATGTGCAAGTCTATTTAATGTAGCATATTATTAGATTTAAGATATCATATTATAGATTTTTGACAAGATTTTAGCCTTAGTACTGTGCCCAATCGGTCACGGTAGACTGACATCGAACTCAGGTCCTATCTGAGAAGACCAGGCACATGATGCTGACTAGAATCGGACCATTGATCTCTGAGGGGGAACAGTGTTAGCGAACCCAAAGAGCAATGTGTTAAATAATGAGACATAATAATGTAGCATGATTTCACGACCTATATGTGAATATCATAGCAATTTAAGGTGAAGAATTGTAAGCAAATGCAAGAAAATATACGTTTTCGAAGCATACAAGAACGAGAGCAGGCTAGTTTGACGTTTTACTAATTACAGTTGGCAAGTGGGTGGAGATCGTAGACGCCAATGGACCTACTTTCGTCTGGAGCGAGGAGACAGCTTAAAATTAATGACTCGGGTATTCACCGCCTGACAACGATGGAAGCTATGGTGGGGAGGACTACCCACGGAAATTAATTAATTACAGCCAAGTGGAGCATTGAAATGGAGTGAAATGTACACCCAGGTGAATATATTCAAGGAGAGGTAATTTAGGGATGATCTTACACCTAAATTAAAGCCTATATCTCCAAATGAACGTGTTACCACCGAGCCTACGCTCGAGAGGAGTAATTTGGTGACCAGTCAGAGGGGAATCACCATGGTGGCGTCCTGACGCGCTGAACTAAGGCAATTAATTGTAATTAATTGGCCGAAGCGATCGCCGGCACACGAACGTTTATGAAACCTCCACACCTAAATAAGCAAAGTGTATATGTCAGTTCGGCTGAAAATGTATTATTTCAAGGAAGGAGTCGCACCCATGTGTCCGGTGGACTAGTTTTTACGAGAAACCTTTATAAGGAGGAGTAAGGCAGACCAAGCCAGAGTTGTCTTCAGTCTGTTCTCAAGTCTACACGTAACTCATACGCTGCAAGTAAGCGCGCGAAATGTTAAAGTATCGACGCTCAGCCGTTGAAGATCAATAGAAGCAAGTCATACAGCTTCATAAGTAATCATGAAGTGCGTCGAAGTTAATTTAATACAGAAATTTATCTATTATCTGACGCAAATATAAATTCGCTAGAGCGAAAGAGTAACGTATAATGTTGTTGAACATTACATATACCAGGAGGTATTGTCAGAGTTGTATATGACATTTTCATCAGGATCACTACAATGATGGGAGCTTGGGAAGCATCGCCACTTAATCTTGACAGTGAGCTGACCGATATTGCAGGTGACGATGATCGAACGTCCATAAACGCTGTTAGACTGTCACGGAGACCAGCGGTTGGCGTAATTGCATCGCATCTCTGAGATCAGGCGTATGAGGAGTCCGATTAAGGATCAACCTGTGAAATAGTGAAAAAGTGTACATAAATTGTGTAATAGTGATTTAAAAGTGTTCATGTGTATAGTGATTAATATGCATTGTGTAAAAGTGAAAGAGGCCACTGATAAGAGTATGTTTATCATGTGGGAAATGTGTGAAATTAAGTGTTGTGTAAAATATAACATGATGGCTTAAATCAACCGTCATGGTAGGCCTGAAGCTGAGGTGCTGGTACCATCCAGCGAAAATAAAAAAAGTGAGTACCAATTTACAATGTTATTATAACTAAATAGTTCACCATATAACGATTTATCACTTTGAGACTAAGATGTAACAGTCACTTATTGAACGAGTTTTCACCACTCGTTTTGAATAGAATATGGCTTGGAAGGTGATTTGTTTAGGGCCATTCAGGCCGAAAATCATGATGGATGTAACGGTAACGTTAAATGAATAATAATAATAATAATAATAATAATCTGGGGTCGGCAACAGTAATAGGCATTTTTGGCCTAAATAATGTTCAAATTGTGTCATGTCTAATATAAAGATGCTGTATTTTGGTAAACAGTAAGAATGTAACGTGGAATATAGCGAGATACGAGAGTTTTTCAGTGTCAGTGAAATGTTGAAAATTTTTTTGATATGGTCAATCCTTAGGATTATATTTGAGGACCATTAAAGTAATGTAAGCCAGTAAATTTATACCTTGTTGTTAGGAGCTATTTAAAGCTTTGGCTCAAGTATTATTACAGAGAGAACGCGGGTGTCTTAATAATTGAGTCATCTATGTGAAGTATTGTTTGTGCCGCATAGAGCGTGCAGAAGTAACGTAGAATCCAGTGATTTACGTAAATAAATATTGCGGGGACCAAACTAGTATAGCTTGCGCGTTAGGTGAGAAGTTGGCTGATCTACGAGTTAGTATCGCCCTTGTGCATACTCTATTATTCGCAGCGAATTGGACAGAGCCTGTCTATATCCATCGCTTGCATGAATTATGGCCACGAATGAGGTCCGTCGAGACTCCGTGAGCATGTGTATAAATGATTTACCCTGAGAGGTAAGGATCATATTCGTCGTCTAGGAAACGCAGATTTCCTTATGTTTATTAAGACAGCTGCTGGTGAGAATCCTGTATTCTCATTATGATGCGCGTCCAAAAGCCACTAGTATTCACCATAGAACGGCAAGGCTATCACAGGAATCATCCCCAGCCATGAATGTTAATAAGGAGCCGAGTTGAGCCCAATGCACTAATTATAGGTGTTAATTAAATGACTCAATTACTTAGGAACAACACTTAGCGTATCTCTGCTGTACTGCAATTGTAAACAAACCTGACCTTGCCAGCAGATGAGGGAAGTGGGTTGGCCCACTGAGGCGAGCAGCCATCTTGTGCAGTGGCCGGAACTAAATTTATTGCCTGCTAGGAAGAGGGGACATCAGTACGCCAGTCCTTTAAATTAGGGTCACAGTAGGACACTGAAGAATCTCGATATTTCAATATGCAATTATGATATGAGTGTTATGATGATGCCAATTGAATTAAATGATGTGTTCCAACACACATACATTGTTGAATCAAAGAAATCGGATAATATTTGGCCCAGTTATTCTCTGATGAGGAACACCGAACCAAATAAAGTGTTAGGCATCCATTTAGAATGCATTTTGCCAGTTCACGCTAATTTATGCAGACGGGTATGTGATTTCTAAGAATATGACACATTTGTAACGATAATAATCCCGACAAGACCCAGAGAATCGTTGTATGGTGAAACTATAAATATTTCTATCCATGTCTATTTTGGAAGGGAAAAGTACCACTTTTTAAACGTTTCATATTGATGGAAAGAAGGAAGATGATTCACACGACACAACAAATATTTGTTAATTAAAGCAGAAAATAATGAATTTATGCTAATCAAAGTAAATGCCATAAGAAACGGAGTAATGTTTTATTAATGTCATTTTGATGTGATATGTGACTTTTGTGTTGTGATACTCCAGTTAAGTAAAATTGTGTCACATGATGAACACTATGGAAACCCATGGAAGTCTGAAAATATCATTGATAGGATGCTAGAATTAGATTTGAGTGCACTGTAGCACTATTTTAAGAAGAAAACTCACAAAATAACCCTATTTTTATTTGTGGGAATTAAATATAATTTATCCTCTATTTGTATTTGTTGTATAGCCATGATTTTATACCAGTAAATATTTATTTTAGGAATATGTTGTGTATTTCATGTAGAGTAGTTACCTGGTAGACTCAAATCCTGAGCATGTGGTCGTATGGTGGGCAGGAACGTCCCATACCTCGAAAGACCGTGAGTTAGCTGGGATACGAACACATGTTCCACATGATGACAGTTGGGTACATGGAGGATATGTCTCTGTACTAGGATTGAGCCACAGGTACTACTAAAAGTCGGCCAAGATATTAATGGTAGAAGCAAATACAGCATAGAAATTAGGATATAATAGGAAAAGGCCGCGTCCCATTTGTTAATAAGCCTTCGCGTCAAAATAAATGTTGATAATCCTCCATAAGACATGCTTAAATCTAAATGTAACTTCATGAGATATGACACAACTCCTATTTCATTATCATGGCCCAAGCAACGTGGGACGGTATTAATTCATTATGGAACCGCCTGCGTCAGTGCAATATGAGCGATCTTGGCATTGCACAAACCGGCCAAAGCATGCAATAACCCCCAATACTCTCATATATTTTTATCATGTCGCCCAGATGTGTGGGGAAAAGCGTGTCATACCCTCCTTCATTATCATGGCGCCCAACGTGGGGATTATGGGATTCAGAAAACCCCATAATAATAGCATGGTTTTCATGGGGAAAACCATAATAATAGTATTTTTCCTCAAACTCTGTTTGAGCGATTGTGAGTTTTTCTAGATGATATTCAGACGTCAGACACTGTTGTCAGACGGGTACGTGGGTCTATACCCATTCCATATGTGGTTTTGACACTTTGTAATATGTTGTTGTTGTTGTCGCGGGATCGGAATCCTTTTCTTTCCAATAGACCGCACCAGCATGTTCAGCTGCGGCCTACCTGAATCTCAAATTAAGAAATACAGGATGGCTGGAACTGAGGACGTACTCAGGTGTATCGCTGAGTTAAGGGAACATTTTGATGATACTAATGCTAAGAGAAAGGAAGAATCTAAAGCATTTAAAGATGAAATAACGGCTAGATTGGATGCCAATCAAGCTGAAATAAACACTAGATTAGAGGCTAATCAAGCTGAAGTAAACACTAGATTAGAGGCTAATCAAGCTACAGTAAACACGCAGTTAGAGTTAAACCTAATAGAGGTTAATAAAAAAATGGATGACGTTAAAGAATCTGTTCAGCGTGAGGTAACAAAGGATATTGTTAGCGTGGTCTCAGAAATGCAAGCTGATAACGATAAACGCTTTGAGTCTATTGAGCTAAAACTAGAGAATAATCTGCAAGCGTGCAGAGAGTCACAGCGTGCGATTAACGATAGCTTAAGCAGTATGTCCATGGAGCTTAAAGACGTTCAGAGTCAGAATGAAGCTAATACTAAACGTCAACTAGAGCAATTTAATACGTTCACTCAGACCGTGGATCAAAGGCTCGAGGATAGCGACGTAAAATGGAATACGCGAATGGCAGGTTACGCCAAGGCGGTAAACGAAGCCCTAAGAAAACAGGATCAGAATATCCTTGACCAATGCAAGGAAATTCATGAAATAAAAACTTCTGATCAAGAGAATAAATTATGTCAAATATGAAGAGACAGGTCGGGAAGGTGCAGAAAGAGTTAGAGCAAACTCAGAGCGACCTAGCAGTTATTCATAAAAGGCAGGATGAGGACCAGGGAGAAATCACGAAAATAAGGACGGAAATCTCTCATATGCAGGGTCACATTCAAAAGGAAGTTACAGGCTTACGAGAAGAATTAGAACTTCGAGAAGGCTGAAAGACTGAAGCCAGCGATAAGACTCTTGCCGAAGTAAGAGAAAGTCTAGCGGGGGAAATTACCCACCTGAAGGAAAACCTTAAGGATGATAAGGAAAAGGTATTATCTATGGCAGAAAGAAACCGAGATCGTCTAGAGAAAATTGAACGAGAGGTATTAGCTCGTTTGGAAAGGGCAGAAAATAGGCACAGCCAAATAGAAACTAGAATGATCGCACAGGAGGAATCCATGTTGCGGAATCCTAGGTCTAGCGAAGGAAGTATAGACGAGAATAGGAGAAACAAATGGGCAGAGATAGAAATACAGCCCACTCCAAAGAATGCAGCCATGCCAAGTGACAGCCCGTATACCACACCTGGTATGCCAATTGCCATGTCAACACCGCATGAAAATGCTGTTCAAAATCAAATAGTCACAGTTGTAAGGGCTAGTGATGAGAAACCAAAGAAATACACTGGGAGTAATTCTAACATGCCACCCAAGTACTGGCTTAAAGAAATTTCCGAGTACTTGAATGACGCGAAAGTATCGCCAGAGCGAAGGTTGAGAGCGATTGAAAAACTAACTGAGGGCGAGTGTGCCTTATGGTTTAGGAGTTTTCGGTACACGTTCGACACCGTTGACGAATTTCGCCAAGCATTTTTAAGTAGGTACTGGAACGCAAGTATACAACAGAACCTCAGATTGGACTTGTATTCCAGGCGTTATAGTACTAATAACACGACGAAGTACGCAGAGTTCTTTGTG
This sequence comes from Meconema thalassinum, assembly GCA_946902985.2. Taxonomy (NCBI): domain Eukaryota; kingdom Metazoa; phylum Arthropoda; class Insecta; order Orthoptera; family Tettigoniidae; genus Meconema; species Meconema thalassinum. The sequence goes on along the minus strand of OX336389.2, from coordinate 1,116,821,034 downwards.
GGACAATTGTGCCGTTTCCGCGAACTTGATGGAGGGATTAGAGAGTCAGATTTGTGCATAGCGATAGCCAAGCAGCTACCGTATGAAGTACAACGTCTATTAATCTCAGCAAACGCCAAAACTGCGATCGATATGGAGGAGGTGCTGAGACAACTCGATCTAACCACAGTGCAGCACACAAGGCAAAGTCGAAACGTGGAACAAGTAAACATGACGACTACACCGACCGAACCGACTAAGGTGCAGACAAAAAGCAAATCCACGAGCACCGAAATGGAAAAATCCGACTGGCAACGTGAAGGACGCGAAAACCAGAATTGGAGGCCAGCATATCGAGGAGGATCGAACCGTGAAAACCGAGGAAGGAAAAACTGGAATCAGCGCGGTACCAGAGACCAGCAGCCTGATAACAGAAGGAATTACGGCCGAAATGGGAACAACCAAGGATGGAGATCCCAAGAGCAGAGTCGCGGGTTCGATGAAGAGGCGGAAGAACGCTATCACGCATCTTTAAGATACATGGAAGAGCGCGGAGATGACCAGAGACAATTGCGAGTTCATTGGGATGAAGCGATTAGGAATAGAAGGTCACCCGACATCTATAAAAATGATGACGGTGCCAAGAGTCTGGAACTTCAGCAGTATGAAGACAGACAGAAGAACTCCACAAAGAATGGAGCAATTGAAAAAAAACACCAAAATTAAATGACCAAAGAGAGATAAGTTCAGGATGGAATACAGTGAATGTAGTTAACTGGATTGCCAAACCTGAGGAGCTTATCGAAGACCTAGATGAAGGGAAGGTCAATGTGAGAAGGGAACTACCCATTATTATTGTAAACATTGCGGGCATGAAGATAAGAAGTCTTATTGATACAGGTTCAACAGTGTGTTTGATAACCCAGGCACTATATAATGAAATCCAAAGCAAAATCCACGTCTTGAAAATACCTATTTCAAGCGTGAAAATAAAAGGTGTGATACCAGATAAAGTTATGATATGCAGATACCAAGTATTTTTAGATTTGCAGATAGGGAACTCCTACATTCTCACAGAGCTTCCTACTTGTGAATAAGCTGTCTTTTAACCTCATTGTTGGCATAGATTTCATAAGAGAATATAAAGTTATTATAGATCTCTCGCAAGACATTGTTATGTTTCGCGCAAGTGAGGGAAAGGAAGAGTTAGAGCTCTCATTAAAGCACAATGAAACGAGACCAGAAGAGTACGTATGGCATACAAACGGAGATATGACTGGGGATGCAGTGTCGACAACAGAAGACATCGAGGAAGAGTTGGCAACACTGGCCGCAGACATTGAAAGGGACCTCGAACCAAAATTTGAAGAATGCCTGGAAGAGAAGATATAGGAAGCTAAAATTGGTCTAGAGCATAAGCAAATGCTAAGGGAACTGCTATTTGAGTATAAAGGAGTCTTCGATTCGAGACCTGGCCGGATCAAGAATTTCCAATATGCGTTCCAAGTCAGCGATTGGACACCATTCAGGCAGAAGCCGTATCCTGTAGCTGAGAAACATTATTTAAAGGTCAAAGAAGCAATACAGGAAAAGTTAGAGGCAGGCGTCATTGTGAAGACAGCCACACCTTATGTCAGCCCACTGGTAGTTGTACCTAAACAGGACGGCAGTGTGAGGATATGCCTGGACCTACGAAATTTGAATTCCAAGGTCATACCGGAATTTGACCAAGTGCCGCCCATTAAGGAGGTCCTCAGGAGGTTCAAAAGAAAAACTGTGTTCTCAAATCTTGACCTGACGGCAAGTTTTCACCATCTTGCTCTGGAGGAGAAAACAAGCTTATTAACTGGATTTTTATTCGACCAGCATACGTATTCTTACGTGCGTCTCCCATTTGGATTGAAAACAGCAGGTTCAGCGTCGATACGAGCGCTAGATCGGAACCTGTCTGAAGAAGTAAAAGCAACAACCATATGTTACGTAGATGATATACTACTGACATCTGAAACAGTCGAAGAACACGTCAGAGATCTACGCAAGTTGTTATATGACCTAAGTCAGGCTAACTTCAAGGTCAATATAAAGGAATCTAACTTTGGTCAGAGAGAAGTTAAATTTCTAGGCCACGTAATAGATGCACAAGGAGTCAGACCTAATCCGGGAAAATTGGAAGTTATTAAACATTTCCCGAGACCAACGAAGGTAAAGAACGTCAGGCAATATCTAGGCGTTATTGGATTCTTTTCAAGCCATTGCCCGAAGTATACCGAGACCGTAGCACCACTCCAAGACTTACTTAAGAAAGGAGGAAGATGGCGCTGGACGGAACAATGCGAGGAAGCCTTCGTAAAATCTAAACAGATGCTGTTAGATTATGTAAAATTGGGATATCCTGACTACACTCAGAAATTTATTATCCAGACTGACGCATCATTCATAGGTATTGGAGCAATGTTATATCAGGAAAATGTGGACAGGCCAGAGGAGAAAACTTACATTGCATTCATAAGTAGAAGGTTGAAACCTAATGAAAAGAACTATACGGTCACGGAGATCGAATTACTCGCGATACTGTATGCCTTACAGTATTGGCGAAAGCTAGTTTATGGCTTTAGAATTATATTAAGGACAAACCATAAAGCCCTAACGTTCCTGTTGAAAACTGACTTGTCGAGTCAAAGACTGACGAGGTGGTCCCTGTACATACAGCAATTTCAAGTGGAAATCGAGTATTGCCCGGGGAAGGACAATATCATACCTGACTTGCTAAGCAGATACCCGACGGCTGATGAAGAGGAAGTTCTAGCTATCGAGATAGAAGATAGAGACCAGATGACCTTAGATGATCTGAGGAACATCACCGTTTTTCAACGTGAAGATCCCTGGATACGGTTGATGATTAATTACTTCGAGGGAAAGCTGGACAGAGGAACACCGATGTATGTGGAAGCCGAAGCACTATCAACGGAGTATCTATGGTTTAACCAGATGCTACATAAATGGAGCGACTCAGACCACACCAGACCCAGGATTGTTGTACCACCAGCACTGCAGAGGAGGCTAGTATGGTTAGCACACCGAGCTTTTGGTCACCCCGGCGTAGATAATTCTGTTGCCCTGCTTAAAGAAGCATGTATTTGGCCAAAATTTCGAGATACAGTCAGGAATACAATCAGGACATGTGATATTTACCAACGAGTAAAGCCTAACTCGTACTTAATGAGGCAAAAACCTATACCACTCTTACCAGAGAAGCCATGTCAGCTTCTGGCACTGGACAACTTTGGGCCGCTTCCTAGAGCTAGAAGAGGAAATAGACACATCCTAGTTGCACTAGACGTGTTTCCGAAAATGGTAGTCCTGTGTCCAATTCAGAAAACCAGTACAAAACAGGTACTTAAGAGGCTGAAGGAAAGAATCATTCCTATATTAGGGCAGCCGGAGAACATATTATCTGATCATGGGAGCTGTTTTACCAGCATAGAATTTCGCAGGGAGTTGGAAAATCTGGGTATAAGACAGATTTTGTCCACAGTTCGACACCCGGAGTCGAATTCCGCCGAAAGAGTAATGAGGGAACTGCAAAAGTACATGAAGATATACTGCTCTACTGAGAATTGGAAATGGATCGATGTACTTGAGATTATTGAATACTGTATCAACAACACCGTGCATGAAGCGACAGGAGAAGTGCCAGTGAGCCTACATCTTGATAGAAGACCAGAGAGGCCATGGAATAATGTCATTCGGACACCCATCGATGCACAGCCTGGACGTGAGTTGAGGATCCAGAGAACATTCGAGTATCTCAAGAAACAAGCAGACAGACGGCAGCGGAGAAACAGGAGGAAACGCTATCATAGACCATTACTCGTGGGGGAGTACGTCTTATTAAAGAAACCCGCTAGTTCAGATCCAGAGAGCAGGAAATATAAAAAAATTCAGCATGCCTATCACGGACCCTACCTGATTATAAGGGACTTGCAAAATAATGCGTACCGAATTAAAGACGAAGCAACAGGTAGAGAAGTTGTTGTAAATGCAGCTAATTTGAAGTTGTATAGTCCACCAGAGGATTATGATACGAGGGAAGAGCAAGCAATGCACACCCAAATGGACGGGGAGTCATTACGTATGCACGCAAAGATTCTTGAGAAAAGCTTGCAGACCCAGGAAGAAACAGAGCGAGTCTTGCAGCTCGCAAACCCAAGGGACACGAGGGGAGAATGCAGCTGTCAACTGAAGGAACTTTACGACCAGTTGAGGGAGGCCGCTACGGAACTAGAGGAAATGAATGAACAATTGAGAAGGCAGAACAAGAGTCTACGCGACGGCAGACAGAGTGGAATGGGGGAACGATACAGCCCATTGCCGAGAGCACTGGCCGCTTAAAGTAAATACTGCATGGAGTCAATGCCATCTTAAAGGCCCGAAAAATTCACTTGTGTAATGAATTTTCCGAGCTTAGCGAGGGAAAGATGTGCCCAATCGGTCACGGTAGACTGGCATCGAACTCAGGTCCTATCTGAGAAGACCAGGCACATGATGCTGACTAGAATCGGACCATTGATCTCTGAGGGGGAACAGTGTTAGCGAACCCAAAGAGCAATGTGTTAAATAATGAGACCTAATAATGTAGCATGATTTCACGACCTATATGTGAATATCATAGCAATTTAAGGTGAAGAATTGTAAGCAAATGCAAGAAAATATACGTTTTCGAAGCATACAAGAACGAGAGCAGGCTAGTTTGACGTTTTACTAATTACAGTTGGCAAGTGGGTGGAGATCGTAGACGCCAAGGGACCTACTTTCGTCTGGAGCGAGGAGACAGCTTAAAATTAATGACTCGGGTATTCACCGCCTGACAACGATGGAAGCTATGGTGGGGAGGACTACCCACGGAAATTAATTAATTACAGCCAAGTGGAGCATTGAAATGGAGTGAAATGTACACCCAGGTGAATATATTCAAGGAGAAGTAATTTAGGGATGATCTTACACCTAAATTAAAGCCTATATCTCCAAATGAACGTGTTACCACCGAGCCTACGCTCGAGAGGAGTAATTTGGTGACCAGTCAGAGGGGAATCACTATGGTGGCGTCCTGACGCGCTGAACTAAGGCAATTAATTGTAATTAATTGGCCGAAGCGATCGCCGGCACGCGAACGTTTATGAAACCTCCACACCAAAATAAACAAAGTGTATATGTCAGTTCGGCTGAAAATGTATTATTTCAAGGAAGGAGTCGCACCCATGTGTCCGGTGGACTAGTTTTTACGAGAAACCTTTATAAGGAGGAGTAAGGCAGACCAAGCCCGAGTTGTCTTCAGTCTGTTCTCAAGTCTACACGTAACTCATACGCTGCCAGTAAGCGCGCGAAATGTTAAAGTATCGACGCTCAGCCGTTGAAGAACAATAGAAGCAAGTCATACAGCTTCATAAGTAATCATGAAGTGCGTCGAAGTTAATTTAATACAGAAATTTATCTATTATCTGACGCAAATATAAATTCGCTACAGCGAAAGAGTAATTTATAATGTTGTTGAACATTACATATACCAGGAGGTATTGTCAGAGTTGTATATGACATTTTCATCAGGATCACTACAATGATGGGAGCTTGGGAAGCATCGCCACTTAATCTCGACAGTGAGCTGAACGATATTGCAGGTGACGATGATCGAACGTCCATAAACGCTGTTAGACTGTCACGGAGACCAGCGGTTGGCGTAATTGCATCGCATCTCTGAGATCAGCGTATGAGGAGTCCGATTAAGGATCAACCTGTGAAATAGTGAATAAGTGTACATAAATTGTGTAATAGTGATTTAAAAGTGTTAATGTGTATAGTGATTAATATGCATTGTGTAAAAGTGAAAGAGGCCACTGATAAGAGTATGTTTATCATGTGGGAAATGTGGGAAATTAAGTGTTGTGTAAAATATAACATGATGGCTTAAATCAAGCGTCATGGTAGGCCTGAAGCTGAGGTGCTGGTACCATCCAGCGAAAATAAAAAAGTGAGTACCAATTTACAATGTTATTATAACTAAATAGTTCACCATATAACGATTTATCACTTTGAGACTAAGATGTAACAGTCACTTATTGAACGAGTTTTCACCACTCGTTTTGAATAGAATATGGCTTGGAAGGTGATTTGGTTAGGGCCATTCAGGCCGAAAATCATGATGGATGTAACGGTAATGTTAAATGAATAATAATAATAATAATAATAATAACCTGGGGTCGGCAACAGTAATAGGCATTTTTGGCCTAAATAATGTTCAAATTGTGTCATGTCTAATATAAAGATGCTGTATTTTGGTAAACAGTAAGAATGTAACGTGTAATATAGCGAGATACGAGAGTTTTTCAGTGTCAGTGAAATGTTGAATGAATTTTTGATATGGTCAATCCTTAGGATTATATTTGAGGACCATTAAAGTAATGTAAGCCAGTAAATTTATACCTTGTTGTTAGGAGCTATTTAAAGCTTTGGCTCAAGTATTATTACAGAGAGAACGCGGGTGTCTTAATAATTGAGTCATCTATGTGAAGTATTGTTTGTGCCGCATAGAGCGTGCAGAAGTAACGTAGAATCCAGTGATTTACGTAAATAAATATTGCGGGGACCAAACTAGTATAGCGTGCGCGTTAGGTGAGAAGTTGGCTGATCTACGAGTTAGTATCGCCCTTGTGCATACTCTATTATTCGCAGCGAATTGGACAGAGCCTGTCTATATCCATCGCTTGCATGAATTATGGCCACGAATGAGGTCCGTCGAGACTCCGTGAGCATGTGTATAAATGATCTACCCTGAGAGGTAAGGACCATATTCGTCGTCTAGGAAACGCAGATTTCCTTATGTTTATTAAGACAGCTGCTGGTGAGAATCCTGTATTCTCATTATGATGCGCGTCCAAAAGCCACTAGTATTCACCATAGAACGGCAAGGCTATCACAGGAATCATCCCCAGCCATGAATGTTAATAAGGAGCCGAGTTGAGCCCAATGCACTAATTATAGGTGTTAATTAATTAAATGACTCAATTACTTAGGAACAACACTTAGCGTATCTCTGCTGTACTGCAATTGTAAACAACCCTGACCTTGCCAGCAGATGAGGGAAGTGGGTTGGCCCACTGAGGCGAGAGGCCGTCTTGTGCAGTGGTCGGAACTAATTTTATTGCCTGCTAGGAAGAGGGGACTTCAGTCCGCCAGTCCTTTAAATTAGGGTCACAGTAGGACACTGAAGAATCTCGATATTTCAATATGCAATTATGATATGAGTGTTATGATGATGCCAATTGAATTAAATGATGTGTTCCAACACACATACATTGTTGAATCAAAGAAATCGGATAATATTTGGCCCAGTTATTCTCTGAAGAGGAACACTGAACCAAATAAAGTGTTAGGCATCCATTTAGAATGCATTTTGCCAGTTCACGCTAATTTATGCAGACGGGTATGTGATTTCTAAGAACATGACACATTTGTAACGATAATAATCCCGACAAGACCCAGAGAATCGTTGTATGGTGAAACTATAAATATTTCTATCCATGTCTATTTTGGAAGGGAAAAGTACCACTTTTTAAACGTTTCATATTGATGGAAAGGAGGAAGATGATTCACACGACACAACAAATATTTGTTAATTAAAGCAGAAAATAATGAATTTATGCTAATCAAAGTAAATGCCATAAGAAACGGAGTAATGTTTTATTAATGTCATTTTGATGTGATATGTGACTTTTGTGTTGTGATACTCCAGTTAAGTAAAATTGTGTCACATGATGAACACTATGGAAACCCATGGAAGTCTGAAAATATCATTGATAGGATGCTAGAATTAGATTTGGGTGCACTGTAGCACTATTTTAAGAAGAAAACTCACAAAATAACCCTATTTTTATTTGTGGGAATTAAATATAATTTATCCTTTATTTGTATTTGTTGTATAGCCATGATTTTATACCAGTAAATATTTATTTTAGGAATATGTTGTGTATTTCATGTAGAGTAGTTACCTGGTAGACTCAAATTCCTGAGCATGTGGTCGTATGGTGGGCAGGAACGTCCTATACCTCGAAAGATCGTGAGTTAGCTGGGATACGAACACATGTTCCACATGATGACAGTTGGGTACATGGAGGATATGTCTCTGTACTAGGATTGAGTCACAGGTACTACTAAAAGTCGGCCAAGATATTAATGGTAGAAGCAAATACAGCATAGAAATTAGGATATAATAGGAAAAGGCCGCGTCCCATTTGTTAATAAGCCTTCGCGTCAAAATAAATGTTGATAATCCTCCATAAGACATGCTTAAATCTAAATGTAACTTCATGAGATATGACACAACTCCTATTTCATTATCATGGCCCAAGCAACGTGGGACGGTATTAATTCATTATGGAACCGCCTGCGTCAGTGCAATATGAGCGATCTTGGCATTGCACAAACCGGCCAAAGCATGCAATAACCCCCAATACTCTCATATATTTTTATCATGTCGCCCAGATGTGTGGGGAAAAGCGTGTCATACCCTCCTTCATTATCATGGCGCCCAACGTGGGGATTATGGGATTCAGAAAACCCCATAATAATAGCATGGTTTTCATGGGGAAAACCATAATAATAGTATTTTTCCTCAAACTCTGTTTGAGCGATTGTGAGTTTTTCTAGATGATATTCAGACGTCAGACACTGTTGTCAGACGGGTACGTGGGTCTATACCCATTCCATATGTGGTTTTGACACTTTGTAATATGTTGTTGTTGTTGTCGCGGGATCGGAATCCTTTTCTTTCCAATAGACCGCACCAGCATGTTCAGCTGCGGCCTACCTGAATCTCAAATTAAGAAATACAGGATGGCTGGAACTGAGGACGTACTCAGGTGTATCGCTGAGTTAAGGGAACATTTTGATGATACTAATGCTAAGAGAAAGGAAGAATCTAAAGCATTTAAAGATGAAATAACGGCTAGATTGGATGCCAATCAAGCTGAAATAAACACTAGATTAGAGGCTAATCAAGCTGAAGTAAACACTAGATTAGAGGCTAATCAAGCTACAGTAAACACGCAGTTAGAGTTAAACCTAATAGAGGTTAATAAAAAAAATGGATGACGTTAAAGAATCTGTTCAGCGTGAGGTAACAAAGAATATTGTTAGCGTGGTCTCAGAAATGCAAGCTGATAACGATAAACGCTTTGAGTCTATTGAGCTAAAACTAGAGAATAATCTGCAAGCGTGCAGAGAGTCACAGCGTGCGATTAACGATAGCTTAAGCAGTATGTCCATGGAGCTTAAAGACGTTCAGAGTCAGAATGAAGCTAATACTAAACGTCAACTAGAGCAATTTAATACGTTCACTCAGACCGTGGATCAAAGGCTCGAGGATAGCGACGTAAAATGGAATACGCGAATGGCAGGTTACGCCAAGGCGGTAAACGAAGCCCTAAGAAAACAGGATCAGAATATCCTTGACCAATGCAAGGAAATTCATGAAATAAAAACTTCTGATCAAGAGAATAAATTATGTCAAATATGAAGAGACAGGTCGGGAAGGTGCAGAAAGAGTTAGAGCAAACTCAGAGCGACCTAGCAGTTATTCATAAAAGGCAGGATGAGGACCAGGGAGAAATCACGAAAATAAGGACGGAAATCTCTCATATGCAGGGTCACATTCAAAAGGAAGTTACAGGCTTACGAGAAGAATTAGAACTTCGAGAAGGCTGAAAGACTGAAGCCAGCGATAAGACTCTTGCCGAAGTAAGAGAAAGTCTAGCGGGGGAAATTACCCACCTGAAGGAAAACCTTAAGGATGATAAGGAAAAGGTATTATCTATGGCAGAAAGAAACCGAGATCGTCTAGAGAAAATTGAACGAGAGGTATTAGCTCGTTTGGAAAGGGCAGAAAATAGGCACAGCCAAATAGAAACTAGAATGATCGCACAGGAGGAATCCATGTTGCGGAATCCTAGGTCTAGCGAAGGAAGTATAGACGAGAATAGGAGAAACAAATGGGCAGAGATAGAAATACAGCCCACTCCAAAGAATGCAGCCATGCCAAGTGACAGCCCGTATACCACACCTGGTATGCCAATTGCCATGTCAACACCGCATGAAAATGCTGTTCAAAATCAAATAGTCACAGGTTGTAAGGGCTAGTGATGAGAAACCAAAGAAATATTCTGGGAGTAATTCTAACATGCCACCCAAGTACTGGCTTAAAGAAATTTCCGAGTACTTGAATGACGCGAAAGTACCGCCAGAGCGAAGGTTGAGAGCGATTGAAAAACTAACTGAGGGCGAGTGTGCCTTATGGTTTAGGAGTTTTCGGTACACGTTCGACACCGTTGACGAATTTCGCCAAGCATTTTTAAGTAGGTACTGGAACGCAAGTATACAACAGAACCTCAGATTGGACTTGTATTCCAGGCGTTATAGTACTAATAACACGACGAAGTACGCAGAGTTCTTTGTGGGACAATTGTGCCGTTTCCGCGAACTTGATGGAGGGATTAGAGAGTCAGATTTGTGCATAGCGATAGCCAAGCAGCTACCGTATGAAGTACAACGTCTATTAATCTCAGCAAACGCCAAAACTGCGATCGATATGGAGGAGGTGCTGAGACAACTCGATCTAACCACAGTGCAGCACACAAGGCAAAGTCGAAACGTGGAACAAGTAAACATGACGACTACACCGACCGAACCGACTAAGGTGCAGACAAAAAGCAAATCCACGAGCACCGAAATGGAAAAATCCGACTGGCAACGTGAAGGACGCGAAAACCAGAATTGGAGGCCAGCATATCGAGGAGGATCGAACCGTGAAAACCGAGGAAGGAAAAACTGGAATCAGCGCGGTACCAGAGACCAGCAGCCTGATAACAGAAGGAATTACGGCCGAAATGGGAACAACCAAGGATGGAGATCCCAAGAGCAGAGTCGCGGGTTCGATGAAGAGGCGGAAGAACGCTATCACGCATCTTTAAGATACATGGAAGAGCGCGGAGATGACCAGAGACAATTGCGAGTTCATTGGGATGAAGCGATTAGGAATAGAAGGTCACCCGACATCTATAAAAATGATGACGGTGCCAAGAGTCTGGAACTTCAGCAGTATGAAGACAGACAGAAGAACTCCACAAAGAATGGAGCAATTGAAAAAAAAACACCAAAATTAAATGACCAAAGAGAGATAAGTTCAGGATGGAATACAGTGAATGTAGTTAACTGGATTGCCAAACCTGAGGAGCTTATCGAAGACCTAGATGAAGGGAAGGTCAATGTGAGAAGGGAACTACCCATTATTATTGTAAACATTGCGGGCATGAAGATAAGAAGTCTTATTGATACAGGTTCAACAGTGTGTTTGATAACCCAGGCACTATATAATGAAATCCAAAGCAAAATCCACGTCTTGAAAATACCTATTTCAAGCGTGAAAATAAAAGGTGTGATACCAGATAAAGTTATGATATGCAGATACCAAGTATTTTTAGATTTGCAGATAGGGAACTCCTACATTCTCACAGAGCTTCCTACTTGTGAATAAGCTGTCTTTTAACCTCATTGTTGGCATAGATTTCATAAGAGAATATAAAGTTATTATAGATCTCTCGCAAGACATTGTTATGTTTCGCGCAAGTGAGGGAAAGGAAGAGTTAGAGCTCTCATTAAAGCACAATGAAACGAGACCAGAAGAGTACGTATGGCATACAAACGGAGATATGACTGGGGATGCAGTGTCGACAACAGAAGACATCGAGGAAGAGTTGGCAACACTGGCCGCAGACATTGAAAGGGACCTCGAACCAAAATTTGAAGAATGCCTGGAAGAGAAGATATAGGAAGCTAAAATTGGTCTAGAGCATAAGCAAATGCTAAGGGAACTGCTATTTGAGTATAAAGGAGTCTTCGATTCGAGACCTGGCCGGATCAAGAATTTCCAATATGCGTTCCAAGTCAGCGATTGGACACCATTCAGGCAGAAGCCGTATCCTGTAGCTGAGAAACATTATTTAAAGGTCAAAGAAGCAATACAGGAAATGTTAGAGGCAGGCGTCATTGTGAAGACAGCCACACCTTATGTCAGCCCACTGGTAGTTGTACCTAAACAGGACGGAAGTGTGAGGATATGCCTGGACCTACGAAATTTGAATTCCAAGGTCATACCGGAATTTGACCAAGTGCCGCCCATTAAGGAGGTCCTCAGGAGGTTCAAAGGAAAGACTGTGTTCTCAAATCTTGACCTGACGGCAAGTTTTCACCATCTTGCTCTGGAGGAGAAAACAAGCTTATTAACTGAATTTTTATTCGACCAGCATACGTATTCTTACGTGCGTCTCCCATTTGGATTGAAAACAGCAGGTTCAGCGTTGATACGAGCGCTAGATCGGTACCTGTCTGAAGAAGTAAAAGCAACAACCATATGTTACGTAGATGATATACTACTGACATCTGAAACAGTCGAAGAACACGTCAGAGATCTACGCAAGTTGTTATATGACCTAAGTCAGGCTAACTTCAAGGTCAATATAAAGGAATCTAACTTTGGTCAGAGAGAAGTTAAATTTCTAGGCCACGTAATAGATGCACAAGGAGTCAGACCTAATCCGGGAAAATTGGAAGTTATTAAACATTTCCCGAGACCAACGAAGGTAAAGAACGTCAGGCAATATCTAGGCGTTATTGGATTCTTTTCAAGCCATTGCCCGAAGTATACCGAGACCGTAGCACCACTCCAAGACTTACTTAAGAAAGGAGGAAGATGGCGCTGGACGGAACAATGCGAGGAAGCCTTCGTAAAATCTAAACAGATGCTGTTAGATTATGTAAAATTGGGATATCCTGACTACACTCAGAAATTTATTATCCAGACTGACGCATCATTCATAGGTATTGGAGCAATGTTATATCAGGAAAATGTGGACAGGCCAGAGGAGAAAACTTACATTGCATTCATAAGTAGAAGGTTGAAACCTAATGAAAAGAACTATATGGTCACGGAGATCGAATTACTCGCGATACTGTATGCCTTACAGTATTGGCGAAAGCTAGTTTATGGCTTTAGAATTATATTAAGGACAGACCATAAAGCCCTAACGTTCCTGTTGAAAACTGACTTGTCGAGTCAAAGACTGACGAGGTGGTCCCTGTACATACAGCAATTTCAAGTGGAAATCGAGTATTGCCCGGGGAAGGACAATATCATACCTGACTTGCTAAGCAGATACCCGACGGCTGATGAAGAGGAAGTTCTAGCTATCGAGATAGAAGATAGAGACCAGATGACCTTAGATGATCTGAGGAACATCACCGTTTTTCAACGTGAAGATCCCTGGATACGGTTGATGATTAATTACTTCGAGGGAAAGCTGGACAGAGGAACACCGATGTATGTGGAAGCCGAAGCACTATCAACGGAGTATCTATGGTTTAACCAGATGCTACATAAATGGAGCGACTCAGACCACACCAGACCCAGGATTGTTGTACCACCAGCACTGCAGAGGAGGCTAGTATGGTTAGCACACCGAGCTTTTGGTCACCCCGGCGTAGATATGTCTGTTGCCCTGCTTAAAGAAGCATTTATTTGGCCAAAACTTCGAGATACAGTCAGGAATACAATCAGGACATGTGATATTTGCCAACGAGTAAAGCCTAACTCGTACTTAATGAGGCAAAAACCTATACAACTCTTACCAGAGAAGCCATGTCAGCTTCTGGCACTGGACAACTTTGGGCCGCTTCCTAGAGCTAGAAGAGGAAATAGACACATCCTAGTTGCACTAGACGTGTTTCCGAAAATGGTAGTCCTGTGTCCAATTCAGGAAAACAAGTACAAAACAGGTACTTAAGAGGCTGAAGGAAAGAATCATTCCTATATTAGGGCAGCCGGAGAACATATTATCTGATCATGGGAGCTGTTTTACCAGCATAGAATTTCGCAGGGAGTTGGAAAATCTGGGTATAAGACAGATTTTGTCCACAGTTCGACACCCGGAGTCGAATTCCGCCGAAAGAGTAATGAGGGAACTGCAAAAGTACATGAAGATATACTGCTCTACTGAGAATTGGAAATGGATCGATGTACTTGAGATTATTGAATACTGTATCAACAACACCGTGCATGAAGCGACAGGAGAAGTGCCAGTGAGCCTACATCTTGATAGAAGACCAGAGAGGCCATGGAATAATGTCATTCGGACACCCATCGATGCACAGCCTGGACGTGAGTTGAGGATCCAGAGAACATTCGAGTATCTCAAGAAACAAGCAGACAGACGGCAGCGGAGAAACAGGAGGAAACGCTATCATAGACCATTACTCGTGGGGGAGTACGTCTTATTAAAGAAACCCGCTAGTTCAGATCCAGAGAGCAGGAAATATAAAAAATTTCAGCATGCCTATCACGGACCCTACCTGATTATAAGGGACTTGCAAAATAATGCGTACCGAATTAAAGACGAAGCAACAGGTAGAGAAGTTGTTGTAAATGCAGCTAATTTGAAGTTGTATAGTCCACCAGAGGATTATGATTCGAGGGAAGAGCAAGCAATGCACACCCAAATGGACGGGGAGTCATTACGTATGCACGCAAAGATTCTTGAGAAAAGCTTGCAGACCCAGGAAGAAACAGAGCAAGTCTTGCAGCTCGCAAACCCAAGGGACACGAGGGGAGAATGCAGCTGTCAACTGAAGGAACTTTACGACCAGTTGAGGGAGGCCGCTACGGAACTAGAGGAAATGAATGAACAATTGAGAAGGCAGAACAAGAGTCTACGCGATGGCAGACAGAGTGGAATGGGGGAACGAGACAGCCCATTGCCGAGAGCACTGACCGCTTAAAGTAAATACTGCATGGAGTCAATGCCATCTGAAAGGCCCGAAAAATTCACTTGTGTAATGAATTTTCCGAGCTTAGCGAGGGAAAGATGTGCCCAATCGGTCACGGTAGACTGGCATCGAACTCAGGTCCTATCTGAGAAGACCAGGCACATGATGCTGACTAGAATCGGACCATTGATCTCTGAGGGGGAACAGTGTTAGCGAACCCAAAGAGCAATGTGTTAAATAATGAGACCTAATAATGTAGCATGATTTCACGACCTATATGTGAATATCATAGCAATTTAAGGTGAAGAATTGTAAGCAAATGCAAGAAAATATACGTTTTCGAAGCATACAAGAACGAGAGCAGGCTAGTTTGACGTTTTACTAATTACAGTTGGCAAGTGGGTGGAGATCGTAGACGCCAAGGGACCTACTTTCGTCTGGAGCGAGGAGACAGCTTAAAATTAATGACTCGGGTATTCACCGCCTGACAACGATGGAAGCTATGGTGGGGAGGACTACCCACGGAAATTAATTAATTACAGCCAAGTGGAGCATTGAAATGGAGTGAAATGTACACCCAGGTGAATATATTCAAGGAGAGGTAATTTAGGGATGATCTTACACCTAAATTAAAGCCTATATCTCCAAATGAACGTGTTACCACCGAGCCTACGCTCGAGAGGAGTAATTTGGTGACCAGTCAGAGGGGAATCACCATGGTGGCGTCCTGACGCGCTGAACTAAGGCAATTAATTGTAATTAATTGGCCGAAGCGATCGCCGGCACGCGAACGTTTATGAAACCTCCACACCAAAATAAACAAAGTGTATATGTCAGTTCGGCTGAAAATGTATTATTTCAAGGTAGGAGTCGCACCCATGTGTCCGGTGGACTAGTTTTTACGAGAAACCTTTATAAGGAGGAGTAAGGCAGACCATGCCAGAGTTGTCTTCAGTCTGTTCTCAAGTCTACACGTAACTCATACGCTGCCAGTAAGCGCGCGAAATGTTAAAGTATCGACGCTCAGCCGTTGAAGAACAATAGAAGCAAGTCATACAGCTTCATAAGTAATCATGAAGTGCGTCGAAGTTAATTTAATACAGAAATTTATCTATTATCTGACGCAAATATAAATTCGCTACAGCGAAAGAGTAACTTATAATGTTGTTGAACATTACATATACCAGGAGGTATTGTCAGAGTTGTATATGACATTTTCATCAGGATCACTACAATGATGGAAGCTTGGGAAGCATCGCCACTTAATCTCGACAAGTAGCTGAACGATATTGCAGGTGACGAGGATCGAACGTCCATAAACGCTGTTAGACTGTCACGGAGACCAGCGGTTGGCGTAATTGCATCGCATCTCTGAGATCAGCGTATGAGGAGTCCGATTAAGGATCAACCTGTGAAATAGTGAATAAGTGTACATAAATTGTGTAATAGTGATTTAAAAGTGTTAATGTGTATAGTGATTAATATGCATTGTGTAAAAGTGAAAGAGGCCACTGATAAGAGTATGTTTATCATGTGGGAAATGTGGGAAATTAAGTGTTGTGTAAAATATAACATGATGGCTTAAATCAAGCGTCATGGTAGGCCTGAAGCTGAGGTGCTGGTACCATCCAGCGAAAATAAAAAAGTGAGTACCAATTTGCAATGTTATTATAACTAAATAGTTCACCATATAACGATTTATCACTTTGAGACTAAGATGTAACAGTCACTTATTGAACGAGTTTTCACCACTCGTTTTGAATAGAATATGGCTTGGAAAGTGATTTGTTTAGGGCCATTCAGGCCGAAAATCATGATGGATGTAACGGTAACGTTAAATGAATAATAATAATAATAATAATAACCTGGGGTCGGCAACAGTAATAGGCATTTTTGGCCTAAATAATGTTCAAATTGTGTCATGTCTAATATAAAGATGCTGTATTTTGGTAAACAGAAAGAATGTAACGTGTAATATAGCGAGATACGAGAGTTTTTCAGTGTCAGTGAAATGTTGAATGAATTTTTGATATGGTCAATCCTTAGGATTATATTTGAGGACCATTAAAGTAATGTAAGCGAGTAAATTTATACCTTGTTGTTAGGAGCTATTTAAAGCTTTGGCTTAAGTATTATTACAGAGAGAACGCGGGTGTCTTAATAATTGAGTCATCTATGTGAAGTAGTGTTTGTGCCGCATAGAGCGTGCAGAAGTAACGTAGAATCCAGTGATTTACGTAAATAAATATTGCGGGGACCAAACTAGTATAGCTTGCGCGTTAGGTGAGAAGTTGGCTGATCTACGAGTTAGTATCGCCCTTGTGCATACTCTATTATTCGCAGCGAATTGGACAGAGCCTGTCTATATCCATCGCTTGCATGAATTATGGCCACGAATGAGGTCCGTCGAGACTCCGTGAGCATGTGTATAAATGATCTACCCTGAGAGGTAAGGATCATATTCGTCGTCTAGGAAACGCAGATTTCCTTATGTTTATTAAGACAGCTGCTGGTGAGAATCCTGTATTCTCATTATGATGCGCGTCCAAATGCCACTAGTATTCACCATAGAACGGCAAGGCTATCACAGGAATCATCCCCAGCCATGAATGCTAATAAGGAGCCGAGTTGAGCCCAATGCACTAATTATAGGTGTTAATTAATTAAATGACTCAATTACTTAGGAACAACACTTAGCGTATCTCTGCTGTACTGCAATTGTAAACAACCCTGACCTTGCCAGCAGATGAGGGAAGTGGGTTGGCCCACTGAGGCGAGCGGCCATCTTGTGCAGTGGCCGGAACTAATTTTATTGCCTGCTAGGAAGAGGGGACATCAGTCCGCCAGTCCTTTAAATTAGGGTCACAGTAGGACACTGAAGAATCTCGATATTTCAATATGCAATTATGATATGAGTGTTATGATGATGCCAATTGAATTAAATGATGTGTTCCAACACACATACATTGTTGAATCAAAGAAATCGGATAATATTTGGCCCAGTTATTCTCTGAAGAGGAACACTGAACCAAATAAAGTGTTAGGCATCCATTTAGAATGCATTTTGCCAGTTCACGCTAATTTATGCAGACGGGTATGTGATTTCTAAGAACATGACACATTTGTAACGATAATAATCCCGACAAGACCCAGAGAATCGTTGTATGGTGAAACTATAAATATTTCTATCCATGTCTATTTTGGAAGGGAAATGTACCACTTTTTAAGCGTTTCATATTGATGGAAAGAAGGAAGAGGATTCACACGACACAACAAATATTTGTTAATTAAAGCAGAAAATAATGAATTTATGCTAATCAAAGTAAATGCCATAAGAAACGGAGTAATGTTTTATTAATGTCATTTTGATGTGATATGTGACTTTTGTGTTGTGATACTCCAGTTAAGTAAAATTGTGTCACATGATGAACACTATGGAAACCCATGGAAGTCTGAAAATATCATTGATAGGATGCTAGAATTAGATTTGAGTGCACTGTAGCACTATTTTAAGAAGAAAACTCACAAAATAACCCTATTTTTATTTGTGGGAATTAAATATAATTTATCCTTTATTTGTATTTGTTGTATAGCCATGATTTTATACCAGTAAATATTTATTTTAGGAATATGTTGTGTATTTCATGTAGAGTAGTTACCTGGTAGACTCAAATCCTGAGCATGTGGTCGTATGGTGGGCAGGAACGTCCCATACCTCGAAAGACCGTGAGTTAGCTGGGATACGAACACATGTTCCACATGATGACAGTTGGGTACAGTACCAAGGACGGAAGGAAGCTTGTAGTTTTACGTGACCGCTAATCTCACGATCATGAGCCACGGGACCTCCTTTTTTGCGTGGAATCCGAACCACAGGACATGGCATTTTACTTTGAAAATATTTCACTGTCTGAAACATACTGTCAATATTAATCGCACAGGAATCGAGCCCGGTCTACCTTGACGAGAGGCATACAGCTTGACCGCTGCGCCACCACGCCCCGAGCCTTAGTACCACTAGTATGAACTAGAATAACTAAAAGGTTACTAAATTCAAATTTGTTTGAAAGTGTTATTAATTGATTTAGACAACACACGCCAGATGAAATTTTAAGAACTGAATTTAGGCTATGTCAGAAATAATTTAAATTTCTATGCTAATTTTAGGAAACTCTTTTCCTTAATGTATCATGCTTAGCATCAATCCCATAATATTGCGGATATAGCTGAGTCTCACCTACATAAATCAGAATTTATTAATTTCACCCAAAATCACAATCAAAGCAACTACAGCGAGCTTAAAGTACATCAAGGAAACTGTAATACACATTTCAACCAGCCACGTACAAAATATAAAATATAAAATACCTAAGAATTTATTTTGATGACGATATGAAGTTGAGATCGCACATTAATTACATCACAAAGAAAGCATAGGAGGACAGTTTATATATTTCACTGTCTGAAACATACTGCCAATATTAAACTACTGAGAGATATCTATCTTGCTCTTATTCAGTCTACTCTTACGTATGGAATAATTACATGGGGTGGAGCTTAACAAACTAACATAATATAAGCTCAAGTAATGCAAAACTTGGTGTTGCGTATCATATATAGAAAGGAAGGGTTTACAACCCATTAATGAATTTATCGTTAAAGCAAACGTCGTGAATATAGGACAACTTTTTGTGATTAATGTGTGTAAATATATCTATAAAATGAAAACTCAGTTATAGATATGAGCCACACATAACAAACAAGAGGTTGAACTGTAAATATATCTGTTCTCTTCAAACCAAATCTAACTATTGCAAAACGTAAATTTCAATACTTTATTCCTGAATTTTCAATATCCTTTAAAACATAAAAGATCAGTTAAAAAATCTGCAAATTGTATAGGCTACGTAACGCAAATATATACGTTCGAGAGAGTAAAAATGTCATTGAAGATATGTTATATTAGCTGAATCTATAAATTAACAATACCACTATTTCTACTTCACTATTTCGCAAATCTTATTTTAACATTTTTTTAACAAGATCACTTAATTCTATATGTTCGTAGGCCTAATGTACCACCCACAATGCTTTGTCTTCTCTGGTACAGTTCACATGTTTTCTCCCCTTACTCTGGTGAATGTGATATCCATCACATAGAATTAAAAATGTACATTTGTAGACTAATACTTGTACTTCGATAACAATAGGAAACAGAATTAACTTACTATATGATGGAGAATGTACGTATTAATTAGAACGAGTTATCCGACGATCAATAAAACAAGTAAAATTGCAAAGTGTTTAAGTGACAAGGACAATGTCTATAGGTCATATCCTAAGTGCTTGAACAATGTACGGGTATGTCATGATACTTAAAAATCTAGGTATTTATTAATTTTCTTGTAGTTGATGTAATATTGCTTATTCTAGTAATAAACAAAATGTTCAGTAAAGAACATATAGCCTACATTCTCCTAAATGCATTGGTATAATTTTAACTCTTTGTCCTTTTCAAGGAGTATAATTGAATTTTGGCTGTAGTAGCTTGTTGAAATACAACGTGTTATACGGATATTATACATTGATTGATTGAATCCTCACCTGAATTATAATTATAATTATAATTATACACACACTAATACAGCCATCACAACAACACAGGTTATCAGACAAAATGCCACACTCACCCAAGTACACGGGGCTAAATGACGATGATGCCCATGCATCTCAAATGAAACAACAACAACAGCTTCCAAAAAAAATCCTTCCTCGTATAAAAGTACACACACTGGTAAGCGTACAGACATCACAGTGATACAGGTTATCAGACAACTTCTACACACACCCAAGTACACGGGGCCACAAGACAATGATGCCGCAAAACCCCTAAAGAATCAACAATAAAAACAACAACAACAATAGACTCTACCGCGGATCAAGGACAAGGAATTTTAATCGCTGTATTCGAGTGTTAAAATATGTGGTGTTAAATGTTTATATATAATATTTTTGATTGCAAATACACATTATATATGCTTTACAATATAACGTGTGAGTAGTTATAAATCAACAAATACAAAAAAAAACGAAATAAAAAAATTGAACCTGTTGGGATTTGAAACAGGAACCACCAAGCTGCGTCTCAGAGAAGAGCGTTAATAATAGGCTTAGTATAACTGTCTAGAATATTTAGACTTGCAATGAACGATTTCATTAGCGTTTTCTGCCGTTTTTGTAAACCATTTGATACTAAGAGTATCTTTTTTTTCCATTAGGGTCTACATTCCTAAAAGGATATAAACTCACGAAGTTACGGAAATTCAGTATATGGATTTACGAGCAAAAGATAGACTCCATTTTGACAACGGGGTGGCATGGACAAGCACTATACGGCACGATCAGCCTGAACTATTAGTCACTACTGCAGAATAATATTTTATATTAAAATGCTAATATCCTACCGGTCACCTCCTTGAGGACAGTTTAAACATCCCTATGTACGATGAGCGTATTTGGTAAGGCCAGGCCTCGTTGAATCGTAAGTTGCGGTTTGGCTATAATACTTGCATGATTCATACAACCGCCATCTTGAAACTATTTGGCTGATGACCTAGTAGTTTGGGCAAAAGACGCTTCCAACATTAAGGCATATTGTTACAAAATTTGGTAGAGATCGGATGATAAGGTTAGTCGTAATTTGATTTAAGCTCAGAACATTTGGGTGGGCGCCATTTCTTTTTTGTTATGATGGTGGCGACATAAAACATGACAATGAGTTGTCCCTTGCCAGTACTACCTCTGTACCAAAGGTGGTTCGATTTCGTTTCGTTGTGTTTGAATTGATAGGGGGGATCGATTTGCACACATACACGGCCGCCATCTTCAAACTATTGAGCTGATGACCTTGTAGTTTGGTCAAAAGTCGCTTCCCACAAAAAAGTATGTTGTTTGAAAAATTTAGAAGAGATCATATAATTAGGTTAGTCATAATTTGATGTATGCTTTGAACATTCGGGTTGCCGCCATTACGTTTCCAAGAAGATGGCGGCGATATAAAACATGACACTGAGGAGCCCTTTGCTAGTGCTACCTCTGTACCAATTTTTTATTCAATTTAGTTTCGCCGTGATTGAATTGATAGGTGGGGACAGACATACCAAATCCCTCACACACACATACACACAGAACCTTTTGACCCTGTATAGATCTCATAAGTCTACTTTCATATTTTGCAAAAATTGAAAGTAGATTTTAAAAAATATGAAGTGAAATGCCATGCCCTATGGTTCGGATTCCACTTAAAAGAAAGCAGGTCCCACGGCTCATAATTGCGAGACAATCGACCACGTAAAACTACAAGCTTTTCCTTTCATAGACACAGTGATCTAGCGTGTCGCAATGCAATGAGATTATGGCAGTTGAACGAGCAGCCTCACGTAGCCGCTTTTGGAAATAGAAGCTATTGCTCATATACCGTAACACTGCAAGTAACCTACCCGATTGCGTTGATGCCCGTATGTGACCTGGCCATTTTAATGAGGAAGAGATGAATGATGAAGACGTCACCGAGTCAGGAAAGCAAACCACGCCAAGTTGAACATTAGTATAGTCGCGACGGCTAACGGAATCCCAGGCGGCATGTGACTTAACCTAAGCCTTATAGAAATGTTTATCGCTCAACAGGGGGTAGTTTTATGAGGATAAGGGAATTTAAGCGGGAGATGGTGCTTACGTTTCTTCATTCAAGACATCTGTTTTACAGTCACAATACCTTTAAATCACGAGGGACATCTCTTGTCGAGGGAATGGAAGCCGACACCGATCCCTCATAACTGTTGTTGTTTGAGTCTTTAGTCATTTGACTGGTTTGATGTAGTCCTCCATGCCTCCCTGTCCTGAGCATATCGCATCATCTCTACATAGCTACCGCATTCTACATCCAAGGCAATCTGTTTACCATATTATAACCTTAGTCTACCCCTAAGGTTCTTATATTCGATGGCTGGCTGCGTGGCTCAGCGGTAACGTTCTCGCTTGCTGTGCTCTACGTTGCAATAATCAAATCCTGGCGCAGTCAGCTGGCATTAGAGGGTGCGCAAATGCGAGGGAGCCGTGTCAGTAGATTAACTGGCAGGTTAAAGATCCCCTTCCGGGCAAAATTGCAGCACGCCGGCGTCATTAAGAGTCATAGATGTTAAAAGGGACGTAAAACAAATACCATTATTATTATCTTATCTTCGATCCTTCCTTCCAGAACTATGTTTGCAATTCCTAGGTTTCTTAGTATGTGTCCAACCAAAATAGTCCTTCTCTTCATTAGTAGTCGCCAGAAACATCTCTCCTCTTCCACTCGTCTGTATACCTCTTCTTAGGGGCCGATAACCTAGATGTTACGCCCCTTAAAACAACAATTATCATCATCATATTATACCTCTTCATTTGTTACTCTATCTAGCCATCTGATCATTATTCTCCTGTAACACCACATTTGAAATACTTCTGTCCTCCTTTTTTCTGCTGCACCAATAGTCCAAGTTTCACTTCCATAGAGTGCCACGCTCCAGACAAAGGCTTCCAAAAATGACTTCCTAATACCTAAATCTATATTCGATGTCAACTGATTTCTGTAGAAATACTTTCCTTGCCTGAGCCGTCCTACGTTTTATATCCTCGTTGATTCGTCCATCACTGAATATTTTGCTTCCGAAGTAGCGAAGGTCCCGTACTTCCTGAAGCTTTTTGCCTGCCTATATGGCCTTCAATAGGAGTTTCTGATTTCTGTCGGCTGCATTCTATTATTTTTTGTTTTATATGTATTGATTCTCATAATGAATTCTTTCCTCAAGACGAAGTCTACACCATTTAAAAACTCGTTCGATATTCTCAAAACTAATCCAGCGGATATGAGCAGTAAGGTTATGGGAAGGAAAGAACGCCACCTGGGTATCCGTTGGCCGCCATGACTATACCACAACCCGGCCGAGAATCGATCGTGGGGCCTATTGAACCAAGAAAACGTTAGCTTCCTATCCACTTAGCAACGAAGTCCAACCACACCAAACATAATTTACAGGCAATGAGCCATGTAGCAGCCGCTTTGATGGGGATGGTTTGTAAAGGATGTAGATTCATAGCTTTGGGTTTTTCATTCTTGGTCGTTCCATCAATGTCATAATTAATGGATCACTATTTCAAAGGAGGGCGACGTGCCAGTGGCGTATTTAAGCAGGGAGTGTATAGGCTATATGTCAAACCCTTGCCTAAAATCCATAAATAGCTAAATATGTTAAAACAAAAAAGTTTTCCTGTTATACCACGAAGCAATAAATATAAAACTTTTGTTTGCATGGAGATCATGGATTAGAACACTCCTGAATTACTAACCATTTTCCCAAACACTACTTCTAAATTGGCAGTGACATTGTATATGAAAACCTCTTTTAAAATCACATCAGACAACCTCGTTGTTAAATGGCTGCCAACTCCCGGGTACGGGTTCGATTTCCGGTTCAGTCAAGATATGTAATTCTGGTCTGAAGGCTAGAGCGGGGTACAAACGTGAGGCAATCTCAGAAATTATTGTTTCAATTAGCACCTCAGCTAATTAGAGGTGGTGTTTCGTCGTTTTCCACGTCTGCTCCGAGAATTTGCCGAGATGGTACTGTACCCTTATTCCTGGGATGATCCACCAAAATCCACAGATGGAGAAGGATCGCAGCATCTTGAAGTCCCCGGCTAGAAAAACTGCATAGAGCTACTGACGAATACACTCCGGATAAGGGTCAGAGGGAATCATCTGAATGTGCTATAGTAACTAAATACGAACGAATGGGTTCTAACAACTACTCGAAAAATCGAGAATCAAAAATCTCGGGCAATGGGGTAATGATCAGGCCAATGGAAATCCTCCACCCTATGTCACATTCCACTACCAATAAACTACAAAAGATAATGCCAATTTCTATAAAATATCAGGGATTTTTAAGACACACAAGTTACAAGTTAATAAAAATTAAAATATATTTTAAAAAATTAACGCAAATTTCCTCAAATAAAATTAAATGGTTTCCCTTGGAAACAATAATGACGAACTGGGTGCTTATGCAAGCTTGACTAATTCAAAATAACTTAATCTTGCCTACAAACTGCTGCACCCTAAATAACGGGAGTTAACAACAAAAATCCTGTCGTTAAATTAACCGATATATTAAAATGAATTTACTAATGATGTAGGCCTCCGTCATTACAATAGATATCCATTACTCTATACAACACTAACTCCCATCTCCTATGCTACCTCTAAATTCACTGTAAATCCGATAAAATAATCATACCTCATATACAGATAAATAATTCAACTTGTTAATAAACTGACTTAAATTTACTCCAAATAAAATTCCTACGTTCAATAAACAAGTTCTATTTACAATAACATATTAACGAACTATTCCTTCGAGTTCCGCAATTCCCCCTAATTTCAATCTCAATATTGAAATTACTAAAAATAATATACTGAAACGTTCACATCTTCATAATATAAGTCATCTCCTTGCAAATCTTTTGACTTCACTTAAATCTTATGAATCTTCACATAACTAGGTTTTATCTGGTAAAACTGACAATCCTGGATTCTATAATCCATACAATTAAGTAGATATATAGTGCATTAACTCCTACTTATCCTTCGTCTCAACAAAAAATACTAATAATAATAATAATAATCTTCCTTAACAGTTAATAATCACCAACATGTCTACATTCTTTCTTATACAGAACCATTTAAATGGAGTACAATTTCAGCATCACAGAGATCAGCTGTTCCTACTTTTTATAGGACAATGGCATTGTCCATCGATAACTCCAACAATAATCACAATAATACTCGCTCTTTCCTGATAATAATTCTTTCTCTATAACCATATATTTTCGCTGATCTGTCAACACAGATATCCATATAACAAAAATTGAACAATGTCATCTAGCCCATTTCCATAACAATATAATCATCCGTCTACCGGGAATACTTTCTCAATCCTTTTGATGTGTAACATCTTTCCGCTCAGTTGCTGAATAGTTTTGTGGGAGTGATTTTGAAAATTGGGGACGGAAGTGGATCGGAACGATCGAGCTGGCAGTGGTGGATCGAACGGAAGTTTGCACTGCCCGCTCGATCGATCGAACGGAAGTGTACTAGCTGGCAGTGGTGGAAAACGGAAGTATGCACTGCCCGCTCGATCGATCGAACGGAAGTGTACTAGCTGGCAGTGGTGGAAAACGGAAGTATGCACTGCCCACTCGATCGATCAATCCAGCGAGCAGTGGTAAGACCCAGCTGGCAGTGGTACGAGAAACAATGAGCGCGCGGTGTCGAAAATTGATACCATGACGTACTCTCGGCCATGTGGAATGTATATGACATACTGAACGGAAAACGCTCATGCGAACTCTGGTGTCAAGTGATTGAAACAAATGACATGGTACATGTTCGAAGTCTTCGTATCAGTATTTAAATGGTAAAATGCCTTAATATCAAACGTTGTAAGAGTCGGCATTGCCGGTATTATGTTTCTGCACAATGGCTATTCAAATATTAACCCACATAACGGTAACGCAGTCATCAATATAATACTGTATAATCGTTGTGGTTACACGAGAATTGAGCAAGCCTTGATGAACTATTACTGAATACATTCTCTTTACTCACAAGAGGGCCTATTCATCAGGAATTTTTAACTCAATTTCACGCAGGAACATTATCGAAACAAGCAAAATATAATTTAATTTTTATTTTATTTAGTCTATTTACCCTCTAGGTTGGTGGTCCCCACGGACTCAGCGATGGAACTCACCACTACCGCCGCTATGGGCAGTGTCCTGGAGCTTGGAACAATCGGTCGGGAGGAATACAACTGGGGAGGTGTGATCAGCACGTCGCCCAGGCGGCCGCAACTGCAAAGCGAACAGGGGCCTCATGAGGGGAGGGATTGGAAGGTTAGGATGGATAGGCAAGGAAGAGGGAAGGAGGCGGCCGTGGCCTTGCTGTAGATACCATCCCGGCATTGGCCCGAAGACGAAGTGGGAAACCACGGAAAACCACTTCGAGGATGGCTGAGGTGGGAATCGAACCCCCTCTACTCAATTGGACCACCGGAGGCTGAGTAGACCCCGTTCCAGTCCTCATACCACTTTTCAAATTTCGTGGCAGAGCCATGAATCGAACCCAGGACCTCCGGGGCGGCAGCTAACCATGCTGACCGCTACGCTACGGAGACGACTAGCAAAATATAAATGAAACTTAATTCCGTAATGCAGTATTATTGGAACGTGGAAATAAGTCACCATCTTGTGCACAAAAAATGCGTAGTCGAAATAGCCGTGGGGTTAGTGCTTATGACTGTGAATCTAGAGATCTTGGGTTCGAATCCCGGACGGGGTGGATATTTTTGCTACCAGATTATCATTATAAACGATATTTATCACATCAATATGACTCATTTTAACAGAATCCATATGAAATTACGTGTTGGTCTGTGAATGAAGAGGACCTGTTTATAAGGAATTTAAGGTTATGAGCGGTGTCGTGTCTATTACTCTAGTTGATCCATATCGTATTCTTTATTTAGGCTGGTGCTGGTGGAAGCTACAAATCATCTAATGAAATGAGTTCCTTATTATAAACTACAATATCTGTAAAACACTCCCTTTTACAATAGATTAATGTTTGTGCCAATAATAGTATAAAATACCGGTGTATCAACAATTTCACGTGAGATTTCTTCTATGTCAGATGTTACACATCATATGCGACTACTGTAAGGCTCGTATTTTTTTTATATCCTCGCAGCTTCTTTCTCCATAATACAAACACAACTGTATCTTCCAAACAACTAACATCCTAGTATTGCGAAAATCCTTATTCTCAGGTAACACACAAGTTTCAAAAAAAAATACTACGATAAATAATTGATTCTCTCGACGTCATAAAATTACTGGTAATATAATAGTCTAATATTATTTATAGCTGTGATACACTGTGCCCGTTTAGACCGGAGTCCGCACGACCACATATGCATTTTACCAATAATCAGTCAGCACGAGAATCAAAATATCCCGGAGCGCCAGATGGGTTAAAGCAAATCGCAAAAACGACATCAAATTTATAAAAATGCTTTGCTGATTTTTGGCTCAATGCAACAATAAGGATAGAAGGAGATTTAATTGGGTGAAACACATCTGGTAAAATTATCTCAGTTTATTTAAAGTTAAAATCTGACTGCAAGAATAATGCTCAAAGCAGCATCATCCACGTGTGGCGATCCACACTCTTATTTACACACAATATACAGAAATCTTCCAAACACATTTGACAATCTTTTTGAAAACACAAGTCCGATTGTTAGTCCTGTGGACTGTGTTCCAAAATTATTAACATTTTATTCCAGTGCAAAATGAATTGTCCATACTGGAAATAACGTAGATCACTGTTTGACTATTTACATGATATTAACACTCGTAGAATAAATGTTTATAGAATTTCTTAGACTTTCATTTGTTTTCCAGTTTTCCACAATATATCGTTGAAACTATTATTATCATCGTAGCAACACAAATTATTAACACATATTAACAACATTTGAAAAGTATTTGACCATTGAGCATAGCATCGAAGAACTGTGCGAAGCACAACAACAATTAATTGTTCTTCTGACATTAAATATTCGAGAAGTGACTCGATTATGAACTTCAAGTTCCAAACAAAACATATGATTTCTGAATCATCAACTTGATCAATAAATGGTTGAACCATTCAACTATTAGATTTTCCACTTGGAATTATTATGAAAAAAATATTTATATTTATGGCCATTTCTAGCAACTTTCACAACTTGCAATTCTTCGACAGAATGCGGAAATTAGAATCGTAGTCTTATAATGAATTCATTTAGTTCATGGCACTAGGATTGAAAATATCCTTCAAATTATTCGTGGTTAAAGAATTATTTTAAATTGTCAGTGGCCCATTCTACTATTTGTGTAAGAACACAATATTATAACAACAACAACAACGGCAAAGGTCTTCCTCTGAAGAAGAATAAACTACTATCATGACAAATCCGGGTTCTAGCAAAATCAAATTCTAAATGGAATTCGTAAACAAGGTTGAAATAAGAACTGATGGTTTCAAAGAAATAACCTTCGGGTTATTCATACGACGAAATGTGTGGCTCCAATACTCCTACTATAAACCAGAGCCATCGAACCTGCTATTTGATTGATGCTCGAAACAACCTTCATTCCTGCGACTTAACATGCGCACCTGGGAATGGCATTACAACTACTCCACACACATAAATTATCTTCCCAAAATTTATACAATAAATCAAGCCTCTGCTTGTCATCAACACTGGAAGATTAATAAACTTACAAGTTTATTTTTATTTTACCATTCAGTTCAACCCGTGAATTTACCATACTTATGAAAAGCTTCATTTCACTTTCGAAGTGTATTTACGTCATGATTTTATATAAATACAAAAATCCTATTTGATACAAATATCAATTGCTTCCCGTTTCATGCCTCTCCGTGTTATATGAAACATATACTTTGCTCATTGCAAATATCAACTGTTCAACCAGAACTGAAATGTAGGTTGAATGCGGGCATGCGCTAACCACTCTCCTTCGTAAAATCTCCTGTTCCAAACTATAAATGTTTCAACTACTTCATAGGCTCTTTCTCAATACATATGATTATTATAAAATATAATATCCAAGAATTATTTAGAAAAATTATGAAAATTATTATTATTATTATTAGTGGATTATTATTATTATTATTATTTCAAATATGTTTAATTATCATCTCATTATGTGAGAATCCACATGTTCGAACCTTCGAATATGGAAAAAATATCCATTCCTCAACAAAAATAAATTTAACTTTTACAGTTACATCGGCTGATTACCGTGATTTCCCAAAAATATGAAAAATTCAAATAAATGCTCAAAATGCTCGGTCATCGATCCTAAACTGTTCTGAGTGCTGAAAATGCTCAGAATAAATCTAACTAGTCTTGCGTAAATCATTACAAGCTTTAAATACGACGAAAAAAATGTGTTGGTCATCTGCAGAAAAATAGTTTGTTCCAATTAGCTAGGCATAATATAATTCAAATGTGGCTTACATTTCTTGATGTTCTTGAAGTGTAGTAAACCTGGTCTATACCAGATTTATCCGTAGACATGCCCTAGCGGACAAGCACGTATAATCCTTGTATCGGCCGCCATTGTAGACCCACAAATCGTCTAGTCAGACATAGTGGTAGTATTCTTCGACGTTTTAAATGACTGTGGTTCCATTTTAATATGGGCTTCTAACAAAGCCATAACAGTTTGTTTGAAAAGGGTCAGATCTAAGCGATCTCTTCTTAAATGTGTCAGTTGTAACTTAACTCACTGTAATCTCATCAGTACAAGAAAAACGTTGACAGTCTAAGCAGTTAACGGCTGTTCTGAAGATCGTTCCCTGGGCATGGTTTATTAATATCACCATCTGCCATGCGCTAAGCAACCTGCAGTTTCCCTTGCGTAGACTAATGAACGCCACCATTATAGACTATTCTTCAATGTACTGACGGATTGAAGTGGTTAAATAGTTACAAAATATGAAAACTGACTTTAAATGGATCTAAACATCCAAGTATTAATTTACTATTGGACTGTGACAAATACTACTTTCTAGACCAAGTCTAGCATATGTCCTTTAGGAAATATAAATATTTCCACCAATGTCTGTAGAAATACAATCACCTCAGTGATTCTCCTCACCAGAAACTTACTAAGTTCCAACTCGTTTGCGCAGCACTTCTCGTGACTATCACGATTTGAAAAGTACTTCTTCGTAGACGTGGCAACCATGTGCCTTGGCTCAGCGTAGACGCAACTTGTTCGCCAAGTGCTTGTGATGAATTGAGCTAACTAAGCCTGCTCCAGCTTGCTTTTATACAAAAACGGTCAGGGTCACGCGTCATCGCCTGATATCTAGAAATCCTCATATCTCTTGAATCCCTGGTCCGATTTACTTGATATTAATTGCTTTCTCTTTTATTTGGCCGTGCCAGTAATCTGATCCCAGTCTCAAGTCTCTGCTCCATAGTTAACTATTTAATCCATAAATAGTCTCCACCTCTGCTGTTACTCGCTACGTCATTTACCATCCAACTATCGGTAATTTCCTTCGAAAGGCTTCGAGAAGCAATGTAGCGCGATATTCAAATATCCGAACTTTCAAACGCTGCTACAGCCTTTCCCTTGATATCTAGGTGTCTGAAACTTGGAATACCCATTCCTAGAGTTGGGCACATCCACCCCACACCTAGCAAAAAATAAAAATTAAAAAATTTTTATTTTTCCTATCTACACATTAAATTATCTGGTTCTTGAATAATAGATCTTCAAATTCGAAGCATTATAAGTTCCCACGATGTTACCAGTTCGTGTATTAGCTACTTCATAGCTTCCATTATTGTTTACTTCCACAATATTCAAAATCCTTAATTTTACCATTCCCCCGGGATTGTTGTGTTCCCGATGGACCTGGATCATTGGGCCTCTGCTCCACAAATTGTAAGTTATCTTGGTGTCTCGCTTCCAAATTTTTCCTCGTGTCCTTGTTAAACTCTTCATTGGACTGACGAGTATCTACATTCCCTCTGTTATTATAGTTATTACCATAGGATCTTCTTTCCTGGTACCTTCCTTGAGTATCTCGTGGTCTTCTCCATCGAGTGTTGTATCGATTACCACCATCTGGTCTTGCATATGGTTTGTAACTGTATCTGTTACGGTATTGGTTCCATCCTCTCGTATTGGAATCTTCCCTCGGCGATTTCTCTTCTCGCTCCTCTCGAATCTCTCGAGGTGTCTGAGAATAACTGTCAGCCATAACAGCATACACAGCGTTATTACTCTTTACTCCCTCCTGATGAAAGAATTGAGCGTTTGTATGATCCAGCTTCTGCAATACTTCATCAAACTGTTCCATATTGTAGATATCAGCAGCGATCAAAGTCCTCTGGACGTCTGCTGGAAATTGTCGTATCAAAGCAGTAATCAACTCGTTATCTGGCATTGGCGGATCTAAATGTTGGAGTTTAGACAGCTGTCCAGAAAAATATGTAGAGTATCGAGTAGGTTGTGACGTCGAGAATCTCTTCGAATACAACTCTGCTCTAACTTGCTGTTGGGTTTCAGGGGACCAAAACTTCTTCAATAGCCCACGAGAAAACTCCTCAAAAGTATTTAGAGTGGATCTAAATGCTCTAAACCACAAAAGTGCGGGACCTTCCAAGAACTTCCCTATTACCCTGATCTGTCTTTCTTTAGGGATCTTAGAATCTTTCAGATAATCACCTGCTTCTCTCAGAAATTCCACGGGTGTTACAGAATCTCGCCCTGAAAATTTAGAAGGCTTATCTTCTATATTCTTAAACACAGTTATGGGGTTGGATTGAAATACTGTCCTGACCTCATCCTGTCTTTCAGTCTCTCTAGCTCCTCCTAGATTTATCTGTATCGGTTCCTTTCCCCTTACATTCGGCATTTTCAAAAGATGATCAAACTGTTTCTCATCCTTTATTTGAGTTTTCATAGCCTCAAGTTCCTTCTGGTTTTCTTCTGCCATCTTCTTGATTGCTTCAGTCTCTTTACTATTGTCTTTAACATCAATGGATATCTGGTTCATAACAGCCTCATGACTTTTCAATGACCCTGTCATATCTGATATGTCCTTCTGAGTTGCTTGAATATCCTTGGCAATTACTTCAATGTGGGATGACAAAGATTCCCTAATCTCCTTGATTCCCTCTTGATTCTCCAGCTTGAGTGTGTCTTTTATTTCATTAACAACTGTGGTTTTAATCTCAGTTTGCAATTCATGAATCACTCCTTCTCTTATTTCTCCCATGACAAGTTCCTTGAATTGTTCCGTTAAACGCTGAACAACTAGAATTCCCATCTCGTTACTCTCCTTCTTCACTCTGACTTCCAGGTTGACCATGTCTTCACCAACTTTCCTAAGACCATGTTCTATCCTATCAGCTAAGCTTTGGGATCGAAGATCGGCATCGCGAAATTTATCGTCCATTAAACTAGCGTTAGTAGCTAATGAAGTCTCGAGCTCATGTGTTTTATCGCATAACTTATTCATTTTACTTTCAAGTGTCATTTTCAACATTTCAGAATTCTCTTTAAATTTACTTTCCATTGAATTAAATTTACTGTTTAAATTTTCTTTCAAATTACCTTTTAACCTGTTTTCCAAAGAATCAGAATTTTCTTTAAGTTTACTTTCCAAAGAATCAGAATTTTCTTTAAGTTTACTTTCCAAAGAATCAGAATTTTCTTTAAGTTTACTTTCCAAAGAATCAGAATTTTCTTTAAGTTTACTTTCCAAAGAATCAGAATTTTCTTTAAGTTTATCCTCCAAACTTTCTTTAAGTTTATTTTCTAAAGACTCAGAATTTTCTTTAAGTTTATCATTCAAATTTTCTTTAAGTTTATTTTCTAAAGAATCAGAATTTTCTTTAAGTTTATCATCTAAACTTTCTTTCAAATTATCAGAATTTTCTTTAAGTTTCTTTTCTAAAGCCTCAGTATTTTCTTTCATAATGGCTGCTACACGCAGTCCAGCCTGTTTTGAACTCTCCTCCAAACTCCTCATCATTCTCATCATTTCTTCCATAATTTCAATTAATATTCAAACTTAGGGGTATACAACAGTGGCAAACACAAGCTTATAACTAGAACAAGAAATATGAATAGCTAATTGGAACACTATAATAAAATGAGATTTGTCCTAATATCGACGTGATGGAAAAACAAAATTCTTTACTTTTACGAATTACATTTACCATAATATCACAAGAAAAATATGCAAGTTCTCAAATATCCTCCACCTGGATTCTAATAATGTGTATCTCCAGTCATCGAACGTTTACTACTGAATTTACTTGACGCCCTAATGGTTAAGCCATTATCAAAAATAATCAAACCCATTCTAATTATTAACCAAGTTAAATTATTAATTTTCCCACTAATTGGGTTTCCTACTAATTTATTCATCCAAACCAGACATCTCTCAACTCCCAAAATATTTCTATAAAAATTATCACAATTTCAAATCGGCATGCGATTGACCATGTCTAAATCGGGACCCACGTTCGAAGCCATTTCTCTCTCTATCTTATTTTATGTGCCCGTTTAGACCGGAGTCCGCACGACCACATATGCATTTTACCAATAATCAGTCAGCACGAGAATCAAAATATCCCGGAGCGCCAGATGGGTTAAAGCAAATCGCAAAAACGACATCAAATTTATAAAAATGCTTTGCTGATTTTTGGCTCAATGCAACAATAAGGATAGAAGGAGATTTAATTGGGTGAAACACATCTGGTAAAATTATCTCAGTTTATTTAAAGTTAAAATCTGACTGCAAGAATAATGCTCAAAGCAGCATCATCCACGTGTGGCGATCCACACTCTTATTTACACACAATATACAGAAATCTTCCAAACACATTTGACAATCTTTTTGAAAACACAAGTCCGATTGTTAGTCCTGTGGACTGTGTTCCAAAATTATTAACATTTTATTCCAGTGCAAAATGAATTGTCCATACTGGAAATAACGTAGATCACTGTTTGACTATTTACATGATATTAACACTCGTAGAATAAATGTTTATAGAATTTCTTAGACTTTCATTTGTTTTCCAGTTTTCCACAATATATCGTTGAAACTATTATTATCATCGTAGCAACACAAATTATTAACACATATTAACAACATTTGAAAAGTATTTGACCATTGAGCATAGCATCGAAGAACTGTGCGAAGCACAACAACAATTAATTGTTCTTCTGACATTAAATATTCGAGAAGTGACTCGATTATGAACTTCAAGTTCCAAACAAAACATATGATTTCTGAATCATCAACTTGATCAATAAATGGTTGAACCATTCAACTATTAGATTTTCCACTTGGAATTATTATGAAAAAAATATTTATATTTATGGCCATTTCTAGCAACTTTCACAACTTGCAATTCTTCGACAGAATGCGGAAATTAGAATCGTAGTCTTATAATGAATTCATTTAGTTCATGGCACTAGGATTGAAAATATCCTTCAAATTATTCGTGGTTAAAGAATTATTTTAAATTGGCAGTGGCCCATTCTACTATTTGTGTAAGAACACAATATTATAACAACAACAACAA
The DNA here is from genome assembly GCA_946902985.2 of Meconema thalassinum. Classification (NCBI taxonomy): domain Eukaryota; kingdom Metazoa; phylum Arthropoda; class Insecta; order Orthoptera; family Tettigoniidae; genus Meconema; species Meconema thalassinum. Next base: position 1,116,785,902 of record OX336389.2, on the reverse strand, counting down.
CAACGGCAAAGGTCTTCCTCTGAAGAAGAATAAACTACTATCATGACAAATCCGGGTTCTAGCAAAATCAAATTCTAAATGGAATTCGTAAACAAGGTTGAAATAAGAACTGATGGTTTCAAAGAAATAACCTTCGGGTTATTCATACGACGAAATGTGTGGCTCCAATACTCCTACTATAAACCAGAGCCATCGAACCTGCTATTTGATTGATGCTCGAAACAACCTTCATTCCTGCGACTTAACATGCGCACCTGGGAATGGCATTACAACTACTCCACACACATAAATTATCTTCCCAAAATTTATACAATAAATCAAGCCTCTGCTTGTCATCAACACTGGAAGATTAATAAACTTACAAGTTTATTTTTATTTTACCATTCAGTTCAACCCGTGAATTTACCACACTTATGAAAAGCTTCATTTCACTTTCGAAGTGTATTTACGTCATGATTTTATATAAATACAAAAATCCTATTTGATACAAATATCAATTGCTTCCCGTTTCATGCCTCTCCGTGTTATATGAAACATATACTTTGCTCATTGCAAATATCAACTGTTCAACCAGAACTGAAATGTAGGTTGAATGCGGGCATGCGCTAACCACTCTCCTTCGTAAAATCTCCTGTTCCAAACTATAAATGTTTCAACTACTTCATAGGCTCTTTCTCAATACATATGATTATTATAAAATATAATATCCAAGAATTATTTAGAAAAATTATGAAAATTATTATTATTATTATTAGTGGATTATTATTATTATTATTATTTCAAATATGTTTAATTATCATCTCATTATGTGAGAATCCACATGTTCGAACCTTCGAATATGGAAAAAATATCCATTCCTCAACAAAAATAAATTTAACTTTTACAGTTACATCGGCTGATTACCGTGATTTCCCAAAAATATGAAAAATTCAAATAAATGCTCAAAATGCTCGGTCATCGATCCTAAACTGTTCTGAGTGCTGAAAATGCTCAGAATAAATCTAACTAGTCTTGCGTAAATCATTACAAGCTTTAAATACGACGAAAAAAATGTGTTGGTCATCTGCAGAAAAATAGTTTGTTCCAATTAGCTAGGCATAATATAATTCAAATGTGGCTTACATTTCTTGATGTTCTTGAAGTGTAGTAAACCTGGTCTATACCAGATTTATCCGTAGACATGCCCTAGCGGACAAGCACGTATAATCCTTGTATCGGCCGCCATTGTAGACCCACAAATCGTCTAGTCAGACATAGTGGTAGTATTCTTCGACGTTTTAAATGACTGTGGTTCCATTTTAATATGGGCTTCTAACAAAGCCATAACAGTTTGTTTGAAAAGGGTCAGATCTAAGCGATCTCTTCTTAAATGTGTCAGTTGTAACTTAACTCACTGTAATCTCATCAGTACAAGAAAAACGTTGACAGTCTAAGCAGTTAACGGCTGTTCTGAAGATCGTTCCCTGGGCATGGTTTATTAATATCACCATCTGCCATGCGCTAAGCAACCTGCAGTTTCCCTTGCGTAGACTAATGAACGCCACCGTTATAGACTATTCTTCAATGTACTGACGGATTGAAGTGGTTAAATAGTTACAAAATATGAAAACTGACTTTAAATGGATCTAAACATCCAAGTATTAATTTACTATTGGACTGTGACAAATACTACTTTCTAGACCAAGTCTAGCATATGTCCTTTAGGAAATATAAATATTTCCACCAATGTCTGTAGAAATACAATCACCTCAGTGATTCTCCTCACCAGAAACTTACTAAGTTCCAACTCGTTTGCGCAGCACTTCTCGTGACTATCACGATTTGAAAAGTACTTCTTCGTAGACGTGGCAACCATGTGCCTTGGCTCAGCGTAGACGCAACTTGTTCGCCAAGTGCTTGTGATGAATTGAGCTAACTAAGCCTGCTCCAGCTTGCTTTTATACAAAAACGGTCAGGGTCACGCGTCATCGCCTGATATCTAGAAATCCTCATATCTCTTGAATCCCTGGTCCGATTTACTTGATATTAATTGCATTCTCTTTTATTTGGCCGTGCCAGTAATCTGATCCCAGTCTCAAGTCTCTGCTCCATAGTTAACTATTTAATCCATAAATAGTCTCCACCTCTGCTGTTACTCGCTACGTCATTTACCATCCAACTATCGGTAATTTCCTTCGAAAGGCTTCGAGAAGCAATGTAGCGCGATATTCAAATATCCGAACTTTCAAACGCTGCTACAGCCTTTCCCTTGATATCTAGGTGTCTGAAACTTGGAATACCCATTCCTAGAGTTGGGCACAATACTTCCAACAATGTTAGCTTTCTGATAATAGCATATATCAGCTGATATATTCCTCATAAGTATCTGTTCTAATTCACAATGTTTCAAAATTACGACATTAATGCAGTTTTCTCTGCGTGTTTAATAGCATTACAATGTTCCATCCTCCTTACTTATTTTTCTTCAATTTAATACATTCTTCACAAGCATGTGAGCAACATTCGTAACCCAATCTGATAATACGTTATTAACAAAATACCTAAATTCATATCTCAAATATATATCGCTAAAATATCGCAGTATCAAAATAACCTCGTCAATAAACTTAAATTCAGGAATCCAAAGTTCCATAAACATCAATCAAACGTAATACAATAAAATCTCCGATATCCCCTAGATAAATTCGAAATCAAAATAGAAAATGCTCCAAACTGCCAACAACGAATATACATCCTCAAATCACTCGAAATGTTAAGTCAAAAATATAGAAAAGCATAAAAATTGGCAAAAATGTTATTCATAGAAAAATGGTCGGATATTCTCTAATGCAACCAATCTACAGAAATAGGGGATACTTGATAATTGGTCTTGATTCTACCTTGAGTAACGTAAAGGTGTCTTGAAGTGGTTTTTCCCTAGCTGAACTTCATAATCAGGGTGTTCCTGGGGTACCTCTGTCTATAACAGACGGTCTGGATCATCCTGGATAGCCATATGAAGTCGGCATCTCCTGGACTCGGATTAGAACTCCATACATCATCCTGGTGATTTATCAGCGTCCATCCTGCGTCTGCATCTCCGCTATATTCAAGAGTTGGGTCCAACCTTACTCTCTCGTTCAGGAATCGAACTGGGTCCACCCTTGTTCGCTCGTTCATGGAAATCTCCTTCTCTTCTGATCTTTCACGTAGAATTAATATTGTAGTCGTATCCATATTTTGTAGCTTGCTTGCACTAAGTGAGTTAATTTTTAAAACACAGGTGAGGAAGATGTTGGTCTCCCCTGTGTTCTCGTTGGTCATGTCATCTCAAATATTCTCAATGTCCTCCACAGGTTATGTTCCCACCAGTATTTTTTGGCAAGTCATCGTAATCTCTTCGTAAGCAAGTGTAATCATCCCTCTCAAGTTCACTTGTTCAACCATGGCGATAAGAAAATATATACGTGAATGCCTTTTATCACCTTCGAAGTCATCAAGTAGCAAGTGCGCTCTCTCAAAATGTTCGTAATTGCACTTTCAATATTTGCACAATTACAACTTTCTTAATTACGCAACTATTTACTTTGCCGTAATTAGTCGTTTAAATTCACTTGTATATTTCTCGCTGCTAATTATTCCTTGATGCACTTGTTGATAATGCTGTATTTTACAATTGCATACTTCTTTACTTCTCAAAGATACGTCCGTCCTCCCCAGAGGGTTCTATCAAATAGGCCACGAGTCCACTCTCATCTCTCCCACGCCAATAAAAATGATAGCGTCCTCTATAAAAAGAACGTGTATGAAATTGCGTGTATTTCAATAATACTCATTACTTCGTAACTACGCGTTCAATTTAAATTTCATTCGCGCGGTTTCATTGGCTATGGCTGGTCATGTGGCATCTTGCTTGTGGCACGATTCCAAAGCTTGACCTTCGCAAGCGCGGATTCAGCGCACTCTCTCCTCTTCCCCCCGAGCAAGGTTTTGTTGGCTAGTTGGCGTCAAAGCTAGACCGGTTTTCTTCCCTCTCAGTTTATATTTTCCAAGCAAATTTTCTCATTGGTCGGTTGCTGTTGCTAACACGACTTCAGAAACTGGTTTGTGTCATAAATTCAGCATCTAGATTTTATAACATTGACTTCATTTCAATGCAAGCAAATTATTAAAACTTCACCTCGCAAATTCGAGTACAGTACCTAACTGAAAGCTACGGCCACCTTCTTCTCAATCCTTGTCTCGATTACAAATGAACAAACTAGTTCAGCCATCTCAATGACACACCTTATCAGACGGATATCACCCACGCCCAAGTGCACGGGGCTAAATGACTACGATGTTACAGAGCCTCTAAATAAATGAACAACATCAACAGATGCACGCCAATCGTTTTCCATACATTGTTATAGGCCTACATCTAAGACAAATTTTCTGAGCCTGCTGCCTTCCATGGTGTCGGGATACATATTGAGACTCCGGTTCCAAAGGTTAAATTCCTATCCTTACCAAGAGATTTATTTCTTGCATGGGGATTGTAGCGAGGAATACTCACCCGTGTGGGGCAAATTTGAAGTGTGTTCGAATCACACCTCAACCATCCTAGAAGTGGCTTCCCACTCCCATTTCAGGCAAACCGGTTAGGTTCACAATTTGGAGACATGCTCACTTCTGTTCTAATCTTAGCCTCAATTACAAACGCACACACCACTATACCGCAATAACGCAGGTTAATAGCAAGCCTATAGCACGTAGCCACCAGCTTAAAAATATTAGACATTAATATTGATAATCCACTATCTTTAAAGTTACAATGAATAAACGTAGCAAGCAGGTCGTCTCACATAAGGGTCTTTCTCTGTTGAAGGTACAAATATCAACGATTCCTTAATTTCAAGATGGTCGATGGACGTACTTTCCTAATGGTAGATACAATTCCTCCGGTTGCAATAGGTGAATTACAACGAAACTTACAAGGGGAGGATACGATGCATGGGTCACCGATTCGAACCATCTTTAGTACACTCGTAGGGCATGACTAGGCGTACACCAGGTGCAAGTAGTAAGTTGTGCTTCTCAGCCGATTCCGAGAAATTAATTATCAATTATTCGTAATTGCTGTACGGCGTTCATGTGCGCTGTACGTTAACCTGAAGCCAAGGAGCGCGTGGTGCAGCGGTAAGAGACCTGCTTCATAAGTGCGGGGTTACTGGATCGAATCCCACCGGTGAGTCTTTTTTTTTTAAACATAGGTAATTCGTACTACTATAGGTGTCGTGAATAATGTTCATTTTGCAGTCAATTGTAATAACGTGTTTTGTGAGCGGGAAAAGGGATTCTGAAATCATCGTATGGGGGTGAATGTTTGTGATATTACGTAATGTACAGTCGGGGCATTGCAAATACATTGGTATTATACATGGTCAGGTGTATTCTATTATATGTATACGTTTAGCCTATACAATGAAGGCCCAGTCTGTTCCGTTCATTGCACGTCAGTGAACCATCAGACTACCCCGTACCCCACAAGTAGTGTCTCATGCTATGGGTATTGGTTGGGAAGTGTTTGAACCTGGCGAGGTCACCTGCACACAAACTAACGATAACGGTGGGCAGTTGTACTAACAGCAAATACTGTGAATAAATGTATTCTTTCATCAATCTCCTGTACGATTTTTTCCGACCCCTTTTTGCCGCTCACATAACACGTTATTACAATTGACTGCAAAATGAACATTATTCACGACACCTACAGTTGTACGAATTGCCTACGTTTACAAAACAACAACAACAACTAAAGGCTCACTGATGGGATTCGATCCAGTGATCCCGCGCCAACGAAGCAGGGCTCTTACCGCTGGACCATGGGCTCCTTGGCTTCAGGTTAACGTACAACGCACATGAACGCCGTACAGCAATTACGAATAATTAATAATTAATTTCTCGGAATCGGCTGAGAAGCGCAACTTACTACTTGCACCTGGTATACGCCTAGTCATGCCCTACACGTGTACTAAAGATAGTTCGATTCGGTGACCCATGCATCGTATCCTCCCCTTGTTAGTGAACAAGGTGTCGCATATCGGGTACAATTCTTAACGTTCATTGCAAGAACATTCAATTATGCTGCTTGATAAGAACAACGAATTACAACTATACCAATACGTGTAAAATAAAGTAGGCTACTTGTTCTTTACTGAACATCTTATTTTCGGGTTGTATTGAACTGCGCCCAAGCTTCACTAATGACTCTGGTCATTAGCATCAACTTCGAAATGGGGCAGTGGAATTATGTTGTGTCGAGTGGTGTGAATTTGAAGTGACTTATTTCAAATCGGTTGTGTCTTGATTGCGAACAAGTCAAAAACCGTCCAGATTGCGAACAACTAAATATACCCTGTCCAGATTGCGGACAAGAGATTAGTGTTGGCCTGGGATATATAAAACAGGTACAGTTTTCAAAACAGACTAATATTTAATTTTTGTTCAAGCAATATTAGCATTAACTGGTACATTGGGATGTTTTCGAAACCTAACCATATTTTAAAAATAGTTCTGTTATTGCAAATGTTTAATAATCTAGTTTGAGGTAATCTTACCATTTAGAAGATTATTCTATTTTTTTTATAGTATAACAAAACTAGAGGGGTAGTTATTTATGGTGGATTAGAGAGAGTTGTATTATTATTATTATTATTATTATTATTATTATTATTAGTGTAGCTTCCGTGGCTTATGCAGCAGCGCGCCGGCCTCTAACCGCTGGGTTCCGTGCTTCAAATCCTTGTCACTCCATGTGAGATTTGTGCTGGGGAAAGCGGAGGTGGGACAGGTTTTCCTCCGGGTACTCCGGTTTTCCCTGCCATCTTTCATTCCAGCAACACTCTCCAATATAATTTCATTTCATCTGTCATTCATCAATCATTGTCCCAGAGGAGTGCGACAGGCTTCGGAAGCCGGCACAATGCCTATCCTCGCCGCTAGATGGGGGCTTCATTCATTCCAACCCTGACCACGTCCAATGACTGGAAAAAGGCTGTGGATTTTCATTATTATTATTATTATTTATTATTATTATTATTCGCCTGTGTGGTGTAGTGGTTAGTGTGATTAGCTGCCACCCCGCGGAGGCCCTTAGTGCAGCTGCTTATCGAGACGTGGGACAACCTCTTATTCTCAGCAGTGCAGAAGCTAGTGGCGGGAGACAGTCCGTCACTTCACCTTAAACCGACCATGGGCTAACAGCCGACTTGACTATGGGCGCAGTTCAATCGGCCTAAATAAAAGAATCTGGAAATACCACTGATTATGGGCGCAGTTCCATATCTCCCTTATTTTCTACAATATACAGGATGAGGGTTTTTCTGGAGCGTGGCTGCAATTAGCCAAGCCAGCTTGGACCGTTGCCTAAACCTTGCTTCGTGTTGCACAAGCAGGGGCCCAGCTGGCTTGGCTAACTGCAACCAAAAACGCTCTTGTATATTCCTCGAATGAAACTGAACACCCCCGTCTTGGCCCGACATTTCCGTGTGTCCAACCCGATTAACATCCATTGATTTTGGGGAATAGGTAACAGTGCCCAGCCCGTTCCAGTTGGGTCGAATTGGGTATGGTCGGGTTGGGTTGCTCATCGGGCATACGGTATTCACTCGCCGGATGCAGGGCTATACCTTCAAATAGGTCACGATCGCTTTATTTTGACCCCTTGTCCATGTTCATTCATGTCATCACTCGTAAACTCCTCTGATGAAATTGGTATCAGGTAGGGCATCTATCCATAAAACGATCCGCCACATAGGATCTCATCTTACCTTATCTCATAGAAACGGGAATAAATAGGGGTAGACGAACATTTTATATAGCATTTCAGAAATCAAGAAAAACGACTTTACAAGCTACTTCTTGAGAACATGATCTGAGCGGGAACGATATCAACTATGTAATTTTATGAATGTAGGTTCTGTTCTAGAAGTAATATGATGCAGTAACGTGAGTGGCTGATGAAGAAAATAGACACTCCTACGACGCCAAGATATGCTAAAAACCGCTTTAAAGGAATTGCATGGTTCACAGAGACTTCATTTCTCCTCATATCCTGACTTCAAAGTTCCAATGCTATGCCCTAATCGCATCATGAGCACCATTAGCAATAAAAAGTAGGCCTATCACTACAAGTGTTTTCTTACCACTCTGGGATGCACTCCGTCCTCCATTTCATTATGAAGAGAACTTTAATGGATTCCTTGAAACTAGAACGAAATATCGCATTAAGGCACCGTGTAATTAGAACGAAAGTCTCGGCTTGGAATTAATTGTACATACTTGGGAATCAGTGGTTTGGACAAATTCAACTTAATTGCCGTGAGGCTTGCACATAGTCTATTTGATGACGTGGTGGGTGCGGTTATCGCACATTGGCAAATGAAAACGCAATATTTGAATTGCGTTCCAAAATGGGATGCCTGTAACGTTTACGATATCACAGCAACAGTGAACTATCTATTGGTATTTCCATATTTATTTAGGTTTGTGAGTTTGATCTTTGATAAATTATTTTTTTAATACACTGCGCACATCTAGTGCAAATGTGAAATGTGGCTATTCGGTTGCCTTCATGAGTTCAAGTGTATCCAGTTACTGTGCTCAGACCGGAATAAAATTTCTTGGAAGAACTGGCAATGGAACCCAGAACATTCGGGAAAGACGTATTACAAATATAAACCCCTAGTCCAGGTTTCGTCAAAATGTCTACCTTAGCCATCCCAGAAGTGGTTTTCTATGGTTTACCACTTTTTATTTATTTATTTATTTAGTCATTTTACCCTCTAGGTTGGTGGATCCCACGGACTCAGCGAGGGAACTCACCACTACCGCCTCTATGGGCAGTGTCCTGGAGCTTGGAACATCTGGTCGGGCTGGATACAACTGGGGAGGTGTGATCAGCACTTCGCCCAGGCGGCCTCACCTGCAAAGCGAACAGGGGCCTCATGAGGGATGGGAACGGATGGAAGGTTGGGATGGATAGGCTAGGAAGAGGGAAGGAGGCGGCCGTGGCCTTACAGTAGGTACTGAACCCTTTATCCTCGGTTGGATAAATGATTCTAGGTTTTATTTCTTCAATTAATAAATATTTCCACCAGCATCATGAAAATAGCCAGACGGAGATGAGGAAATTTCAAGCATTGGTTGGAGACAGCGGGGACATACCTGAAGCTGATTGACAAAAGGCTAAATACTTTAGCTGTGAAAGGAAATAGCCTAGCGATGTGTCAGAAGGACAGGTGTTGGCCACCTCAAAATAGAAGCGACGCGCAGTGAGACATGATGCTGGTATGTTCATTGTGATATTCGCGCCTAGAAGTAATATGATGCAGTAACGTGAGTGGCTGATGAAGAAAATAGACACTCCTACGACGCCAAGATATGCTAAAAACCGCCAAATTACAGAAAATGTGGGAACCAATGAGAGAAGAATGCCTATTTAGCGCGGCAGGTCTAGCGTGGGCACGCTCGGCTAGCATTCACGCGGGAGATCGCCTAGACAAAATCTCTACGATCGATTCTAGGATTAATGGGCATATTCTTGACCTGCGCTATTTTACGAGTTCAGTGATATTTATTTCATTCCTGTATCACCATTATTTTGTGAAATTTTTATCTAAATTCCCCCACCATCAAGACCTAGGGCCAGTTCATTTATAAGTGGTGTGAAGAGCCAAGACTTTGATTATTATTATTTTGTGCGTCTACGGACGTAGGCTTATTATTATTGTGTGTGTCGAGGGCACAGACTTATTACATTGGTTCGTCTGAGGACGGAGGCTGTTATTTTGTGTGTCAGTGGACACAGGTTTTTATACTTTGCCCGTCTAAGGACGTTGACATTCATATTTTGCGTGTCATGAAGGACACAGAAATTATTATTATAAGTGTTAAATTCAGTGTTAGATAGTCACAGTGCTATATTTGTAGGGGCAGTATCTTCGATAATTCGCCAATAGACTGCTTTGGGGAAAGAAGTACCCGAACGGCGAATTTAGTATTCAGACATCAAGTGTATAATAATTTAATTTTTGAATCAGCACGAGAGATGACATCATTGACCATGGAGGAAGCCTGGAAATATCAAGACTCCGTCAAGATGGTTGAGATGAGATAAGAAGAATCCAGTTGGGAAATGGCTGCAGATGTTCATTGACGGGTGACTGGCTGAGGATGAGTACAGAATAATATTTATTATTATCTGATAAATTAACTTATGGTGTATGGGACATATCTTGTTTTGTAAATAATTTGCTTGTGTGATTAACGTAGTCTATTTAGTTTTGGTCTGACACACCTTTTGCATGGAAACAGCTCGCATGTATTATTAGTAGAAGGTTCTTTTCTTGTTTGTTGTTTTAACTAACGTAGCTATGTGAACGGCCGTGTTTGCATATGTTACGCGATGCGGTTAAAAACGTCTCTCGGAGATATGTTGTGTTTCAGAAGTAGGACTGAAGTACAATAGTTATACAGTAGATTGGAGGGTAATTAATTTCTTTTGTTTTATTATTGATCAGATTCAATGAGATTATTGCCTTTGGAGCAATGTGATTTGTGACGAAGAGCAGTCAGCTCTATCGTAGGTTTTAATATTTTTAATTGTCGGCGAGCATCCATTCAGCCGATCTGTGTGAATATACGTATTGTCATTCCCAAATGTGTGTGTGTGAGTGTGTGTTTTTGTGTCATTACAAGCGGGATTTTCAGCTTAGACTGATTTCTGGCAGCTTGATGACAAATCTAGATTGTGACCTCGCGAGGGCAATTCTGGATATTTTGATTAATGTCTGACCATATTTTGAAGTGGTTGAGTTTGTTGCTGTTGATTCCTTGAGATAACGGCACAGCTGGTCAGGTATTTATACACACTGGAGTGGGACAATGGCAGGTGATTGAGGAAGAGGGGAGATGTTGCACAAGACGGACTGAGGATTGCCAGCCAGGTCTTTAGTGGAGAGTGCCTGTGTGGCTCAGTAATAACTTTAAATACAGTTTAAGAACTGATCAATGATAAAAATTGTTTAAATAAATGGGAGTTGCCTACGAATCACGATAATCTCCGAAGCGTTAGCTTAACATGCAGTTTTGTTCATATAAAGTAATGTCAGCCAGTCAGGCTTTTGTTGTTGTTGGTTTATTCCATGTTTTTATTTTATTCAGTGACCCGTGAGTCACATGCTTGCTGTATTTCCTTGTTTGTGTTGAGCAATTTGGCCCGTGTTGGCAGCTCAAAGTCAAGTGCGTCTTCGCGCTAATGAGGGTCCCGAGAGAGATTCCTGTAAATAGTAGATTTAGTGCGTGTGTCAGCATTACTTTTTAAGGGTTTTATTTAATGTCATTTTCCATATCCATAAACGTTGATTTACGAGATGATTGTTCGTAACCATCGTGGCTGTTAACCCGTTGTAAACGAACAGTCATCCAAAGTACTCATTCCTCGTAGTTAGTCATTACGCGCACATAAAACCCAAATTGCAAGGTAGTGGAACCAGGATCCACATTTTAAATAAAAGGGGAGATCCGTCTGACTCCTCAAATTTATAGATATTCCTATCATGGGAAATTCAGGGAGGATTGTTTTTATATTTTATTGTTGTTTATTTCTTTTTATGCAATATTAGTCATTAAATCATGTTATTATTTTACATCTTGTCACCGTTCTTTCTAATTTATAGTTTATATCCTATGACCCTTACCTCAGTAGAGCACGTTGTTTGGCGAACGTAAACATCACATAGGAACTGAGCGCGAACCCTTGATTAAGATTTCTTACATATAAACACTGCTTTTCTGAAGGGTTCATAGGAGTAAACTGGCGCGGCCAAGCGTGGGGCGGTTCACTGTGGTGTAACGGCAAAGATTTTGCACATGTCAGTGTAAGCGTAGTTGGGTTTTCAAACTGACGCAACAATGAAGGTGTAATTTTATTGCTGGTTCGCTGCTGGAACACATTTAAGTGGCGTATTTGAGCAAAACTGACATGCCGCAAGTGCAGGCAGATATGGCAGTATTTTAATCACCGGGAATTGATATTTTATTAAAAGTAAGTGAGGCGAAGAGGATACCGCCAAATGTGTGAAATATAAATTATAATCAGGAGTTTGCAATGTAAAATACGGTTCACGTTTTTGTCTATTGAATTAAAGTAAAAGGTAATATATATGTGATACCGGGCGCCCAATGATTAAAGTTAAAATTAGATTTGTTTAGAAAGTCAAACTCGTGAAAATGTTAGGAGGCTGTAGCCTAAAATGACAATTAATACTTTGTTAATTAGTCAGTGTTAATATCAGATCAGGATAACAATTTAATGACTGAATATGTGTTTGGGTTTAAATTAAATTGAGTAAAATTAGAACTACTCAGAGATGCAATCGACTAGTGGGATTAAATGTAAAAATAAATGAACTGAGTAGGGTAAAGAAATTAAATGTGCATTGGATTTTATGTGTGTGTCAAAGGGCATTGCTTTATGCCATTTCCCTAATGTCTCATATAAAGTGTGTAATATGGCAACGGTTGAACAGATTCAAGAAATCATTGAGAGTGCAGCTAGGAGAACACAGGCATTGTTGGACACTAAATTGGCGGAACAGAGTCAATCATTAAACACAAAATTATCTGAACAAATAAACACTAAATTATCAGAACAGAGTCAATCATTAAACACTAGTATGTTAGAACAAAGTGAAGCATTAAACGCGAAATTGTCTGAGCAAATAAACAATACTATGGTAGAACAAAGTGAAGCATTGAACGCGAAATTATCTGAACAAATAAACAATAGTTTGTTAGAACAAAGTGAGTCGATAAACAAATTATCAGAACAAAGTGAATCATTGCGGATACAATTAAATAACAGTAGAATTGAACAGAATGAATATCAGGCGGAACAAGCTAGGTTGTTAAAAAGTGAAATTAATGACACTATCAATTCACAGTTAGAGACGCTAACCGCAGAGATGAAAGATCACACTAATCAACAGATGATATTACTGGCCCTAGATGTGAGTAAAAATAATGAAAAGCAATTAGACCAGATTAAGAAAATGGAAAATATTTTTGATCAAAAACTTAGCATTTTGGATGAAACGGTGTTAGCTAAATTAGAGCAAATTGAAATAGCGTGCACTATGAATACAAGCGAGGTCAAGATAGCTCAGGAGAAGTTAGAAGGACGATTTATGGAGATGGAAAAGAGCGGCAAAGTCATTCAACAACAATTATCAGCGGTAGATGAGAATATATCCGGCATAATTAAAGATATGGATCGTCTCGAAATAAAATCAGCAGAGCAGTGGAAAAGCCTGGAAGCGGATCAGGAGCAGTTAAAGAGTACCTTAAACGACACTAAAAGCCAGATTGAAGAGAAAGTAAGCACGATTAAGGAGCAGATAAGGAAAGATTGGCGAAAAATGAATATCGATTCTAAAGAGGAAAGATCCACCATTCTTAAAACAGTAGGCGAAAATCACACTCGTATTCAAGAGTTAGAGCAAGAAATGAAGAGCAAGCTTAAAGAACAGACGGACAGGATCATTAAAGCCGAACTCAGGTCATTAGAGCAATCGTCGATATTTAGAACAGGAACATTGAAAGACAAGCAGGATGACTCAAATAGCCCGGAGGCGAGCACAGCAGGTAGTCAGACTCAGGCGGAGAGCCCATTAACAACAAACACGGAAGGGTTTCGCAAGAATATCGATAGGAGCTCAACACCACAAGACGGTCATCAGCCTACTCAACTTATCCAAGTAATTCGCTCAAGTGATTATAAACCACAGAAATACACGGAGAATTCAGGGGTAACACCTAAAGCTTTTATCAAAGAGATTGAAGACCATGTCAATGACACTGGGGTACCTGAAGCACGTAGATTGAGGATGATGGAGAGATTTTTATCAGGAAATGTCCTTACATGGTTTTTAAGCTTCAAATATACATTTGGAACCATGTCAGATTTTAAATTGGCGTTTCTGCGCAAATATTGGTCGCCCGCAACACAACAGAGTCTAAGGATGGAGCTTTACTCTAGAAAGTACCAAACCACCCAGCAAACAAAATACTCAGATTTCTTTAACATGCAAATGTTAAAATTTCGCGACCTGGATTACCCTTTAAATGAAGCGGATCTGGCGATGACAATAGCGAGGCAATTGCCAGTCAACGTACAACAAGTACTTGTCGCAGCGAACGTTAGTACGGCCATACATGCAGAGCAGATATTACGCCAGATAGATGAGACTACGTCACATAGTCATTATAGAGGAGGAAGACAGCTGGAGTTAGTCAATGCGACAGAGGTCATAAAACCTAAGCAGGCAAACACTAAAACGCAGGGCACTAATACAAGCACTTCCACACCTAGGCGAAACCAGGAAGAAGGAGAAAACAGACCATACCAGCGTAACGAAAATAACTACAATAATAGATCATATCAAGGCAACAATAGGTATCAACAGAGAGGATATCAACATTGGCGTGAAAATCGAAGAAATGACAGGCCTTATGGAAGATACGGTGATTACAATGCTAATCAAAGATGGAAAGGAAGAAGAGACCATAATCAAGTAGAGCCACGAAATTATCGAAATGACTGGGATGATAGGCACGCTCAATCACAAAATTACCTAGAGGAATTACACGCTAGTCAAGGTGGAGAGCTAGGAAGATGGGAAAAAGCCATTGGGAACATGAAGAATCCTGATACACTTACTGAGGAAGCTGGAAGTCTACTGAGACAAGAGGAATATCATGGACATCGGCGACAAACGGATGATGGGAGTCGCACTGGAGCTAAACAAAAATGCTAAATTTGGATAAAGGAGACAGCCTACAAACGCAACAGTCGGAAGTTGAAGAGGGATGGATAGTAGCGAACATACAAGAATGGATTGCTTTGCCAGAAGACTGCCTGGAGGAGACGGTGAAACCACGGAACGATGAAATTAGGCAGCTACCCATTATTTACGCGAGGATTGGTGGAATTAATATAAGATGTTTATTGGATACGGGGTCACAGATCAGTCTGGTATCGGAGGCCTTGGTTCGAGAGTTGGGACGGAGTCAAAATATTCCTGTAATTCCCGTACCACAGCTCAAAGTGAGGGTGTTATTCCTGAACGCACCGTCACTTGTAAACGTCAGGCATACTTAGAGCTGAACATATTGGAACACACTTTTGGGCAAACATTCATTATCATGGCAAAGATGAATTTCAATATAATTCTTGGTGCAAATTTTATTTGTGACTATCAAGCAGTGATAGATTTGCACAAGAATACTGTCAGTTTTAGAGAGTATGATCAGCTGAAGAATGTGGGATTGCATATGGATGAAATCACCACCGGAAGAGATGTAAATTCTTGGGCATTGGAAGCAATATCGGAAGAGGAGGTACGAAAGGCAGAAGATAACATCATAGAAGGAACTGTTGTGGAACTAGATGAGGAGAGTGAATCCCAGGAGATATGGTCTTTATTAACGGAAGGAGCTAACAGTGATGCACAGTTTGAAGAGTTACTACAGGAGCGGCTCAATGACATTCAACTTGGGGGTGAACACAGAAAGCAATTGGAAGAGATTTTAAGGAAGCACAAAACAGTATTTGATACAGTACCTGGGAAAATATTAAATTTCAAATATTCTATGCAAGTCGAGGACTGGTCACCTTTCAAAAGTAGGTTGTACCCAATTCCTGAAAAATATCGTTGTCAAGTCAAGGTCATCATAGATGAGATGTTACAAGCTGGAGTGATAAGGAAGACACCTACACCTTATCTAAATGCGATTTTGGCAGTCACAAAACCAAATGGATCTATTAGACTTTGTTTAGATGCCAGTAATCTCAACACGAGACTCATTTTTCCAGAGTATGACAGAGCGCCAATTATCAGAGACGTATTAAAAGGCTTTAAAAACAAAAGCATTTATTCATCAGTTGATCTGACGAGCTCGTTCCACCATATTGAATTGGATGAGAAGTCACAGCTTCTAACTGGCTTCTTATTCGATAACCAAACGTTTTGCTTCGTTCGAATGCCCTTTGGAGTCAAAACAGCGGGCTGTGCTTTAATCCGAGCCCTTGACCGGAATCTAACCGAGGAAGTTAAGGAGATGACGGTACGTTACATTGATGACATTTTGCTGGCATCCAACAACATTGAAACTCACATGGAAAATTTAGATAAAGTATTAGGCAACCTGAATGCATCGAATTTCAAAGTAAATCTGAAGA
Organism: Meconema thalassinum; assembly: GCA_946902985.2. Taxonomy (NCBI): domain Eukaryota; kingdom Metazoa; phylum Arthropoda; class Insecta; order Orthoptera; family Tettigoniidae; genus Meconema; species Meconema thalassinum. The sequence continues at coordinate 1,116,769,641 of OX336389.2, read as the reverse complement.
AATCGCATTTCTTCAAGAGCGAGATCTTATATTTGGGTCACATCATTGACAAGGAGGGAGTGAAGCCGAATCCAGCTAAGATCGAAGCGATAAAGAATTTCCCTACACCAACGAGAGTCAAGCACATTCGGGCTTCCTTAGGCGTAACGGGATTCTTTAAGGAAAACTGTCCAGGTTATACGGAGACTGTCGCTCCCATGCAGGAAATGCTAAAGAAGAATAATAAAAGGTTATGGAATGCGGAGTGTGAGAAGGCATTCCAAGCAACAAAACAGCTATTGGAAAACTGCATTAAATTAGGATATCCAGATTTCAAGCACAAATTTATAATCCAAGCGGATGCTTCACTGGTGGGTATAGGTGCTATGCTCTACCAAGAGGATCCAGCTAACCTGCAGCATAAAACATATTTGGCATTTGTCAGTCGAAAATTGCGTAAGCACGAGCGCAATTATACTGTAACGGAACTAGAGCTGTTGGCCATACTTCATGCGCTACAAAAATGGAAACGAATAATCTATGGTTACCCCATTGTTGTCAGGACTGATCATAAGGCATTAACATTCTTGTTTAAGACGTCGATGGCAAGCGAACGTGTGACACGTTGGTCTATATATATTCAGCAGTTTAGCATTGAGATTGAACATTGCCCAGGGAAGATGAACGTGATTCCGGATGCACTCAGCAGGAACCCAGAGTCTGATAATGAAGAAACAGCGATGGTACAACACTTGGAGTTAACACCGAAGGACCGGAATTCTTGGAGGAGTTACGTGAGATACAGCGAGAACAAGAAGCGGAACCATGGATGATGCTTTTAATTCAATACTTCAGAAAGCAACTACCTACAGGAACACCTGCATTTCGAGAAGCGAAAGCCAAAGAAGGAAGATATGTTTATGTCAACAATTTGCTGCACAAATGGGTAGATAATGACCACACCAAGTTACGCATATTAGTACCTGCTTCTTTACAACGAGGATTGACATGGCATACGCACGAAAGTTACGGTCATGTGGGCGTAGATAAGTGCGAAGCGACTATAGGAGAGACATTTACATGGCCACGTATGAGAACAACTATATGTGACGTCATTACAACTTGTGATCCGTGTCAGAGGACAAAGCCAAATAATTATTTAATGAGGCAGTATCCTAGACCATTGCTACCTCAGAAACCATGCGAGCTACTGGCACTCGACTGTTTCGGTCCAATCCCGAAGGGAAGGCGAGGTTGCCGACACTTACTAGTATGCATTGATGTGTTTTCTAAGTTTGTCGTATTATGCCCCATTCAGAAAACTACTTCAAAACAGGTACTCAGTCGTATTCGGAATAGAGTTATTCCAATCCTTGGAAAACCAGAATTTATATTATCAGATCATGGCAGTTATTTCACAAGCGCCGAATTCAAGAAAGGTATGGAGGACATGGGTATAAAACACATTTTAAGCAGTATCCGACATGCTCAAGCAAATCCAAGTGAGAGAGCAATTAAGTGTGTAACTTCATATTTGAGAATCTTCATTCCAAATGAACATCACAGATGGGTGGACAAAATCAAGGATGTAGAGACATGCATGAATTCTACCAGGCACGAGTCAACAGGACAGATCCCTATGGTCCTACACAAAAACGAGTATCCAGAGAGATCGTGGAAAAGCATCATTAACTGTCCACAAGATCCAATGATAGCACCTGACTTGCGAATTGAGAGGACGAGAGCCTACATGAGAAAACAAGCAGACCGCAGGTTACGGCGAGTAAGAAATAAGAGGTTTCACAGTGATCTTGAAATAAACCTGCTCGTTTTGGTGAAACGACCCGCTACATCGGACCCAGAGAAGAAGATCTTCAGTAAATTCTGCGAAAAGTTCATAGGACCCTATTCTATCGTAAGAAACCTTGGAAATAATGCTTACAGAGTGAAAGAATTGAGTACAGGAACAATGTCAGTTTACAACGCTGCCAACCTAAAAAAGTATCGTAGAAGTGAACCATGGGAGCGCCGAAATAACGATGCAGTTTGAATATATGGACGTCCTACTATCAACAAAGTGCACGGGGAGCAGTTGAGTACGGCACGTGAAGGAGGAAGTAGGTTTGGTGTTGACAAACATTAACGAGGCGAGCAGAGTGTTGCCCCAGACATCAGCGTCACGCAAGCAGTTGAGAGAGTCATTATGAGCAGGATGTGAAACGAGTAAATGCCATTCAAGACAGGAGCGACTAGACCAAGTAATAGAAAAGGGGTGATCCTGAAATAAAACAATTGGCCTACGGAAGTCTTTTAAAATTGTCGACTTTATTCCTAAGTTCGAAATTTTGTGAGTGGGAGAGTTGTGAACCCTTTATCCTCGGTTGGATAAATGATTCTAGGTTTTATTTCTTCAAGTAATAAATATTTCCACCAGCATCATGAAAATAGCCAGACGGAGATGAGGAAATTTCAAGCATTGGTTGGAGACAGCGGGGACATACCTGAAGCTGATTGACAAAAGGCTAAATACTTTAGCTGTGAAAGGAAATAGCCTAGCGATGTGTCAGAAGGACAGGTGTTGGCCACCTCAAAATAGAAGCGACGCGCAGTGAGACATGATGCTGGTATGTTCATTGTGATATTCGTGCCTAGAAGTAATATGATGCAGTAACGTGAGTGGCTGATGAAGAAAATAGACACTCCTACGACGCCAAGATATGCTAAAAACCGCCAAATTACAGAAAATGTGGGAACCAATGAGAGAAGAATGCCTATTTAGCGCGGCAGGTCTAGCGTGGGCACGCTCGGCTAGCATTCACGCGGGAGATCGCCTAGACAAAATCTCTACGATCGATTCTAGGATTAATGGGCATATTCTTGACCTGCGCTATTTTACGAGTTCAGTGATATTTATTTCATTCCTGTATCACCATTATTTTGTGAAATTTTTATCTAAATTCCCCCACCATCAAGACCTAGGGCCAGTTCATTTATAAGTGGTGTGAAGAGCCAAGACTTTGATTATTATTATTTTGTGCGTCTACGGACGTAGGCTTATTATTATTGTGTGTGTCGAGGGCACAGGCTTATTACTTTGGTTCGTCTGAGGACGGAGGCTGTTATTTTGTGTGTCAGTGGACACAGGTTTTTATACTTTGCGCGTCTAAGGACGTTGACATTCATACTTTGCGTGTCATGAAGGACACAGAAATTATTATTAAAAGTGTTAAATTCAGTGTTAGATAGTCACAGTACTATATTTGTAGGGGCAGTATCTTCGATAATTCGCCAATAGACTGCTTTGGGGAAAGAAGTACCCGAACGGCGAATTTAGTAGTCAGACATCAAGTGTATAATAATTTAATTTTTGAATTAGCACGAGAGATGACATCATTGACCATGGAGGAAGCCTGGAAATATCAAGACTCCGTCAAGATGGTTGAGATGAGATAAGAAGAATCCAGTTGGGAAATGGCTGCAGATGTTCTTTGACGGGTGACTGGCTGAGGATGAGTACCGAATAATATTTATTATTATCTGATAAATTAACTTATGGTGTATGGGACATATCTTGTTTTGTAAATAATTTGCTTGTGTGATTAACGTAGTCTATTTAGTTTTGGTCTGACACACCTTTTGCATGGAAACAGCTCGCATGTATTATTAGTAGAAGGTTCTTTTCTTGTTTGTTGTTTTAACTAACGTAGCTATGTGAACGGCCGTGTTTGCATATGTTACGCGATGCGGTTAAAAACGTCTCTCGGAGATATGTTGTGTTTCAGAAGTAGGACTGAAGTAAAATAGTTATACAGTAGATTGGAGGGTAATTAATTTCTTTTGTTTTATTATTGATCAGATTCAATGAGATTATTGCCTTTGGAGCAATGTGATTTGTGACGAAGAGCAGTCAGCTCTATCGTAGGTTTTAATATTTTTAATTGTCGGCGAGCATCCATTCAGCCGATCTGTGTGAATATACGTATTGTCATTCCCAAATGTGTGTGTGTGAGTGTGTGTTTTTGTGTCATTACAAGCGGGATTTTCAGCTTAGACTGATTTCTGGCAGCTTGATGACAAATCTAGATTGTGACCTCGCGAGGGCAATTCTGGATATTTTGATTAATGTCTGACCATATTTTGAAGTGGTTGAGTTTGTTGCTGTTGATTCCTTGAGATAACGGCACAGCTGGTCAGGTATTTATACACACTGGAGTGGGACAATGGCAGGTGATTGAGGAAGAGGGGAGATGTTGCACAAGACGGACTGAGGATTGCCAGCCAGGTCATTAGTGGAGAGTGCCTGTGTGGCTCAGTAATAACTTTAAATACAGATTAAGAACTGATCAATGATAAAAATTGTTTAAATAAATGGGAGTTGCCTACGAATCACGATAATCTCCGAAGCGTTAGCTTAACATGCAGTTTTGTTCATATAAAGTAATGTCAGCCAGTCAGGCTTTTGTTGTTGTTGGTTTATTCCATGTTTTTATTTTATTCAGTGACCCGTGAGTCACATGCTTGCTGTATTTCCTTGTTTGTGTTGAGCAATTTGGCCCGTGTTGGCAGCTCAAAGTCAAGTGCGTCTTCGCGCTAATGAGGGTCCCGAGAGAGATTCCTGTAAATAGTAGATTTAGTGCGTGTGTCAGCATTACTTTTTAAGGGTTTTATTTAATGTCATGTTCCATATCCATAAACGTTGATTTACGAGATGATTGTTCGTAAGCATCGTAGCTGTTAACCCGTTGTAAACGAACAGTCATCCAAAGTACTCATTCCTCGTAGTTAGTCATTACGCGCACATAAAACCCAAATTGCAAGGTAGTGGAACCAGGATCCACATTTTAAATAAAAGGGGAGATCCGTCTGACTCCTCAAATTTATAGATATTCCTATCATGGGAAATTCAGGGAGGATTGTTTTTATATTTTATTGTTGTTTATTTCTTTTTATGCAATATTAGTCATTAAATCATGTTATTATTTTACATCTTGTCACCGTTCTTTCTAATTTATAGTTTATATCCTATGACTCTGACCTCAGTAGAGCACGTTGTTTGGCGAACGTAAACATCACATAGGAACTGAGCGCGAACCCTTGATTAAGATTTCTTACATATAAACACTGCTTTTCTGAAGGGTTCAGTACCATCCCGGCATTTGCCCGAAGACGACGTGGGAAACCACGGAAAACCACTTCGAGGATGGCTGAGGGGGAATCGAACCCCCTCTACTCATTTTGGGCCACCCGAGGCTGAGTAGACCCCGTTCCAGTCCTCGTACCAATTTTCAAATTTCGTGGCAGAGCCGGGAATCGAACCCAGGACCTCCGGGGCGGCAGCTAACCATGCTGACCGCTACGCTACGGAGGCGACTCTGTTTACCACTTTTACCGAAAGCAATTACCAGGATAAGGTCTCTCGTATTGCCACGATCGCCTCCATTCCAAACAGTCTCAATTTCACGTACACTCACTCACAACACGATAACACAAGTTATCAGACAGATTAGCAAACAAACAAACAAACAAACAAGCACACAATGCTGATGGCCATACTGTCTCAACATCCAAAATGAAGTAACGACAATAAATATCATTGCTGAACCCACAAGGCTGTCTCTACGTGCTGTTCGTGAGTGAAGTCCAATGTCATCTCCATAAAATTTAGCCTTCGCAATGGATTTACATAACATACTGGTGTAAAATATCAATATTGATATTGATGTTCTAAATATAATGTATGGAACAAACCTTGAGATACTTATTCTTACTCTGTGTGGGAGCACCAACACCAAAATTGCAATCATTTTTCCTTCTAATTAAAATGAAAGATTTAAATTTTGAATGGACCCACGAAAAGTCAGCATACATAACGTTAACTAATAGAGAATAGCGTCCATCAAAAATACACTTCCTATTGCCAAAATACTTAGGGTTAGTGAATCCAAATATCCATAGTCTTATGAGAGCATAAGAATAGCGTCCATCAAAAATACACTTCCTATTGCCAAAATACTTAGGGTTAGTGAATTCACATATCCATAGTCTTATGAGAGCATAATAATTCTGAAAAACAACAAAATATTGCTTTCGCTATTTAAGAGGATGAGAAAACCTGATCTTATGTATAATGACTCCTCCAAAGCGGTGAATGTCACATCCCTGGAAATACAATATAACATATCTGCCCAAGACGTTTATAATAATTTTCGCAACATGGCCAGCTGTTTTCGTGGCTAGGCCATGTCCCCCTTCCTGTAATGCCTAACAATATTCTATATCAAACATCTTCACAGTCAAAGAAACTTGAGTAAATTTATTAAATTTATTTCGCAGAAGCAATACACTGCACTGCATACATAGGGGCTTTAATCTGTGTTGTCTTTATATAGGAAACTGTCAGATATTTCATTCCTAGCGATTGTATCAGACGTGTTTCTCTGTTCTACCATACAGTTTCATACCACTCTCGTTACTAAGTTTTAATCACCATGTCTGGTAATTTAGCAAAATATTTCCCCGACATTCTATATCTCCGAAACTGTTACTGATATCAACCTGAAATTCTGTATGGTGATAAAGGATTTTAGGATAAATTCATTTATGTTACTTTCCATAACCTGTTAAGTACAAATCCAATATGGCAGCCAAGCGATGATACAATATTTAAATACAATTTTCTCGCAATGTAATCAACCGAGAATACTGAAACTTGGCACGGTAAATATTTATTTGTGATTAAATTTACTGGAATCTAATTAATTATTTTTTTTCATAAACTGACGATGGAAGCATTACGATATTAAAAAATTGGGTAATTATTTCTGTGTCTCAATTATGTGATCGGAGTCAAATTTTATAGGATAAACTGACCCAATAATCTTCATCTACTGGTACATAACTCATTGTTCCACATATAAAACTGTCCAATAATGCGGCCATCCGAAATATTTCACCGGTTCTCAATATGTTCGAATCTATTCCAGCAACCGAAATGAAATTTTGTATGTCGATAGCGGCCATTAAATTATGTTCTCCTACGGGAATTTCGATAACCTGATGAGCAAAAACCCAACATGGTGGTGACGCGATATTCAAATATTTAATTGAATATTTCTGAAGAATTAATCATCCGAGCGCAGTGAAACATGCCACGATAAATCTTTATACAAGGATTAATAGACTAGTGTCTAATTAATTCAATTTTAAGAGAAGTTCTAAACAGAGGCTGTGCAAAATGTTGAAATCCAGTCTTTATTTCTCGTTTCTTAAACAAATAATCGAGTTGAAAATTGGTATTGAGCCCGAAGAGCTCATCTGAGATGATATTATTTTTGGATCATAAATGGACGCACCAAGGAAACTGTTTAAAAAGTTTTGACTTGTGTAGTGGAGATCTTTTACTCTTTGGACTCTCACACATCGCCAGAAATTAATTTTCACGATCTGCAATATAAATGTAAAGGCATGGAATTCCTCAATCTAGAGGCTGATTTATTTCAAGTTCTTTCTTCACGTGAAGAGTATTATTTTCATGCCACAAATGTGATTAAGCAAAATTCAGTTGCTCAACGCGGGAGTGTTACTTCTTGACTCAAGCAGTCAGATCCGGAACAGACAGCTCTAATCGTGTTCCCGCATGGTGCGGATGTAATTTTCTGCGAGTGAAAAAACGTGGATTTATAATCGAAGTGTATCATTTTATTATACTGGATTTATTGCGTGCTGTGTGCACGAGGGAAAGTAGAAAACGTTGTTTGATTGAGCAAGAACAGTATTCGGGGCGAATACCATTTTTCTGCATTTTTTTGCAAAGTTGAACTGTGAATTTTACCACGAGGCTACCCGATAGCGGTACCGTGATCATTCGACGAACTTACAGTGTATTGGGAAGGTAATAGATTCAGTGAGATAACGCTGAATAACCAGTGTTTAAATTCTGTGGCAGACCATGGGCAATTTTTAATTTGTCTGCAAAAATAAGTGTAAAGCCAGTTAATTTATAAAAGTATAAACTGTCATTAAATTCAGTGTCTCCATGATGATGGAATGGTTAATTACTCACATGTGGAATAATCCCCAATTGGAAACCATGATTATGATGGAATAGGAGAAATATGCCTTGGGGAGACACCAATATTGGATAAATCATGAGACGCTGGAAGAAGATACGACTAAGCTCTGGTGAGAGGAGCACGCGATCGTCTAATCAAAAGGCCACATCGACAATGAAATGCTCAGATTAATCCATCGGGTCCGTGAGTTGTAAATCCAATTTCTGTAGAGGAGTAGATGCTCGTAGATTAATCTTAGAAGACCACATTTACACACGACTTTATAGGTAAGGAGTTTGTGGTTTAGTTTAATCTTATTCTCATTCAACAGCTCTGACAACTGCACAGGTCATGCAGTACAATTCATCGATAACCCTCGTATATTATTAGACGTGAAACAATCTTGGAGAAGTCTAAGAAGGCCACGCATATTTTATTTCATGAATTATGAGCGGAATATCTTCCATTTGCATTTCTATTGTTTTTTCCTGCAAGTTTATGTAGCGAGTTCCATATTTTTAGTTCAACGAAACATTTTATTATTTAATTCCGTAATGTGTGAATGGAATATCTTTGGTCCTAAGCTTTGGACGCTTATGATGTTTGTAAGGTTTGAGCCAGGGCGAAACTTTATTCGCCCTGGTTTGAGCTAAGCCATGTATGAAATACAAGACAGATTTTGACGTGTCATTTTAAAGTGTTGTGGACTAGCACACTGTATTTTATCTTTAAGTTAGGATTTTTTGGAATCTTGTTTATGTTTCCAAATTCTTTGGAATAGTCCATATGAACTCAATGTGAAATAAAGTATTGATCGCCGTCTATTGTGTCAGCTGGAGAGAATGAGAATGTTATATTATAAAAGTGTGTTTGTCACAGCTAACTAAATTTTTATTCCTGTGATATTTACAAGGCAGTGGACACTGGATATTACCTAGCAGAAACTTGTTTCATTCTGCACACCTGTGTTCACTAGGACAAGCCCGGCACAGTTTTATAACGATTAAAATTTTGTGAGACGACTAAATGAATACTAGGAGGCCTTGCTTTGACTTACGCCATGACCTGAGTTCGAGAAATGTTTGAAGTCACAGCCGACTTGACGATGTATATTTCTCTTGTATCAGAATAACCAATGCGAAATTCAACTACGATAACAATGTTTCAGGAGAGGTTTTGGACCATGATATAATTTTGATGTATCAAATAACAGATTGACTCCAATTCAAATGCAAATGACCTAAGATGTATCATGTAGGGCGACGTAATTTTTGCGTATTTCTTACCGTAGATGCTTTATTCCTACGATGCTTTCCTCTATTAGAGCGAGATTGTGTTATTGGATTAAACTGACACGAGGCAATTTTGCCCAGTCAACCGAATTGATAATGAGCCGTTGGGGCCATTATGTGACGTCATTAGGACGATGTGATTTGTGGATCGCCTACGTGTACAAGTTGAGAGCTATTTGCTCAGAATTTGATGTTATGACTAGAGTGTTTTTACTACCAGTCAACACATGGTGTGGAGTTTGACATATATTTAAATACAAGATGAGGGAATACTATTTGATCTAATATTGAAGCTAAAAATCATGGAGCATAATTCTTTGAGTAAAATTTGATCTAATATTGAAAACTAATTAATCTTTGATTGTTTATCTGATATTTGGATTTGTTGACGTTGTTTATCTGCGACATTCTTTCTATCTTCGACCGATTGATTGGTATTTAGACGCAATAGTACATATTTTTTACACTATTTTGAGACGACTGGTTGTAATCGCTCTGACAACCTGAAGGCACAGGCGATTAGGAATAACGCGATGTGAGTCGTAGTTGTCACTACACTTTCGCCACCTTAATGGACATGTGCAGATGACGATTTAATGCAAACAGCATTAATTTGGGTAACCAGGTATGAGAAAAAAGCATAAATATTAGGAGTGTTATTTTTATTTATTGTAGTGTACCCGTATCATGTACCCTGTATGCATTGCTTAGATGATGTTTTTTCTTTATCGGACTAAAGGCATGATAGCTTTGTTTTTCTTTGATGCAGGCACATCTCGCCTACAGTTTAACTTAAAATAAGATTTAGCTAAACATATTGACATAACGTTAAATGTTGGAAGTGATACCATCATAGCTTAGATATTTTTATTGGTGCTATTAAATGTAATTGAACACATTGCTATTGTGGACGATTAAATTCATTTGTTTTGCTGTAGATTCAGGATGTGATTATTGTTATTTTTCATGAACCTTTCTCATGCTTACGGAATTGTTAACGTATCACATTCCTACCTTGATTGCAATTTCATTATTTTGTGAAAGGTCTTCGAGAGGGTTTAACTTGAATTAAGTAGAGGGATTTAATTAATTGTTTATATATTCTTTTTTTATTTTAGATTTGTGGACTAGCCGATTTATACCCTCCGAAGTAGGTTAGGGATTTGTTCTTGATGAATAAATGTTATGATCTTTTACTTAAGAATGGACTTCTTATTGCTAGCTTTAAGTTTTCGGGGGTATGTTCTCTTTGGGCTGGTATTTTATAACCACTGACCTCTCGCCCAACCCGACACTACCCGTGTGTAGCAGTTTCGAGCGACCTAGTCTGAGAACGTATTCCATCCTCTGAGTGCGTGAGTTCGACGGATTGGGACGTCGAGAAGTTCGTTGGTGGTCTGCGGTCCCCAGACATTCCTATCCGATCGGGCACAGTATATTAAACTATCATTATATCAATCTGCTGGCATATACTGTAATTCTGTATCCTATAAATTCAACTACCCAACATGGCGTTCATTCCATGTATTTCACCATTTCTCAATGTCTCCGAAACTATTACAGCAATCAAACTGAAATTTTGTATGGTGTTAGAGGACTAATAAGAAAGTAGGCTACGTTTGTGTGACTGAAAATTCTGAGAAATACAAAAACAACACGACGGCCAAGTGATACCGTATTAAAATACATAAATTGACTTTTCTGGCGATCTAATCAACCAAGAGCAATGAAACTTGGCACAGTGAATCCTTATTCAGAGCATAGTATAGCCTAGAGCCAACTAATGACGTTCACTTTTTTTTTTCATATGTTCTAGTAATTGGTATTATTTTGTGTTGACCGACTGAAAGTTAAAAAGGCACCACTGAAAAATGGCTTCTAAGCTATATATTTTGGCTTAGAGTGTATGTACACATTCGGATGTTATTGTTTATGTTTACTCATCGTGGTCATGTACCCCTGTGTACTTGAATTTGTGTAGTATTTGTCTGATAACCTGTGTTATGGATGTATTTAGTGTGTTTGTTTGTAATTCAGATGAGGTTTGGGAAGGAGGCAGCCGTGACTTTAATTTAGGAATCACCCCATCATTCGCCTGAAGTAGAAGGGGGAAACGACAGAAAACCACTTCCAGGATGGCTGAGGTGTCAGTTTCATCTCAGAGGCTGAGTATACCCCGTTGAAGCTCTCAGACCAGAATGTAATTTCTTGGCATAGCCGGGAATCGAATCCAAGCCTCCGTGGTGACTGCCAAGAGTGTTAGCCACTACGCTATGAGGTGAACGTTTTCATATGTACTGTGTTAGGTACGAACCTCACGATCGCCAATGTTTACTTTTCATCCCGTACAACCTCAGATATTTGAGTGTCTCTATGTTCTTAACCAATTGTTCATCAATATGCATATGACTTTGTACACACAGCGGTACTTGAGTTTCACACTGATAGCTGTCATGTTCACACGTGTTACATGAGCCCAAATTGTTGTGTAATCATACACTGTTATACTTTAATCCAGTGCACTCGATTGATATGCGTGTAGGCGTTTCTCGTGGACGGTGTTTCCCTGCCTCACCGCGCTCTGTCTACTAACGACCAATATCAAACAAAGGAACAAAGATAAAAGGGAGAGTAAAAAGACAAACGTTAAACACCAAATAAAAGTGGGCAAACAAAGACTAAATATTTGAGCAGCCTCTTTCTGCTTAGTAAATAGGAAATCCTGTCGAGTCTAAAGGTAGGATCGTGGGTAGGCCTACGTTCTATTCGTCCTCGCCAAATGCATACTTCCTCTGTGGTATTTACTTTGGTAGGCGGGTGTCTTAGCTCTTACTTTACGTCGCCATCACTTGGTAGAAGAAGGTGAACGTATTTTGATTGATTTACACTACTCAATGAAAACGTTGAGTTAAACATTACTGTGGCAATATTCCAGACGGCAGTTATTCACATATAACGATCTTCGGCAATATGTTTACACGTGCTAGCACATTGCTGTTTGTGAATACGTCCCCAATATCCAGCAAACATTAGATGACTATTTCCCCATCTTAGCCACTGCACGTTGGACAGGATCACCACGACACCAAACAGGGAAATGGTCCTGGGACAGTCCTACTGTGTTATGGTATTACAGTATAGCCAAATTTTGAATACTTCTCAAATGTCCAATAACTAGAGCCTGGATACTTAGATTTCTACCTGTTTAATTTCATTGCTAACAAAGCTATCAAAGTATTTTAAATACTTCTGCGCCGTACGTTGTACGTATAAATGTCCCACATGCACAAATGTTGAACGGAATACCTCATCGCTCTTTTCAAAGGGGCGCCACAACGTCCTGTATGTCAGATGTGAAACAAATAGCAGTCATTTTACTACACTCTTTCTATAACAGAATTATTATTATTATTTTCATAATCATTATTACTACTATTATTATTATTAGAATTATTTTATCATCACATAATACAGAGGCACGCTATAAACTGGAAAGAATTTAAAAAAATAAAGGAGGAATACCTTATTGATTTAGGTTACTTTTCCCCTGCTCAATAGAATTACGTGCTAGAATACACACATTTCAGTATGAGTTAACTGTGATTAATTAAGACTTCTCTCAGAGTGATGACTTATATCTGTAACGGATGACAGGAGATCGGCTAACTTTAATAGAATTAAATTTTACGGTTTCTATAATTAACCAACAATTAGGAATTCAGTTCCAGTAGATAATGATTATTATTGTGAAAAATGGTGATAGTGACATTACTGTGGGATTAGATGGGACATGGCACAAGAGAGGCCACACCTCCTCTCATGGAGTAGTTGCTGTCACATCTGCTGACACAGGTAAGGTATTGGACTTTGAAATTCTCACAAAATACTGCAGAGGATGCAAGATAAACACAAAGGACCATAAATGTGTAAAGAACTATGAAGGTTCCAGTGGTGGTATGGAAGCAGCTGGTGCTCAAGAACTCTTCCTCCGCTCAGTTGATGAGCGAGGAGTGCGATATGTGAATTACCTAGGAGATGGGGATTCCAAAAGTTATAAGTTAGTCAGTGAAGCACAGCCTTATGGCCCTAATGTAAATATAGAGAAACTTGAATGTGTAGGGAATGCGCAAAAAGGAATGGGTGCCAGACTTAAGAAACTAAAGAAATACTTGAAAGGTAAGGTTTTGAAAGATAAAAAACAAATTGGTGGTGCTGGTAGGTTAACTGATTCAGAAATAGCTCTGATTCAGACTTACTATGGGTTAGCTATTAGGAGAAATACCCACAGTTTGATGGATATGAGGTCAGCAGTGTGGGCGATATTTTTACATAAGGCATCTTCTGATTTACACCCACAACATACCTTGTGCCCCAGAGGTCATGGTGTGGGTTTCAGAAAGCATTCGTTGGTGGTACTAGTTATCAACACAAACACTCACTTCCTAGTGCTGTGATAGAAGCCATGAGATCTGTTTTCAGAGATCTCAGTGAAGATAAACTCTTGAAAAAATGCTTGCATGAGCAGACTAAAAATGTAAATGAAAGTTTTAATAATTGTGTATGGGAACGCTTACCAAAAACTGTTTTCATAGAATATTGTGCAATAGTAATTGGTGTATGTGATGCTACTATCACATTCAATGAGGGTGCAAAGGGTAGACTAAAAGTTTTAAGGGCAATGGGCATAGAACCAGGTCAAAACACCACAACAGCTTTGTGTCGAATCGACCAAGATCGAGTAAAATATGCAGAAAGAGCTGCTAAGGCCTCATCAAAGGAAGGCAGAATTGAAATAAAAAGAAGAAGAAGGAAGGTAGATGAATCAGCTGAAGCAGATAATGATGACTATTCTTCAGGAATGCACTAAAGAAAGATGTAATATTAATTTTATCTTTATATCACTTTTTCTCAATACCACATTTTTGCAAACATAGGTACATATTTTTCAGAAACTATTTGGCATAGAAAGCTGAAATTGGACCATGCATTTTACATGTAATACTGAGTGCTGTCCTCTAAAATTATGCAATTAGGTTTGATAGGTTCGAAGATATTAATTTTTTATTTTTTAGAATTGGGCAGATTTTTTTGAGTAGGGTAATATTTTTTTTACTGAAATCTATTTCAGTTAGGAAGATTAATTTAGTCATCAAGGTCAAGTATCAGTGGTTATATATCACGTAAAAATCTCCTGACCAAATTTTGAAAAATGTTCTCAGAAATGGTACCTAAAATGTCAAAATTTTATGACTTTTTGGTAAATATATGACCTATTGAGCGCTTTTTCATTTAGAGCAATGAAACTGTTGTGAATTAAAGAATAGGCCCTGATAAAGACTGAAGAAAATTTTAAAAGTATTCATTGAAAACTTTATTTTTAAAGGGATGTAATACCATGATAAGCATTTATCAGCCTTGCACACTTCCCGGTTCCCTTAAATGGTTTTGAAAGCATTGAGTACTGGTGAAATATGTTGCGTGATCACAACACTGGATTGCTTAAATTGTAAGCGATTATCAGAAATCATTTTCAGTCGATCAACACGATTGTGCCCAACAATACTGGGCGGGGAGTAATAATTATTTTAACTGTCTAATACCCGAAAGAGTTATTACTTGGATTACTTATACGCTTATTAACATACTTCTCAAACAAATGAGGGGAAATTAATTGGTAATTAATTCGCAGTGACAAATTTCACTGCACTTTGTTGATTACAGTGGATTTCCAGACAGGTTATTTAAACAATCATTTGAACTGGGTGTGACTGACATGTTGTGTTTAGCGAGCTATTGAAGGTCACATACATGTACTTACTTAATAGCCCTCTATCATCATTCAAAATTTCAGTTTGATATTGCCGTAATAGTTTCGTAACAGGTGAATTATTTCGTGAGACGGCCATGATGGATTGTTTGCTATGTAAGCCATACAGTTATGTACTGAGCCCGAAGTGGATAGCCGTCTGAGGTTTGTTATGATGATTGATAGCTCAATCAGAGGTGAGTCTTCTTTGTTGTCATGACACGAGCAACACAGAGAACTTTGGTTGTCAGGAACATGACTCAAATTATTTTATTGTTTCTCATTTTTCTACCATGATTCAAAGGAAATATTATAATAATAATAATAATTGAATTTGCATCCGCAGATAAGGTATATTGAACTACAGAAGGCAGTTCTGTTAAACACCTGCCATATTGTCAGGTAGTTCCTTGGTGAAAACACACTAGTCGAACACTCAGCAAGGCTGGAAGATGATTCAGATGGAACGTTAGCTCACCCTTTAAATGAACCAGACTCGTGAAAAGTGCGGGCACGAAATGGATGTACAGTAATGTGAAGTCTCTGAACAGTGTAATCTACAAACGTACCTAAGTACAGATGGTTCCTTGATAAGGTCGAACCAGGTTGTAACATAAAATGTAACTGGTATTTGCAGTGATAATGATGTCTAAAAGTAATTATATAATAATAATAATAATAATAATAATAATAATAATAATAATAATAATAATAAGCAAGGACCGCAAGTGCATAAAGTTAAAGAATTAATCCACTGAAGGAAAGAAAGAGAGGAAATGTTCCAAGCGCTGACGCGACTGACACGAATCAATAGGAATCTGCGATACTAACGCTAATTACGGAATAATTATAATGGATTACAGCAATTAAGAAGAGGAAATGTCACATCAAAGCGTAGAGAAATCGTTCATTTTACTGCATGTCTGGAATAGCAACGTGGAAAGATATTATAAGTTTTAAGGAAAGCGAGAGATTTTGGCGCACAAACACTGCCAAAAGACGCCAAAGAAGGCAGTGATAAGATTTTAGTGATACACTATTCTAGTTAACTCTAGGGATAAACTTCGCCCTGACAACATCCAAAGAATCTGCGAAAGAAATATGGGACTTTGAAATTTTACTGAGTACGATAGAAGTGAAATATATGACCGGCAGGCGACCGTGTTTTCTCTGCGACGTTATGATAGAGCACCGATACATGTTATACTGTATTATTGGACTTCTAACATTTTTGAGAATTAAAAGGCAGAACTTCGAACTTGTAGCTTAAATTTACACGACGTGTTCAACTTAGAAATACAGTATTCTCTTTGAATTACAGTTATCATTCTGCGACTTTGAAAGTAGACATTGAATTTAAACCAGCGTGTTTATAAAGTACTTATGAAATTATCGTTGATAATTTAGCAGTATTTGTCAGGCAAATGCAGTTTTGAATTTTGAGTTCATGGTGATTGTGAACATTGATAAGTCGCATTGTGATAACAATAAGTATTTATTTTCGTCGGAACGCAACGCAGTCTACGTTAGCTGACATCGTAATTACATTATAAGAATATTAGCAGCGACACTTCGAACAATTCTACGAACAATTGAGTGCAAGTTCAACACGTTTAAGAAAATATCAATGTTCAGCATGCATTCATAAAATAATATAGAGATTGAAGGACGTGTAACGGATTTGGAAGACGATAGCAAATATCATCTGCCAATAAAATGGAATTGAATCGCTATACTACAGCAACATTAAAACAAGAAGAGATCTTCACGCGAACGTCCAACTTGATGGCAAGGAAGCAGATGACAACACCACTGCGAGGGACGATCTGGAGCAGACGAATCTGGAGGAGTTCTTCTTGAAAACAACAAGCAGTCGGTGGTCATGGAGAAGTACACCGTAGATATTCAACAAAAAAGCATGAAAATAATTTCTATGTCACTTTTGTAATGTAGAAACAGTGCACGATTGGTCATTTGTCTTTATTTTATTCGTCTATGGATTGGCATTGCTCATTATTGGAATTTATTTAAAAGGATGTAACATTTAGTAAGATTTATAAATATTTTAGGACTGTAATGCAAATTGATGATACGGGCTTATTTTAAGTATTTGAAGTCATTGAACAATTTTATTGAATTTACGATAATTTTGGTGTTATGATATACGAACGCTTTGGTGAGATAAGTGGTGAGACAAGGCTATTTGAATTTGAACAGAGTTAGTTATTGTTTTCTTTTAAGGGGTGGAACTACGAGGTCACCTGCCCCTAAGAATTTGAACAGATATTGTTGGCGAAGTCAGATATTGATGATGAGGAAATTAATATGATGTTGAACTAGAAAGGATCGATGATAAGGTCAGAATGTAGGCTATTGCAGTCAAAGATTGAATTTATTTTTGAGAATTAACATTTTTTACTTTTTTAGCGTATGGCTTTTAGTGCCGGGAGTGTCCAAGGACATGTTCGACTCGCCATATTTTGTAGCTGTTTCTACGCGGACACCCATGTGGTGAGCTACATGTACGCCGCGTGTGGAGTGTTGTCTGGGGAGGAAAGTTTGAATGTAAGGACTAGGAGTTGGAAGGTAGCGGCTGTGGCCTATAGTGAGGGATCAACCCCAGCGTTTGCCTGGAAGGAGGATGGGAAACCACAGAAGGTTGCCGGCGGGAGGATTCGAACCTCCTCGCCTCCCAGATGTGAGCGACTGCCTGCAGCCACGCAGTAACCACCACGGCGAACTCACCCGGTAGAACTAACATTGATGTATGTAGAAGGAAAAAATTTCTGTTTGGCCAGGGGAGTAATCATGAGTGAGGTTGAATGTAGATGTAGATGATGATGTCACTAAAGAATCTTAGTTGATGTTAGATCAGACTGATGGGATATTATTTATGTTGAGCCCTTTATTGTGACTGTCCAGGCTACTTTATTAAGCACAAGTAATAATTGCAGGTTTTATGTGTGTGAAGTTACGAAAGTCACAGAAGAATTGTCCTAGCTCAGATAATGAATATGTTGTGATGCAGTACAGAAACACATAGAGGAAATATGGAAATGGCGAAGGTAGAATAAAAAACGACGACAAATCTGCGAATATTGGAATGTTTATAAAAAAAAATGCAAATTTTTATGTGGTATGATGAGGTTATAATGAATTTGTAAATGTAGAACGTGTGCTTAATAAAGAATAATAAATGGTAATAATGGTCTTGCACAGATAGAGATCTTATTAACAAGGGTTATTATAGTGACTTGTCGAATATTTCAATGAGGTGAGAAGGAAACTTTACAAATAATGAAACTTGTTAGAGAGAAGATAACTTAGTAATGGTTTTGAAGAGAGTTGTATTAAAATGGAAAAGGTTGTTGATATATCACATCTTAAATGCATTTGAGATATGCCTCTGGAATTGAATTGTTTAACTTGGAATTGACAACAGGTCATGGTATAAAAACAGATGTGTATGAGGAAATGCTCACTGATTTAAGTCTAATAGAAACATTATAATAAAAGGAACTATGGTGAGAGAAATGATGAATATAATTTTATTAAAAAATGAGAAAACTATGATAGAGCTATCTAAATATTGAATGAAGGATAGAAATAGCTAGGATAATTAGAGAAACTAATAGTGAATGTAAACAAGGAGATTAACTGTATAATGTAGAACAATTATGTGAAATATTAGGAAGAGATATGTCAACAATACGATTATTTGTGTTATAGTAAGAGTGACAAGTGTTGTGTATTGTGAGATGAGTAAGTAACGGGCAATCATTAGTTGAGATTTTATTTTTATTTTTATTTTTTTAATCTTTCTTGATATTTGAGTGAGTAGGACTTATGTTGGACGTTGTTTTTAATTAACTTAAATTTAAATAATATGCATAGGCATGAACAGGGATTTAAAAGCAGTTGAAGATGATTTTAATGAACTGAAAATATACAGATTGAACAGTAATCAGACCTGTTACTGTCCAAAAATAACCAAAGTGGATACAGTTAAATATCTGGGATTAATTAGTGACATGAAATGGAAGAGCCAGTGCATCCACCTTACAAGTATAAGAGGAAGAACAATCTATGTATTTCACAACCTAAAACGTATTGTCAATTACAAATTAATGATCTAGTTCAATCAGTTCTATTTGATTACAGCCTCCTCCAGCGCTATTGACCTGGCCCAATACTGGGCAAAAATCATCTAGCTCTCAAATTTGTTGCTCGGTGTGTGTGTGTGTTATTGTTGGGTTTTTTTTTTTTTTTTGTATAATGGGCCTGCGTATGTGTATGGCGGAGATTTAGATGTCCTGTATTCAATGTTAATATTCTTTTTTAAATATTTGTATGTTAAGTTGATGCTTCTGACACGAATAAAGAAAGAAATGTTCTATCAGATGGCAATCTTGCCTGGGGTGGTGCCTATACAAAGGGCGAAAGAGAGTTCATATAAGCTAGTACAGAATTTCATACTGCGAATTTTGTTGAAGAAAGATAGATTATATCCGACTATGAGACTGAATGCCGAGGCAATGGTCTTCAACAATAAGCAATTGTACGCTTTTGAAATATATGATTACATTTTTAAATATAGAAGTAGAATTCAAGTTGTAAATCACGGGTATGAAACTAGAATTATTACAGCGAATAACTCTGTTTTATATCAGCCTAAGTTTAATATAAACAACGTAATATTCTGTATTTCTCACCAAAATTATACAGGGCTAACATTCCCCAGATTAAATAAAAAGAATTTATAGAAAATCACGGAAACCTGAAGATGCATAACATTTTCTCATGGATAACAAAATAAGTATTGAAAATACAATTAGTTGAGCCTCCAAGTTTATACACACACAAATTGTATTTTCCTTTCTTACTCATTATTCTTAGTACATAAAGCAGATAATTAGAACGTGTTATTTGACTATGGCACTAAAACCTACAATTTTAAAGAAATCGTAATTAATCATAGACTATGAATGCCACACACAAGGTTGTACCTTTTAGTGATCGCTCTTCCTGCTCTGTATGAATTTCATATCCTATTTCCACATGCCTTTAATACATGTATATTGTAGTAATATAATTCATTAATAATTGACAATGTACAGGCTAAACGAATGAGTAGCAATTCAAAGGAAATTCACAAAATGTGTACAGTCTTTTTTAATTTTGTAAACTATGTACGGATACAGAACAAAATAGATGTCATGTCAGTGGTATCCTACTTTATACAATGTTTCTCACTGGAAATTAACATATAATGTTCAAATTTTGAACGGCCGCAATCTATAATTGATCAAAACAATTGAATAACATTTGACATTGTGCAATAACGCGCATAGCTAAGCCGCTGCGTTTTAAATCTTTTGTCAGGCCTATACATGTTCAACAGTTCTAATTAATTTTGTGACCGTTTATGAAGAGGCTGTTCCTTGTCATCATCAACATTCAATCATTCATTCATTTCAGGGTTTTCAGCGTCCAGTGTAGTCTGCAAGCTTCTGTTTGCCAACAAATCGTCTCCATGATCCCCTATTAGCAGATAGGACGGTGGCCATCTCTGCTTCTACACCTCTCACTTTGAAACCGCTGAATATGAAATCTCATCGTAATCATCATCCACATAGGTCTACCTCTGCTTCTCGTACACTCTATAGCCGAGCTCATCAACCTCTTAGGTAATCTCTCCCCGCCCATTCTCATTCCATGATCCCCACCATCTGAGTCGGCTCATACGTACATCTTCATCTAGCATGTTCATTATTATTACTAACGTAGCCTTTATCTCTTTATTTCGAGTAGGCCAATTCTCCTGGAATTGTTCCCATCTACATTATTTGTCCCAGCAATCATTCGTGCTACCCTCATAATATGTACGTTGAAGGCCTGCGTTTGTAATAAAACTGTGAAATATCTCCACTCGGTGTAGGCAGAATATAGCAGGCTGCTATACCTTGCTTTTGTTGGCTAAATTATAGTCGTTTGTTCATTCCTGTCTGCTGAGTTCAAATTGTTTCCTAAGTGCATTGTTAATACCCTGCAATTTCTCTTTATCAATGGAATTATTCCACGATTCACACAGAGAACACTGGTCATTCTTGGGGACAAACAAACTAAGATTGAATTCTGTTAAGAAGATATTTCTGTAAGCTGTGTAATTTCCATGCTTTAAATTGTGTTATCTGCAGTCTGCAACATAATCTCTATGAAGGTCTTCAAGGGTTTAACAGCCACTTATGTACTGACGAGATGTTTGTTTCCTTAGATAATGGGACTCTATTTTCAGGGAATCGGTTCAATATGTAAACGTATTCATTCCTTAATAGCTGGATCTAACACTTTGTGATTACGTTGCTTTCCCCGCATATCAGCTTGAACGAAACCATCATGTAGCTTCCCAATAACATTTATCACCATCTTATCTCCTACATCAAGTGTACCCATGAAGAACCTTTTGCAAACCCTCAGTTAATACCATTCGACTTCAAAGTGAAATCCATTAATTTCTCTCGTCAGCTCTTACTCTTCGATATTTTGGATTTATAGGAGTCATATGCTTTGCAATGAATGGTCCTTGAGCGTTTATGCCCCCTAATTTCCAATAATTATCAAAAATGGACGACCTTTTCTCGGAGTCAATATCTTTACATATGCATTTACAGTTTCCCTGACACCCGGTTTGCATAGACCATGCTGAAACATATTTACCTCGACAGTCCATGTACTGCAGTCTGAGGATTCTATTACACTTCGCTTTGGTTTTTGCCCACGCCCTGTTATACGTTTCATTTTTCTAGACTTCCTCGGAGATTGATCATCTTTACGTGCTTCAGTGGATGCCTGCCTCAGCTGCAACCACGCGAACACAAGAAACAATACAACAGAATATGGATTCTTTTACTAATTCATTATGTTCCTCATTACTCACAGTATTATTAGACCATAGAATGACCACAAAATCAACCACGATATTTACTGAAAACTAACGTCGAATTTTGGTTTCATATTCCTATTTATTCCTGATAGAATCACTATAAGCAGTACAACCACAAAATGACTAAAAATAATAAATTAATAATAATACATCTGCTGTTACTTACATTACAAAGTGTTATTTATGACTCCTGTTTAAGCTGATATTTGCTGAATGGCTCCTTGACCTGGCTGCCTAACTTGCTAAAAGGCTTCTTGACCTGGCTGCCTAACTTGCTGAATGGCCTCTTGACCTGGCAGTCTAAATTGCTGAATGGCATCTTGACCTGGCTGTCTAAATTGCTGAATGGCATCTTGACCTGTCTCTCTAAACAGCTGAATGGCTTCTTGACCTGGCTGTCTAACCAGCTGAATGGCTTCTTGACCTGGCTGTCTAACTTGCTGAATGATTTCTTGACCTGGCTGCCTAACTTGCGGAATGGCATCTTGACCTGGCTGTTTAAATTGCTGAATGGCTTCTTGACCTGGCTGTCTAACTTGCTGAATGGCTTCTTGACCTGTCTCTCTAACCAGCTGAAAGGTTTCTTAACCTGGCTGTCTAACTTGCTGAATGGCTTCTTGACCTGGCTGTCTAAGCAGCTGAATGGCTTCTTGACCTGGCTGCCTAACTTGCTGAATGGCTTCTTGACCTGGCTGTCTAACCAGATGAATGGCTTCTTGACCTGGCTGTCTAAATTGCTGAATGGCTACTTGACCTGGCAGTCTAACTTGCTGAATGGCTTCTTGACCAGGCTACCTAACATGCTGAATGGCTTCTTGACCTGGCTGCCTCACTTGCTGAATGGCTTCTTGACAGGTCTCTCTAACCAGCTGAATTGCTTCTTGACCTGTCTCTCTAACTTGCTGAATGGCTCCTTGACCTGTCTCTCTAACCAGCTGAATGGCTCCTTGACCTGTCTCTCTAACCAGCTAAATGGCTTGTTGACCTGGCTGTCTGACTTGCTGAATGGCTTCTTGACTTGGCTGTCTAACCAGCTGCATGGCTTCTTGACCTGACTGCCTAACTTGCTGAATGGCTTCTTGACCTGGCTGCCTAACTTGCTGAATGGCTTCTTGACCTGGCTGCCTAACTTGCTGAATGGCTTCTTGACCTGGCTGCCTAATTGCTGAGTGGCTTCTTGACCTTACTGTCTAACCAGCTGAATGGCTTCTTGACCTGTCTCTGTAACCAGCTGAATGGCTTCTTGACCTGGCTATCTAACTTGCTGAATGGCTTCTTGACCTGGCTGTCTAACCAGCTGAAGGGCTTCTTGACCTGGCTGCCTAACTTGCTGAATGGCTTCTTGACCTGGCTGTCTAACTTGCTGAATGGCTTCTTGACCTGGCTGTCTAACTTGCTGAATGGCTTCTTGACCTGGCTGACTAACTTGCTGAATGGTTTCTTAACCTGGCTGCCTAACATGCTGAATGGCTTCTTGACCTGTCTCTCTAACCAGCTGATTGGCGTCTTCACCTGTCTCTCTAACCAGCTAAGTGGCTTCTTGACCTGTCTCTCTAACCAGCTGAATGGCTTCTTGACCTGGCTGTCTAACTTGCTGAATGGCTTCTTGACCTGGCTGTCTAACCAGCTGAATGGCTTCTTGGCCTGCCTGTCTAACCAGCTGAGTGGCTTCTTGACCTGGCTGTCTGACTTGCTGAATGGCTACTTGACCTGGCTGTCTAACCAGCTGAATGGCTTCTTGACCTGGCTGCCTAACTTGCTGAATGGCTTCTTGACCTGGCTGTCTATCTTGCTGAATGGCTTCTTTACCTGGCTGTCTAACCAGCTGAAAGGCTCCTGGACCTGGCTGCCTAACTTGCTGAATGGCATCTTGACCTGGCTGTCTAACTTCCTGTGGCTTCTTGACCTGGCTGTCCAACATGCTGAATGGCATTTTCACCTGGCTCTCCAACTTGCTGAATGGCTTCTTGACTTAGCTGCCTAACTTGCTGAATGGCTTCTTGACCTGGCTGTCTAACTTGCTGAATGGCTTCTTGACCTGGCTGCCTAACTTGCAGAATGGCTTCTTGACCTGGCTGTCTAACTTGCTGAATGGCTTCTTGACCTGGCAGCCTGACTTGCAGAATGGCTTCTTGACCTGGCTGCCTGACTTGCTGAATGGCTTCTTGACCTGGCTGTCTAACTTGCTGAATGGCTTCTTGACCTGGCAGTCTAACTTGCTGAATGGCTTCAAGACCTGTCTCTCTAACTTGCTGAATGGCTTCTTGACCTGTCTCTCTAACCAGCTGAATGGCTTCTTGACCTGTCTCTCTAACCAGCTGAATTGCTTCTTGACCTGTCTCTCTAACTTGCTGAATGGCTTCTTGACCTGTCTCTCTAACCAGCTGAATGGCTTCTTGACCTGTCTCTCTAACCAGCTGAATGGCTTCTTGACCTGTCTATCTTGCTGAATGGCTTCTTGACCTGGCTGTCTAACTTCCTGAATGGCTTCTTGACCTGGCTGTCTAACTTGCTGAATGACTTCTTGACCTGGCTGAATGGCTTCTTGACCTGGCTGTCTAACTTGCTGAATGGCTTCTTGACCTGGCTCTCTAACCAGCTGAAGGGCTTCTTGACCTGGTTGCCTAATTTTTCTGAATGGCTTCTTGACCTGGCTGTCTAACCAGCTGAATGGCTTCTTGACCAGGCTGCCTAACTTGCTGAATGGCTTCTTGACCTGGCTGTCTAACTTGCTGAATGGCTTCTTGACCTGGCTGTCTAACTTGCTGAATGGCTTCTTGACCTGGCAGTCTAACTTGCTGAATGGCTTCAAGACCTGTCTCTCTAACTTGCTGAATGGCTTCTTGACCTGTCTCTCTAACCAGCTGAATGGCTTCTTGACCTGTCTCTCTAACCAGCTGAATTGCTTCTTGACCTGTCTCTCTAACTTGCTGAATGGCTTCTTGACCTGTCTCTCTAACCAGCTGAATGGCTTCTTGACCTGTCTCTCTAACCAGCTGAATGGCTTCTTGACCTGTCTATCTTGCTGAATGGCTTCTTGACCTGGCTGTCTAACTTCCTGAATGGCTTCTTGACCTGGCTGTCTAACTTGCTGAATGACTTCTTGACCTGGCTGAATGGCTTCTTGACCTGGCTGTCTAACTTGCTGAATGGCTTCTTGACCTGGCTCTCTAACCAGCTGAAGGGCTTCTTGATCTGGTTGCCTAATTTTTCTGAATGGCTTCTTGACCTGGCTGTCTAACCAGCTGAATGGCTTCTTGACCAGGCTGCCTAACTTGCTGAATGGCTTCTTGACCTGGCTGTCTAACTTGCTGAATGGCTTCTTGACCTGGCTGTCTAACTTGCTGAATGGCTTCTTGACCAGGCTACCTAACTTATTGAATGGCTTCTTGACTTGGCTGCCTAAGTTGCTGAATGGCTTCTTGACCTGGCTGTCTAAATTGCTGAATAGCTCCTTGGCCTGGCTGTCTAACTTGCTGAATGGCTTGTTGACCTGGCTGTCTGACTTGCTGAATGGCTTCTTGACCTGGCTGTCTAACCAGCTGAATGGATTCTTGACCTGGCTGCCTAACTTGCTGAATGGCTTCTTGACCTGGCTGTCTATCTTGCTGAATGGCTTCTTTACCTGGCTGTCTAACCAGCTGAAAGGCTCCTGGACCTGGCTGCCTAACTTGCTGAATGGCATCTTGACCTGGCTGTCTAACTTCCTGTGGCTTCTTGACCTGGCTGTCCAACATGCTGAATGGCATTTTCACCTGGCTCTCCAACTTGCTGAATGGCTTCTTGACTTAGCTGCCTAACTTGCTGAATGGCTTCTTGACCTGGCTGTCTAACTTGCTGAATGGCTTCTTGACCTGGCTGCCTAACTTGCAGAATGGCTTCTTGACCTGGCTGTCTAACTTGCTGAATGGCTTCTTGACCTGGCAGCCTGACTTGCAGAATGGCTTCTTGACCTGGCTGCCTGACTTGCTGAATGGCTTCTTGACCTGGCTGTCTAACTTGCTGAATGGCTTCTTGACCTGGCAGTCTAACTTGCTGAATGGCTTCAAGACCTGTCTCTCTAACTTGCTGAATGGCTTCTTGACCTGTCTCTCTAACCAGCTGAATGGCTTCTTGACCTGTCTCTCTAACCAGCTGAATGGCTTCTTGACCTGTCTATCTTGCTGAATGGCTTCTTGACCTGGCTGTCTAACTTCCTGAATGGCTTCTTGACCTGGCTGTCTAACTTGCTGAATGACTTCTTGACCTGGCTGAATGGCTTCTTGACCTGGCTGTCTAACTTGCTGAATGGCTTCTTGACCTGGCTCTCTAACCAGCTGAAGGGCTTCTTGACCTGGTTGCCTAATTTTTCTGAATGGCTTCTTGACCTGGCTGTCTAACCAGCTGAATGGCTTCTTGACCAGGCTGCCTAACTTGCTGAATGGCTTCTTGACCTGGCTGTCTAACTTGCTGAATGGCTTCTTGACCTGGCTGTCTAACTTGCTGAATGGCTTCTTGACCAGGCTACCTAACTTATTGAATGGCTTCTTGACTTGGCTGCCTAAGTTGCTGAATGGCTTCTTGACCTGGCTGTCTAAATTGCTGAATAGCTCCTTGGCCTGGCTGTCTAACTTGCTGAATGGCTTGTTGACCTGGCTGTCTGAATTGCTGAATGGCTTCTTGACCTGGCTGTCTAACCAGCTGAATGGATTCTTGACCTGACTGCCTAACTTGCAGAATGGCTTCTTGACCTGGCTGTCTAACTTGCTGAATGGCTTCTTGACCAGGCTACCTAACTTGCTGAATGGCTTCTTGACCTGGCTGCCTAACTTGCTGAATGGCTTCTTGACCTGGCTGTCTAAATTGCTGAATGGCTTCTTGACCTAACTGTCTAACTTGCTGAATGGCTTCTTGACCTGTCTCTCCTACCAGCTGAATGGCTTCTTGACCTGGCTGTCTAACTTGCTTAATGGCTTCTTGACCTGGCTGACTAACTTGCTGAATGGTTTCTTAACCTGGCTGCCTAACTTGCTGAATGGCTTCTTGACCTGGCTGTCTAACCAGCTGAAGGGCTTCTTGACCTGTCTCTCTAACCAGCTAAGTGGCTTCTTGTCCTGTCTCTCTAACCAGCTGAATGGCTT
This sequence comes from Meconema thalassinum, assembly GCA_946902985.2. Classification (NCBI taxonomy): domain Eukaryota; kingdom Metazoa; phylum Arthropoda; class Insecta; order Orthoptera; family Tettigoniidae; genus Meconema; species Meconema thalassinum. The sequence continues at coordinate 1,116,742,450 of OX336389.2, read as the reverse complement.
CTTGACCTAGCTGTCTAAATTGCTGAATGGCTTCTTGACCTGGCTGTCTAACCAGCTGAATGGCTTCTTGGCCTGGCTGTCTAACCAGCTGAGTGGCTTCTTGACCTGGCTGCCTGACTTGCTGAATGGCTTCTTGACCTGGCTGTCTGACTCGCTGAATGGCTTCTTGACCTGGCTGTCTAACCAGCTGAATGGCGTCTTGACCTGGCTGCCTAACTTGCTGAATGGCTTCTTGACCTGGCTGTCTATCTTGCTGAATGGCTTCTTTACCTGGCTGTCTAACCAGCTGAAAGGCTTCTGGACCTGGCTGCCTAACTTGCTGAATGGCATCTTGACCTGGCTGTCTAACTTCCTGTGGCTTCTTGACCTGGCTGTCCAACTTGCTGAATGGCATTTTCACCTGGCTCTCCAACTTGCTGAATGGCTTCTTGACTTAGCTGCCTAACTTGCTGAATGGCTTCTTGATCTGGCTGTCCAACTTGCTGAATGGCTTCTTGACCTGGCTGCCTAACTTGCTGAATGGCTTCTCGACCTGGCTGTCTAACTTGCTGAATGGCTTCTTGACCTGGCTGCCTGACTTGCTGAATGGCTTCTTGACCTGGCTGTCTAACTTGCTGAACGGCTTCTTGATCTGGCTGCCTAACTTGCTGAATGGCTTCTTGACCTGGCTGTCTAACTTGCTGAATGGCTTCTTGACCTGGCTGCCTGACTTGCTGAATGGCTTCTTGACCTGGCTGCCTGACTTGCTGAATGGCTTCTTGACCTGGCTGTCTAACTTGCTGAATGGCTTCTTGACCTGGCTGTCTAACTTGCTGAAGGTCTTCAAGACCTGTCTCTCTAACTTGCTGAATGGCTTCTTGACCTTGACTCTCTAACCAGCTGAATGGCTTCTTGACCTGTCTCTCTAACCAGCTGAATTGCTTCTTGACCTGTCTCTCTAACTTGCTGAATGGCTTCTTGACCTGTCTCTCTAACCAGCTGAATGGCTTCTTGACCTGTCTCTCTAACCAGCTGAATGGCTTCTTGACCTGGCTGTCTATCTTGCTGAATGGCTTCTTGACCTGGCTGTCTAACTTGCTGAATGGCTTCTTGACCTGGCTGTCTAACTTGCTGAATGACTTCTTGACCTGGCTGTCTAACTTGCTGAATGGCTTCTTGACCTGGCTGTCTAACTTGCTGAATGACTTCTTGACCTGGCTGAATGGCTTCTTGACCTGTATCTCTAACTTGCTGAATGATTTTTTGACCTGTCTCTCGAACCAGCTGAAGTGCTTCTTGACCTGTCTCTCTAACCAGCTGAATGGCTTCTTGACCTGGCTGTCTATCTTGCTGAATGGCTTCTTGACCTGGCTGAATGGCTTCTTTACCTGTCTCTCTAACTTGCTGAATGACTTCTTGACCTGTCTCTTGAACCAGCTGAATGGCTTCTTGACCTGTCTCTCTAACCAGCTGAATGGCTTCTTGACCTGGCTGTCTATCTTGCTGAATGGCTTCTTGACCTGGCTGTCTAACTTGCTGAATGGCTTCTTGACCTGGCTGTCTAACTTGCTGAATGACTACTTGACCTGGCTGAATGGCTTCTTGACATGGCTGTCTAACTTGCTGAATGGCTTTTTGACCTGGCTGCCTAACTTGCTGAATGTTTTCTTGATCTGGCTGTCTAACTTTCTGAATGGCTTCTTGACCTGGCTGTCTAACTTGTTGAATGGCTTCTTGACCTGGCTGACCAACTTGCTGAATGGCTTCTTGACCTGGCTGTCTAACTTGCTAAATGGCTTCTTGACCTGGCTGCCTTACTTGCTGAATGGCTTCTTGACCCGGCTGTCTAACTTGCTGAATGGCCTCTTGACCTGTCCAACATAAAGAGGAGGTCCCGTGGTTTATGATCGCGAGATTAACGGTCTCGTTAGACTACAAGCTTCCTTTCTCCAATAACTCTTCTGTTAAGCATAGCGTCAGGAAGGACATCAGGCTGTAAAAAGCATCAGCTACGGTCCCGTAAGAAAGAAAGAAATAGGGACAGTTTAGCATATTATTATTATTATTATTGGGCTTTATTATTACAATTAATATGATGATTATTATTATTAATATTATTATTATTATTATTATTATTATCATTACACCGATGTTTAGGGCTCCGATGGCCCTATCAACAGCATTACCTGCTTAGGAATTTCACGAGGGTCCAAAAATTAATCCCTCGGTGCTTGGCCGTGCTGCCAGCAAATATAACCCAACAGACAATTGGCTGTCATCCTTGAGGTCCGGGTTCGATTCCCAGCTCTGCCAAGAAACTGAACTGAAGCCTGGAACGGGCTAGCCTATAGGTCCTAAGGGAGAGTGGGGGATTGTGCGCACATAAGCAAGAATAGGTCTTGTGATGATGATGATGATTATGATGATGATATAATAATAGGAAACACACAGGCAGTTATGAATAAGGGAGCCTTAGTAACTCTACATCCGATGTGAAAAATGAATATCCACAGCCTGCTTCCAGTCTCCGACCGGGTCAGGAATGGAATGAATGAAGCCCCCATCCAGCGGCGAGGATATGAACTGTGCCGGCTGCCGAGGCCTGACGCACTCCTTTGGAGCAATGATTCATGAATGACAGATGAAATGAAATGATAGTGGAGAGTGTTGCTGGAATGAAATTTTGACAGGGAAAACCGGGGTACCCGGAGAAAAACCTGTCTGCCTCTGTTTTGTCCAGCACAGATCTCACATGGAGTGACCGGGATTTGAACCACGGACCCAGTGGTGAGAGGCCGGCGTGCTGCCGCCTAAGCCACGGAGGCTTCTTACATCCGATGTGCAGAATCAAATTCAATGCAATAATAAATTTAGTGGACTACAATTCAAAATCCAATGCAATAATAAATTTAGTGGACTATAATTCAAAATCTAGCATATATGCATTTGCGCACCCTGCAGGGTAATTATGCGCATGTGTTGGGAAATTGTGCACATGGGATGAATATTGGCAAGCCACAATACAACAATGTGAATTGGCTGAAACTTGCAGTGTGTATTAATATTAGAATGTTCGAATGTTTCTTTCTTTTATTTTTTTTTTTTTATTTTTAGTCAATTTTACCCTCCAGGTTGGTGGTTCCCACGGACTCAGCGAGGGAACTCACCACTACCGCCTTTCCAGGCAGTTTCCTAGAGCTGGGACGGATTGGATACAACTGGGGAAGTGTGATCAGCACTTCGCCCAGGCGGCCTCACCTGCAAAGTGAACAGGGGCCTCATGAGGGATGGGAAGGGAACGGAAGATTGGGATGGATAGGCAAGGAAGATAGAAGGAGGCGGCCGTGGGAAACCACGGAAAACCACTTCGAGGATGGCTGAGGTGGGAATCGAACCCCCTCTACTCTTTTGGACCACCCGAGGCTGAGTAGACCCCGTTCCAGTCCTCATACCATTTTTCAAATTTCGTGGCAGAGCTGGGAATCGAACCCAGGACCTCCAATAACATAAACACTAATAACACTAACATTCTGCAGTTAAGGTCAAATTTTCAAACAGTTCATTTCTTGGTCAAACAAAAGTCACACATAAGGTTTATTATTAGAGCAATCGATTTATCGGACCATTTAAACTAAAAATACGATTAACCGATCAATGTGCTTTAGTCGATTAATCGAACCGATTAAAATAGTGTGGTGTAGGAAAAGTAATTGTTTTGGCGTGGTGTAAGGTGAATGTGCCAAATAAGGCCCACTTAAGGTTTAAAGATATTTTGCATTTCCACTAGAAGGGGGAAAATATCTGAACATTGTCCTGGATTTAACATGAAGGCAGGAAGTAATCAAAACATGGGTTGATAATTAGAATCACTGGAAAATATTTCAGTAATAATACAATATTTAAAATGCGAGTAACGGCCTATATTAGGAACACCCATTCCGAATAAGGCCCACTAATTGTTCCAAATGAAAAAAGATAAAGAAATGCACATTAAGCGGAAAATATCAAAACAGTATATTAACCTACAAATCACATTCTTTGAAATTGTGAACACCTGGTTTATGTATGTTAAATTTCCAAAAACATAAAAATAGTTTATTAAAATACCTAGAAATAGTAACAAAATAGAGCTTCGGACGCCGTTTACTACTCGACTGAAGCAAACATCGCGGAATCGTTCGCTTCAACAGTTGTAGTTTCTAGTCTAGCTGTTAAAGGCTAGTAGCTATCAGAATCTCTAAGAATCTTGTAGAATTTTGAATATTCTGCTAATATAATCACAAATGGACCTTATTTGGAACCGGGCCTTGTTTATTTATTTATTTATTTATTTATTTATTTATTTATTTATTTATTTATTTATTTATTTGCGCACAACAGGATTTTCATCCCAATTACAGTGGCATTATGATTACACAGTATTGTTATTTTAAAACTTATACCAACTTAAACTAAACAGTAATAATAATAAAACACTAATTAAAATTGCACAGTGTGTTATCTTAACTAACTTAAACTAACAGTAACTAAATAAAACTAATTAAAATAACTAGGTGTACAATTAAAACAGTATAGTGCAAATAATACATGTGTAATACAACGTTGGCTATGTAGAATGACTCAGTGGTAAGTTATTCATGATTTACAATTTGCAAGGTTTGTGACATTATTTCTGGAGAGTGGTTAGGAATTCCATCAAAAATACTGTCAAGGAAGTACTAAAATCTATGGCATTATTTCTTTGAGCAACATTGTTGAAAATATTACATAGGCCTAGTCTGTTTAGCGGTGAATTTTTGTGGGCAGATGTCCTGGATCTTTTAATTTCAAATGTGATATTGTTCCTAGAATTGATGCGTGGTACATGGAAATTTATGAGAGAAAGGAATTCGGAAACATCAACTGAATTGTTTATAATTTTGAAAAGGAATTTCATAGCATCTATTTTTCTTCGTATTTCTAAACTGTCTACATCAATATTTATTAGCAGTTCCTGGTATGGTATCAAGTGAGGATAGTTGGCTGTTCTTTTAAAATGTAGATATTTTAGGAATTTATTTTGTGTGTTTTCAACCATTGAGGTATATGTCTTGCATCTAGGACTCCATATAATGCTAGCATATTCTAGTTTCGGTCTGACTAGTGTGTTGTACAGGTGGATACACGTGCTTATGTTTTTGAACGGTTTTGTATTCCTGATAACAAATCCAAGTGTCTTGTTTGAGTCAGCTATCATTTTCAGTATATGGGGGGTAAACGTTAGTTCTCGATCTAGCAACACACCGAGATCTTTGTTTTCATGAACGGAATTCAGGACACTGCAACCTAACTTGTACTTAAAAACGATACGGTTTATATTCCGGGTGAACGACATTGAGATACATTTTTCTACGTTTAATCCTAATAAATTTTCTGTAGTCCATTCCATAATACTGTTCAGGTCATTTTGAAGCAAGTCGCAGTCGGTAGATACAGATATTTTTCTATAGTCTATACCTTGAAGTCATCAGCATACAATAGACAATTAGAATGCTTTATTCTTTGAGGTAGATCGTTTATGAAGATGAGAAAAACTAAAGGTCCAAGGTTCGATCCCTGAACTATTCCCGAATTAGCTTCAAATTCTCGAGAGTTCTTTCTATGAAATGACACATATTGCTTCCTGCCTTTAAGGTAAGAGCTGAAGAGGCATATAAGTAAATCAGAAATTTTGAGTTTTTTCAGGAGGACATCGTGGTTAATTTTGTCGAAAGCCTTCTGAAAGTCTGTGAATACAACATCCATTTGTCCTCCTGCGTCTAATGTTCTGGACACTGATTCAGTAAAATTGACCATATTTGTGATAGTCGAACGTCGGGTGAGGAAACCAAGCTGCTTTTCGGATATTAATGGTCTGACATAAATGGAAATTCTTTGGTACAAAATGAATTCAAAAATCATTGCTACCGCTGACAATATACATATCGGACGATAGTTACTAATTAGCATTGGATTTCCAGATTTTAAGATTGGACATAGGCCTACTCGGCTTTTTTTTCCAATTAGATGGAAATGTGGCGGTTTTAATAGTTAAGTTATATATGAAAAGGAGAGGGTGCTTAAGAACATCTGCACAGCCCTTAATTACATATGGCGGGATATGATCTGGTCCAGCTGAGGATTTAGGCTTCAGTTTTCTTATAGCTACTTCTACCTCACGTAAGGTGACTTTGTCAATGTGCAGAGTGTCGGTAGTGATAGATGTATCGCTAGGCATGCAGTATTGGGCTTTATTAGGTGAGTTGATTTGAAATACGACGCAAAAACTTCAGCTACGTCTTGATCATTATCGTATGTTTTACTGTCGTGGCAAAATGTATCACAACTATTATTATACTTCCTTTTATTTTTGACACACGCCCAGAGGGTTTTTGTATTATCAGTGATATTCTGTTCAATAGATTCAATGTGCCTTTGATATGCTGATTTAATTGCTGTTTTTATTTCGGATCGTATTGCTTTAAACTGAATGTTGAAGTAGTCCGACAATCTTCTTCGTTGCCTATAAAATTCATTCTCATGTAATTTTTTAATTATGGCATCTGTAAGCCATATAGGATATTTTCTTTTGTTCTGCGATTTTATTTGAAGGACCGATTCGTTAATTACCCTGTATAGGTTCGAGTAAAAGCAGTCTACTGCAATATTGACATTAGTGCATTTGTATAAACAGTCCCAGTTCGAGTCCCTTAGACCCGTGAATAGATTTTCAAAGTTTGCGTTTTTAAAACTGTATGATGTTTGATAATCAATTTTGCATTTTTTATTTTTAGAAGTGGCCTGCATTTCTATATTCAGAGCGGGGTGGTGGACATCCTCAGGCAGTAGGGGTTCAGTGTTTCGTGTACATTTTACATTAGTTATATTCTGATTGGCTAAAACTAAGTATAACGTTTTACCGTGGCTGTTTTGGACTGAATTATATGAGATCATATTACATAGATTTATAAAAAGATTTAGTTCTCGACTTTGCTGACTTGTGTTTGGATCAAGTACCTTATTATTATTTGCCATTTGGCGTGCTAGCATCAGCTATTGTAAGATTGACAGGTCATTAAAGTTAGCTGATGCTCATGCCATAGCTGATGCACATGCCATTGCTTCAGGAAGATAAAGGCGATAATATCTCCTTAATTTCTTTCTTCTAATTAAATGCTTTTGAATTTAACTTTTTACTTGCACGCCACCAATACAATTAAAATTTAAAATTATTAGACTATCTTCTTCATAGCAAATGGAATTGTAAACATTTTAAAATATATTATTCAAAGATTTTTTTCTTGAACTGATACTGTGTGAAATCGACTAAGATTCGATTAATCGACCGATTAACCGATTAAAGGCATTCGGTTAACCGATAAAAAATAATCGATCGACAGCTCTAGTTATTATCGTGTTGGAGCTCGCTAAAGCGCAGCGTTAGGTCATGGGGCCAAGCACTCCGCTGACTCGGTAGACGCGTGGGTTCGAGCCCCACCGTCGGCCGTCCTTGAAATGGTTTTCCGTGGTTTCCCCATTTTCTACACCAAGCAAATGCTGGGACGGTACCTTCTGACAGGCCACGGCCGCTTCCTTCCACATCCTTGCCCACTTTCATTCATATTCGTCCAATCTCTCATCCCGACGCGCAGGTCGCCCACGGGCGTCGACTAGAAAGACCTGCACTCGGCCTCTCAGGAGACCACACGACAAAAAAAAATCGTATTGGAAGCCATTCTTCAGTGTTGTCTTATTGTTAGTACCGTAATCGAAATTAATGCTTTTCAATCGGTCAGCACGATTGTAGACTACCCAATTGTAATATTGCTGTTTCCCTAACCATGAAAAACAAATTTACAAGATATTAATACATACATTTATTTACAGAATAGGCTATATTCATACAGAAAAGACCTGTTATAGTTCACCCCCATTTATTATGATCCTTTAGGTCCATAAATTTTTGGGCATTTCATGTGCCAATTTTAATGCCAGTATCGTCAATGTTAACAAATCTGTTGTCTTCAAAAGTATATTTTTTCTTGACGTTTTGCATATTAGAATTGAATATCTTCTGTCTGTCTGTTAGGTAGTAAGTTAAGCCTGGAGGCTGGTTGGATCCTCAAAAAGTACCACCATAGGTTGTATGTTGTAGAAACCCACAAAACCAAGGCAGCACTATAATGAGGCGTACTAGACAAGGTGAGGATTGAGGTAGTTTGCCATTGCTTTCCTCACTGACTCAGTACAGCTGTACTAACACTATGAGCAGAACCTTTCACAACATCCACAGGCACTGGCTGTGCCCTGAGTCCATTACTCAGCACCACTCATACCTCAGTAGCTTCCATACAATCACAGCCATGAATGAGACTGAGACAGTGGGGAAAAGCCACGTTTTACTCTAGCCTGTGCCAACTGACAAATACAAATGTACTGCATTCATCAAGAGAGGGTAAACAGGTAGAGAATATCTTCACTCAACAGCATTAAAGGAGGCAGTCCTATTTAGGCTTTTTCCTTCAGGTTGGCTCAATGCCAATGCAGGATATCTCTTCAAGAACCCAAACAACCATTGTTTGCCTGGTTGACCAATCATTTATGTCCTGCGCACCATTTCCCCACTCTGCTTTTAAAATGTATCTCACCAAATCCCGGGTAACTAATCTATTATATTGAAAAATTAAATACATGCAATAACAAAGTAAATACTGCCATTTAAGACTACATTTCGTTTTAAACAATTGAATGGCAACTGTAGGCTTACCTTCTTATTTGCTGACTACGGAAAATGCCATGCAACGAGTATGGATTCATCATCCACGCCTCACGGCTATCACATAGCAACTGGCATCAAGCTGACTGTCCCTATCTGTCAGGTACGATGGCAACTAGAGGATAGCAGTGGACTCAGATGTTAGTTGTACTACCAACTCGAAAAAAACATAATATGTGCGCACGATTATCCGCTGCACACAATTGCCCAACTTTCCCCAACTCAGCCTCATGAGGCAAACTGAGAAAAGGTGGGTTCGATTCTAATCTCAGTCATCCTGGAATTGGTTTTCGCGGTTTCCCACTTCTACTCCAGGCAAATGTCGAGATGGTTTCTAACTGAAGGCTACGGCCCCTTCTTTCCCAATCATCACCTGAAATACAAATACACACCCTATTACAGACACCACAATAACACAGGTTATCAGACGAGTAGGCCTATACACATCCAAGTACATGGGGCTGATCACGATGGCCAAGCCCCTCAACTGAAACAATAGGCCTAACCATTATTCTATTGTAATGAAAACAACAAAACTGAAACCATAGATTCTATTTAAACATGTGTTGTCAGAATTGTTGTTGTTGTTGTTGTTGTTGTTGTCTCGTCTAGCAGCTAGGGCATCGTGGTCGTCCGCCACGTGTACTTAGATGTGTGTAGGCTCGAATGCACCTGATAATCTGTGCTATTGTGGTGTAGGTAGGTTAGTAGTAGTAGTCTGCATATGTGTGTGTATTTGATGCTAGGATTGTGCGATTGCGAAGGATGCGGCCGTAACTGAAGACAAGAACCATCCTGGCATTTTCGTAGAATAAAGTGGGAACCCACGGAACTTCTCAGTTTTTCCCCACGAGGCTGATAGTACCTAGTTTCAATCATCTGACCAGAATTGAATTTCTTGGCAGAGATGGGCCTGGAGAAACGGTTAGGTATCGGAATCCACACTAGCATTAAATAAACAGGGCTGATGACCCCAATATCCCTAACAATGTAATGTAATGTAATGTAATGTAATAAAACAACAGGAGCGTGTCTGATGTTAGAGGATACTGCCACTGTAGAAGTTGAATTTCACCACACTAATCTTGCTATTATCCATTCTTCACACTTCTGTGGTTCCAAAAAATTTGCATATTTTAGCAGAGCAGCAGAAACAGAAAAGAATTCATGGCCTACAAAAGCTCCATGAATATTTAGATGACTTGGAGATGGTCCAAGGAGTCGGAAGGATGAATAAGAGTTGGTGACTTGAACGCTCGGGAGGGGTGACTGACAGCACCAGCACTAATGAAGCATATCACAGCAACTTTAGTTAAGAGAACCTAAAGTACTGCTGGCCAGCCCCCCTCCCCCTCCCCCACCAAGCGACCAATGGCCGCTACGTTGCAAAGTTGCGGGGGTGGAGGGGACCACATCGACCAATAAGCAGGCCAGGATTGCTCTGCACGTCTCATCGTTCAGGCCGACTAGCGGAGTCGCAGGAGTTCGAGCAAGCGCTCCGACCTGATCGCATGTGTGTCACAGCGTGGTGAACCTAAACGTCTTCACTCGTGACAGCACGGGACGGCCGCCTTTTATACAGTGGTGTTTTAATCCTAAATTGTTTTTTTTTTTCTTAAAAACGGTGAAGGGTGAAGATGGCGGTGGCGGAGCCCAGTAAGGGTGGAGGGGTGTCTACTTAAAGTTACATTAGTGTTTGGGGTTTGTGTTGGGAAGGGGGGCGGTGGGATTGTGAAGGTACCGACGCGTGCCCCAAGCAGCTCAAGTCATGTGGCGACATCGAGTGTTACTTGTAGCGACCACGGCATGCTGGATTCTTCTACTGCCACACGTACACATGGTCACCGCCAACTGGATGTAAGTGAAAAATAAAATTTCTTTTTAGTAAAAATGCTCCCTCCTACTGTCAGGTGGTCACGTTCCTTGTGAATGCCGCCCTATAAACTGCAGTGTTTACCATCCTCAATATTTACCCACGTGGTAGCAAACAGACGGTTTGAAGCAAGCAAGAGCAAGCCAGCGTTACGTGCCAGGCTGAGCGGCCCTGCTTGCTGGTTCACCTTGAACGGCAAATTCAGTTAGGCCCCTATAATTCAGTGAGGTTGACCCCTTGACAACACTCTAAGAGCTGTCAAGGAACATCCAGCCAGTAGAAAATGATCAAGGTATTGGCTGAGACAATCTGTATTAACCATGCTGAGCACAACATCGAGTCCTTGAAATATGCTGTAACAACAGACTGTAGGGCTATAGAACTTTCTACTTTGTACCTGCCTAGGGTTGGGACACGTCCGGGAAGGAATGTTGCTTCCCAACAATCGCACCTGTGTCTTTACGACTACTTCCAGTCTGCATGGCAACATAGGAAATATGCCCTGAAAGTCCAAAAACAGGCCAGACAATAGCTTTCTGTGAATTTTCCTCCAAGCCTTGAAATGAAAGTAATGATCTTCACGGTCATCTGGCAATCATTGAATGGAATGTTCCCCCACCTGCACCTATCAACCAATGTCTATGTTCATTTTATTACCGTGAGTACTTGGGTTCGTAACTCGAGCCCTATACGCAAGGCTTGCGTTGCGGTAGCTTACACTTGATGAACGTTCTATTTTCCGGGTTCTTTCTTCAGTTTCAGGTCCGGGACAAGTTTTGGAACGGAAAACTGGACCAGATTTAATACGTCTGGGTTATTCATATTAAAAAATTGATTTCTAATGACTAGTCCTAGAAGTTTAAAAGTAATTAATGTAGCCAAATAGGGTAACAATATTACAAAGCAATTTACATTACTGATCTCTCTCACATCTTGGCATATTCACTTCGCCTATTGACAGAGTTCTCTGGGTACATAATCCTATGACTGTGATAGCTATCACAGGTTAGGTTACATGGTTTATATATAGCGATTTTCATTTGGGTCATGAAAGGATGCATTGTCACAGATAAGGTGGTGGAAGCCATGAACGTGAAACCATGTCTCATCTTGAAATGTTCTTTTGTCCAAGTTCGGTCAATCATGGCCCCTGTGTCATAGAAGTCTTGGCATTTCTTCTCTTTTCCTACTTAGTGTTGTTAGTAGACTAAGTTCTCTGATTGCGCTGGTATTAGGTAGTGTCAGTAAAGTCCTGAAGTCCTATATCTTATTAAGTGTACAGCTCAGGTATCGGTAGAGTTACTAAATAACAATAAAAGAGTACAGTTCTGGTATTGAACCATTCATGAGCGTACTAGTTATAGAAACTCGGTGATATCACACACACATAAATCTAACTTCCTTCTTACTGAGTAGCCTAAAAATCTTATAAACTGATTATTTTTAATATCACATTGCTAATTATGCCAAGCATTTAACTTATCATATAAATTTTCACAACTTGTATTTAATGTTTATACCGGTATATGCTTTACATTTCCGTATCTTCACCTTTAAATATTAGTTAAAATCCTATGTTTTTGTATTATATTTATTGCTAATCGCAATAAGGATTATTCTGTTGATTATCTTCAAGTTTTGATATGCTACATATTTCCAAAGAAGGTAAATACAGGGACGTTTGTCAGAGAACAATGAACAGTAAGTTAGTTCGTTAGATTTCAAGTAGGAGAATCTGGTATCAAAATTTCAATGACAAAGTTTGAGTAGTGGAAGAGTCCCCTTCAGTAAAATAAAAACCTATGACAGAAGCACTAATTCTACAGAAAATAATATGCAGCATTAATAACAATAGGGTCTAATAAGATAATAATAATAATGATACTAGTTTAATAACAAAGCATTGTCGTGGCCATTATTCGGTTTTGTCTAGAGCAATGTTCTGTAGTTGAAAGTAAGATTTGGAGTTTTGTTTTATTTGCTCATAAGAATGTGTCAATATTACATTACATTTATAGGTTCTTTCTTCAAGAAAATTATCCTCTTATTCATCGGGAGACTTGAACGTGGTTGCACGTGTGCCTTTCATCAGTAAGGGGGCCGTGCCCCTTAATATTTAGGAGATTTCTCAAATTCCTCATTGTAAACTCTTTCTTCCTTCCTCTCTTTCTTTCTTTCTTTCTTTCATTCATTCTATGTTTTTTTGTTGAGTGAATCGGAAGGAGATTCAGCTATTCATGACGAATCTACTATTGCGCAAAAGAGGCACAGTAGACGTGAAGATGTTTTAGTCGCAACAGAGCGTCGAAACGCTGTTAGCATATTTGTATTGTTGTAGAATGTTAGCCCATCTCAGTTTTCAGTATAGTAAGTTTTTTTGAAGTTATGTATTATAATGTAAGAAATGCATGTAGCCTATTAAGCTTGAGATGTAATAAAAAGTTCTATTGAAAACGCAGTAGTCGTAAAAAAACATTTTTGGTATTTGCTTGAAATATGTTATTGCCCTCGTCATTTTAATTTCTAATTAACTGTACCCTTGTAGTTGGTTATTTAAGTTGTTGCATTTCTTAGGTTTACATTGCCATAGGCGTAAATCATCGATGTTTTATTTAGGCCTATATGTATTTATGTCCTCTTCAGTGTTCACATTACTTGTTTGAAATAGTCCATATAGACTAACTTATATTGCTTGTAGCCTATGTGACACACTCGCAGTCCACGAAGTTGTTCCCCTTGTTAAACGTTATATTAGGTTCCATTATAATACAGTCTTTCTACTCAATTCACTGCCACCAATACGATGGAAGTTTCATCTCACTATGAAATTCTTAGAATAGCATAGTATAGTGTTTAATTATCCTCCGTACAGAAACAATCAGCGCATTTTGTATCTCCTACGATCAGGGAGTTAATTCCGATTGCTAATAGAGAGAAAGTTACTCATACTGTATTCGTGAGTTAGCCTACCTAGTTTCAAAATACACGAAGTCCAGTGAACATTACAAGCTAACTCATCTCAGTATGTCACTGCATCTTGATACGCATTGAAGATATTATTTCAGCCCCACCCCAGCAGTTCTACCTCTTAGTAGAGACAATGTGAATAAAATCTACTGATTAAATATTTTATGAATTGTGAAAGCAAGATTCGTTTTACAAGAATAGAGAAGTTGAATAAAAATAAGAGATAGGCTATTACAATATTCATTTTATTTTATTTTAATACTTTCAGTGTAATAATATAGTCTAAGTAATAATTGAACAAAAACTCACAAGAAACATAAGTCTACGAGTTTATAGGAATGTATGAGAATTTTCGTACGTGTGGTACATTTTTTTTATTTCTTTATGAATTTTTGGAATTAGGCTACGTGTGTGTCACCTATTTAATTGAAAATGTTCAGACCTGTAATATGAATTGATGATGTTGGGTATAGCATAGTGTGGAAGTTTCATTTAAACATCGCGGTTGTTTATAAATTTAGGGGCTTTGGGACATCATGTTCATTTACCTCAATGTACTTTGGTGTGAGTGGAATCTGTCTGATAAACTGTATCATTTTCATGGCTGTACTAGAGTATTTATGTGTAATTGGGGTTTGAATTTAGGTAGGTGACCCTAGCCATAATTTCGGGTACCATTTGCCTGGAGAAAAAATGGGAAACAAAACCAGAAAACCACTTCTGGGATGGCTGAGTGGGAATCGAAACCACTTCTTCTCAGGTCTGCCCCATGAGTTTAAGTGTACCTCGTTCTAGCCCTTATAGCAACATTAAGTTTTTGGCTGACCCGGTAATCGGACCCAGGCCTCCACGGTGACAGCGATAAATAAGCTTACTAATCGCTACGCTTCGAAGTGGAAACTTATAAATCTCACCATAAAGCTGTGCTCTGGCTGCTCTAGTTACAATAGGGCCTATGCAGAGTTCTAGGGTTGGCCAGGGTATTTGCTCGTGGGAAGAGGCCTTGCACGCGTTCAGAAATCTGCAAAGTCCACCTCGTTGTTTAGTGTGTAGCATTCTTGGCTGTCACTGCGGAGGCCCGGGTTCAATTCCCGGCTATGACAAGAAATTTAATTCTGGTCTGAAGGCTGGAACACGATACGCTCAGCTCCGTGAGGCAAAACTAAGGAGAGGCAGTTTCGATTCCTACCTCATCCATGCTGGAAGTGGCTTTCCGTGGTTTCCCACTTCTACTCCAGGCAAATGCCGGGATGGTACCTATCATAAGGCCTCGGCCGCTTCCTACCCAAATCTTACCTCAATTACAAATGCAGATAGCCTACTAGTACAAGCGTCACAGTAACACAGGTTACTAGACAAATTCTACACACACCCAAGTGTACGGGGCTACATGACCACAATATCGCTAAGCCCCTAAAGGAACAACAACAAAAGAAATCTGAAAGGCTGTTGCTCACTTTCCCGTCTATCTTCCTAGAAAAAGCTGTCTATAGTGACTCAATGAGAGAATGAACCTTACAGCGGCGAGCCATCCAGTGAATACCACATGAGTGATGCCAAGCGCTGCTTCTCTATCACAAGTGGCCATCTGTGGTTTCTGGTTTAAGTTTTCATGTCACCTGCAGAACCCCTGTAGGACTATTGTCTGTCATAGGGAGAACTACACAACCATAGATTACGCACGGAAACTAAATAATCTATGATTATTTAACATTAATTATTTATTAATTTTTATATACGTATGCTGTAAATGATAGGTCTCTTGAAAGAGACATCGAACTCGATCTTCATTACTTGGAGACCTATCATTTACAGCATACGTTGCATGTCTCTGTAAGCTGTCATATTCTTAGAATACGCTAACTAATGGCTTCAGCAATAATAAAACGAGGCATTTATCTCTATGCCTTGTGGCAGTCGGAATCAGCAAGAAAACGATTCAATTAGACTTAATTAAAGGTATTTGTATGATTACCAAAGACAGTTGACAATCTCTCCGTATGAAACATTGCCTGCATTTGTATTGGTGTGTGGTATCTCATAGCCTTACTCCTGTGTCGAAATCCCCATTTCACGCTGCCTACGGTTCCGTGATATGAAATGCTATTCAGTTTTATAATTGTTATTCGGAGACATAGTTTAACCTGCTAAAACTGTGAAATACCACATGAAAGGTGCAGGGGAAGAAAAAGCTATGTCCATTTTATACAATTTATATTTTATTATAAGACTAAGAGGACTTTCGTGGCTTTAAACAATGCGTAAGGTAGTTTTGGAAACAACGTCTTACAGTAGATCCAAGTAAGTTATACCGGGAAAATAAGAAACAGTGTAGGCCTACCGAGAAAGAAAGGTTCATAAGTTCATCTTTCCAACAATGTAATGGTTATTTACTCCAGTTAGAAGTTACATTAAAATGGTTTACAAATTATAGAGGTAGTAAGAAAGGAAATAAATACAGTAAAACCCCGATATTACGCTCTTCAAGGAGCGCAATAAGCGCGACAGTGCTAACGACGGGACATGATTTGTGAGGTGGGAAAACTATTCGGAAACAATATTTCAGTAATGTACACTATTTGATTTAACTGTGTAGCAGTAATAATAATTATTACTATTATAATAATAAGCGGGATGATAATAATTATCATTATTATTAGCCTATCGTTATAGGGTAAAATTTCCGCAAGATATCACGTTGATAAATGTGAGAATCAAACCAAGTCACTTAGCGAATATAGTCTAGTAAAGAATTAGAGAATATAGTAAAGAAAGTAACAATTCAGCTGTGCCCAACAGGGCCGTGTAGAGGTTTTCGTGTGAATCGTAAGCACATTCTTTATATTCTGTATCTGGTCATTGGGTTGCAATAAAATATTATTATTAGCCTATCGTTAAAACATCTCAAATGGAGTGCTTTCTTTAAGAAATATCGTACGGAATTTTTCCTCTGCTTTGGACATGAATAAGCTCTATAAGCATGTTTTAGAAGCGTAATTGTAGGCCTAATAGGGTATAATTTTGCTGTATTATATACGAACCTTCCAGGGTCCTTACAAAAGACAGCGTAATTAGCAGGTACGTAACAACGGGATTTTATTGTGTATTGGATTGTATTTTTTTTTAAATAAATTTGATGAACAGAGTTAATCTCTTTAAGCGTCATTTGGGCCTTTTGAACACTTAAGAATTGTGACTGACAAGGGAACTCTGGTAGCGTCTACCCCTCGATCGGATTGTAATTGGCAGAGGATACTCTTGGAAGGTCTCTCCATAAGATGGTTCTTAAAAGAATCTGCTCAACGTAACCTTATGCCTCCATTTAAAGCGATTGAAAAGGCGCGGGATAGGGAGTCAACGCGTGGAAATGGAAGGCTGGTGGTTGCCAGGTCGCTTCGACAAGGCGGCATACTGACGGCTCCCTATGTATAGGATAAATAGAAAAGCCCTCATTCACTCACTTATCACTGATTCTTCTTCCGTAAGAGTATACAAGCTGAAATTTAGTATCGTTAGGTATTAAAGGGTACTTGGGAAATTGGGGGAAAAAAACAAAAGAATTGGATGATCAGGTGGTCAAATTATTTCTTTCCTAGCTACGCAAAAACGTTATAATTCAATTTATAGCTATGTTCAGTCGTTTAACAGACAACATATTTAATTCGATGAAATAGTAGGGAAAGGGTGGCCATACCTACTGTAATGTAGCCTATGTATCCAGAAATGTGGGAGGAAATTACTTGGTATTTACTACTTGACCCACTTCCTAA
Organism: Meconema thalassinum; assembly: GCA_946902985.2. Classification (NCBI taxonomy): domain Eukaryota; kingdom Metazoa; phylum Arthropoda; class Insecta; order Orthoptera; family Tettigoniidae; genus Meconema; species Meconema thalassinum. Next base: position 1,116,725,067 of record OX336389.2, on the reverse strand, counting down.
TAGCTGTACGACTATAATATTTGGTGTAGATAAACAACTCAGGGGACGGGGAGGCTAGAAAAAGTAAAAGTATCTCCAAAAATGACCTATTGTGGAGTGTCGTGTCTGCATCTTTAAAACAAATCGCTACCAGTCACTAATACCCATTGAGGAATATTGATGCGGTAATATATTTTTCGTTAGTTATGTATTTAATTAATAATCAGGTGGTAAAGTTATATACGTTACGAACATGCGAATGTGATAGACTGTTTAAAGAACGGTATAGGCCTATCTGCTAGGGTAAAATAGGCGGTGTTTGTTGAAATGTTTGTATTCCTGTATTAATGAATTTATTTAATACATAGGCTACCTACCAGTTCCATGACTGAACTGTGTAAGTGATCTTTCGAAGATCCAAGATTCGAATCCCTGCGCTTACAGCGGCCATCCTAAGTGTTTAAACACTCATTAAAGACGAAAATGCTGGAAAGGTACTTTATTTCCAGCTCTTTGGCAAAACCAAACCAAACCCCGTGGTGCTACAGCCCATAAAAGAACTAGGCCTACCAAACGACCGCTTCCCAGGCATTTGGTCTGCGGATTATGGGGTGTCGCATGGTGAGCGGGTCGAGTTCCCTTAATCTTGGTTTCCGTGACCGGGGTGCTTCCTCACTGTCAGACAGCTACTCAATTGTCCTCAAGAGGCTGAGTGCACCTCGTTCCATCCCTCACGCCAGTTTCTAAAATCCCTGTTGGAGCCAGGAATTGAACCCGTGGCCTCCAGGTGCGCGGGAGGCGCGCTTCCCCAACACCACGGGGATGGCATAAGCTCCTTGACAGCTACCCAAATAAATAAAGTTACTCTACTTCAGTCACCACAATATGTTTGGGCCACGTTTGTCAATAATTACATGTTTCTGATTTATTAGTAGGCTCTGTGTCAGTCTAAAAGTTTCTGAACGCCTGACGTCAGAGGAGGGCGACCGCCAGGACCCCGCTGTCCGGGGGGCCCCACGACATGGATTGTTTTAAATTTAATTTATTAATTAATTATACTTTTCAAACTAATTTATAATTCATATTCTTTTCTCAGTGCAGCTATGACCTCCCGTGACCGTTTAGCAAGTTTAGATTTCAGTGAAATAATAGAAGACTTCAGCCGGGAAAAAAGTCGCAAAGTAATATTTTAATATTTCATAGTTCGAATAATCTTCTTCAAGGGGACTTAAAGGTGTCTGTCATATTATTTTTTAAAAAAATGTAGTGTGTGTATTCAAAATATTCGAACTATTCTCTATTTTATTAGTATTATAAAACTGATTTACATTGGATTTGATATTTTTTCAATTTCCTATTGTTGTGGGCCCCACCTCATCATATCGCCCAGTGCCCCGCAAGGCCTGGATCCACCACTGCCTGACGTCACGTATCCTAAAAGGCTGCATGCAGAGGCTGTTGGTAACGTAAACAATTGGCGTAGATGGTTGACCGTTTCAAGTAAATAGGCTACTGTACGTCCGAAGTTGTCTCACATTGGACGGTAATAGTCTAGGAGTGGAGGCCAAACAAGGCCAGGTCCGCAGCCTAGCATTAGCATTATTTTTTGTTATTTTTGAATAAATAAAACTACTTTATCGGCTTGCATTCCTGAGACCCCGGTTTCGATTCTCGACTTTGATATACGTCTTGGTTTTGGTCCCCCTTGTGTTGCCAAAAGGGGAACCTCCCTGTTGATGTGGCGAGAGGACGACGGGAGGAGAATTATAGTCAAGGGTTTTAATGGGGCCATTGTGAATATTCATTATTACAGTCGAACTTGTATATCTCGAACTTTAGATATCTCGAAGTAATTTTAATTTCTCAGAGAAGTTCTACACAATTTATAGGCTATGTAATATTGTTTCTATAATTCGAAGTTCTCTTATTCGATTATTTCGATTACTCTAATGATATTTTCTTCTCCAGGCATAAAATATGTTTCTTTATTCTGAAGCTGAGGTGAAAATGCAGTTTAATTACGTTCGTTAGGTCTGTCATGAGAATTACAATATGGATTCAGTTGTGTAGGCTACCTGGATTGTGTCTGTCAGTAGCTTATTATGTTATTTAAGGTGAAGACGGGTTAAGGACAAAGAGCACCTCAGACAGTAAAAGTAAGGGGATAACACAAGTAGCAACTGTGAAGAAAGTTTGATAATAATGTGAAGAATATACTCTGGTGGACTGTAATTTATAGTGCTGGGATTTCAAATCACTGGACTTCTGTGGAACATTTATACTAATTATATTATATTACACAGTTATATACAATACATGTTGATACATTAATACACTGTCACTCGTTCGATATAGTCTTCCGAGTTGGCATGGCAGCAGGTATGCTTCGCTTTCACCCCGTGGTGACTTGTCCAGTCGAGCACAATAGTGGCACTGACTCAGGAATGTACGGTACTTGGGCGCGGGGTGGGGCAGGTAGCAAGCACACCCCTCCCGACCAGTGGAAATAACGGGATTCTGCCACAGGCAAGGCGAGGCTTGGCGAGCCGTTTAACACTTGTTCCTAAACATGCCGCCCGCCAAAAAAGAGTTTAACACTTTTTTCCAGAAACAGCCACCTGAAATATAACACCAACAAACAAACGAACACAAAGCAATGAACATAGTTAGTTAGTCAAAACACCACCTTCACAAATGCCGTTGTCTGGCATGGGAAGCGGGCAAAGTTTTGTAATGGGTCTCTTGAATGTACCGGAAGAGGTACGTATAGTGGCAACACGTACGAGCCCATCAGCTCCAGGGTGGACCTGATCAACCACTGCAAGCTTCCAGCACAGTGGGGGAAGTTTGTCTTCTTTCACGATCACCAGCGTGCCTGCCTGGACGTTGCGCCCTTCCTTCTTCCATTTTCCTCTCTGTTGTAGATGGGACAAGTAGTCGGTTGACCACGCCTTCCAGAATCCTTGGAACTGTCTTTGGATTTGCTGCCATCTGGAAAGCAAGCTTACACGCACATTACTCAGATCTGGTTGGGGTAGTGCAGTGATTGGTCGGCCAATGAGAAAGTGACTAGGGGTAAGGACAACTAGGTCGTCGGGATCATCGGATGCCGGGACTAGAGGCCTCGAATTGAGACATCCTTCGATCTGGGTTGTGAGTGTGGACAATTCCTCGAAGGTAAGGTATGCGGTGCCCATCACTCGCCGAAGATGGTGTTTAAAAGATTTGACACCTGCCTCCCATATTCCTCCAAAGTGCGGAGCTTGAGGAGGAATAAAATGCCACTTAATTCCTTCACTGCTTGCAAAGGTGGATAGATCACGTTGATGCGTTCCCTCGTTGAACAATCTTCTTATCTCCTCCAGTTCCCTATTGGCTCCAAGACTGTCGATCCGAATTTGGTTGAGAAGTGGAAGTTCGCCGCACAACTTCTGCCATCGATGAAGTAGCTCTGGTGGTAAAATTTCATCCCACCCTAGACGTAGCTGCCACAGTTGCTGTAAGAAGAACTTGCAGGAGATGATGATTGGACTCACTAGCCCAAGTGGGTCGTAGATTGAAGCTATGGTTGATAGTACCTTCCGTTTTGTTACTGGGTTGCGTAGTTGTAAGTTGCCGTTTACGATTTGCAGTTGGTCACTAGCAGGATGCCAAAGCAAGCCTAATGTCTTAATGTTTTCCCCATTATCTAGTTGAAGTGGGAGCTGGGTTTCTCGCCACTCCGAAGGAACTGCTTCAAGTAGTCGGGGATGATTCGAACACCATTTTCGTAGCTGGAACCCTCCAGTTTGTAGAAGGTTGATGAGTTGATTTTGAGTGTCTAACGCGTCCTCGACGGTCGCACTTCCAGACATACAGTCATCAATGTAGAAGTCTCTCTGTAAAATCTTCGCTGCTTCAGGAAAGCTGTCTGATTCTTCCATAGCGAGCTGTTGGAGGCATCTAGTGGCGAGGAAGGGTGCTGACGCTGTGCCGTAGGTGACGGTGTTGAGCTGGTAATGTTTTACAGGATCTTCTGGGGATGATCGCCACACGATTCTCTGAAGTCTGCGGTCATGACTATCAACCCTTAACTGCCGGTACATCTGTCGAATGTCTGCCGTAAAGCATATTTGGTGAGTGCGAAATCTGGTGATAATGGACCAGATATCTTGCTGGATTGTCGGACCAACCCTGAGGATATCATTGAGTGACCGTCCGGTGGTAGTACTGGCAGAGGCATCGAATACAACCCTGGTTTTTGTAGTTGAACTTGACTCCTTGAACACTGGATGATGGGGCATGAAGTAGCTCTGTTCCTCCTTATCAGACGCCGTGGTTATAGGCTCCATATGCCCTAGAGTCTCGTACTCTTCTAAATAGCTGACGTAATCCCCCTTCAACTGAGGGTTTCTTTCAAGGCGTCTTTCGAGATTGTGAAACCGTGACGTAGCCATTGTTAGTGAGTTTCCAAGTTCTGATGGTTTTCCACAGAGTGGGAGTCGTACCGTGAATCTACCTTCTGCATCCCGCCTGACTGTGTCAACAAAATGCCTTTCACACTCGATTTCATCATTCGATCTGATTGGTTGAGTGATCTCTTCTAATTCCCAGAATCGTTGAAGTTGCTGGTCGAGTGAATGGTCATTCATAGTGAAGAACGACTGTACAGGTGGTGAACCCGGACCGCTCGCCTTATCCATTTGAAACTGTCCCGCTACAATCCAACCGAATTCCGTGTTTTGAAGAACTGGATAGGGTCCACTCCTCGTGCGTCTTTCAGGCCTAAGAAGATCAAAAAATATCTCTGCCCCGATTAACATATCAATCTGACCTGGTTGGTTGAAGCTGGGGTCAGCTAAGGTCAGTTCTTCGGGAATTTGCCAGTCTTGATAGTTAATGTATGATCCTGGCAATTCAGCTGAAATTCGTGACAATACAGCACAATTAATGACTACTCGATAGTTGCTAGTAATGGAATGCACCTCTATGTTTGCACTATGATGCGACTCTGCGTCGATACTACTTATACCCTGGATTGGAATTCTATTCCGTACCTTCTTTAAGTTCAGTCGTTGTGTGCAGGCAGTCGTGATGAAGTGTGCTTGACTGCCCGAGTCTAGTAGGACTCGGCAAGTCTGAAGTTGGCCCTCCCCATCACGCACTTTTACTAATGCAGTCGAGAGCAATATATGAGTATGCGGTTTAATTTTCAGTGAGCAATAGGACGCTGTGTCGGCACGTTGTTGCGTAACAATAGAGTTGTTGGGTCTTGCCTGTTGCCTATCATGCGTGTTATCAGGCGGCCGTGGGGTAGGAGAACGACCAGTTCCTCGGTTGCGGTGAAGTAGTGTGTGATGCTTCAAACCACAAGAATAGCAAGAACCTGAAGAACAATCACCAACAATGTGACCATGTCTCAAACAATTTGTACACAATTTATGCTGTTTGGCAAATTCTGTTCGTTGTGCAACACTAACACTGGAAAAGTCTTTACATTTATAAAGAGGGTGCACGCCAGTACAAAATAAACAATTATTGTTACTTGAAACATACACTTGTCTGACTTGGTTCGTGAGCTTCTTTCTAGTGATGTTTTGAGTGGTAGAATTGACAACTGGGGTAGGAATTCGGTTACCATTGATTAATTCTAGGACTTGACATCTGTCCTCTAAAAATTTACTTAGCACTTCCAGTCTTGGGAATTGTGAATTTGATGACGTCAGCTCCCACTGTTTTCTGCTGACGTCATCAGTCTTTTCAAGAATTAATTGTGCTAGAAGGATTTCGTGAAGAGGGATTTCAAGTTCAAGTGCTTCAAGTGCATTTAAGTTACTTGATACCTGATTTAGAAGTGCTCGTAACTCTGTGGGTGATTCATTGTGTACACGTGGAAGGTTCAGCAAGTTGTTGATGTGTGCTGTGGCAATTAATCTAGGATTATTGTATCTCTGACAGACAGTTTGCCAAGCAATTTTAAAATTAGGACCTGTTATGGGAAGGTTCTTAATCTGGCCATGTGCTTCACCCGTTAATGAAGATAACAAATAGTGGTATCGTTGTATATCGTCAATTGCTTGATTGTTTATTACCAGGCTAGTAAACGTGTCACAAAAATGACGGAATTCAGTGACCTGTCCCCCGAAGGAAGGTAATTTAATTGTAGGAAGTGTCAGCTCTCTCTTCCCGGAACTAGACAGACCATCACTTTTAGTACTCGAAGGATTGTTCAGTTTTGACCGTAACTCTACGCTATCTTCAATCAACGTGGTCATTTTATCAACGAGATCATAATACATAGTCTCAAAAGTATTCCTATCTTCACTGTGGTCCTCGGAATCGTCCTCTAATTCTAATCTCTCCTGCGCGTCTTCATACTTCTGCCTTAATTTTGGTAGATCGTCTAACCTTGCCCTTATTGCGTTAATACTTGACCCTGGTTGGAAGCTCTTGACGAAGTTATGCAAACGAGTAATATTTGCCTTTGCGAGGCCCCTAGTCTTTACGAGAAGTGTTTTCAATTTAGGATCCATAATGGGAATAGCATACAGGAACACAGGTAACCAGAAATGAGTATGTACTTACCGAAGCTGCTTAAAGTTGAATTCCTTCCATGTGTAATGTCTCGAGGTTCAATATGCACCACTGCGCGCTGTAGTTAATACGAATCATCGAAGAAACACACGATTACCGCTCATACTTCGCGTTGAGGCTACCGTAACAATGCACAATGCGAGGCGTCAATAGAAATGATGCACGAACTATAACACACGTCCGTTGTTCCACAGAAATCCGGCCGGTAGGACCATGAAGAAAGTTTGATAATAATGTGAAGAATATACTCTGGTGGACTGTAATTTATAGTGCTGGGATTTCAAATCACTGGACTTCTGTGGAACATTTATACTAATTATATTATATTACACAGTTATATACAATACATGTTGATACATTAATACACTGTCACTCGTTCGATATAGTCTTCCGAGTTGGCATGGCAGCAGGTATGCTTCGCTTTCACCCCGTGGTGACTTGTCCAGTCGAGCACAATAGTGGCACTGACTCAGGAATGTACGGTACTTGGGCGCGGGGTGGGGCAGGTAGCAAGCACACCCCTCCCGACCAGTGGAAATAACGGGATTCTGCCACAGGCAAGGCGAGGCTTGGCGAGCCGTTTAACACTTGTTCCTAAACAAACTGTTTAATATTTATGTATTTACGATAATAGAACCTTATATTTTTCATTTATTCCTACGTCTCGAATGTTCTATAACTCAAAGTAATTTTCATCTCTGTAAGCACTTCGAGATATCGAAGTTCCGCTTTATTATCTATACGATTTAAAACGCTTAGCTGTTTTGTGTTACCGCGAGATTGAGAAAACGACTTAACCGATTGGCTTCGTGAGGCATTCTAACGAAAGCCCTTGGCATGTAGATTTGCAGAGTGTCTTTAAAAGGAAAATATATATGTTAGGGTATATTTTTAAATTATTAAAGACATATGTAATATTTGTCGACCCACGCATGCACACAAAGGCCTTTTTCAGCAAGGGAAAATGACACTTCCCGCCGCGTCTAACTGAGATCTTTTTTTAAGAGAATTAAAAAAGGGTCTACAATATTGTTTATGATGTTTCTACAATATACATTGAAATCTCTACTTTGTTTTATTGTAAGTTCCCGATTCTTGGATGTCGCGGGTAATCTCGAGAACCATTGGATGGATTTTGATGCGATTTTCACCATTCTGTAAAGGATATCTTGTGGAAGGTTTCTGTAGAAAATAATGTATTTATAATCAAAAGAAGCCAAGCAGTATCGATTTCAGTGAAAAAGTCGAAAAAAAAACTAGCGTCCGTGCGCTTACGCTGAGCAAACTGTTAAAAATATCAATATAGGCTACTATGAGCGTAAGAATTGTTCAGCGTGAAAAATTCTACAAGAACCTCCGCGAGAGCATATCTCTATCTTCAATACATCGCCCACTATAAGTGTTTTTACGTTTTCATATCTTTCAACAATCGCCATTCAATTACTGAGGTGACAGTTTACGAGCTAGCACGTAATGCATTCATAACTGTTCTTGGGCGAAGCCGGGGTGGCTTGCTAAGAAAATTATAAAATAAGCAAAGTATTGAAGTACTTGAACTTGCAGTTGAGTGTCTATGCTCGTAAGGTAGCTTAATATTGCACTTGTCTGGATGGTCGAGGGCTATCGTTACAGTCCGTTAATTCTTATTTTGCATTGAACGCCTGAGGGCTCCCAGCAAGTTCAATTTCAAGTAGTTCCAACTTTGGCTACCAGATGCTACTGTCACTAAATCATCGGGAGGGTTCGAATCCCATCTGGGATATGTTTTTTTTTATTTCCGTTTTATTCTTTCTTACAATTCGTATTACATTGCCGAAAGATATTTCATTTTTATTATTCCCGTAAAGTAACGAATTCTCCGTGATTCCGTTCCCATATCTATATATTTAAAACTGAGGGGAAGATTCATTAATTGTTGAGAGTAGGTATTCCTCCCTTTACATAACTTTCACAGGGCAGATTATTGAAAATATATTATTTATGATTCACATACCTTTCTGGGAGTCATTAGAAGTTTGTTTCAATTTGAATTGTCACTGCTGCACCGGAAATATTTTTCTTTTATTACGACAATATATCATTTTCATATCTTATTTTATCTCTTGGGGAAGCCTCCGTGGCTTAGGCGGCAGCACGCCGCTCTTTCATCGCTAGGTCCGTGGTTCAAATCCCGGTCACTCCATGTGAGATTTGTGCCAGTAGTATGTTGCAGTGTCGAGAGTGCCATCTTTTGACTCCCTTAAAGTTGCAATATTGCCAAAAAGTAATTGTAGAAAGAATGTAATTTATATATGCAACTTCTTCAGTAAATATGTTGTTCATTGTCCGTCATGTTTTGACGGGTTTCAACTAGTTATTATTATTTAAGTATGTCTAATATTTATTGTGCTGCAGACTTTGATCATACTGTTCAAATACGATCTTATTTTTATTATTAGTAATAGCTTTACATAGTCTACCTTACTGTAACATAGGGTGGCCTGATTTTTAAAATGATAAACAAGACATCTCCCCAATTTTTTTCATACTATGTTACACATTCTTAAGGAAACGATAATCACACTAAGACTGGATTCAATGTACTAATAATGATGGAAATGAAGACACCTTGCGGCCACGAGACAAATTAGTCTCGTTTTCTAAGCCATATCTAACAGGTAGCTTAAAATGGGTTACTTACTGTAGTAGGCTACCACAGCAATAAATGATACCTGATTATTGTGTTAACCTTATTTAACGACGAAGAAAACACCATACATTCCATTATGGTTTCAAAATAAATCATCCTAATTGCCTGATTTACGAGTCGAATTTATTCCTAAAATGTCCTACACAAACGTCAATAGTCTACACGTCGCATAATACCATCGTACAACTTCGCATCCACTGAAAGACCCCTCAAGTAGAATTGAAAGGCCTTCGAGGCACGAAAATATGTTCTTAAGCTTCCAATGGCAATATTAAAAATATGTGAAAAATATGTCTTCACTGCTGGAATTTTTGAAAATATTTTGCTGTGTGGAGCTACAAAAGAGCATCCATATGGTATATCACGCGAGCTATTGCAGTAGATGGGTACACTCGAAGCCAAATATTTCGAATTTCGGTCAGTATTTGGGTCTAAAATCAGAAATAATATTCAATAATTGTACTTTCCTATTTATATACAGTAATATTCTTTTTGGAAAGCTTACCCCACCATTGTACAAATGACCCAACTGCAGAAAACCCCCATAAATAAAATTAAAGGGCTTGCGAGGCACGAAATATGTTTCATAATCCTCCAATAGCAATATTTAAGAAATAAAATACTGCAGGAATAGTAGTAAGTTACTTATTGTTGCTTTAAGGGGCGGAACAGTGAAGACATCTGCCCCTCATCGCAGAATTGTGTGAAAATTTATTTGTTTTGTGGATCTACAAAATAAGCTTTCATATGACATAGGCTATCGTGCGAGCGACCTCAGTAGCTGGGTAGGCTACACTATGCAGAACATTTCAAATTCCGGTCAATATTCAGGCTTAAATTTAAAGTTACTAGCTTATTCAGTAATTAAACTTTCCTAGTTTTATTCTTCTTGGAAAGGGTACCCCGTCATTATACAAATCCCCCATATGCAGAATAAACCCTTAAGTCAAATTAAAAGGCTTGCGAGGCTAGAAATATCTTATGTATTTTTCAGTCTCCAATGGCAACATTAAAAATTTCGAAAAAAATATTTATTCACAGCAGGAACGTTTAAACATATTTTTGTTCTGTGGAGCTACACATGTGTCTCCATATGACATCGTGCGAGTACATCGGATCAAAATAATGTTACGAGCCCCTTGCCCCATTTTACGGTTTAATTATTTGGGTGAAAATTATAACTTAACCCTTAATACTGTAGGTTAGTGGTCTGTATATTAACCACCTAAACAATGATGCAGATGGTTGAATCATTCACCCATAAATCAACGAATTCTTATGGAAGTGTTAATATTTCTATAAACCAAATAGCCTATTATTTGTTTATCTCCTTGACCTAATGTGCTAGATAAATGCTTCCATTACAAACAATGACAATTAAAATCTAAAAAAATAAAATATGGTAATAAGAATACTACATGTTTAGCCTATTTTTATTTTACGAAAAAAATAGGCTCATGATAACACCTTTTGTCAATGTGTGTGTGTGTGTGTGTGCGCGTATCTGTGTGTGACTGTCTGTGTGTGTGTGTGTGTGTGTGTCCTAATAACTTCTAAATGGCTGGAGCGATTTCAATGAAACTCGGCAAGGTTATAGCACCATTTTGGCCGACCCCGACCGCGCCCTTTAAATTTAATTACGTCTCACCAATCCAATATGGCGGCTGTGCGAAGTATTTCACCAGCATTCAATATCTCAGAAACTGTTACCGATATCACCCTGAACTTTTGTACGGTGATCAAGGGCACTACTATTCTACAAGTACATATTTGAGACTTTTAAAAACCTGGTAACTACAAAGCCAACATGGCGGCCAAGTGACTTTGAGACTTTTAAATAGTTTTTTTTCGTGATTTAACCATCCAAACGCAATGAAACTTGGTACAGCAAATTCTTATACACATTGTAATGCACTGGCATCTCATTTAGTTAAATTGTTTACATAACCTCAAGATGGCGGCTGTGCGAAATATTTCACAGCATTCAATATCTCCGAAACTATTACTGATATCACCCTCAAATTCTGTACGGTGATAAAAGGCACTACTACAAGTTTATATATATGAAAGTTTCAAAATCCTGTAAAGTACAAAAAGAACATGGTGACCTAGCGAATTTGAAATATTTGAATAGACTTTTCTCGCAATTCAACCATCTGAGCGGAATGAAATATGGTACAGTAAATGTTTATACATATTGTAATGCACTGGCATTTAATTTAGTTCAATTGTTTACATTACCTCAAGATGGCGGCTGTGCGAAATTTTGAAATGATTTTTTTATTTCTCGTGTCATAATCATGCGATGGATGCGAAAGTTTGAATAATGAACCTACACAATAATTTTCCTTTAATGGTACATAACTCTATGGCCTATACATATAACAATCCAACATGACGACCATCCGAAATATTTAGACGGTTCTCAATATCTACGATACTTTTACAGCAATCAAACTGAAATGTTTTATGTTCGTAGAGGCTATGAAGTTCACCTATAGGACTTTAAATAATCTGGTTAGCACAAATCCAACATGGCGGTGACGCGAAGGATAAATATTTAAATGGAAGTTTGAATACTACACCTACACAATAATCTTCATACATAAAATACAACATGGCGACCACCCGAAATATTTAGATGTTCTCAATTTCTCCGAATCTATCACAGCAATCAAACTGAATTTTTGTATGTTGATAGAGGCAATTAACATAAGTAGGATATATGAAAATAGGCTGTATAGTTCTTCATGGAACTACTTGTTAACTCTAATTTTGATTATTCTAGTTTATTTTTTACTTTTTAATTTTAATTGTTTACTATGTTTAATTGTTTAATAATATTTATTACGCTTCTAAGCATTAAAAATAAATAAGCTTATAAAAGTTAAATTTCTAATAACTTTAACATCTCAATTTTAAGTTTATTAACAATAGAATACTAACATTATTCAATTGATGCTTAATACTAATAATACGTTAAATTTACGTACCGTACATTACGAACTTTGTGCAAAGGCACCAATTAGTTAAATGTTTGAAATTAATATATATTTCGTATGTAACACTGTTTATATACACTGAATCCTCTGTGGTCTTTGATGTTTAATACGTTAAGTTCCAATCTTAAATACAACAAATACATAAGTCGTTTACTTTGACGTAAATAGCAGTACGTAATCTCCCCGGCCTCTTATACTGTCTCTGGTTTTTATGAGGTGGTTTGTATAATCCCTCAGAAGTGATGTGACATATCTACATCCAATTCCCTACCTCTTTCGTTATTGCCATGGATAAACCAATATGTTGTTAAATTCAAAGATAGTTTCCAGGCATTTCTTTGCCCCATGATTATGCCTCTAGAACTGATTGGAATTAATAACAAAAGCATTGACATCACCACCATAGACCAGTAGAAGCACTGCTGGAAGATGGTAGGGTGGGGACAGATATAGAGGGAATTCTAAGCAGTTAAATCATTCATACACGTAAAATTTACGTATGTTAGTATTGTAGGGTTAATATAATTATTATGAACATTAAAATGTTAACGACAACAAAAACTAATTATAATTAGGCCAAAATTATTAAAGTGAAATTTAAATTAATACAAATAAATATAAGGATAAATTTATAGCGATTCCCAAAATTTAAGTGAAATATGTCAAGTTATTTCAAATTATAAAGAGGTACAGACAGACGAAAGTCCAAAAAAATAGACACATCAGTTAAGTTGTTCCAATTATATAGAAGTACTGTATACACTGTAAACACTAATCATTACTTTATTTTAAGATTAGAAAACCATAGTCCTGATTAATGATTACGTGCTTGTTGTATTCTATTGATGGAACCAATATTCTCGAACCAACGTCTCAATACGCGCCTGTCTGATGTTTGTAACCCTGCTATTAAAACTAATATCGCACCTTCCTCTGTCAGATGGAGGACAGACTATGTAATTTCTAGAGAAGAAGTGGTCAACGTGTAGGCTTACTGATTGGATTACTGCAGTGACGATGTCTAGCACTGCACTTGAATGTGGACTGGAGGAATCCCGAGTATGGAGGTGCCCTGGGCTGGAACTGCCGCGGGCTTCTCTTCTTCTTTAACTCGATCTGACCTTGGACACGGTGTCTGTGAGGTTAGATGCTATTAGTGATTATCCTTACTTGGGAGGCTGGACTACGAAAGGAGAGACCATTCTAAAGAAAGAGTTTGATCGTGATCATTGAACGTCCATGAAACAAGTAGAATTCTCTTCAGTTCTTAAATCCCGACAAGTAAGATAGACGTTTGCACTCCAATGACTATAAACCCAGTTATACTCATTAATGTGATTGAGCAATAATGAACTACTGAACAAAGAAAATTGGGATAAAATGCAACTACATGATGATGAAAATTATTGGTAGTTTCATATTTACTGACGTTCATTTTCATCAAATCTCGGCCATCACCGTGATGTAGGAGCAAATATTAACAATCTCCGTCCAGACATATCGGGTTCGATTCCCGGCTCTATTATGAAAGATTTAAATCGGGAACGCAATCTCGCAAGGACGCTTTTGAAGATGAGGGGATCCGCATTCCGCTCTCATTCATTCTAAATTTGGTTTTTCGTGGATTCCCACTTGAGTATGTGACGAACGTCAGAACTGAAGGCTACGATCGACTTCTTCCCAATTCAAGTATAATTCACAAATGCACATACTAATGCAGATACCAGAAAATAACTCAGATATCAAACATGACCAAGATGTTCAAGGACGATAAATGGTCCATCATTAACACCAACAACCACAAAATGTAAACTTTCATGGACCATTTTCTAAACTCCGTTATAAGTTCGCATTGCAAAATATGTGAGTGATCGTGTAATGTCTACTCGCATATCCCCAACTAAATTAACGTAAACAAAAGTAAAACATAAATGTTGTCTGATAAGCACCTGTCTACTTGTTTAAGAACACACCATTTAATATGAGTACATGTCTGGACATAAATATTGTCACAACCTTTCTTTTATATATTTTTTACATGTTTTATATATTGTATTTATTCATTCATTCATTTATTTATGTATTAATTAATTAATTAGACAAAACCCTAAAAGGGCCATTTTACCCTGATTGTTTTTTTGAAAGTAAGTCAAGTAATTTATATTTTATATGTTTTCTGTCGATGCTAGACTTATTGTGTTGTTGCAAAGGGCAATTATTGGAACTATGTTAATAGAAGGCATAGATTCAACCTACTAAAAGGATGTGACGAAGTATGAAGATTATCTCAAATTTAGTTAGTACTGTAGATATGAAATCAGACTGCAGTTATTAGAGTTTTAGGATATGGAATATCCACAGGGTGTTATTTTGAGGAAACAAGGCAAGGAATATACTAGAACAGAACTTTCGGGCATCAATCAGCCGCAAACTTCACATTTTGTGTTCAGTCCTAACTTTCCTTTTATTTCATAATTGGGAAAGATTTGCTTAGTTCCTAGCATCAATCAGTGGAGGTAGACTTGATTGAGATGAAGGTGGAGCTCTTAAAGTGGAAAGTCACGTTCATTGGTTACGATTCCACATAAGAGGAAAATCGCGTGGCTTATGATACGCAATTGTAATGGGCGTTTCCCTGTACCTGTAAGACATTTACATAAGATTAATAAATACATTCAACAAATACTGGGTGAGTTAGCCGTGGTCGTTACGGTGTGGCTGCAGGCAGTCGCTCACATCCGGGAGGCAAGGTGGTTCGTATCCCCCCGCCGGCCACCTTGAATATGGTTTCCTGTGGTTTTCCATCTTCTTTCCAGGCAAATGCCAGGGTTGGTCCCTAACAATAGGCCACAGCCGCTACCTTCCAATTCCTCGTCCTTACATTAACACTTTCCTCCCCAGACAACACTCCACACGCGAGGGTACTTGTAGCTCACCCAAAGGGTGTCCATATAGAAGCAGCTACAAAACTCTGGCGAGCCGAACATGTCCTCGGACACTCCCGGCACTAAAAGCCATACGATAAAAAAATCAACAACTCTTGACAAGTTGCCCAAGGTTATAATATCTAATAAATTTAAATTAAAGTGCCATATCCCCTCCAGGGACGTAGGCGACTTGAATTAGAGCCCTTCACTTGGTCAAGGGATCACTAACCAGGCATCCCGAGCCGGAGTTTGCGTGCGGTAAGGTGGCCAGTTCCTTTCCACTCCTCCTCCTGCCATAGCATCCGGCAGGTTCCCATTTTGCATCACAAGGCTGGGAGACCCCATACTAGACCATACCAAGACTTTTAAATTCTTGGCAGAGCCCGGGACCGAACCCGGTACCTCGGGGGTGACAGCCAACGATGCTAGCCACTGCGCCACGAGGTGGTCCTTATAATATCTGCTGTAACTAAATAAATTTAGCTTACATATTGGAAATACCATCACCCACATAGCCTAGGCTACTTGTAGATAATATTAATGTTATTGGTTTTACGTCCCTTTTAACAACTGCGGCTTTTAGAGACGCTAGGGTGCCAGAATTTTGCCCAGAAGGAGATCTTTAACGTGTCAGTAACTCTACTGACACGACTCCCTCACATTTGCGCACCCTCAAATGCCAACTGGCTGTGCCAGGACTCGATCCTGCAACCTGGGAGCGCAGCGGTCAAGCTGTTGGCCTCTCACCACGGCGGACCGGGTTCGATTCCCGGTCAATGCATGTCCGATTTTCAAAGTGAAATGCCATATTCTGTGGTCCAGATTCCACGTAAAAAAGGAGGTCCCGTGGATTATGATCTCGAGATTAACGGTCACGTAAAATTACAGTCTTCCTTCCTTGCAACTTTGGACATAGCACGCGAGACCGTTACCACTGAG